>CM059337.1:4563288-5878825 GCA_030340685.1 Protosalanx chinensis
ATTAGAAATACACCTTTTATCAAAATGATACCGCATTATAAATATCAGATAACATTATAAAGTTATACAGCTGTGTTAAATGTCAAATCAATCCACATGCAATCAAACATGTAACAAATCAGGATTCAGCAATAAGCTAGCATCAAAATTCACAAAAAGCACTAGGTCACACAGTTCTGATATCACACTAACAAAAACAGTGCTTTTTATCCAACATTAATTGAGGAAAAACACACACGCACATACACACACGCACATACACACACACACACGCACATACACACACACACACACACACACACACACACACACACACATATATATATATATATATATATATATATATATATACTGTTTTTGTTAGTGTGATTTCAGAACTGTGTGACCTAGTGCTCACACAGTTCTGATATCACACTAACAAAAACTGTGCTTTTTATCCAACATTAATTGAGAAAAACACACACGCACATACACACACGCACATACACACACACACACACACACACATACACATATATATATATATATATATATCTATAGATAGATACATATATGTGCATACACACAGGCAGTCTGTACATTAATGACTTAATGATGAACTGTCAATCAAACCATTCAGTGCAATGAATCACTTAGTAGCAGACACACAGGTTTAATCATCTATAAACTACAGGACTACAGGACTCCCCATATAACACTAGCCAATAGTTTGCAAGGTCAACCAGTATCCAGACGATTATGAATGTTTTACAGCAAGCCCCCCCAACAATTTAAATAGCAATTCCTAAAAGACCTGTATTTAATCCCCACTGTTTCTCTATGGAACCACCCACACACCTCCCCAATACCCCAAACTCTTCCGAAATCTCCCCCCGAGCCCCCCGCAACGTCACAATCTCCGCTTGAAGGTGCATGTAAATCAATCGCGATTCTCAAACCTCTCCCACAAATAGGCTCATAGCTCATCAACCCGACCTCCCACACACCTCCCCAATATCTCGTTAGAATCCTATGGACCCCAGCACATGAACCCTGCCCTCAAACCCCCCCGCACGAGCCCCCCCGCCCCCCGCCCCCCGCGAACGCCGATCGCCCCCCCCCCCTCCGAAAACGACCCTAAACGGTCAAAATGCACACAAATAACCCCCCCCCCATAACCCTCCACCACTGTCCTGACTGATAAGCACATGAATACATATAAGCCCAAATGTTAAAGAAGTCCAAAACCCACATCTTAGCATGCTAGAAACATATGCTGATGCACTAGCAATTAGCTTAAGCGCTAATTTTAGCATTGGTCGCTAATGTTAGCAAACAGCATATCTTTACAGCTAGTTGGAATATCAGTTGTAAATCCTGACTGATAAGCACATGAATACCTATGAGCCCAAATGTTAAAGAAGTCATAAACCTACATTGTAGATAGCATGCTAGCGAAAGAGTTGAAAAAGATGTTTGCTTACCTTAGAGACTTAGAGCCAGAGAGGACGAGTTGAGCTGGAGTACAGTTTATAAATACACCCGAAACAAAAAGAGCCAATTTGATTCCTCCAGTAAATATCCTCCAATTAAAGTTATTAAATGTGAAATGAATTACTGTTCATAAAATAGCCACCGTCATTCGTGGCCACCGTCTCTCCTCTTTCAAGCACGTTGCTAAGTAAGGAACTAATGAGTTGCAGCTGACAGTTGCAACTGTCATGTCAGTTGAACAGACAGAGAGAAAAGGCTTACAGCACCCCTCGAACAGGAAGGATTTCTGGCCAAACCGTGTTTCCAATCATAAAAGCAGGTTAACGTGAAGCCGGCTGAGCCCTTCCTGAACGTCTACATAGGCATTTTGTGTTGACAAGTGAAGAAATGTGCTCTTGGGAGCAATTCTAAAAAGTGTTAGTTTTGTATTCCTCCTGAAATTTTCCTGGCACTTTTAACATGGGAGTCTATGAGGCTCTTCATGGGTGCTGCGGCCGAATTTTCGCATGTCAAGCTAAAACAATAAATCTGACAGATAAAGTAAAGCAAGTGTGAGCTAGAGGACACATTTTCCTACGTTTCTATGTATAAATTGTGTCTGTAGTGGTGCATTTGAGGCCATGGTAGTCGAATACGTTTTATTTTTTGTACACATTTCTCTCTCTTCTCCTCACTCTAGCGATGACATCTCCACTCTACCTCTCAAACATTCTTTCCATTGACACCAATTCATTTTTTTGGTGTGGTTTTTGGCCATTTTTGGGCAAAATTGTTAGCCAAAAGTCTTTGAAAAATCATAGCACACATGTCGGGGCCGAGCCGCACGTTTTGATATAACTTTTGTGTATATGCGTCAAAAACTCTGGTAGATGTTTTGAGCCAAAAAACGGCGTAAGAATAATAATAATAAACGCTAGTAATAACATAGTGTGCGCCTTGCAGCACGCACACAACTAGAAAAAAATTCCTAAAGAAATTTTGAGTGTGCGTGACTCTGGCCCAGGACTCCCCCCCATACATCTCTGACACTGTTGAGTAATTTTCAGAATATGACTTCTACCATTGCTTAGGTATGTGACAGATCAAGCTTTCAACAGGTGTTCATATGCTGATGCACTAGTAGTAGCGTAAACACGAATTTCAGCAGGATTAAAGACAGCTCCACTTGAGCACACTGCCACAGTTTAAGTTTAAGTAGTAAGCAAGCAGTAAACAATTGGTCACTCTGTGTCAGGTAGCACTTTACATTACAGTTCAGTAGCACAGTATGAGTTTGGTTCTAATTTGATAATAGTGATAAATGCTTTCAAAAACTTAGAGTGTAAACTGACCCAAATACATCCAATGCCAGAATTAGGCCATCAATGGCTATGACTTTGGTATTAGAAATACACCTTTTATCAAAATGATACCGCATTATAAATATCAGATAACATTATAAAGTTATACAGCTGTGTTAAATGTCAAATCAATCCACATGCAATCAAACATGTAACAAATCAGGATTCAGCAATAAGCTAGCATCAAAATTCACCAAAAGCACTAGGTCACACAGTTCTGTGGCGTTGCCACAGCTCGTCTCCTGCTGCATAGACTTTTAATGGCCATCCTTACAACATGTGTGATCATATCAGCCCCGATTACAAATAGTTGTGTCACTGCCTCGTGGACCTATGATCGGGACTCATTGTTCCGTTTTAAAGAGTCGATGGAGAAATTGTTTGTTACACGAGACAGGTACAATCAAGCGTTCCCTCCTCCCTTTTTCATCGACATCAGCTCACCTGAGTACCTGCTGCTTTCTCGGGCTTCGGGGAAAGTCCGCAGGAAATCAAGGAAAAGAGGCTCTCGTTCTGGGGTCCAGGTCAAGCAAAGACGGGCCGCAGCTCGCCTGGGCTCTGCAGCCCACCATGGAGTACGCGCACGGTGTTTGCGCCAGATCCCTCTCCTGTGTGACATCTCACCCACGCCGCCGTCTGCCTGGACCGCGGCGACGGTCCTGGAGTCTACACAGCGCTGGAGTAGTAGTGGTCGTCTTCCATCGCCTGCACGCTCTTCCGTGTTTACACCGGCCCTGACCAGCTGGAGCCCACGTGACCGCTGGAGGTGCCTTCGACAAATCCCGCTGCGCTCCACGGATACTCCTTTCGTGATGTCTTCAGCTTTACATATCGGCCTGTTCAATGCACGGTCCATTTCAAATAAATCTTTCTCCTTAAATGATGTCTTCACAAGAGAAAAGCTGGATTTACTCTTTCTTTCGGAGACATGGCAGAGAGAGAACGAGTTCATTCACCTAAATGAACTCTGTCCAGCTGACTGCTCTGCCGTGGGGAAGCCCCGCCCATGTCGTCGTGGAGGGGGTCTGGCTGTTGTCTATAGGGACAGCTGTGCTTGCAAAGTGACACAGACCCAGGTTTTTGCTTCATTTGAGTCCCAGATGATAATAGTGGGTTCTTCTAACCCGTTTTACTGTGTGTCCATCTACCGTCCTCCTGGTCCTGCTGCTGGGTTTCTGAAGGACTTTAGTGACTTTTTATCCTCCATGATAAAGTTGGAATCTGTTTTAATCCTTGGAGATTTTAACCTTCACATTGATGACAGCTCATCTTGTCCTGCAATGGAACTTTTAACTTTGACTGAAGCTTTTAATTTTGAGCAGCATGTTTCTGAGCCCACGCACCAGAAAGGCCACATTTTAGATTTGGTTTTTACACTTGGCCTAGATATTTTAAATGTGTCTATTCATGACGTTCACTTGAGTGATCATTGTCTTGTTTTGTTTGACCTGCACTTTAGCCCTGAGTCTAAACCCGTAGAAGTTAGGTCTCGGAGGCGTATTATCACTGCCAATACTGCAGATGATTTCTCTGCTAAATTTGACCCTCTCTTGCTCATGGATTGCCTTGATGTGGACAATTTCATTCACAATTTTAACAATCTCTGTGTTAACATTCTGGACCAGGTGGCTCCTGTTAAATCAAACCTGTCTATACAAAATAAGAAGTGCCCCTGGTCAAATGAAGACACCTTGAGTCTAAAGAGACTATGTCGAAAGACTGAGCGATTGTGGAAATCCACTAACCTTGAGGTGCACAGACTTCATCTCAGAGATCTTGTAGCATCGTACAACGACATGGTTAAAACCGCCAGATCTGAGTATGTTCGAAAACTGGTATCTTTAAACAAAAAGAACCCTAAAGTATTGTTTGACACGATTAATTCTCTTGTATGTCCTGCTGCCCCAATCACCCCTGTTTATTGTGAAGCGGATAGCAATGCTTTTATGAGATTTTTTACTGACAAAATTAAGTCGATCAAGGAGAAAATCCCGCCCCTTATATGTGGAACCCCTGCTGTCATTGAGCCTGTCTCCAACTTGTGGTCCTCATTTAAGTCAGTATCCCTTAATGACATCTCAGCACTGGTGACCAAGATGAAACCATCCTCTTGCCCTTCCGATATCCTTCCCTGTAGGCTTTTTGCCAAAGTGTTTGATTTGATTGCTCCCTGGGTTACCAAAATGGTTAACCTCTCTCTCACTTCTGGTGTGTTTCCCGATACTTTTAAGCATGCCATAGTGGAGCCTCTACTTAAAAAGACAGGTTTAGACCCAACAGACCTCAGTAATTTCAGGCCTATTTCCAAGCTGCCATTCCTGTCCAAGATCCTAGAGAAGGTGGTCTCTGAACAGCTGTCATTCTTCCTAGATCAAAACAACATCACAGAGAAGTTTCAGTCTGGTTTCCGCAAACACCACTCTACTGAGACAGCCCTACTGAAGGTGTCCAGTGATATCCTGATGTCCGCTGATTCTGGTAGATGCACTGTTCTGGTTCTCTTGGACCTGTCCTCAGCATTTGACACCATTGATCACCAGATACTGCTGAGAAGACTGAGGGATGAGGTAGGACTCTCAGGGTCAGTCCTACATTGGTTCTCTTCATACCTTTCTGGACGTAGCTTCAGTGTCTCAGCAAACCAGATAAGATCTGAGTCGGCTGATCTGGTATGTGGAGTCCCTCAAGGTTCAGTTTTGGGTCCTGTTTTATTTTTGTTGTATTTGCTCCCCCTGGGAAGAATCATTCAGAGATTTTCTGATGTTTCCTTCCACATGTTTGCTGACGATATCCAGCTGTACTGCACGTTCAAACCAACTGAGTTCCAGAGGCTTGATTCCTTAGCTCTTTGCTTAGCAGAAATTAAGCAATGGCTAAGTGACAACTCTCTCCAGTTAAATTCAGGTAAAACTGAAACACTGGTTATTGCCCCTGATAAATTAATTCCAGGGATTAACAAGTACTTGGGTGACCTAGGCCAGTCTGTGAAACCTAGCCTAAGAAACCTTGGTGTTATCTTTGACAAGGACATGTCATTAGTGCAGCACTGCAAGCAGCTAACCAGGAACTGCTTTTTTCAGCTGAGGAACATCTCTAAACTCAGGCAAATGGTGTCACAAAATGATTTGGAGATGATCATTCATGCATTTGTGTCTTCACGTTTAGACTACTGTAACAGTTTGTTTTCATGTTTAAACAAGAAGGAGCTGTCTCGCCTGCAGTTAGTCCAAAATTCTGCAGCGAGAATTTTGACCTGCTCAAATAGGAGGACCCACATATCCCCTATTCTAAAAGCTCTGCATTGGCTGCCAGTGCCCTTTAGGTCCAATTTTAAAATTCTGGTCTTAACTTTTAGAGCTTTACATGATCAGGCTCCATCCTATATTACTGATCTTATTCAGCCTTACACCCCTGCTCGGGCTCTGAGGTCTGTAGAGCAAAATCTGCTAATGGTGCCACGTACTCGCTTACGGACCAGAGGTGACCGATCCTTTCAGGCTGTTGCTCCCAAGCTCTGGAACGATCTTCCCATCTCTCTGCGTTCAATAGAGTCTGTTGACGCATTCAAACGTCAACTAAAAACCTATTTATTTGTGCAGGCTTTTGCTTAATTTGTTCTTGGTGCTGCTATGTTTTATCACTGTACTGTAATTGGCCTTCTAAATGTATGTATATTTTTAATCGATATTCATATGAAATTTTAATCTGTTGTCTGCTTCCCATTGTAAAGCGCTTTGTGACCCTGGTCTGCGAGGGGCGCTATATAAATAAAGTTTACTTACTTACTTACTTACTTACACTAACAAAAACAGTGCTTTTTATCCAACATTAATTGAGGAAAAACACACACGCACATACACATACACACACGCACACACACACACACACACACGCACACACACACACACATATATATATATATATATATATATACTGTTTTGTTAGTGTGATTTCAGAACTGTGTGACCTAGTGCTCACACAGTTCTGATATCACACTAACAAAAACAGTGCTTTTTATCCAACATTAATTGAGAAAAACACACACGCACATACACACACGCACATACACACACATACACATATATATATCTATCTATAGATAGATACATATATGTGCATACACACAGGCAGTCTGTACATTAATGACTTAATGATGAACTGTCAATCAAACCATTCAGTGCAATGAATCACTCAGTAGCAGACACACGAATTAATCATCTATAAACTACAGGACTACAGGACTCCCCATACAACACTAGCCAATAGTTTGCAAGGTCAACCAGTATCCAGACGATTATGAATGTTTTACAGCAAGCCCCCCCAACAATTTAAATAGCAATTCCTAAAAGACCTGTATTTAATCCCCACTGTTTCTCTATGGAACTTCCAATCCCAACCACCCACACACCTCCCCAATACCCCAAACCCTTCCGAAATCGCCCCCCCCCCGAGCCCCCCGCAACGTCACAATCTCCGCTTGAAGGTGCATGTAAATCAATCGCGATTCTCAAACCTCTCCCACAAATAGGCTCATAGCTCATCAACCCGACCTCCCACACACCTCCCCAATATCTCGTTAGAATCCTATGGACCCCAGCACATGAACCCTGCCCTCAAACCCCCCCGCACGAGCCCCCCCGCCCCCCGCGAACGCCGATGCCCCCCCCCCCCCTCCGAAAACGACCCTAAACGGTCAAAATGCACACAAATAACCCCCCCCCATAACCCTCCACCACCGTCCTGACTGATAAGCACATGAATACATACAAGCCCAAATGTTAAAGAAGTCCAAAACCCACATCTTAGCATGCTAGAAACATATGCTGATGCACTAGCAATTAGCTTAAGCGCTAACTTTAGCATTGGTCGCTAATGTTAGCAAACAGCATATCTTTACAGCTAGTTGGAATATCAGTTGTAAATCCTGACTGATAAGCACATGAATACCTATGAGCCCAAATGTTAAAGAAGTCAAAAACCTACATTGTAGATAGCATGCTAGCGAAAGAGTTGAAAAAGATGTTTGCTTACCTTAGAGACTTAGAGCCAGAGAGGAAGAGTTGAGCTGGAGTACAGTTTATAAATACACCCGAAACAAAAAGAGCCAATTTGATTCCTCCAGTAAATATCCTCCAATTAAAGTTATTAAATGTGAAATGAATTACTGTTCATAAAATAGCCACCGTCATTCGTGGCCACCGTCTCTCCTCTTTCAAGCACGTTGCTAAGTAACGAACTAATGAGTTGCAGCTGACAGTTGCAACTGTCATGTCAGTTGAACAGACAGAGAGAAAAGGCTTACCGCACCCCTCGAACAGGAAGGATTTCTGGCCAAACCGTGTTTCCAATCATAAAACCAGGTTAACGTGAAGCCGGCTGAGCCCTTCCTGAACGTCTACATAGGCATTTTGTGTTGACAAGTGAAGAAATGTGCTCTTGGGAGCAATTCTAAAAAGTGTTAGTTTTGTATTCCTCCTGAAATTTTCCTGGCACTTTTAACATGGGAGTCTATGAGGCTCTTCATGGGTGCTGCGGCCGAATTTTCGCATGTCAAGCTAAAACAATAAATCTGACAGATAAAGTAAAGCAAGTGTGAGCTAGAGGACACATTTTCCTACGTTTCTATGTATAAATTGTGTCTGTAGTGTTGCATTTGAGGCCATGGTAGTCGAATATGTTTTATTTTTTTCACGAATTCTCCTGTCTCCTCTCCACTCTAGCGATGACATCACCCACTCTAGTTTTCAAACATTCTCTCCATTAACACCCATTAATTTTTCTGGTGTGGTTTTTGGCAATTTTTGGGCACAATTGTTCGCCAAAAGTCTTAGAAAAATCATAGCACACATGTCGGGGCCGAGCCGCACGTTTTGATATAACTTTTGTGTATATGCGTCAAAAACTCTGGTAGATGTTTTGAGCCAAAAAACGGTGTAAGAATAATAATAATAACTAGAAAAAAATTCCTAAAGAAATTTTGAGTGTGCGTGACTCTGGCCCGGGACTCTCCCCCATACATCACTGACACTGTTGAGTAATTTTTCAGAATATGACTTCTACCATTGCTTAGGTATGTGACAGATCAAGCTTTCAACAGGTGTTCATTTGCTGATGCACTAGTAGTAGCGTAAACACTCATTTCAGCAGGATTAAAGACAGCTCCACTTGAGCACACTGCCACAGTTTAAGTTTAAGTAGTAAGCAAGCAGTAAACCATTGGTCACTCTGTGTCAGGTATCACTTTACATGACAGTTCAGTAGCATAGTATGAGTTTGGTTCTAATTTGATAATAGTGATAAATGCTTTAAAAAACTTAGAGTGTAAAAAGATCCAAATACATCCAATGCCAGAATTAGGCCATCAATGGCTATGACTTTGGTATTAGAAATACACCTTTTATCAAAATGATACCGCATTATAAATATCAGATAACATTATAAAGTTATACAGCTGTGTTAAATGTCAAATCAATCCACATGCAATCAAACATGTAACAAATCAGGATTCAGCAATAAGCTAGCATCAAAATTCACAAAAAGCACTAGGTCACACAGTTCTGATATCACACTAACAAAAACAGTGCTTTTTATCCAACATTAATTGAGGAAAAACACACACGCACATACACATACACACACACACACGCACATACACACACACACACACACATATATATATATGTATATATATATATACAGTTTTTGTTAGTGTGATTTCAGAACTGTGTGACCTAGTGCTCACACAGTTCTGATATCACACTAACAAAAACAGTGCTTTTTATCCAACATTAATTGAGAAAAACACACACGCACATACACACATACACATATATATATCTATCTAGATACATATATGTGCATACACACAGGCAGTCTGTACATTAATGACTTAATGATGAACTGTCAATCAAACCATTCAGTGCAATGAATCACTTAGTAGCAGACACACAGGTTTAATCATCTATAAACTACAGGACTCCCCATACAACACTAGCCAATAGTTTGCAAGGTCAACCAGTATCCAGACGATTATGAATGTTTTACAGCAAGCCCCCCCAACAATTTTGAGTGTGTGTGACTCTGGCCCGGGACTCTCCCCCATACATCACTGACACTGTTGAGTAATTTTCAGAATATGACTTCTACCATTGCTTAGGTATGTGACAGATCAAGCTTTCAACAGGTGTTCATATGCTGATGCACTAGTAGTAGCGTAAACACTAATTTCAGCAGGATTAAAGACAGCTCCACTTGAGCACACTGCCACAGTTTAAGTTTAAGTAGTAAGCAAGCAGTAAACCATTGGTCACTCTGTGTCAGGTATCACTTTACATTACAGTTCAGTAGCACAGTATGAGTTTGGTTCTAATTTGATAATAGTGATAAATGCTTTAAAAAACTTAGAGTGTAAAAAGACCCAAATACATCCAATGCCAGAATTAGGCCATCAATGGCTATGACTTTGGTATTAGAAATACACCTTTTATCAAAATGATACCGCATTATAAATATCAGATATCAGTATAAAGTTATACAGCTGTGTTAAATGTCAAATCAATCCACATGCAATCAAACATGTAACAAATCAGGATTCAGCAATAAGCTAGCATCAAAATTCACAAAAAGCACTAGGTCACACAGTTCTGATATCACACTAACAAAAACAGTGCTTTTTATCCAACAATAATTGAGGAAAAACACACACGCACATACACATACACACACGCACATACACACACACACACGCACATACACACACACACACACACACATATATATATATATACTGTTTTTGTTAGTGTGATTTCAGAACTGTGTGACCTAGTGCTCACACAGTTCTGATATCACACTAACAAAAACAGTGCTTTTTATCCAACATTAATTGAGAAAAACGCACATACACACACACACACACACACATTCACATATATATATATATATATATATATATATATATATATATATATAGATAGATACATATATGTGCATACACACAGGCAGTCTGTACATTAATTACTTAATGATGAACTGTCAATCAAACCATTCAGTGCAATGAATCACTTAGTAGCAGACACACAGGTTTAATCATCTATAAACTACAGGACTACAGGACTCCCCATATAACAGTAGCCAATAGTTTGCAAGGTCAACCAGTATCCAGACGATTATGAATGTTTTACAGCAAGCCCCACCAACAATTTAAATAGCAATTCCTAAAAGACCTGTATTTAATC
This sequence comes from Protosalanx chinensis, assembly GCA_030340685.1. Classification (NCBI taxonomy): domain Eukaryota; kingdom Metazoa; phylum Chordata; class Actinopteri; order Osmeriformes; family Salangidae; genus Protosalanx; species Protosalanx chinensis. The sequence goes on from CM059337.1 coordinate 4,574,336, forward strand.
CCCACTGTTTCTCTATGGAACCACCCACACACCTCCCCAATACCCCAAACCCTTCCGAAATCGCCCCCCCGAGCCCCCCGCAACGTCACAATCTCCGCTTGAAGGTGCATGTAAATCAATCGCGATTCTCAAACCTCTCCCACAAATAGGCTCATAGCTCATCAACCCGACCTTCCACACACCTCCCCAATATCTCGTTAGAATCCTATGGACCCCAGCACATGAACCCTGCCCTCAAACCCCCCCGCACGAGCCCCCCCGCCCCCCGCCCCCCGCGAACGCCGATCGCCCCCCCCCCCTCCGAAAACGACCCTAAACGGTCAAAATGCACACAAATAACCCCCCCCCATAACCCTCCACCACCGTCCTGACTGATAAGCACATGAATACATATAAGCCCAAATGTTAAAGAAGTCCAAAACCCACATCTTAGCATGCTAGAAACATATGCTGATGCACTAGCAATTAGCTTAAGCGCTAATTTTAGCATTGGTCGCTAATGTTAGCAAACAGCATATCTTTACAGCTAGTTGGAATATCAGTTGTAAATCCTGACTGATAAGCACATGAATACCTATGAGCCCAAATGTTAAAGAAGTCAAAAACCTACATTGTAGATAGCATGCTAGCGAAAGAGTTGAAAAAGATGTTTGCTTACCTTAGAGACTTAGAGCCAGAGAGGAAGAGTTGAGCTGGAGTACAGTTTATAAATACACCCGAAACAAAAAGAGCCAATTTGATTCCTCCAGTAAATATCCTCCAATTAAAGTTATTAAATGTGAAATGAATTACTGTTCATAAAATAGCCACCGTCATTCGTGGCCACCGTCTCTCCTCTTTCAAGCACGTTGCTAAGTAACGAACTAATGAGTTGCAGCTGACAGTTGCAACTGTCATGTCAGTTGAACAGACAGAGAGAAAAGGCTTACCGCACCCCTCGAACAGGAAGGATTTCTGGCCAAACCGTGTTTCCAATCATAAAACCAGGTTAACGTGAAGCCGGCTGAGCCCTTCCTGAACGTCTACATAGGCATTTTGTGTTGACAAGTGAAGAAATGTGCTCTTGGGAGCAATTCTAAAAAGTGTTAGTTTTGTATTCCTCCTGAAATTTTCCTGGCACTTTTAACATGGGAGTCTATGAGGCTCTTCATGGGTGCTGCGGCCGAATTTTCGCATGTCAAGCTAAAACAATAAATCTGACAGATAAAGTAAAGCAAGTGTGAGCTAGAGGACACATTTTCCTACGTTTCTATGTATAAATTGTGTCTGTAGTGGTGCATTTGAGGCCATGGTAGTCGAATACGTTTTTTTCTTTTTACACATTTCTCTCTCTTCTCCTCACTCTAGCGATGACATCTCCACTCTACCTCTCAAACATTCTTTCCATTGACACCAATGCATTTTTTTGGTGTGGTTTTTGGCAATTTTTGGGCAAAATTGTTAGCCAAAAGTCTTAGAAAAATCATAGCACACATGTCGGGGCCGAGCCGCACGTTTTGATATAACTTTTGTGTATATGCGTCAAAAACTCTGGTAGATGTTTTGAGCCAAAAAACGGCGTAAGAATAATAATAATAATAATAATAAACGCTAGTAATAACATAGTGTGCGCCTTGCAGCACGCACACAATAATAAACGCTAGTAATAACATAGTGTGCGCCTTGCAGCACGCACACAATAATAAACACTAGTAATAACATAGTGTGCGCCTTGCAGCACGCACACAACTAGAAAAAAATTCCTAAAGAAATTTTGAGTGTGCGTGACTCTGGCCCGGGACTCTCCCCCATACATCATTGACACTGTTGAGTACATTTCAGAATGACTTCTACCATTGCTTAGGTATGTGACAGATCAAGCTTTCAACAGGGGCCCGTTTCAGAAAGCGGGTTAAGTGAAAACTCTGAGTAAGTTAACCCTGAAATGAGGGAAACTCTGGGTTTTTGGTTTCAGAAAGGGGGGTAAGTTAAACCTGAGAAAATAGGCTAAGTTAAGCCCGTTTCTGAAAGAGAGGTAACTTGTACTCAGAGTCAGTTACCATAGTAACTGACCCTATGAACCTAACCTAGGTTAGGGAGCAGGTTTTCTTCGGTAAACTTAGAGTTTATTTCAGTCTCCTCCCCTTTTTGAAGACGAGGCTACGTTTAAACACCTCATTCATTGAGCAAGTTTTTTACGAGGAGAGCAGCAAAGGGAATTAATTGTTCTATTATTGACAATCCTATAGATGAAGAGGCTGTATTAATTTGTCGAGATTTACATTTATATTGGGAGAGATTTTTGAGGCCCAGAATTAATGTTTTGACACTCCCATCTCCATTTTTATCTGAGCGGTACCGTTTTTCTTTGGAGTCAATAAGATACATCCACAATCTCATCCATTCTTACTAGAAAATACTAGTAAGGCTACTGTTTGCAGAGCGGTCAGGAAAGTGTGCCTTGCACTGAAGCACTTTCTGACCATTTTGTGTTGTTTCCTGGGCACAAACCAGTGAGTCATCAAAGGAGTTCTACAGGATTGCAGGTAAGTGGTGTATAAATGGGTTTAAATAATGCTAACCTGATAAATAACATTCAGTTAAGAATATCTTGCCGCGACCCTTGGAAGTGACCTAATAATGGCACACATATTCCAATCATTGCACTCTCTGAAAATGAAGCAGATTATGTCAATAGGAGGTCCATTCACAGTATTAATGTGCAGGTAGCCTACTGGTTCTAATGGTCAAAGACATCACAATACTGTACATGTGTCATTCTTTGCACTGTCCACTGATCATATGTGATGCTGCACATGAATGCATAAATGTGGAGGCCAAGTGGCCTGGCTCTGTTCATGACTCAAAAATTTATCGAGAGTCAACCTTGAGTAAAAGACTGGAAAAGGGTAAGTAAATGTATGTCCTATATATTTCAATGTATGCACTACTCACTTACAGGGGAAATTATGTGCAGCTCTAAAGCAATGTGAACTTTCTTACAGGAGAGATGGATGGCTTTCTGCTGGGAGATAGGGGTTACCCATGCTGGCAAACTCTGATTACCCCTTACCCAGAACCTGAACCATCCCTGAAAGGGCCTGTGACATTATTGTGGCATGTGTTGTTCTCCATGATTAGAGGGGAGAAACACCCTGCCCTAAAGTTACAAGATCCTGAGGACGACCACATCAACTCTGCAGATATCCAGGATATGATATGCCACAATGTCTTTTCACATTAATAATGATATCCACCACAAATTAAAATTAATAAACACAAAATCACAGCCATTTATATGGTTTTTTTTTTTCTAAAACAAAAGATAAATGAAAAAGGTTAGATCTTAATATAGTTTCAATACTTCCCAGAATTCACCTATGACCATACACTCACTTTAAGATATTCTTTCAAAATGTTAATTTCCAGATCTGATTTCAGATTTTTTTTAATAAGAAGAATTCTATACAACTCTTTAATTGGCAACTGAAAATACAGTAGATTTAGGGTTACATAATGTAGTTCTAAAATTCTACAGAATGAAACTGTGGCATTCACTGTAAATCACTGAACTGTGTTCATCTGTGCACCAGAAATTGATGGACCTTCCTCCTGCTGTTCTTCCACACTTTGGGGGGGAGATTAGAATGACCATTTATAGATATAAACTTAGATTATATAGGCTACTCCACATTAAATGTGAATGTGTAGATTGTTTGATGTGTAGACACATGATATTAACATTAACTCAGTAGGCCTCTGTGGCAGCACAAACAGTTTCTTCATCCCCATCATCCTGTATAGATGAACATTCCATAAAGTACACTTCATAACACTATTTGTAATAATATATGGTATATTGAGTAGGCTACTTACAACTGCCAGGGGTTCTGTTGGGACAGGAGGTTCCAAAAGACAGATATTACCATGTGAATCTGTTGGGATCAACAAAAAACCCAACCCGAAGTAATATAAATGGAAATATAATTCTACATGGAAACAATTTAAACATACTGTAGTTAGACCTCTTACATTTTATGTAGGCAGTTAAATCTATTATATATATATATATATATATATATATATATATATTATATTTCATCTTAATCTGCTGCAACGTTATTTTAATGCCTGCAGGATTGCACCTATACATAAAAATTTAATTAATAGGTTTAAAACAATTCTGTTCTTCTAGTTTGACATCAGATTTGTAACAGTTGGGAATTTACGGTAAAACAGTTCTTAATTACAAACTACAAATTACATCCAACAAGTCTATTCAGATTAATGTAATAATTATGATCTTTAGAAAGTATTGGTCTACTTTCTAATTTGGTCTACTTACATTTGATGTTACATCCACTTGTTTTATAAAGAATTGTTTTAAATTACAGTATGTAGATTACTAATTAATTACACCCAGCACTGTATAATTTCTTTTTTCATATTCACCATGAACTTGGATAAGCACTTCCGGTTCTGTTTGGGAGAAATATGCTTCCCTTACGCCGTTTCCATGGTGAATGCTTATATCTACGCTCCATTGATAATGGCTTTTTAGCGTTGCGGAGCACACGCTTAAGTCAGAGCCAGCCAACTCAGAGTTGATAAAACTAATTATTTTCAGGTGTTCGGAAACCGAAAACCCAGAGTTTCCCACCTTGGGGTTTGGCAACTCAGACTTCAAGTTTAAACTCAGAGTTGGTTGAACCTCCTTTCTGAAACGGGCCCCAGGTGTTCTATAGCTTTGCGATTCCTGACTTCCTGACTTTAAATCTTCTTAAAAGTACTTAAAGATGAAGGTGTATTCACAAGCTAGCATAAAAATAGATTTAACATTGTTACAACCCAAGAGAATCAAACAAATTTCAATGAGGACACAGGAGGCAAGATGGCTCACATTTACAATAATTTTATTTACGTTCAGACCTGGTGAGCCGGCCAAAAACAACAAAACGAAGGTGCGACACCGGGCCAACCCTGTACAGGGCCGTCGAAGCCGGTGGCACCCTACAAAATAATAAAACCCTAAACTAAGCAAAATAAAATGACGAAAAAAAGCCAACAGGCTGAACAGCCAGTCCCACCAGGCCAACAAGAATGGCTTAAAAACACCCTATAGAGTAGAATAAAATACTATTTAATCCGTTCCAAATAAAAACAGAAATGTATACATTCATCCAACAAGAATCCACATCCATGATGCTAGAAGCCAGACACGCCATCAGGACCAAGTCAGCCCTACAATCGAGAGGGAGAAAATAAGGTAGAATTAGACATGTGTTCAGCGTGTGCACATGGAGTGAGAGTATCACAGAGCAGGTGCATTTAGACTTGATTACACACAGGTGGATTCTATTTATCACCATTAGTCATTTAGGTCAACATTGGATCATTCAGAGATCCATACTGAACATCAGGAGAGTTTGAGGTCTGTTAGAAGCGCAGACAGCATCATGAAGAAACAAGGAACACACCAGGTAAGTCCAAAATAGTTTAAAGCCGGATTTGGATACTAAAACATTTCCCAAGCTTTAACAATCCCAAGGAGCACTGTGCAAGTGATAATATTGAAAGGCAAGGTGTATCAGACCACTGCAAATCTACAAAGACCAGGCCATTTGTCTAAACTTTCAGCTCAAACAAGATCTGCAATCAGAGATGCAGCCAAAAGGCCCATGATCACTCTGAATGAACTGCAGAGATGGTGGAGGGTGGGAGAGTCTGTCCATACTCGTATATACTGTACAAATCTGGCCTATATGGAAGTGGCAAGAAGAAAGCCATTTCTTAAAGATATCCATAAAAAGAGTCTAGGTTTAAAGTTTGCCACAAGCCACCTGGGAGACACCAAACATGTGGAAGAAGGTGCTGTGGTCAGATGAAACCAAAATCAATCTTTTTGGCAACAAGGCAAAAACGTTATGTATGGCGTAAAAGCAACACAGCTCATCACCCTGAACACATCATCCCCACTGTCAAACATGGTGGTGGCAGCATCATGGTTTGTGCCTGCTTTTCTTCAGCAGGGACAGGGAAGATGATTAAAATGTATGGGAAGATGGATGGAACCAAATACAGGACCATTCTGGAAGAAGACCCGATGGAGTCTGCAAAATACCTGAGACTGGGACAGAGATGTCTTCCAACAAGACAATGATCCAAAACATAAAGCAAAATCTACAACGGAATGGCTTACAAATAAACATATACAGGTGTTAGAATAACCTAGTCAGATCCACACTTGAATCCAATCGAGAATCTGTGGAAAGAACTGAAAACTGCTGTTCATAAACGCTCTCCATCCAACCTTCCTGAGCTCGAGCTGTTTTGCCAGAAGGAATGGGCAAAAATGTCAGTCTGTCAATATGCAAAGCTGATAGAGACATACCCCAAGCAATTTACTGCTGTAATCGCAGCTAAAGGTGGTGCTACAAAGTATTCAATTAAGGGGGCTGAAAGGTTTTGCACACCCATTTTTTCTGTTTATTATATGTTAAAGTTTGAAATATCCAATAAGTTGTGTTCCACTTCATGATTGTGTCCCACTTGTTGATTCTTCACAAAAATTAGTTTTTTATCTTAATGATTGAAGCCTGAAATGTAGCAAAAGTTTGAAAGGGGCCGAATAGTTTGGCAAGGCACTGTAGTTGTCTATACAGATAGCTTCAACCTAAAATGCCAGTGTTGACATCTCACATGACATTTAGATTCACATTTTAAACTTAGCTTTCTTTTTGTATTATTTCAGATGAAAGGGTTCGGATGTTTAAGTGTAGGTATTTAAAATAATTGTTTAGATTTGGGAAAAGCTTGGAAGAAGTCACAAACTTCCTCTTTACGGCTATTGTGATGTGGATTATGTTTTGAAAAGACACTACTGTCAATGAAATGTGAAGTAAACAAACCCATATTATACAGATGTTTGGTATAATTGTTTTTTCCTAAGTCTTGTATTTAATTATAAATTTCATGTGTGTATTTGTTGAAGTGTAATACATGTTTGTGTAAATGTTTTGTGTTGCTTTGTGTAACAACTGTAGAGGGAAAAAAGCCTACCTTTGTAGTTGGATAACAGGAGCAGGTGGGTGCATCGTCCATTACACAGAAGCTTTTTGGCCCTGAAGATGTCTCTGCTTTTGGTATCTGATGAGACAGGATACCAAGTTAATAGAAATGAAAACATAAGCAGAACAATGTACTCACCTGATGCACATTCCAGAGACTTGATTTTACACACACACACAAAATGCTAGATTGGTGAATAATTAAAAGAAACCTTTTCAACTGGAGAACGAGGGCAGGTGGGTGCATCCGTTCTCTGCGCTTCAGAAGTCATCAAGTTCTTTGACTGTTGAGGAGTCTGTATTTTGGGAATCTGATGATACCAAATGCATTCATACATCTTAAATACTCAATTGTGAATCAAGATTTTATTCAAGTAGTTAAGAAAAACATGAAAGTACAGCAATTTATGTTCTCAGGCCATATCTGTGTGTCCACTCTGAAGGGAAAAAAAACTAACCAACAACAACAACAACAAAAAACTACCCATACCTTGTAGGCTGGAGAATTAGTTGGGGTGGGTGCATTTGTCATCGCCCCTAGCCGGCTGGTGGTTGGAGGTGTTTCAGGGATCTAATAAGATATCAAGTATATGAAAACTTACTGTGTTTTTGGAACCTGATTACACATGACAGGAATGTCATAAAATGCAACAAATCAAAATGTAGTTTTGTGACATCAGCACTATAACATTTACATTTAGCAGACCCTTTTGTCCAAAGTGACTTACAGCAGGTACAGGGACATTCCCCCTAAGGCAAGTAGGGTGAAGTGCCTTGCCCAAGGACATAACGTAATCTAGCCACACTCGGGATTCGAACTCACAACCTTTCAATCATGGGCCCAATGCCTTAACCCACTGAGCCACCTGACTACAATAGTGTGTTAACTGTCATCTATATAATTGTTTCTGTACCTGATGAGTGGAATTGGTTGGGCTAACTGGAGCAGGAGCTGCAAGGTCGAGCCTTGCCCAGCGCACTTTCTGAGCCTGGGATCGCTTTCCCTTCCTCGGCATCTTGAAAACAACTTTACACAATTTACTCACAAAATATAATCACAATTGTAACTAAATTAAAAGCTAAAGTATGTAAACTAAATCTACTCTTGATATAATCTACTCCTAACCTAACAGTACTGTTTAAACTAATTAAATGTGCAAAAAATATGAAAAGTTAGCTTAGTCTGTCTTGAAGATGCTGGACACAGGACACCTGTAAAAGTCAGAAAACACAGTGAATTGTAGACTAAATACTGTCAACCACACATGGAAATACAGCATTGTGTGAAACATTTACTGTAATGTAAACCAACAACAAAACTGGGATGTCTTTTTAGGTTTTAGCCCACAAAAATAATTAAATACAACATATTAATTATACTGTAATACTGAATAACAATGAACCCCAATACACCTTTACTCTATACTTGTAAATCACTGCACATCCATCACAGAACAATGGTTAAAAGTTCTTCATTATCAATCATTGAGTGTTTTGCAACATGTAAACACATACTTAAATGTCTTACCTGAAAAGGCAGATATGAGCAACTGGATAGTTGAGGTCAACTGGATGGATCAAATGAGGTCAAATGGACACCGAAGTGAAGAGCAGTGATGTAGCGTTTATCTAGAACAGGACGACACCAGTGAGCACCAGACATGTAACAAAAACTCACACAGAAAAACATATGTAGTCTTGGCAAAACATATTTACCGATAAAGCAATGGTCAGAGGGTGTGAGGGGGTCAGATAGCTCAATGGTTAAGGCGTTGGCCTCATGATCAGAAGGTTGTGAGATCGATCCCCGGCTGTGGCTACATGATGTTGTGTCCTTGGGCAAGGCACTTCACCCTACTTGCCTCAGGGAGAATGTCCCTGTACTTACTGTAAGTCGCTTTGGATAAAAGCGTCTGCTAAATGAGTAAATGTAAATGTAATGGTCAAGCGCTGTAAATCTGTGAGGCGAAAAACAGGATTAAAGACAGCTCCACTTGAGCACACTGCTCAAAAACTTTGTGTAAAATTACCCAAATACATCCAATGCCAGAATTAGGCCATAAATGGCTATGACTTTGGTATTTGAAATACTCCTTTTATCAAAATGATACCGCAGTATAAATATCAGATAACATTATAAACTTATACAGCTGTTTCAGTGTAAATGTCAAATCAATCCACATGCAATCAAAAACACACACACACATATATATATACAGTATATATATGTGTGTGTGCATACACACAGGCAATCTGTACATTATTACTTAATCATTAACTGTCAGTCAACTCATTGAGTGCAATGAATCAGTTAGTAGCAGACACACAGGTTCAATAATCTATAAAGTAATAGACTCAAATTTACCCATAACATTGTACAAGATGTTAAGACAGGTTGTGCTGACCCTCTATGAAAGGTATGCAAAAACTATACGCAAAAACTATACGCAATATTTCCATACACTCAATGCAAACAACATTTGATAGCATTAAGGTGTAAGTGTGTACCAATACATGACGTAGCTAAATGTTTAACTTTTACATATACATTTGAGTAAGGAAAACAATTGTGAAGCTTAAGTTTGTTGTCTGAAATGTTAGTAATCGAAGTCACTCGTTCATGCGCCCCTCTTGCTTGCTAATGCGGCCCGAAATAATTAATATTAACCTCCGCGGAAGCCCTGAGACTGACTCACCAAACAGCAGTTAGTTCGCTTGGCCAGAAAAAACACGTTCCATTATCGACTAATGTATGATAATTCTCTCAATTGTATCAAAACGTGACAGTTATTTAGCTTGGCCAGAAAAAAAAAAAACGTGTTATATAGTCCATTATGTACTGTAGGCTCTTTCTATATTACCAACCACAGCTAATATATCTTCAGGCCACCTGCACGTGGATTCACACATCTATTAAATAATTAAATAATCCAAAGCTGTTTATGCCTACATTTTCACCTCCCAACAAATTAGAATTTTAGCACTTTTACACACTAACTAAATACACACACGACATTAATATTGGTCTCAGATACAGTATGTCCAAGACGACAGGATTTGTTTTTTTTTACCAGTTTCAACCACTAGCATAAGTTAAGCATCCAAAACTCTACTTTGCTTATTCAACATTATTAACTGTAGTAGGCTGTTGTCTATTTTTCACTCATATTTCCCTCATAAGCACATGAATAGCATGCTAGGTAGCTAGCTAGCAAAACAGTTGTAGACGTTTACTCACTCAGCAGTTAGTTCGCTTGCCCAGAAAAAACACGTTCTATTATCGACTAATCTATGATAATTCTCTCAATTTTATCAAAACTTGACAGTTATTTAGCTTGGCCAGAAAAAAAAAACGTGTTATATAGTCCATTATGTAGGCTCTACCTATATTACCAACCACAGCTAATATATCTTCAGGCCACCTGCACGTGGATTCACACATCTATTAAATAATTAATTAATCCAAAGCTGTTTATGCCTACATTTTCACCTCCCAACAAATTAGAATTTTAGCACTTTTACACACTAACTAAATACACACACGACATTAATATTGGTCTCACATACAGTATGTCCAAGATGACAGGATACATTTTTTCAACCAGTTTCAACCACTAGCATAAGTTAAGCATCCAAAACTCTACTTTGCGTATTCAACATTATGAACTGTAGTAGGCTGTTGTCGATTTTTCACTCATATTTCCCTTATAAGCACATGAATAGCATGCTAGCTAGCAAAACAGTGGTAGACGTTCACTTACCTCAGACGAAAGCCAGAGATGAAGAGTTGAGTTAAGAGTAGCGTATATATATCCACCCAAAGACAAAGAGCCAATTAGATTCGTCCAGTAAATGTCCTCCAATCAAAGTTATTAAAAGTCAAACATGTCATGTGAAATGGCCACCTCAGTCAGCCTAAACAGGCTGAGGTTGATCAGGGTTGCTAAGCGACCGATCAGCTGCACGTGGAACAGTTTGAAAATGGCTGACAGAGTTGTTGAGACCACTGCTTAGCGCACCCCTCGAACAGGAAGGATTTCTAGCCAAACCGTGTTTCCAATCATAAAACCAGGTTAACGTGAAGCCGGCTGAGCCCTTCCTGAACGTCTACATAGGCATTTTGTGTTGACAAGTGAAGAAATGTGCTCTTGGGAGCAATTCTAAAAAGTGTTAGTTTTGTATTCCTCCTGAAATTTTCCTGGCACTTTTAACATGGGAGTCTATGAGGCTCTTCATGGGTGCTGCGGCCGAATTTTCGCATGTCAAGCTAAAACAATAAATCTGACAGATAAAGTAAAGCAAGTGTGAGCTAGAGGACACATTTTCCTACGTTTCTATGTATAAATTGTGTCTGTAGTGGTGCATTTGAGGCCATGGTAGTCGAATCCGTTTTTTTTTTTTTACACATTTCTCTCTCTTCTCCTCACTCTAGCGATGACATCTCCACTCTACCTCTCAAACATTCTTTCCATTGACACCAATTAATTTTTTTGGTGTGGTTTTTGGCAATTTTTTGGCAAAATTGTTTGCCAAAAGTCTTAGAAAAATAATAGCACACATGTCGGGGCCGAGCCGCACGTTTTGATATAACTTTTGTGTATATGCGTCAAAAACTCTGGTAGGTGTTTTGAGCCAAAAAAAGGGCGTAAGAATAAGTATAACTAGAAAAAAATTCCTAAAGAAATTTTGAGTGTGCGTGACTCTGGCCCGGGACTCTCCCCCATATATCACTGACACTGTTGAGTAATTTTCAGAACATGACTTCTACCATTGCTTAGGTATGTGACAGATCAAGTGTATCATTAGAAATACACCTTTTATCAAAATGATACCGCATTATAAATATCAGATAACATTATAAAGTTATACAGCTGTGTTAAATGTCAAATAAATCCACATGCAATCAAACATGTAACAAATCAGGATTCAGCAATAAGCTAGCATCAAAATTCACAAAAAGCACTAGGTCACACAGTTCTGATATCACACTAACAAAAACTGTGCTTTTTATCCAACATTAATTGAGGAAAAACACACACGCACATACACATACGCACACGCACATACACACTTACACACGCACATACACACACACACACACACACACACACACATATATATATATATATATATATATACTGTTTTTGTTAGTGTGATTTCAGAACTGTGTGACCTAGTGCACTGTGCACACAGTTCTGATATCACACTAACAAAAACAGTGCTTTTTATCCAACATTAATTGAGGAAAAACACACATGCACATACACATACACACACGCACACACACATACACACACACACACATATATATATATATATATATATATATATATATATACTGTTTTGTTAGTGTGATTTCAGAACTGTGTGACCTAGTGCTCACACAGTTCTGATATTACACTAACAAAAACAGTGCTTTTTATCCAACATTAATTGAGAAATACACACACGCACATACACACACGCACATACACACACACACACATACACATATATATATATCTATAGATAGATACATATATGTGCATACACACAGGCAGTCTGTACATTAATGACTTAATGATGAACTGTCAATCAAACCATTCAGTGCAATGAATCACTTAGTAGCAGACACACAGGTTTAATCATCTATAAACTACAGGACTACAGGACTCCCCATATAACACTAGCCAATAGTTTGCAAGGTCAACCAGTATCCAGACGATTATGAATGTTTTACAGCAAGCCCCCCCAACAATTTAAATAGCAATTCCTAAAAGACCTGTATTTAATCCCCACTGTTTCTCTATGGAACCACCCACACACCTCCCCAATACCCCAAACCCTTCCGAAATCGCCCCCCCGAGCCCCCCGAACGTCACAATCTCCGCTTGAAGGTGCATGTAAATCAATCGCGATTCTCAAACCTCTCCCACAAATAGGCTCATAGCTCATGAACCCGACCTCCCACACACCTCCCCAATATCTCGTTAGAATCCTATGGACCCCAGCACATGAACCCTGCCCTCAAACCCCCCCGCACGAGCCCCCCCGCCCCCCGCCCCCCGCGAACGCCGATCGCCCCCCCCCCTCCGAAAACGACCCTAAACGGTCAAAATGCACACAAATAACCCCCCCCCCATAACCCTCCACCACCGTCCTGACTGATAAGCACATGAATAAATATAAGCCCAAATGTTAAAGAAGTCCAAAACCCACATGCTAGAAACATATGCTGATGCACTAGCAATTAGCTTAAGCGCTAATTTTAGCATTGGTCGCTAATGTTAGCAAACAGCATATCTTTACAGCTAGTTGGAATATCAGTTGTAAATCCTGACTGATAAGCACATGAATACCTATGAGCCCAAATGTTAAAGAAGTCAAAAACCTACATTGTAGATAGCATGCTAGCGAAAGAGTTGAAAAAGATGTTTGCTTACCTTAGAGACTTAGAGCCAGAGAGGAAGAGTTGAGCTGGATTACAGTTTATAAATACACCCAAAACAAAAAGAGCCAATTTGATTCCTCCAGTAAATATCCTCCAATTAAAGTTATTAAATGTGAAATGAATTACTGTTCATAAAATAGCCACCGTCATTCGTGGCCACCGTCTCTCCTCTTTCAAGCACGTTGCTAAGTAACGAACTAATGAGTTGCAGCTGACAGTTGCAACTGTCATGTCAGTTGAACAGACAGAGAGAAAAGGCTTACAGCACCCCTCGAACAGGAAGGATTTCTGGCCAAACCGTGTTTCCAATCATAAAACCAGGTTAACGTGAAGCCGGCTGAGCCCTTCCTGAACGTCTACATAGGCATTTTGTGTTGACAAGTGAAGAAATGTGCTCTTGGGAGCAATTCTAAAAAGTGTTAGTTTTGTATTCCTCCTGAAATTTTCCTGGCACTTTTAACATGGGAGTCTATGAGGCTCTTCATGGGTGCTGCGGCCGAATTTTCGCATGTCAAGCTAAAACAATAAATCTGACAGATAAAGTAAAGCAAGTGTGAGCTAGAGGACACATTTTCCTACGTTTCTATGTATAAATTGTGTCTGTAGTGGTGCATTTGAGGCCATGGTAGTCGAATAAGTTTTTTTTTTTTTTACACATTTCTCTCTTCTCCTCACTCTAGCGATGACATCTCCACTCTACCTCTCAAACATTCTTTCCATTGACACCAATTCATTTTTTTGGTGTGGTTTTTGGCAATTTTTTGGCAAAATTGTTAGCCAAAAGTCTTAGAAAAATCATAGCACACATGTCGGGGCCGAGCCGCACGTTTTGATATAACTTTTGTGTATATGCGTCAAAAACTCTGGTAGATGTTTTGAGCCAAAAAACGGCGTAAGAATAATAATAATAACTAGAAAAAAATTCCTAAAGAAATTTTGAGTGTGCGTGACTCTGGCCCGGGACTCCCCCCCATTCATCACTGACACTGTTGAGTAATTTTCAGAATATGACTTCTACCATTGCTTAGGTATGTGACAGATCAAGCTTTCAACAGGTGTTCATATGCTGATGCACTAGTAGTAGCGTAAACACGAATTTCAGCAGGATTAAAGACAGCTCCACTTGAGCACACTGCCACAGTTTAAGTTTAAGTAGTAAGCAAGCAGTAAACAATTGGTCACTCTGTGTCAGGTAGCACTATACATTACAGTTCAGTAGCATAGTATGAGTTTGGTTCTAATTTGATAATAGTGATAAATGCTTTAAAAAACTTAGAGTGTAAAAAGACCCAAATTCATCCAATGCCAGAATTAGGCCATCAATGGCTATGACTTTGGTATTAGAAATACACCTTTTATCAAAATGATACCGCATTATAAATATCAGATAACATTATAAAGTTATACAGCTGTGTTAAATGTCAAATCAATCCACATGCAATCAAACATGTAACAAATCAGGATTCAGCAATAAGCTAGCATGAAAATTCACAAAAAGCACTAGGTCACACAGTTCTGATATCACACTAACAAAAACAGTGCTTTTTATCCAACATTAATTGAGGAAAAACACACACGCACATACACACACGCACATACACACACACACACGCACATACACACACACACACACACACACACACACACACACACATATATATATATATACTGTTTTGTTAGTGTGATTTCATAACTGTGTGACCTAGTGCTCACACAGTTCTGATATCACACTAACAAAAACAGTGCTTTTTATCCAACATTAATTGAGAAAAACACACACGCACATACACACACGCACATACACATACATACACATATATATATATCTATACATATATGTGCATACACACAGGCAGTCTGTACATTAATGACTTAATGATGAACTGTCAATCAAACCATTCAGTGCAATGAATCACTTAGTAGCAGACACACAGGTTTAATCATCTATAAACTACAGGACTACAGGACTCCCCATACAACACTAGCCAATAGTTTGCAAGGTCAACCAGTATCCAGACGATTATGAATGTTTTACAGCTAGCCCCCCCAACAATTTAAATAGCAATTCCTAAAAGACCTGTATTTAATCCCCACTGTTTCTCTATGGAACTTCCAATCCCAACCACCCACACACCTCCCCGATACCCCAAACCCTTCCGAAATCGCCCCCCCGAGCCCCCCGCAACGTCACAATCTCCGCTTGAAGGTGCATGTAAATCAATCGCGATTCTCAAACCTCTCCCACAAATAGGCTCATAGCTCATGAACCCGACCTCCCACACACCTCCCCAATATCTCGTTAGAATCCTATGGACCCCAGCACATGAACCCTGCCCTCAAACCCCCCCGCACGAGCCCCCCCGCCCCCCGCCCCCCGCGAACGCCGATCGCCCCCCCCCCTCCGAAAACGACCCTAAACGGTCAAAATGCACACAAATAACCCCCCCCCATAACCCTCCACCACCGTCCTGACTGATAAGCACATGAATACATATAAGCCCAAATGTTAAAGAAGTCCAAAACCCACATCTTAGCATGCTAGAAACATATGCTGATGCACTAGCAATTAGCTTAAGCGCTAATTTTAGCATTGGTCGCTAATGTTAGCAAACAGCATATCTTTACAGCTAGTTGGAATATCAGTTGTAAATCCTGACTGATAAGCACATGAATACCTATGAGCCCAAATGTTAAAGAAGTCAAAAACCTACATTGTAGATAGCATGCTAGCGAAAGAGTTGAAAAAGATGTTTGCTTACCTTAGAGACTTAGAGCCAGAGAGGAAGAGTTGAGCTGGAGTACAGTTTATAAATACACCCGAAACAAAAAGAGCCAATTTGATTCCTCCAGTAAATATCCTCCAATTAAAGTTATTAAATGTGAAATGAATTACTGTTCATAAAATAGCCACCGTCATTCGTGGCCACCGTCTCTCCTCTTTCAAGCACGTTGCTAAGTAACGAACTAATGAGTTGCAGCTGACAGTTGCAACTGTCATGTCAGTTGAACAGACAGAGAGAAAAGGCTTACCGCACCCCTCGAACAGGAAGGATTTCTGGCCAAACCGTGTTTCCAATCATAAAACCAGGTTAACGTGAAGCCGGCTGAGCCCTTCCTGAACGTCTACATAGGCATTTTGTGTTGACAAGTGAAGAAATGTGCTCTTGGGAGCAATTCTAAAAAGTGTTAGTTTTGTATTCCTCCTGAAATTTTCCTGGCACTTTTAACATGGGAGTCTATGAGGCTCTTCATGGGTGCTGCGGCCGAATTTTTGCATGTCAAGCTAAAACAATAAATCTGACAGATAAAGTAAAGCAAGTGTGAGCTAGAGGACACATTTTCCTACGTTTCTATGTATAAATTGTGTCTGTAGTGGTGCATTTGAGGCCATGGTAGTCGAATCCGTTTTATTTTTTTTACACATTTCTCTCTCTTCTCCTCACTCTAGCGATGACATCTCCACTCTACCTCTCAAACATTCTTTCCATTGACACCAATTCATTTTTTTGGTGTGGTTTTTGGCAATTTTTGGCAAAAATTGTTAGCCAGAAGTCTTAGAAAAATCATAGCACACATGTCGGGGCCGAGCCGCACGTTTTGATATAACTTTTGTGTATATGCGTCAAAAACTCTGGTAGGTGTTTTGAGCCAAAAAAAGGGCGTAAGAATAAGTATAATAATAACTAGAAAAAAATTCCTAAAGAAATTTTGAGTGTGCGTGACTCTGGCCCGGGACTCCCCCCCATACATCACTGACACTGTTGAGTAATTTTCAGAATATGACTTCTACCATTGCTTAGGTATGTGACAGATCAAGCTTTCAACAGGTGTTCATATGCTGATGCACTAGTAGTAGCGTAAACACTAATTTCAGCAGGATTAAAGACAGCTCCACTTGAGCACACTGCCACAGTTTAAGTTTAAGTAGTAAGCAAGCAGTAAACCATTGGTCACTCTGTGTCAGGTATCACTTTACATTACAGTTCAGTAGCATAGTATGAGTTTGGTTCTAATTTGATAATAGTGATAAATGCTTTAAAAAACTTAGAGTGTAAAAAGACCCAAATACATCCAATGCCAGAATTAGGCCATCAATGGCTATGACTTTGGTATTAGAAATACACCTTTTATCAAAATGATACCGCATTATAAATATCAGATAACAGTATAAAGTTATACAGCTGTGTTAAATGTCAAATCAATCCACATGCAATCAAACATGTAACAAATCAGGATTCAGCAATAAGCTAGCATCAAAATTCACAAAAAGCACTAGGTCACACAGTTCTGATATCACACTAACAAAAACAGTGCTTTTTATCCAACATTAATTGAGGAAAAACACACACGCACATACACATACGCACACGCACATACACACTTACACACACACACACACACACACATATATATATATATATATATATATACTGTTTTTGTTAGTGTGATTTCAGAACTGTGTGACCTAGTGCTCACACAGTTCTGATATCACACTAACAAAAACAGTGCTTTTTATCCAACATTAATTGAGAAAAACACACACGCACATACACACACGCACATACACACACACACACATACACATATATATATATATATATATATATATATAGATAGATACATATATGTGCATACACACAGGCAGTCTGTACATTAATGACTTAATGATGAACTGTCAATCCAACCATTCAGTGCAATGAATCACTTAGTAGCAGACACACAGGTTTAATCATCTATAAACTACAGGACTACAGGACTCCCCATATAACACTAGCCAATAGTTTGCAAGGTCAACCAGTATCCTGACGATTATGAATGTTTTACAGCAAGCCCCCGCAACAATTTAAATAGCAATTCCTAAAAGACCTGTATTTAATCCCCACTGTTTCTCTATGGAACCACCCACACACCTCCCCAATACCCCAAACCCTTCCGAAATCGCCCCCCCCCGAGCCCCCCGCAACGTCACAATCTCCGCTTGAAGGTGCATGTAAATCAATCGCGATTCTCAAACCTCTCCCACAAATAGGCTCATAGCTCATCAACCCGACCTCCCACACACCTCCCCAATATCTCGTTAGAATCCTATGGACCCCAGCACATGAACCCTGCCCTCAAACCCCCCCGCACGAGCCCCCCCGCCCCCCTCCCCCCGCGAACGCCGATCGCCCCCCCCCCCTCCGAAAACGACCCTAAACGGTCAAAATGCACACAAATAACCCCCCCCCATAACCCTCCACCACCGTCCTGACTGATAAGCACATTAATACATATAAGCCCAAATGTTAAAGAAGTCCAAAACCCACATCTTAGCATGCTAGAAACATATGCTGATGCACTAGCAATTAGCTTAAGCGCTAATTTTAGCATTGGTCGCTAATGTTAGCAAACAGCATATCTTTACAGCTAGTTGGAATATCAGTTGTAAATCCTGACTGATAAGCACATGAATACCTATGAGCCCAAATGTTAAAGAAGTCAAAAACCTACATTGTAGATAGCATGCTAGCGAAAGAGTTGAAAAAGATGTTTGCTTACCTTAGAGACTTAGAGCCAGAGAGGAAGAGTTGAGCTGGAGTACAGTTTATAAAAACACCCGAAACAAAAAGAGCCAATTTGATTCCTCCAGTAAATATCCTCCAATTAAAGTTATTAAATGTGAAATGAATTACTGTTCATAAAATAGCCACCGTCATTCGTGGCCACCGTCTCTCCTCTTTCAAGCACGTTGCTAAGTAACGAAGTAATGAGTTGCAGCTGACAGTTGCAACTGTCATGTCAGTTGAACAGACAGAGAGAAAAGGCTTACCGCACCCCTCGAACAGGAAGGATTTCTGGCCAAACCGTGTTTCCAATCATAAAACCAGGTTAACGTGAAGCCGGCTGAGCCCTTCCTGAACATCTACATAGGCATTTTGTGTTGACAAGTGAAGAAATGTGCTCTTGGGAGCAATTCTAAAAAGTGTTAGTTTTGTATTCCTCCTGAAATTTTCCTGGCACTTTTAACATGGGAGTCTATGAGGCTCTTCATGGGTGCTGCGGCCGAATTTTCGCATGTCAAGCTAAAACAATAAATCTGACAGATAAAGTAAAGCAAGTGTGAGCTAGAGGACACATTTTCCTACGTTTCTATGTATAAATTGTGTCTGTAGTGGTGCATTTGAGGCCATGGTAGTCGAATACGTTTTATTTTTTTACACATTTCTCTCTCTTCTCCTCACTCTAGCGATGACATCTCCACTCTACCTCTCAAAATTCTTTCCATTGACACCAATGCATTTTTTTGGTGTGGTTTTTGGCAATTTTGGGGCAAAATTGTTAGCCAAAAGTCTTAGAAAAATCATAGCACACATGTCGGGGCCGAGCCGCACGTTTTGATATAACTTTTGTGTATATGCGTCAAAAACTCTGGTAGATGTTTTGAGCCAAAAAACGGCGTAAGAATAATAATAATAAACGCTAGTAATAACATAGTGTGCGCCTTGCAGCACGCACACAATAAACGCTAGTAATAACATAGTGTGCGCCTTGCAGCACGCACACAATAATAACTAGAAAAAAATTCCTAAAGAAATTTTGAGTGTGCGTGACTCTGGCCCGGGACTCTCCCCCATACATCACTGACACTGTTGAGTAATTTTCAGAACATGACTTCTACCATTGCTTAGGTATGTGACAGATCAAGCTTTCAACAGGTGTTCATATGCTGATGCACTAGTAGTAGCGTAAACACTAATTTCAGCAGGATTAAAGACAGCTCCACTTGAGCACACTGCCACAGTTTAAGTTTAAGTAGTAAGCAAGCAGTAAACAATTGGTCACTCTGTGTCAGGTAGCACTTTACATTACAGTTCAGTAGCATAGTAATAGTTTGGTTCTAATTTGATAATAGAGATAAATGCTTTCAAAAACATAGAGTGTAAACTGACCCAAATACATCCAATGCCAGAATTAGGCCATCAATGGCTATGACTTTGGTATTAGAAATACACCTTTTATGAAAATGATACCGCATTATAAATATCAGATAACATTATAAAATTATACAGCTGTGTTAAATGTCAAATCAATCCACATGC
The DNA here is from genome assembly GCA_030340685.1 of Protosalanx chinensis. Taxonomy (NCBI): domain Eukaryota; kingdom Metazoa; phylum Chordata; class Actinopteri; order Osmeriformes; family Salangidae; genus Protosalanx; species Protosalanx chinensis. Next base: position 4,594,891 of record CM059337.1, read on the forward strand.
AATCAAACATGTAACAAATCAGGATTCAGCAATAAGCTAGCATCAAAATTCACAAAAAGCACTAGGTCACACAGTTCTAATATCACACTAACAAAAACAGTGCTTTTTATCCAACATTAATTGAGGAAAAACACACACGCACATACACACACACACACACACACACACACACACACACACACACACGCACATACACACACACACACACACACATTTATTCATTTAGCAGACGCTTTTATCCAAAGCGATATATATATACTGTTTTTGTTAGTGTGATTTCAGAACTTACACACACGCACATACACACACACACACGCACATACACACACACACACGCACTTACACACACACACACGCACATACACACACACACACATATATATATATATATATATATATATATATATACTGTTTTGTTAGTGTGATTTCAGAACTGTGTGACCTAGTGCTCACACAGTTCTGATATCACACTAACAAAAACAGTGCTTTTCATCCAACATTAATTGAGAAAAACACACACGCACATACACACACGCACATACACACACACACAGACACATACACATATATATATCTATCTATAGATAGATACATATATGTGCATACACACAGGCAGTCTGTACATTAATGACTTAATGATGAACTGTCAATCAAACCATTCAGTGCAATGAATCACTTAGTAGCAGACACACAGGTTTAATCATCTATAAACTACAGGACTACAGGACTCCCCATACAACACTAGCCAATAGTTTGCAAGGTCAACCAGTATCCAGACGATTATGAATGTTTTACAGCAAGCCCCCCCCAACAATTTAAATAGCAATTCCTAAAAGACCTGTATTTAATCCCCACTGTTTCTCTATGGAACTTCCAATCCCAACCACCCACACACCTCCCCAATACCCCAAACCCTTCCGAAATCTCCCCCCCGAGCCCCCCGCAATGTAACAATCTCCGCTTGAAGGTGCATGTAAATCAATCGCGATTCTCAAACCTCTCCCACAAATAGGCTCATAGCTCATGAACCCGACCTCCCACACACCTCCCCAATATCTCGTTAGAATCCTATGGACCCCAGCACATGAACCCTGCCCTCAAACCCCCCCGCACGAGCCCCCCCGCCCCCCGCGAACGCCGATCGCCCCCCCCCCCCCTCCGAAAACGACCCTAAACGGTCAAAATGCACACAAATAACCCCCCCCCCATAACCCTCCACCACCGTCCTGACTGATAAGCACATGAATACATATAAGCCCAAATGTTAAAGAAGTCCAAAACCCACATCTTAGCATGCTAGAAACATATGCTGATGCACTAGCAATTAGCTTAAGCGCTAATTTTAGCATTGGTCGCTAATGTTAGCAAACAGCATATCTTTACAGCTAGTTGGAATATCAGTTGTAAATCCTGACTGATAAGCACATGAATACCTATGAGCCCAAATGTTAAAGAAGTCAAAAACCTAGATTGTAGATAGCATGCTAGCGAAAGAGTTGAAAAAGATGTTTGCTTACCTTAGAGATTTAGAGCCAGAGAGGAAGAGTTGAGCTGGAGTACAGTTTATAAATACACCCGAAACAAAAAGAGCCAATTTGATTCCTCCAGTAAATATCCTCCAATTAAAGTTATTAAATGTGAAATGAATTACTGTTCATAAAATAGCCACCGTCATTCGTGGCCACCGTCTCTCCTCTTTCAAGCACGTTGCTAAGTAACGAACTAATGAGTTGCAGCTGACAGTTGCAACTGTCATGTCAGTTGAACAGACAGAGAGAAAAGGCTTACCGCACCCCTCGAACAGGAAGGATTTCTGGCCAAACCGTGTTTCCAATCATAAAACCAGGTTAACGTGAAGCCGGCTGAGCCCTTCCTGAACGTCTACATAGGCATTTTGTGTTGACAAGTGAAGAAATGTGCTCTTGGGAGCAATTCTAAAAAGTGTTAGTTTTGTATTCCTCCTGAAATTTTCCTGGCACTTTTAACATGGGAGTCTATGAGGCTCTTCATGGGTGCTGCGGCCGAATTTTCGCATGTCAAGCTAAAACAATAAATCTGACAGATAAAGTAAAGCAAGTGTGAGCTAGAGGACACATTTTCCTACGTTTCTATGTATAAATTGTGTCTGTAGTGGTGCATTTGAGGCCATGGTAGTCGAATACGTTTTATTTTTTTTACACATTTCTCTCTCTTCTCCTCACTCTAGCGATGACATCTCCACTCTACCTCTCAAACATTCTTTCCATTGACACCAATGCATTTTTTTGGTGTGGTTTTTGGCAATTTTTGGGCAAAATTGTTAGCCAAAAGTCTTAGAAAAATCATAGCACACATGTCGGGTCCGAGCCGCACGTTTTGATATAACTTTTGTGTATATGCGTCAAAAACTCTGGTAGATGTTTTGAGCCAAAAAACGGCGTAAGAATAATAATAATAATAATAATAAACGCTAGTAATAACATAGTGTGCGCCTTGCAGCACGCACACAACTAGAAAAAAATTCCTAAAGAAATTTTGAGTGTGCGTGACTCTGGCCCGGGACTCTCCCCCATACATCACTGACACTGTTGAGTAATTTTCAGAATATGACTTCTACCATTGCTTAGGTATGTGACAGATCAAGCTTTCAACAGGTGTTCATATGCTGATGCACTAGTAGTAGCGTAAACACTAATTTCAGCAGGATTAAAGACAGCTCCACTTGAGCACACTGCCACAGTTTAAGTTTAAGTAGTAAGCAAGCAGTAAACCATTGGTCACTCTGTGTCAGGTATCACTTTACATTACAGTTCAGTAGCATAGTATGAGTTTGGTTCTAATTTGATAATAGTGATAAATGCTTTAAAAAATTTAGAGTGTAAAAAGACCCAAATACATCCAATGCCAGAATTAGGCCATCAATGGCTATGACTTTGGTATTAGAAATACACCTTTTATCAAAATGATACCGCATTATAAATATCAGATAACATTATAAAGTTATACAGCTGTGTTAAATGTCAAATCAATCCACATGCAATGAAACATGTAAAAAATCAGGATTCAGCAATAAGCTAGCATCAAAATTCACAAAAAGCACTAGGTCACAGTTCTGATATCACACTAACAAAAACAGTGCTTTTTATCCAACATTAATTGAGGAAAAACACACACGCACATACACATACACACACGCACATACACACACACGCACATACACACACACACACACACACATATATATATATATATATATATATACTGTTTTTGTTAGTGTGATTTCAGAACTGTGTGACCTAGTGCTCACACAGTTCTGATATCACACTAACAAAAACAGTGCTTTTTATCCAACATTAATTGAGAAAAACACACACGCACATACACACACGCACATACACACACACACACACACATACACATATATATATATATATATCTATAGATAGATCACTATATGTGCATACACACAGGCAGTCTGTACATTAATGACTTAATGATGAACTGTCAATCAAACCAACTTAGTGTAAAAAGACCCAAATACATCCAATGCCAGAATTAGGCCATCAATGGCTATGACTTTGGTATTAGAAATACACCTTTTATCAAAATGATACCGCATTATAAATATCAGATAACATTATAAAGTTATACAGCTGTGTTAAATGTCAAATCAATCCACATGCAATCAAACATGTAACAAATCAGGATTCAGCAATAAGCTAGCATCAAAATTCACAAAAAGCACTAGGTCACACAGTTCTGATATCACACTAACAAAAACAGTGCTTTTTATCCAACATTAATTGAGGAAAAACACACACACACGCACATACACACACGCACATACACACACACACGCACATACACACACAAACACACACACATATATATATATATATACTGTTTTTGTTAGTGTGATTTCAGAACTGTGTGACCTAGTGCTCACACAGTTCTGATATCACACTAACAAAAACAGTGCTTTTTATCCAACATTAATTGAGAAAAACACACACGCACATACACATGCACATACACACACACACACACACACATACACATATATATATCTAGATACATATATGTGCATACACACAGGCAGTCTGTACATTAATGACTTAATGATGAACTGTCAATCAAACCATTCAGTGCAATGAATCACTTAGTAGCAGACACACAGGTTTAATCATCTATAAACTACAGGACTACAGGACTCCCCATACAACACTAGCCAATAGTTTGCAAGGTCAACCAGTATCCAGACGATTATGAATGTTTTACAGCAAGCCCCCCCAACAATTTAAATAGCAATTCCTAAAAGACCTGTATTTAATCCCCACTGTTTCTCTATGGAACTTCCGATCCCAACCACCCACACACCTCCCCAATACCCCAAACCCTTCCGAAATCGCCCCCCGAGCCCCCCCGCAACGTCACAATCTCCGCTTGAAGGTGCATGTAAATCAATCGCGATTCTCAAACCTCTCCCACAAATAGGCTCATAGCTCATCAACCCGACCTCCCACACACCTCCCCAATATCTCGTTAGAATCCTATGGACCCCAGCACATGAACCCTGCCCTCAAACCCCCCCGCACGAGCCCGCCCCCCGCCCCCCGCGAACGCCGATCGCCCCCCCCCCCTCCGAAAACGACCCTAAACGGTCAAAATGCACACAAATAACCCCCCCCCATAACCCTCCACCACCGTCCTGACTGATAAGCACATGAATACATATAAGCCCAAATGTTAAAGAAGTCCAAAACCCACATCTTAGCATGCTAGAAACATATGCTGATGCACTAGCAATTAGCTTAAGCGCTAATTTTAGCATTGGTCGCTAATGTTAGCAAACAGCATATCTTTACAGCTAGTTGGAATATCAGTTGTAAATCCTGACTGATAAGCACATGAATACCTACGAGCCCAAATGTTAAAGAAGTCAAAAACCTACATTGTAGATAGCATGCTAGCGAAAGAGTTGAAAAAGATGTTTGCTTACCTTAGAGACTTAGAGCCAGAGAGGAAGAGTTGAGCTGGAGTACAGTTTATAAATACACCCGAAACAAAAAGAGCCAATTTGATTCCTCCAGTAAATATCCTCCAATTAAAGTTATTAAATGTGAAATGAATTACTGTTCATAAAATAGCCACCCTCATTCGTGGCCACTGTCTCTCCTCTTTCAAGCACGTTGCTAAGTAACGAACTAATGAGTTGCAGCTGACAGTTGCAACTGTCATGTCAGTTGAACAGACAGAGAGAAAAGGCTTACCGCACCCCTCGAACAGGAAGGATTTCTAGCCAAACCGTGTTTCCAATCATAAAACCAGGTTAACGTGAAGCCGGCTGAGCCCTTCCTGAACGTCTACATAGGCATTTTGTGTTGACAAGTGAAGAAATGTGCTCTTGGGAGCAATTCTAAAAAGTGTTAGTTTTGTATTCCTCCTGAAATTTTCCTGGCACTTTTAACATGGGAGTCTATGAGGCTCTTCATGGGTGCTGCGGCCGAATTTTCGCATGTCAAGCTAAAACAATAAATCTGACAGATAAAGTAAAGCAAGTGTGAGCTAGAGGACACATTTTCCTACGTTTCTATGTATAAATTGTGTCTGTAGTGGTGCATTTGAGGCCATGGTAGTCGAATACGTTTTATTTTTTTACACATTTCTCTCTCTTCTCCTCACTCTAGCGATGACATCTCCACTCTACCTCTCAAAATTCTTTCCATTGACACCAATGCATTTTTTTGGTGTGGTTTTTGGCAATTTTAGGGCAAAATTGTTAGCCAAAAGTCTTAGAAAAATCATAGCACACATGTCGGGGCCGAGCCGCACGTTTTGATATAACTTTTGTGTATATGCGTCAAAAACTCTGGTAGATGTTTTGAGCCAAAAAACGGCGTAAGAATAATAATAATAATAACTAGAAAAAAATTCCTAAAGAAATTTTGAGTGTGCGTGACTCTGGCCCGGGACTCCCCCCCATTCATCACTGACACTGTTGAGTAATTTTCAGAATATGACTTCTACCATTGCTTAGGTATGTGACAGATCAAGCTTTCAACAGGTGTTCATATGCTGATGCACTAGTAGTAGCGTAAACACGAATTTCAGCAGGATTAAAGACAGCTCCACTTGAGCACACTGCCACAGTTTAAGTTTAAGTAGTAAGCAAGCAGTAAACAATTGGTCACTCTGTGTCAGGTAGCACTATACATTACAGTTCAGTAGCATAGTATGAGTTTGGTTCTAATTTGATAATAGTGATAAATGCTTTAAAAAACTTAGAGTGTAAAAAGACCCAAATACATCCAATGCCAGAATTAGGCCATCAATGGCTATGACTTTGGTATTAGAAATACACCTTTTATCAAAATGATACCGCATTATAAATATCAGATAACATTATAAAGTTATACAGCTGTGTTAAATGTCAAATCAATCCACATGCAATCAAACATGTAACAAATCAGGATTCAGCAATAAGCTAGCATGAAAATTCACAAAAAGCACTAGGTCACACAGTTCTGATATCACACTAACAAAAACAGTGCTTTTTATCCAACATTAATTGAGGAAAAACACACACGCACATACACACACGCACATACACACACACACACGCACATACACACACACACACACACACACACACATATATATATATATATATACTGTTTTGTTAGTGTGATTTCATAACTGTGTGACCTAGTGCTCACACAGTTCTGATATCACACTAACAAAAACAGTGCTTTTTATCCAACATTAATTGAGAAAAACACACACGCACATACACACACGCACATACACACACATACACATATATATATATCTATACATATATGTGCATACACACAGGCAGTCTGTACATTAATGACTTAATGATGAACTGTCAATCAAACCATTCAGTGCAATGAATCACTTAGTAGCAGACACACAGGTTTAATCATCTATAAACTACAGGACTACAGGACTCCCCATACAACACTAGCCAATAGTTTGCAAGGTCAACCAGTATCCAGACGATTATGAATGTTTTACAGCAAGCCCCCCCAACAATTTAAATAGCAATTCCTAAAAGACCTGTATTTAATCCCCACTGTTTCTCTATGGAACTTCCAATCCCAACCACCCACACACCTCCCCGATACCCCAAACCCTTCCGAAATCGCCCCCCCGAGCCCCCCGCAACGTCACAATCTCCGCTTGAAGGTGCATGTAAATCAATCGCGATTCTCAAACCTCTCCCACAAATAGGCTCATAGCTCATGAACCCGACCTCCCACACACCTCCCCAATATCTCGTTAGAATCCTATGGACCCCAGCACATGAACCCTGCCCTCAAACCCCCCCGCACGAGCCCCCCCGCCCCCCGCCCCCCGCGAACGCCGATCGCCCCCCCCCCTCCGAAAACGACCCTAAACGGTCAAAATGCACACAAATAACCCCCCCCCATAACCCTCCACCACCGTCCTGACTGATAAGCACATGAATACATATAAGCCCAAATGTTAAAGAAGTCCAAAACCCACATCTTAGCATGCTAGAAACATATGCTGATGCACTAGCAATTAGCTTAAGCGCTAATTTTAGCATTGGTCGCTAATGTTAGCAAACAGCATATCTTTACAGCTAGTTGGAATATCAGTTGTAAATCCTGACTGATAAGCACATGAATACCTATGAGCCCAAATGTTAAAGAAGTCAAAAACCTACATTGTAGATAGCATGCTAGCGAAAGAGTTGAAAAAGATGTTTGCTTACCTTAGAGACTTAGAGCCAGAGAGGAAGAGTTGAGCTGGAGTACAGTTTATAAATACACCCGAAACAAAAAGAGCCAATTTGATTCCTCCAGTAAATATCCTCCAATTAAAGTTATTAAATGTGAAATGAATTACTGTTCATAAAATAGCCACCGTCATTCGTGGCCACCGTCTCTCCTCTTTCAAGCACGTTGCTAAGTAACGAACTAATGAGTTGCAGCTGACAGTTGCAACTGTCATGTCAGTTGAACAGACAGAGAGAAAAGGCTTACCGCACCCCTCGAACAGGAAGGATTTCTGGCCAAACCGTGTTTCCAATCATAAAACCAGGTTAACGTGAAGCCGGCTGAGCCCTTCCTGAACGTCTACATAGGCATTTTGTGTTGACAAGTGAAGAAATGTGCTCTTGGGAGCAATTCTAAAAAGTGTTAGTTTTGTATTCCTCCTGAAATTTTCCTGGCACTTTTAACATGGGAGTCTATGAGGCTCTTCATGGGTGCTGCGGCCGAATTTTCGCATGTCAAGCTAAAACAATAAATCTGACAGATAAAGTAAAGCAAGTGTGAGCTAGAGGACACATTTTCCTACGTTTCTATGTATAAATTGTGTCTGTAGTGGTGCATTTGAGGCCATGGTAGTCGAATACGTTTTATTTTTTTTACACATTTCTCTCTCTTCTCCTCACTCTAGCGATGACATCTCCACTCTACCTCTCAAACATTCTTTCCATTGACACCAATGCATTTTTTTGGTGTGGTTTTTGGCAATTTTTGGCAAAAATTGTTAGCCAGAAGTCTTAGAAAAATCATAGCACACATGTCGGGGCCGAGCCGCACGTTTTGATATAACTTTTGTGTATATGCGTCAAAAACTCTGGTAGGTGTTTTGAGCCAAAAAAAGGGCGTAAGAATAAGTATAATAATAATAAACACTAGTAATAACATAGTGTGCGCCTTGCAGCACGCACACAATAATAATAAACGCTAGTAATAACATAGTGTGCGCCTTGCAGCACGCACACAATAATAAACGCTAGTAATAACATAGTGTGCGCCTTGCAGCACGCACACAATAAACGCTAGTAATAACATAGTGTGCGCCTTGCAGCACGCACACAATAAACGCTAGTAATAACATAGTGTGCGCCTTGCAGCACGCACACAATAATAAACTTAAGGTCACATTGAATCAAAAAAAAATTGATAGCCTTTAATTTGTTTTTCTTTTCTGACATTCAATAAAAAATGTATCATTGTTAATAATAATATTTCACAATTATTAATAAATAATATATTACTAATATATACATTTTGAATTATAATCTCATTTAAATTAATTGTACTACATTCAATTTTTTCTTATACAAAAATGAACACAAATATTGTAGTAACAAGATTATTAATGATAAATCTTCATATCATTGTTCAGCTTCCCCATTGGTCACACGAAGAACCTCATATTGAAGAGCCACAGCAAAGAGGCCAACCAATTTTTCTGTGAGGGCGACCCACAGCCAGAATGATCACAGATATAATAGTTTCAGCAGAAATCATCAGTGTACCTGCATGGCTCTTACATTTCTGGCCTACCACAGTGAGGGATTACAGTTCAACACTGCCAATCTTGACAGAACGCTTGAGATGGGAGACTCACTCTATGTTGGGATCAAAAGCCAGCTAGTGTCAGAAGGCCGATATGTTCATGACCACCTGAGCGTGGAGGAGATGCCGCAGCAAGCTCTAACAGACAACGGTGTCTACAATGTGCACATGAAACTGGTTTTGGAGAACAACTCCCAGAGAGTGATGTGGAGGCGTCCAAAATGCCATCAGTTGTACTTGAACCAGAAACACATGCAAAAGAAACCAAGTCACAGACCACTTCAGTTGTCATTCAGCAACACGAAGCGGTAAAAATGTTTGCCAAACTGAGCAAGCAACGGCAATGCAAATTTCTTCGCGCAGCAAGTACAAGCAAAAAGACAGAGAACACATCTGGACAGGAAACCAAAAAGAAACTGTACAGTATCAGAAGATACAAGACAGACTTGGATTTTCAAACTCGACAGAAAAAATACATGGCCCAGAGATATCATGAACATCCCGAAGTCAGAGAGAAGAAGAAAGCGTATAACACTTCAAGGTATGCTTGTGACCAGGACTACAGGGAAAAACAGAAAACTCATTACACATCAAGGTATGCATGTGACGAGGAGTTCAGGCAAAAACGGAAAACTGATGTCACATCAAGGTACGCATGTGACGAGGAGTTCAGGCAAAAACTGAAAACTGATGTCACATCAAGGTATGCATGTGACGAGGAGTTCAGGCAAAAACAGAAAACTCATGTCACATCAAGGTATGCATGTGACGAGGAGTTCAGGCAAAAACGGAAAACTCATGTCACATCAAGGTATGCATGTGACGAGGAGTTCAGGCAAAAACAGAAAACTCATGTCACATCAAGGTATGCATGTGACGAGGAGTACAGGGAAAAACAAAACCAACTTATTCAAACCAGGTACCACACTGACCCAGACTTCAGGCTGCAGCACATCATGCGCTGTATCAAGAACAGAGGGGACAAGGTTAAAACTGCTGCATTTCACAATGTAATGCACCACCAAACTAAAATGGCCGAAGATAAACCACAGCCTGTGATCAATCCTGTGATGGAAGCTGCGATATCTTCATTCCGGGAAAAGATTAAGCAAGGACCCACCCATATCTGTACAGTGTGCCACCGGACTCTGTTTCCTAATCAAGTGCAGCATTGCAACAGGACCAAATACATCAGAAACAGTGATTTGGCTGCTGCTTGCTTAAGTGGTAAATATGTTCATGTCTGTGACATTGGGTGCTCATCCACTTGTACCATGCCACACGAAAGAATGCAGGAGTGGATCTGCTTCAGCTGTGATGACCACCTGAGAAGAGGAAACATGCCAACTTTTGCAGTGGCAAATAAACTGGAGCTGGCACCAATTCCCTTGGAACTGGCTGAACTGAATGTGACAGCTGATTGCCAAGGTCCTACCTTTTGCCAAAATTGTTGCATTGCCAAAAGGTCAGCAAAGAGCAGTACACGGTGCTGTTGTATGTGTTCCCTCTGAGGTAGAAGCTACAGTGAACTGTCTCCCAAGACCGAGCAGCGATGCCCAGCTGTTGCAAGTCAAACTGAAACGACGCATCAAGTACAAAGGGCATCAGTACTTCTACACTGTCAACATGAAGAATGTGCTAGCTGCACTAGCAACACTCAAGGACATGCATTCAGAATATAAAGACATATGTATTGATCAAGGTGCTACATTTAACAGTCTCCCAGATGATCTGCCATGTAATGAAGAACAGACACAACAGGACAATGGAGATGCAAGTGAGCAGGCTGACCAGTCTCAAAACCCAGAGAAAGATGAACTTAGACCTGGTCTGGTCTTGGACTCTTGCATGCAGCCACCCGACATAGCACAAGAAGCACTATCTTTTGGCGATGGAATTTTCAGCGTTGCACCCGCCCAAGGAAATAAACCTGTTGGTTTCTTTGCCATACCTAAACTAGAAGCCATGGCCTTCCCTGTGCAGTTTCCAACAGGCCAGAACACATTAGATGAGGTCAGGTGAAAAAATCTCTCACCGAGCAAGTACTTCAATGCGAGACTGTTGTGTGTTGACAACCGATTTGCAATTGACCAGAGTTACCTGTTCTTTGCCCAGTTTGTGACTGAAACACACATGGCTACAAACAGCATGTCAATCCAAATGCGCAAAGGCAAACCGATGACCAGCGATGGGCGCAAAATCTCCAGCAAGATGCTTCAAGATAAACAAGAGGTGGAAAAACTCATAACAAACAAGGACGCAACAGGGTTCATGCAACCTCTGCGAGGCACTCCGGCATACTGGGAAAAAGTACTCAAAGACCTGAATGCCATGGTCAGGCAGTTGGGAAAGCCCACATTCTTCCTCACATTTTCTGCGGCTGAAATGAGATGGCCTGAGGTCATAGAGGCAGTGAAAGCTCAACAAGGAGAACAAGTTGACTTCTCACAGCTGGACTGGAATGCCAAATGTGACATACTTCGCAGCAACCCTGTGACTGTTACGCGGCTGTTTGAGAAAAGAATAGACGCGCTGATGACAGATCTGATACTGTCACCTGCACAGCCCATTGGAGAAGTAGAGGACTACTTCTATCGAGTTGAGTTTCAAGCCAGAGGAAGTCCTCACATTCACTTGCTGGTTTGGATCAAAGATGCACCCGAGGTTGGAGAGGTAGCTGAGACCGTAATAATCAAGTTCATCGACCAGTACATCACATGCCAGATGCCAGATCCAAATGCAGACCCAGAGCTGCACAAGATTGTATCAGAGGTTCAACTCCACAGCAGGAATCATTCTAAATCCTGCAAGAAAGGCAATGTAATGTGCAGATTTGGCTTTCCAAAACTTCCCATGGACGAGACCATGATCACCTTTCTAGAACCTGATGATGATGACAATGACAACCATGACCAAAGTGCACAAAAAAAGATCCGCAAAGAGAAAAAGGGAAAAGGAAAGAGCAGAGCTCTTCGGCTTAGACAAAAGGAGGCCAAGGACAAACTACAAACACTAAGGAATTACATTAGTGACCCAAATGTCTCATTCAACAACTTGTCTTAGCTGCTGGAAAAATGCAACCTCACCCACGAGCAATACTTGGAACATGTCACCAATCTAACTATGAGCAGTGTTGTTGTGCTGAAACGCCATCCAAACGAGTGCTGGGTGAACGGATACAATCCAAATCTGCTGAGAGCATGGAACGCAAATATGGACATCCAATATGTGCTTGACGAGTACAGCTGCCTTATGTACATAATGTCATATGTGTCCAAGCCGGAACATGAGATGACTGAGTTCCTGAATAATGTCATTTGTGATGTGAAGAAAACGAATGTCAACGAGAAAGATGAAATGAAGCAGATAATGCAGGCGTACGCTAAATACAGAGAGGTCAGCGCTCAAGAGGCTGTGGCACGGACATGCAGCTTGCCACTCAAAAAGTGCTCGCGAAATGTGGTGTTCATTCCGACCGACGACAATGCAGTGAAGATGAGTCTCCCTATGAGCAGGTTGAAAGACATGTCACCAGATGCAGACCAAGTGTGGATGTCAGGCATAGTAGAGAAATTCGCAGATAGACCCAGAACCCCTGAATATGAAGGCTTGTGTTTGGCTGACTTTGCATCTCAATACAGGGGTGTCTATGGGCAACAGTCCAAAAAGAATGCAGTTCCCCTTTTGAATGACCGAGGATACGTTAAAAAAAGAACTGTAGGAAAACCGGCCATCATTAGATTTGCCCGCTCCTCAATAGAGAAAGATCCAGAAAGGTATTATGGACGACTACTCAAACTGTACTTTCCACACAGATCAAAGGATGACCTGAAAAGCGAAGAGTTCCCCACATACGAACAGTTTTACAAATGTGGTCATAAGTGGGGAGTTGAAGTCAAATCTCTGGTCGGCGTCATGAAAAAGAAGTACGAAGGACATGGCAAAAAAAATTAGAAGGCACTGGAAAAAATTCTAAAGGAAGGCCTGGTTGTTGATGCATGGAACACCTTCGCACCCGAGGTCGAAGTGGATCGTTTGGAGTGCATCGCTCAACGAGAAGCAATAAACCCCAATGATGACAAAGAAACGGACAGCGTACCAGACTTCCAGGTGAATCGTGACAGCAGCATAGCTGTACCGGCAATACAGGCACCAAAGCTGAGCCTGGACTTTGTGAGGAAGCTATATCAAAGCCTCAACGAGACACAGGCATCCATATTTTACACTGTGCGTGAATGGTGCCTCAAACGTGTCTGGGGTCACAATCCTGAACAGTTCTTTTACTATGTCAGCGGTGGCGCTGGTTGTGGAAAGTCTCATGTAATAAAGTGCATACATGAGGAGGCAACCAAGATTCTGCGCCAACTCCCAAAATTCCGCGACCAAGGAGACATGTCCACGCCTGCAGTGCTACTGACTGCATTTACTGGCACTGCAGCCTTCAACATCTCTGGCAAGACCTTGCATTCAATGTTAAAATTGCCAAGAAGTTTGAAACCACCATATCAGGGACCTGGAAATGCACTGGATGAAATGAGAGCAATACTGTGCAACGCGGAAATTCTGATCATAGATGAAGTCTCCATGGTTTCAAAGGAGTTATTTGCCTACGTTCACTGGAGATTTCAGCAGATCAAAGGCAACAAGAAACCCTTCGGGGGCATGTCTGTTTTGGGAGTGGAAGACTTTTACCAACTGCCACCACTTGGCAAAGCTAAACCACTGTGCGTGTACGAGGAGTGCGTGCTCGACGTTTGGAAAGACAACTTCCAAATGGTCAATCTGACGCAGATCATGCGGCAGAAATATGATCTTGTTTTTGCAGAGCTTCTGAACAGGTTGCGGGTAAAGAGTAAGACAGACGCACTCAGAGATGATGAAAGAGCTTTACTCACCCAGACTGTCATCGACATCAAAGACTGTCCCCTCGATGCCCTGCACATCTTTGCAACAAACAAAGAGGTTGATGAGCACAACCAAACAACTGTAGCAGCTCTTCATAACGATTTTGTCAACGTTAGGGCACAGGACTACTTCAAAAAACCCACTACAGGTGAAACAATCAAGACAGGAGGCTTCAAAGGGCACAAAAGAGACCTACCTGACTGCATACAAGCTGCACATGGAGTACGCGTAATGATACTCAGGAATCTTGATGTAGAGGACGGACTTGTGAATGGAACATTTGGAACCATTGCCAACATCGTTACAGGCCAGCAAGACGGACAAACAACGGTGACAATGATTGGACTGAAACTGGACAATCCAACAGCTGGACAGAGATTTCGTCGGAAGATCCAAGGGCAGTCAGATAACTTGGTCTACATTGAGAGAACTGAAGAGAACATGAGCAGGAAAGGAGCCGTTCAAAGGCAGTTTCCAATGAAAAAAAAAAGGTTTAAAAAAGAAAACATTGTTAATTAACGTCAACCTTACAGACGGGTCTAAATATGTTTGTAAATCGAAGTTTGTTTCAGTAAAATACAGACTGCTCTACCTGCAGCCCTTATATGGTTGATTAATTTCACAATATATCAAGATGGTTGACTTCCTGTTTAGCTGACAGGAAGTGGGAGTGGCTAGAGCAGGAGCAGAACTGTGTTCTCACCTCAGAAAACCGCTTTTCGAGTCTCTTGAAGTCTCTCTGCAAAAAAACACAAACACCAACACACACACACAGAGAAACCATCATAATGCTCCTGAGTTGATCTTAGCAGTGGTGTCTACCCCCCTCCCCCCCCTCCTTTCCCTTCCCCACATGCAGTAAGTCTTACCAGTAGTTCTGCCATCTTTTTGCCATCGCTCTCTCTCTACAAAGACAGGAGAGGGAGGACAATTACCAAAATGAATAAAGACACAAGGTGAGGTAAAAAAGGGATGGGGGAGGGGCACACAGGATAAACACAATTGTTTTGTGCTTTTAAAAAGGGGCACATTCAGGTGAACATTCTGTTTCTAGCGTTCCACCAGCAGATCCTACCACAGTTCTTGAGGACTGATAGACTTCCCCTCTAGGAGGGGTGATGGGTAGTCCAGTTGTGGAAATGTGCGGTACCCCACGCCAACTTCATAGCTGTCGTACGCACGTTTCGACAGCTATTGTTCCTTTGGCGACACTTAGAGGTGATGCTGGGAAACTGTTAATGCACATCAGAGACACCGTTATGAACAATTTACACACCCAGGCGTTTGTAATCGTATAGGTGAATATAAAAGCATGCGCAATGTGATGAAGAAAATTGTATTAACAATGGCAGCGTTGCAAATGGTGCAATCCGACGTGAGCGAGCTTTTAGGGAACACGAGGATTTACTTGCAAACTATAATTGGCTCATAAGTAAACCAGCGAAATGCACATTTGGGCAAGTGCGCATTCAAATGTTTTTTTATTTTATTGAAATTAGAGCTGCAAAGCTTTCTATCAAGCCCCTGATTGATTTGATACATCTGAATTTATTTGTGCGTACGACAGTTTCTGGGTTTTGGCGTACGCAAAGTACAACACTGTGTGTGTGTGTATCTTTGTTTACATTAACATGTTGTCATTTAACAGCTCTTATCCAGAAGGACTTACAGTAAGTACAGGGACATTCCCTCCGAGGTAAGTAGGGTGAAGTGCCCTTGCCCAAGGACACAAGGTCACGTTGGCAGAACGGGATGCAAACTCGCATCCTTCTGATTACTTAGCCCGATTCCCTCACCCCTCGGTTTTAAGTCTTGATTTAGGATCAAGAGGACAAGTCACAAGTACCATAAACCTCGCTGTCAAATATGTGATAAGCTACCCTATCTGCCTTAAACATTCATCAATGATCTCCTCACCAGTAAAAAAAAAATAAAAATCAGGAATAGGTCACATTACTGTAACACCGAAAGTGACACTTAATAAAAAGTATCATAGCAAACCCATTACAGAACTCTTCCTTAAATCTGATTTGAAAATCAGTTGGATAAATTGGATAATAATTAAAATTACCTTGCTCAGCAGGTGAAAGTGATCTGGAGTGAAACAGGCTCTGATCTGGTCTATAAAATATTTTGCTGCAACACTATGACGTCATAATACAATCTCGTGTCTTCAACAACTTTAACAGTCTGTCACATTATTTATTTATTTAACCTAAATTAATCCCATATTCTGTAGTTTAAACTCAGTTCCACCAGATGGTGTCATGAACCATTTCCTCACCATTCTGTTCTCAAACTCTAACTTCGGGTCTCCAGTGCGTTAATATCTAGAGACTCTGAATACAAACACTGAGGACAGTGACACAAACAAACATACAAATAAGCACTAGTAGAATGATTTTCTCTACTTGTTTTTATGTAACCTTTACCTTGACTAGTAACACGTGTTAAATATGATCCACAACAGGAGCGGCTAATCCAGGCATGGAAAAACTACAAACCAGGGCCATGTACAGCTGTCAGGCTTTTTAATCTGGCTCCCAAACTTGTTCAATCTATTATCGAATCGCTTTAATGATCTATTATCAAATCTATTTAATGATCTATTATCAAATCGCTTTAATGATCTATAATCAAATCGCTTTATTGATATATGATCAAATCGCATTAATTTTGACTTCCTTGCAATTGCCGCATTTCTCCAGCAGATGGCGCAGACAACCAAAGCTAACGTTATGCTAGCAAGAATCAAATGTAATAACATTGTGTACGGTTGACAAACAGCAAATATAATTTTACAGTATGTGTGGAAAAAAGTCTTTCTTTTTTCCAGCTAAGTCATTGTTCCAAAGTCAATATGAAGATTTTCACGAACAAAGTAGACATGGTCTTGTTACTAGAGCTTCTACTGTGCTGCAGCCTGGCTGGAGAGTTCAATAGAAATGGATGTGAAATACTTAATAAATGTTGACATAATCTCCAAATAATAGATACATTTTTATGAAAACTGACTAAATGAAATAGTTTAAACAGATTAAATAGCAAGGTGTTACTGTATAGAGAATGGAATTATATTGACACAGTAAATTCAGAAAAGTAAATATTTACATAAGTGAATCCATTTCTGAATGGGTGCCACAACATTGAGTCCACCACTACTAACACTCGCCTGCTAGTATGGGCACTGCCCTGCCCTCCTGCCCCCTGCTTAATGCCTCCAGGCAGCCAGGGAAGAGCGTGGGGAGGACAGTTACCTGGGTGCACAGCGTAGTCTGTCACTCCTCTCCCCCGGGCAATGCGTGACAGCTCCTGGGTACAGTACAGGTTGGCCAGTGCTGCAGCAGTAAGTGAAGAAGGGCAGCAGGTTGTAGTTGAGGTCCTGAAAGTCCAGCTTCTGGTATTTGTAGTTGGAGCAGGTGAGTGTGACCACACAGTTCAGGGAGCCCTCTCTCTTAGCTGGCCAAGCAGCAGGTTGGTGAGCAGGAAGTCACCCAGGTGGTTGACCCGAAACACATGCTGAAGTTATCATCCATCCAATCCAGGAGACCAGGCATACCTGGTGGGGGGTGAGGACGGAAATAGAGACAGTGATAACATTTGGGAGGAAAGAGAACATAGTACTAGTGTCAGATATACTGTGTGGTATCAATGATTTTTGAATGAATGTTACCCTCTTGACTCTCTATCCAAACACATTTTTACAGACTCTGTCAGTTGTGGTTTCTGTGGTGGTCCACCTTCAGAGCATTCAGAGATGACTTCCAGACTCAGCCTGCGTTGCTGATAAGGATGTCCAGCCTCTTCTCTCTCTGCAGGAACCTCTTACAGAAGTCTCATATGGAGAGCATGTTGGCCAAGTCCAGCTCCATGTGCAGCACATTGGCATTGTGGCTCTTCATCAGGATGTCCCTCACTGCCTTCTCAGCCTTGTCTATGTCCCGGCACGCAATGATAACACAGGCTCCACGCATGGCCAGGGTTAGCGTACCCCCCCCCCCCCCTCAAAAGCGCCAGAGCCCAACACAAACTCTTGACCGATGCTCTTTGTAAAAGCTCTCTCTTTTAAGTCGCTTAGGATAAAAGCGTCTGCTAAATGCATACAGTAATCCCTCGTTTTTCACAGGGGTTATGTTCCAAAAAGCACCCGTGATAAGTGAAATCCGCGAAGTAGAAACCTTAATGTTTTTTTACAATTATTATACTGTACAATTAAATTAAAATTAAAGATTCATGCATTCCGTAATGCCGACCTACAGCCGCACAGCTTTTACCCTCCTTTAGCAAGTCAGAAGTTTAACTTTTTCTGCAACTGTTAACGTCTTCCTCTGCCTTTTGGGTCCGACTGCAGGTGCCTTTGTCGGTGCAGAACGTTTTGTTGACATTATTGGTTAAGATAATTTGCTTGTACAAGAGACATTTACGTGTATTTTATTTGGCTAGCTGTTTTTCACGTGTACAGTACATACAGTATTACAGTGAACCGCAACGTTATTGACGCACAGGTAGAGAAGAAGTGGAGAGACTGTTCAGCCAATCAGAATGCAGAACACAATGCACGATTAAAAAACCGTGAAGTAGCAAAACCGTGAAAAGTGAACCGTGATATAGCGAGGGATTACTGTACATGTAAATGTAATATATATATACATCAACAGCCATCAGGCTTCATAATTATATAGCAAATGAGCTAACAGACAAATTGATTTCCCTTTTGGAATTAATAAAGTAATCTGAATCTTTATTCAAATTCAAAACAGCAGGACTCAATTGTTAAGTACAATGACTGAGTACTTTGAGTATTTCAAGAAGCTGTAATAACGTTACCAATAAAAATGTTTACAATAAAGTTAACAAAAACAGCAAAAATGTGTGTAAGGAAAACTATGTACAACAAGTAACACAATCTCCAACAATGTTTTGAGCGACATCAATACAACTTTACAACAGTGCACATTGCACAACATTTAACAAGTCTTTAAGGCCCTCATGCAGCATTTGTATACAGGGGCGTTTTTGAACATGGTCATTTCCACAAATATCGTCATATCTATCATATATAAGTATGCAACATGCAATACTTAGAGCAGGGGTGTCAAACTCGTGCCATCGCGGGCCAAGAGGGTGCAGGTTTACACCCTACAGCCCCTACACCAGCTGATTTCACTAACAAGTTTCTCCACTTAGTAAAAACACACTCGTTATTGAAATCAGCTGGTGTAGGGGCTTGGTTGCCACGAAAACCTGCACCCTCTTGGCCCGCGATGGCACAAGTTTGACACCCCTGACTTAGAGCGTGGCCCTGATACGGCATTAGTTTATAAAGGCTTTTTAGACCTTACTCTTCTCCACCGGTATCCATCCATCCAGAGTACTACAGCGCATGATGTAAACTGTAAGAAGAAAAAAAACAGAATGGTCAACATGGTCACTGCCCTGGCCTCCTGCCCCCTGCTTCATGCCTCCAGGCAGCCAGGGAAGAACGTGGGGAGGCCAGTTACCTGGGTGCTGTTGCGTATTAAAACTGGGATACGGGAGTAAATAGACGTTAAGGATCAATACCAAGTTAAAAGATTATCAAAATGTTTAATGAAACAGATAATGATGCATTCACCAAGTACAGTCACAAAAAACAATCTAAGACAGTCTTCGAAGGAGAATAAAGTTAGACAACAAACCAACAAGCTCGTGTCCAGTCTCAATTCTGGCTCTCTGTCCTTGAGAGTTTGCTTTTGTATTTTCCCAAACTAGGAGGTGTTTGTTGGGTGATTGGTCAAGACTCAGGGGAGTAAACGTGAAATGTCCAATGGAAGGTTCAGAGTAGGGGAGAAAGGGATGGCCTGTTCCAGGATGATGGAGTGTACCAGAAATCTGAACTGACAGATAGTAATTCAGGGAGGATGGTGTCTCTTGAGTTAGAGAGGGTGGGGGCTGGGGTCAAGGCTGGTGCTGTGGTACCCACAGGGAAAGAGGGCCTTGCGCCTGGAGGACAGGTCAGGGGTTTGGGAGGGTGAGGGTCAGGATACAGGGTTGGACAGGTGTTGGTTCTGGATACAGGGTTGGGTAGGTGTTGGTTCTGGATACAGGGTTGGGCAGGGCAAAGATCACAATGTCCACTTGGTTTCCCTAGGAGAGATGTGCTGATCGAAGTGTTACATTGCACAGGAAATGTATAATTGATTCCACGTGCAGTTATATGGACCTTGGGTGAAAGCCCCTATTGAAAGGCTAATAAAGGAGAGAAGGCCATCAATATGCAGTTACAGACCCCTCTCTGAGAAGGACAATGACTAGATCGCACTAAAAGTATAAATGCTACCACCCATGTCTGAATGTATAGGTTGTTGAGTCTCCCCTCTTTGGCTTCTCCCTGCAGCTATGTGCTAACTTATCTCTAACTGTTGATACTTTTGGCTGAATGCTCCCTTGTCCCAAACCTCCCTTCTCTGGCCTTCAAATCCCATGCTGTGATGGAACAAAGTGAACACAAAAGAATCCCTTAACATCTTCATTAGAAATAATGGTGTTTTAGGCAAGAATAGTTGTTAATAAAACATTGGACATAATAGTGTATAAAGCAATATTAGTGTCAAAAGAACCTGGTTGCTGTTCCTTACTTCACGTACAGGTTTGCATGGGATAATTCAATCCTGGCTAACCTCTGACCTCTCTCATGGTGCAGAGTTGCATGGTATAATACACTCTGGCAGTTATGACCTTTGACATCAGCAACTCAGGCCACTAATAGGGTTAGTGAAGACTGGCACTATGGTGCTTTATTTAGTGTTAGTAATTCATGATACCTTAAGAGATTAAACAAATTGTAAGTGATATAGCAGCATTGTCAAGATAGCAGCTTTGTCAGTACTGTACTAGTGTGGCCACATTATCAGTATGTTTTTAAATCCTTCACAGTGCACAGTATAGGCCGTCACTCCTCTCCCCTGGGTGATGTGTGACAGCTCCTGGGTGAAGTACAGGTTGGCCAGCTCTCTGCAGCAGTAAGTGAAGGGCAGCAGGTTGTAGTTGAGGTCCTGAAAGTCCAGCTTCTGGTATTTGTAGTTGGAGCAGGTGAGGTGACCACACAGGTGACCACACAGCTCAGGGAGCCCTCTCTTAGCTGGCCAAGCAGCAGGTTGGTGAGCAGGAAGTCACCCAGGTGGTTGACCCCGAAACACATGCCGAAGTTTGGGAGGAAAGAGAACATAGTACTAGTGTCAGATATACAGGAACCCCTCGTTTATCGGGGTTAATAGGGACTAGAACCGAACAGAACGATAGGGGAAAAACCTTGAAGTAGGATTTTCTAATTTCCACAAATTTCTGTATATGTGTATGTGAGTACCAGAATGTTTAAAATATGTTAACTTTTACTTTATATATATATATACTGTATTTTACTGAAATCTATTTAATAATTGTAGGAGCCAAACTAGAAAAGGCCTTGGAGCATTTTAATTTGCCCTTTTTGTTTTTCCTTTGAGGTTGGAAGGAAGGAGATAAAGGAGGAGCCATCCATTGGAGGGTGTGGCAAACGGGAAGACAGTCCTTTGACCTCTCTTCCCCTCACATAGGCCTCACCATTTTTGTTATTTAAATCCTTGATACATCTTTGAAATCCTAAATTTAATTCTGAATATCTTTTTTATTTCATTAAGAAAAATAAACAACATTATTTTGGACAGACCCATTCTTTGCGATTTTTGGACCTTTTTGTTTTATTTTCTGAGCGTCAAGACCTCCTGCTTGGCCACCAAAGGGGGTTATTAGTATAGGACAAGAAATAACCCCTACAATAATAAAACCTTAATATTTTACATTCACTCACGGCGCTTAGGAGGCATTGTAAGGGCTTAATGAAAAGATGTTTCTAACACAACACTAAGATACAAGAGAAACAGTTGACAGCGTGAACGAGAGTGGTGAGATACATAAGATGGGAGAGGATACGCAGCTCACAGGATTTTCATAACATTATATTTATTCATTTAGCAGACGCTTTTATCCAAAAGAGCATGAATGAATAGGTTTATTTGGTTGTCCATTACGAGAGTATTATATATATATATACATACACACATACATATGCAGATATACACATAAATATACAGTATACATATACACATATACATATACAGATACATATACATATACAGATACATATACAGATATACACAACATTTACATATATATATATATATATATATATATATTGTGTATACAGATATACACAACATTTACATATATATATATACATATATATATACACACACAGAATATAGTAACTTAAATTTACCACTGTAATGGATGCAACCAAAAAAGATTGGGCTGAAGCAACTTGCTTATATAAGCCCATCCTAAAAATAAAAAAAATAAATAGTTAGAAATACATACACCATAGATTACTCAACAACATAACAATATTAAATATAGCTGCAAGCAGCGATGGCGGATTCCTCCTGGAACAGTTTATGGAATTGATATGTAATTCAAATGAACAAAAGAATGAAAAAAGGAAAACAAGGCAATGGTGTGAATACATCCAAGACTGTAGTGACCCCTGTGCTGCAAGGGACAAAGGATTTAATATGTGAATGAAATATTTGCATGGTCTGTGGCTCCACCTATTATCCAAAGTAAAATGGCAGTGTAACAAGTTGCCAAGGTAAACTGGTAATGTTTGCTCACTTAGTGAAAACACAACATTTATTACAGGTAAATAAATACCCAAAATAAGGTGGTTTTAAAGAAGGTGCAAAGTACAATGGCAATATGAACACAAGAATGAAGAGAGGAAAAAAAGGCTATATTTTCAATTAGTGAAGAAGTATGAACATTGTGCCATAAATCTAAACGTTTTACTCATTTCGTCCAAGGGCTGCCATATACTTCCACTTTACAAGAACAATGTAATTGTCGTGTAATTCAAAGTGCACCATCCAAGTTTGGTGTGGCTATGTCAAAGATTTGCTGAGATACAAGACAACGACCAGTGTCATGATCCATCCAGCAGCCAATAGCAGGGTGAAGGTGGGGGCTTACTCAGCCCACTGTGTCAACAGACCCTGTGCGTGTGAGTTTTTTTGGAGCCACTGGGTCTGGCATTACAGAGAGAGGATTTGCAAGACAGCCTTAGCCTTTAGCCAAGCAGTCACATTTCAAATATTCATCATTAATCAACTTTTCATCTTACATTCAACTTTTTCTCAGATTTGTATACAACACATTGTCAAGAGTCTACATATGAACTTGTGATTGATTCGGACTATCAGTTTTTGATTGCCACTTGTATACAGCAGTAAAATAGTCTTAGCCTTAAATTAGATGACCATTATTTACATAATTTTTGAAGTTATGAACTTAGCTGTTAAACTGGGTTGTATTTTGTAGTGTGTTCTTCGTGCATATATAGTTTGATATTGATATCTCAAAGATTTGTTGACTTTAATAATGTAATGAGACGAACGTCCTGTTTAGTTGCAATAATGCCGCTTTTAAATGGCTGTAGCGAACAAACGGTTTGAAATATATACAATCTTTTGATAATGTGTGTGAGGCTTGGTCTGAAGATGTTGCCATAGAAACATGGGGAACATCGGACAAACATTGTAGGAATAGTATCCAAAAGATATATTTCTGGATTGTATATTGTACAGAAAAATGTAAAGATTTGCCATTATAAATTGTTGAGGCTTATTTGTTTGTCGTGAGGAATGAGGTACATGGAATGAATTTCAAGATTACAGGACGAAAGACATACAAGTGGCATCCCTTTTAACAAGTTGAAATTGGGGTGTGGCCCTTAGCGCCCCCTTGACTCTAGCGGACAAACGGTTTGAAATATCAAAAGTCTTATTGATAACTTTTGTGAGGGTTCTTCTGACGATGATAACTGGCAATTATGAAAAAGATTGGACAAAAATTGCAGGAGAAGTGGCAAATTGGAGTAAACCTCAGAGGTTATAATGACTATTCCTTAATTTAAAGAAATACTGAATCCCTATAGGAAGGTCCTTGCTCACAACACGAAACAAAATTTCCTATATTTTTAACCTAACTATGTCCATAAACTTTAATATATTTGATTTGATAAAAAGTTAATTGGTGGGATCACGAAATCCAGCTTTATTAATAATTCTTATTGCCCTTTTTTGTAGTTTAATTATTGGATCTAGGTATGTTTTACAGGCATTTCCCCAGATTTCTGAGCAGTAAAATAAATGTGTGTGAATATAAGTGATGAATATAATATGCAGACATTTCTTATTTAAAAAAGGTTTTGTTTTATAAAGTATACCAACAGTTTTAGATATTTTACTCTTGATGTATTGTATATGTGGTTCCAGAAACCTGGTCTCGTAGACCCGTTCTATTTCAATCCCATTCCAATACAATTTCACATTTGAATTTGCCTTACAAGACCCAAAAATCATAAATTTAGTTTTCCTCTCATTCAATGATAACTTTTTTTCAAACACATTTTTAAATAGTATTAACCGTTTTAATTTGTAAAATTAACTGATTAATATCATTTCCTGAACAAAATAAATTTGTATCATTTGCAAAAACAACCATCTTCAATATTTTGGATACTCTACATATGTCATTTATTAAAGGATAAATCATTTTGGACCCAAAACAGAGCCTTGTGGTATACAACAGGATAATTAGTTTTGTTGTGAGACAGCAGGGAGGGGGGGGGGGTGGGGGTGGGGGGGGGGGGTAGGGGGGGTAGGGGGTAGTCGCACTGTAGTCCAATGCGAGCTAGCCAGCGATTCCCAAAGACATCCGTTATTTACTAGTTTTTCGAACTTGTGGGTTACATTTTTGACGCTCAAGTGATCGACATTTAACCCAGAGCATCCGGTAATTTTTCGTGTTTCTTCGGCGGCCCATTAATAATCCCGATAATTATTTAGGGGGGCTGAAGAACATTTAGGGGCGGCTTCAGCCCCTCTAAAACAGGGCTAACGACACCCATGTGAGACAGTGCCATTTATATCTACATTTTGTAGTTGTGAGACCATGAGAGGCTGGTCCTCAGCAGGGCAGTACCAAACAGTGCTCGGACACAATTTCCAAAATCAAATTCAATTTTTATTAAGGAAATTAACAAAACAAAGGGGTTGAACTCAATAATTATCCACTGGTTGAAAAAGACAAAAGTAAATCTTGGCCCTCGGCTCTTGTAAGGAAACTAAAAAGTATTCTTCTCTAAACAATGGTTCAAAACAGAAATCTTCCTTTTCTCTGGTTCACTCACACCTTATGGTCGGCCGGTAAGTGTTTCTCTTCACAGTTCTCCTGATAAGTATTCCGCTCGGTTGTGGTAAGTCCTATAAGTACCTGGGTGTTCACCTGAACCACAAACTGGACTGGACTCACCACACTGATGCACTGTACAAGAAAGGTCAGAGCCGGCTGTACTTCCTGAGGAGGCTGAGGTCTAGGCTTAGGGGGGGCACCCCTAAAGTCTTTCTACGACTCAGTGGTGGCCTCTGCCATCATGTACGGTGTGGTCTGCTGGAGCAGCGGCATCACTGAAAGGGAAAGGAAGAAGCTGGACAAGGTCATCAAGAAGTCCAGCTCAGTCCTGGGCTGCCCTCTGGACTCAGTGCAGGAGGTGGGTGACAGACGAGTCCTAGCAAAGCTGACAACCATGCTGGACCACGAGTCACACCCCCTGCAGGACACACTGTCCGCTCTGGAGAGCAGCTTCAGCAATAGGCTGATTCACCCTCGGTGTGTGAAGAAGAGATTCCACAGGTCCTTCCTGCTGCTGTCAGACTGTTTAACAATAATCACTAAATACTGCTGTCCATAGTCACTATCATGCGCTACACCTTTATCATTATTATAACTATTACCATCACTACCTCACCACCGTGCAGTATTACTGTTTATTACTCTTTTATTGTATCTTAATCTGTATTTTTTTGTTGTTGCTTTTATTACTTACTCACTCACGTGCAATACTCATGTTATATTCATATTCTGTACTAAGTGCAATATTTCTACTTAACTTGCTTACTTTTTGCAATACTGTAATGCTGTAATTCTCCATAACTGTCTATATGTCTATATGTCTGCCTAACTTATTTTTTATCATACTCTTTGCAAAATACTCTAATTCTGTAACTCCTCAAGTGCAATAACTGCCTACATGTCGACTTATTTTGTATACTGGACTACTTAACCAGACTACTTAAATGACTTTTCTTTTTTTTTTTTATATCTGACCTTATCGTGCCCGCCTATTGCTATTGCTATTGTTATTGCTATTGTTATGTTATTGTCATTATGTATATTACCCTGCAACTCTGTGTGCTGTACTTTACCCTGCTGCTGTTGTGAACTGCAATTTCCACCCCCTGGAGGACAAATAAAGGTTCATCCATCTAAGTATTCCTCCAGGTGCATACTGTTCTCCAGGCACAGAAAGCTCCCCCAGACTGCACACCCACTCAGGCAGACGGACCCTCTTAAATGCCTCCAGTCAATCAGGTAGTCATCAGCCTTCATTCCCTCCACCTGTGTTGAAGAGGCTGTGGCGAGGTGTGCCTTTGCCCGACTCCACCACCAGATGGAGTCATCCCTGACCAAGGGTGGAGCCATCTCTGTGTGATGTAGCGCCCCTCCAGGACACAGCCTCTCATGACATCACATAGTCTATTATTTAGGTAGCTCTTTATCTAACTATTACCCACACCTCTGATCCCGTAACAATCACAGCATCGGTCGCTGATCATAGCAACGTGATAGACCCCAAACCTAGCGGCCTTATAGATGATAGATGAAACATCCACTTGTGCTCTCATTCATCGATCTCGTGCCAGGAACCAATCACTTGCCTTGTCTGAGTGCCCTGGGTATGTACAAAGCCTCTGAGAGAGCTTCTGTCTTTGTGTAGCATCCTGGAAAACCGTTTATCATGATGAAACAACGCTGCTTTCTGCAATACGGCTGCCAATATAGCGGTATTATTTAATTAGATTAATAGTTTCGAAAATTCCACGATGCACTGAGACCGCAAAACTTGAACCACAAACTGATGAGGGGTTACTGTACTGTGTTTGGTATCAATGTGTTTTTGTCATGATTTTGATTGCATTCATTCCGCTGTCTCCGGGTCATTTACCTGCACCTGGGCCCTGTAGAGCAACGGTAGCATGTCTAACTTTACATCATACATGGGCTTCCACTGGGGGAGGTCAAGTGCTTGCCACTCTGCATGCCCACAACGATCGCATAGCACAGGGGTGGCCAACACTGGTCCACGAGAGCCACTGTCCTAAAGGTTTTAAATGTTTCCCTGCTCCAGCACACCTGATTCTAAAACCTTCAGGACTGTGGCCCCTAAATGACCAGGTTTGGCCACCCCTGGCATAGCATTTTGAGCCATGTGTCGCCTCTTCACATCACCTACTAACTGTCAAAGCACTGAAACAGCATTAGCACCATTCAAAAGTGGCAGCAGTGGGATTTGAACCCATGCCTCCAGAGAGACTGGAGCCTTCATTCTTGGTATCTAGATGATCGGGCAAAACTAACAATGAAATTTCTGAATGTTAGTTATGGAAGTCAAGAGCTCCCACTGACATTGGAAAGATACCCACTCCAAAGACCCTTTCACAACTACATGCCAATCCCAGCATGGGACCATCTTCAGATAAGGGAGCTCAAACCCCCCTTTACCTAGTATAAAAGCTCAAACCTAGAATTATTCCCCCTCTTTCATTCTGATTATTCTGAGGACAACAACCTTGAATTTACCTGGTATATTGAGCAACCAACGCTCTTTCAACCGGATTATTCTGAGGAACAACAACCTTGGATTTATCTGTTATAATGAGCAACCTTTCAACAACCAAGAACTATCACAGAAGTTAAGGAACACTTCCTTTTATTTCTTGGATACCACAAGGAAGATCAACTCTACCTTTCTTCAACGGACAAAGTAACTGTGACTAGCTAATTTCTTACGCGTAGACATTGGCATAGTGTGGTGAAATGACTTGATTTAAGTTCAGTCTTCCTGTCGTTAGCATATTTTAGCATAACTGTCCTTTGTCTCCTTAAGCCAATACTCCCCCTTTCTCCTTGTCTTCCCCTGTCTGTTTTTCATTTGCTTTAAATAAACCCTTTTTGTATACAATTCTCGGTCATCGGATCTGCCCTAATTCTAAGGAACTACATGACTTCAGGTTATGAGACTGATCAAGAGTCTATTATTTGTTCATTAATCCATAAGGTTTTCCTCAATCCCTTTCCAAAATATCGAGGTGGTGCCCTGTTAATTAGATATTCAACCAGAAATAAGATATTCACTCCATTCGTAGCAAGTTATGAAGGCCACCTTCATACACTCCACTACAGCAGGATGCAAAAGTGTCAATGCTGGGATTTGCATCTGCACCTTTGGAGACACTGGAGCCTTATCCTCTATGCTGTCCTCATTGTCTGTGTAGCTTGCATAGTCTCTGGAGTGTTGTGACCCACCATGTTGTCTAGTATGCCACCATTGCTCTGTCTTTGAATCTGGGTTGCAACGGAAATCCAAGGATTGCACGCCACAAGTCGCGCTGCATATTTTGAACAAGCAGCTCATGCAGGGACTTGAAGGCTGGACACTCAGATTAAAAGCTTCCGTTGCTTCCTCAAAGTCAAAGGCAGAGCGCTTCTCCAAAGGCAGCGATGAGGTCAGAACTCACATCAACCAAACAGGCACCTGAACGCTGGACCCTCAGAGTCTGATGTTCTGCCACCAGCACTATCAGGAGACTGTGGAGACTGTAGAGATGAGAGTGGCGCTGGGGTGATGAGGCTAAACCTGACTCTCCCCCAGGTACAGAACTTGGCCACTTCTCCTCTCTTCCACCTGCCTGCAATTATGTGACAATCCAGCGAACTACCGCACAGGTGTGTAAGGCCTACTCTCAGCCCCAGGGGCTGCTGGGAGCAGAAGGCGGGGCATCCCTCTCTCCCCAGTGGAGCAACAGAAGGGCAACTCCTCCAAATGAAATGTAGAAGCCCATAAAACAGGCCTTTAATTTGGGTTATGAGCCCCAGAGTTAGCTAGAGCAAGCCTTCCCTTCTCCTGAACAGAGTTTATTCATGGGGTGTATAGCATTTATTCCCCTGTCAGAGTGGGGAGAGGGTGTGTGTGTAGGGGAGGGGGGGGGGGGCTTGTATTGTTTGATCAGATCAGAGGGGTTTGAGAAGCTGGGACATGTCGGCTCGTAACAGCTAGGCAGCTGGGGAGGAGGATCTGACAGTGGATCTGGATGAGGATGTACTGAGCGCAGGAGGAGAAGAGAACACTGAAGGAGGTGAAGGAGGGAGGAGACACCTGTGCATTTACCTCTAGGTCATTGTCTCTACATGCTGACTGAGATAAACACTGAGAAAACGAAAAAAAGATAGATTACTAAAAACAGAGAGAGAGAGAGAGAGAGAGCAGATGAACAAAGACAAGGACAGTGGCCATACTGTAGATGTTTGCTGGTGTGAACTTTGATCATCATTCCCATGATTACGAGTGCAGTGAGGCAACCTGTTGCTCCCTGCAATGCTGAGGAAAATGTCTGGAAGAAACACAAACCCACACCAGATATGAGTCCTTTGGTAATTGACTGGAGCTGAGGCCATCTGCTACTTGGCCTGGCTGAAGCCTGGGGCTCTGGTGCGACAGGTTAAGATGCTCAGAGGCAGGGAGCGGTGTAGCCATATGCTTGTTAGCTAGGCCAGATTCCGCTAAGCACATTGTGCACGATAGTTTGATATTGCTAGCTGTGTAAAACACTGATTGGAAACGTGTCTTTCTCTGAAAAGTATTGTATCTTTACCATTTACTGAATCGGGAAAAACTATTGAGTCACACCAGTGAAAAGCCACCAGTCACTCCTTCCTCTTCCTATTCTGACAGGTTAAAAACCGGTTAAAACCCAAGAGAATGACGAGGGCTAGGATAGGATACTAGTTTGCGCGATCGGACGTGACGATGGCCAGTTCTTTACTTGAAGGGTTTTTGCAATGGGAGGGAACTTGCCTCAGAGAGAAAATATTGTCTCTGCCCCATTAAACCGCAAGGGGGCAAAATAACTTACAATTCTCTCAATCTGCACAAACTCATACGCTTATCTTGTGGGTTAAAGAATACCTTTTATACTTTTTTTTTACAACCGCTTTGACACCCTTATCCAGACTAGAGACTAGAGATGTGAATTAGACAGTACAGAGATGTTTACTTATTTTAATCATAACGCATGAACCAGGTCTGCATTCATTGATTCAGTTTGATATTTTATAGCTCAGAGGTAAAAATAGACTGAAATGATAGTGTGATGTTAATTTTTATGATTGACACAAGGAAGGGATGCTGATAGTGTTATTATATAGGAAGGGATGCTGATAGTGTTATTACTGATAATTATTTATGAGACTATGTAGGCCAGGTTCTTAACCTTGTTGGAGGTACTGAACCCCACAAGTGTCTGGTAAAACACGTACAAGCACTTTATGGACATGTGCTGGTGTCTCCAAAGCTCTACAAAACAAATAGTGCGGCTTGAACGCAAACACTTGATCACGGCTAGGCTACATCTTTTTAAATGTGCGGCAGACTAGATGCGGACTGGCGAATTACCACTCTCCTCAGGCGGAATTAAACTCTGCTGTAAATGCCCATTCCAGAATACACCCTATGCACAACTGGTGGACCAGCTAAGCAACCAAACACTTATCTCTTCCAGGGTTCATATAAAATAGACCTGCTGCCCTATAATTGTAGTCCCTCAACCTCAATATAATAAACACAACCACATCCCTCTCACTGCCCCCTAGAGTAGGAACCCACAAATGCTCCACCAACAGCCCAAGTATTCCACCCAGGCCCCGGGTCTGCCTCTCATCAGACACGCCGATATTACCCAGTGGCCACTGGTATTGCAACATAAAATCCCCATGGGGCCCAGAAAACATTTTTCCCATAGACCGTAATAGTAAAAGAGAAGCCTGTAAAAAGGTTATCAGGACACCTCCAGATTAATTGCTAATCTTTTTATTCCATATTTTTAAGTCATGGACTTTTAAACCGTCAAAAGGTTTATCTAAAGGCCAGAAAAGCCCCCCAAAAGTCTCATTTTCTATGGTGACGTCACAGCTGTGTACTTACACTCCCAAGCGCGGTCCCGCTGTGTCTCGGGAACATTACACTGTTCACCCACTCTGTCGCAAGTCTGTTGTTTTTGTTACGTTATGTTCGTTATATTGTAAAAAGTTAATGTTCAGTAAAATCACATTATTACTTTGAAAAGTGTTGAACTATTTCATTATAAAGCCTTGCATAGGAACACCAAATTATGTTAAATACACCACACAACGGAATTTGTATTTATTTATTCAGTAGCATGGGGCGAAGTATAGGTTCTGACATCTCACTACAGGAGAAAACAGTGTTTTAGGGTTGACTATAAAAAGATATCAGGCTAGGAATTACACTTAATGTCCAGGAGCTCCTTCCATGACTCAGGTAATATCCAAACTATATCACGTAGCTATAAAAGAAACAGAGAAGCTGCACAATGCTTAAAAAGAAAGACTTGCCTGTTTGGATGTGCCGATATAGCCTATAAAACGATAAGAACTTTAAACTGAATCTGACAAGAAGTCGTAGGCTATATAACATACGGGATCATTGATAGACAAAACAGATTTGCCTACCGGCATTTGGTTGATAAATATGACAGCTTGTATTATTGTGGAGAATTCCTTTTTTTTATTTTAGATTAACCTTAATAAAAATGACTTGTTTTAACCTTACTTAAAAAATGTTACAAACAAAACAAATTAACCACGTATAGTCTATAACCATGACTTTGAGAACATCGTCGGTTGATGTGTCCAATAAATCCATCATTTGATTGTGTAGATTCGTCATTACCGGTCTAACTCTTCCACAAGCACTCATGAGTGCGTCCAGAACGCGATTTGCTCTTTCTCATTGCCGCAGAGCATCATGGGCCCTCCCATCATTCCATTCCCCATACCGCGGAAGTAAACCAGGAAGTCAGAAAACTTTTTTGGCGTATGCACCAGGTGAGCAACTTCATTGAAATCAACGGCCGGCATTTTTCTATACCACATCCAGTTTATATGAAGACATCCATGATTCCACCCTGTGAAGTGTTAACCAGACCTCCACCAGGTGGTCAGGCGGAGCTTCAAACCCAAACACCTCACATCTGCCACCCACAACAAAGCCCACAGAATACCCACATATGGCGCTTTTCCACCGCAAATGTAGCTCGACTCGACTCAAATCGGTTTGGTAGTAACACGGGTGGTTTTCCACCTCAAATAGTACCGCAAATAGTATCTCCTCGAAAGGGCCGTGACGTATTTTTGTACGCAACGTAAATAACACCAACGCAACCCACACAACAACAACAATGGAGGACATCGATGCGATGGTATTCGTGCTGCTCGGTCTGGTGTGACTCTGATCTCCAACTGGTGAAGTCTATGGGTATGACTTGCTGTGCTCTGCACAACCTTTGTGAAAGTCATGGAGAGACTTATGAGACCGAGTTGGATGTACAACCAGCAACAGCTGCTGAGCCCGGGGTGGCAGTGGCACAGGATGTAGAGGGCATCAATGTACGGGAGGGTCTAATGCAGTTCTTGTTGGAGAATAATTAAGATATTAGAATTTACCATGTAGGTATATACATCTCACCTTTGGTATTTTATTGTGAGAACATTAAACTTTTTCTACTTTTCATATATGTCTCCACTTGTGTTTTATCATATTTGTAAAGGTTACCAAGATTTACTGGCATTAAATGCTAAAAGGGCGACAAAGACGACAGTTTTTTAATCGTTTCAGACATTTAACCAAGAGCATCCGGTATTTTTTCGAAATAAAACACTGTTATGAATGATCGATTAAGGGTGCAGCGCCCCTCCAGCGCCCCTCCAGCCAATGGCGCTCTAGGCGACCGCCTATGTCGCCTGTGCCTAGAGCCGGCCCTGCTTGTATCATAAAGTAAAACTAAATATAACCTACAGTAAGTTATGGAGTAGGGTTAATGTATTTAGACAAAGACTTGCGCAAGAAAAGTCAGGATTCCAAATTCATTTCAAGGACAGGACAGTGTCAGGAAAACATTACAAGGAAATATAACATTAGAGCCAGCAGACTCATTGCCCTGCTTTAATACGACACTGCATAGGTGACTGTACAACTGTTTACTCGTTGCAGTTACTTCTTTGATTCTCACTTTTTTGTTGTTGCTTAGAATGATAACGACTTACACTAGCCGAAGAGGACAGTCAAATTCTTTGCTTCAGTTTTTTTGACAGTCTTGACTTTAGCATTTAGATGTATAGGTTAAATACATCTTCATGACAACGCAGTCCTGGAACTGAAGGTCCGACATTAGACTGTGTATGGACCACGCTACTATAATAGTTGTGAACGTGAACGCCTTCGGTGGAGAAAATATTTTCTCAGCTGTATTCAAAGATCTTCTCGAGGATAATTTTGGGTAAGACAATTTCGTAGGCCTACACGTTCCTTTATCTAGTTCAATTGGACCTAGTTAAATATCGTAACATCATCGAAATATTTTCATATCTGAGTGTAAGTATAGCCTAGCCTACATAAGTGTTGTAGCATTTTTTTTAGGAATAGAGAACGATTGCACTATTAGTTTTGAATTAGGTAGGCTACTTCATATGGCGGCTGCTTTAACCTACATTTCATAAGAAGTGTCTCAGAGCAGAAATACCGACGTAAAAACGGAGGGTTCTGTGCGAACGTTGTCTGCATAGCAACGTCATTGTTATAGATTGTGGGTTGATGTTGTTGATCCTTACCCAGAGGTGCATGATGTCATGATTTTCAATGCATGCTGTTATTAATACTGGCGATGTGGTAGGTAATGTAGTCGTGATGTACAATGTTCTCAAATGTAGTAGAAGTTTGTATATTTGTATGGCACATTATATGCATCGATATAAATAGTATATAAATGCAGTTTAAAAGGGACGAAAGTCAAAGTTGGACATATTTTGGTAAATGGGTGAAATAAAGTTAGTTTTTTTTCAGGAAGTTGCCACGACGGAAAATCATATATATAACCAGACGTTAAACCATCGCGTTAACAGCATGGAGTAGGACGTTCCATTTCCATGTTTACTGCTCGTGTTTATTTACACATCCGGGTGTCTTATATCGCCCATCGTCAAAGTCCCACCTTTCCTCCTCGAGAATAGACTCGTATTGGGAACTGTAGGCGTCAGTCATACCGTTGAGGATCTTCCGCTCAGTGACGTTTTCATCACAAAGTAACCAAGCCAGTTTATCACGAACTCAACACAAAGGCAACAACAAAGACGACGGAAATGTCCATTGTAGTCAACTCTTTTGGACCCCTGTTCCCATCTCAAACGTTAATGTTAAATACATTTTCATTGGGAGACGCCAGCAGCATGTTTTGTGCCTATGCACCATTTAGTTTAGGTCAAGCTTCGGTCTGATTTGACTCTGGTGGTGAGTATGAGATGTGTTCGCCATATCAAAGTTGTTTAACATATTTTTTCGACTATAATACAAACAATAGTTAGAGTCGCTGAGACTAAGCCTTTATAAGTTATTTGCCTGTGTTGTCCTTTTCGAGATTCATGCTTTATTTATCGTTCAGATGTATCCGCGTGAATCGTCATAAATGTATGTGCATGCTGTTTCCAAACACAGTAAAAGAAGCATTAAAATCATTACGACTCGAATCATTTTAACCGCAGAAGACGTTTTAGCATAGAAAAAGAAAACACGAGACCGAGAGGCGCATGCTAAACCGATTTTTGGAGAACATTTTGTATTTTGATTGGTTATACGCACTGCTTTTTCTGTACCAAGCAAGGAGTCGCACGTTCTCTCCCTTTGTTGTTCTCACACTTGTTGGCTGCGCTCAGGCGCTACATTTATTGTCATTCACCTTTGTGTAGTGCTGTTTATCAATGATGGCTCTCAATAAGACCCATAATGCAATATCTCGTAGGATCTGGTTGATGCTTATAGATTATTTTATATTAATCCATCTAAATCCTCCACTAAAATGTTTACATGATCGTCCTGTGATTGTTGTCATAACAAAAGTATGTCAATTTAAAGATTGTAAAAAATCGATAATGCATTGTTGTTGTTCTTAATAGATTCGTGTCTATTGTCATTGTAATGTTGAAACGATAGCCTTTGATGTTATGCCTAGGGTCTCCACTGGTTTTGCAAAGTGTCTTGTTATATATTTTCATCAATCACGTGGTTAAAACATTTGAAAAGACCTGTCTTTGTTTTTGTCTTTATCACACTCAAACATCGAAAGCACAACATGAGGAGAATCAACCTGTAAATGTCACTGCCCAACTTCCTGTTCAGATGGAAATTATTCTGCTTCAGGACTCCCTTGAATTAACAACCTGCATCTTAAATGGCATGATCCTACATGGTTTGTCAAAGATGACAGTTTGTCTTGGTTAATATTCGGAACAGTTAAGATCACTTGATATGTGCGGTTGCATTTCACAGTCAGAATGCTTTCTAGATTATTCTCATAACTCACCAGCGTAATGAGTGTCAGTCCAGAAAGACAAGAAAAACATGCCTGGGCAAGTTATGGTGCAATGATAAGATCAAGTATTTAATGTGGCATTCAATCCATGTGTTGTGGCCACTAAAAGTATAACATTTTATGAGGTCTGGATGATGAACTTCCATAATTCCTTATCTCTAACACAACCCGGAAGTAATAAGACACATTAGAGAGGAACCTATAAAGGGCTATGGATATGCACAGCCTTTTGAGACACTGTCCACTCCACTCATGCCAACAGATGACATGGAAGATAACATGGCATTTTTAAATTGGTATGCTGCAAGTTGTATTTGAAATATTTGAATGAAAAAACTATATGGATCCCAAATTGTAATCTGCAAGATTGGTCCAGATTTTATATTGGGTATTAATTGAGTAGTGCATGCTCAATTATTTATTTATTATATTCTTAATCTCCTACTGTTAAACATGTTAATATGAAAACTACTCATCTGTTACCAGTGTAATATTAGATATTAGGATGTGTTGAGGGTACAGATCAGAATCCGGCTTCCAGGATGGCCAAATCTTACCAGACTCCCCCTCCCATGTCTCCAGCTGCAGCAGAGGGAAGGAGCGAGCAGGGTGGAGCTCTTTTTCAGAGCCAGGCTGGTGCTCTTGAGTCATTGCTGACACTCGGCACTCACCTTCGGATATTGGTTGGCCCATTTTTGCTTGGTGCCGGGTATCTACTGCCCATACCTAGGGCTTGGGTGCAGTGTTTTGCCTGCAACCATCCACCAATGTGGCACAGAGATCCCAGAGATGTTAAGAACAATGGGGTTTATTGAGCTTTTATTATGTGCTAGTGTCCTCACAACTAGCCGTTCTGCCTTGGGAGTTGTAGAATTCAGTTGGAATTATTTACTGGTTTAGTTTTGTTCATACCACAGATCTAGTTGTTGCACTGCATTTCAGCTCTTTGGGCCAGGGGCTGGCTGTCAGTCTATTATCAGTCCTTTAGGGCCACTTTTTGCCCTCACTGGATTACAGGATAAATGGAAAAAAACTGCAATTTTCTTTCCCTGTTTTTCCTTCTTTCTTTTTTTTCTAATCCTGTGTTGATGAGGACATGAAGTAAATCAGGTCGGTTTCAATAAGAACATTTTCCAAGTAACCCAGTGCTGATGTCACTTACTTTCCCTGACACAAGCCTGGGTTATTTGGTAAACTTGCTAAAAGGAATCGGCTATATATGCCAACAGATTATCTGGCCCTCACACAGTTTGTCAAATCAAGTTCTAAAATGTGAAAATGCACTGAGACAGTATTTAGGACTTGTAACCCTTGATGGAAAACATTTCTATCTATTACAAAAGATGCCATTCTAACAACAATTTTCAACATGTTAAGAGTTCCAACATCTTTTGTCTAATTTTAATGCAGCCATTTTGACCAAGCAAAACTGCATTATGTTCATTTTTTTCAATTTACACGTACATTTAGTTATTTAGCAGATGCTCATATTCAGAGTGACTTACTGCAAGTACAGGAACATTCCCATGAGGCAAGTAGGGGGAAGTGCCTTGCCCAGGGAAACAACGTAATGTTGACACAGCAAGGGTTTGAACCAGGGACCTTCTGATTACTAACCCAACAACCTAACCGACTGTGCCACATGACTCTCCCACATGACTTAACCGAACGTCTTTCCTCCCTTGTCCCCCACTCTACAGGTTCCATTTCCTCTTGTGGTGTCCGTGTGGAGCGTGCCACACACCCACTCTAGAACAACGACGGCTTTGGCTTGCATCTTCCAGTGCTTCTTCTGTCAGCAAGTCCAGCAGAGCTGCAACTCATCCAGCGCCAGCCCTGACACGACAGACGAGCCCTGCCCGAGTGATATGGTGAAAATGACCAAGTCAAAGACGTTCCAGGCTTACCTGCCTAGTTGCCATCGTACATACAGCTGCATACACTGCCGGGCCCATCTGGCAAACCACGATGAGCTGATTTCAAAGGTGAGATTATGTCATAATTGGATGAAGCAGTAATTAATTAACTCAATACATTTTTGTGAATTATTTTCTAATTGTGTAGAAGTTGCATTGAATCTAGATTAAGTCTTGCGCAAACATACCACTTAAACCAGGGGTGGCCAATCCTTGTCATCAGGGGGCCACTATCCTGAATGTTGGAGATGTTTCCCTGTTCCAGCACACCTGGTTCTAATGAATGGGTCTTTATCAATCTCTGTGAAAGCCTGATAATGACCATTCATTAGAAACTGTATATACTCTAAAACATTGGTGTCAAACTTGTGCCATCGAGGGCTGAATAGGATTCAGGTTTTCGTGTCAACCAAGGACTACACCAGCTGATTTTACTAACAAGTTTCTCTATTTATCTATTCAGCTAAAGTAGTGCTTAGTTGAAGTGAAAACTTGCACCCTCTTGGCCCTCGATGGCACAAAGCTGACACCAGTGATCTAAAACCTTCAGGACAGTGGACCCTGAGGACCAGGATTGGACTCGGAGTGTATTTTACACAACAATAAATACATGGATTTTGTATGAGTAATCATGCACAGTTCTAAAAGCACATTAATAACATGTCCAGGCTCACACTGAGTTTAGTGAATCAAGCTTCTCACTTCTTTGAACAAAATACAATTTGTTCCTGTCCTATTTTAAAATGGCTTGCATGGACCCTTTTAAATTTACATATAATCGTTTAGCATTTGGGAAATGCAGAGCAACGCTGTACCTCATCTGCAGTGTAAGACCACAAAAATGTAAAAAGTGAGTGCAAGATGAGCTAAGGTGGTCTAACTGAACAGTTGAGGCTTCACAAATGGTGCGGGAGTTCATCTGATTTGGTTGCCGTAGAAGGCAATGGGAGTGAATTAAAATTATACATGCCCGTGACAAGCGAAACTACAAGTGACACGCAGTTCTCTTGATGATAATTAGTTTTTTTTAACTTTTGGTTAACAAATCCTAACTTTGACGATATGGTGGAATTCATAGGTGGATGAGCAAACGCGCCGGCCAACTCGAGTGAAACCTTTGGAAGTAAAAACAGGCAGTGTGTAAAAAATAAGAACAGCTTGAAGTATCCTTTTACCAGATGTGAGCTTGTGGAGTTTCCACAAGACCCAGGCCTGCGGTGTGTCATTGTCCCTTTCTCCCGTCCTTGTTGACCGAGTCTGTCACACCACCAGGATTGACCCAGTTCTTGCTACAAGCTGAAGGTCATCCCACCCTGTGGTTTCTGCAGTTGACTGTGTGCGAACATACCAACAGGAGACTGGATCGCTCACTGGAGTAAAATAATAAATACAGAACTTTCATTAAAGGTTAAGCGATCAATCATATTGTTTTGTTTATGTCCATCCATAACAAATTAACAATGTATTTATTTTTACCAGGTGCGTTTAAAGCCCAGGGTATCATGTGATTTGAAAAAAAGTGGCGCTACACCTGTTTACTTGTTGCTGTTGGCAACGAAGGCAGCTGGAGGTTTTTTTAGGCAGCGGTTAGGCTCATGGGCCTTGGCCTCAGCAGTCAATTTAGCCTCAGCCACTGCGCTCATTTGCAATGGAAAAAGCAAAGCCGATTGGGGGCCTTGCTAACAGCGTTGGCCAAGGATGAGAGGGACAGGTTGACAGGCTTATGTCCTAACGCCATGTGTTGGTTGCACCTGTACACATGGAAGCTAATACACAGGTGCTGTTCTTTCATGACCAGAAGTTCTCTTGACAAATGTGCTGTGCAAATGCTATGTTAGCGGAGCACTTCTTTAACAAAAGAATGGACCAGAACTGTCGTAAATGATTCATGCAACAAAAAAAGTTTCATCATTATCTTAATTATATATAATTATTAATGAAAATCCCTGATTTTTCAAATTCCAGTGTTAACTAATACGTTAGGTTCCTTACGTAGCCCCACTCTACACAAACCACAAGACATATAAATTCATTTAAGAAATACCTTGAGCTTTATATGAGTGCCCAATGCGCCTTCTTAACATTCTGTTGAATTATTGATGACCTATGAAGGTATTGAGCCCATAAAAGTATTTTATATACAGCATTCAGTTTTGAATCGCCATTGCATATCTTTCAATCTGAGGTGCATAATAAAAAAAGTAAAACTTTCTCTTGGTTAACTACAACAGTGGATCCTATCTGGTGACTCAGAAGTGGGTTGCAGAATGATCAAAGTGAAGGCAACACACACTAAATACACAATTAGTTATTGAACAACAACAAAGAATGTTATGCAAGGATAATTTCACAGCAGTTCACTAAATGTAACACTGCATAATTAACATAGCCTCGAAAACACAATTACTAATGCCTCAGCATGATTTAGGTAGTAAAGTCTTTGCAAATGCATGTATGGAACCTGAAAATCTAAAGCACATTTGGAATGGTTTCTGCAAAATGTAACAATAGACATTAACACAGCCACTTGGCCTGGGCAGTATACAGTATAGACCTATATAAATGTATTACAAGACCCAGCCAAATCCGACATTTTGTACTGTCCAAGTTTAAATAAAGGAAAAGGGACCAGCGCAAACATAAATTCCGGGAGAGAAGACCAATAGACTTTTGTGCCCACATCCTTCAACACGGTGCACCTCCTGGTCTCCTGTGTCGTCTGATATTTTAAATTTTCTTTCTCTTTTCAGTCATTTCAAGGCAGCCAGGGAAGAGCCTATCTCTTTAACGCAGTGTAAGTATAAACTCCTGAGATTGATCGTTTATTTTAACGAGTTTGTAGACGTACAATACGATATAGAAGGCTGGAAATGAAGGCATAAAACTATCATCTGTAGTGAAGATAAACCTTTGCCTGAGATTTTTTCAGAATTGGTTTTTATTATTTCCAAAAACACCAAGCCTATCAATTTCCACAATACTATTATTTTCCACTATAGTACCTTCTTTACTGTAAAAAGAAACATCACTCATCAAACAGCAATTAGATTGTATGCACATTATTAATATGAGGTAAGGTTGGGCCCCATCAATAAAATCTCCCCAAATCAAAATGGACATTAATCCTCAACACATTCAATGTCATGTATCCTGCTCGTGTTTGCTCTCTCTGTGAGGTGACTATAATTACTCCTTCCCTCTCTCCGTGCTCCTGTCAGGGTCAACATCGGCTGCGGCCCGGCCGAGGAGCGGGTCCTTCTCACAGGCTTGCACGCGGTCGCAGATATATACTGTGAAAACTGTAAAACCACCCTAGGCTGGAAATACGTAAGTGACCATCCAAACCGTTTCCATGTTGCGGGTCGCACTGCTTGCTTATACCCAAATTTACCACTGCTTCCTTATATTTTTCACGTGAGGATTGTTATATTATTATCATTTCACTGTTTTACTGACATTCATACATGTTTTTATGTGTTAAAATCCACCCATG
Organism: Protosalanx chinensis; assembly: GCA_030340685.1. Classification (NCBI taxonomy): domain Eukaryota; kingdom Metazoa; phylum Chordata; class Actinopteri; order Osmeriformes; family Salangidae; genus Protosalanx; species Protosalanx chinensis. The sequence continues at coordinate 4,636,178 of CM059337.1, forward strand.
GCAACAAGCCCTGCTTAGATACAGCACAAATGATATTACTTTCACGGAAGTGATTGTTTTTTAAAGTTCTATTTACATGTCCACTGATTCCACGATACTAAAAGGAGGATAAATACATCAATTGTAGCTTGCAAGGGGTGACACATGATCACAGAGGCAGTTTAGCCTTGATGTGTGCCAGGGAAGATATGTTAGCTTAATTGTTGCTTATGCCTCATAAAGAGCACTGTTAACATGATCCTTGTCTTTGCTAAATAGGGTTATAATAAATAAAAAAATCTTTCTAAGTGATAATTTGAGTACTGTGTAACTGAAGCAAGCCAGGCTTATGAATTCACATTGCAGTTGTGCCTAACCATAGACTATACTACCTTGCAGAAGTATTGACTCCCCCTTGGCATTTTTTGTTGCCTTACAACCTGGAATCAAAATAGATTTTTGGTGGGTTTGTATCATTTGATTTAAACAACATGCCTACCACTTTGAAGATGCAAAATATTTTTATTGTGAAACAAGAAATAAGACATAAATTTAAACTTGAGCGTGCATAACTATTCACACCCAAGTCAATATGTTTCTTACCACCTTTAACAGCAATTACAGCTGCAAGTCTATTGGGGTATGTATCTATAAGTTTAGCACATCTAGCCACTGGGATTTCTGCCCATTCTTCAAGGCAAAACTGCTCAAGCTCCTTCAAGTTGGGTGGGTTCCGCTGGTGTACAGCAATCTCAAAGTCATACCACAGATTCTCAATTTAATTGAGGTCTGGGCTTTGACTAGGCATTGGACTAGGCATCCAAGACATTAAATGTTTCCCCTTAAACCACTCAAGTGTTGCTTTAACAGTGTGCTTAGGGTCATTGATCTGCTGGAAAGTGAACCTCTGTACCAGTCAAAAATCTCTGGAAGACTAAATGTGTATGGTGTTCTCTGGGTGATGAGGTGTTGGGTTTGCGCCAGACAGTGTTTTCCTTGATGGGCAAAAAGTTCAGTTTTAGTCATCTGACCATGAGACCTTCTTCCATATGTTTAGGGAGTCTCCCACATGGCAAACACCAAATGTGTTTGCTTATTTATTTTTTATTTGAGGAATATTTTTTCTGGTCACTCCTCCGTAAAGCCTGGCATTGTACAGCTTAAAGGGGTCCTATGGACAGATACTCTAATCTCCGCAGTGGAGCTTTGCAGCTCCTTCAGGGTTATCTGTGTTCACTTTGTTGCCTCTCTGTGCAAAGGGGGTGAATACATAATATACAAATAAATAGTTAAGTTAAGGGGGGTCAATACTTTGGCAAGGCACTGTAGTTGGGGCTCCATGATAGGGTCTTGCTATGGAACTACAAAAGGCAGTTTTTCTTGTTCAGTCAGTGAAGCTGCAAATGTTTCGTCGTATTCGATCAGCCGTGCATATAATCAATTTGAACCACTCTGTAAAAGTATTTCAAGGAACCAATGACAAGACCTGGACAAATAAACAAATTGGTTACTTGGTTCATGAGAGAATGAAACTGGTCCTATTTAGGATGCATTCGTTACTACCCGTGCCTTAAAATTAAATACAATTTTATAGCCAGCCAGTTGGGATTAACGTTTTTTGATAATACAAAACTTGACATGTGAAACATAAATATGAATGAACTAACATGTTTTTAGTCAGTTGTTATGTCATGACCTTTTAGGCCATGGAGACTTCTGAGAAGGAAAATTCAAGCACTGTCACTACCATAACAATGTTTGGTTGTAAAAAAATATATAACAAATTTGCAGAGCTAGTTCATCCATGGCACTCAGACTGCGCACATCATTTGCTGATGTCACTCACAGTCGACTGCAGGTGTGTTAATGGAAGGCCTAAGCTCTCTCCCGTGGAGGACCTGAACACTGCATTCATTCACAGACACAGCAGACAAGCTGACAACATGGGTTGCTATGTTCCTGAATATTCTGCAGATCCTGTCACTCTCTGCTGTATCGTTAATACAGGATGTTGTTGTTTTCTGAGGTTAACTGTGAATCATTTCAATGATTTCTGTCCACCGGGAAAGCGTATATCCCATGCTCCCTGCCTTGTTATTTCAAGCAGTTGCAGTGCTATGCTAGCTATGCTCCAAGGCAGAGAGTTTCCCCTTTGAAACAACCACAACACCAAAGACAAGCCTATTTGCGTGGAAATAAATTGTTAAATCTTGACACAGCTTATCATCGGTGCCACATACTTAACAGAATACGTTTGATATTTGATATGTACTCAAGCCACAATGTGTCTGATCTGTTCCTCTCACAGGAGCATGCATTTGAAAGCAGTCAGAAGTACAAGGAAGGAAAATTCATCATTGAGCTGGCACACATGATCAAGGACAACGGATGGGAGTGACCTCCAGGAATCTGCTTCCTGCTCTGTGACTTTCGAACTCTGTCAGACTCTATAGACCACCAACAGCCCCCCACACCCCTGTCCTCATCCGCCGTCCTCTTAAAACACATCTACTGTAAACAGCAACACACCGCACTCTTTTCTCCCTAGGAAAACTGCACACCACAGTGACAAGGAAATCCAAGACAGGGACCCAGCAGCATGGAAGACCCTCCTCAGCTGCCACAGAGTCCCTCACTTCCTTTTCAGTGAAGCTGCGTTCTTCTTAATGGCACAGAGTTCAGTGTGACCTTCCTCTCCTCTCGAGCTTTGTGTTGGGTAGGTTGTCGAAGAGAGAGAAAAGAGACACGCCTGAGATGTTTGTGTTCTTCCGCAGTGAGTTAGAGGTAGGGTTCTTGTTTTTTTTTTTTGTCGCTTTTTTTAAGTTTGGAGGTTTACGTTTTTTGGCAGATGTTATAGTGTTACTGTGTCCTCCTTTTCCCGGGTTCTTGGCCTATCTCTATTCCTATGGCTCTTTATCGGCAAGGTCCAAATAGGACTACGGGTTGGGGTAGGTATAACAAGGCTCACATGTTAGCATCTGTCTATTTCAAAGAAAAAGGCTTGATTGCTGCATTGTGGGGTTGTGTAACTACTGTGTTTTGATTATGTTATCTCTTATTATTAAGACCCTTTGTTTTCTGTATTTTCATTAAGACTTCACTGTGCAATCTGTGGGACATAGCTGTGCCTTAAAGCACCCTAAAAGCAAAATGGTGTGTTTCTAGAAGAAAACACTGAATAGGGTGCTTTATGGCACACATGCATACACAACTGTAATGTTTTACTAAATGTCATTGTGGCTGGTTCCATTTGACAACAGTACTGACACCGTACACTAAATGCATCATCTTGTCACGTTGAGAGAAAGCATATATACATGTATATATTTATAGTAAGGATAGGGTATATTTACGTGCATGGACATCTGCTCTCATACATGCATACCGTATATATATATATATATATATATATATATATACACACTGTTTGGATATCTGCATGCCAATTTGTGTCAACTTGGATATTTCTAAAGCAGTTTTAACTACTTGAAAGCAGTTACTTTGTTTGCACTTTGCAGAGGCTTTTAGTTCATGAGCTTAGAGGCAAATGTCTGTCTGCTGCTTTTCAGATGCATCTGTTGTGAAGCCCTTTTTAACGACGATTTAAATAGTGCACAAGATGCATTGAATTAAACAAGTAGTTAGTAGACTGCAAGTGTGATTAAATAAAAAGGACAACCACTTGAGCAAACCACAAGCTGAAAACCCCCACCCGTGACATATTTTGCTGCTGTAACGGAAAGGCATTCTTAAAGACATCGTTAATAATGTGGATGTGTTAGCACTTTACCCCTATCGGAGAACCTCAAAACAATTTTCCTTTTTCCTTTGCCTCTAAGCAGCATGAATCTTGTGCCTCTTCAACCCCCCCCCCCCCCTCTTATCCTCCTGCTGTGGCATGCAAAAACTCAAAAGCCAGCAGAGAACTGATGGGCTTCTCCCCTGTAGTACATTTCCCCCTCAGACACGCTCAATACATAGAGCCTATCTAATTCTAAACGTCCCAAAATATTTTATCTAGTGGGAACTTGCTGAAAATGTAAAGATCAATGAAAAGGGTTATTATATTCAGAGGTAAACTGTATACGTCGTACATGTGAGGGTGTAGGGAAGAGGATAGTGTTACATGGAGGAATGTATAAGGGTTGGGGTTGTGAAGTAGCTTTTAATCACTAATATTCAGACTTCAACATATTTGTATTGCAGCTGTTGTAGCAGTTAGGAATTGAGTGGGTTAGGATGTTGGGTTGCTGGTCGAAGGGATTTGAAATCAGCAAGGGCTTACTTTGCCGGCAAGGTCAGGCCGATCACCTAACCTTATAATCTAAAACATAGACAATGAAACCCAACATGATTTCAAACAACCTACTTGAATATTGAACAAAAACATTTAGTTACATTGTCTGAGTTTTGTACGCAGAAACATATTTAAGGTTTTATACATATTTCTACCGGATTTATTATTTTACGTCCCTGACTTAAAGCACTTTTGTTAACTATACCTCGGGTTTTATGTACGGGGATAAATGTTTATATGCAGGACTGTGTGGGTTAGCTTTTTCGCCTCTTTCATTTTGGTTGTCACGTGTTCTTTTAAAATGTTGTGTTCTTGTTTGTGCTTTCTGCCTGATTTACAAGCTTTATAACTTTAAGTCTTTTTTTTTTCCTTGCGTGCTTTCTATTTCTTTTGTCCCCTTTTATGTCTTTTGTTTGTCAGGTGAAATTTGAAAAGAGGGCCAATTTGATCTTTTCAGAAGATCATGGTTCTCCAATCACGTTTTGGGAGACTATTGGCAAATGTAACCTATACTTAGGGCTCCCCTGTGCAGTTATTTAACATTAATCATATGAATCATATAGGATCGCGGGCGATCCCCAAAACCTTTCCTTGTTTGTGACACTATTGCAGGCATTTTCCTCTAATTTTGCATGCCAACAGTTGTTACGGGAATGTATCGTGCTGCATTGTCCGTCCCTCCAATCGCCTTCTAGCACCTTCTATCCCAAAGGAGACGTACACCACCCTTTCTTGGTTTCCTGACGAAGGGACATGTGTATTCTATCTTGCTCACATAGTTTGGCGCTCAAGTTGATTATTGTTGTGGGATATTATTTCACATGAGATGCGTAGGATTCCTCTACCTTAAAAAAATTATCAAATAGGCAGGAAAAAAATATTTTACAATGACAATTGATTGAGAAACTGTCAACGCTGTTTTCTTTTGACCACACCAACTGTTTACATCAGTGACTGTCTTATCTCAGTGTGTCTAGGGACAGCCTAAGTCCAATAACATCTGTGTCACTAAAGTGAATGGATAATGTTTTTGAATGCTACAGTCCATCTATTTACAGTGGATATAAAATTGCTGTGAATTCTAATATTTCCTGTCACAGACACAAATTTCACTGATTTCACTGACTAGTAATATTTTTTTTCTAATGTCAACCATATTTGACACTTAAAGAACTATATTTTTCTATTGGGTTTTTGCTTGAAGTACAGTTTTGATGGATATTGTTAATTATGAGTCTTAATCATGATAATTAATGAGATTGTTCCATTGAGGGCATTTAAAAGCAGATACAGTCAAATTAATCTGTCAGAAACATTATGTTTTGATCCCTCGGGATAAACAATATTTTCTGTAGTAGGGGTAATTAATTACACAGACTATAATAACTAAAGCAGCAATTAGTTTCACAGTTGTACAAACCAAATATCTTGGCTAAACATTAAGGGGACTTCTTGTGTTTGTGATTTAGGAAAAGGAGATTAAACCACCTGGAAAAACCAAAAGAAAGAAATGACTAGCCTCTCAAATATGACCATTTGAAAAGAGGTATTGATTGACTTTTGTCACTTAAAAAGGCAGCATACAACATGTACTTCTCATATCTGTCACTGAAACCCATCTTACTGGGTTGGATAGCAACTTGTTATCGGTCAGACAGTATATCAGAAGTACATGAATCCAAGTTAAAATGGTTTTACATTGGAAAGACTCATTATTAATAGTTATTTTATAGGACTGTTAAAGTAATGTACAAGGTCTTTGGGATTTATTTTAAATACTTATATCAAAGTTTTGAGCTTTTTGTGCCAAAGGTTTGCTTTTTATTTTTTGCTTGACTACATTGCTTTACATTTGGGTTTAGTAAAGTCATGAATCTGTTTTCATTTTGTTATTGTATCAGATATCACAATAAAATTTAAATGGCATTCGAATCTGAATTGTTTGTCTCATTATATATCAAAAATAGTCTGTTCATCCAACTGTAACATCTTGAATTTCCTTCGGGAAAGTGAATTGAATAGAACACAAGGAAGACAGATTCGTCCAATCAGTGCTGTACTCTCCCACATGACTTCCTCCTTAGCAATTTCAAAAGCCACATTCAGTCCATTTGCTCACCTGGAGGCTGTTTTTATAGTTGCAGGGGATTTTAATCACTCAAACTTAAAGACAGTGCTCCCAAAATTCCACCAACATGTCCACTGCAATACTAGGGGGAACAAAACTCTGGATCATGTTTACACCAACATAACCGGAGCCTACACCGCGACCCCCCTCCCCCACCTAGGACAATCAGACCATGTTTCTTTGTTCCTGATGCCAAAGTACAAGGCACTCATCCATTGTGAGAAGCCATCAACAAGGACCATCAAGGTGTGGCCTGCAGGAGCTGATTCTGCACTGCAGGACAGATTCCAACACACGGACTGGAGTCTGTTTGCTTCACAGGCTACCTGTGGCTCTCACAAATACATTGATACCTTCACCTCCTCTGTACTGGATTATATCAACAACACCATTGACAGTGTCACAACACAGAAACGGATTATCACGTACCCTAATCAAAAGCCATGGATGAACAAGGAGGTTCGGCTCCTGCTGAAGGCTCGCAAGGCCGCTTTCAGATCAGGTGACGAACAGGCCTACAGTGCATCCAGGGCTGCCTTGAAGAGGGGCATCAAAAAGACCAAGCACTGCTACAAGCTGAGGATCGAGGAGCACTTCAACAACTCCGACCCCCGGCGCATGTGGCAGGGCATCCGAATCATCAGCGACTTCAAGTCGAACACCATCATCCCGCCATCCACAGACGTCTCCTTCCTGAACGAGCTGAACAACTTCTACGCTCGGTTTGACGGGAACAACAGAAAGACTGCCACCCCAATCACTCCATCTACAGACCACCAACCCTTAACACTCAACCCAACAGACGTCCTCACCACACTGAGCCGGATCAACGCGCGCAAGGCTGCTGGCCCAGACGGCATCCCTGGCCGCGTGCTCAGAGCATGCGCTGAGCAGCTTGCAGGAGTTTTTACGGACATTTTCAACATGTCCCTTGCTCAAGCAGCTGTGCCGGTATGCTTCAAATCCACCTCCATCGTTCCGGTGCCGAAGAACTCCAGCCCGTCGTGCCTGAACGACTATCGCCCTGTGGCAGTGACACCCAATGTCATGAAGTGCTTCGAGCAACTGGTCCTGGCACACCTGAAGACCAACCTTCCACCCACACTTGACCCTCACCAGTTTGCCCACCGCAGCAATAGGAGCACAGATGATGCAGTTTCCTCAGCGCTGCACTCTGTGCTGACACACCTAGACAATAATAACACTTATGCCCGTATGTTGTTTGTAGACTTCAGCTCTGCTTTCAACACCGTCATCCCCTCCAAGGTGATCACCAAACTTGGAGAGCTGGGCATCAACACCTCCCTCTGCCACTGGATTATGGACTTTCTGACCAAACAACCACAGCATGTTAGGTCAGCCCACTCCTGCTCCTCCACCATCACACTCAACACAGATGTACCACAGGGATGTGTGCTCAGCCCGTTCCTCTACTCTCTCTTTACCCATGATTGCAAGCCAATGTATGGATCTAACTCCATCATCAAGTTTGCTGATGACACCACGGTGATCGGCCTCATCACTAACAACGATGAGACAGCCTACAGAGAGGAAGTGCAGCACCTGGCCATGTGGTGTGGTGACAATAACCTGCTCCTCAACGCCACAAAGACCAAGGAGCTTATCGTGGACTTCAGGAAGAAGAGGGGAGACATGCACAACCCCATTCAAATCAACGGGATGGCCGTTGAGCGTGTGTCCAGCTATAAATTCCTGGGGATCCACATCTCGGATGACCTGTCCTGGATTACTAACACCTCCGGCCTGATCAAGAAGGCTCGCCAGTGTCTCTTTTTCTTGAGAACACTGAGGAAACACCACCTGTCCTCAGCTGTCATGGTGAACTTCTGGCGCTGTGCGATCGAGTGCATCCTGACAAACTGTGTTACAGTGTGGTACGGGAACTGCACAGTCGCAGAGCGCAAGGCACTGCAGAGGGTGGTGAAAACCGCCCAACGCATCACTGGGACTATTCTTCCGTCCATTGAGGACATCCAGAGGAAGCGCTGTCTACGTAGAGCTCACAGCATCCGAAGAGATTCCTCACACCCCGCCCATAAACTGTTTGCCCTCCTGCCCTCCGGCAGGCGCCTCAGGAGTCTCCGGTCTAGAACCAGCAGACTGAGGAACAGCTTCTTCCCCAGAACTGTGACACTCCTGAACTCCACTAGACCCCCGCCCCGCTATATAACCCCCGCCCCCCCATATTTGCACATTTCTGTTTGTACATTTTGCACAACTTGCATATGTGAGTTGTTATTGCACTATCTGTCCATTTTGCACATCTGTTACTGCACCACCTGTACATTTTGTTCACTTTGCACATCTGTTCATTTTGTTCATTTTGCACATCTGCTCATTGCATCATTTGCACTAACTGTATATACATGCTACCCGGTAATTTCTGCTTTGTCTAAAATCACTTGTATCTGTACATACCCTGTATATTCTGATTATACTGTTCATAATATGTATATTCTGAGTATACCCATATTTATTATATTCTGTTGTAATAACTGTTTTGCACTTCTGGTTGGATGCTAACTGTATTTCGTTGCCCTGTACTTGTACCTGTGTAATGACAATAAAGTTGAATCTAATCTAATCGAATTAAGTCACTCATATCCACTGTGTGCAATTACCCAGGCTACGCATACGTTTCTCACATATTTCCAAAATCACGTAACTCTGGAAAGGTGGCTGATAGGAGGTTGCTCTGACATAGTCCTCCTCTGAGACAAAACATGTCAAATGAAGGCTGTCAACAAGTCTGATTGTGCCACCTGGGTTATTGTCACCTAGGATCTCAAACTAAAGCCCTGCAAGGTTCACATAAGTAGAAAAGAGCAGTGTGTAAAATATAACAAGGACGTAGAAACTGGAGCAGTTAAGAATAATTATTTATTGAATACTTTCAAATAGACGTGGTAGTAATAGATGTGTGAAGGGTTAAGAAGGCACTGATGACATCATAGTTCAGGCCTACAAACCTTCTGTCTCTAAGTAGCTGATTGTGGATCAATGTGTAATTCAATCTCACCATTCATATGGTCTGTGTTTTCTAACTGACAGACTGAACAGGCAGTTCGCCAGTTTGCCTGTAAGCGAACAGGCAGTTCACTTATTAGGACTAATTGTAGGTCTTGTGCTAAAACACTCTTTTGGTACTGTTATCAAATCTTTTGTACACGAAGACAAATATTATTTAATGGCTGTTCTGATTATATTAATTTATCTTCATGTTATTCAACTGTGTCCGCTGCATGAGGTTCAAGGATAATATTTTTTACAAAGGCAATCTTTCTCATTAGTTCATCTACCACCCACCCCCCATCCCCTTCTCGCTGTGTCTTTCACCTGAAAACAATAGCTGGAGGTGACCGTTGGGTGTGAAGCCTCACAAGCTAGTTGCCATGACTTGAACACAGCTTCTATTTAAAGTGCAGTGATGTCATCAGGGGGAGGGGCCACCTGCCCCATGTGTCGAGATTCACAGCGAAAAGATGGAAAGGAAGCCATGGGGTGGAGGAGAGAGACTGCAAGGAATGTGCCTGCAACGTTTTCACAATGTTTTCCCCATGCTGTAACCTGGGCAACAGCAACCGATTCCACATAGAGAGCAGAGCAAGTTTTTTAGCCGACAACCAGAGACAGCTTCTAGCAAGACAGTGTGCCACAGGTGTGGCTGCAAAACAGCCACATATTCACAATCAGTACCCCCAAATTAGCTAATGACTAAATTGTTTATACATATGACTAATTCTTCAGAGGGGAGCTCATGGAATCAGATGTGCTGTTGTGTTTACACAATCAGTCCGTTACGTCATCATTCTTCTGACATGTCAGTTTTACATTTTGCAAACACATAAAAGGATAATAACAGACAGACAGCGTGTCATCTTTTAGAACAGTTTGTTCTTCAAGCTTGAACTATCTTCAGACGTATCGTTTTGAACTGATCTCTTAATTCTCCCCCTTTCCAGTCCAGTGTATGCCCACGCAGAGATGGCAGCACTCATTACAGCCACCCCCTTCATGGCTACAGAGCTGACACAACCACCTTTTCCGCCCATGTTTATTGGCAGGATGCCATTTGTCAGCCCATGAGACTGACAGGTGTTTTGTCCTATGATAATCCCACTTGGTGATGTCATTGGTTATAGGGAATCAAAAGGCTGGTCCTATCTTTGTCTGGTCATTTACTCTTTCTAATCTGGTTTTCCAAATTATTCATCCATCTCCTTAAAAACAATAATCCTCTTTACTCCGTTTTTCTGATAAATGTGTATACCATGCAGCATGTTCACAACCTAAATTATTTAGTATTTTTCCAGATCTTACATGTCTCTTACCTTTTCTCTATGAAAATTTTCTGAATGCTGTGGTGACACATTTGAAGGAATTACGCCTTTATTTTCGGACTGCACTTCCTCTTTCCAGTGTCAATGTTAGATGTGTGCACTCAGCCAGTTGTAGCTAGGCAGTCCAAGAGTTTAGTTAGGGTTAGTTAACATTTACGTTTATGTGTTTGGCTAACATGACACGGCTAATCAAAACATCAAAAATACATTGCATGAGCTCCTCACTACTGAAGGCATATCTCTGTGGTAGCCTCTACGAAACCTACACACTGTCCTCGATGAAAATCGTGATTTCAAGAAATAAATGTCTCGATTTAGGAGTCAGCTGGCTGAGCTGTTAGGGAATTGGGTTGATCAGAAGGTTGTGGGTTTGAATCCCAGCCATGCCAGCACGATGTTGTGTCCCTGAGCACAACAAGTACTTCATCCTACTTACCTTTAGGGTATGTCCCTTTACTCGTTGTAAGTCGCTCTGGATAAGAGCATATGTTAAATTACTAAATGTATTACCTCTGGATTAAAGTGTAAATGGAAATGTGAGAGGCTTCTGCCTTTACGTGTTACCAACACGTTGTGCATGTCTTCCTGACCTTTCATCAAACAGGACCTGCTCAAATGACAGGAATCTGTGGGGAATTAGAAATGTCCTCAAAACCTTTCATTCGTCGCATCTCCATGTCAGTTCTTTAGCATTTCTACCTTGGTGAATTTAGGTTCATAATCGTGCTATGTTTACTCCTTTCCCACCAAATTCTGAAGAAAGCGCAAGGAGCATTGAACAAGTTGTCTGAGGCGTTGCAGCGTGACTGTGTTGATCTACAGGGCGTTAGTGGGATTCAAAGGTGGTATGTCAAGTCAATTAAAGCCAATTGATTTATAAAGCACATTCAAAAACACACAAAAATGTATAGACACAACAGCCCAAAAAAAGAATATTACGCAAACAAATTACACTAAAGCCGTAGAGAGTATACATTCGTTTACAACGAGACTAAAATGTATCGGGGGGTATGAGGGAAATGACTAATCAAGACTTCAGGTGGGGCCACAATTCAGGGGAGAGCGACCTCTAGTGTTGAAGATGGGAAGGGTCATGTGGTGCATCGTTGTGCTCATCTAATATCAAAGGTGCTCAGGAAGACAGGAAGGAAGGAATGGGTATGGAGTATGTTGTTGACTGAATGGGGTACACTTTTTACCAACAGTCCTGTCTCGCAGCTGTTTCAGAGAGGTCATGATTGTTTTTAGTAGTATTGAAAGTGAGTATTGGTCTCAAATCGATCGTCTTTGCTCTCTATCGCTCATTTTGAGACCAAACCTTTCGTTTTTTTTTACTTTAAAAAACTACAATTTTAAATTAAATTAATTGTTTTGTCTTTTATGGTGGTTCTACTGCTGCTCGTGCACTAAAAATGTAAAATTACATATCAAGCATTAGCCTATTCATATTAATGTATCAGTTGTGGTTACGTTATCTTTAGTCTACTAAAATAATTGCTTGGTTAAAACGGATTGTATTATTGTGAGTACATGACTGCATATTAAATCTATCACAAAGAGTATACTCTTTACCTATTATGAATCAAGAGGGAAAGTTACTGAAAAGGCACACATAGCCTGTTTCATACACGACACCGTTAGTATCACAACGATAAAATGCTGCTGTTTTCTCTAAGCCATATTTGTAATATGCCCGTTAAAAAGGCGCGCAAAAACAATATATAGCATACTATCTGATTACATAATAGGATTGCACCTCAACATTTAAAATATGGTAACTAAAATTAGGTTTATATTACATTGTGAGCCTTGTGTTCTGGTTTCAGATCACATGACCATCTCCATTGGCCTTCATGCTGCCAGATTTACGATCCGCTAGCAAAAGCAACTCATAGAGATTTGAACTGTGAGCAGACTTGGAAACGAGCATCCTTTTGAACATACTGATTAAAGAGACCAAAGAAAGAAGCTGATTCACATTTCAATTCAGAATCCACAGTGCGCGTACAAGATTTAAAGCAGCCTCGTTAAATAATGGCGACAGCTGCGGTATCTGCTTCTGCTGCTTGCGGCCACAACCTCGGATCGGACGCCGAGTTAGTTCGCGGACAGGCCTTCGATGTTGGGCCCCGTTACAGCAATCTTTCCTACATTGGAGAGGGTGCCTATGGAATGGTGTGGTAAGTTATAAAAAAATGTCGCTGTAAATTATTTAGCGTAAATTCTTAGCTGTAAACTTTTTGTCAATCAGGAAATCAAATAAAAAATCGTCCGCCATGAAATAGTCTATCGGCCTACGAATCGGGAAACGCCTTTAATAAGTATTGGAAATATATCGGCGTTGGCGAAATTGTTCTGCTACTTGTTGATCTTGTTATGTGCTAGAGATGGAAACTGTTAAACTATGTAATCGCTGTTATACAGGCGTCTAGCCATCCATATTTTTGCGTCATGTCTTTATATGGCTATGTTATCCGACATTTCATATTAATTCCATCTTTGTAAACAGCAAAATATTGTGCTCAGAAATCTGTATTTTTTGGTTTAGCACAACTGGAAGAGGCTCTGGGTGGCAGCAGTGGCAGCTAATTGTTTGGGGGGAAATTCTACCTGGCTTTTACTTTGACACAAGGCTACTTAACATATTGTAGTTTAGAGCAGTTTATCTGCCTCTACAAATGATTCGATGCAGAATGTTGCAGTGCAATAGTGATAGAGCTGTATTTGCATTCTATAGACCTGATTGCATTAATATGTCCTCGAAATGAGAGAGCGAGTCAGCCTTGAACAGGAAACTATAGTGCAGCTTTTTCATCTTCCAATCTGTTGTGTGAAGGCCTACAGTTGGCTACCTTGCAGATCTAAGTTACAATTTGGGCCACAGCTCTGCACGTAGCTCCGTGCATTATGGGTGCATCCATTTTTATTATGTTAAATGACTATACTTGTGCACTTGCATAACCTTCAGTAGGCTAGATCTAATGGATGGCTATGTCCTTGGAATTTATCAACACCAGCTAACTGTTGGTATATTAAGTTATTTGATTTTATTGTAACTGAGCAAACTTGTTTTAATAATTTGAGACGTTTTGGATAAAGTGTCTGCTAAATGAATAAATGTAATGCTAATGTTTCTGAAATGTGAGGATGTCAGACTTTTAACTTGTTCTCCCCTGTTACTACTACATGCTACTATGAAGATTTAATACATCAATTAAATAAATTTATATAGTAAAATGCATAATATAAAAACATAATGTAATGTAAAAAATTATATATATATATATATATATATATATATATATATTTATTATGACTGATTTGTTTTGATACTTCATGGATCCCCATACAAGCTTGAGTAAGGAAGAAAAAAACACTTGAAAACACGCGTCATGTCTTCAATAATGTTTCATCAGAAAAGTGAAGTTTTTTTGTTGTTTTTAAGATGTATTATCACCTTCTAATGGCTGTAGTGGACTGAAACAGTTAGAGATAGACAGGAAGTGTATGGGGGGAGGGGGGAAGACATGCAGCAATGGCCTGAGCAAGAATCAAGCCTGGACTGTAGAGTGCAGGCCTCAGCCTGTAGAGTACAGGCCCTATCCAGTGAGCTAGCGGTGTGGCCCCACGTTCTTGTTTGACTCAATAACATGTTCAGTGGAGTGGCAAGGATTCCTTGCTGTGCTTTTAACTAGGAACTGATGCATTTTACTTTTTTGTCTGGAGAAAGTTGACTTGCATCTTGTATTAAAGGATTTAGGACTCCTGGACCTGTAAGCTGTGTTGACAAAACTTATAAAATAGTTCCCCCCTGATTTATAGCAGTCCAAACAGACATGTGTTGCTAATGATCTCTGTTAGCACGTCTGTGGCTTGATTAGCTGTAGGAACTTGCCCAGTGTGTTGCACAGAAGTGCAATTTGACGTTGTTTGGCTGAGCTGTTTACCATAAGCCTTTGCTGTCATGTAGAGCTACATTATGTGATGGAGTCGTGGCTCTCCAAAGCCGTCAATGGGCACTGCACTGGCATTTGCCATCATTGGACACTACATACAATACTAATATTAGTTGATCTGCCCAACCTTCATTCATTTAAATAAAAAAGTAAATGTATTGTTGAGCTGCTATGTTGGTTTACATATTTCCTAGCCAGAGTCACTGAAATGAAGCATATTTCATTACGTCAGTTAAGATGGACGAATGAATGACTTGCCCTATAACAGCACTGTTTCCGCCTTATGCTGTCGCTACTGTCCTGTAGGTGGAGTCAGGTGTGTTTTCCAAATACTGCCACCGTGACCATCTCTATGGCAACAGCTCTGGTGACGTCTGTACCGCAACACTGTTGTGCAATTTACGGAAAGGGATAATGTGTTTTTGATTACCCGCATTCTCACTCTATCAGTGCCAGAGCACATAAAACCTTTGTGTTATCTAAAGATTGTCCAGTGAGAACATTTTAAGCTGATTTCCTGCTTGAGGATTTCATAGAAAATATATCCCAAGTTCCTGTTCACCAGTGATGAGCAACAATTATCTTGCAGTGTGTCTTTTGAGTGACCTACAATATACCAAGACTGAAGAGGTATTACGTAATGGAGCTATGGAGCTGAGTAGTTAGGGAGTCAGGCTCGTAATCAGAAGGTATTGGTTTGAACCCTGGCTATGCCAACATTACGTTGTGACCCCCAGACAACCAACAACACTACACCCACATTTATGTTACATTTACATTTACATTTATTCATTTAGCAGACGCTTTTATCCAAAGCGACTTACAGTAAGTACAGGGACATTCTCCCTGAGGCAAGTAGGGTTAAGTGCCTTGCCCAAGGACACAAAGTCATATAGCCACAGCGGGGGCTCGATCTCACAACCTTCCGTTCATGAGGCCAACGCCTTAACCCATTGAGCCATCTGACTCCCACATGTTGACACCTACTTAGTATACTGGCACCTACTTGTTAAATCTGTCCATTAAGATGGTCATTATTAACACAGGCTACTGATGTTGGGTGATTATATCTAGCTTAAAGAGGTTGTTGGCGTTCATCTCAAACATGTTTGTGGTGGTGACATTACACTAAACCCTGTGAAACATTTCATTATGGATCTTGCTGTTTGCATTTTGCTTTTCAGTGTAACACCTTTGACCTCTAGTTGTCTTGTGATGGATGAGGTATTGGCTTCTACATATATGTTTAATTGAAGTGTTCAACTATTCCAAGCTATATTAGACTAAGACAAGGGAACCAGTTGGCTGAGCGGTAAGGAAGTCGGGCTAGTTATCAGAAGGTTGCCGGTTTGAACCCAGCTGTGCTAACTTGACGTTGTGTCTTTGGGCAAGGCACTTCACCCTACTTGCCTCGGGTAATGTCCCTGTACTTGCTGCAAGTTGCTCTGGATAAGAGCGTCTGCTAAATAAATCTCTATATTGAATCAATAGAATGAGATGTTCATCAAGATGTCAGCAAACTGAGATGGGGTGTTACATGGTGCGCTTAGCAGCAGTAATTTTTTTTTTATTTTTACACAGCCAAATAAATCATATTTAAATTAATATATTTAGTTTTAGATTATAGTAGTACAAAAGGCATTGAACTTTGAATCTTTTGGGATTTGGGAACACTGTTTCCCCAGTCATTCCCAAACACAACTCTAGCCAACATAATGAACACTCATTTGGCAGTATAGAAATTGAGACAACATATCTATTATGCCCAAGAAACTCCCCTGTTCTACTTATAAAGGAGCACAGCACTTAAGCACCAGATGCTGAACCTACCGGTATAGCTACTCCTTTCACCCTCTTACCCAATAACACATTGTCATGGCAACAGCTTGTTGCATAAAATGCAACATTGGCTCCGGTATAAAGCCTTGAAGGTAGTTTCCTTGGAAACAATACCCCCATCCTCCCTCTTCCTGCAATAAGCATAAAATAAGAAAAAAAAAATAAGAAAAGTGCATATTCTTAAAAAAATGTAAGCTATTGTCTGTTGTGATCCTTCACGGTCCCTCACTTTTCTAGGTGTAATCCTTACAAATGAGCAGAGATGGTCTATCAAGCCTGCTATCTTGAACCCAACATACAAGTTCCAGTTCACTACCAGGCAAACATGTTTAGAACGATGTTGACATTTGGTTTTCTATACAATAAAATAAAAAATTCAAACATAAAAGAGAAATACGAGTGTTTATAATCGAGAATGTTCCCGCCCATCCATAGCTCTGTGCTATATTGACTTTTACCTCCCCATTGAGTGTATTATAATGTTAATATTGTTTGTAAGGGCTCACAAAGTGGTTGACTGCCCACACACATCTGTGAAACTGCAATACATGGAATGGTGTTGTTGAAGATCACTTATGAAAACTTCTGGGAATCCTGTACACATTTCTTAGCTTTTAAATGTACTCTGATTCATCACTAGATCAACTCCTTTTTTTAAATGTGATGACAGTTTTCGCTTCAAGTTGTGTGTGTTGTAACGTTGCACAAACCCCTGTAGATATGAGTAAAGACTAGGTGATGTGTTCTTTCCATATGAAATCAACCATTTAAAAGCCTTTTGGACACCTCACATTGCCAGTCATTCTGAAATAGATTTGATCTCATCATCATCATCATCATCTTTATTGGCAGACTCATGGTCCATATACAACACACACAATGAATATATATAGAAACACAACAATATACAGAAGAAAAAAAAAAAAAAGATTAAAAATTAGATTAAATTAATAAAACTTCTTGACTACTACAGATTTCACAAACTACTTGATAATTAAATAATAACATTGAATAATAAATATCTTCTGTCAACAAAGAAGAAAGGATACAAAGATTTAAATCTCATAATTCAGTATGTCAGTTTTTGTAAACTCATTTGCAGTTTTTGTTTAGCGCCTTTTCTTGTTACATATATTATCTTGGTAAACAAGTCAGTAAATTAAGGGGAATCATTCCTGAAAAGATCTCCAAGAGGTTTCATCTGGCACATATTCCTTTTCATCTCAGAGTATCAAAACCTTTAGTAAACGTTCTTACATTACGTCTTCGTAATAACAAAAGATTATCCTGGTTTATCTACATATAATACCAAATGATGACAAAACATGAACAGAAATGTAGCATTTTCTAAATCTAAGATATAAAAATATAGACAGTCAATCATTGTCTGAATTTCGTATTTCATATTTGTTGTCATGTTTGCTACAGCTCTGCCTATGATCGGGACAACAAGGTACGCGTGGCCATAAAGAAGATCAGCCCCTTCGAGCACCAAACATACTGTCAGCGTACCCTGAGAGAGATTAAGATCCTGCTGCGCTTCAAACATGAAAACATCATTGGAATCAACGACATCATCCGCACACCAACCGCTGACCAGATGAAAGATGTGTATCCTTGTTCATAAGCTCTTTTGCTTTTTTTTGTCCTTCAATTTAATTTTTTGAGGATTTGGAATGATCCTTTTGACTTCTTGATTGAGAGTGAGAAGGGAACAGAAAGCAATATTTAAGCAGGAGACCAAAGACCACCTTACACTTATTATGAAGAACAATATAAAGCTTGGTGGTCAACTAATCCCCATTTTGTTTAGTTGCTATGCTTTTTCTGGGGATTAGATTCCTGTAGACCAAGTAATAATATCCTGTAGTTAACGTTGCACTGAACGATACTGGCTTGCTGTCTCTGACTCTTTCAAGTTGCGTGTCTCACATACCACAATGGAATCTACTTATGTAACTTTCTATTCCTGAGTTGCCACTGCTTTGCTGTTCAAATGTGAAATATACTCTTTAACACATTGCTACAAAGCTACATTGTCCAAGATCTGATGGAGACAGACCTCTACAAACTCCTGAAAACCCAGCACCTAAGCAACGACCACATCTGCTACTTCCTGTACCAGATCCTGAGAGGACTCAAGTACATTCATTCTGCCAACGTTCTTCACAGAGACCTCAAACCCTCAAACTTACTGCTCAACACAACCTGCGATCTTAAGGTATGCTCCACTTGTCTGTCCTCTGAAACTTGAAACAGCTGAGAACAGCTCAACAACAGCGTGACTCTCTTGGACAGGAAGCATGTAACAAATGGTACTGTCTGAAAGGAGACCAAAATGTCTGGATTTGTATTGTAGGCATACGTTGGTCAAAACTTGAGATAAAGTAATGGAATTTCAGGGTAACAATTACGGTTTCATAGCCCTTATATTTGTAGCCAATTTCAGAAACTAAATTCAACCAAACCTTCTTTGAGAGTGTTGCATTTAAATCTCCAAAACATTAATGACTTCAACCTTTTTCATGCTCAAAGAATGAGAATTACTCATTTGTAAATACAAAAAGGTTTTTATTAAACAGCAGATCCCCTGTTCTAGTTGCCTTATTTGTACGTTGATAAAAGCGTCTGTTAAATGAATGACAATTTTAATGTGAATATACAGTTTTTCTCAATTGCTTAGGCTTTTTCAAGAAACAGAAACTCCTCAAAACGCATCAGATCAGATTTACATTTCTGATTGATTTGAGCAAATCGCAAATGCCTTGGCACATGTTAGCAAACAGTTAGTACAGATATAGCAAAACATTCATTAATTATCTACCGCTTATTAGCGGTGCTGTTTATTTCCGTTAGGGTTCACGGGTGACTGGAGCCTATCCCAGTTACTTTCAGCGCTTAGGCTGGGTACACCCTTGGCTGGGGCCAGCTAGTCGCAGGGCTGTCACACAGACAGTGGCAAACAGTGACAAACAACATATAGACTACCATTCACTCTGAGTCATACACTAGGGGCAACTTGTAACAATGTCCAATTAACCTACCACATGCATGGCTTTGGACAGTGGGAGGAAGCAGTAGTGCCCTTAGGGAACCCTCGGTAACACGGGAAGGACATGCAGACTCCACCCAGGGAGATCATGGTCGGGCCCGAGATTCGAACTCACTGTCTCCTTATTGGGGGGCGAGAGCGCTAACCACATTGCTGTCTGCATAACAACCAATTGAATATGGCTTGTTGATTCAAACTGATTAGTCGGTTCTTACTAACGCTGTCAAACTCTTCACATTGTCTCCAAAATGTTGTGTTATGTAAGCCATCACATTCAAAACAATCCATTCAGTTATTTCCATGGTTGACTGTCACAGTGAAAAAACAACAAAACATTTTGAGGAGTGTGTGGCTCAAAAGATGTAAAAAAAATACTTCATATTTTGGGGGTCATGACCAAATTACTGACACAAAAACTATGTTTTGAATAATGACTGATTTGAGGGAGTAACTGCCTTTTGCAGGCATGCATTACAGTTTTGAAGTTCTATCAACCAGTTGTGACATTTGCACTCACAGTTTAGAGAATGCTAAGACTATATCAAAAAGTGTGCCAAAGCAATTGAGAAAAACTGTAAAGCAGGCAAAGAGAGCCAGTGTATTAATATTAACCAAGTATACTAGATTTGCAGGTATTAAATTGGTATGAATCACATTAGCGAGAATGGTCCATATTAAATTAAATGTATATTTAATAACATTGCAAATGAATTAAGTCAGTTACAAGGTAAACGTGATAAAATGAAATTGTGAAATCCTACCCATATTACTCTACCATGAATATTATAAATCGGAATAAGAGGATGACGGCAAGTACAAGGTGAAGCAGGAGGTGAGGAAAAGTATCTCAGGAGAAGAATCTAGAGAATAGTGTTGAACCTTCCTTTTTATACCCAACTGATAACTGTAGAACAACCACTCAAAATCTAATCTTGACCCTTGCTTATCAACGGGACGTCATATGATGGCTACAAATGCAACAGGAAGTCAAACAATGAGGTGTGAGAACCATCATGCAACATAAATTCATAGCCAATAGGATACCTTCCAAATTAATAATAATACCTCATTTAGCAGACGCTTTAATCCAAAGCGATTTACATTAAGTACAATAATAATGTAGTGATAACCATTTCAGTTAGCTGGGACTAAAAGTTATATTTGCTGACATCTTTTTCCTCAGCTTGCTAATCTTTGTGGCATTGCTTATGCTACTCTTACCCTTTCTTCAACCTTTTTCCTTCAGATCTGTGACTTTGGTCTGGCCCGAGTGGCAGACCCTGATCATGATCACACCGGATTCCTGACAGAGTACGTGGCCACCCGCTGGTACCGGGCTCCTGAGATAATGCTCAACTCCAAAGTAAGCGCCTCACAACCACACTGATGTAACTATAGGTGATGGTTAACAAATGGCTGGCCAAAAAGTCATTTTGGCTGTGGATAATTGGCATTGTGTGTTGGTCATGAAAGACTCTTGTCTCGATCTCTTGTCTTTTAATGGTATTTATGATGTTTTTTTCTCTTCCCCTCTATCTCTCTTAGGGCTACACCAAGTCAATTGACATCTGGTCAGTAGGCTGCATCCTAGCAGAAATGCTATCCAACAGGCCTATCTTCCCTGGGAAACATTACTTGGATCAGCTCAACCATATTTTAGGTAAACTAACATGGCTAATGCTTCGGGTAATACTGTTATGACTGACATACGCCTTATCAAAGATGGCGCCGAGTACGCCTGCCATGGCTGGAGCGTGATGGTTTGTCTAGTTGTGTCGTTGTTAATTCGGTGTTCTTCCAAGGATCTCGGATGTCTCTAACTAGAGAAAAACTCCTGAGCGTCAGAGGAACAACTGAACAAGCTGATTTTTTCACCACTTTCCTGCTGCCAGAGGCAGAATTTGTGGATATCTTGATTAACGCTCAATAAAATGAACGAAAAACAAAGATTTTCTTTTTTCCTCTGCCCTGTGCTTTACCGAAACATGGCTGTGTGACAAGATCACCGACTCGTTGTTTCACCTGGCGGGCTTTTAGCTGGTAAGAGCGGACCGAGACCGGACAGCTCTGTCCGGTAAAAAGAAGGGAGGATGTATTTATTTTTACATCAACCGTGGCTGGTGTGTGGACGTGTCAGTGATGAAACATTGTTCCTCCGATCTGGAATAATTTTTCATAAACGGTAAACCCTTCTACTCGCCACATGAATTTGCGTCTTAAATTCTGGTCAGAGCGTACTTACCGCCCGGCCCGCAGGTTAAAGAAGCACAATGCATGCTCAAAGACCAGATCCTGAAAGTGGAGTGAACCCACCTGGATTTCCTAGTTATCGTCCTCGGTGACTTTAACAAAGGTAACCTCAGCCAGGAACTCTCCAAATACAGACAATTCATCAACTGCCCCACCAGAGAGGGAAGTACCCTGGACCACTCTGGAACACAGTCAACAGTCAGTCATGCAGCACTGGGATACTCCGACCATGCCATGATCCACATGATTCAGACACTAAATCTCTGTAAACCTGCAGTGAGGACATCCAAATAGTGGACCAGTAAGGCTATGAAGAATCTCAGGGAGAACTTGGACTGCACTGACGGAGAAGTGTTTGCGACTACTACCAAAGGTCCGGATGAGCTGACAGAGGCTGTGACGTCATACATCGGCTTCTTTGTTGACTCTTGCATACCAACACGTACCACTGAACTTCAACAACAACAAACGCTGGTTTACAGCTAAAGAGGAGGCCTTTAAGAGTGGAGACAAGGACAGATTCAAGGAGTCCAAAAAGTTGTGTAGCAGGGCGGTGAAAGATGCTAAACGACTGTACTCAGAGAGACTGAAACACCAATTATCTGCCTCTTCTATCTGGAGAGTGCTCAGGCAGATCACCAACAACAAGCCTAGAGCCCCCCCTCCACTAACGACTCCCGACTGGCCGACAACCTGAGTTCTACTGCAGATTCGAAAGACAATTGAACAGTTTTGAATACACCCCCTCGCTCTTAAGACAGTTTAGGTGGTTGTGGACTTCAGGAAGGATCCAGCAACTACCCCCCCCCCCCCATCACTCTGTGTGACTCCCAGGTCAACACTGTGGTGTCCTTCCGCTTCCTGGGCACCACCCTCTCCCAGGACCTCAAGTGGGAGTTGAACATCAGCTCATTCATCAAGAAAGCACAGTAGAGGATGTACTTTCTGCGGCAGCTGAAGAAATTCAAGACAATGATGGTGCAATTCTACAATGCCATAATTGCGTACATCCTCACCTCATCTATCCCCATTTGGTACGCTGCTGCCACTGTCAAAAACAAGAGCAGACTGCAGCTTATCATCTGTGTTGCTGAGAAGGTGATAGGCTGCAATCTGCCTGTACACCTCAAGGTCCTTGAGGCGAGTGAGGAAGATTGTGGCTGACTCCTCCCACCCTGGGCACTCTCTGTTCCAGCTGCTCCCCTCTGGCAGGAGGCTGCAGTCCATCAGGACCAAAACCTCTCGGCATTAGAACAGCTTTTACCCATCATCTATTGCCCTCTTCAACAGGGCCAAGGACTCACAGTGACATTGTCATTAACAATCAACACCCCACACCCCCATCCAGTAACCCCACTGCACAAGCTACTTTTACACTTATCACTGAGATTTTGCACTACTGTGTACATACCACCCTCCCCCTGTACTATATATATTAATTCTCCTTCATATACAGTAGAAACTCTACTTACAAAATTAATTCGTTTCGTAATCAGAAAATGTCCTAAGTAAGAACGCATTTTACCCTATAAATGCCCTAATCCGTTCCAAGCCCCCACAAAACTCGGACATAATATTTGTATAAATTATAAATAATGGTTAAAACCTGTAACAAATACATGTTAGAATTAGCATACTGCATATTACACTAAATAGAAAAAGTGAAACTGAAGCTGAGTGAGACGCATTGTACGTACACGTGGGAAACAAACGGGCCAATGGGATGGCAGGAAGTTGCTGAGCGTCAGCCAATGGCAGAGCAGCTCAGGCGCGCCACTTTCGAACCGAGCTGCCCATCCGCTCATACGGCCAGGAGCGCGTTGTAAAAATTTTCGGTTTTCGGCCTTTCGTATTTAGAAGCATCTTTCGTTATTCGGAGCAATAGTTCTACTATTCGGGGTCTTTCGTTAGTGGAGGTTCTACTGTACTATACTTTTATTTTACTCGTACTTGTAGCTATTTTCACCTTTTAATTTTATCTAATTATCTTTATCTTATTCAAATTCCATATATATTCTTTGTTTGCTCCATCCTGCCACAGTAAATTCCATGTTTTTGTAACTGGCATGGCGAATAATAACTAATTCACGTCTACATTCGAAACCCATTTAGCCTCAGCATATACCTGTTGGTTAATGTTGTTACTCTCATCATTTTTCGCAGGTATACTAGGTTCTCCATCCCAGGAAGACCTGAACTGTATCATCAACATCAAGGCCAGGAACTACCTATTGTCTCTCCCCCTGCGCTGCAAAGTCCCCTGGAACCGCCTCTTTACCAATGCTGACCCCAAAGGTAGACAGATCAAACCAGTTGTTTCTAACTGAACATTTTGAATCTGCATTTTTAAGGGAGTGTTCCTTAATCCATTCCTTAAGAGGCAATGATTACAAATGGAGAAAAACAAATTTCAAACGTTCCAGTTATGTAGACACTTCCAAACTTTTTGATTTATGAAATGACTAATGCAGTCTACTCAATTATTTCTTGTATTATTAAATTTGTATTTATATCTATTGTAGGACTTGGTGCAATAAATCACATTCACGTACATCACCAGGTCCTGTACTGTGCGTTGTATAAATATTATTTCATCCTGCTTGGGAGTATGTTGACAAAACACAGTGAATGTTGACTAGAATCCTAGGTGTCAAGAATGGTACTCTAATTTGTTTCCTTATCAACTTAACCTTCTATTTTACCATTCCTTCTGATACAGCACTGGACCTATTGGATAAGATGTTGACCTTCAATCCCCACAAAAGGATCGAGGTGGAGGAAGCTCTGGCCCACCCGTACCTCGAACAGTATTATGATCCCACCGATGAGGTGAGAAGTGTAGCTAAATCAAGTCAATGGAAAACGCTTTGTGTAAACTTTGTCAAACTTGTGGACTAATGTGGCTGAGAGGTTAGGGAGTCGGGCTAGTAATCAGAAGGTACCCGGTTCAAACCCTGACCAACATGCCAACATGACATTCTGTCCTTGGGAAAGGCACTTCACCCTACTTGCCTCGGGGGAACGTCCCTGTACTTGCTGTAAGTCGCTCTGGATATGAGCGACTGCTAAATGACTAAATGTAAAATGGTTCAGAATCTATTTTAATTGCTGAGCAAGATATACAAACACAGAATGTTACCTTCAGCATATCGGTTTGTGGGTACTAATTCATTTGATTGATGTCCTCTCCATTTCCTATTCTAGCCTGTAGCCGAAGCTCCATTTAAGTTTGACATGGAGCTGGATGATCTCCCCAAAGAAACATTAAAGGAGCTCATTTTTGAGGAAACTGCACGCTTTCAACCAGGATTTAGACCCTAACCTCCCAAATGGGTACGTTCAGCTCAGGAGCCTACTGAAATGGTGTGGATCCCTCAATAATGTTGTACTTGTTAACCGATTTTAGATGTCAGTGATTTGCAGCATCATTTATAAAATGTTGTGTATGTTTTTTTCATCTGCCTAATACCAATGGTTTAGAGAGTTGGCCGATAATGGATTTTTCTGACCAATATTCTTATCTCATTCTATAGATTCAGAGAGCAACATTAGCATAATGGTTGCACTCAAAGGGCCAGATGTAACTTTGAGGCTAAATTTAGCTACATTTAATTAAAGGGGTGTTGTTATATGTGTAGAAAGTTTCAAATGTCCTTTGACCACAGTGACATAATGACTTGTATTTGACTGTTATAATATGCTCTGGCTCTTACTGAGGGAAGTGCACTTCAACAAAATTTAATTAGCAGTACATTTATTTATTTAGCAAATGCTTTTATCCAAAGCAACTTCCAAGAGAACGCTTTACAAAAGAGCATCGGACACTGATCATAACAACGAGATAGCCCCAACATTGCGGGTAGTCAGATTATGAAGCATACATTGAGGGAAACCAAACAAGTGCCAAAGTGAAGCACCACAAGAGCATTCAGTTAAACGAGTTACATTAAATAGCATGAATCTCAAACATGCAATAGTGTACGAATGAAAAGTAAATTCTTATGCAACATGCCATAGCCCTACACTGTTTATGACACTCATTTTACGACTGTTACTAGCTAAAGGTATACGTGTCAACAATTTATCTTTGTCTTCCAGATGATACGCCGGACATGCTTCAGCTTGGCCACAGTTCTGCCTCTACCTTGTTGCTGTGTATTTACCCGTCTCCAGGACCGCCTGTATTTCGTTGTTTGTCCACTGCTCAGGAAGGATGTAAAATCGGTCTCTTCCCTCGCCCCCCCCCATATCCCTCTTTCTCCCCTCTCTCTGTATTTCTCAATTCAAATTTTCCAGTTTTCTCATTCAGGTGTGATTATACAGTGTGTATTTGGTGAATGGCTTATTAATGTGGAGGTGCTTGTGTATTGAAGCCAAGATGAACAAATATGCTATTTATGTTCGATAAGATATTTGCCTGTCTTGTCCAATTAGTCATGAACTTGCTGTTCTGTGCAACTGTGCTTGTGACTATTATAAGTATACATTGCACAAGCAGTGATACATTTGGTAAATTGCTTTTGGAGTGAATGACTGATTATCAACACATATTTCTGTTTTAAATTTGAGCCCAACTTCAGAGTATATCATTTGTTAACTCTTAAATTAAAGATAAAATCTACGGATTTATGCAATGAATTGATCACTTGCTGATTTCATAGGTAACTAATGGGTTTTGGGGGCAAGCACATGTAGGGATAGGTTTTGTTAACTGGCCTTTTTAGGGCTTCGAAAATAGCTAACGAGCACTCGGAGCAACAACATATGGAGGTTTCATTGGATACTATATAGATCTCCTAAGAGCATATTGCCACCAAAGCCTGACAGTTAGTCTTTATATTGTAGACTTGATAGCAGGGAAAGGCAAGAGTTCATATAGATGGATAGATTGTTTACTAATGGAACAGCAGGAAAAGTATGTCAGGACCATGTTCCCAGGAAGATTCTGATCTTTTTGCTTGTGGTCAGTTGGATAGATTTTCCTTTCCAGGTAAGAATGCCTATAAAGGGTGTTCTACTCAACTTAACCTCATTTGTGAGAGACAAACAAAAATAAAAGCTAAAGCTTAAATGACCTTAACATTACAGATCAATAAATCGATGAGACTGATTACTTATAACTCATTTGTAAATAAAGAAATTAAGTGCAGTTCTGCCTTTTTTCCCCTTCTGATTTTCTCTGTGCCTCGTTGTGTGTCTTCTGTTCTTGCCAAGTGCTCTTTGCATGACTGTTAAAGCTCTGTATACAAAGACAGTGTAAGTGCCACATAGTCATATATTCTAACTGAGATGCCAATACTCTTCTTATTTTACCTTTTGTGGTCTCAATCTTCCGAATCACAGGGTTCTTTGTTTTCTTTAAATTCTTATTTCATGTTTTTATTCTGTTATTGTCTTTTTGTATTTATTTTATATTTATTAAACATGTTTGTTACGGTGCATTGATTTTCAAAGCAGTTGTACTTTGCATGCTAAAACAAGGGTTGTACCAGGAGGAGGAACCTGGTTCCTAGGAAAACATGCGGCATAAACCTGTACAGGATTATGTATTTAGAGTATCAGATGGGCCTCTTGTAGATTATCATAGTTTTTCTTTCCAACTAATGCCAGAATAATGTATCGATTTTGAACAATTTGTATTTTATTTTTCAAAATTTTGTCCACTGGAAATTTCTCATTTTAAAAGTACTGTAATAGTAGGTATAGTTAGTGCTTACATCATATCATTGCAGCATCTCAGGTTCAAACCCTGGCTTTTATTTACTACTGGCTATAGTTATTGAAATTTAAATGTTACAATCTAAAATTCACACCAATAATTTGTGCTTTTGTTTGTAACGCAAAAAATGATTGCACTTAATTCAGCGTTTCAATTTTTTCTTTTTTACGATACTTTCTTTGGACGTGTCAATTCAGAACCAGGTGCCAACAGGGCCTTAACTCCACTGTGTTATCTGTTCAGCTTCATGAAGTCTATGTACACCCCGTTTGCTTTTTGTTCCTTTCTTAGATTTTATTTGAAGAGCTCATGGACAAGTATTCTTAGATATGTTTAGTCAGATATTTAGTGATTGTTTAAAACTATAAACAAAATTAACACAAAAAACCTTGCAACCTTATATTTGTTTCTGCTAATTTTTTGGTGACTTAGTATAAGTTTGTCTTTGTATTACTTATATTGCTTATTTTCCTGTTGTTTGCATATATTATTTTGAGAAATTAATTTGAGCAAATATTGATTGCGTAAGTTGTTGAACATGAACTGGGTATATTTTGAGTAAGAACCTTTAATTACAAATGTCAGGAGATAGGAAAGTTACTGTTTGTGTTGTATTTTTGCAGTGTACATTACAATGGCATCAGTTGTTAAGAAAAACAATTCTATTTTGTCCTTTTCTACTTGTCTCAGATTTGAATAAACTATATGTGTATGTTACGGTCTTACAGTCGCTTATGATTTACCCAGTTTTTGTCATCTACCATGCTATCAAATTTAAAAACTATTAAATATTCTGTCTTATTTCATGTGTAGGGATGTCTTTTGCAAACTATGTATAACTACTGGTGCTCTGTTTCTCTCCATGAACTGCTTAATAGTACAAGATGGCTTTAATTCAATGTACTCCAGTGCTGTGCTGATCATAAATTGCTTTAATTATGTATTAAGAAGAAATGGTTTGCATGTGTCATTGCGTTGATCATCAGTACAGTTTCCTCCTTCACTTGCTCCACACTGGGGTAAAAACTCTTAAGTGCTGCTGACACTTAACCACCTCATAAACACAGCTCTATCCAGACACAAGCTTTATGCCCTGGTGGGTGGGATATAATATAAGAAAATTATGTATTTGTCCCCCAGAGGGGAAATTGCAGTATACAAGTAGGGTACAGTACAGTACTCAGAGTAACAGGTTAAAATATAAAGTACAGAAGATATAGTAGAATACAACTTTTAAAAATAATCTAGTATGAGATAGAGATCTAAGATCTACATTCAACATGGGAGAGTGTTAAGTGAGATGGCTCCTGTCTTGAATAAGGAGTGACATACAGCTAAGTTATTGCACGTAAGAATTTTGTTCGTAGTAACTGTATCTGGTTACAAGTCAAGGGATAACTTGGGATAGGTGTGTCTAACGTGCTTTTAGCACGTTTTGGGAAGGAGGGAGTTAGTTCAATCAAATATGCCAAATGCCTCTTATTTTAATAATACATTTTATTTATATAGCGCTTTTCAATGTACTCAAAGTCGCTTTACAGAAAATAAAATCATCATAAAAGTTTAACATTAAAACATAGTAAACATGAACATGGTACATTCATCACATGTTAAAAGCAGGTCGTAGTCAATTACGTACTATATATACCCATTCCACTCTGTACCTATGCTATTTGTACCTCCATGTTATTTGTATCATTTGTATCATTTGTATTATTTTTTCATATGTATCATATCTGTAGTGTACGGAGCCCCTAAAGTCCCAAAAGTTTGATTTTTTTTTATCTTGTGCGCACAAGTTATTATCTTGTGGGAACAAGATAATTATCTTGAGGGAACAAGTTATTATCTTGTGCGTACAAGATAATTATCTTGAGGGAACAAGTTATTATCTTGTGCGCACAAGATAATTTACTATGAACTCATATGCATCTCTAACGACTTCCGATGTACACAGCCACGATATTTACATTTACATTTTACATTACATTTATTCATTTAGCAGACGCTTTTATCCAAATCAACTTACAAGAGAGAGCTTTTACAAAGAGCATCAGTCATTGAGCATAGCAACGTGATAGACCCCGAACACAGTCGGTTTTTTAGATCGTGAATACATCATGAGAACCAATAAGTGCCAAGGGAAGAACTATAAATGCATAACACAACGATTGTGTTGTGTTGTGTGTGATTGTGTATGCGATATAATGGAGAGAGCTGAGCTAATCAAGTTTTATTTTCATCTTGGAATGAAAATGCAATACCTGATAAATACATAAATACATAATAATAGCCTACATAAAATAAAACTTGATTAGCTCAGTTCTCTCCATTATATCGTGGCTGTGTACATCGGAAGGCGTGAGAGATGCATATGAGTTCATAGTAAATTATCTTGTGCGCACAAGATAAAAACTTGTTCCCTCAAGATAATTATCTTGTACGCACAAGATAATAACTTGTTCCCTCAAGATAATTATCTTCTTTCCACAAGATAATAACTTGTGCGCACAAGATAAAAAAAATCCAATTTTTGGGACTTTAGGGGCTCCGTACATCGGAGTACTCCGTACGCCTTCCGATGTACACAGCCACGATATAATGGAGAGAACTGAGCTAATCAAGTTTTATTTTATGTATTATTATGTATTTATGTATTTATGTATTTATCACGTATTGCATTTTCATTCCAAGATGAAAATAAAACTTGATTAGCTCAGCTCTCTCCATTATATCGCATACACAATCACACACAACACAATACAATCGTTGTGTTTGTTATGCATTTATAGTTCTTCCCTTGGCACTTATTGGTTCTCATGATGTATTCACGATCTAAAAAACCGACTGTGTTCGGGGTCTATCACAAGATAATAACTTTTTCCCTCAAGATAATTATCTTGTTCCCACAAGATAATAACTTGTAAAAACAAGACTTTTAACAAGATAAAAAAATCAAATTTTTGGGACTTTAGGAGCTCCGTAATATTCAGATAACAGCAGTACAAAGTACAGTAATATATTCAGTATTAAGTGACCTTTGAACTAGTGCAAGATTTCTAATGATCTGATCGGATTCGGTTTGTAGTAAACATAACCTCATTATTTGAGGATTTCATTTAAAATGTGTTCGGAAAAAAACGTAAATACTGAATCCCATTGATAGATTATCCGATATGTAGCAGTTTTAGTGCTCACAGACCCACTGATACCTGTGGAGGGCAGCCCGTAGTGAGCCGCAAACCGAATAGAAGATACTGCGGAAGTGGTCGTTACTAGCGCCAGTCTGATGTTTTGTTATGCTAATCCAGCTGCTAGTCTTCATTTTGCTAACTCACTCCACGCTTCGGATGAAATGCTTGAGACGAGTACATGATTGTAAAATAAAAACGTATTCTTAACCATAATCAGGTAAAACATTTTCTCTCTCTTCTGTTTAGCGTTACAGATCAAGGCAGTGGCTGCACTTAAGTCAATGCCAGTGACTGTGGCTAGAGCTAGCCTTTAAAATACTATGGCGCACTTCGGCACTTTATTTGCTCTGAAGAGAAATACATTTACATCTATTGGCTAGAATTCTAGGTAGTACCAGCCAACAACTGTTTGTCAGCATTTATATCTTGCAAACTCGTTGCTTGGGTACCTATTCCGTCTTGTGGGTTGGCTAGCTGCTAGCATGGCTAGCACTGACTGAGCCAAACTAGCTAGAGCTAGCCGACCAAATGTCCAAACAACTTCGAACTAAGTATCTCGTTACGGACAAATCCTGTGGCTGAAACCTACTTATAACCTGTTCATGTGAATTCCTAAGATCTTTCAACAACGCAGTCTATGTTGCCCATGTTTATAGAGGTATAATAAGCAGTGCTGTGACTTTCCTGTGAAAGGTGGCTGTAGGTGGCACCATGGCTGACCACAATGATGCAAGCCTCTCACCAGAGGAACGCGTCCGGGCTCTGACCAAGAAGGGCAGCTCGGTGGATGTGAACGACGATGTGCCTCCACGACGTTACTTTCGCTCTGGGATGGAGATTATTCGGATGGCCTGTATCTACACAGAGGAGGGGAACGTTGAACACGCTTTCGTGCTCTACAATAAGTATATCACGTAAGGAAAAGTTTCTGTAGTGATAGCATTATAACTAAGGAGTTGGATGGGGCACATGGATCTGTGTCTAGAAATATACACTGGATTGCAATGCCATAATGGAGTCAAAAGTGTTAATACTAACCTACCTTGAATTTGCAAACTTGATTTAAAATTCGGTCAAATTTTATGAAGATTTTATCGGATTTTTCAACAGAGCAGGAATTGAGTTATTTTATGTTGGGAGAAGTTGGAAGGAATGCCTCATGCATGACCTATCAGAAAATTTGTCGAATGCATAGTGTAATTGTAATGGTTGCAATGTTTTATGTAATAGTAATGGTTTATAATCATAATAGCAAATAATAATGGTTCATTAAGTCTCTGATCGGTCATTTGAATGTATAGGTTGTTTATTGAGAAACTTCCCAAGCATAGAGATTATAAATCATCGAACATTCCAGAGAAGAAAGAGACTCTTAAGGTATGTTAAATTACACACTAGCCTCCATTGTGTATTATGTGCAAATGTTAATACAAAGTAATTGCACATAGTTGTAGCCTCACAAATGGTTTTGCTTTCAAACAGAAACTGAAGGAAGTTGCTTTTCCTCAAGCGGAGGTGCTGAAAAAAGCGCTTTTAAAAAGATATGAGCAAGAACATGTGCAGTATCTTGCAAAAATGGTAAACTTCTCAGCTAAAGATAGTAAATATATTAAATGTTGAAAATATGTCTACATGTACACAATATTTGTAGATGTGTTTAGATTTTAGAGGTTTTGATAAGGAAACATGAATAAAACCCATTTTAATTAAGACCCAATTGCTTCCAGAAAGCCGACTTGGCCGCCCTGGCGCAGGAGCAGTCCAAGCAAAGAGCCCTGGATGCTGAACGGGAACGCGTGGCCGAGCTTCAGCGGAGGCAGCGTGAGCAGGAGCAGTTCAGCGCCTTCGAGGAGATGATTCACAGGCAGGAGCTGGAAAAACAGCGCCAGAGAGTGTTTCTGGAGTTTGCCACCCCGGGAACTCCCCCACCGGACGCCCCCCTCCTTCCCGGTATTCAGGGTCCCCCTCTGCCTCTGGTGGCGTCCCCCACCCCGCCACAGAGCCCAGGGGACACAAACAATCACAGGTGCGCTCCTGCTGCTGGGCCTCCGACTGGACCTCCTACATTTGACCGTTCACTAAAGCCTGGGGCCCTGGTCAGCCCAGGGAACAACAGTAAGTTAATTCCACATTTCATACATGAGCACCCAAAGTTTTAGACTGTTACACACTGTACCGTTGCTCATGCAAAAGTTTATTTTTTATCAACAGCCACAATGGACGATGCTCTTCGACAATTATCTGTGCCGGCCGAGTTGTGCAGGAGTTTTTTGAGGATAGCAGATGCCAACACAAGCAGAGCTGTAGAAACCTGTGGTATTCTTTGTGGCAAGTTGGTGAGTTATTTTACTTAAATGAATCTGATATGGCACTTTTTTTGATTGACTGTCCTATCAAGGTCCCCCTCCCCCCATTAGGATTTCCTTGTAGTCAGTATGGTAAAAAAATACTTCATTCTTCCCTGACTGATGAATTTCTGTTGTTTAAAAAATAAAAAATAAAATAAATAAAAAATCATAACTTCCCAACAACCATAACACCTATGTTTAGCAAATAGCTTCCCTCCTGTTGGGTACACATTCAAACCGTACTTAGCAGAACAGTTAACAAGACATAACGAACAATGAATAACTCAGCGATAAAGCAACATTAACCACAACGTACAAACTCTCGAAATAACTTGACGAACACTGAAGCGTGCTTCCCTGCATTAATCGTGGCCATGTATGTGTGCTTGTGTGCCTTATTGTGTCAGACCAGGAACGCCTTTACTGTCACCCATGTCATTGTGCCGAAGCAGTGTGGTGGACCAGATTACTGCGACACAGAAAATGAAGAAGAGCTTTTTCTGATCCAGGATCAGTATGACCTCATCACCCTTGGTTGGATTCATGTGAGTCAACGCTTTCAGTATGTGCTTGAATCAGACTACTAGGTCACTTTGACAGAGAGTCAGGTGGCCGAGCGGTAAGGGTCTTGTGTCAGGCCCTCAAAAGGTCCCTGGTTCTAACCCCGGCTGTGCCAACATGGCATTGTGTCCTTGGGCAAAGCACTTCAACCGACTTGCCTCGGGGGGAATGTCCCTGGATATGCTGTAAATTGCTTTGGGTTAGGGTTAGAGTGTCTGCTAAATGACTAATGTAAATGTGAGTCAATGCTATCATTATGTGCTTGAATCTGAAAACTTTTCTAGTATTCATGTGATTCTGGAACTTCAGGCCTAAGAAAATTTACATTTTGAAATTGTGCTACCAGGTGGTTGTATGATGTAGTTGCTAATCATTCAGCACAGGAAGTCTAAAATAAATCAGTGCCTAAGATTTCAAATACATCATTTAGTATTCTTTGCCAACCAGATTTGCATGGTAGCAGCTAAGTATATAGACTGTTGAAGTATTAGGAATGTGTTTCATGCTAATGTGGATCTGTAAGTGTAAAACCATGTGTAAATTGGACAGTATGTAAATACACATGTTGTTTGTTTTAGACACACCCCACCCAGACAGCTTTTTTGTCCAGCGTTGACCTTCACACGCACTGCTCCTACCAGATCATGTTACCAGAGGCCATCGCCATCGTCTGCTCACCCAAATTCAATGAGTGAGTATTTCACTCTGGGATTTACCTTCATTTGTAAACTTGACTGATATTTTATGGTGCATAGTTAAAATAGAAACCTAATAAATGTTTGTATCAATTTTGGAAAATGGCAGTAATGTAACAAAATGTGCCCATGTGAATGTGTCAGAATACTCTCCAAATGCAGTGCCGCTGTGAATGAGATCTAAAACACGTGCTATATTCAGTTACATACAATTTGAATGTGTGTATGTTGTCATCTTTAAAATGAAAGGCAGTCGGGTGTTTGCATACATTATACTCTGAAATTGTATTGCAGGACTGGATACTTCAGGCTTACAGATCATGGAATGGAAGACATCTCCACATGCAAGCAGAAAGGCTTTCACCCGCACAGCAAAGAGCCACCTCTGTTCATAGTGAGTAATATTCTATTTGATTCCAATGGTACAGCAAAGGAGTAAAGATCACACCTTTTCCACTTGTGAGTAAGAATGAAGAAGGGGCGGAGCTTCCTAGTACCTTAGGGTGCTTTCACACATACACTGTTTAGGTCGGCCCAAATGACGTGTCGCTCCGAGTACGGTTCGTTGGGTCAGTGTGAACACAACAGCCGCACTCTGGTGCGCTCTCTGTTGCGCTCTAAACAGGTGGTCTCGAAGCGGTCTCGGAGCGACCCATCTGTGGGTCTGCTGCTCGACCTCGGGCCGAACCAAATACAGGAAGTTCTTCACATGTCACTGAGATTCGCTGTCTACTGGATATTTGGAGCGATTATTTTATGCACAGCTGTCTTCCACCCACAAAAACAGTGATGTTTACGGGGTGTTTAGCAAACAGCTCCGTGAGAAAAGGTTCTCCTGAGTCATAACATTTGGCATTGCGTCCTGTAATGCATCAGCACGTTCCTCTCCCAACGTAGACGGGTCTCATTTTCAAACACAACAATTTGCCTAAAGTTTAATAAACAAATTATATAAAAACTAATAACCAGCGCCAGGGTAAACAGACGTGCTTTGTTTATCTCCATCTCGCTAGCTTCCGCGTGTTAGGCTGGTTGTCATGGAAACATGTAGGGAGTGGTCATGGGGGTCAGAGCTGTCAGAGACCAATGACAGTGCTGACAGTTGTCACATGGTGTACGGTGCGGCGTTTCGACTACAGTAAAAAAAACGTGAACATGAACTATGAACGTGAACTAACTGAAAAATGATACAATGTATTTTGGTGCGCTCCAAAGCTGCACCACGGTGCGCACCAACATATGTGAAAGCAGCCTTAAACTCAACGTTGAGAAGCAATTTGAAGTGACCGTCTTGCTCATCTGCCTCTTTCCTTCTCGTAGGGAGCAAGTCATATCATCATCACAGACGACAGAGTGTCCATGTTGGATCTGCGGTGATTTTCTACAATCACACTCCCAATTAGCTATCAACCAAACATCCACAGGCGGATTCTTTTATAAAACCCTTTTTTCTGAAATTGTAGGCCACGTGGTATTACTTTTCCAAGCAGTTTCCGGAAATGCAGCAGACCTGTGAACTTGCATCCTCACTCCCTTTCAGATCAAATGTTTACTTTGTAGTGGGACAGAATAAATCCAGGTTTTGGACATAGAAAAGATGTTGGAATATATTTACATTTTTGCTCTTATTCAATCCGAGAAATCTTCATGCAAATGGTTGGTGCATACAGAGCAACCAGCAGTCTGTCGCAAACTGCTTATGATGCAACTCCTGGTAGAAGTCAAGTCTTGAATTGACATTTTTAAACCAGTGCTCCAATTCAGCTTCTTAAGGCAGCGGTGTCCATTGTATAATAATGTTGTGCATGGACTCAATTGACTCATAATACTGCTCTTAACTTGACTGACTGGAAACACTGAAACTGGCCAACATGTTATTGAATTGATATTTGAAGATATCATTATTCCTTGGACTCTACGGTGACTACGAGGGGTGCCAATGTCCTAGCAGATGATGCACTGTTGCTCAGGGACGCAAGCAGTGTTTCTTCTCCTTGCGTGAAACATTTTTGTCTGTCTTAATTTGTTTAAAGTTTTTCAACAGTAGCTGTTTTCTGTGAATTCTGTTCCCCAGGCTGAAACGTTGGCAGGAAAATGCCTAATGATTCAGCTGTTTTGAAAGCATAGGTCATTTGTTTAAGGCCTGTCTGAATATGAAACAGTACACCACACAAGTTACTTATGCTTGAATAAGAACTCCTTTAGATGATAGTCAGCTTGTCTTGGAGAATTAAATCTGCAATATTCTGCTTTAGCAAGGGTGTCTTTTCCTTTTTTCGATTATATATCCTTTATAACAAGCAGCTGTCCAATTAGGAATATAGACCAATCAGAATGTTTAAATGATCACAAACACGGTAAAGGATCATGGTTATAGCCACAGTTATAAGGTAAATATTGTAAAATGTAAGATTTTATCTCCCAATGTCAAATATAAAGGGGAGAGGAGATTGTCGTAGTTTGATTTATTGGCAGTTTTTTAAGGGTGTATTAACTTTATGTTAGTGCTGCAGATATGGGGAAATCACATGTAGCCTACTTGGACAGTAATTATTTTAATTATCTTACCTGAGACCGTTCGAGTTGTCATTATTACTTAACATTATTGCTTAACAATTTACCTGGTCAGCCTTCTGTTATATTCGTGAATGTATTGCAGACCATATGATTGAAGTTGGGGACGAAGACTACAGTTAATTCAGGGGCATGAATAAAGAACGTTCTTTAAAGGTACAATTTGCAACGGGTTTTGTCCCACGACAATGTGTAAGATGGCTTTTTTTGGTTGAAGCAGTCTCAATTTTCCAAACATTTCGTTCCAATCCTTCCAGACATTTGGTGAGGCGCGCTTCCCTACTCGGCATGCTTGGTTAATCAAAAAATTTGTTGGTTTTGGTGTTTACCCCAGGTGTTCCACCTGTGTGAAGTTGGCCCCCCGTCTTGTTCAAAATAAAAAAATAACACTGCTGTTCGTTTGTGCTGGTTTGTGCCGTAAAAATTATCGTTTGTGCAGTTAAGGGTTTTGAGTAATTCAAAATTAAATGTTCTGGCCAGTGACGTCACTCAGCCCCCCGTCAACGTCCAAATCGAGTCAAAATTATCTATATGGTTAGTGCTAGGTTTGTGCTGGTTTGTGCTGTTAAAATAAATTGGTTTGCAATTATGGTTCTAGAGATATTACAGTTTTATTTTTCATACGTGACGTCACTCAGCCCCCCGTCAACCTTCAAATCGAGTGAAACTGGTCTCTATCGTTTGTGCTAGGTTTGTGCTGGTTTGTGCTGTTAAAATAAATTGGTTTGCAATTATGGTTTGAGAGATATTAAAGATTTATTTTTCACACGTGACGTCACTCAGCCCCCCGTCAAGCTTCAAATCGAGTGAAAATGGTCTCTATCGTTTGTGCTAGGTTTGTGCTGGTTTGTGCTGTTAAAATAAACATTTGTGCTACTATAGTTTTTAAGTTATTCTTAAAACTTTATGTTGCCCACTTGTTATGTATTTCTTACTCCACCTGCAGTGCTTTTCAGTTAGGGGCTTTAATCATATCCAACATGACCCTGGGCTGGGCATGAAAACCAAAGGTTTGAATGTATGTGATAAGAGAAGTAAAGAGGCAATTTTTCATGTTGACAACACAACTGTGTGTGCCATTTATTAATGAACCAACAAAGTGCAAAAATAGCAACAAATAATATATGAAAATATAAATGTACAACTCTTTTGTGTAGAACACAACATGAGGTTGCACGTTTTGTTTTTCCTGTGCTGTGGAAACCCCCTTAGACAGGTCATCATACCGCTCCCATGCTGAGAAAGTCCTCCTGCAGTATGCCACATAGTGTCCCATAGCTTCCCTGTAAGGCCCCGGAATAAAAGCAACAATGCCCCTCAGGAGGAACTGCTCATTTCCCAGGGTGATGTGCATGGGAACATCTTGGAGTAGGTAGGTGCACTCTGCAGCAATTTCAACCCACAGTGCTGCTCCTGTGGAGTAACTGTGGTTGACCTCACCATTGCATATGGACTCCGGCATGGAAGGGTCCACTGCCATTGATGGCTCAGTTGCTTTTTTCAAACCTTTGGTTTTCATGCCCAGCCCAGGGTCATGTTGGATATGATTAAGGCCCCTAACTGAAAAGCACTGCAGGTGGAGTAAAAAATAAAACGTTAATAACTTTAAAACCATAATATCAAAACAATTTATTTTGACAGCACAAACCAGCACAAACGAACAGCAGTGCTATTTTAATATTTTGAACAAGACGGGGGGGCCAACTTCACACAGGTGTGAGGGAGCCATGAGACTTGGGGTTGGCAGTTGAGGGCCTTTTGCAGCCCATGTGCTTGAAAAATAACGAACTTAAAACAATTGCAAAGAAGTTCATCTGTCAGAGGTAAGATATAGCACCCAGTATTACACATTTATTTGGTAAAACACAATATTTGACCCAATAGACCCAATAAATACACTATATTACCAAAAGTATTTGGTCACCCATCCATCTGATCATTTGTATGGGTGACCAAATACTTTTGGTAATATAGTGTAAGTAACCAAGTAACCAATGGTTACATAACAAGTGGGCAAAATAAAGTTTTAATA
Source organism: Protosalanx chinensis (assembly GCA_030340685.1). NCBI lineage: Eukaryota > Metazoa > Chordata > Actinopteri > Osmeriformes > Salangidae > Protosalanx > Protosalanx chinensis. The sequence continues at coordinate 4,675,163 of CM059337.1, forward strand.
ATAACTTAAAAACTATAGTAGCACAAATGTTTATTTTAACAACACAAACCAGCACAAACCTAGCACAAACGATAGAGACCAGTTTGACTCGATTTGAAGGTTGACGGGGGCTGAGTGACGTCACGTGTGAAAAATAAATCTTTAATATCTCTCAAACCATAATTGCAAAACAATTTATTTTAACAGCACAAACCAGCACAAACCTAGCACAAACCATATAGACCGTTTTGAAGCGATTTGGACTTTGACGGGGGGCTGGTTACATAACAAGTGGGCAAAATAAAGTTTTAAGAATAACTTGAAAACTATAGTAGCACAAATGTTTATTTTAACAGCACAAACCAGCACAAACCTAGCACAAACGATAGAGACCAGTTTCACTCGATTTGAAGGTTGACGGGGTGCTGAGTGACGTCACGTATGACAAATAAAACTGTAATATCTCTAAAACCATAATTGCAAACCAATTTATTTTAACAGCACAAACCAGCACAAACCTAGCACTAACGATACAGACCATTTTTACTCGATTTGAAGGTTGACGGGGGGCTGAGTGACGTCACGTGTGAAAAATAAAACGGGAATATCTGTAAAACCATAATTGCAAACCAATTTATTTTAACAGCACAAACCAGCACACACCTAGCACAAACCATATAGATAATTTTGACTCGATTTGGACGTTGACGGGGGGCTGAGTGACGTCACTGGCCAGAACATTTAATTTTGAATTACTCAAAACCCTTAACTGCACAAACGATAATTTTTACGGCACAAACCAGCACAAACCTAGCACAAACGAACAGCAGTGTTATTTTTTTATTTTGAACAAGACGGGGGGCCAACTTCACACAGGTAGGGGTTCCGTGAGTCAGTCTCGAGTCACGGGGTCTCAGGGGTTCGGGGGTCAACACACACATCCGACTCATGATTCGTGATGACACGACCAATTAAGAAGGGTTTGGTGAATACGCATGGGGTTCCTTACCTCTAACAAGGTTAAGAACCACTGTTCTAATTACTTCGTGTAAGACTAGCAAATAACTAAATAGCACAGGGCTTTTATTTTGAAGGTCGCAGTCAGTTTGATGTAGCTGGCTCCAAGATCTCCACCAACCGGTTCATGGTCGACTCGAGAGTAAACCACATTCGGGTTATCACGTGAAATTGTATTGAAAGATGGCGGAGCTAGACTCTCCAAGCGGACTTCTCAAGGATGCACACGTTTCGGATAGTTTGGTGTCCTCGGGTGACGGGAAACAACATTTACAACACAATAACGGGACTGACAGTTTTCCGGAGGAGACCTTCTCTCCTACCTCAGTTATTTACTTTAAAGAGGCTTTGCATTCATCTAACATAAGGTTTTCGAAAACAGCATTATCGTCCTCATCCTCCCCAGTACAATATGACTTCCAAATCGAAAAATCGAGGAAAACCAAAAGTAAGTTGCCAAGTCTGGTTTAATTGAATCCCAAGCATATCCACATTGATGTCTAGCTGTCTGTAGCTGTCTTGTTTACATGTCAGATTAGTGTCAGATGATAGCTAGCCTGGCTAGCTAGGTTAGGTAGCTAACTGGTTTACAGTGGGATCGATCTAACTTTTGTGTGAATTCTACAGTTTGCTAAACGGACGTAAGATTTGTGCTCGACAATATAAAATGTATTAAGCCCATTGGAAAATACATCATTTTGGCCATATCGCTGCTTTCGTTGACATTATTGAGACACATGAGCGCATTTATTTTTAACGTAAAACATAACAGCGAGAACTACAGTATATGTTGTCGCTAACCACAACGTTGCAGAGATGTCATTAAAGTTGGTAGTATATATTTAGACTAGAGCCCGGAAGACTTCGCTTTGTCAACAAAGTTGCCTAGTTAGTTTTGCCTGTTAGGTTGAAGTTGCTCTTAAACAAACTGACATATTAACTTCAACCCAATTTGTCGAGTTTGCTACCTAGAAATCACTGGATTGTAGGTGTGTTGACACGACATGATTCGGTGTTAATGGAGCAGAGTTGCAAAATTTTCAGAGGTGGACATTGTTTATCAACACTTCATGTTACGTTCTTAACTGTGACTGCTCTTGTCACTATAGCGATATATATTCTAGAAAATTTTATGGATTTAACGATTTTCTACGCCATGTTTTAAACAAATCAAAGACATTTTCCTTTATTATGCTGTAGTAAATGTATTACATATTTTACTTAAATGAATAATAGGACAGCCAAAGAGAGGGGGGGGGGGGGGGGGGGGGGGGCTATAGTGGTTAGAGCATTTAATTGAAAAGGGGTCTCACAGGACATAAAGTATGCTTTATTTTTTATTACATTTTTATTTAAGAGTGGGCTATCTGGAAATGTCATTCTGTCAACCGACATTTTGCACCCAGAGTAGGCTAATTCAAACCAAAGTCTAGTCCACAGCTGAGATGCCAGAGATTTAAATGTAGCTTGTATTTTATCTGCTTGGAAGAGTGGAGAGCAATTAAGGTAGCAAGAGGTGGATAAAGATTTTATGAGTTCATAATTATGCACAGGATTTAAGTTTTAGAGTTTTAATAAAAGTAAAGTAAAAAAAAAAAAAAACATGTTTTAGGAGTCAGGTGGCTGAGTGATTAAGGCGTGTGGCTGGTGATCAGAAGGTCACCAGTTTGATTCCCGGCTGAGACAACATGACATTGTGCCTCAGGGGAATGTCCCTGTACTTGTTATAAGTCGCTCTGGATAAGAAAAAGAATATATAATGTTTTCGCTGCATAGCATGTTGAATGCTTTACAATATTGTGTGAATACAGGGTTTCTGCTATATGAAAACACACAAGTATTATGGTTTCCTTTCTTCTGACACCAGCACAATTATTTTGTACAGCCAGAGATGTATATTTTGGATCTAGACATTTTCACCTGGGGTGGTAAGGGTGTGGCAGGACGTAAGGAGGCATAGAGGTATGGTGTGACCTGGTGCCACCATCAATTATTCTAACACTGTAGTTTAAATAATGGCAATAATATTAATATTATTGAATAAAATATACTACAGTGTAATATTTTATATTAGAATAGTGTTCAGGATAGCAAGTATTATTTTTGCTTGACTTACAAGGAGGAGGGGGGGGAAACCACAGCATCCTTTTCAAAAGAACTGCTAGGAGCAGTGTCTTATTTTCCTTATTTTATATATGTATATATTTGCATTACAAAAAAGCTACATCAACAGCAGCATGCAGAGACCAAATGCAGACTGTTGTAGATATTGTAGCTGTGGTTATTCAAGCTCTGTCTATAACTGAACAGTCCATGTTCAGTCTCACTGACCATTTGGCAGTAGTCATTTGCGTTTTCGAGTGTTTGACTTGTAGCTCATCTTCCAGGTCAAGAAATGTCACTGATGCTTTAGAAATGGAGCAGCCATTTCACCCAGCATTCAATATGTCCCCCCCTTTTATTTTTTTACGCATGCACCATCTGCTCACGTGACTCATGGATCCTCTACCAGGCTCATTAGACCGCCATCTTGGTCAACACCCACTCCAGTTCACTCACTGCGCACAGCCAATACAATTAGTGCTCCCCCAGCATTGTAAGTCCCCCGGCTGAGCTCAACAGACCACAGCAGATTGGAGAAGAGAGGGGCACGGCAGCCTTTTGTTGAGCCGGCAGATTTGGTCTTCTAACGGATCATTTGAGAAAGAAGAAAAAGGGATAGACAACGGAGATACAAAGAGGAGGGGGGGAAAACCACAGCATCCTTTTCAAAAGAACTGCTAGGAGCTTTTGCCTGCCTTTATTTTTCCCCTTTTTTGTGCTACAAATTTATTTTTCAAGCTGAAATCGGTGAAGCTTCTGCGGCAGAACCTGGCGAGATTCATCTTTCTGTCTTTTATTTTTGCTGGGGTTACTGGAGAGAACTGCTCTTTCCCCCCTCCCTGTTGTTGTTGTCACAGCCTTCGCTGAGTCATCATGTCTGATTTAACGCCTCAGAGTGACGCCCCGACCCCCACCACAGACAAAATTACGCAGGCCGCTCGAGAAACTATTTACCTTTGCAATTTCCGTGTGTCGGTGGATGGAGAATGGCTCTGCTTGCGCGAACTGAACGATATTTCCCTAACGCCAGACCCTGAGCCAGCCCATGAAGGTAGGTGTCTGGCCCTTACATGGGAGCTGCCCAGTACACGATACTCAGTCAGGGTGGTGGTAAACCAGGCCTTGACATGCTGCAATTAATATGACTTCTGCTGATGTAATGTTAGGAAGACTCTGTACTCTACAACCAACACATATAGGTGTTCTCGTTCAGCTGCAGAAGGGACAGAGGCTGTTAAAAGGATTTTACAACTATTTGTTAATAAGGTGTGTCTGCAGCTGGATGTGTCCATACAGAAGGCCTAGTAATTCAGTACTTGTGATTCAGTTCATGATCACCCTGTCACAGGCTTTGTTTTTTTCCGACCTCCTTTGGAAACAAGCGTTTCCCAGCAGTTTCTCCCTGGTGTAATGCCTTCTGCAGTCATATTTTCAAACCTCATGAAATGTATTTTTTAGCTGGCCCAATTTGCCATCACCTTTTCAGGGTATATTGTTTAAAACGGGTTTATAGTTGTTGCAGACATTTTATAAATGAAATGCTTATGGTTTAAGCTTATGCTTCTGATTTGTGCAAGCATCGGTTTGTAAGCACGTATGAAATGTGCTGTACAATATCATTGAACTGGTGTTAGAAGAAAGGTTTCCATAGTAAATGCCAGAATCTGTTCCCTAGAGTCAAGTCAGTCTGTTCCCCAGTATTCTAATGTGATTAGGTTGAAATTAAGATCACGGCAGACATGCTAGGATATCCATTTACAAAGCTCTTCTTCTCCACCAGATGGAGAATGATTGTGTCCCTACCAGTGGAGTCACATCAGCAGATTTGGGGGATTTTTTTTCTGTGTGTGTGTGCCAGGTTTAAAGAAATATCCATGTTCGACAGAATTTTGTAGGACTATGTCCTAGTTGATTTGGGGGTTTAAGCAATACTTGCATGTGTTTGGAAAACCCCATGTTTCAGGCCTTAGTAGGAAAAAATAAAATGTTTATAGACATTACTGTTTGTGCCATGGGCATGCAGAGCCCATTGTGGTCTTTTATTTTGTTTCTGTTGCTTTGCAAAGTCCATTGCCTGAACTTATTATTAATTTACATTTAGTCATTCCCTCTGAGGCAAGTAGGGTGAAGTGCCTTGCCCAAGGACTACGTTATGTGACACAACCATGTCATTCGAACCAGGGACCAGGGATAACTAGGGATAACTAGCCTAACTAGCCTAAAGCCCTAACCGACTGCACCACATGACTCCCTATTCATGATCAGGTGATCAATCCTTGCTATGAACCCAGCTACTGCAGACTGTCTGAACAGCTGGCAGAGCCGTGTGCTTGGCCACTCACCATGTTTATAATTATAACGCTGCCTCGAATGTTGTTCCTCAACAAGTCACACTGACGATATCAGCGCTTCAAATGATGCATCGCTATGAATCAGAACGGTCACACATTTCGAAGGGAATGATGTTTAATAATTAGGTCGGATTCTAATAGATGGGTTCAAGCTTAAAGTTACGGCGCATAGACAGCCATTATAACACTGTCCCCTTTAAAATGACACCCATGTGTTCTTTCCCCCTGTTCTGTTCCAGATCCCAAGGACCCCATTGCCATCGAGAGGCTCAACCTGATGAACATGGCCAAGCTGAGCATCAAGGGCCTCATCGAGTCTGCCCTCAACCTGGGCCGCACGCTCGACTCCGACTATGCCCCTCTACAACAGTTCTTTGTTGTGATGGAGCACTGCCTGAAACACGGCTTGAAAAGTAGGCAGGCACAAGAGGTGCTAACAGGTCCACCGACAGTTATCCAACCCCCATCAATGTTTTGGTTTTGTATTTTTCCTTCCCCCGCAGCAAAGAAGACCTTCCTTGGCCAGAACAAGTCGTTTTGGGGCGCTCTGGAGCTGGTGGAGAAGCTCACCCCAGAAGCAGGAGAGATAACTGCCAGCGTGAAGGACCTTCCCGGTCTCAAGTAAGGATCTAATGCTGCTTTCACACTGGACGCGAAACGACAGTGAAATTTGCTAATTTGCGTCCAGTTGGACGCTTGACATTTTGAAACCAGATGCATATCAAATTCGCCAAAGCTCAGATTTTTTTACTTTGGTGTCTAGAATGTCAACCTGCTCAATTTGCGCCGTGCTAGATTCAGATTCATGCCACAGGACCCCTAGATGCGCATGTACATTGACTGAACATGTAAATCCGATGCCCCAGATGCCGATTTGCATCCGGTGTGAATGTAGAATAACAGGTAGCGGACGACTCTAAATGCTCGTCATGCCTGATCTCATTTACATTTACATTTACATTTATTCATTTAGCAGACGCTTTTATCTAAAGCGACTTACAAGAGAGAGCTTTTACAAAGAGCATCCGTCATTGAGCAAAGCAACGTGATAGACCCCGAACACAGTCGGATTTTTAGATCGTGAATCATACATCATGAGAACCAATAAGTGCCAAAGGAAGAACTATAAATGCATAACACAACGATTATGAATATAAAGCAAGAGATACAACACATAATACATTAGATCAGGTAAAATGACATACTATTGTTAAGTGCCATTAAATTCTCTAAATAGGTGAGTTTTAAGCCTTCTTTTGAAGGTTAGAAGGCAGTCCGTGCTTCTGATGGAGGTCGGGAGTTGATTCCACCATTGGGGAGCCAGGCAGTGGAAGAGTTTGTGTCTGCGCTCTGGCACATCTCAGACATGTGTTGTTGAGAGTGCAGAAATCGGTGTGCTAAACTTTGCAGCGATTGGCGTATTCGTTTAGCAGACACTTTTGTCTGAAGCAACATGCAGTATGCAACCACTTGATCTGCAGTCACATGTTGTACTGCTTAACTGCAACCTCTCCTGGCTTACACTAGTCAAATGATAGAGGACAAACTGAATGTAACAACATATGACCTGCTACATGAGTAATAGACATTTCGTAAAGTACCACAGAAGTTTAGAGTTTGCAGGATACCCAAGTGTCCTTTGGAGAGATCTGGTCTTGAGTCGTCCAGTCAGTAGGAGGTCTCACTCCAGAAGCAAGTTAAGGGTATAATCTTTTCACAGAACTCCCCTTGGAAGAGGACGTGCCTGGCTGCGACTGGCCCTGATGCAAAAGAAGCTGTCGGACTATATGAAGACCATCATCAACAGAAAGGACCTTCTAAGGTAAACCAGCCTTATAGGATAGATTATTTTAGATTCAGTGTTATTGTAATTACACATGTATAAATACAATGAAACAAAATACAGGATAGGCTACTATGTTGTGTTTACATGTAAACACACAAACATCAATCTTTGACCATGTTTGTTCATTCTCTCTGAAATGTCCGCCTTCTGTTGGTGTTTTTGATTCATTTGTTTGATACCTTTTTAGTGAGTTTTATGAGGCAAATTCCTTGATGATGGAAGAAGAGGGAGCTGTGATCGCTGGGCTGCTGGTGGGACTGAACGTCATAGATGCAAACCTCTGTATGAAAGGAGAAGATTTAGACTCTCAGGTTAGTAGGCCTAATTCTTAAGCGTATCCTTCGTGTAATCTTGACCCAGTACAAATGGCTTAATCAATACCTGGGACTAGGGTTGCAAATGGGTAGAACATTCCAGACCATTTCCAAATCACAACAAAAATTAAGAATTATGTATAGTAACTTTATGATGGCTTCTTTAGCATAGCAGTTTTGTTGCTATCATAAAAAATTGTGCTTTTATATTTATCAAGCATTTTATTTGTGGTGTGCTCATAATGACTTCTCAATAATTCTGAAACAAAAAATGTCTATTTTAATCTACCGTTACAAATGGTTTGTCTGCAAAATTCCCAGTGCATTCAGAAAAAAATATAAAATGTCTCCCTCCTAATAATGGGTTTCTATGCTTTGTTTCCAGGTTGGAGTCATAGACTTCTCCATGTATCTAAAAGACGGTGGCCACAGCAGCAAGAGCACCGAGGGGTACGTTTCATGCTCTCATTCTTTTCTATCTTCTATCTTTCTATGACATCTTGGGTTTACCTGAGTCATTGAAAAGATCATGCACCTGTGGCAATGTGGCAGTTAAATAAATATTACTAAGTGTATACTATACTAAGTTGAAGTATTGCTACAGTTGAAAAAGATTTATGGAAAAATGACAGAATTCACTTTAAATGTGCCATTGATCCTATTGAAATGTTGTATACATGCCATGTTAATTCAAAAATTCAAGTGCAAGTACCCTGAACAAATAGTTCTTACATAAATATTCCGTCTTTTTTTTGTCTAGTGACGGTCAGATCACAGCCATTCTCGATCAGAAGAATTACGTTGAGGAGCTGAACAGACACTTAAGGTACTGCCAGGTTTTTGGGGGAATAACTTAATTCCATTAAATGTTCTGGCCTTCATATATGCTTTTCCCCTCACCAGTGCATCAGTAAATAATCTCCAAGCAAAAGTGGATGCGCTCGAAAAGTCCAATACAAAACTAACAGAAGAGGTATGTATGTGTGCTCTTACACTTAGAGAACAGTTTCACCAGTAAATTGTTTCAATTTTTTTCATAAATATATAAATAACTGTGACGTCTAGTGTACCCCGTCTAAATCAAACCTGACTTCTATTTCAACAGCTTGCTGTTGCAAACAACAGAATCATTACTTTGCAGGAGGATGTTGAAAGAGTCAAGGAGGAGAGTTCTTACCAGTTAGAATCCAATCACAAGGTCTGCTTTTTCCCCTTTCTTTTGCATATTAAACAAATTTATATTTGGCATTTGTTCATGTTACCAATCATTATAACACATTTTTAGTGTGTACCGTATTTTTCGGATTATACATCGCACCAGCCAAAAAATGCATAATAAAGAAGGAAAAAACATATATAAATTGCACTGGCGTATAAATCGAATTTTGGGGGGAAATGTATTGGATAAAATCCAACACCAAAAACATACAGTCAGGTCCATAAATATTTGGACATTGAAATGTTAATCATTTTGGCTCTGTATACCACCACAATGGATTTGAAATGAAACAATCAAGATGTGCTTTAAGTGCAAACTTTCAGCTTTAATTTCAGGGTATTTACATCCAAATCAGGTGAACGGTGTAGGAATTACAACACATTTTATATGTGCCCCCCCCCCCCCCCTTTTTTTTTTTTAAGGGACCAAAAATGATTGGACAAACTAACATAATCATAAATCTAATTGTCACTTTGAATACCTGGTTGCAAATCCTTTGCAGTCAATGATAGCCTGAAGTCTGGAACCCATAGACATCACCAGACGCTGGGTTTCATCCCTGGTGATGCTCTGCCAGGCCTCTACTGCAACTGTCTTCAGTTCCTGCTTGTTCTTGGGGCATTTTCCCTCCAGTTTTGTCTTTAGCAAGTGAAATGCATGCTCAATTGGATTTAGGTCAGGTGATTGACTTGGCCATTGCAGAACATTCCACTTCTTTGCCTTAAGAAACTCTTTGGTTGCTTTTGCTTTTGTATGCTTCGGGTCATTGTCCATCTGCACTGTGAAGCGCCGTCCTATGAGTTTTTAAGCATTTGGCTGAATCTGAGCAGATAATATTGCCCGAAACACCTCAGAATTCATCCTACTGCTTTTGTCAGCAGTCACATCATCGATAAATACAAGGGAACCAGTTCCATTGGCAGCCATACATGCCCACGCCATAACACTACCTCCACCATGCTTCACTGACGAGGTGGTATGCTTTGGATCATGAGCAGTTCCTTCCCTTCTCCATACTCTTCTCTTCCCATCATTCTGGTACAAATTGATCTTGGTCTCATCTGTCCATAGGATGTTGTTCCAGAACTGTACAGGCTCTTTTAGATGTTTTTTGGCAAACTCTAATCTGGTCTTCCTGTTTTTGAGACTCACCAATGGTTTACATCTTGTGGTGAACCCTCTGTATTTACTCTGGTGAAGTCTTCTCTTAATTGTTGACTTTGACACAGATACGCCTACCTCCTGGAGAGTGTTCTTGATCTGGCCAACTGTTGTGTAGGGGTTCTTTTTCACCGGGGAAATAATTCTTCTGTCATCCACCACAGTTGTTTTCCGTGGTCTTCCGGGTCTTTTGGAGTTACTGATCCCACCAGTGCGTTCTTTCTTTTTAAGAATGTACCAAACAGTTGATTTGGCCACACCTAATGTTTTTGCCATCTCTCTGATAGGTTTGTTTAGATTTTTTCAGCCTAACGATGGCTTGCTTCACTGATGGTGACAGCTCTTTGGACTTCATACTGAGAGTTGACAGCAACAGATTCCAAACACAAATACCATACTTGAAATTAACTCTAGACCTTTTATCTGCTCCTTGTCAATGAAATAACGAACTCCCTTTATGAGGGAATAACATACACCTGGCCATGGAAGAGCTGAGCAGCCAACTGTCCAATTACTTTTGGTCCCTTAAATAGGGGGGCGGCACATATAAAATGTGTTGTAATTCATACACCATTCACCTGATTTGGATGTAAATACCCTGAAAAAATTTAAGCTGAAAGTCTGCACTTAAAGCACATCTTGATTGTTTTATTTCAAATCCATTGTAGTGGTATACAGAGCCAAAATGATGAAAATTGTGTCAATGTTCAAATATTTATGCACCTGACTGTATGTCATCTTGAAAGGCAATTTAAAATAAAATAGAGAACAACAGGCTGAATAAGTGTACGGTATACTAACGTTACATGACGCATAAACAACGAACTGAGAACGTGCCTGGTATATTAACGAAACATCTTAAGAGTTATTCAGATAACTATAGCATAAAGAACATGCTAACAAGTTTACCAAACCATCAGTTTCACTCACGCAGTTTAGTGTGAAAATAACATGAAATGATATCAGTGTTGGGCAAGCTAGCTAAGCTACTAGTTACTCTACATCAGGGGTCTCAAACTCGTGCTATCGCGGGTGGAGGTTATCGTGTTAACCAAACCACTAAACCTGCGCAACATTGCCAAGATCCGCCCTGCTCTGTCCCGTCGTAGCGCCGAGGTGGTTCGCCATGCCCTTGTGTCCTCCCGTTTAGATTATTGTAATGTCCTTTTTTCTGGCCATCTGTACTACTAGGAGCCTTCAGCTTGTGCAAAATTCAGCCACCAGACTTTTAACAAAAACAAGTAGATTTCACCAATCAACAAAAAGTCAGCTGGTGGCAGGGCCTTCGCCTACCGTGCTCCTTTTTTTATGGAATGGCCTCCCACTAGTTATAAAAAAAAAGCTACATCCATTGATATTTTTAAGTCCCGTCTTAAAACATACCTTTTTTGTCAACATTTTGGTTTAAAATAATTCTTAACTGTTTTATCATTTTACTGTGGTCTTTTAATATTGCTTTTACTGTATGTTATTTTTTTTATTTATAGTAAATTGTCAATAGTAAATTGATTGATTGATAAACCAGCTGATTTCCATAACGTTTTGTTTTCACTAAGTGGAAAAATTGTGAAATCAGCTGGCTTAGTGGCTTGGTTAACACGAAAACCTGCACCCTCTTGGCCCGCGATGGCATGAGTTTGAGACCCCTGATCTACATTAAATTAAGCTTCACTACACCCAGAGAAATGTAGCAAGCTAAGCTACAGCAACACGGCAGCACGGTTTAACTGCATCAAAGCTTCTTTTTTTATTGGAACACACTACTGAGAAATGTAGTTAAACTAGTAATGTCCGCTACTTGTAGCGACGCTACTGCCCAACACTGAATGATATAATAATGTGTTAATAATTTCACACATAAGTTGCCTGATGCCACGGCCAAACTATGAAAAAACTGCGTCTTATAATTTGAAAAATACGCTATGTCTCATCAAGAAGCTGAGATGTGGACAAGCGTGTGCTGACATGTTTTGTGAAATGTTCTGCCCAGGCTCTGAGAACTGACGGATCACTTGATGGCCAGGTTCTCAACGAGGCGCAGAAGCAGCTCAAAGAGGAAACACAGCTTAGATTGGTCGGTATTTCCAATGGGTTGCTCCTACATTCCAAAAACCCATGAATATGCACCATAGCAAATTTTGTACATTCTCGTACATTTTTGGGGTCTGTAGTGTTCCTCACTGTGTTAGGGGTGGACACCGTGTGGATAAAGATCTGTACATATAGTCATTTAGCAGACGCTCTTATCCAGAGCGACTTACAGCAATTACAGGGACATTCCCCTGAGGCAAGTAGGGTGAAGTGTCTTGCCCAAGGACACAATGTCCTGTTGGCACAACAGGGGTTTGACCCAGGGACCTTCTGATTACTAGCCCGATTCCCTCACCGCTCAGCCACTTCACTCAGTGTGTGGGTGGGGTGGTATTGTGTGATGGGCTGTGGTGCTCTGTGATTGGCTCCAGGATGTGGAGAAAGAGCTGGAGGTGCAGATTGGGATGAAGCAGGAGATGGAGCTGTCCATGAAGATGCTGGAGAAGGACATTTGTGAAAAGCAGGACACACTGCTGCAGATCAGGCAGCAGATGGAGGACCTGCTGGCCCTCAACCAGCAGCTGTCTCACAAGTCACAGGTAAACATTTAAATGACATTAACGTTCAGTCATTTAGCAGACGCTCTTATCCAGAGCGACTTACAGGAAGTACAGGAATATTCCTCTGAGATAAGTAGGGTGAAGTGCTTTGCAGAAGGACACAACGTCAAGTTGCCTCGGCCGGGAATCAAATTGGCGACCTTCTGATCCCTAGCTCGATGCCTTAACCACACAGCAGACTCCTCATTTACATTTATTCAACGCTTTCATCCAAAGCAACTCCCAAGAAAGAGCTTAACAAAAGAGCACAGGTGTAGACGGCGAAATCGAAAAGATTGACCTCAACGTCAACTTTCGAACCCAAATCAGAGCCGTTGGCATTCTGCGTTACCCGTCAGCAACTCTCCCACACTCCTGAACACTGAAGTGAGGTTTCTGTGTGAAAGAAGTCACAGAACTGCTGGAAGGTTTTAGAAGGAATCTTTGATGGTTTGATTGGAGATGGTTAAGAGATTGGGATTTTCCCCAAAACAACTGACACCATTCAGACTTCAATCCGCTCGGCTGAAGTTGGGTGAAGTAACTTGTTTATTTTATATTGCAAGTACCAAAACTGAGGAAAACGTATGAGGATTATTCAAGCAACATTACGCACATAACCATACACAATGCACAAACACATGACAGTTACACAAAGACAATTCCGTACACTCCAGCTAGCATTTTAGCATGGAACCCTGGTGTACATTTCCAAAACCTTGGAGAGGCCCAGGGACCACTAGCACTACGCAGCTGATCGCCCTGAACCTCCCAACATACTTTAAACAGACCATTTCATAGTCATTGTTTTATCACAGACATGCAGTTTGTCCCATGTCTGTTCTCTGATAGAGTAAGTTGAATCCACATTATCTGCAGACTTAAAGTCTCCAAGTTAAAGGCTTCAGGAGGCATCTGCCCAAAATGGTGTATTGTCTGGTGTGTGGGAAGGATCACAACGCCCCTCTCGACAAAAGCAACATGTACATTATTCAATTAGCAGAGCTTCACAAAAGAGCATCGGTCTCTCATCAGAGCAAATGGCTCTTAAAGAACGTAGAAGACCTCTTGTTCAAGAAATGTTAATTGTGCATACACTGGTCATATATTTCCTTGACACTTACTGATATTCTGGTTTGTTTTGGGGTAATGTCACTGCAGAGCTCGGAGGCGAGCAGCAAACAGAAGAACGAAGTCATCAGTCGCTTGGAGGAGAAGATGAACCAGATGGCAGGAACGATTAAACAACTGGACACCAGGTAAGGACACACCTCTCTCTTAAGTCAAAATAATGTACTATTTAGATCACACAGCTTGTACTGGGTAGGTGACAACACCGAAGACATACATACAATTAAAAAAAGAGAACTTTGAATATAACCATGATTAAGTTGATAAACATTATTATTTTTTTTACCACGTTTTGCCTACATGATACACAGCAACCAAGTTTATTTGATTGTAGTTTTTTTTTCCCAAGTTGTAAACGCTTGTTGGAACCACTTGTTGGCAATAATAATTCATCTATGTTCATATTTCTGTTTCTGTCTATATTCCATTTTCATTGTTTGTTCTCCCTCGGTTTTTTGACACAGCGAGAAAGATTTGGTGAAGCAGGCTAAAAACTTAAACTCCACCGCAGGGAAGTTACTTTGGATGCAGAAATAGGACTTTTGTTCCCTCCGCACATGAGTTTCATAGTCTACATTCTGAACCAAGTCGTAAAAAACCCTATCAAACTAAATGTAATGTTTGTCCAGGTATTTCCTCTGTTAAAGCCTTTCTTACAATCTGCTGACAAGTTTTCCGTCATGCCCCTCCTGTTGTGGCTGTTTAGAAGCAGCTGTGATTAGACTGATCTGATAGAACCCGTCAGCCTTGTGTTTCTCCACATTATGGTCACCACGGGGTGAAGTGTTCAAATTCACGTCAAGTACGCTTCGTGAAATACTTCCCCTTTTAACTCCACCTAGAACACCAAACTTGTCATTTCCGCTTGCGAATCTGAAGACGCGTTCGACTGTTAGGGAGTCTGGACACTTTGGACACCATGTCAAGAATTGTAAAAAAATAAAATAATAATGTACACAGATAACAGACATTACACATTTTGGCAAAGCAAATGAATGAGCTCCTAGTTAGACAACATGCGATTATAAATGCTGAATTATTTGAAGATTTTGGGGTTTGGACCTCCCCAGATTTGCTTAATTCTGTGCCCCAGTACAGTTTTTTAAAAAGTGAAAAAGCAAGCTGGTTTAGTGCGCTATTATTTTGGCGGACATAATCTCACAAATTACACTGATTTAATGCTCAGTTTGTAGGCCTTAGTCAAAATTTATATAATTACTAGATTTTTTTCTTTCATATCTTATTTAAACGTCTAGTAAGCTTCTTGCATTGCATCAGTGGTGCTCAATCTATTGGCAATTCCTTGATGTTTATTTTTAGGACAATTTAAACATGTTAACCAACCTCAGTGTGGTCCATATTACCAATACATGGATATTTATGTCCTAGCAACCCACGTAAAAATGTAAGGCTTAACTTTCTGAACGGTAATGTCAGGATGACATACTCTGACCAGCGGCAAAACATGTATGTGGACATAACAAATGTAAACTGTAGTATACAACTAGCATAATAAAAGGAGTCAAAATCTAAGTAAACATTTTGCCTGTTTCATCTGTATGATGAACTGCCAATTACTCTATTTGTCTCAGTGCAAGTCATTCAGTTATTCCCAATCAGTTATTATTATTTGCAAAGAGATCTTCCCCTCTCCCCCCTTTCTTCTTCCTTTCATCAAATTTTTGTTTTTATTTTATTTTATCATAAGTTGATGTGCCCCCCACCCCCCAACACCTTTTCAAAAAAACAAACAGATGCAAGCAAGCTGAACAGGAGCGGCAACTGGCAGAAGATGCTAACCGACTGTTCAAGATGGAGTTTGGGGACAAGATCGAGAGACAGCAGGCGGAGATGGAGCAGCTTAAGAGAGAGAGGTAGGTGTTCCTGTGACTGGTATGAATGCAGCGCTCTCTACTGGTGATGGGTACAAATACAGGACACTCAGAAAACCGCACCAGAATGGGCCTTCAAATCATGCGTACCTAACACATATTTTTGTGTCCCAGGGCTTATTTTGATCAGGAACTCAGAAAAGAGAGAGAGCAGCGAAGACAGCAGCTTGTGACACCAGGACACCAGAAGACCTCCACACCACAGAAAGACTGGGGCAACACAAAGGTATGTTAGAGCAGAAATCAGAATCAGGTGTGCTGGAGCAGGGACATGTCTAAAACCTTCGGGACTATGGCTCTCGAGGACCAGGGTTGCCTACCCCTGTTCAAGATGATGCCATTTAAAGGGAAGAGGGGGTCTATTTTAAATGGCAAGAACATATAGAATTATTGTATGCAACTGCTGTACAGCATATTCAAATACTATTCAATATTATAGCAAGTTCTAATGTTTTGACAGTGTGTAACGATCCACCGTAAGTGGTTCGTTAGGGATCCTCAAATTTGAGTTTCCAAGTCACAGAGTCGGTCTCAGTGCAGATTTGTGTTGTCTTTTTCAGAACGACTCTGTCCTTGATATAACCCAGTCCTCAATCTGAGAAATGGAGGTACATAGATGCGCCTACAAACCGTAACCATGGTGATTTGGACTCCCCGTATTGGTGAAATCTGGTGCAGAGCACTTTTCAGGAATTCCGCCTCCCTTTCTGAGTGACCTGCAAGGTGACACATGGTAGACCATCTTTGTTTTGTGCAACAAAAGAAAATAATAGTGCTTTTGCATGTACCCATCAGAGCTGAAAGATGAGACCAGTATCCAGGAACACTCGCGCCCTGAAGTCTTTGACTTGTACTAAGCCGTGTACCATATTTAAAACCGTATGAATCAATCATATCATAGGAATACATCTCTAAAATAGGGCGGTGTTTCTACTCGAATTGTTTTGTATTTAATAGTTTTTCCATTGGGATTTGAAAGGTCAAAGGTCTCCTTTGATGTACTGTGATCGTTTTAGATTCATGAAAATTTGATACATTTTCATGAGGTCAAAGATCACTTTTCATATTGTGAGATAAAAGGGCAATTCATTGGTAGTTTCTGTTTTGATGTTGTGCATTTAATGAGATATCAAATCATGAGTTCACCATTGATTGTTAGTTTAAATCTCAGCCTCAATATTTGAGGTATTTTTAGTTGCTAGAGTAACGGTGTCTACTAGAATTTTACTGTAAATAAAATTATTCACTTTAGTTTTTGGTTGTGGCATTCTGGTTATTACAGTAGGTTGGAGAGTTTGGCTTGTCTTCACCTGCTTGGAAAAGAAGCATTCATAATTACCCCAGTCTGAATAGAGTTTAATAGGACAGCCTACTAATGCCAACCTAAAAGACTGGATGTTTTTAGCTCCTCCTAGACAGTGTAAGAAATTAATTTGATTGTTTGTCCGTATGATTCGTTTTGTTTTATATTCGTTTCTAGGGAATATTTTTTGCACCTTTTGTCATTTACACGGCGATAAAAAAAATAATCTTTGGCCTCTCTGTGACTCTTGACAATATATCATTAAAAAGCAGTTACAAAACAATATAATAATGGTCTCAATGGTCTTTTTTTATTTTTTTTATTAAGTACCACTGGAACACTGGGTAATATCATTTGCCAGACTAAAAAGAAACATGGATCTTTACGAATGCTTCTTGACAAAGGAAAGGTACTCGTTGACGTCATCGGTTGAGCCCACTACGAATGGCACACGCTGGTGGATGGATTCAGGTTGTACGTCTAGTATTCTCTGGGTTCCTGTGGTGGCAAGACCTCCAGCCTGCTCAATCAGGAAGGCGATCGGGTTGCACTCGTAAAGCAACCTCAGCTGTGGGTACAAAAATGTGAAACTCGCAAACTATTGTCACTTTTATGCCATAGTTAAATATCATTACGATAAATTTGTCGGCAGATAAAAAATGTATCTGTAACTCCAACATTTAGATAAGTTCAATTAAAAACCACATGGTTTGATACGTATAAAACCACTGTTCTCGTCTATGGTCTACCTACCTTGCCTTTGGGACTTTTCTCATTGGCTGGGTACATGAAGATGCCACCGTAGGCTATGGTGCGGTGAATATCAGACACCATTGAGCCAACGTACCTGGCCCCGTAAGGTTCGCTACCATCCTACAATGATAACAGTTTAAGAATTTTCATGAGTGAACAGCTTCATTTCCCAACAAGCTGAACGAGAGTAGAATTCAAGTCATAAGTCCTCCACCATTCCATTAACTGTCACCGTAAAAAAAAAAACTATGATGACTACACAAACGAAATCCGTTACGTCGCCCGGATCGGCGAAACTGGGGCCCCATTCTGGAGCCAGGTCTTTTCCCATGGGACCCAGCCGGGCCCAGCGTGAAAAGGCGACGTGGGACCACCTTTCCGCAGGCCCACCACCCGCAGGAAAGACCGTAAGGGGCCGGTGCTGAGTGATTTGGGCGGTGGTAACAAGCGTTACCGGCTAGATCTAGCCGGCCTCGCCTCCACGCACAGCTTGGGCTCTGGAACCATTATCCTTGAGAGAAGCTGGACTCTTCATTTCTCTGGCGTTCCCCGCGGGGAGAGGCGGCGGGCTGGCGTGGGTTTGCTTATAGCTCCACAGCTCAGTCGCCACGTGTTGGAGTTTACACCGGTGAACGAGAGGGTCGCGTCCCTGCGCCTAAAAGCCGGGTCTCTCACTGTTGTGGCGGCCTACGGGCCGTCTCTGGGAGGCGTACTAAACAGTGCGCCGACTGGGGGACTTCAACGCCCACGTGGGAAATGACAGTGACACCTGGAAAAGGGTGATTGGGAAGAACGGCCCCCCTGATCGGAACCCGAGTGGTGTTCTGTTATTGGACTTCTGTGCTAGTCATGGTTTGTCCGTAACTAACACCATGTTCAAGCACAAGAGTGTCCATCAGTGCACGTGGCACCAGTACTCTCTAGGCCGAAGGTCGATGATCGACTTTGTTGTCGTGTCTTCTGACCTGCGGCCGTGTGTCTTGGACACTCGGGTGAAGAGAGGGGCGGAGCTGTCAACCGATCACCACCTGGTTGTGAGTCAGATCCGCTGGCGCGGGGGGAAGTTAGACAGACTTGGCAGGCCCAAACGTATTGTGAGGGTCTGCTGGGAACGCCTGGCGGACCCCTCTGTCAGAGGGGTCTTTAACTCACACCTCCAGGAGAGCTTCTCACAGATCCCGGGGGAGGCTGGGGACATTGAGTCTCTCAATGTTCTCGACCTCCATTGTCAATGCGGCAGTCCGGAGTTGTGGTTGCAAGGTCTCTGGTGCTGGTCGCGGCGACAATCCCAGAACCCGGTGGTGGACACCGGAAGTAAGGGATGCCGTCAAACTGAAGAAGGAGTCCTATCGAGCCGTTCTAGCTCGTGGGACTCCCGAAACAGTTGACCGGTACCGGCAGGCCAAGCGTGACGCGGTTCGGGTAGTCACAGAGGCAAAAACTCGGGTCTGGGAGGAGTTCGGGGAGGCCATGGAGAAGGACTATTGGTCGGCCCCAAGGAAATTCTGGCAAACCGTTCGGCGCCTCAGAAAGGGGAAGCAGTGCTTCACCAACACTGTTTACGGTGCGGGTGGGGAGCTGTTCGACTGGGGATGTTGTCGGACGGATCTCCTCAATCCTGCCGTCATGTCTTCCGAGGAGGAAGCAGAGACTGGGGACTCCAGGGCGGACCCGCCTATCACCCGGGCTGAAGTCAATGAGGTAGTCGATGGGCTCCTTGGTGGTAAGGCTCCGGGGGTGGACGAGATCCGTCCTGAGTACCTAAAGTAACTGGATGTTGTGGGACTGTCCTGGTTGACGGTTTGATGCCGAGTGTGAAGCGGCTGGGATGAGGATCAGCACCTCCAAATCCGAGGCCATGGTACTCGACCGGAAAAATGTGGCTTGCCCCCTCTAGGTGGGTGGGGAGCCTTTGCCTCAAGTGGAGGAGTTCAAGTATCTCGGGGTTTTGTTCACGAGTGACGGAAGGACGGAACGTGAGATTGACAGGCAGATTGGTGCAGCGTCTGCAGTGATGCAGTCTCTGTACCGAACTGTCGTGGTGAAGAAGGAGCTGAGCCGCAAGGCAAAGCTCTCGATTTAACAGTCAATCTACATTCCTACTCTCACCTATGGTCATGAGCTTTGGGTCATGACCGAAAGGACAAGATCGCGGATACAAGCGGTCGAAATGAGTTTACTCCGCAAGGTGGCCGGGCGCTCTCTTAGAGATAGGGTGAGGAGCTTGGTCACACGGGAGGAGCTCGGAGTAGAACCGCTACTCCTCCACGTCGAGAGGAGCCAGTTGAGGTGGTGTAATGGAACATTCTGATGTTCCATAATTGTACTGTGATATTGTTATAAGTTGTGTTGATGTTTTGAAACTGCTTACTGCAAGTTACAGTCTGGTCAAAGTTAACACCTCCCCACAGACGATGCTAATTGACTTGATCAATACAGGTGCGTAGACAAAAGGTCTGGGTGATCAACTAGCTTACCCTATCAATACAGTTGCGTAGACAAAAGGTCTGAGTGATCACCCTGCTTTAAAAGTGCTAATCAACTAGCCTTTTCGGTCAATACAAGTGCGCAGACAAAGAGTCTGGGACCCCCCCAACCCCTTTCCCCCTTTGGAACCGCTTCAAACCAGAATGTGGAAGGAGGCCCTTTTGGAGACTCTTCCCCCCCAAACCTGGACAACGAGGGGGGGGCTCAACGGGATATATAGAGAGGGGAAAAGAAGGTTCAGGACCTTCTTCCTTGACCTACCGTGTTGATGGAACCAGGTCTATCAGAGCTCTGTTAATGTATGTCTTGTCTGTTTCACGTTTCGTGTGTTCATAATTGCTATACTCTGTTCTTGTGAAAGGTTCAATAAATTTGTATCTAACGAACCATCAAACTTTTGTATCCTTGCAACGTCCTCTATCAGAAAGTTTCCATCACAGTTGTCGGGCATTTGTTTTTCGAATGCCTCCTGGATGCCTCCCTCGGGAGGTGTTCCAGGCATGTTCCACCGGGAGGTGGCCCCGGGGAAGACCTTGGACACGCTGGAGGGACTATGTCTCTCGGCTGGCCTGGGAACACCTCGGGATCCCCCCGGAGGAGCTGGAGGAGGTGTGTGCGGTGAGGGAAGTCTGGGCTTCCCTGCTCAGACTGCTGCCCCCGCGACCCGGCCCCGGATAAGCGGAAGATGATGGATGGTCCTCCACCATCATCCCTGTGCCCAAAGAGTCAGGATCCTGTTTGTGGACTTCAGCTGGAAACTTTTAGCTGCTGCCCTCTGGCAGAAGGCTGCAATCCATCAGGACCGAAACCCTTTCGCCATGAGAACAGATTATTTCCATCCGCTACTGTCCACCTCAGAATCAGAATCTATTTTATTCGCTATGCAAGATATACAAACACAGAATTTACTTTGGCAGGAAAGAGCAAACATAGAACATATATGTAACATACATATGGGTAGTGCATACACACAGTAGTGCAAACAGTGGTAAGTTTTTCAAGTGTCGTGTGCTAAAGTGGCTTGTGCAGAGTGCAGTGGGATTCTGAATGGGGGTGTTGTGGCAATGTCACACTGGGTCCTTGGCCCTGTTCTGGTCTTGATGGACCGCAGCTGAAGCACAGAGTGTCCACGGTGGGAGGATTCGGCCACAATCTTCCTCACTCGCCTCAAGGACTTTGAGGTGTGCAGGTCCTCGAGGGATGGCATGTTGCAGCCTATCACCTTTTCAGCTGCATGGATGATACGCTGCAGTCTGGAGGAGTTGGGCTGGGTCCTTTCTGAAGTCCACAACCATCTCCACCGTCTTAAGAGCGTTGAGCTCCAGGTTGTTCTGGCTACACCAGGTCACCAGGTTGTCCACTTCCCACCTGTAGTCAGACTCATCCCCACCAGAGATGAGCCTGATCAGAGTGGTGTTGTCTGCAAACTTCAGGAGCTTGACAGATGGGTGACTGGAGGTGCAGCTGTTGGTGTACAGGGAGAAGAGCAGAGGGGAAAGGACACAGCCTTGAGGAGATCTGGTGCTGATGCCCCGGGAGTCAGAGACTTGCATTCCGATCTTGACAGGAAGACAGGAAGTCTGTGATCCACCTGCAGGTGGGGTTGGGCACGTTCAGCTGGGAGAGCTTGTCCTGAAGCAGAGCCGAGATTATGGTATTGAAGGCAGAGCTGAAGTCCACAAATAGGATCCTGGCATAGGTGTTTGGAGAGTCCAGATGCTGGAAGGTGAAGTGGAGGGCCATATTAACTGCGTCATCCACAGACCTGTTGTCTCTGTAGGCAAACTGCAGGGGGTCCAGGAGGGGCTCCGTGATGTTTTGAGGTGTGCCTGCACTAGGCGCTTGAAGGACTTCATTACCACAGATGTCAGGGTGACGGGTCTGTAGTCATTCAGTCCTGTTGGTCTGGACTTCTTGGGAACAGGGATGATGGTGAATGATTTGAAGCAGGCTGGCACATGGCACGTCTCCAGGGAGGTGTTGAAGATGTTGAACACCGTAAACAGCTGGACAGCGAAGTGCTTCAGTGTGGCAGGGGAGACACTGTCTGCCTTCAACAAGGCCAAGGACTCACAATAACATTAACAATTAACACTCCACCTTCCGTCCAGTCAATTCCACGGCACTCTGCACAAGCCACTTTCATCTTTTTGCACTACTGTGCATACTTCCCACCCATAGTGTATATATTCACACCCATATTTTTTGGCTATCCTCATGTATAGTTGTATAGTTATTTTTATTCTATTCTATGTATCTTATCTCAGATTACAAATGATTACAGATGGTGTATTACAAAAAATTGCTAGTTTAATGTACTTGCCTACTTTGCCACAATAAATTCTGTGTTTGTGCAATTTACATGGCAAATAAATCCAACTCTGCCTCTGATTCTGACATTATTTTCAGAGCCACCCTTGCTATAGTCTATACATTTGGATCAAAATATCAATTTCTCATAGCTGGAAAAACACTCGTCATTCATATTAATGAAAAACTTGATGTGATTGCATGGACCATTAAATACGTACTGTATACAGTACCATAACCATATTCAAGGCAGAGATACACAAAGTTTAAGGAACTGTGTAAACACTTTAGTTGAGTCAAAAGGTTATTTTGTACCAAGCTAAGTTGTTGATTGTCATTCAGACCGAATAAACTTTGTCTTTGTAGATTCGCTCACTGAGGTGCTTCTATCCAATGTGACACGAGAATAGTGCATGAAAAATGTGCTGCTGCTCATTTACACACCTCTGGGTATTTCTTATGTTTCAGGTACTCGATGATTGACGGGTGGAAGTACTTGGCGTAGCCCTCATTCAGACTGTAGACCTTTCCCTTTTTCTTCATCTGTACATTCTTTTCTGTCAAGATGAACTCACCAATCGCCTGAAAGTCAATACGACCAGTTATGGGGCTTTTAGGCCTTGTACTGTGCATCATATTGTCTTTCAGAAAAAAAATTTTTTTACTGAGGTATTCTGTACTTCAGATGATTGTTCACAGATATGAAAACACAACAAAAACATTGTTCAAAAGAAGCACTATTAGTATAAAGTACTCATGATTAAATATGACTGTATAGCCAACATTTGGATACTTTAAACAAATTACTTACTCTGGAACAGCTTTTTGTCTTTACCAGTATGCAAATGTAGCTTGTAACAGCTCAAATTGAGCCATAGTTTATGTGCACATAAACGTACGTTATGTGAGCACACTCACAGGGTCCAGCATGAAGAAGTTGAGCCCAGCACCGTGGCTGAGTGCCACCAGGGTGGCGCTGCCATACAGGGCATAGCCTGCGCACACAATCTCTTTTCCCGGCTGTAAGGCATCTTCTTCTGTGGGCTCTCCTTCGGTTATCTGACATTAGGAAAAAAAAATGGATAGAAAGTTTGACATTTTTGGTTACATTTGCTGAAAATGTCTTCACATCCTAAAAAGCAAGCAACACAAAATGTTTTGACCTTAAAACGAAAAATCTAAAATTATATGTGGCTGTCCCACTGCATTAATAATAATAATAATAATTTGACAGGCTGCTTACTATACCTGGCTACTAGTGCACACTCATTGCATGTTTCTGGACTGTTCCACAAGGCTATGCAGACATTTTGCCAAGTTCATTGCACAACAATGGCAGAGTGTAGCTCAAATGTTTGGTTCAAACTATACCTTCAACATCATTCAAGGCTAAACAAAACAATTAAATAAACACAACAGTAGAAAAGAGAACAACCAAAAACGGTTTGGATAAAGAGGTCAAACCAGAGTGAACGTCTATGAAATAGGAAAAGGGAGGAACAGTCGTCAACATGCTCACCCTTTTGTAAATGGCAAAAATGGTGCCTATGGAGGCCAAGCAGTCAATGTTCGATGAACCGTCCAGGGGGTCAAAACACACAACATATTTGCCCTGTTGGAGATGAGATTTTGGTTTAATAACAACTCCCTCAAAGTTTCAGTAATGTAGTCAAGGCAGAATGTTATTCATAAGTCTATTTACAGCAGCCAAGATTGGAAATACTGAATAGAGTGAGCATTTTGAATGCAATGTTGACCTTTCACCAATGGAAAATGAATTCTCAATTAAATATTTTAAATTAAATCATTTTGCAGAACAACTGTGGTCGCTTTTCTCCCTTATATATGATGAATTATTGACCAAGCAGCTGCTCGTTTAGCATTTTTCTCAATTTGCATGCAAACATGTATTCTGAATCCTCCACACCAAGATACGACAGTGGGGTTTCCCACATACTCCTACAGAAGAAACAGATGCTTCATCCTACCCGCTTGTCTTTGGGAGTGATAATTATTTCTTTGTTCTCTTCGGATACCATGACACAGGTGCCAAAGGAAGCCTGCAGCATGTTGATGACCAGGTCGTTTGACAGAACGTCCAGTTTTTTCACGTCATCCCCTGTCACGTTCACCTTCCCTGCAATTCCCTGTCTGCAAGATTGGACAGCACTTAGAACTAACAAGTGGGAAATATTTCATGACATGGCAAGGAACCTAGCCTGTTATAGCCTGTCCATTGGTGTTTATACAGCCTTGGACAGGCAGGCACACAATATAATGAGTAGACCTGCTGTTTGCAGGCACACACACACAAAGGGAAATCATTCCTGTTTCACACATGCATTATAAGGTAGAACATGAAAATCTTTTAACCGAATTATTACATGTTAGCTGGCTACTCTGAGAAACTGTTGTTTGGCTGTAACTGCATTTATATTTCTGAGTTCAAAGTTGAAATGCCTGACTTTGACATACACTACCGTTCAAAAGTTTAGGGTCACATTGAAATGTCCTTATTTTTTAAGGAAAAGCACTGTACTTTTCAATGAAGATAACTTTAAACTAGTCTTAACTTTAAAGAAATACACTCTATACATTGCTAATGTGGTAAATGACTATTCTAGCTGCAAATGTCTGGTTTTTGGTGCAATATCTACATAGGTGTATAGAGGCCCATTTCCTGCAACTATCACTCCAGTGTTCTAATGGTACAATGTGTTTGTTCATTGGCTCAGAAGGCTAATTGATGATTAGGAAACCCTTGTGCAATCATGTTCACACATCTGAAAACAGTTTAGCTCCTTACAGAAGCTACAAAACTGACCTTCCTTTGAGCAGATTGAGTTTCTGGAGCATCACATTTGTGGGGTCAATTAAACACTCAAAATGGCCAGAAAAAGAGAACTTTCATCTGAAACTCGACAGTCTATTCTTGTTCTTAGAAATGAAGGCTATTCCATGCGAGAAATTGCTAAGAAATTGAAGATTTCCTACAACGGTGTGTACTACTCCCTTCAGAGGACAGCACAAACAGGCTCTAACCAGAGTAGAAAAAGAAGTGGGAGGCCGCGTTGCACAACTAAACAAGAAGCTAAGTACATTAGAGTCTCTAGTTTGAGAAACAGACGCCTCACAGGTCCCCAACTGGCATCTTCATTAAATAGTACCCGCAAAACACCAGTGTCAACATCTACAGTGAAGAGGCGGCTGCGGGATTCTGGGCTTCAGGGCAGAGTGGCAAAGAAAAAGCCATATCTGAGACTGGCCAATAAAGAAAAAGATTAAGATGGGCAAAAGAACACAGACATTGGACAGAGGAAGACTGGAAAAAAGTGTTGTGGACTGATTAATCCAAGTTTGAGGTGTTTGGATCACAAAGAAGAACGTTTGTGAGACGCAGAACAAATGAAAAGATGCTGGAAGAATGCCTGACGCCATCTGTTAAGCATGGCGGAGGTAATGTGATGGTCTGGGGTTGCTTTGGTGCTGGTAAGGTGGGAGATTTGTACAGGGTAAAAGGGATTCTGAATAAGGAAGGCTATCACTCCATTTTGCAACGCCATGCCATACCCAGTGGACAGCGCATGATTGGAGCCAATTTCATCCTACAACAGGACAATGACCCTAAACACACCTCCAAATTGTGCAAGAACTATTTAGAGCAGAAGCAGGCAGCTGGTATTCTATCGGTAATGGAGTGGCCAGCGCAGTCACCAGATCTGAACCCCATTGAGCTGTTGTGGGAGCAGCTTGACCGTATGGTACGCAAGAAGTGCCCATCCAACCAATCCAATTTGTGGGAGCTGCTTCTGGAAGCGTGGGGTGCAATTTCTCCAGATTACCTCAACAAATTAACAGCTAGAATGCCAAAGGTCTGCAATGCTGTAATTGCTGCAAATGGAGGATTCTTTGACGAAAGCAAAGTTTGATGTAAAACAAATCTTATTTCAAATACAAATCATTATTTCTAACCTTGTCAATGTCTTGACTCTATTTTCTATTAATTTCACAACATATGGTAGTGAATAAGTGTGACTTTTCATGGAAAACACAAAATTGTTTGGGTGACCCCAAACTTTTGAACGGTAGTGTACATACCAAGCATATCAGACTGTGTTTCCTCTATGCCTCTATGCAAGGACCAGACACTGAGAAACCTACCTGATGGGGCTCATTTGTTAATCTGAAATCAAAACATTCATTTCTCCTTTCTCGTGTACTTTTCTAATGTCAACTGAACCAAGCAAAGTAGCACACAACACTTACAGATGAGCAAGACCTGCCTTGCGAACGGCAGAGGAGATGGCTTTGATGGCTGTCAACATGGAGTTGATGAGCTGAGTCAATTCGCCGGTCGACCCCTTGACCTTGCGGCCGGTCTCCATGACGAAGCGGGTCAAGGTCCAGACGTCTGTGTCAAAAGCTGATTGATCCGACATTTTGGCTCCAAGTCGTACAGTCCTTTCTGAGCAGTTAGGCGCACAACTGTCCCTGAACGGAAAGGACAGCCAGCAACTGAGGCAGCAACTGAGTGTGTGTATATGTGAGGAAGGTCTTTAGCAGACAAGCTCTTTTCATTCCCCACGGAGGGATGCCAAGTGTTATATTTGAGGGGAGCAGAGAGGGGGATATCATGTAACAGCAGTAAAGTCTGATTCTCGTTCTGAAGGGATAGCACGAGCGTTAGCTATGCTACTGCTGTACAAAGGAAGAAGCCAAATATGTTTCACTGAGATAATCTACTAGATGTTGGCAGTTTCAACGTACCTCAATACATTATTTCAAACTGCATTTGTGTAAACTTACATGGCAGAGATTTGAGGAAAGCTGGATAAAGACATGCTACTGGGGCTCAGAAGCTAAAAGAGTACCATGTTCCTCAAATGTCAATGGACTCCATGACCAATTATTGACCTTTACTTAAAAGGTCAGACTACTGTGTATATCATATCCCTGGCTTTGATGTATGAAATGATGCATGAATCTCACTCTCAGTAAGTGAAAGGGTCTCTGTGTGTTGCTCAAATGTTATCAACCTTCTATTGAACTGAATCTTGAAAGGCCATCTCTTCTCTTTGTATACTGTGATCACATAACAGAGTTTACATTATGTTTGTTTCAGGCTTCCAAAATCACAAACTTTTTAGATGACCGTCTCAAGGTTCAAAGCTAAGATCAAACTGTTACTGATCAGCAACAAATTAGTGTATGTCTATTTACTCCCAATGTTATTTTGTTCAGCTGAGCTAAATAATTATGCATATAGTACTGGTACATTGCGGCTGAGCTTGAGGAAAATTGGCATACTTTATCCTTAACGCACATGCAATTTTTGCCATGTCATTATGTGGTTGTGTACATGTAGAGGTATGACAATATTTTCGAAGGAAATAAAAACAGTAAGAACTGTGAATGTTTTCAAGCTTTATAAATCAACATAATATATGTACTGGAACACATCAAGGCACTGTTTGGAGGAATACTTTGGCACATTATGACTCCAATACATTGAAATAAGCAGGTTGTGGTTCAGAATTAGCAAGATTGATTGATGTGTGTCAATCTAATCACTACTCTTTGATTGTCCTGTTACAAGGCATTTTGGCAGATTCCTAATTACTGGAGCTGCTGATTGAGTATAGACTTGCACTGACAGTGGAGTGTGTGTTTACTGGACATTGGAGTGTGTGTGTGTGTGTGTGTGTGGGCTTAGCAGTTGAAGGAGTAGGGCGTTTCCTGTCATTTCCAGTCTCAACTCTCAGCTGGGGGTCTCAGTCAGGATCTTAGAATCAGGGTAGCAAGTGTGTGTGTGTGTGTGTGTGTGTGTGTGTGGGGGGGGGGGGGTCTAAGGGCTTAACTTGGTAAACATTGGCATTTGTCTCCCTACACAACATACGGTACCTTCAGTGTCATTGGTCTTTCAGCTGTAGTGCCCATTCACTCAACATGCATGCTCGCCATTGACATGTTTGCGATAGATAGCTATGTAATCTTCCACATCATCAGGGGAGCCCAGGACTATAGGAACCCGCTGGTGGATGCTGACAGGCTGGACGTCAAGAACACTGGTGGAGCCGGTGGTGGCTAGTCCTCCAGCCTGTTCTATGATGAACGCCATGGGGTTGCACTCATACAGCAGCCTCAGCTAGGGAAAACAAATTCAAACACATGAGCTTTAGTCCATACCCAGTTGATTTATAGCAATCTGGGTTTGATAAAAACCAAGACAGTCAATAAATATTTGGATAATTTTTATCATTTTCATTCGTGTATATATAAATAATCAGACAATCTCTGAATGAAACTTTGGATTTTCTGCAATATGTTAGACAAAATATTTTTGAGAAATGTGCTTTCATGATGACTCAACAATGCCTGGCTGGTGAAACAATGAATGCAATGCAACAAGCTTTTTCACAAATACATGAAGACACAGTCAAATTCCTGTTTTCTAACAAACCACAGGCATTTCCAAACATTTTAGGCAACTTTTGATGTGGACAGTTTCATGATAATCCAGTATGTAACAGACTATGCACTGTGACCACTAAAAAACCCAGTTCCATTCAACAGCATCCTAGATATTCTACTTCACCATACCTTTCCTTTGGGACTCTTTGCATTAGCTGGGTAAAGGAAGATCCCTCCATATACCAGTGTCCGGTGTACATCAGCTACCATAGATCCAACGTAGCGTGCGCCGTAAGGGGCACTGCCATCCTAAAACAGGAGAAACACTGCACTGAAATTAGGTGACACAACTTGTCTAATAACAGTAAAAATTAATGGCCAGTTTGGTAAAGTCAATGTGACATTGTATGTTCGCACATTACATACACCCACATCCACATACAGACAGTAGCATGCATCTATCAATATCTGTATAACAGGGTCCATTGCCACACATTTTTCTTGCATTTCTGAAATACAAATTAGTTTGACAGGGATTACTAATCCCCACTGACTAGTACACAATGCAACACAAGTTCCTTATTAACCTTTCTACACCATCCAACCTCAATAGCTCTTTGCTAAAAGGAAGCTGGAGGTACATTGTGCCATCAGTCACATCATTCTGCCGGAGCGATGCAAAAACAGCCCTTCAATCACATATTCAATATTACAAAAACACACAGTGATATGTTTATGGCATTCAAGCTCAGTAAGATCGTATCACAAATACTGTTATTTTTTCTCTGTGCTAGTAGATCCAGATCACTAGTATCGTTTTTCTGGAGTGTACATTTTTTTATACAAATTAATGACTTTCCTGAGTAAATCCCTTCATTACAACCTCAGCTGTGGGCACTGAACCTTTGCCACATCCATTGGAATACATTTACAAATCCTGCCTTAAATGGCCAAAGAGAGCAGTGATGTTGAATGGTGGCATATCCAGCTACTACAAAAAAGGTGCGCAACCAAAAAGGTGCAGTAACATCCAAGACACACAAGCATGCAGGCCACAAACCAGCCACAGGGGGCGGAGCCTCTGGTGTGCTGATCAACCGCTCGCAAATGAAGGAAGGGGAAATTGACATCAACTCCATGGCCTAAGAATGGTAGATTACGCTTTGGAAGACCCCTTCCATGGTTACCTTCCACCCCTGAAACCTTCATCTTTTTCACCTTCATCGGTTTTGTCTTTGCTAACCTATCAGACTGATATCAAAGCTCTTGCACAGGAGTATTCTGTCAAAATAAAAATTACAAACATTACCCCTGGGAATTTTTTGGCCTGTAGGTACTCTGTAACAGCAGGGTCAAAGTGCGCAGCATAGCCCTCGTTTAGACTGTAGATCTTCCCCCTCTTCTTGATCTTCACATCCCGATCGACCAAAATGAACTCTCCAATGGCCTGGCACACAGTTACACAAGTTATTTACAAGTGTCAACACACAAGAACTAGTCAACAGTGATCTCTTGTAAAGACAAGAGCTGGCTACCATTAGGACTCACAGGGTCCAGCATGAAACAGTTGACTCCCTGCCCTGTGGAAAGAACCATCATTGTGGCACTTCCATACAGGGCATAACCCGCTGCCACAATCTTTCTTCCAGGCTGCAGGGCATCATTCTCACAAGGTTCATCTTCTGTGGTCTGAGAAGAAAACCAAATCAATTAGATGCAGACTTTTATTTAATAATGCCTGTTACATGTACATCTGTCATTTAGTAGATGCTCTTATCCAGAGCAACTTGTATGTAAGTGTAAATGTATAGGAACATTCCCCCTGAGCCAAGTAGGGCAAAGTGCCTTGCCCAAGGACACAGCATCATGTTGGCACACCCCGGGTTTGAACCGGGTTCCTTCAGATTACTAGCCGAACCGCTCAGCCATGTGAATCCAACATGGCTTTTCCTTCATTTGCCAAGTTTCAGGCAGTATTGTGCACTAACTATCATACCTTTCTATATATGGCAAAGATGGTACCGATGGAAACAAGGCAGTCGATGTTGGACGACCCATCGAGAGGATCGAAACACACAATGTATTTACCCTTCAAAAGAAAAAGAATCACCGTTATTCTAAATAAATGCCCATCTGCCTTCTGTTACATTCTTGCTCTCCAATATCAGCAAGACAAAATGGGCAGCATTCTCAAATCCAACAAGTTGCAAACATACCCTTCTGTCAGGTTCAACAATGATGGCATTTTCATCCTCTTCAGACACCAACACACAGGAGGTGAAGGAGGATTTGATCATGTTGATGACCAAATCATTAGACAAAATGTCCAGTTTCTTTACCTGGTCGCCGGTCACATTAGTGCTGCCTGCAATGCCATAGCTGACAAGTGGGACAGAGAACATCCAATAAATATGACACAACAGACATCTATTCATTGTTCAGAAAAAGAAGCCCAAGAACCAAACATTTTACACTTACAACTTAAAGTACACTTACTTTACACTTTGATTTCACAAACACGTTTTAGTATCATCTAGTATAATCACGTTTATTAAAATGATAAAATAAACGTTTCCTAAACGTATTAACTTATATTGGCCATAAACCTTGTTATGCAAGATACCCTACTTTTGATATTACGTGGCAAATACAGGTGTTAGTTTCCTGTTGAATCTTTGTACATCAACGCTGCATTGAATCCGCCATAGGGAGAACGTGACGTCACACAGATTCATACGTCGAAGTGGATGGGGTGTGAGGGGGTGAAATGCATATTTTAACTCAAATATGCACTAGACCCACAGGTAAACCCAGCGACTTTCGATAGAGCACCTATAAACCCACGACGTTCTATTGTCAGTGACTACTTACAGATGAGCAATACCAGCTTTCCGGACGGCAGTGGAGATTGCTTTGATGGCTGTGCACAAAGAATTCAGAAGTGTTGTTAGTTCGCCTGTGCCTTTTGCCTTTCTTCCTTGCTCCAAAACAAATCGTGTTAAAGTGACAACGTTGGTATCAAATGAACCTCTGTCAGACATGGTTGCAAATAGACCAGACGCCAATGACTGTCCAAAGAAGACTGAGAAAGTAAAGAAACTTGAAACACGGAATTTAGGAAATGTATAGGGGCGTGAAGATTAAGTAGCCAATCCTAAATGAAAGCGCACAGAGAAAAAGGCGTGGCTAAAAACCATTCTTCCTCCATGCAATAATGCCTACCCCCAATGAGGATACTGTTAGCAAATGAGTGGGGGATAATAGATTCTCTCATGCTTGAAATCAGGCTGACTTCTGCACTGCGTTTTGTTTGTCAGCGCAATTTTCTTCATTCTGTAAACATTGTTATCCATCTACCGTCATTCAACATTTTATCCCCCCCCCATACATTTAGGGATACGATCCATCAATGGGCAATGTGAACTCTATAGCACATGCAAAATGAAAGCATGAATCTCCCAAACCTACTATGTTACACATTCGAGGAATACGTTGACAAACGTTTATAGAATAACCACAAGATGTCGCTCTTTACTCAGGCTAAGTACAGGTATGTAGGCTATACGGTGGTGGACATTACAGAAAATTGAATAACTTTGATTCAGTAAGTCAATGTTGACTTGAAATGGACGAATACGGTTATGCAGTAATAAGCTCTTAACCTAACCAATGTCAACATTTGTACTTGTTACTTTACTAAAAACTGTCGCCTGCATATTGCATGTGGCAAAAGTATGCACAAAATCAACTCAGGATCAAAGGTACGAAGCTGTAAGGCACAGAACATTATTCAGTGTAACTAGATATGGACGACGAACAATGTGTGTCACCTGTCTTCGAAATAGATACACTCCCAAATAGTCTATTAATGGGCGAATCGTGCAGCCATTGTGCGCATGAGCGCAGCAAAATCGAGCTGGTATAGTGCCACTTGCAGAAGAACTACAAAGGGACGAGTAATGTGCTCCAAAGAGTGGTAATCAAGGCAAATAGTGTGGAAAGGCCATCGACAATTAAAACAGAGAGCAGTATAACCAAATATTATTAATGTAATTCAATAAACTTATTCGAAGCTCAAGTAAATTGGTTAAACTTACCTAAGACTTTACCTCCGATAACAAGACACTTCCGCCGGACATTTAGAAGGTACGTTTTTTTCTCTTTCCAAAACATTCTGTTGTTTTTAAAAACATGTGCGAGAACAGTAACCTGGAAGTATGATAACGATGTAACGAGAGCTGAAAGCATATTAGAAAAGTCATGTATGTCAATGCCTTTTCCCAAACGTAGGATGCATATTTCTACGTTTACATAGACCACGCATTTACACCGTTTTCTTTAATGGCTTCATGTTGTTTCTCTCCTTGTTGGAGTCTTACATAATTACTTTAATAGAAAGGTATTTGTGAGTTGTTGGATATGGGTCAGCAGAGCACCCATTTAGTACGAAGTTTAGACCCGAGTTTTGAGCGCAATTGTAGTTTACTGCGAAGTCTGTCCTGGAATTTGGAGATCATTTCAGCCATTTAAAAGGTCACAAATATCCTTCGAGTTTTGTGACTGCTTTTTAAAGATATGCAGTATTAAAAAGCTCCGTCGAATAAAGAACTAGATCCTTGGTAGGTTATGAATAGTTTACATTTGCCCTTTGTGTAGAATTTATCAATGCAAATAAATTCCACGTGTTGGTGTCACGCAAATTCTTTAGTGCCATTATCTGGGCGGATCTGGTTTTTGCTGCTGATTACCTGGGATATTGTTGTGTCCAACAACAGTAAAACTATTACTTCTTTTTGTGTGATGGATTCTCAAAATTTGGCTCACCAAGTTATTCTAAGTGACCCCATGATGCTAGTTGCAGAAACCTAGTCTGTTGTCGAGCCTTCATGACCAGTATTGGCCTTTAATAGTATAGTAGTATAGCAGGATATATCAGGATAGCAGTTGTACTACACATTTTTTATTTTACAGTTGTACATGGACCAATCAAATAGTTGAAATACAATATCGCAGACTTGTGTATATAGTATAGCTTTCACTAGTTGAGGGAGTAACATCGACTACTATGTCTACAGAGATGGTGGGCCATTTTTTATTTTATAACCGTGCTAAAATAATCGTAATTAATAAAATCCCATTGACTGTTGGGGGAAGGGAGTAGGCTAATATCCGTCCCCAGCGTCAGAATTTCCCCAGTTCATTATTATGTTGCATTCAGCCTTTTCAAGTGCTTTGCTAAATTCAAGGTTTACAGGGCGAAGAAAAGTGAATCGGTCAAATACATTGTATGTTGGGCCAAATTATTATCAAACGGTCTTTTGCCAGCATCAGTTTATTTCCTTTGCAAGTGTGTGGAACCCGTTGGATGCTTTCGCACGCTAGCCAGTCCTCACATTACAACGTGTTGAATCTGCTGATAGGCTGTTAGGTTACTTGTCTGGGATGAACTACTACTAGATAATTTGTTGTCACTTGCTGGTGCCTCTGTCATGGGACAATACCAGGTCACTGCTGTTTTCTAAACTGTGACTTCTGCCAAGTCTGACCTGTCCTGCTAGTTGTTCACTGTTACTACTTGGGCATAGAGGGGAGACCTAGCAGTGAAGAAGGAAAACGCAGCTTGTTTCTCAACGTTTGGGATGTTCTTTCAGCCTTGGTGACAGGAACACAAATAGTAGTAGGTTCCAGCAATAGTTTTGGTGTTTGAATCGCCTTTCAATTATATTTATCTACTACGATGGTGAAATATATAATGGAAAGGTCTTAAGTATAGACAAAAAAGTCAACCCAAATACTGTCTACGGGAAGTATCTGGTGAGAAAGCTGTCTCGTACAACTGGCCTCAATCTAAAAATATAGTAATTTTGGTTTGTGGAATTTTGTTTATAGATGTTAAAGGGATTTAGGCTACTTTCTAGAGTCACCGATGGTTGCATTTGCAATGTGTGTGTGTGTTTATATATGAGTTTGCTACGTTTACACTCCATTTTGAGTGATTTTTTTATTTAATACTTCCAAGAATATAGTATTTGTTGAGTGGGAGTTCACTGAAGTTAAATAAAAAAAACAAAGTAAAGTTAGTATACCATGGTCTTTAACCCTACACATTAAATGTTTTATACATACTAGACCAGGGGTGCACACACTTTTTCAGCATGCGAGCTACTTACAAAATGACTGAGTCAGAGATCTACCTACTATAAAATTGCTCAACATATAATTATTCAGAAATATATTGACAGTTCTTTATAAGAACCATATGTTAGTATACCTTGCATAATTGTGTGAACCCATATTGCTTGTTACAACCCCAACACAAAATAAGGAAATCAGCTTACAAATCAATAACGTTTATAAACAAAAACAACAACACAGGGATCAAGGAGGACTGCCAGTGGCACCAAATTAAAGAAAGAAATAATAACCCACCCCCCTTTGACAGGTGCTAATCAACCATAAATACAGTGGGTTGTGCTCACTCTAACCTAGGGTTGTAACAACAGGTAAACCTACGTGACGTTAGATGCCAAGCCTCACTCAAGGCTGACTCGCATAAATAAGTGGAGCCAAATAATGCAGTCAAGGATGTTGCACATTTCCTTATGTTGGAGTACTTTTCCTCTGTGAGTAAGCTCCAGAATTGTCCATGAGCTCTGGCCTTCAGCTCAATGTCGGCTTGTAGTGTCAAAATCTCATCTTCCACTCCAGAAGAGTTCAGATGAAACAGTGTTGTAATGTTTGATGCGAGTGAAACAACATCAGCATCTTCCCGAAAAGGGTACTAGCACGTGAATGTAGAGATTGGCTCGAATAAAGTCTGACTTGACCAATTGTCTTGATTGCTGTCCTGACAATTGGGATTTTAGTTCCTTAATCTTTCTCCTTCTCAACTCACTTTTTGGATCGAAGTTAGTGTCGTTTTTATGTACAGTCCGAAAATGCCGCTCCACATTTTCCTTTTTCGGTATAGCGATTGCAGTCTGGCAGATGAGGCAAACGCTTTGAAAACAACATAGTGTAAAAATATTCCAACTCCCATTCCGTATAGAAATTGTAAGTTTAGTCTATTTATTTGGTCCAGCTTCCCCACACATTTTTATTCTCTTAAGTTTAGAAGTCGTAAATTGGAAGATAACTCGCCATGAGCACATGCGCAGAGGTCAGATTGGTAAAACCGACTGTCAGTCAAGTGACAAATGTCATAGTGAGGATAATTGGCTGACGTCTACGTTTGCATTTTGTCTATCCATATAAGATTTGATCTTGCTGTTTGTAAGTCTTGTTAAACTTGATTTTATATATATTTCAATAAATCTGTAAAAAAAAATAAAAAAAAATGGCGTTTACGTTTTAATGCCATGCGATCTACCAGTACGACGCATTGAGCACCCCTGTACTAGACTATATTTCTCTTGTGTATCTAATTTACAAGCACAAGCTCTAATTGGACTATATGGACTTCAGTTACTAGTGTCCTCTGTAATACATCCAGAATGGTTGCTTATGTCAACACAGACCCCGGCACCTTGTTTAGCTGAAGAGAGCCCGATAATGATCGTCACCTCTCTCTGGTTTCAGTTTACACAAGAGACTGGAGGGTTACCTAGGCAATTGGGGTCCGTGTCCACAAGGTTATGAACATCTGCTGACTAACTGACTAAACAGCTCAATGCAGAGCACATGTAGGCTGTATGTTATTTCCTTCTCATGTTTACCTTTCAGGCAATTAAACTGATCAGCCTTTACTAAATCTTACTCCTCAGCCTTTACCTGAGGAGTAAGATTGCATACATTAAGTATGCATTCAGGGAGTGTAGACTAGGCGAGTATTAATCTGTCTGTCCCCTGTGCGTCTGTACAGGCAAAACAACAGGCAAGTCAAGTTATACTGGTGAAACAAACTGCTTCTCAGTTCCCACTGTGTCTGTGTGCTCTGTAGTGGAAAGATGCAGGCACCAAACCTGTCTGTCTGTTTTGGTGCTTTGCAAAATCTGTCCAAACCAAGTTTTGGACAATCAACTGAACACTCAAAACAATGTACATCAAAACCTTTCATGTAGCCTTGCTCAGGGATCATGCTTGGTTTAAATTACAGGCATTTTCCAGCCTGTGTTGAGCGACCGTCATCCTGCTCATCTCACTATAGCCATTTTCCTTACACCTCCAAACAGCACTTCAGTCCTGGTTGTTTTTTCTCAAATTGTAATTTTCCATCCCAAAATTAGCCTAGGAGGTGGTCCGAGGGTAGAGATCTTTAAGGATTGCTTGGCAAGAGGAGAAGAAGTGAACTATGTGGAGCATGATTGAGTCGAGTTAGTTGAGCAGAAATTGAAATGTTCAAGTTAAAACTACACATTGGAGGGAGACTGAACTAGGAACAAAGTGAAGAAGTCTTGTGAGTTTTCTGGTCAGTGCATTAGGACAGTAAGGATACCCAGGGAGGGAGGCAGAGATCGGTGTACCTAAAAGCACTCTGATTGGGAACCCCTCAGCCATTCTGGCTCCACTGAAGAACTAAATAAATAAGAGGATCCAGCCTGTCCTTGTGCAGGCTGGGCAAGGACTGATAACAATGAGCTGAGGAGGAGGAGGGGGGGGGGGGGGGGGGGGGGGGGGGGGGGGGAATCAACATGAGTGACCTGGGGTCTCATTTATAAAGGAGTGCGTAGAATTCTTACTAAAAGTGTGTGTACGCCCAAAAGCGTAAATTGTACGCACACTAAAATTCAAATTTATAAAACCATGCGTACGCACACCTGTAGGCAATGTTCGCTTTATAAATCACAGCTTAACCACAAGTGTGCCACATGAACCTGGCAGGTGATTATTTTTCACGGTGAATCAAGGCAAACAAAAAACAACACTAGTGCGACAGCGCCAAGTGGCAGAACCGGAGAAGAAGCGGTAACAACTGCAGTAGTAAATTCCATGTTTATGTATCTTGCATGGCGATTAAAAAAGAATTCAGATTTTGAAGTGTAATGAGTGTAGTGATTGCGCGGGAGCTTAACAACTGTTTTTCCACTTTTTTACATATGATGATATATGCACAGTATTAAAGAAATATATTTAGTTATACTTTGTGTTCTGTAGTTACATGCATTTCAGCCTCCTACAATGCGGTAAAAGGACAATCTGATTGTGAGACAGACAGCGCTGAATATTGAGTTGCATTGTACAAGATGTGTATGGAACAATTATCACGCAGTTCAAGCTCAAATAATACTGATGTATTTATTTATTCATTATAATCATGAATCAAATCGACATTTATTTGTATAGCCCTTTTTACAAGCAATGTCACAGAGGAATTCACATATGCCCATAGAACTGCCCCTCAACCAACCTAAACCCTCGAGGAAGACAAGGAAAAACTCCCAGAAAAACTCACTAGGAACAAAAAATTGAAGAAACCTTGGAAGGAGCAATTCAGTGAGGGATCCCCTCCTCCAGGGACGGTTGGAGAAAGTGAAGAGCAGAACACAGGCTAAAACAGTCATAACTCTAGAGAGAGTTAACAAGTTGTTGAAACATCAATACTCAATGCTCAACTTGGGTCTTAGGTTGCACAAAGTCAATTTAGGCAGCCACTGGGCTTGGGCCCATGATTGGCGCAGCATCACACGCAGGGGGATGAGGAAAAGGACCGGGAACTCTCTCCTTGTCCATCAGGGAGACTGACGTCCGACTGGTGACCAGATCCGGGGTTGGAAGACCATCTCAGATCGATGTCCACTGGCACCAGGTCCAACATTGGCCGATGACCACTCAAGTGCTGAGAGCTCAGTCCCCCCATACCAAAGGGAGGTATGGAGGGGAGGACAGTGAGACGGAGTAGAGGAGATGTTAGAGAGTGCAAGGAACAGCTAACAGTTATAGCAATATTCAGAATGAGGTCCCCACCGGTCAGTGTGGGCTAATGCAGCAATTAAAAAGACCCAAAAAAGGGGCTATTGACACAGCCTTAGACACCAAGACAGCACCGGCCCCCCTCAGTTGGAACATAAATCTGTTCCAAGAAAGAAAACTCTAAGATATATTTTTTGAAAGGTAGTATCTTTTGAAAGCCATGTCTCCTGTCGTCTCTAACTGTACGGTTTTAGAATCAGAATGGGGGTTTATTCGCTATGCAAGGGTTAAACACAGAATTTAAACATTAGAATTCACTTTGGCAGGAATTAGCAAACATAGAACATATATGTGGCATCCTAATAAAATATAAATAAATACAATGTAAAATATAGCTGCAAGCAGCGATGGTGGATTCCTCCTGGAAAAGTTTATGGAATTTATATGTAATTCAAATGAACAAAAGAATGAAGAAAGGAAAACAAGGCAATGGTGTGAATACATCCAAGACTGTAGTGACCCCTGTGCTGCAAGGGACAAAGGAATTAATATGTGAATGAGAAATATTTGCATGGTCTAGTAAAAACTAGTAATCTGTTTGTCACTCTGTGGAAATACAACATTTATTACAATAGAAGAAATACAAAAATAAGGATGACTTTTGAAGTCATATGGTGCAAAGTCAAATGGCTGTGTAACAAGTTGCCAAGATACACTGGTAATTGGTTGTGCACTTAATGAAAACACAACATGTATCACAGTTGAATAAATACCTAAAGTAAGGTGGTTTTAAAGAAGGTGCAAAGAACAATGGCAATATGAACACAAGAAAGAAGAGAGGAAAACAATGCAATATTTTCAAATAGTGAAGAAGTATGAACATTATAAGGCACAAATTAAAAGAACAGTAATATTGATTTGAAAAGTAGTTGTAGTGCTGTCAACCGATAGTGCTAACAATTTCAATAAGACACATGATTACAAAAAGTGCATTATAGCCATGGTGGAAAAGAGCAAAACCTATCGAGAGAAACATGTGCATTTGAAAATGTCCTGTATAGAAGAACAAGACCATCTTTAATGGTAAGTGGGAATCAAACCCTGCATAACCAGTTATGTTTTATGATGGCACAAGTCCTTTCATTCAATGTAAAAAACTGCTATCACATCTTAGTAGTGCTCTCTGCAGTGGTTCATATAAGCTCACTGACATATTTGTCAAGTCTGGAGGGTACAAAATGCTTGTCCAACTTCAATTGAAAAAATCTACATGATGCAGCACGTGATGCTGGCAAATCACTTACCAAAAGATGATGAGAGTATAGTTTACATGATTGCAATTCTGCATGGATGTGTAAAGCTTATTTCTGTTTAGTAGAATATTATCAAGGCCACTACTTTCCCATGTGCATACATCTTTTAGTTTGTTCATCAATATTGCTGTCAAACTGTTTGTCACACATTGTGCACAAGCATTATATTTACACATCACATGTCCTTGATGGAAAGATCCAGAGGTGGGAAGAGGAGGAAAATCCTAGTAGTTCAAGCTTGTGGTTGGGTTTGAATTCTTCTTTGGCATCTGAAAAACACAGAATAGTTATTTAGGAATTAAAAATATACACATCAGCAGTACTGGTCATGAAACTACATTGTTTTTCTCAAGTTTACATTATTGCTATTACAATTGACACTGGCCAAGCTAATCAACTGGCAAGTTACTAAAGAGTGCTTTTCAGAGCTCAATAACTGAACAATACAGAATATAAAACAGTACAGTTTGGAACACCTACACTGAACAATACAGATTATAAAATACTGTTTGCGCAAATAACTTAGTTGTCTTAAATACACCTCTCTGTCACTGAGCATAGCAACAAGCTAACCATCTGAAAACAACAACAACATTTGAACTATATAAACATTGACAAACATTGTAGTAATAGTATCAAAAAGATATATTTCTGGA
Organism: Protosalanx chinensis; assembly: GCA_030340685.1. NCBI lineage: Eukaryota > Metazoa > Chordata > Actinopteri > Osmeriformes > Salangidae > Protosalanx > Protosalanx chinensis. Next base: position 4,715,888 of record CM059337.1, read on the forward strand.
AAGTATATTGTACAGAAAAATGTAAAGATTTGCCATTATAAGTTGTTGAGGCTTATTTGTTTGTCGTGAGGAATGAGGTACATGGAATGAATTTCAAGATTACAGGACGAAAGACATACAAGTGGCATCCCTTTTAACAAGTTGAAATTGGGGTGTGGCCCTTAGTGCCCCCTTGACTCTGGACAAACAGTTACGAAAATCTAAAATATTATTGATACCTTTTGTGAGGGTTCTTCTGACGATGATAAATGGCAATTATGAAAAAGATTGGACAAAAATTACAGGACGAGTGACAAAAAAGCACGTCTTCTGAAATTATGATGTACAGAAAAATCTAAGGACTTGCCATTATAAGTTGTTGAGACTTTTTTGTTCATTGTAACAAATAAGGCATCTGTAAGGAATTTCCGAATTTTAGGACAAAAGGACAAAGGACATCACTTTGAAAAAGGACACAAATGGTTGGTCAAATTAAGGCGTGGCCTGTAGCGCCCCCTTTTGTCTCAAGGGAACCAAAATGGGTGTGGTATCTTATAATGTTGTATTGTTTCACCATGCCAAAAATCTCAACTTTTTAGCGCTGTGATCCAAGGCCTCCATCAAACCCATGTTACAATGGGAATAATAATAATAAATAAAGCTGCAAGCAGCGATGATGGATTCCTCCTGGAACAGTTTATGGAATTTATATGTAATTCAAATGAACAAAAGAATGAAGAAAGGAAAACAAGGCAATGGTGTGAATACATCCAAGACTGTAGTGACCCCTGTGCTGCAAGGGACAAAGGATTTTATATGTGAATGAAATATTTGCATGGTCTGTGGCTCCACCTATTATCCAAAGTAAAATGGCAGTGTAACAAGTTGCCAAGGTAAACTGGTAATGGGTTGCTCACTTAGTGAAAACACAACATTTATTACAGGTAAATAAATACCCCAAATAAGGTGGTTTTAAAGAAGGTGCAAAGTACAATGGCAATATGAACACAGAATGAAGAGAGGAAAAAAAGGCTATATTTTCAATTAGTGAAGAAGTATGAACATTGTGCCATAAATCTAAACGTTTTACTCATTTGGTCCAAGGGCTGCCATATACTTCCACTTTACAAGAACAATGTAATTGTCGTGTAATTCAAAGTGCACCATCCAAGTTTGGTGTGGCTATGTCAAAGATTTGCTGAGATACAAGACAACGACCAGTGTCATGATCCATCCAGCAGCCAATAGCAGGGTGAAGGTGGGGGCTTACTCAGCCCATTGTGTCAACAGATTCTTGTGCGTGTGAGTTTTTTTGGAGCCACTGGGTCTGGCATGACAGAGAGAGGATTTGCAAGACAGCCTTAGCCTTTAGCCAAGCAGTCACATTTCAAATATTCATCATTAATCAACTTTTCATCTTACATTCAACTTTTTCTCAGATTTGTATACAACACATTGTCAAGAGTCTACATATGAACTTGTGATTGATTCGGACTATCAGTTTTTGATTGCCACTTGTATACAGCAGTAAAATAGTCTTAGCCTTAAATTAGATGACCATTATTTACATCATTTTGGAAGTTATGAACTTAGCTGTTAAACTGGGTTGTATTTTGTAGTGTGTTCTTCGTGCATACATAGTTTGATATTGATATCTCAAAGATTTGTTGACTTTAATAATATTAAAAGACGAACGTCCTGTTTAGTTGCAATAATGCCGCTTTTAAATGGCTGTAGCGAACAAACGGTTTGAAATATAAAAAATCTTTTGATAATGTATGTGGGGCTTGGTCTGAAGATGTTACTATAGAAACATGGGGAAGATCGGACAAACATTGTAGGAATAGTATCAAAAAAACATATTTCATTTATGTATATTGTACAGAAAAATCTAAAGATTTGCCATTATGAGTTGTTGAGGCTTTTTTGTTTATCGTGAGGAATGAGGCACATGGAATGAATTTCAAGATTATAGGACGAAAGACATACAAGTGGCATCACTTAGAAACAGAACGCATTGGGGTGTGGCCCTTAGCGCCCTCTTGACTCTAGCTGACAAACAATTATGAAAATCAAAAATCGTATTGATAGCTTTTGTGAGGGTTCTTCAGACGATAATAACTGCAAATTATGGGGAAGATTGGGCAAAAATTTTAGGAGTAGTAGCGAAAAAACACATTTGATAACTTTATGTTGTACAGACAAATCTATGGGTTTGTCACTATAGGTTGCGCTGACTTTTTTGTTCATCGTGCCAAATAAGGCATCTGTAATGAATTTCAGGATTCTAGGACAAAAGGGGTACAAATGGCATCACTTTGAAAAAGGACACAAATGGTCAAATTAGGGCGTGGCCTGTAGCGCCCCCTTTTGTCTCAAGTGGACCAAAATGGGTGTGGTAGTTCATAATGTTGTACTGTTTCACCATGCCAAAAATCTCTGCTGCGATCCAAGGGCTGCCATTGACTTCAATGCTACAAGATTCGGAATTCCTACAATAACAATAGGTTTCCTCCTGACGGAGGAATCCTAATAATAATACCTGCAAAAACAATAGGTTTCCTCCTGACGGAGGAATCCTAATAATAATAATACCTGCAAAAACAATAGGTTTCCTCCTGACGGAGGAATCCTAAATATAGTATTTGGGGGGGGGGGGGGGGGGGGGGTGGTGGTATATTCACAGTAGTGTAAACAATTATGCAAAATTCACAGTAAGTTTTTAAAGTTTTACTAAGCTAACTACACTAACCTAATAACTCCCACCGTAAATTGTGTTCTTTCTACCACAAGAGATTGCTATCATATTACAACAAATATTGAATAACTTCACAGTACAACCGATATTGAATAACTTCACACTAACTAACCCAGCACATCCACACACTTTAACAGTCGTAGTACTGACTGAATAAAAATGTTTTTAACCTAACTTTGAATGTCGAGATGGTATCAGCCTCCTCAACTGAAACAGGTAATTTGTTCCAGAGAAGAGGCGCTCTATATGAGAAAGCCCTACCTCCAGCAGTTTTTTTGTTAATTTTGGGACAAAATAGCCAGCATCTTTGGATCTTAGTGTCCTTACAGGGTGATAAGGTGCAAGAAGGCCAGAGAGGTACAGTGGTGCTAATCCATGTAGAGATTTGTAGGTTAGTAGTAGAACCTTAAAATCAGCCCTGGCTTGGATAGGGAGCCAGTGTAGAGAGATAAGAGTAGCTGTTATGTGATCATACTTTCTAGTTCTGCTTAGTAGCCTAGCAGCGGCATTTTGCACCCGCTGTAACTTTGTACGCAGGTATTTGGGAGGCCGGAGAATAATACATTGCAATAATCCAATCGGGATGTAACAAAGGCATGTATCAATTTTTCAGCATCATCCTTTGAGAGGAGGTTTCTTATTTTAGCTATGTTACGGAGATGGAAGAATGTACAGTCGTGGCCAAAAGTTTTGAGAATTACATAAATATTGGAAATTGGAAAAGTTGCTGCTTAAATTTTTATAATAGCAATTTGCATATACTCCAGAATGTTATGAAGAGTGATCAGATGAATTGCATAGTCCTTCTTTGCCATGAAAATTAACTTAATCCCAAAAAAACCTTTCCACTGCATTTCATTGCTGTCATTAAAGGACCTGCTGAGATCATTTCAGTAATCATCTTGTTAACTCAGGTGAGAATGTTGACGAGCACAAGGCTGGAGATCATTATGTCAGGCTGATTGGGTTAGAATGGCAGACTTGACATGTTAAAAGGAGGGTGATGCTTGAAATCATTGTTCGTCCATTGTTAACCATGGTGACCTGCAAAGAAATGCGTGCAGCCATCATTGCGTTGCATAAAAATGGCTTCACAGGCAAGGATATTGTGGCTACTAAGATTGCACCTAAATCAACAATTTATAGGTTAATCAAGAACTTCAAGGAAAGAGGTTCAATTCTTGTAAAGAAGGCTTCAGGGCGTCCAAGAAAGTCCAGCAAGCGCCAGGATCGTCTCCTGAAGAGGATTCAGCTGCGGGATCGGAGTGCCACCAGTGCAGAGCTTGCTCAGGAATGGCAGCAGGCAGGTGTGAGCGCATCTGCACGCACAGTGAGGCGAAGACTTTTGGAAGATGGCCTGGTGTCAAGAAGGGCAGCAAAGAAGCCACTTCTCTCCAAAAAAAACATCAGGGACAGATTGATCTTCTGCAGAAAGTATAGTGAATGGACTGCTGAGGACTGGGGCAAAGTCATATTCTCCGATGAAGCCCCTTTCCGATTGTTTGGGGCATCCGGAAAAAGGCTTGTCCGGAGAAGAAAAGGTGAGCGCTACCATCAGTCCTGTGTCATGCCAACAGTAAAGCATCCTGACACCATTCATGTGTGGGGTTGCTTCTCATCCAAGGGAGTGGGCTCACTCACAATTCTGCCCAAAAACACAGCCATGAATAAAGAATGGTACCAAAACACCCTCCAACAGCAACTTCTTCCAACAATCCAACAACAGTTTGGTGAAGAACAATGCATTTTCCAGCACGATGGAGCACCGTGCCATAAGGCAAAAGTGATAACTAAGTGGCTCGGGGACCAGAATGTTGGAATTTGGGTCCATGGCCTGGAAACTCCCCAGATCTTAATCCCATTGAGAACTTGTGGTCAATCCTCAAGAGGCGGGTGGACAAACAAAAACCCACTAATTCTGACAAACTCCAAGAAGTTATTATGAAAGAATGGGTTGCTATCAGTCAGGATTTGGCCCAGAAGTTGATTGAGAGCATGCCCAGTCGAATGCCCAGGTCCTGAAAAAGAAGGGTCAATACTGCAAATATTGACTCTTTGCATAAATGTCATGTAAGTGTCGATAAAAGCCTTTGAAACGTATGAAGTGCTTGTAATTATATTTCAGTACATCACAAACAACTGAAACAAAGATCTAAAAGCAGTTTAGCAGCAAACTTTTTGAAAACTAATATTTATGTAATTCTCAAAACTTTTGGCCACGACTGTAGTTCTGGTAATTTGCTTGATATGATGCTCAAATGAGAGATCAGGATCCATTGTGACACCTAGATTTTTTTACCAGCTGGCTTTGAGAGACTTTGAAGCCATTTAAGTCTTGGGTAAAATTGGATAGATTGTTCCTGTACTTCTTTGGTCCAAAGATTTTCAACTCTGTTTTATCAGAATTCAGAAGTAGAAAATTTGCTGACATCCAATTTCCTATCCCGGAGACACATTTTTCCAGAGCATGAGGCAGTTCATCAGGCTTAAGGGAGACGTATAACTGGGTGTCATCTGCATAGCAGTGAAAATGTACACAAAAACTTCTAATTATATTTCCTAAAGGTAACATGCATAGAGAAAATAGCAAAGGGCCTAAGACAGAACGATGATGAGCGGCCATCATAGTGGCCATCATAGTGGACAAACTGTGATCTATCAGATATGATCTAAACCACTGAAGTGAAACTCCAGAAATTCCAACATAATGTTCCATACGTTCCAGGAGAATCTGATGATCGACAGTGTCGAATGCTGCACTTAGTTCAAGAAGAATCAGGACAGAGATAGAGCCTGCATCAGAGGCTAATAGAAGATCATTGACTACTTTAGCTAGTGCAGTTTCAGTGCTGTGATGAGAACGGAATCCAGACTGGAGAGGTTCATATAGCTGATTTACGGTAAGATATTCAGTGAGCTGATGTGCTACAACTTTCTCACACATTTCATTAATAATACTCAACATAGGTGGTCCAATAATAGGCAACTTCCTTGCGTAGTTTGCCAGGAAGGGGGTCAAGAAGACAACTGGTCAGGTTTGACGACTCTACTAGTTTTATTAATGCTTCCATAGAAATAGGGTTGAAGTGCCGAAGAGTCTGAACATGAAGAATGCTTCGTATAGAGGGATATTCAGTGTTCATGGTGATTTGGCCACGACTAGTCTGCAGCTTGTCCCTAATTGCATAGATTTTGTTGTCAAAGAATTCTAGAAATTCATTTGGAGAAAGATCCATGGCTCTCACTGTGTGTACTTTTACTCGTGAGTTTTGCAACGGTATCAAATAGAAATTTAGCATTTTGCTGGTTCTTACTGATCAACTTGGAAAAGTATGCTGATCTGGTCTGATTGAGGATTTGCTTATAGTCCAGTAGGCTGTCCTTCCAGGCCAAGCGGAAGACCTCCAATTTACTGGTCCGCCACTCGCGTTCTAACTTTCTAGTGGACTTTTTTAGAGTTCGAGTTTCCTCTGAGACTAAGGTGCAAGTTTCTTATCCTTCCTTTTCCTCAATTTGAGAGGGGCACCAGAGTCCAGCGAACACTTAAGAGCTAGATTCAGATCTCTAGTTTTATTATTCAGAGATCTATCTGGTGCAACAAGTGCTTCTAGTGCTGCAGGTAGAATACTTGCCATTTCCAGAGTTGTAGTTGGAGTTATGTGATGGCTACTAGAAATGTGCATAGCACCTCCTAGGTTCTGGCAAAGGTCCATTCTAAAAGTAACAAGGTAATGATCTGAATATGTAGGATTGTGAGGATGAACAGTGAGATCAGTAATCTCAATACCCTGTATGAGGACTAGGTCTAAAGTATGTGAATGAAGATGGGTAGGTTCGGAAACTACCTGTGTAAACCCCCGAAGAATCTAGGAGGGCATTGAATGCCTTACTTAAGGGATCTTTTGGGTCATCTACATGAATGTTAAAGTCACCCATAATTAAGATGTGATCAGTGTACATCATAAGATCCAAACAAAATTCAGCAAATTCTTCCAGGAAAGGGGAGTAAGGACCTGGTGGACGATACAGTGTGGCTATACAAAAAGAGGGTGGAGGGACCGGAATGGTAGCATTATTCCTCTTCAGTGTAGTTGGTGGCTTCATGCAAATTATTGTTTTGAATGTGTTCAGAGCTTTTAGCCTTAAATTGAAACTGGCTTTATAGATCATAGCAACACCACCACCTTTCTTAGAGACACGAGGGATATGCGAGTACATGCAATCCGGAGGTGACGCTGCATTCAGAGGAGAATATTCATCAGGTTTTAACCAGGTTTTGGTGAATCCAATCAAGTCCAGGTTACATTCAGATATCAGATCATTAATCAAAACAGCCTTTGTGGGTAAGGATCTGATATTTAGGAGTCCAATATTCCAGTATGGCTTTACAACAGCTTTAGTCTTAGATGCTTCCTCTGAAGATATAACATTCATAGCAGCAGCTTTAGGAGCGCTGACAACAGGAGAACAAGGCTGTACATAAAATAGGTTGGAATAATTCCTTACAATTTCAGGCCGAATATTTTTTTTTAAAGTAGCGGGGGACCGACACCGTCTCAATGGGAAAAACTACATCAGGAACCCCACTGGCTACACTACAAGCTAAGCTATCGGGCCCCGCACACATCGCCCCAGACCTATCAGCCTCTCTAAGAGACTGTAGACTGGCTTGTTCTAATGAGTGTCAGGTCTGCACTAAACTAGCTTCAATGTTTCCAGACAAAAGAAAAGCACCTCTCCAGCTCGGGTGGAGTTTGTCACTTTTCAACAAGCCAGGTCTGGCCCAGAAACGAGACCAGTTATCAACGAATCCTAAATCATGCTCCATGCAGAAGCAATCCAGGCAGCGGTTAAGAGAGACAAGTCTGCTGTAGATCTCATCACTCCCCCTACTAACAGGTAGTGGACCAGAGACTTGAGTCAATGTGTGTGAGGACAACAAAATACATAAATATTACGAGTAATCGCTTCTCCGACTTTTACTTTTTGCATTATGTGTCTCCAATTCCCACTGTCTCCAAAGAGTGCGTAGGTTTACGGGAGGGTCATAGTTTGCGTGGAGGACCGCACATTCTACCGCCAAGTTAGTTTTTTATAAATCACTGACTTTGCGTGAAAACTGCCGTACGCACATTTTCAGGTGGGACTCAAGGAGTGGGTGGCTGCATACCGTACAGGAAAAGAGAAAGAAAAGGAATGGATAGAATGGATAGTTTGGATGAATGGTTGGCAGGTGAATTATATAAACACATTTTTGAGATTCTTTGGGTCTTCCCAGCTCATCAGTACACTCTTGTGGTTGCATTTACTCTTTGACAGTAGGCAGTCAATCCTGTTCCATAACATACTCCCAATGGTACAGTACTTGCAGTAAAATCAAGCTGTTTTGACAAGCCTATGCAATGAACCTATTTGAGAAATATGCCTGATGCAGAATTATGTACCCTTTGGAAATATTTGTGAACAGATGTCATAGATCATGACCCCCCCCCCCCCCCCCCCCACACACACACACACACGCACGCACACACACACACACACACACTCAACAGTACCATCATTGGTATTGGACAGGAACTGGCCAAGTCATTCACACTTGGGTCTAATTCGATAAGAATGGCCGGTGACTCATTACCACCATTATTGGTCTTACAGCTTGAGCGGTTTGGCCAAACACAATTCTTCACTGGGAGTCCAACAGTAATTGGGGGAGACGGTGTATGCCCTTCTCTAGAATTCCTGAAATAGTTCACCAGTTGTCAAATATTCCGCATATGTTGTCAAGATGGGTGTACAGTTTAGGTCATTTGACTCATTGTAGTTTTGTCTAAATTTCCCATCGCATTCATGACAAAGCTGACTTGCTGAACTCATTAAATCATATGTTGTTGGTACAGATTGTCAGTATCTATCAAGTTGGATTCACAAACTGGATTCAAGTTGGATTTTTTATTACATTCAATCAAATAAATGTTTCTTCCCTCCAGAGGGAAGTCAGAACCAACCTGCCTAGACCTGCTTACAACTATCTAGGAAACATTTTTGTTTGTAATTCAACTCCCTGTTTGATAGACTGAAGACATCATAAGAACAAAACATGATTTTTACTCCCAATTTGAGGGAGCTAGTTCCAGTTGAGGGACCTAGTCCCAGTTTGTGTAGATTTTATAGTTTGTTCCATCGAGCCTCCAATTGTTTCTTGCAGAATGTCATGTGATCTAAACAGACCCAATACCGCCCGGGCTACAGCAAGGTTGTTTATGGCCACACACACCCCTGACCCGCTCTTCATTTACTTTAAACCTGCCCCTCGAGATATAATTAATAATAAGTACCCACACCAAAATAACCCTTAAAAACAACATGGCCTGCCTTCTCCCTCAACTGCAGGTCAGCGTTGTGTGGAACAGAGATTTTTGTGATCATGCCATCAACCCTACTCTACCTAGAGGCCTCCCAAACAGTCTTAATGATTTGTTTCCTCATATAGGGCCCAGCTTTTCTGGCTGCCATCTGAGTAAGCATGCTAATCTTAGCCTCCACCCAACCTAACACTCTCTCTCCAAATGCAAGCAGTACATGGTTTGGAGATTCACTAGCTTGTGCTACCTGCATGCTCGCTGGAGGAAATTAGCATGAAAGTAGGAGGTAAGGTCTTCAATTTGTTAAATAGAAACGCTATGTATTTGGGAGTTAGTAGGATGAATAAAATAATCTTGTTGCTTATGGTGCAGATTTGCTGCATAGCAGGGGAAGTTGCTAATGCCATTAGTTGAGGATGAGTTCCATTTATTTATACTTCCATGTGATTTACATGATCTTCATGCAAAGGTTAAGAAAATGTGTTCGAACTGCAGCATGGCGTCATGTGATGTTATGCACGCACAGTTTGGTGTCAACTAATGCACGTTACAATAAGGTGGAAGTGGTTATTCTAGGAAAGATGGTTATACTTAAGCTTTTATTCACCCCAGTACTACAGGTCCAACCTCTTAGAACACAGCATTTTGTTCTTTATCAAACAGGTTTATTTTTATCGAAGACCCTGTTTTTTTCTTCTGACCATTTATATATTTGCCTAATATATTTTCTCAGTATAAGTGACCTATTACAGGGTTCCTACGCAGTATGGAAAAGTATGGAAAAGTATGGAATTAGATTTTAGTGTTTTCCAGGTCTGAAAAAGTATGGAAAATTGAAATGAGAGTATGGAAAAATATTTCTGTTTCCAGACGTTTGCCACTACATGGTATGATGATAAAATGCAGCTCAACTTTCAGACAGTCATTCAGAATTTTGCCTAAGAAATGTGCTGAAATGCCTGCGGAGGGAGCGGTGCAGAGTTTTGCGATTGTGACGTAGCGTGCAGCAGCGAGATGAGCAAGTGTCAAAAGTTGGGCACTGAGCAGGGATCAGAGATTAACATTATGAGCAGCGTTGTTGATGCTAATATGTTTAATAATGTTGTAAATGCATAATTTATGTCAGTGCCCAATTTTTTTGTCATAATTATATGCATGACTCAAATCATGTATTTTGAGTCATGCATATAATTATGACAAAAAAATAGGGCACTGACACAAATTATAGGCCCAGCTAAATATGTTGTAGATTTTGGTGATATGCTACAATGCATAAGAGTATGTGTTTAATTAATTTAACCCCTTTGAGCAGAGCCTTTGCTCTCTGTATTGTCATACCAATGTTGTTGTGACATTGTTAAGTTGTTATAGCATAGTGAATGTGCCTGCCGGCAGGCACATCTGCGCGAAGGTGCTACATACATTAGTATTTGGTAGTGCGCTGATGTCTCCAAAATCTTCCAAAATTTGAGTATGGAAAAAGTCTGGAATTTTAAATTTGAAAATGTGTAGGAACCCTGCTATTAGCCCACATTTACTAGCCACATTTTTAAAGAATCATTTCAGCACCATGTGCTCTCCTAAACAAAACCAAATGGGAGGAAATTGCTAATGTTACTTATTATCCGGTGTCTGAAGTTGGTTACTACGTGAGGCCAAACTATTTCAAGGTCCTTTGCTCCCTCCTCTGCAGGTGTGTACAGCCAGCCTATGGAGCAGGAAACCCTGGACAGCTTGGGTCAGTGGTCTGTGTGGGCTCACAAGCCTGCACTGTGGCGCTCGCATGCAGTGTTCTTTTTGGCATAAGCTTGTAACATATGTTACAACTTAACCATCAAAGGAATGATAGAACAGGAATGCGTTTTGACCAGAGGTGGATGTAGTCCTGATAATTTCTGCTTGAGAAAGATATACATGCGAACAACAACATTTAAGGAACAGCACTACTGTCTATGCTGTGAAACGTGTCAATATTAGTATTACCTCTACATTTTCCCCAGCAGCCAACAGAGGGCAGTACAACTCTCAAGCTCTACAAGTCTCAAGCCAAGCTAACCCAGACGTCACTAACTGGCATAGTCGCCCGTAGAAGGGGGGGCTGCAAAAGGGATACAGAATAAATGTGAGAAATACTTGGACCTTCCCTGACCATGACAGTGGTCTGGTGAGGCAGGATAACCACTTTAGGGTCAGTTAGCATGAATACTGATACTTTAATTAAGAACAATTAGGACATAAATTATGCACAGCCAAGGATTCTGTAGCAGGATACCAGTTTATATATTCATGAGTTTTTACAGGAATGCCTCAAATGATGATCAGTTACCTTTCAATCTGTTGCATGCATTGGTATGTTTTTTGGAGGTGGGGAGTGGGCTGAGGAACGATGCATCACCCTAAATTATTTGATAATTCCATCCGCACAATACAGACTAGGGACACGCAGCTTTAACACAGCTGGCAGGACTCTTTCACGTGGAAAATTCCTAGTAACTGCTTAACTTCTGTTGTTGTACACCTCACGTTCTCTAAACACAAGAACATTCTTAAGTTTTGTGTGTTAATTTTAATGCTTACCGTTTGCAGGTTGCATGGTACGCTGGACTTGACGCATGGCAGTTGCATGATTCCAGTCTTGTGGGATTAAAAGCACGCAGGCCCCCCAACCATGGCACAAATCATGCATGCTAATGGCAATGACACAGGTAACCTTTCTTCCTGTCCCTTGTGATGAATATATCTGTAACCAGCCTGTATATTTACATTTGTATATATATATATATTTTTTTTTTTTTTTTTTTTTTTTTACTCCTTTTCAAACAAATGGACATTTATCTTGTTAATACGATGTTAGACATGTAAAATCTGAAGTTGCCCTTCCATTTCATCTCATCTGTTGCTGTGTTTACAGAATAGTCTGACTTGCTCAGTAGTTGCCAAAGCAAGACATGGTTATGGATATTACTCTTTGAACACTTTACATTTTTTAGCTTTTAAAGGGTTTTTGATGATGGCTACTTGGAATAGAGTTACTGCGTGCTTGTTTTAACAAAGAGAATAGGAGGATGCTGTGGAATTCAAAATATTGTATCATTTTTGCATTTAATGAATTGGATGGAGTTGGTGTGCTCACATGGGCATACACATATGGCGCTTTTCCACCGCAAATGTAGCACGACTCTACCCGACTATACTCGGTTTGTAGTAAACTCCTGAACCCGTGGGGTGGTTTTCCACCGCAAATTGTACCTCAAAAAGTACTCGGCGAAAGGGGCGTGACGTAGGCCCTGACGTCTTTTTGTACGCGACGTAAATAACACCAACGCAACCCACAAGTGGACAGAACCCACATTATAATTTTAGCGATGTTGACGAACTAGTCTTTTGTAACTTATCTGACTTTTAAAAAGCTTGTAGACTGTTGGTGTAATGGACTGTATCTGATAGTAATAAGTATTAGCTGCGGCGCTGTTGCTTTAAGTCGCTCTCGTGACTTCGTCACACTTTCTGGCCAATCAATGGCCGGCCGTCTGCCGACGTCACCTTTTAGCTCGACTTAAGATCGCCTGGTACCTAGAGCAAGAAGGTACCAAAAAAGTACCCGCTAGCCAGGTAAAAAAAGTACCAGGTACCATGGAACTGCGGTGGAAACGCAAAAAATGCGAGTAGGGGCGAGGCGAGCTGATTTCATGCGGTGGAAAAGCGCCAATACTGACTTGCGTAATAGAGTTGAAAGTAGATGAAAGGTGAGATGGATGGTCAGGGCATTGCGCTAGTGATCAGAAGGTCGGCAGTTCGATTCCCGGCTGAGGCAGCATGATGTTGTGTCCTTGGGCAAGGCACTTCACCCTACTTGCCTCGGGGGGCAATGGCCCTGTATGTGCTGCAAGTAGCTCTGGATAAGAACGTCTGTTAAATGACTAAATGTAAGTTGGACTATTGGCAATAGTGTACACAGTTTACCGACTCTTGACATCGGTATTCATTGCAAATAATCGGTATTCATTGTAAATGAGACATTTATGTGATCTGCGGTACCTGTCCCTCCTAAGACTATTCCTCCCAGTCTAACAAGTTACCAATACTTTTTTGTTACTTACAAACAGAAGTATGCTCTGTTCTGTTGAGTAGGAGTAGACAGTTTATTAACTTTGGTTGGATTAAATCATGACCATGAATACGGAGTCGGTTCCTACTTTGCAGCTATCAATGCCTCCATTCTTTTGAGATGCTTTCCAGGGTATGTTTTTGGAACTGATGCTGAGTTTGTTTCCCTTTAGCCACAGGAGCATTAGCGAGATGGAGCGCTAGTGTTTAGCAGTAAGGCCTGACTCACCTTTGGCATTAGAAATGAGACCAAAGAGGTTTGTTGGAGTTTGAGTTCAGGGCCCTGTGCAGTTTTGTCAAGTTCTCCCACACCTAAGTTGACAAACCACCCCGTATGGACCTAATTTTACATTCAAGGGTATCAATCAAGCTTAAACTAGACCTTTCTTTGGTACTCTGAATAACACAAGACTTATTTCCTCAATGTACTGAATATGGTGAATATGGTCCTCCACTAAATCTAAAATTTGAAATGGTTCTGTCCTTTATTGTCCAAAATAATAATGATATCCTTTCAGCATGTACCCTGCCACATACTGTGGTCTTGCATCTTCTTTATCCATGCAGCAGTTCACTTTTTTTACGTGTATGGCCATTTCAAAAGGTGTCTTGAACGACATGGAATGTTCTTCCTTTGGTAACCTCATTATGAAAGCCCGTTGTTGAGTTTGACTGGAGAATCTGGCAGTCACGCCTTACCCTTCTCATGCCAGGTTTGGCTTGTAATGTACAGTGTCATTCACGTTTTTCCACAACCATTCAGCTTTGTCGTCTCGGACGTTGCTGCAAACGGACGTTCTGTCACCAGTATGTTGACCTGATGGGCGGATGTTGATTTAATGGCAGTCTGAGGCTCTAGGCTGACGGGGCTCCCAGCATGCAAGGGCAGGAAATGCCAAGAGAGTTTGAGAGAACAGGCCCCTTTATAGCAGTTAGTGTTACATTGTGCGTCTGTTTGCGTGTGCATGCTTACTGCAGTGCTCTGCTTCCTGAGCCCAGTTATTTAGATTGTGCGTCTCTCCCTGCGTTCAGCATAAGGCACAGACCGTGAGTACTTTAACTGAAAAAGTTGGACTTGTTTATTATTGTAATTGCTCTCATTACATACTGGCTTAGACATTCGCCTAGCAGTTTTTAAAGCGTCTAAAGAGGCAATTGTGTTGTAAACTACTCATCTGTGTCTTAAGCCTGTTTGCTGTCTACCTGCCTGAAATGTAAGTTGTTTGTGTTGTGGATGACGATGATTGTGTGGCTCATTGCTTGGGGTTGTTTGATGGGTACATATTGGATTTAGCTGGTGGAGTTCTGAAATAGCATATTATAAACAGGTTTGATCCAAGAGTGTTATGAAGATATGTGTGTAGTCTAGTATATAGTGTAGCATATATGTTCTTACTCTTAGTACTCACAAGCTAAAAAGACAATTTTATATGCATGAGGAAAATGCATAGAAGGACCCAAATTGTGCAGCTTTGCTCTAATCCTAACAAATATCTGATTGTGGAAGTCTCTAAATGGTTTAATAACCATCCTGGGATTTTTTGAGTAAACTACTTGACTGTATAAGAAATGTTGCCCAAGAGTACATCTGAGGAAAAAAATATTTGTGGGCTGTAAAATTCTAAGCACACAAAGCCATTGTTACTTCAGTCAATCTTTGATGTTTGTTGTGTAATGACAACCTTTTACTTTCTTTGTGAACAATGAAAAGACACCATGGGGCTATGGGCTGTGTAGAAGAATAGAGTTGATGCATTTGTTCCATAAAGTCACGTTATCATAATCCTATGATCCTAATAATGACCATAAAAACTGTATTGGCAGAGATGTATACATTGCAGAACTTTTTCTGCAACCTTTAGCTGTTATTTCAATGAAATTTGTACTGCTTGTTGTGTGTGTCACGAACCTCAGTTGTGGCTGTGATGTTGTGTCCTTGGGCAAGGCACTTCACCCTACTTGTCTCAGGGAGAATGTCCCTGTACTTACTGTAAATCGCTTTGGAAAAAGGCGTTTTCTAAATGAATAATTGTAATTGTGTAATGCATGCGGGCACCCCCCCAAGATTACATTTCAGTACTGCATTTCAGTTAGAATTAATATTGAATGAATGTGCTATGAATTTGGAAGGAATTCCACACTTATGAAAGTGAAATTAAGGAATTCATGCTAATCCTATAAGTAAAGGATGTTGTGAATATTTCAGAATTTTGAAAGTTTGAACTCGGCTTAATATCTCGTTGACTTAGTTTACAACCTACTGTCAGTGTAATAAAGTTTCTATCCCATTTAGTTGCAGTAGCTATGCGCTGGTCTTCTGATACTTTATGAAACATTTGATTCAAGCCCAGTGCCAAACATCTTCTCAGAACCATCCCTTATTGCGGAAAAAAAAAGAGTGGAAATACTTTGGTGCCAGTGTGTTGTGCAACACAAGCCTGATTTGTTAGTTAATTATAGAAGCGACCGGTCTGTGGGACTCAAGTCAGTGGATGTCAGTTTGTCTTTGTTGACCCTGTCACGTGGTCATGAGGTCACTGCCCAGCTGTCCAGGGGTCCATGTAAGGCACCAGACATTAATGTAGTAGCTACATGTCAGTTCAGTGACATCAGAGACATCCGTGATTGTGTACAGTTGGTAACTAGTGCTATGGAATCACTAGCTCCAATTGTGTAGTTATGGTGTTTTGCATGAGGTTAAGACACAACAATACACTCTGTGTTAGCTATGACTGCATTACATATACAAAGCTACATTCAATTAAATGGTCCCTATAGGGCCAATAATTCACCATAACTATTACAGTTTTTAGAGTGGGATAATGCCTCTCCATTGGTCTACCAGTTTTAGATTGACAGTTCTTAGAATTTAGAATTTGACTTCTAAGACTCTTTTTGTTACACAACATTAATACACACACGAAGTATGAAGGCGTCTTTGGCTGTAACAGTACAAATACCACATATATGGAGCTCGGTAGGATCCTGTCAAGCCTTTTCTCTGATTGGGTAAGAAGATATATCAATCTAAAACTAGTGGACCAATGGCTTGTGTCCCTGATATCCCACCCATCCCATGTTAAAAACAAATACCAAAAAAGCAATTGGTAAAACTGACAGCTAGAGCAAAGTAAAGACAAAAGTAGTGTCATGTAACTAAGTGAAGCAATAGTGGAAGAGAATGCAGAGAGCAAAAACGTAGTAGAGAGAGGGAGGGAGAGGGTGCGCCAGACAGTATGACAGCTCATACAGCCTGTTCTTATTAGCAACACCAACCAGAGAAAAAGCAAGTGAGGGAGCGAGACAGAGGGGGGGAACAGACTGCATGCCTGTTTGTCTAAGGTAAGTGAAGCTTTAACAAAAGAGCCAGTGAGATTTAACGTCCCGCTTCTCTTTCCTTCTCTTCTGTTAACTGAATAGACAGGATTGGGCTAAGAGTTTGAGAGAGGAAAAATATGGTCAGGAATTTAAGGGTCTCAGCCATTTTATTCTGTTTGCTGTGTTGTGGCAAAAGTTCCACACATACCAAGGGAAGGGGCTTTCTTTGGCTTTCACAGTCTGACTGTGTAGTAGTGGTGTAGTATGTTTGTAGTTGTTCTGCTATGAAAAATAGTTTGTTTTCCTGGACGACAATCTCTTTTATGACCTTTTGAAAGGCATTATCTTTAGATGAACCTTTATTTCACTGATATGGAAAGAATTAAAGAGCCCACCTGAAAAAAAACCTGTAGATCTGTTTCATTAACGAATATGAATAACTTGTTGTGTTGTTTTGAGCTAGGTGGACTATTGACATGTTGCTGCATTTCTCTTACTGGTGTATTTTGGCCTGGGAAAATATTTACTCTGCATGTTGACAGTTATTTCCCTGCCCCGGTTGTGGTCTGTGAACCCTCGGATGGATTTAGGTCTGCCTTTGCTTGTGCCAGATATCAGCTATTTAAACAACAACAGCGCTACACAAATTGATTAGTAATATGTAATCACTTGTGTGACAGACAATTTTTCGCTGCATTAGTGCTGCTCCCTAGAGCACATACTTGTCCGGCTTGAACCGCTCCTCACCAAAATGATAAACAGTCATGCTTTCCAAAGTCAAGTATGTTAAACTCTTAAGTCATGTTTGTACTTGCCCAAGCATATTGGTGTGATCGTTTTCTCAGACCCAGAGTAAGGTCTCTTTTTTTACTTGACAATTCAGTCTATTTTAGAACATGTTAAATGGATGAATGGAAATTGCTGGCACCCTAGTATATACATGTCAAACCAGAAATGAATGGGGATTTAATGTTTTTGATTTTAAATGTAATTGGTTTGTCAGTAAAAAACTAACACATTTGATATATGCTGCAATGAGGTGGCTATTTTCAAGTCGTCAGGAATGACATTTTGGGAAATGCGTACTAAAGCCAATCAATGATCTGAACATGGATTATGTCAGTTGTTCCATGAAGGTGCAAGAAATGATGGTTCACAATTGTATAAAGTAGCTACAATCTAAGACAAGACAGGAATAGTTTCTAAAGGGAATTTGCTGCAAAAATAAAACCTAATTCCCCCCCCCCCCCTTTCCCACAGAAAGAAAAGAAATAAGTGCCAGAACGGAAGATGAAAAGGAGTCCTTGGCCCCATACTACCTGGAAACCCCTTACGGTTATCAGTTAGACCTGGACTTCCTGAAGTATGTTGATGAAATTGAGCGGGGCGACACTTTAAAAAAACTGAATTTACAGAGGAAGTCTAAATTGTTGGTGAGTCAGGCCAGCACCGGCGGGGTGTGCACGCAGGCCAGATGCATGTCCGCAGACTCCTTGTCTTCCTCTAACAGCGACGAGAGGCTGCAATCTCCAGTGTTCTTCGCCTCCCCGACACAACCCGCTCCACAACCTCCCCCCAACCGAACTCCTACCACTGTAAGGGCTGCCCTGGCCTATGAAGTTCCACCCCAGGCATATCTGACTGTCTCAGACCCCAAGCAGCTGCTGCTGCCTCCCTCCCCTAGAGTGCCCCCGCGCCACAACCTCCAGGTGGAGAAGACCCTCATGGAGACTCGACGGCGACTAGAACAGGAACGCATTCTAATGCAGCCTCCTGGGGAATTTCACACTCCCCGCCGCAGGTTGGCCAGTTTTGGGGGGCTGGGCTCAAGCAGTTCCCTTTCCTCCTTTTCTGGGTCTCTGGGCCCCAGTCATACTTCCCTTAGCTGTCATGCCTTTTTGCCCAATGGCCAGCCAGCCAACGGGGAGCACAACCCGTACACCCCATCCGTGGGAAGCTCAATCCGTCAAAGCCCCATGAACTCCGGCATGACCACGCCGGTCACCAATGTCAGTCCGCTGCATCTGCAGCACATTCGTGAGCAGATGGTTGTGGCCTTAAATCGGCTAAAGGAGCTGGAGGAGCAAGTCAAGACCATTCCCATCCTGCGGGTGAAGATATCGGTGTTACAGGAGGAGAAAAGGCAACTGACTGCCCAGGCCAAGAACCCGGGCCTTGCCGGCGGTTTCCGCAAGCGTTCCTACAGCGTGGGGAGTGCTGACCAGCTGGAAGCTTCGGCCCTCCTCAAGACAGAACCGGAGCTGTGCATCGTGGAACCTGAGATCGTGGAGCCAAACCCTCTCATGCTGAAGGAGTTCCGCTTCCTGGCTGCAGAGGTCCAGGCTCTGGAGAAGAACACTCAGGAACACAGCAGGCCTGGGTTAGGTACAGCAGATGCCACCATCAGCCAGACACAGGATAACCGGCCATCGCTTGCCATGTCTGCTGACAAAAACATGAATAACGTCACAGCACCTCAAAGGAAATCACCTCCACCTGTGAAACATTTGTCCCGGGACATTGGTGTGGCAACTGAGCATCAGGAAAGCCAGAACGCGTCAGTGGGCGTGACGGAGGCCATGCTGGGTGTGACAAATGAGGCAGAGTCGGAGATTGAACACCAGCACCAGACAATTGAGGCCCTGAAGGACAAGATCTACCTCCTGGAGGTAGAGCTGAAGGAGACGACACACCAGATGGAAATGGGGAAGCTCAAACTGGAGTTACAGGCTGCCGGTGGCACCAACAGGAAGAAAGTAGATAAAAGTTGCATGGCCAGACCCGAAACCTACAGTATGGCTGTGGAGGCCAAGATTCATACTCATTCCCAAGGTGTGGGCAACCACGTGGAACTCATCCACTCCAGCACCAGTAACTGTCCCCAAACAAACACAATAGGAGTATCTTGCCAACCAAATATGTGTAGCACCTCGGTGGGTCCAGACGATCCAATGGAGAAATGGGTGGTGCGTGAAAGAGCAGAGCTCCATGACCAGTGCGTAGGAAGGCAAGTGGAGACCTGCCACAAGGGAGTGAGGGCCGAGCTGGGCAAGGCTGAAGGTAACACAGACCTTTCGGTGGGCAGCTTCATACTCCAGGAAGCCAGTGTCATGAAAGAGTCAAGGTCAGTCGGCTGTGGAGAGTGCTCTGTCAATGTCATCGTTAGCCCTATAAAAGAGATGTTGTCTCGCGGAACCGGTCCGGACCCAGTGAGTAGAGCAGATTCGGGTGTCATGGTCAGCCCGGAAACAACTTCTCAACACACAAACACGGATTTAGGAGTCGTAAGTCAGTCCACCAACACTGTATCTGCACTCTTTGCTGACTCCTTTACCAACACAGTATTGCACACTTGTGAGAAACACACCAGCACGGCCCTGGCAGAGACCAGAACTGTTGCAGTTGGGGAAGGGCTGGTGATAGACCTGCCACACGTACCAAAGACCCATTCTGTTTCCGTGGGAACCACTGCCGAGTTGGAGTTTACCCTCCCACCGTCATCCACTGCCACAACTGAAGACCAAGGGGTGGGGCAGATCAGTATTCACCAGAACTTTCTGGTTGGAGTTAAAACCAGGAACATAGCCTGCGGCCCATCGCATCCAGCAGAAACAAGTCAAAAGGGTGACAGCAGTCATGCTGTGCCCTTGCAGCTCCAGCCAGAGGGCAGTGGAGGGCTGGACCACTACATTGAGAGGGTGCAGAAACTCCTGCAGGAACAGCAGATGTTGCTGGCTGAGAACTACACCGAGCTTGCAGATGCGTTTGGCCAGCCCCACTCCCAGTTTGGGTCCATCAACAGTCAGCTGGTCAACACCCTCACCTCCATCAACTCTGTCATGAAGTGCGGCAGCGTCGAGGAACTTTGTAGTGGAGTGGACATCCTGCAAGTGCAGTCTGAATTTACAGCTGCCAACCAAGGTAAGGCAAAAGCTGCATTTAAGACAATCTTTTCAGTAATTTGAGAAATTAACTTGAGATATGCAACGCCAACACATGCACAACATAGTTGAAATATGAATAGCATGTCAAATCAAATCTTTCCTAACCACTAACTAAACGAGCTGGCATATTTCCTAGAGGAGCCCAAAAATTTGAGGAATTTGAAACGCATCTGATTCCCCCTTGTTGGCCTGTCCTCTTTCATGTTGCACAAGTTGGCACTTATCTTCGACCAGATTCCCACACATTAGCACTGATTAAAGCAATCAGTCGAGCTGGCTGTTTACAGCCCAGGAGTGCACCAGTTGAACATTGCTTTGACACACCAGTTGTACAGTTATCTGAAAGAAAGCTGCAATGAGTTATCAGTGCATACCAAATTCCTACTTCTTGTTTTTAAAAGGGCTGCAACCCCCTAATAGACAGCAAAACGGCTTTGTCAGCTTTTCTTTTCCAACAATGCGATTGATCTTGCAAGACAAAGAAATGGCTTTTGTTCTAAGGGTATTATCATTGTTAATCAGTAGATTCCCCAGTACCTCTCTTGCTACCTTATGTGGGATGGGGTGAGAGGACTGTCTAGATGCGTGAACTTGATGTTTGATAGGGTCTGAAAGGCCACAGTTATCTCTGAACCTGAAAAATGCTGCTGGGGCTTTGGATGTGAACCAACATTGAGCTCCATGTCTTTTGTGACTCAGCAGTGCGGACTAAATGGACACTTGTTGTCTTTGTCATCCCTTTTCCATTTCATATCTCAACACTCCTGCGTGGCCTCCTCCACTGGGTGGGTGGGGGGGGTGAGGGGTTCATACGTCCTCCAGGGTTATGTAACTCCCAGCTCAGAGGTTCATATGCAGTATCCGAGTTCTTGGCTCAGTTTTAAGTGGACTCTAAATAATCTAAATATTATGTTGGACTGTCATGTCTCTCCAGCAATATTGCTTCAGACATGTTGGCATATGGATCTAAGTTCGGAGTCAAATCAAACTGAATCACATCAAATGAAACAGACAAACGTTTCTGCAGTACAGTGATAGCGGTTTATTAATGAGTAGAGTGCAGTAAACAAAGTGAGTCAACATTGTGCTCACTCAGCCACAATGCCACTTTCACCTTCATGGTCACCTGTGTAAATACACCTGCACTACACTAACACTACACCAATGTCCAGATAACACTCCACACATCAATTGTTCGTAAAAAGCTAAGAATTAAAGCAAGATTATTATGTGTATTTTCTGTATATATAAAGCATAATTCAATGTCTATTTCCAACAAATCCCTTATTACTCTTTAAAATAATACAATCCGCTGCCACACTTTCCTTTATTTCAAAAACTATATGGTCAACAGAATAGAGAGCTAAATCTGCTATTTTATACTTCTTCAAATAAATGTTAACCTTAATGATGACACGATCCAGCCATTAAATCCAAATATCCGTTGTTGAACAAATCCAAATCCATAATTTAACAGGCCCCCCACCTTTTTTACTCCCCTAGACGGAGGTCCATTGATTTCTGAAGTCTGCTCCCAGTCTGCCACCTTGCCTTTTGTGGCGAGCGACCCCAAACCCCCGACCCAACAGCCCTGCACAGCTGAACAGAAGAGTCGCATGGACCTGCAAATGTCCACTGCCCTGCACGGTAATTACAGCCTGGACCTGGAAGCACCCAACCAAATAACATTCCTTCCCTGACACACCAACATCTATTTAACACCTTCATCCAATTATTCTGCTTGTGTGCACCAACGTCGTTACACTTCGGACAATGTGGTTTTAACAATGTTTTTTGTTGCTGTTCATTGCCTGTATTATACTTATTGACTATTCCCTGGAGTTAAATCTTTTTAAGTTTCACGTCTGGCTGAAGTATTCCATGATTAGGAGAAGCCACAGCACACCTTATGACTGTTAACCTTGTGCCTAATATTATATTATGCCTATATGGAGACAGTCTTCTTTTGGCCAAATACCATCATAATATGTAGATCTTCTAAACGAATTTGTATTCTGTATTTGGAGGAATCTAAGTATAACTAACAAGCATTCACAAGAAGTTCAGTTGTGGAGCTTTGAGTAGGACACAAATATCCAAATCTTAAAAACTTGTGGAATGTGTATGTGGGTAGTATTTCCACTGAGAAGTGAGTTTAACCAATCCAACTCGAGTTATACTCGCCCTCTTCAACTCACTCCTGCGCACCACAGCGACCTCAGATGGTGGAGCTGAGCCCAAACTGTGTGTCTGAAGTGAACTATATTACTGACACAGGTGTCATGGCCTTGCTGATCAGTGATGTTTCTTCTCTTACTTGCCCTTCAGGTGGGGGTCAGTATCAGATTTTGCTGATTTACAACATGTAACTGTTACACTAACATTATATCAGAGAGGTATAGAGAATGCGTCTCGAACCAAAAAGCGAAATCATATCACGCCTGTTTTAAAATCCTTGCACTGGCTCCCTGTCTTTTATCGCATTGATTTTAAAATCCTTTATTTGTTTTTAAATGTCTTCACGGACTTACTCCTCAGTATCTGTCAGACCTGATTCAGCCCTACACCCCTGTGCGCTCACTAAGGTCAGCAGATCACTCTTTATTAGTGGTCCCAAAATCAAGGAGGAAACTTAGAGGGGATCGCTCCTTCTCTGTTGCGGGTCCCAAACTATGGAACACGCTGCCCTTGCACCTTAGACAGGCAGAGTCCATATCCGTCTTTAAGTCGGCTCTTAAGACCTATCTTTTTACCTTAGCTTTTCAGGGATGTGTTGACTTTTACCGTGTACAATGTGTCTCTATTGGTTTTTTACCTATTGTTGTTTTTACTGTGTATAGTGTGTGTCTATTGCGTTTTTAACATTGCTATGTACTGCACTTTGGTCAACCGTGTTGTTAAAGTGCAATAGAAATAAAGTTGGATTGGATTGGTTCACATTCGCGACAGGATCCATTCACTCAACCGTGTACTTGATTTACTTACTTTGTATTAAGTGAACTGCAATTCCCCCCCGCCCCGGGGGGACAAATAAAGGTTTTTCTTATCTTATCTTATCAAACTATTCTTTCAGGGCAGCCATTCAGTCAGAGCACCCTGAAATCCATCATGAAAAAGAAGGATGGCCGCCAGGGGTCAAACAGCACCAAAAAGAACCTACAGTTTGTCGGCGTCAATGGCGGGTGAGGCTGTGTGTCTATGACGTCTACAATTTTTCTTGTTAATGTTAGTGTTAGTGTGTGATAGAACTGCAGTAAACGTAGGTTCCAAAGAGAAATCTGGTCATCCAGACTGTGCTGATGTCTGTTTCTCCTCTCTTGAATTAAGGTATGAAACGACATCGAGTGACGATTCCAGCTCGGATGACAGTAGCTCTTCAGGATCAGAGGATGAAGAGGAAGATGAGGAGGAGAAGGAGTTTGGAGGAGAGGGGAGCTTTGGAAACATGGATGGAAATGTGAACAAGGTGTTAGTGGAAGTGGAAAGGAGGGAAGAGGATGGGCGGTCTGAGAAGCCTGAAGTGAGAGAGAGGTAAGTGGAAGGTTGTTGAAATAATTAGTTTGACAATTAATACATGATGTACCAGAATGGTGTATAGTAAATAAATACTATCTTGCAGTACATTTTTTTAAATGATGCGTCATGGTCTTTCGACAACTAATTCCGAAACTTTGTGTACTACAGGTTTGAACTGAGTGAAAAGATGGTGGCTGCGTGCAACTTGCTGAAAACACACCTGGACGATCCCAAGGCTGCGACCAGCAAAGATATAGTGAGCATCTTTTTTTGTCCCTCAATGCACATTCAACAGTAAATTAGTGCAGGCGTTCAATTAACATACTGTAGAATCCATTGCTAACTGTTTCATTAACAGTACGTTATCATATGAAGTCTGTCATTAGTGCTGCTTGCCGTCTTTGTCACAACCTCAAACACATTGAGGTCTACTTCTTCATTAGTACAGTAGAGGTAGGCCTCCCATCTGGATGATATGTGTACAATAGGCCACTCCTCCTGCCAGCCCCCCCACCCAATTGAGTCGTTCACATGACTTCTCTTCACCAATAGCGCTGCTAAATCTCAAGGATTAAAATTGGCTCAGATCTCCTGTTACCAGTGTCAAGTATTTATCCCAATCAAACTCTTTGTGTTTAGCAGACAGGTCTTAACTGTCCAGTGTCTTGCATCTCTCTTAACTGTCTCAGCTTGTCAGCTTTATCTCCCATCACCATTGTGAAATATGACAGTGTTTGTAAACAAATCTGCCTGTTCTGTGCCCCCTATACACAGAGAGCTTGTCTCAACACGGTGCAAAACGAGTGGTTCCGTGTGTCCAGCCAGAAGCTGGCCCTTCCGGCCATGGTGGAGGACTACCTGGAGGCCTTCGCCGCCATTTCCCCCACTGTGCTGCGGCATGTGGTGAACATGGCGGATGGCAACGGGAACACGGCGCTGCACTACAGTGTCTCCCACTCCAACTTTGACATTGTCAAGAAGCTGCTGTCTGCAGGTGAGGGGTTTTGACGGATCCTCAAACTATCTGTTCAAAGCTTTTAGAACCAGGGTGAGGTCGCAAAGTATGATTAAACATTACATTTACATTTTGATGCTCTTATCCAGAGAAGTAGGGGGTTCCAACCCGGGACCTTCTGAATACTAGCCTGACACCCTCACCTCTTAGCCACCTGACTCCCTTAAAGATCACCACCACACCCTTTTTAGCTCTGAAGTTAACCTTTTGCATAATATTGATGCAATTACCAGTTGTCTTTTAAGTCTCTAATCTCAGCAGTCCGAAATTGGTCAGCTCAAAGGGTGTCCTTCATGTAACTATGGAAGGCTGTTCTGGAAAAAAAAAAATTATGGATATATCTCAGTGGAATCACATATCCCCCTTATATGTATATCTGTCTCTATCTCTCTTTGTCTTTTTTTTCTGTCTCTATCTCTCTTTCTTTTTACATGTCTCTGTCTCTTTATATGTCTCTCTCCCTCTCTCACGCCTTGTATTCCCAGGCGTGTGTGATGTGAACCACCAGAACAAGGCAGGCTATACCCCCATCATGCTGGCGGCGCTGGCGGCCGTGGAAACACCCAAGGACATGCGCATCGTGGAGGAGCTCCTCAGCAACGGGGAAGTCAACGCCCGCGCCAGCCAGGTCTGTGGCTCGCCGTCAGACATGGAGGCTGAACAATAGATTAGATTCCCCTTCATTGTCATCATGCATGTATAAATGCTAAAACAAAGTACAGTTTAGCATCCAATCAGAAGTGCAAGAGAAGCAGTTATATACCGATCATTTAGATTAGTTTATGTACAAATTAGTTAAATGAGCAATTATGTACAGGTTAGTGCAATGTAACAGATAGGGAAAAAAAAATATTTCTATAGATTAGCAATAAATATACAGATGAAGTCGGGGCAAAATATACAGTTGTTCTATATTGAAGGTGCAAATATATGCAGCATGGACAATATACAGAAGTGTTATAATTATAACTAGAAAAAAATTCCTAAAGACATTTTGAGTGTGCGTGACTCTGGCCCGGGACTCCCCCCCATACATCACTGACACTGTTGAGTAATTTTCAGAATATGACTTCTACCATTGCTTAGGTATGTGACAGATCAAGCTTTCAACAGGTGTTCATATGCTGATGCACTAGTAGTAGCGTAAACACGAATTTCAGCAGGATTAAAGACAGCTCCACTTGAGCACACTGCCACAGTTTAAGTTTAAGTAGTAAGCAAGCAGTAAACCATTGGTCACTCTGTGTCAGGTATCACTTTACATTACAGTTCAGTAGCATAGTATGAGTTTGGTTCTAATTTGATAATAGTGATAAATGCTTTAAAAAACTTAGAGTGTAAAAAGACCCAAATACATCCAATGCCAGAAATAGGCCATCAATGGCTATGACTTTGGTATTAGAAATACACCTTTTATCAAAATGATACCGCATTATAAATATCAGATAACATTATAAAGTTATACAGCTGTGTTAAATGTCAAATCAATCCACATGCAATCAAACATGTAACAAATCAGGATTCAGCAATAAGCTAGCATCAAAATTCACAAAAAGCACTAGGTCACACAGTTCTGATATCACACTAACAAAAACAGTGCTTTTTATCCAACATTCATTGAGGAAAAACACACACGCACATACACATACACACACGCACATACACACACGCACATACACACACACACACGCACATACACACACACATATATATATATATATATATACTGTTTTTGTTAGTGTGATTTCAGAACTGTGTGACCTAGTGCTCACACAGTTCTGATATCACACTAACAAAAACAGTGCTTTTTATCCAACATTAATTGAGAAACACACACGCACATACACACACACACACACACACACACACATACATATATATCTATCTATAGATAGATACATATATGTGCATACACACAGGCAGTCTGTACATTAATGACTTAATGATGAACTGTCAATCAAACCATTCAGTGCAATGAATCACTTAGTAGCAGACACACAGGTTTAATCATCTATAAACTACAGGACTCCCCATACAACACTAGCCAATAGTTTGCAAGGTCAACCAGTATCCAGACGATTATAAATGTTTTACAGCAAGCCCCCCCAACAATTTAAATAGCAATTCCTAAAAGACCTGTATTTAATCCCCACTGTTTCTCTATGGAACTTCCGATCCCAACCACCCACACACCTCCCCAATACCCCAAACCCTTCCGAAATCACCCCCCCCCCGAGCCCCCCGCAACGTCACAATCTCCGCTTGAAGGTGCATGTAAATCAATCGCGATTCTCAAACCTCTCCCACAAATAGGCTCATAGCTCATCAACCCGACCTCCCACACACCTCCCCAATATCTCGTTAGAATCCTATGGACCCCACCACATGAACCCTGCCCTCAAACCCCCCCTGCACGAGCCCCCCCGCCCCCCGCGAACGCCGATCGCCCCCCCCCCCCCTCCGAAAACGACCCTAAACGGTCAAAATGCACACAAATAACCCCCCCCCATAACCCTCCACCACCGTCCTGACTGATAAGCACATGAATACATATAAGCCCAAATGTTAAAGAAGTCCAAAACCCACATCTTAGCATGCTAGAAACATATGCTGATGCACTAGCAATTAGCTTAAGCGCTAATTTCAGCATTGGTCGCTAATGTTAGCAAACAGCATATCTTTACAGCTAGTTGGAATGTCAGTTGTAAATCCTGACTGATAAGCACATGAATACCTATGAGCCCAAATGTTAAAGAAGTCAAAAACCTACATTTTAGATAGCATGCTAGCGAAAGAGTTGAAAAAGATGTTCGCTTACCTTAGAGACTTAGAGCCAGAGAGGAAGAGTTGAGCTGGAGTACAGTTTATAAATACACCCGAAACAAAAAGAGCCAATTTGATTCCTCCAGTAAATATCCTCCAATTAAAGTTAATAAATGTGAAATGAATTACTGTTCATAAAATGACCACCGTCTTCCCCTCTCCTCTTTCAAGCACGTTGCTAAGTAACGAACTAAAGCAGACAGTTGCAACTGTCATGTCAGTTGAACAGACAGAGAGAAAAGGCTTACAGCACCCCTCGAACAGGAAGGATTTCTGGCCAAACCGTGTTTCCAATCATAAAACCAGGTTAACGTGAAGCGGGCTGAGCCCTTCCTGAACGTCTACATAGACATTTTGTGTTGACAAGTGAAGAAATGTGCTCTTGGGAGCAATTCTAAAAAGTGTTGGTTTTGTTTTCCTCCTGAAATTTTCCTGGCACTTTTAACATGGGAGTCTATGAGGCTCTTCATGGGTGCTGCGGCCGAATTTTCGCATGTCAAGCTAAAACAATAAATCTGACAGATAAAGTAAAGCAAGTGTGAGCTAGAGGACACATTTTCCTACGTTTCTATGTATAAATTGTGTCTGTAGTGGTGCATTTGAGGCCATGGTAGTCGAATACGTTTTTTTTTTTTTACACATTTCTCTCTCTTCTCCTCACTCTAGCGATGACATCTCCACTCTACCTCTCAAACATTCTCTCCATTAACACCCATTCATTTTTTTGGTGTGGTTTTTGGCAATTCTTGGGCAAAATTGTTAGCCAAAAGTCTTAGAAAAATCATAGCACACATGTCGGGGCCGAGCCGCACGTTTTGATATAATTTTTGTGTATATGCGTCAAAAACTCTGTTAGGTGTTTTGAGCCAAAAAACGGCGTAAGAATAATAATAACTAGAAAAAAATTCCTAAAGAAATTTTGAGTGTGCGTGACTCTGGCCCGGGACTCTCTCCCATACATCACTGACACTGTTGAGTAATTTTCAGAATATGACTTCTACCATTGCTTAGGTATGTGACAGATCAAGCTTTCAACAGGTGTTCATATGCTGATGCACTAGTAGTAGCGTAAACACTAATTTCAGCAGGATTAAAGACAGCTCCACTTGAGCACACTGCCACAGTTTAAGTTTAAGTAGTAAGCAAGCAGTAAACCATTGGTCACTCTGTGTCAGGTAGCACTATACATTACAGTTCAGTAGCATAGTATGAGTTTGGTTCTAATTTGATAATAGTGATAAATGCTTTAAAAAACTTAGAGTGTAAAAAGACCCAAATACATCCAATGCCAGAAATAGGCCATCAATGGCTATGACTTTGGTATTAGAAATACACCTTTTATCAAAATGATACCGCATTATAAATATCAGATAACATTATAAAGTTATACAGCTGTGTTAAATGTCAAATCAATCCACATGCAATGAAACATGTAAAAAATCAGGATTCAGCAATAAGCTAGCATCAAAATTCACAAAAAGCACTAGGTCACAGTTCTGATATCACACTAACAAAAACAGTGCTTTTTATCCAACATTAATTGAGGAAAAACACACACGCACATACACATACACACACGCACATACACACACACGCACATACACACACACACACACACACACATATATATATATATATATATATATACTGTTTTTGTTAGTGTGATTTCAGAACTGTGTGACCTAGTGCTCACACAGTTCTGATATCACACTAACAAAAACAGTGCTTTTTATCCAACATTAATTGAGAAAAACACACACGCACATACACACACGCACATACACACACACACACACACACACACATACACATATATATATATATATATCTATAGATAGATAACTATATGTGCATACACACAGGCAGTCTGTACATTAATGACTTAATGATGAACTGTCAATCAAACCAACTTAGTGTAAAAAGACCCAAATACATCCAATGCCAGAATTAGGCCATCAATGGCTATGACTTTGGTATTAGAAATACACCTTTTATCAAAATTATACCGCATTATAAATATCAGATAACATTATAAAGTTATACAGCTGTGTTAAATGTCAAATCAATCCACATGCAATCAAACATGTAACAAATCCGGATTCAGCAATAAGCTAGCATCAAAATTCACAAAAAGCACTAGGTCACACAGTTCTGATATCACACTAACAAAAACAGTGCTTTTTATCCAACATTAATTGAGGAAAAACACACACGCACATACACATACACACACGCACATACACACACACACACACACACACGCACATACATACACACACACACACACACACATATATATATATATATATATATATATATATATATATATATACTGTTTTTGTTAGTGTGATTTCAGAACTGTGTGACCTAGTGCTCACACAGTTCTGATATCACACTAACAAAAACAGTGCTTTTTATCCAACATTAATTGAGAAAAACACACACGCACATACACACACGCACATACACACACACACACACATACACATATATATATATATATATCTATAGATAGATACATATATGTGCATACACACAGGCAGTCTGTACATTAATGACTTAATGATGAACTGTCAATCAAACCAACTTAGTGTAAAAAGACCCAAATACATCCAATGCCAGAATTAGGCCATCAATGGCTATGACTTTGGTATTAGAAATACACCTTTTATCAAAATGATACCGCATTATAAATATCAGATAACATTATAAAGTTATACAGCTGTGTTAAATGTCAAATCAATCCACATGCAATCAAACATGTAACAAATCAGGATTCAGCAATAAGCTAGCATCAAAATTCACAAAAAGCACTAGGTCACACAGTTCTGATATCACACTAACAAAAACAGTGCTTTTTATCCAACATTAATTGAGGAAAAACACACACGCACATACACATACACACACGCACATACACACACACACACGCACATACACACACACTTATATATATATATATATACTGGTTTTGTTAGTGTGATTTCAGAACTGTGTGACCTAGTGCTCACACAGTTCTGATATCACACTAACAAAAACAGTGCTTTTTATCCAACATTAATTGAGAAAAACACACACGCACATACACACACGCACATACACACACACACACACATATATCTATCTATAGATAGATACATATATGTGCATACACACAGGCAGTCTGTACATTAATGACTTAATGATGAACTGTCAATCAAACCATTCAGTGCAATGAATCACTTAGTAGCAGACACACAGGTTTAATCATCTATAAACTACAGGACTACAGGACTCCCCATACAACACTAGCCAATAGTTTGCAAGGTCAACCAGTATCCAGACGATTATGAATGTTTTACAGCAAGCCCCCCCAACAATTTAAATAGCAATTCCTAAAAGACCTGTATTTAATCCCCACTGTTTCTCTATGGAACTTCCGATCCCAACCACCCACACACCTCCCCAATACCCCAAACCCTTCCGAAATCGCCCCCCCGAGCCCCCCGCAACGTCACAATCTCCGCTTGAAGGTGCATGTAAATCAATCGCGATTCTCAAACCTCTCCCACAAATAGGCTCATAGCTCATCAACCCGACCTCCCACACACCTCCCCAATATCTCGTTAGAATCCTATGGACCCCAGCACATGAACCCTGCCCTCAAACCCCCCCGCACGAGCCCCCCCGCCCCCCGCCCCCCGCGAACGCCGATCGCCCCCCCCCCCCCTCCGAAAACGACCCTAAACGGTCAAAATGCACACAAATAACCCCCCCCCATAACCCTCCACCACCGTCCTGACTGATAAGCACATGCATACATATAAGCCCAAATGTTAAAGAAGTCCAAAACCCACATCTTAGCATGCTAGAAACATATGCTGATGCACTAGCAATTAGCTTAAGCGCTAATTTTAGCATTGGTCGCTAATGTTAGCAAACAGCATATCTTTACAGCTAGTTGGAATATCAGTTGTAAATCCTGACTGATAAGCACATGAATACCTATGAGCCCAAATGTTAAAGAAGTCAAAAACCTACATTGTAGATAGCATGCTAGCGAAAGAGTTGAAAAAGATGTTTGCTTACCTTAGAGACTTAGAGCCAGAGAGGAAGAGTTGAGCTGGAGTACAGTTTATAAATACACCCGAAACAAAAAGAGCCAATTTGATTCCTCCAGTAAATATCCTCCAATTAAAGTTATTAAATGTGAAATGAATTACTGTTCATAAAATAGCCACCGTCATTCGTGGCCACCGTCTCTCCTCTTTCAAGCACGTTGCTAAGTAACGAACTAATGAGTTGCAGCTGACAGTTGCAACTGTCATGTCAGTTGAACAGACAGAGAGAAAAGGCTAACCGCACCCCTCGAACAGGAAGGATTTCTGGCCAAACCGTGTTTCCAATCATAAAACCAGGTTAACGTGAAGCCGGCTGAGCCCTTCCTGAATGTCTACATAGGCATTTTGTGTTGACAAGTGAAGAAATGTGCTCTTGGGAGCAATTCTAAAAAGTGTTAGTTTTGTATTCCTCCTGAAATTTTCCTGGCACTTTTAACATGGGAGTCTATGAGGCTCTTCATGGGTGCTGCGGCCGAATTTTCGCATGTCAAGCTAAAACAATAAATCTGACAGATAAAGTAAAGCAAGTGTGAGCTAGAGGACACATTTTCCTACGTTTCTATGTATAAATTGTGTCTGTAGTGTTGCATTTGAGGCCATGGTAGTCGAATATGTTTTATTTTTTTCACGAATTCTTCTGTCTCCTCTCCACTCTAGCGATGACATCACCCACTCTAGTTTTCAAACATTCTCTCCATTAACACCCATTAATTTTTCTGGTGTGGTTTTTGGCAATTTTTGGGCAAAATTGTTCGCCAAAAGTCTTAGAAAAATCATAGCACACATGTCGGGGCCGAGCCGCACGTTTTGATATAACTTTTTTGTATATGCGTCAAAAACTCTGGTAGATGTTTTGAGCCAAAAAACGGCGTAAGAATAATAATAATAACTAGAAAAAAATTCCTAAAGAAATTTTGAGTGTGCGTGACTCTGGCCCGGGACTCTCCCCCATACATCACTGACACTGTTGAGTAATTTTCAGAATATGACTTCTACCATTGCTTAGGTATGTGACAGATCAAGCTTTCAACAGGTGTTCATTTGCCGATGCACTAGTAGTAGCGTAAACACTCCTTTCAGCAGGATTAAAGACAGCTCCACTTCAGCACACTGCCACAGTTTAAGTTTAAGTAGTAAGCAAGCAGTAAACCATTGGTCACTCTGTGTCAGGTATCACTTTACATTACAGTTCAGTAGCATAGTATGAGTTTGGTTCTAATTTGATAATAGTGATAAATGCTTTAAAAAACTTAGAGTGTAAAAAGATCCAAATACATCCAATGCCAGAATTAGGCCATCAATGGCTATGACTTTGGTATTAGAAATACACCTTTTATCAAAATGATACCGCATTATAAATATCAGATAATATTATAAAGTTATACAGCTGTGTTAAATGTCAAATCAATCCACATGCAATCAAACATGTAACAAATCAGGATTCAGCAATAAGCTAGCATCAAAATTCACAAAAAGCACTAGGTCACACAGTTCTGATATCACACTAACAAAAACTGTGCTTTTTATCCAACATTAATTGAGGAAAAACACACACGCACATACACATACACACACACACACGCACACACACACACGCACATACACACACACACACACACATATATATATATATATATATACTGTTTTTGTTAGTGTGATTTCAGAACTGTGTGACCTAGTGCTCACACAGTTCTGATATCACACTAACAAAAACAGTGCTTTTTATCCAACATTAATTGAGAAAAACACACACGCACATACACACACGCACATACACACACACACACACACACACATACACATATATATATATATATATCTATAGATAGATAACTATATGTGCATACACACAGGCAGTCTGTACATTAATGACTTAATGATGAACTGTCAATCAAACCAACTTAGTGTAAAAAGACCCAAATACATCCAATGCCAGAATTAGGCCATCAATGGCTATGACTTTGGTATTAGAAATACACCTTTTATCAAAATTATACCGCATTATAAATATCAGATAACATTATAAAGTTATACAGCTGTGTTAAATGTCAAATCAATCCACATGCAATCAAACATGTAACAAATCCGGATTCAGCAATAAGCTAGCATCAAAATTCACAAAAAGCACTAGGTCACACAGTTCTGATATCACACTAACAAAAACAGTGCTTTTTATCCAACATTAATTGAGGAAAAACACACACGCACATACACATACACACACGCACATACACACACACACACACACACACACACACGCACATACACACACACACACACACACACACATATATATATATATATATATATATATATATATATATACTGTTTTTGTTAGTGTGATTTCAGAACTGTGTGACCTAGTGCTCACACAGTTCTGATATCACACTAACAAAAACAGTGCTTTTTATCCAACATTAATTGAGAAAAACACACACGCACATACACACACGCACATACACACACACACACACATACACATATATATATATATATATCTATAGATAGATACATATATGTGCATACACACAGGCAGTCTGTACATTAATGACTTAATGATGAACTGTCAATCAAACCAACTTAGTGTAAAAAGACCCAAATACATCCAATGCCAGAATTAGGCCATCAATGGCTATGACTTTGGTATTAGAAATACACCTTTTATCAAAATGATACCGCATTATAAATATCAGATAACATTATAAAGTTATACAGCTGTGTTAAATGTCAAATCAATCCACATGCAATCAAACATGTAACAAATCAGGATTCAGCAATAAGCTAGCATCAAAATTCACAAAAAGCACTAGGTCACACAGTTCTGATATCACACTAACAAAAACAGTGCTTTTTATCCAACATTAATTGAGGAAAAACACACACGCACATACACATACACACACGCACATACACACACACACACGCACATACACACACACTTATATATATATATATATACTGGTTTTGTTAGTGTGATTTCAGAACTGTGTGACCTAGTGCTCACACAGTTCTGATATCACACTAACAAAAACAGTGCTTTTTATCCAACATTAATTGAGAAAAACACACACGCACATACACACACGCACATACACACACACACACACATATATCTATCTATAGATAGATACATATATGTGCATACACACAGGCAGTCTGTACATTAATGACTTAATGATGAACTGTCAATCAAACCATTCAGTGCAATGAATCACTTAGTAGCAGACACACAGGTTTAATCATCTATAAACTACAGGACTACAGGACTCCCCATACAACACTAGCCAATAGTTTGCAAGGTCAACCAGTATCCAGACGATTATGAATGTTTTACAGCAAGCCCCCCCAACAATTTAAATAGCAATTCCTAAAAGACCTGTATTTAATCCCCACTGTTTCTCTATGGAACTTCCGATCCCAACCACCCACACACCTCCCCAATACCCCAAACCCTTCCGAAATCGCCCCCCCGAGCCCCCCGCAACGTCACAATCTCCGCTTGAAGGTGCATGTAAATCAATCGCGATTCTCAAACCTCTCCCACAAATAGGCTCATAGCTCATCAACCCGACCTCCCACACACCTCCCCAATATCTCGTTAGAATCCTATGGACCCCAGCACATGAACCCTGCCCTCAAACCCCCCCGCACGAGCCCCCCCGCCCCCCGCCCCCCGCGAACGCCGATCGCCCCCCCCCCCCTCCGAAAACGACCCTAAACGGTCAAAATGCACACAAATAACCCCCCCCCATAACCCTCCACCACCGTCCTGACTGATAAGCACATGCATACATATAAGCCCAAATGTTAAAGAAGTCCAAAACCCACATCTTAGCATGCTAGAAACATATGCTGATGCACTAGCAATTAGCTTAAGCGCTAATTTTAGCATTGGTCGCTAATGTTAGCAAACAGCATATCTTTACAGCTAGTTGGAATATCAGTTGTAAATCCTGACTGATAAGCACATGAATACCTATGAGCCCAAATGTTAAAGAAGTCAAAAACCTACATTGTAGATAGCATGCTAGCGAAAGAGTTGAAAAAGATGTTTGCTTACCTTAGAGACTTAGAGCCAGAGAGGAAGAGTTGAGCTGGAGTACAGTTTATAAATACACCCGAAACAAAAAGAGCCAATTTGATTCCTCCAGTAAATATCCTCCAATTAAAGTTATTAAATGTGAAATGAATTACTGTTCATAAAATAGCCACCGTCATTCGTGGCCACCGTCTCTCCTCTTTCAAGCACGTTGCTAAGTAACGAACTAATGAGTTGCAGCTGACAGTTGCAACTGTCATGTCAGTTGAACAGACAGAGAGAAAAGGCTAACCGCACCCCTCGAACAGGAAGGATTTCTGGCCAAACCGTGTTTCCAATCATAAAACCAGGTTAACGTGAAGCCGGCTGAGCCCTTCCTGAATGTCTACATAGGCATTTTGTGTTGACAAGTGAAGAAATGTGCTCTTGGGAGCAATTCTAAAAAGTGTTAGTTTTGTATTCCTCCTGAAATTTTCCTGGCACTTTTAACATGGGAGTCTATGAGGCTCTTCATGGGTGCTGCGGCCGAATTTTCGCATGTCAAGCTAAAACAATAAATCTGACAGATAAAGTAAAGCAAGTGTGAGCTAGAGGACACATTTTCCTACGTTTCTATGTATAAATTGTGTCTGTAGTGTTGCATTTGAGGCCATGGTAGTCGAATATGTTTTATTTTTTTCACGAATTCTTCTGTCTCCTCTCCACTCTAGCGATGACATCACCCACTCTAGTTTTCAAACATTCTCTCCATTAACACCCATTAATTTTTCTGGTGTGGTTTTTGGCAATTTTTGGGCAAAATTGTTCGCCAAAAGTCTTAGAAAAATCATAGCACACATGTCGGGGCCGAGCCGCACGTTTTGATATAACTTTTGTGTATATGCGTCAAAAACTCTGGTAGATGTTTTGAGCCAAAAAACGGCGTAAGAATAATAATAATAACTAGAAAAAAATTCCTAAAGAAATTTTTAGTGTGCGTGACTCTGGCCCGGGACTCTCCCCCATACATCACTGACACTGTTGAGTAATTTTCAGAATATGACTTCTACCATTGCTTAGGTATGTGACAGATCAAGCTTTCAACAGGTGTTCATTTGCCGATGCACTAGTAGTAGCGTAAACACTCCTTTCAGCAGGATTAAAGACAGCTCCACTTCAGCACACTGCCACAGTTTAAGTTTAAGTAGTAAGCAAGCAGTAAACCATTGGTCACTCTGTGTCAGGTATCACTTTACATTACAGTTCAGTAGCATAGTATGAGTTTGGTTCTAATTTGATAATAGTGATAAATGCTTTAAAAAACTTAGAGTGTAAAAAGATCCAAATACATCCAATGCCAGAATTAGGCCATCAATGGCTATGACTTTGGTATTAGAAATACACCTTTTATCAAAATGATACCGCATTATAAATATCAGATAACATTATAAAGTTATACAGCTGTGTTAAATGTCAAATCAATCCACATGCAATCAAACATGTAACAAATCAGGATTCAGCAATAAGCTAGCATCAAAATTCACAAAAAGCACTAGGTCACACAGTTCTGATATCACACTAACAAAAACTGTGCTTTTTATCCAACATTAATTGAGGAAAAACACACACGCACATACACATACACACACACACGCACACACACACACGCACATACACACACAAACACACACACATATATATATATATATATACTGTTTTTGTTAGTGTGATTTCAGAACTGTGTGACCTAGTGCTCACACAGTTCTGATATCACACTAACAAAAACAGTGCTTTTTATCCAACATTAATTGAGAAAAACACACACGCACATACACACACGCACATACACACACACACACACACATACACATATATATATATATATATATATATATATATATATGTGCATACACACAGGCAGTCTGTACATTAATGACTTAATGATGAACTGTCAATCAAACCATTCAGTGCAATGAATCAATTAGTAGCAGACACACAGGTTTAATCATCTATAAACTACAGGACTACAGGACTCCCCATACAACACTAGCCAATAGTTTGCAAGGTCAACCAGTATCCAGACGATTATGAATGTTTTACAGCAAGCCCCCCAACAATTTAAATAGCAATTCCTAAAAGACCTGTATTTAATCCCCACTGTTTCTCTATGGAACTGCCGATCCCAACCACCCACCCACACACCTCCCCAATACCCCAAACCCTTCCGAAATCGCCCCCCCGAGCCCCCCGCAACGTCACAATCTCCGCTTGAAGGTGCATGTAAATCAATCGCGATTCTCAAACCTCTCCCACAAATAGGCTCATATCTCATCAACCCGACCTCCCACACACCTCCCCAATATCTCGTTAGAATCCTATGGACCCCAGCACATGAACCCTGCCCTCAAACCCCCCCGCACGAGCCCCCCCGCCCCCCGCCCCCCGCGAACGCCGATCGTCCCCCCCCCCCTCCGAAAACGACCCTAAACGGTCAAAATGCACACAAATAACCCCCCCCCATAACCCTCCACCACCGTCCTGACTGATAAGCACATGAATACATATAAGCCCAAATGCTAAAGAAGTCCAAAACCCACATCTTAGCATGCTAGAAACATATGCTGATGCACTAGCAATTAGCTTAAGCGCTAATTTTAGCATTGGTCGCTAATGTTAGCAAACAGCATATCTTTACAGCTAGTTGGAATATCAGTTGTAAATCCTGACTGATAAGCACATGAATACCTATGAGCCCAAATGTTAAAGAAGTCAAAAACCTACATTGTAGATAGCATGCTAGCGAAAGAGTTGAAAAAGATGTTTGCTTACCTTAGAGACTTAGAGCCAGAGAGGAAGAGTTGAGCTGGAGTACAGTTTATAAATACACCCGAAACAAAAAGAGCCAATTTGATTCCTCCAGTAAATATCCTCCAATTAAAGTTATTAAATGTGAAATGAATTACTGTTCATAAAATAGCCACCGTCATTCGTGGCCACCGTCTCTCCTCTTTCAAGCACGTTGCTAAGTAACGAACTAATGAGTTGCAGCTGACAGTTGCAACTGTCATGTCAGTTGAACAGACAGAGAGAAAAGGCTTACCGCACCCCTCGAACAGGAAGGATTTCTGGCCAAACCGTGTTTCCAATCATAAAACCAGG
This sequence comes from Protosalanx chinensis, assembly GCA_030340685.1. Taxonomy (NCBI): domain Eukaryota; kingdom Metazoa; phylum Chordata; class Actinopteri; order Osmeriformes; family Salangidae; genus Protosalanx; species Protosalanx chinensis. The sequence continues at coordinate 4,754,987 of CM059337.1, forward strand.
TTAACGTGAAGCCGGCTGAGCCCTTCCTGAACGTCTACATAGGCATTTTGTGTTGACAAGTGAAGAAATGTGCTCTTGGGAGCAATTCTAAAAAGTGTTAGTTTTGTATTCCTCCTGAAATTTTCCTGGCACTTTTAACATGGGAGTCTATGAGGCTCTTCATGGGTGCTGCGGCCGAATTTTCGCATGTCAAGCTAAAACAATAAATCTGACAGATAAAGTAAAGCAAGTGTGAGCTAGAGGACACATTTTCTTACGTTTCTATGTATAAATTGTGTCTGTAGTGGTGCATTTGAGGCCATGGTAGTCAAATACGTTTTATTTTTTTTACAAATATCTCTCTCTTCTCCTCACTCTAGCGATGACATCTCCACTCTACCTCTCAAACATTCTTTCCATTGACACCAATGCATTTTTTGTGTGTGGTTTTTGGCAATTTTTGGGCAAAATTGTTAGCCAAAAGTCTTAGAAAAATCATAGCACACATGTCGGGGCCGAGCCGCACGTTTTGATATAACTTTTGTGTATATGCGTCAAAAACTCTGGTAGATGTTTTGAGCCAAAAAACGGCGTAAGAATAATAATAATAATAATAAACGCTAGTAATAACATAGTGTGCGCCTTGCAGCACGCACACAATAAACACTAGTAATAACATAGTGTGCGCCTTGCAGCACGCACACAATAAACGCTAGTAATAACATAGTGTGCGCCTTGCAGCACGCACACAATAATAAACGCTAGTAATAACATAGTGTGCGCCTTGCAGCACGCACACAATAATAAACGCTAGTAATAACATAGTGTGCGCCTTGCAGCACGCACACAATAAACGCTAGTAATAACATAGTGTGCGCCTTGCAGCACGCACACAATAAACGCTAGTAATAACATAGTGTGCGCCTTGCAGCACGCACACAATAAACGCTAGTATTAACATAGTGTGCGCCTTGCAGCACGCACACAATTAGTTAATATATATATGTGTGTATATACAGGGTGACCCCAAAAAACGGAAACTTTTGAAATGCATATTGCTAGACATGAGCAAGTGGCAACACTGCGAATACAAAATTAAAGGTTAGTCATGTACTCTTAAATGGCATGTTTTAAGGTTTCAATTACTATAAAATGCCTCTCCGTGAATCGCCACCTTAACGTGGTGGAGGGGTTTGAGTGCTTGGATGATCCTAGGAGCTATGTTGTGTGGTGGGAGTTTTCTGAGAATCAATCCGCTCGACTAAAGTTGGGTGAAGTAACTTGTTAATGTTTATTACAAGTAGGAAAACGTATGAGGAATATTGAAGCAACGTTACACACATGTTCACACACAATGCACAAACACATGAAAGTTACACAAAGACAATACCATACAGTTCCAGCTAGCATTCTAGCATGGAACCCTGGTCTACATCTCCAAAACCTTGGAGAGGTCCAGGGACCACCAGCACTACGCAGCTGATCGCCCTGAACCCCCAAACATACTTTCAACAGACCATTTTATAGTCTCAGAAGTCATTGGTCTATCACAGACATGCAGTCTGTCCCATGTCTGTTCTCTGATTGGTTAAATCTCCAAAGACAATAGAGTAAGTTGAATCCACATTATCTCCAGACTTCACATCTCCAATGTAAATGCTTCAGGAGGTATCTGCCCAAAATGCTGTATTGTCTGGTTGGTAGGAAGGATCACAACCCCCATCCTGACAAAAGCAACATTTACATTATTCAATCAGCAGAGCTTCACAAAAGAGCATCGTCACTCATCAGAGCAAATGGCTCTTAAAGAATGCAGGAGACCTCCTGTTAAAGAAATGTTAATTGTACAAACATTGGTCAAACATTTCCACGACAGTTGTCTGGGGCATTATGCCCCTGGTAGGGTCTCCCAAGGCAAACAGGTCCTAGGTGACTAGCCAGACTAAGAGCGGTTCAGAAAACCCTGATGATGACGACTAAAACGAAGTCAGTTACGTCGCCCGGATCGGCGAAACCGGGGCCCCACTCTGGAGCCAGGCCCAGAGTGGGAGCTCGCAGGCAAGCGCCTGGTGGCCGGGTCTTTTCCCATGGGACCCGGCCGGGCCCAGCCCGAAAAGGTGACGTGGGACTACCTTCCCGTAGGCTCACCACCAGTGTTGTGCTGAAAAATAGTAACTAGTTACAGTTACTAGTTACTTTGTAAAAAAGTAACTCAGTTAGTAACTCAGTTACTTAAACCAAAAAGTAATGCGTTACTGAGAAAGTAACTTTTTAGTTACTGTACAACGTTTTTCCAATGTCCCCATTAAATAAAGGTTGATTGATTGAGTTCCCCTCTAGCCGTCATTTCAGTTCTGTACTGATACTGAGTAATACAGACTGTTGATTAAAACAACTGTTTCAATTCATTTACATCCATATCACTGGATCTAATCATCCAAGCAATATGATCCGTTGTGCACCAACACAAACCTTGACACAAACACCAAAGTATTTTTTCAATGCCTATTTATTTCAGTCAGGCCATAAAGTCTTCCATAGGCTATAAAATGCAAGCCTATCTTTCTTATTTGGTATTCAAAAACAAACTGCTAAAAATTAAAGTGGCTTAAAAGCAAATACAGACATTCTGATCTAAATTATTATTCAGAATCAAGTTGGACAAATTAATGTGTCTTCACTCAGCACCTGAGAACTATCACTTGAGACAATGAAATATGATAATGATGCATAACACCACCAGCTGCTCAAAAAAAACTAACAGAGTGAGCTGATAGATCATTATTCAAAAAGTGCAAAGAATGAGCTCACTTATTTAAAATAACAAGTGCTTATAACAAGTGCAAGAGTGCTTATTTGCAGAGATCTGAATGATTGTGGAGAGTTAGCGCTGAAACCAGTGGTTATACCTCATGAGAAGCAGCTTCTCAAACCTTTTGTCTTTGAGCTTGTTCCTCTTGGGACACAGTACCAGACTTCCCAAACTGAACAGCCTTTCGACGGGAGTAGCAGCATTTTTCTTCAGAGAGACTTCCTTTATTGTGGGAAATTGTTGGAGTACATCCATCTCTGTTTCGGCTGTTCTCAAGTAGGATATTATCTCCGATTCGACAGAACTAAAGGTGTCATCGTCCTCCTCAAAGTTAAAAAAGTCTTGTGCTTTGGAGGTGCTTGGTGTTAGTGTTGTTGTTACCTTTGGTTGCTGCAAAGGGCCAGGCTGAGCGGTAACCTTGTGACACTCTGCTGCCAAGTATCCCTTCACCATCTCCTTCTTCACCTGGTCTTTACACCATCGCAGTTTGAACATGGGAAGTGAAGCAGCTGCGACCATGGCATCTTCGCTTTCCAAGACGGCTGCAAATCGGGTTTTGATAGCCTGCAAACACACAGTGACATAGGTATTAGCATTAATAAAAGATTCCCCTTTGAGTAAAATCAAAGATACTTAATCATAAGAAACATCACTCATATTTTTATGAATGGAGACTTGTGGGTTTTACCAATATGACTACCAGTGCCATGTTTTACATAAAATGTCTTTGGTTAAATATACATACATTTCCATGTGTTGATGGAATGTTTCTTACCCGAACTATGGCATCAGGTAGGCCCATTGCCACAGTCAGACCTTCCTTCTTCTCCAGTGTCTTGGCCTGCCTGAAAGCAGGGCTCTCCACTGTGGAGATGGGTAGCATGTTCTCCACTACATATCTGAGGTGAAAAAACACGTGTTTTTATCTGTAAAATTTTACCACTGGAATAATAGCCTGATATTGCTAAAAGAGACCCAAATAAAGAATTAAACATACCGTGCTATTGCTTTATCAACTTGTGCCTTGCTATGGGTCCGTCTTTCGAACTCCAACCGCTGCTGCTTGGGTGGAGTGGGTGTGTGCTCGCTGCTGTGTGACTCCGTCTCGGATGCTGCGTTAGCTACCTTAGCTGCTAACTTTGTTGAAGCATGCCGCTTCTCCAGGTGCTTCAGCAGGTTGCTGTTGCTGTTGGTCGCCGTTGAAAGTACTTTTGAACCGGGACACAGTCTACAAGTTACCGAGATGTTGGTTTCCCCTATGCTCTCCAGTTTAAAATAATGTGAAAACCTCCACGAGTAGAAACTTATCTTCCCCTTCTCGCTCGCCATCATACCGTGCCCGCCCCTGACCTGTCCAGTCCTCTTCATGGTGCGTGTTTGATTATGTGTGGGACAAATGCGACAAATGCTTTGTTTTTCAATTCAATTAAACTTTATTGATCACTATGTTATTGGAACTGTGTGCCGTTGTACAACCAAACCCTCTTTTTTTATCCAAAAGGAACGGAGTAACGCAGCGTATGGTAACGTTAACGGAGTTACGAAAAAAAAAAAAAAACGTGTTACGTTATTAGTTACTGAAAAAAGTAACGGCGTTACGTAACGGCGTTACTAATAACGCGTTACTACCCAACACTGCTCACCACCCGTAGGAAGGACCGTAAGGGGCCGGTGCTGTGTGATTTGGGGCGATGGTCAGGGGCAGGCGCCCGGATGACCAGGGCCGCGCACACAGTCTCTAGCGCTGGGGACATGGAATGTCACCACGCTGGCGGGGAAGGAGCCCGAGCTTGTGCGTGAGGTCGAGCGTTACCGGCTAGATATAGTCGGCCTCGCCTCCACGCACAGCTTGGGCTCTGGAACCATTATCCTTGAGAGAGGCTGGACTCTTCATTTCTCTGGCGTTCCCCGCGGGGAGAGGCGGCGGGCTGGCGTGGGCTTGCTTATAGCTCCACAGCTCAGTCGCCACGTGTTGGAGTTTACGTTCTACGGGCCGAACAGCAGTGCAGAGTACCCGGCCTTCTTGGAGCTGGGGGACTTCAACGCCCACGTGGGAAATTACAGTGACACCTGGAGAAGGGTGATTGGGAAGAACGGCCCCCCTGATCGGAACCCGAGTGGTGTTCTGTTATTGGACTTCTGTGCTAGTCATGGTTTGTCCGTAACTAACACCATGTTCAAGCACAAGAGTGTCCATCAGTGCACGTGGCACCAGGACTCTCTAGGCCGGAGGTCGATGATCGACTTTGTTGTTGTGTCTTTTGACCTGCGGCCGCGGTCTTGGACACTCGGGTGAAGAGAGGGGCGGAGCTGTCAACCGATCACCACCTGGTTGTGAGTCAGACCCGCTGGCGCGGGGGGAAGTTAGACAGACTTGGCAGGCCCAAACGTATCGTGAGGGTCTGCTGGGAACGCCTGGCGGACCCCTCTGTCAGAGGGGTCTTTAACTCACACCTCCAGGAGAGCTTCTCACAGATCCCGGGGGAGGCTGGGGACATTGAGTCTGAATGGACCATGTTCTCGACCTCCATTGTCAATGCGGCAGTCCGGAGTTGTGGTCGCAAGGTCTCTGGTGCTGGTCGCGGCGGCAATCCCAGAACCCGGTGGTGGATATATATATATATATATATATATATATATATATACACACAGTGAACCCTCGCTATATCGCGCTTATATATATACACAGTGAACCCTCGCTATATCGCGCTTAATTTAATACGGCTTTGCTGCTTCGCAGTGTGTTTTTAACAGTGTTTCTTTTTTACAGCGCATTGTGCTCTGAATCCTGATTGGCTCAGGGGCTTTACCGTTAGAAGTGAAACTAAGACCCACGTTCTTCTCTCGGGCAAAGCCTCCTGCGCAGCCGGGCGGACTGTGAAATACGCGAGAGACAATATTTTCTGTTTTACAAAACCGTTCTTTAAACTATCAGAGTTTTTGTTAAAAACGTTCATATCTGTATTTATTTTGGGCCTTAAAACAAGTTTTGATGTTTTGTTTCATTCTATAGTACAATATTGCATTGTAAAATAATAGTAAAAATAAAGCTATCTACTCTATTTCACTTACAGCGGGTTATTTTTGGAACGCAACTCCCGCGATAAACGAGGGTTCACTGTATATATATTCAATGTTTCTGTATATATATTCAATGTTTCTGTATATATATTCAATGTTTCTGTATATATATTCAAGGTTTCTGTATATATATTCAAGGTTTCCGTATATATATTCAAAGGATTAATTTCCTGAACGGCATGCCATAATATAATATACGCGAGAGTATATATATATTTATATATATATATATTTATATATATAAATAATGCGTTCTACTAATACTGTATAGTACCTTTCATGACACTCAAAGATGCTTAATTTTGTTTGCATTATTCTTTCACTCAACACTGTGGTGGTTAGTTATTATTGTAGCCACAGTTGCCCTGGGCAGACTGACAGAAGCGAGGCTGCCAATCAGCACCATCGGCCCCTCCGAACACCACCAATCATTCACTCATTCACCACTTTCATACTAGGCAATGTGGGTGGCACCTGGTGTTCCAGCGGTCTCCCATCCAAGTACTAACCAGGCCCTGACCTAATTCGCTTCCAAGTTGTGACAGGGTTGGGCATTGGCAAGCAAGTATTGCCAGGGGTCAGCGGGGTACAGAGTTCAGTAGGGAGACAGCTGTGGAGAAGAAGCTGTTCCTAAACCTGCTGGTCCTGGTTTGAAGGCTCTTGAAGTGCCTTTTGGAGGGTAGCAGCCGGAAGAGACAGGATAGGAGGGGTCCTTGAGGGGTCTTTTTCTTGATGTCCTCAATAACAGGAAGTGTAGTCCCTTTGTTGCGTTGGGCAGTTTTCACCACCTGCTGCAGTGCCCTGCAGCAACTGGGCAATTCCCATACCATGCTGTGAAACAGTTAGTCAAGGTTCTCTCAATCGCACAGCGGTTGAAATTACCCAGGATGTCAGCAGACAGGTGGTTCTTCTTCAGTGTTCTCATGAAGAAGAGGCACTGTTGGGCCACCTTAACCAGGCTGGAGGTGTTGCTCGTTGCTCAATTGGTTTAATTTTTTTTCATATTTCTGCCATTCCCTGTCAGGCGGGACAGACGGGGCTGATGCTGGCAGTCAGCCACGGCCGGATGGACATGGTGTTGGCCCTGTTGGCTCAAGGGGCGGAGGTCAACATCCAGGACGACGAAGGCTCCACGGCACTAATGTGCGCCAGCGAGCACGGCCATGCCGAGATTGTCAAGCTGCTGCTGGCCCAACCTGGCTGTGACGCCACCCTCAGAGACAGCGTAGGTGGAACCCCGTCTCCCCTGGCCCCATGCTTGTACGACACAGTTACATACGTGATCCTCATGGTTCCTCTGCTCCATACAGGATGAGAGTGATGCCTTGTCTATTGCTCTGGAAGCCGGACACAAGGACATTGCAATGCTGCTGTATGCTCATGTCAACTTCTCCAAAGCCCAATCTCCAGTGAGTATCTTACCTCCAATTATTCTGCTCAAATAGCCCAGTGGTTATACTTTTACATTCACAATTACTTCCCTTTGCTGCAATATTTTTTTGGGTCTCAGCTAATGTCGTACTTCAGGATTGTCACTGCATATTAATAGGCTGGCAAAGTAAATCTTGATTACGTAACATAACTTGTAATTGATAATGCAAGTGTGCTTTCCCTTTTGTTACACATTCAAAATGAACCTACTTGGGACAGTGATCAAGGTTTATCATATTTGATGATAGCTACATGGTCTTACAATACAGACTTGTTACCAGACTTGTTTTAAGCCAAGGTTTGACCTTCCCCTGGTTGTTAACTTTTATCAGCGGCTATGTGAAATGCTTTTGACAACACATAGTCCATCACCTGACTAAGCAGTTCAGAGGATAGTAATGGGTCCAATTTAAAATTACAAAAGGTGTTTGTTGTGACAGACACTAGGTGTATATCACTTTTCACAAGCAGCCTAGTAATATAGAATAAATACATTTAGATATATATATTTTTTTTATCTATGTTGTAAACCTTTCTATATTATTAAATAAAGCGCTGATGTGTCTCCAGGGGACCCCTCGTTTGAACAGAAAGACTTCCCCGAGTCCTACCAGGCGAGGCATGTTCAACTAAGAGCCCTTCCTTTTTCCACAGTCCCAGCTCTCTGGGTGGAACTGTGTTGGTGGTTATGTGTAAGGACAATATACCCTCAATCCCTGTGCACTAAAGTTGTACAATCCTCAACCAACCAATTTATCAGCCATTTTGGGAATCATGCATGTCGAATTTTAGAATGAAAGCCTGTCATTTACAATTGCTCTGCCACACTATGGTATAGAATATTATTCTTTATCTACTGTTTTTCAACTAATTGCAGATTAGTGATTTCTGAAAGGATGAGAGAAGGTCATGTTTCGATCTTTGAGTATTCTTAAGTGCACATACAATGTTTACCTCATTAATTGGTTTGGTATCATGTAATTTGTATACTACAAGCTTGATTTACAACACCAATGTTTGATTGCATATCGTTATCTAGATTGGATTATGAAATCTACTTTTATACAAATCTTTAGAATCTATTAAAAAATATCATTATTTTGAATATGTACTTCTTATAATAATACATGAGGTTATATATTTATCAATGAATAGTTTTCTGCAAATAAATGTGTATTGTATTGTACCTTTAAATAATTAGAGTTGGAAGATTTCCTGCTTTCTGTGTCTTCTGCTACTGTAAAACACTACATTCATTATTAATTTAAATTACATGACCTATGTGTCTAATGTGCCTTGCTATCATAATAAACTTGTATATTAAGTTTATCAGATATATTGGTCATTCTCAGTCTGTCAAAGCGTAGTCCTCCATTTATTTCAAATAGCTACTTATTACAAATAGCATATTGACAGAAATGCACCAAAGACTAACTTTATTGTTTCAGTTAAAACATGCATGGGACTGTATTGACAGATATTGATTTGCCTTTTGTAGACTGCCCAAGAATATATTTAGGAAGACTCCAGTCAATGCCACAGTTAATGCCTTTGATCATATTCTTTACTGGCAGGAAAACATTAAACTTTGTAATACCCCATATATGATTCAGTTTCAAAGGTTTGTACAGCTTTATTTACAGTAAATGTAACTTAATTTAAACTGCTGAAGAACCACTAGGAATATAACAGACCATTTATACTACTAACTTATGGGAATGCTTTGATGTTGGTGGAAGCTCAGCAATATTTCCTCTTCTTCACTACATCAATATGATGCTAAATCCCAATCTTTGTTTTTAGTTAGTCTTTCAGTGTCTAATGATGGTCCTCGGCAATGTGTCAATCTGTGCCTGTTTAATCTTAACCGTCTCATTCATCATCTCTGATGAATGGTTTGTGCCTGTCGAGGTGGTACATGGTTTCTTGGGTGTAGGGTTTGCTTTTGGACTAGACATTAGTTGGCTGTTAAATGTGCTTATTGATCCGAGTTTGAAGGTTGATTTTCTGTTAACTAACTCCCTCTGCTGGTGTAGTTTTATTTTTGTTTGTTTTATACCACCATGCAATTCTTTAGTGCTGTATCACAGTGATCTTCAACCCTGGTCCACAGGGCCCACTGTCCTGTACGTTATAGATGTTTACCGGCTTGATTGAAGATTAAAATGAATGATCGTTATCAGACTTCTGCAGAGCTGCTGTGTTGAAGCAGGGAAACATGTCAAACTTACTGGAGTCTGTGTGCCCTTAGGACCAGTGTTGATGACCACTGCTATGGTATACTGTTGAGCAGGTAGGGGGATACTGGGGCATAGAGGTTTTAAGACAACTAGAGCTTTGACCTTCCCCTAGTTGGCAACTTGGATCAGCGGCTATGTGAAATGCTTTTGACATCACGTAGAGTCCTGATCACCTGACTAAACAGTTCAGAGGACAGTAATGGGTCCCATTCAAGATTACAAAAGGTGTTTGTTGTGTTAAAGACAATAGGTGTATATAACTTTAGTTTTTAAGTTGTTGTTTTTGTAATCTATGTTGTAAACCTTTCTGCATTATTAAAGCCCTTCCTTCTTCCACAGTCCCAGCTCTGTGGGTGGAACTATGTTGGTGGTTATGTGTAAGGACATTATACCCACAATCCCTGTGCACTAAAGTTGTGTTGATGACCACTGCTATGGTATACTATAGCTATACTAATTCATTACACATTAATTACTATTAACGTATTAACTGTTGAGGAGTGCTGCTTTGCTGACCCATCTTCATTGACCTGTATACAACTGAGAAAGTACAACACGAAAAATGACTACTTTGTCATGTTGTGTATCTTTTTCAGTGTGTGAAAGGTGTATTATGGACTCTCTGAACTGGGCTTTGCCCTCTGACAAATGTTCTTGATACAATGGTTGTTGTCTCTGTCGTTTTTGTGTAAATGTTAATTTACACACAATTGATTGGTTAGTTGATGGGCTCAATTCAGAATAGATTAGATTAAGCAAGGGTTAAAAAAAAGGAAAGAGAACATATCATCTTTCAATCAATCCTATGCCCATGTCTGAAGCAATAATTTAATAAAGGCCCTATGCTGTTTCATCTTAATAAAGCAATTTGGAGTGAAACTTTGACTGGCCTGCATAGGTCCTTGACCTGAACCCGACACACTTTGAGAATAAATTCGAATTCTAATCACCTGTAAACCAGGTCTAATGTCAAATCAAGACTATGGTATAGGGATTTTTACCAGTATTACATCCGTATTAGTTATGTTTAAGAACTATTTGTATAAACAGTAAGTCATGTTTGTTAAATGGAAAGGAAATGAATAAGGGTTCTATTGAAAAATAGCCTATTACTATTACATACCATAACTTTCATCAAGTTAGGGTTACGGTTAGACTCGAAGCTTTTGAATGTCATATTGAGTATAATATATTGTTAACAAACATGCCATTTTTGTAAAAAAATATAATAATACTGTAGCCTAGTTTGTCAATAAAATATGGGAAATGTTCTTGTCAGTCCCCTCGCCATCATCAACATCATCCCCCACATGTCCCGGCCCCCAGTGAACCACGCTGTACTGAGTTGGAATGTTGCAGTTGATTGCGCCAATGTGTCAAAAAGGCGCGAGGACAATCGGTCTGAAGAGCGGACTGCGAAGTTACCGCAGACATGAGCGACGAAGATCAAGCCAAGCAGCTATTAGACTGTGTGGGAAGATTGTCCTCGTCCTCCAGCAAAAAAGCACCCCGGATGCCGAAGTGCTCCAGATGCAGGAACCACGGTTATGTCTCACCGTTGAAGGGACATAAAAGATTTTGCAACTGGAGAGATTGCCAGTGTCAAAAATGTAAACTGATAGCAGAAAGACAGAGAGTGATGGCTGCACAGGTAAAAAAGTTGCATGTGCTATTACGCTAGTTGAAATGTGTTTGTGTCAACAGGGTAACTATGCACTAGTTACTTTTACGCTACATTTATCACATTTGGAACAAATCACTGTTTGTATGTAGGTCAGCGAGCTAATGAACAGATTTAACGTCTGTTAGCTAGCTAGATTGATTGTGGTTGATTTATGGGTAGAACTGGCCAATATTCATTAATTTGAACTATACATTTAGTTACTTACTGAAATTAGTAATCTTTCTTGCGTCTTCAAGGTTTAACAATGGCTATTTGTTTACAAACAATTGATACAAATAGTTTTGTTAGCTAAACAACCAACAAGCCACAATTAAGTCAAATAGGTTGTCACATGTAGCTAGCAAGCAACCTCAGAATAGTCAAATTACCTACTCAACCTATTTTTTGGTAAATGCACAGGTGCTTGCATCAAAAGTGGTAGACCTTGGTAAGTGAAGATGGTGTTTCCCACCCCTGGCCAGCAGGGAACACCTGTTCTGCATGTTTTAGATCACAGGTGTCAAACTCCAGTCCTGGAGGGCCACTGTCCTGACAGTTTTAGATATTTCCCTGCTCCAGCACACCTCCACAGAGCTTGATAAGGACCCTTCATTAGAATCAGGTGTGCTGGAGCAGGGAAACATCTAGAAATGTCAGGGCAGCGGCCCTCCAGGACTGGAGTTTGACACCCCTGTTTTAGATGTTTCCCTGCTCCAACACACCTGCTTGGGTCGTTATCCAGCTCTACAGAAGCCTACTAATGATCATCAATGTTTAGGAGCAGGGAAACATCTAAAACATGCTATTTAGGTGTTCCTGAGGACCAGGTTTGGGAAACACTGGTATAGGCTACTTCAGGTGTAGGCAACCTGGGTCCTCAAGAGCCAATGTCCTGAAGGTCTTAGACGTTTCCTTGCTCTAGCACACCTAATTTAAATGACTGTGTAGTTATCAGGCTTATAACGTGCCATTCATTAGACTCAGATGTGCTAGAGCAAGGAAACATCTGAGACTGTCAGGAAAGTGGCCCTTGAGGACCAGGATTGTACATTCCCTAACTACCAGTGTTGAGAACCACCATCTAATTGCTTACCTCCTGACCGGTGGCAACACCTTGTTTGTAGGTGGCGCTCCGTCGGCAGCAGGCTCAGGAAGAGGAGATGGGGATCTGCAACCCTGTGTCTATTTCAAGCTCCGAGATCGTGGTAAAGAACGAGCCGTCTGGAGACTGCCTGTTTTCTGTTGGGGGAAGAGCGTCGACCACGGGGACCGTGACTGCTGCTGCCTCTGCCTCAGGTGATCCCAGGCCCAGGAAGAAGGCCCATGTAGACCCCGTTTCTTAGACATAGATTAATTTTAGACTAGATTAAGACTAGAATTTTTTTCATGAAGATCATTGCATTTTCCTCTCTTACTTCAGGACTTAATCCATGCCTGGGAAACTAGGCTGTAGAGCAGGGGTGGGCAATTCCGTTCCTTGAGGGCTGCTGTCCTGAAGGTTTTAGGTGTTTCCCTGCTCCAGCACACCTAATTCTAATGAATGCTATGCTCAGTGGCTGAAGCTCTTTTGTAAAGCTCTGTAAGTCGCTTTGGATAAAAGTGTCTGTTAAATGAATAAAATGTAAATTAATGGTCATCATCAGGCTTCCACAGAGCTTGATAACACGTTCATTAGAATCAGGTGTGCTAGTGCAGGGAAACATCTAAATCCTTTAGGACAGCCGCCCTCGAGGACCGAAATAAGATGAGTGTTGCATTAGACAGTGACTGTGACAGATGAGCGTTGAACATGGTAGATCAGTCTTGTTCAATTGTTTAGGATGTGAAAAACATACAGGTCAGATTTGATATCTCTATTGAGCCTCTGCTCAACCACTGCATAAGGCTTTTGGGAATCTTTCCAATATTTTAGCCTGAATAAATAAAGGTTGTTTCCATTGTTTGAAGTGTCTATAGATGTTACACTTTACACAAACTTGTTTGATAAAAAAATCCATAAAAGTTTGCTTGTTAACTTTTGAATGTAAGATCAACATTTCCTATCTATAATTAACTTGCCTTTTTATCTAACCTCCAGAAAGCCAGAGAGTCACTAGAACGATCCAGAAAGTAGGAAAGGGATAGATGACAGATTAGAACAGGCTACAGCTTATGCCATCATCATGTACAGTAGTCCTAGTGTTTGTGTGGCTGCTTGCTGGCCATCTTTTGATTGCTTCTTGGCAAACTTTGAGAGACAGGCTGTTCTAGGTGGCCAGATAGGGGATTCAGGAGTGGAACACCAACCCGGTCAAGGTTGCCCACCCTGCCTAGCTTGTGCCACAGAGCTATGTGTGTGTGAGTGTGTCTTGTCTGCCACCCCCCCACCCCCCCATCTCCACCCCCGAAAGAGGAGAGACACAGAAAGGAGTTGAGCACTTTGCGATTATGAAAGACGAAAGGGTCAAACGGCTTGAGAAAAATTTAGCCTTGTTGATATGAAATTCTCTACAGATGATGTCTGATACTGGAATCATTGTTTTTCTGGCAAAACTAACCTTTATTTTAGCTGATAATATCAGCCCCTGCCATTGGCGTACCTCTATTGTTTATTACCAGTAGATGGTGCCATTTCCCAATAATTCTTTGCTTAACATCATATGGTTAGAGTCACCAATGTCAGGCATTTCTGACTAACTCTATGAGAACAGAAATAGACTAGGAAAACAGTTGATATCGTATAGCAGCAGATATTAATCAATAACATTATCTAACTAACTTGCATGCTTAGCAATACATGACCACTATATAATCAATACATACTGCATAACCTGTGCACAACCAGTACTTCTTCAATGTCGCTCAGGGTTTCGTACAACAGTGTTCTGCTTTGTGCTGTCTGTCTCAGGTGCCCGTCCCCCGCTGTCTCCCAGTTCTTCAGCCGCCAGCAGAGGCCAGTCTGAGGGGACTTCAGACCTGGTGGTGGATGCCTCCTACTACAACTTCTACCAGCCATCTCGCTATCCGGCCTACTACAGCAACCTCTACAACTATCAGCAGTACCAGGTGAATACAGCTACACTGAATTCTCCCACCCCCTCCCCAATAATTCACTTTTTCAACTCTTCCACTAGACTCATCATTCGGCTTTTGTCATGCGTGTTTTAGTATTCCCTCCATCAGCAGGAGGGTTCTGGAAGATTCTGCTGTGTCCGCCTTCAATTTAAAAGTCTTCACCAGGATGCCTTTCTGAGAGATTGTCCCATTTATTACTTTATAATTTATTGCGCCAATGTAAAATTGTGTGTGTTCATTCTTAAATATTGGAACTGGAGAGAGGCAGAGGAGGAGAGGAGTGGTTTTAGTAGAATACCAGTCATATCCGCTGTGTAGCTGAACACACACCCTCCCCCCCAACAGTATATAGCCATCAGGATTTATGTTTAAATGTACCTTTGTGTGTCAGATCAGATTATGCAGGAAACAGATGAGTGCTATATTTCATTGTGGGCCTTTGAGTGGGTTCTCCCTACGTGGGTTGGCGATGGGCTGTGCTTTCACGGTGTTTGCACATTTGTGCTTCCTGATGGCAACATATTGTCCAGGGGTCGCTGCCTCCGCTAACCTGTCTTCATGCAGGAAAGCCTGAACTGCAAAGGTCAGTGATATTAGCTGTTTGAGGAGGCGCAGATGTGATTTGTGCTCAGTTGGAAAACGGGGGTGGGAATTAGCATATTTCTGAAATATTTCGCTATCCTTGTAATTCATTATGATTGGGTTGAGCGGTAAGTTCTACAGTTATGTTGATTACAGTGGATTCCCTCAGATTAATGATTGGTGCCAGAGAGAGAGAGACTCTTAAATTCTGCTCTGTCTCCGACACCAATCATCAATAAGATCTGTTTTAGTTAGTTTGATAGTCCTGCATTCTACCACCCCTCAGACCGTTCCCAGATTTAGACTGAGGCAGAGGTTTGTGTTTTACAGACAAGTCTCCACCCAACTCTCAACTGGATCATATCCCCATCCAATGTGTCACTCAGAAGGTGAAAGGACAAATTGGCAACAATCGACCGGTTTTAATGCTTACCTGGTGAAACAAAGTTTCTGAACATAATTTTTTTTCTCCCAAAAGATGCTTGCTTTAAGTGTCAAACATTCTCAGTCATGTACTACAACAAATCCTCTACCAGGAAAAAAGTAACAGCGACTCGTCATCTCTAAATCAAAGATGGCACCAGGCGTTAATGCCTTTTGCCAAGAGAGATGACCTGGCCCATTGATCACGTTAACATTCCAGTAACCTAGAACGAGGGTTAGCGTAAGGGCACACAAGGTGTGAGTGTGTGTGTGATGGCGCTAATGCTTGTTTCCACCAGAGGTCTGTTTTTTAGTGTGATAGTTGTTTTTTTTGTTAGCCAGAGGCATTGCTGTGTGACTGAGGCTCCAGGCTCTATAAACTTGTCAGTGTTTGGCCTCTGCTGCTGTCGGGGAATAAATAATGGGAGAGAACCAAACCATGCAGTGCCACATCCGACATGTACAACTTCAACAGAGGGACCAGCACGTCAGATTTCAAGTCAAGCTTCTCTCAAGGGGGTCCTAAATACCTGATGTAGATGTAGTAGGAGTCAAGTGCTGAGCGGTGAGGGAATCAGGCTAGTAATCAGTAGGTTGCTAGTGCTTATTTATTAAAGGTAAGTGATCTATGCTGCACACTTGATTGTCTCCTAAAGTCTTTACTGGCAATTAAGGTTAAGGGGTTACACTTCTAAAAGTTAGACTCTCTTTTAGGGTACTGTAGATCAGGGGTGCTCACACCTTTTCAGCATGCGATCAACTTATAAAATGACCAAGTCACAATGATTTACCCACTACAAAAATGCACAACTATTGCAATGATAGAGTGGCAGATGAGGCAAATGCAAATAAAATTGCAGATATTTCTCTGACAGGCTTGTTAGTTTTGCTGCACGTAGCGCCTATTTTTGTGCATGCACGTGAATGATATAAGTTATATAAGATGCTATGTTGCAAATGTGTCTTGTAAAGTCCTCAAGCCAGAGCATGTGTTTTAACTCAAAGTGAAATCTCTCCTGCATTTGTCACAGCCTAATCTGTGTGCCTGGCGACGCTTAAACAGCAGTTTAACTGCGGAGAAGAGGCGGGGCGAACAGTATGGATTACAAATTACAGGCCAACCCAGAAATTTAAGTGAAATTTGAATTGAAAGTGAAAGTGTCCTGTGCCCCTGAGCAAGTTGCCTGTTTTGAGGTTGTCCTGCGATTGGAGAAATCTGAACCGTTTGTTGCCATCCCGCGTCCTGTGAAGGCAGCTAGGGGTTCCTACTTGTACCCCTCTCCTGACCTCTGTTGTATGTTAATGGTTGATTTGATAGGATTGTCAAAACCGTACTCGCAGCGAGGCCGGCTCTACGCAGGGGTAAGAGGGGGCAGTGCCCCCTCAAATAAATGTTTTGCCCCCTCAAATAAAAATTTGTCAGTAATCTCACCTAGGGCTCTAAATAAGGTAGAGCCGGCCCTGTGTACACATGATGCCCCCTTCGCATTTCTGACTGCCCCCTCATATATGCCTGTCTAGAACCGCCCCTGACTTGCATTTTCATTCCTCAAAAATGTGTTGACTGTTTTTAGATTTAAAAAAAAAAATTATACCCAGTGATAACCTGTACCAGTGGCTCATGACCACATGGGCAGGCATCATAGCCACGGCCAGGGTTCTATTCCAGCCCAGGCATTCCCATCATCCCCTCTTTCCACTGCCTCTCCTGTCTTTCTCAATCTGTAAACAATCAAATAAACTATCACATTTTACACTTATTACATATAACATTAACAACATAAAATGCCGAATACCTACACGTTTTATCAGGCAGTCCCAACTAATGTCTGTCTACATGTTTGCTTGTGTCTCTGTTTATGGAGCAGATTCCCAATGGTGACAGCCGCCTGCCCAGCCACAATGTGTCTCCCCAGTACCGCATGCACTCCTATTACTCTGCAGCCTCCTATCTGAGCCAAGGGCTGGGTACCTCTGCCTGCGTGGCTCCTATCTTCCCCTTGGAAGAGAACAGCACCTGCCCTGAGTCCAAGACTTCCTGTGAGTAGCACAGCAGGGGTGAATTCAACACATGACTGACACAACTACAGTGTGTTCAGATCTCTTCACTGTTTTTTTTTTTTTTTATAATAATAATGTATTTGTTGCAGCTTAACTCCAAAGGTTCCTTGTAGTTGTATGCAGAAAGAAATATAATACTGCATACCACATAAATCACATTCTTCTGTTTTGTACACATTTATTAAAACACATAAGTATTCAGACCCTTTACGATGATACTCACTGTTTAAAACTTGATTGGCTTACACCTCTAGTAAATATTTTATTAGACTGGATTTGTAAATGGCTGCTTTCCAGGTCATTCAAATTAATATTCCAACATATATCCTTCATCTCTTCTGCATGAATAGTTAACGTTCACTTTTTACCTTTCCCTAATATGTTTTAGTATAAAGTCATAACTAGTTTTTCCATGGGACAATATTTTTGAAAGTGACCTTGCTGAACTACACATTTGGTGATTTTGTATGTGTGTGTGACTCTGCTTATCAGAATAGAAAACCCCTCCTTTGTGCTACATCAACACCACTCAATGTTCTTTTCATCACAAATGATAATTCCAGGACAACCAGTGCTTCTGACTTGGCTTTAGTTGCACTGTGTGTGTGTGCATGCCCTATCCAACCTCCAGAACACTATGCTTTCGAGGATTTAATGCATTCAATCAGGGCTTACAACATTCGCCAACACTGACAATTCGATACCCCAAACACAAAAATCCTCATGTATGTACCCCTGTAGATGTTTTGTTGTCAAATCGCATTAGTGTGCTGGCTTACCACACTCTGTCAGGCCCAGAGGACATAAGGACTGGGAACAGCCTGTGACTGGCTGAGCTGCTCCCACACACCCCTCCACCCCCTTCCCTCACATTCTGCCAAACGGCGTCCTTTGTATTTATCTGTCCTCTAGGAGGGGGTAATCAGTTGGCCAAATATAGGGAGCCAAATAACCTTCAAGAGTGCCGTGCTGTCCTTTCTTTACCTGGCCTCCGCTGTCTCCGCAAAATTGCCTCTGGAGTTAGTGAGCGGGAACAGTTAAGATTTACAAACAATGATGAAGCTTGTCATGCGTCTTTCTCCATCCGTCACGCCGGGCGGAGGCGTGGGCCGGGCACACCCGTCTCGGTGTTCTTCATAAAACCTAGCTCGCTGTGAAATACGCCCCTGCACGCCTGTTTACGGCCCCGGGCTCGTCAGCAGCGCTGCACCGTAAATCGCCCGTGCGGGAGGTGACACCGCAGTCTATCAACCCCCACCTCCCCCCCCACTTCCCACCTCCCTTACCTCACCTCGCCACCTCCCCACGATGGAGGCACTACCCTGGGCTTCCATGATGAGCTGCCCCTCTTGAGTTATGGAGGAATTTCAGTGTTATACGAGACAGCTGAGGCTGAGGGTTTGTTGTTCTTTCCGTTGTTTGAAGTCGTGGAGTTCTTTTTCTATCAAAAGTACTTCAAGTTGTCCCTTGGTGTGATGCGCAGGGTTACCCAGTCTGTACTCTCTGCGGATGCAAACAGAAATGTAGTTATTGTAGATGCGTCGAGTTTCAGACTGTAGGGTTGAACGCTTTATCGATTCTAAGTTTGTTTTGTTATATTGGTGTATGCTCAGGATGTACAGTCATTTAAATGCAAATCAGAGTCCGGGAGATATTGTAGATGTTAATCCTTCAAATCAATCGACCTGTTTGCACCCACTAAGTTAGAAATCCATTACTTTCTTTCCAGACTATATTCTATAGATTTTTGTCTGGTTCAATCAATAGTGTTCTGTATGTGAAATGAATCCCTGTGTGTAGACCAAAGTCCATTCAAAGTTCTGTTCTCTCCAGAAAAGCAGAGAGGGAAAAAAAGACACTGGTGTTACTGAGCGCAACTGTACTTAGCATTCAGTAAGTGTTATTCTCTCCTTGTGCGTATTGACCCTACCTTTTTTAGCTTTAGATTTTATTGTGCCAAAGGTGAAATTCCTTTCTGCTGCACTGTACATCACACAACACCAACACACATTAACAACGTACAATGACAAACAAAAGAAATTTAGCAACTTTATGCTGTTGTCTTGCTATTTATTTACACCTACACACATTCTGTTGATAAACACGGTAAAAATCATTCCTTTTTCACAACTCATTTTTTTTACTGTACACAGTTAGGTCTAAAAACAAACTATTCAAAAAGCAGTGTTGGGCAAGCTAAATGTAGTGAGCTAAGCTACCAGTTACTCTGCATGAAATTAAGCTTCACTACACCGAAGCTACCTCCCTGAGAAATGTAGCAAGCTAAGCTACAGCAACATGGCAAAAGTAGTTTAACTACATCGAAGCTATTTTTTTTATTATTTTATATAACTTCATTCCAAAGCAAAGCTATCTCAGTGATCAATAAAACTGTCAATCAGACAAATAAGCAGGCAAAAATGTTACATTCAATTGTTTTATTAAACAATTATTAACCTGTGCTCTCACTGCTCCAAAACCAGAAGACAAAACGTGCTCCATTAGTAACAAAAAGCAGAAAAACCTGCTCTAAACTGCTCTATTCTGTTTATTTTGAACTATGCCATTAAAGACAATGTGCAACTAACTCAACGTCCTCCTCACCCTCTGCCATCTTTCCACCAAGTAACGTAACTCACTCAAGCAAGCTTCTTGTCTGTATTCCCCTGCATCAGAGACGTCAAAGGATTGGTCCGTGATGTCACAGTCATACGGAAGTGCTTCTGTCGACTCCACCTACCAAGCCTTGTATGGCAGTAGCGTCACTGACTCCTCCTTTTATTTCAGACCGCAGCAGAAAGCTCCGCTGCGCTGAGTTTCAGAGATGTTTGTAAAAATGTAGCTTGTGTGGACGCTACCGCACTACTTGGTTAATAAAAGAGCTAAGCTACTGAAAAGCTATTTGATTCAGAAAACAGCGACGCTACCACCACGCTACTGAGAAATGTAGTTAAACTAGTAACGCTGCTACTTGTAGTGACGTTACTGCCCAACACTGTCAAAAACGTAGACAGGGATTGTTAGTATTTTAGCTAAAAGCCAATTTTTCGCTACGTACTATAGACTATTTTTGGTTTAACAAACCAGTCTTAATATGCTCCACAAATGGATCCCCCTATCAATTGGTGAGCAGTCTCATGAGCCTACTTAGAGCCAAATATTTATTGAGTATTAGTGTTGTTTGCTAGCTCTATACATTAACAAGGCTTTTAGGGGGAAAGGGAAATACTTTCACGAGCTAACATTTGATTAGATTAGATTCAACTTTATTGTCATTACACAGGTACAAGTACAGGGTAACAAAATACAGTTATTATCCAACCAGAAGTGCAAAACAGTTATGACAACAGAACATAATAATAAATATGGGTATACTCAGAATATACACAGTATGAACAGTATAATCTGAATATACATGAATACAGAATGTACAGATTAAAGTGATTTTAGACAAATGTACAGCTGTATAGTACAAGATGCTACAGTATTAAACAGAAATTACAGGGTTGCATGTATGTACAGTTAGTGCAAATGATGCAATGAGCAGATGAACAAAATGAACAGGTAGTGCAGTAACAGATGTGCAGATGTACAAAATGGACAGATAGTGCAAATAACCACTCAATTATGCAGGTGGTGCAAAGTTAACAAACAGAATGTGGGTGGTGGGGGTTCTATGGGGGGGCGGGGGTTATATAGGGGGGCGGGGTCTAGTGGAGTTCAGGAGTGTCACAGTTCTGGGGAAGAAGCTGTTCCTCAGTCTGCTGGTTCTAGACCAGAGACTCCTGAGGTGCCTGCCGTAGGGCAGGAGGGAAAACAGTTTGTGGGTGGGGTGTGAGGAATCTTTTCGGATGCTGTGAGCTCTATGCAGACAGCGCTTCCTCTGGATGTCCTCAATGGACGGAAGAATAGTCCCAGTGATGCGTTGGGCGGTTTTCACCACCCGCTGCAGTGCCTTGCGCTCTGCGACTGTGCAGTTCCCGTACCACACTGTAACACAGTTTGTCAGGATGCACTCGATCGCACAGCGATAGAAGTTCACCATGACAGCTGAGGACAGGTGGTGTTTCCTCAGTGTTCTCAAGAAAAAGAGACGCTGGTGAGCCTTCTTGATCAGGCCGGAGGTGTTTGTAATCCAGGACAGGTCATCCGAGATGTGGATCCCCAGGAATTTATAGCTGGAGACACACAATTTTAATTACAATGACTAACTTCAATATTTGTTTAACAAATTTAGAAACTACTTTTCTAAATGTACTTTGTCAGTGTCACATAACTGCTCAGCTTGCTAGTTAATCTGCTAGAGCTTGCTCTACTTCACTCTGTCTGCAACCAACAAAACATGCCAAAGATCTTTGGTCAAAATGTTCATTTAATTTTGAGACACAATATGATGTTTGGCGAGTTAACGCCACCACGTCGTCTATTATAAGGTGAGTGACAAATCATGTTCTCGCAAGAGCATTGAAGGACTAGCAGGAAGGCTGGTTAGGGAGTAATCAGAAGGTTTAGATTTGCCCTTATAGAATATACATTTAAAACTAGCAGCAGGTAGGAGTAGCTAGCACAAAGTTACACTGGATGTATAGATTCAGATTCAGATTCAAATAAAGTAATCTGAATCTGAATATACCTGCTGCTAGTCTTACATGTATATTCTATAAGGGCAAATCTATCAATCAATCCAAAATTAATCTGCCTCTGCGTGTCTCCTATCTCACATTTACATTTAGGACGACACAGGGGCAATCGGCACAGCCGGCAATGGACAATTTAGCAAATGTACCCTGTATCCATATTCATAGTACAATTTAGCACTTCTTGTACTGTCAGTAGTACTGGGGTCAGCTTCCTCTCACTGAACTGATATAAGCTTCAAAGGGGATGTTTCGTGATGAATGAATGCAATATGAGTAGGCTAAATGCCGGTAAATATGTCAACTTGATGGGCTAAATGCCTGTAAACTATCACTATAAGGGAACAACATAAGGCACATTTAAGTCCCAGAGGTTAGGACAATTTTTACACCAGCTTGTCAAATATGTTTGTTTTGATTCAACTTTTCAACTGAGGGTGCAATAGCCACTCACCATTCCCTCTTGCAGGGTAAAAGAGAAGAAAATTTTAATTTTACTCTTCATCTTTGGATTTTGAGTTGTAAATGAGCAGCATCTAATGCATGCTTTTAAATGTATATCATATTGATAAATAATAAGCATGTATTTTGTATAAAATATACAGAAATATCAGTTGTACAATTTACATTTTTAAATGCATCCATCTGCAAGGGATGCAAGCACACCCCACAATTTCCCCAGAAATTGATGTTGATTTCCCCAGAAATTGTATCTTCTCTAGTTAGTTACTTTAAGACCATGCCATGAAAAGTGTCATTGATTGAACCAAGTTGTTGAAGCAATACAACAACCAACCAATAGAGGGCAATGAATCAATACTGGCCCATGTGTGCATTATGAAAATAATGCTAATAAAGGTCACTTAACACATCCTGTCTTTTCATTTGGTACACTGCGCTAATACTGGGCTGTAGATTCAAGAAGGTGGTGAAAGTCAGTTTTGCACCTCATTAATATCAAAAGGGCATTCATCTTTCATCTCCAAAATAGCTAAACATATTTGAATCACTTATATTTTGTAGATTGAAAATCAAGTGTGCTGTTTTAGGCCTTGTCACGCAAGCCTTCTTTTACCCATTGGAAACAATTAGAACCAGAGCACAGATCGCCACTGGGACTCGTGACAAATGCCCTCTGGCCATCTCTTAATCAGCTGCTAAGTGAAAACCTATGGCAGGTTTTAGCTTCAGGGAACAGAATTGCATTCCTTCTGCCCTATATTGCACAAGTGGTTGGCTAAAAACTTTGTCATTGGCTGTCGTAGGTTCAAACATTGTAGTTTACACTGCACCTGGAAGTGTATATAGATTAAATGACTGTGGTACCTCAGTTATGCCCTGTTGTCCCTCACAGACACACACTGGTCAGCTTCGATGCACATCTAAAGCGATTAGGGAGACAAGTTCTTGTTCACAGTTTAAGGCCACTGCAGGTCATATTTTCAAATTAGAGAAGATTAACATTAAAATTAACATAACATTATGTAACTTTTGCTAGTATTTGCATGCTTGATAACATAATTACACGATCATTTAAATGTTGTAACAGTATTTTGTTGTTCTGTAGCATTGCTGTTTGTGCTCATGAATAATGACCTAATGGGTTGGTCATGTTACTTTGAATACATGCAAGTGAACTGGAATTATACAGCTCCTTGTTCAAAACATCAAGACTTTTGGCTTTTTCACTATTTCATATTTTTGAAACAAGTAATGTATTCAAACTCATTGGCAGAGGAATCTATTATAGTCAAATGTATATACTTCCCCATAGTGATGCATTTCACTTTTTTTTCAGCCCTTACTTTTGAAATCTTTTCACTTGTAATGAATGAATTATTGTTGTAATGAAAAAAGAATCCGACATCGATCAGCTGCCCATCTTCATTATTGTTTATCCATAATGTTTCGACGTTTACCAGGAGAAGGTGCAAAGATAGACAGACAGGTCATTTTATGAGTTGATGGTGCACAGTAGCTGAGATGAACATTTTGCTCTGGAAAAGGGTTATAGTCCCGCCTCTCCAACTCCCTTCTCTGGGGACAGATTGGGTAACAATGCAAGAGGCGAGGTTCTTTCTGTGTTTAATTAGCCTTTGACCCCATACTGATGTCTTGTGTCAGCCCGCGCTGACCAGTCACAACACTCACTAACGTACCGATAATGGGGATTTGACTGTCTGCAGTTTACACTAATGGAAAACTGAAAGCCAGCATCGGTTTCGACAACTTTGCAAGAGAGCACAATCGCATATTCCTCCTCTATCTCTTGGGTTCGGTAAACAAAGCCAAAACAAAATATGCAACAAATGTGTTGCAGAATTACTATCAGTAACATTGTCACTTTTTGACTTCCCATTTGGATGCAAACCTTGACACCTCCCTCTCTCCTTCTCTCTCCCACCGCCGCCCCGTCTGTCTGTCTGCATGCCTGCCTGCTCTTTGACTGAGTTTTCTGGGCCATTAAGTCCTGCCACTGCCCTAATGATGAGCGATACGCCCATGTCGTTCCTGCAGAAAGACCGTGCATCTCAAAGGGACGCCCTTCCGTCAAGTCATGTCCTAGCCCCATCGCTTTCTTGACCCCCTCTTGGAAGTCCAGGGCTAGTTTTCTTTTTCTTAACGTCTCTTATGATTTTAACAAGACCAGTTGATTTGAGGCCAACCTTGCCAAGATACAGGAGACTCCTAATTTAAGATGAAGTGCTTTTAAGTTTGTCTTGTACGTTATTTCAAAAAAGTTTAAAAGATAAGGCAGTCAGTTCAGTGTAAAAACGACGGGGAATTGATAAAGATTTTAGGAACAAGACCTCATGTTTCAATGAATGTCTCAAGCCTATGGAGAGCAGCCAAGTTAGTGCATTCTCCCCTGTCTTGCTGTGACTAGTAGAGGCACTTGAGCCCATGGTGAGAGCCTAGCGAGCATGGATCAGACAGAATTACCATCTCGTCTCACATCTGGGCTTTTGTTCCCTCGTCGCTGTGGCAGAAGGGATTGAGCTTCTTTCGCTTACTTCCTCCCTCTTTCATGGGGCAGGGAGAGGTGGGGAGGGGGAAGCTTCCTTTTGTTAAACCGCACAAAGACAGTTTAATAGTTTAGAAATTTTAGATAGCCCGTAGAGACACGGTACAAAGGGCAAAAGTTCATTTGAGAGTATATAAACCCGTACCAAACATCTCTGACTGCTAAAGGCTGGGTTGTTTTACTTTTGGGTGGGGGGGGGGGTGGGAGTGTGGGGGGGGGGGAGCTTTAAAGGGAAGCTACAGATCTCAAACCCCCCAAAAATGTACGTGCATTGATAAGCAAAACAAGTGCACTGATGCATTAACATGACTATTGATGCAAACATCTTTTGAACTAAGTTTTAACATGTCTGACAACATCTGCATTGTGTTTTTCTCAACTGATATGTGTTTTTCAGATGCCAATTATTATAGATGAAGAAGACCAATAACCGATATTTTAAGCCAATATGTCTGGTAAAAATGATTGTCAAAATTAAGAATGAAAATGCCTCTGATGAAGACTACTATTTCCACACTGCACTTCAAAATTTTCTCTTTCTGTTTAGCCATCTACAATGGGGCCACTTTATTTATGATTAAGCCTATGGAGACTGTACTACAGCTAAACAGCTTGGGGAAATTGAGTATTGGTTTCAATAATTGACATGATAGAAATATAGGCTACGTGTAATAGCCTCTTAATTCTTTTTTGATAATTAAAACGTGATTTAAAATAATAGTGGTCACTACTCAATAAATTGTGAATTGCATGTCAATTCACTTAAAGCACATAGATATAATTATTGTAGTCATACAATTATTAATAATGTTGTTGAAATATGTTATAGCAGCTTACCAGCAGCTAAAAACAACGCTGATAATCAACCACGCCGATAATCGGTCGATCCCTAGTCTGTATTGCCTGGTCACCTCAAACAATACAGGATTGAAGGTTTTCTGTCTTAAAACACTAGGGCATTGAAAGCAGGAAAGTTTTGCCCTGACCTTAACCCCATTAGGTTTGGGATTCAGGTGAAATTGACACCGTAACAAAGCTTTATACTGTTGATACTACCTTCAAACATGCCTTCTCTGTCAGAGTCTGTCAGCCTGCCAGCTGGAGATGCAGTATCTCAACTCCAGAGACCACACTGGTACTGCTCTCCAGATCGATGGTGGCGAGTTTGACTCTCCAACAGTATGTGGAGCTGCCATAGGCAGTTTGTAACTCTTTTTGGAAGTTGTGCAACCAAAGTGTTGATGATTTGCTAAATGCTTCAATGCTAGTTGGGAGGTTCCTGTTAGCAGTTCCTGTTAGTTAACAGGAAGGTTCCTGTTAGGTTTGAGGGTTACAGAAGTAAAACACAAAGGTGACTTAACTATAAGGTGACTACAAATAAGGAAAGAGACATTGTGAACACAACAGCAGACATCTTTCTGAAAAGTGCACGCATATCTCCTGCTCCAGGTAATATAGGGACAGTCTATTTGGTTCTGGTTAGTGTAAACTAGTATCATATATATATATATTTTTTTTTACTTAACCCAACATAAAATGTTGCAAACATTTGCAGGGAGCTATCAAGCTCCCCAATTTGTTAGACGTGGTAGTAAAATCTAGGTCAAACTGATATCAGGATTGTGTCTTGTTTTCCTTCAGCCTTCGCCCCCAGTAGTGTTGGTGGCCATGAGTCAGCGATGGGCTGCCTCTCCATCAACTCCCTTGTCAACTCGGAAGCTAAAAATGATTGTCAAGGCAACTCTGAGTCAGAAACCTTCACTGTGGATTCCATCAAGTGAAGAGGGTGGTAGCAAACTGCTTTTGATAATTCAATCCAAAATCAGTGTGTTCAGAGTCTATTTATTTGTAGTATACACTGAATTTCCTTTAATTTTGTATGGGTGGGGGGTGGGCGGGGTAATTTCTTTTTTGAAAAACGTAAACAATGCTAAATGTGTGGAGCAAGCGAAAAAAAAAAATACATAACGTTTTAAAAATATGAATCACTTCAAGGGGAGTTTCATTATCTGTACTTTTAACAATTCAATTTTAAAAAGCAGTTTAACATTACATTTTCACACATTAGGGAATTATTTTAAGGCTCTTCTGTTTTCAGAGAAATATTTTCAAAGAAAATAAATCTAGACTGTGGAACAGTTATTTTTTACCATGAGAAAGAAGAAAAGTCTTCTGTGTTTGTGTGACATAGAAGTTGCAAACAATTTGACAAACTATAAAATGTATTTCATAACATTAAGCCACTGCTTGAGCAAAGTTTTCATAGTTGGTTTTTGATTGTTCATTGTTCTGTTTTTACGTTTCCTGTATTTAGGCTCTATTATTACTGTTTACGTTATTTTATGTTTGTCATTAACTTCAACAGCAATTTTAGGGAAGTGGATTTAGTTAATACTCTGTTGGGTCAGGAGCTGTAGTAAAGGTTCAAGATTATGCAACATGTCAAATAAACAGTAATTTGGCATAATCCTGCTTGTTGACATAATGACAAGTTGATTTTCTCGCCAATACTGCAGCCTTTGTTATACACTACACTACATATACTAAAATAAAAATAAAATTATTTGATGTTTCACCAATAATATTTAATATATCTTAATCACATGGTGATCTCAACATTTGGCTTCGATCCCGAAATTACATGTTGCTGTGAATGACAAAAGCAAGCATGCTGACCAAAACTAAAGCGCATGGTATCCTCTGCAGAAATATACGGCAATCATGTTGCCTTTTCCCAACGCAGTGAGCACTAGCATCTTAGTTATGGTGTCCACCAAATTAACATAATTTGCATTTGAGTTGTGCATATGATCCATGCCTGTCTTGAAGCTACACTTGTTCATTAGTTGTACAGTAGGACCATCTTAATCCTGCCTTGCAATTCTTTGCAACCTATCTTTTGTCAACTACAGTATCCAATCATTTCAGTCTCTTGTGCAAGAACACAATTCTCTTTTTCTTTGCTGAACCGTGGTCAAAAGGAAATACCAATATAGTATACATCCCTTTAAATTGTTGATTGTTCAGGCTGCACTGGCATATTAAGTCTAGGAAATTGTCTGCTTGATTAACTTCGGTAATTACTTGTCAATGACAGTATTCAGCATTACTGTTATGTAAGTTTCAAGTGAATTCATTTTGAATTACATGTTCAAGAAAATGTTTAGTTGTGGTTATATTTTAACACCAGCAGCATATGTTTTATAGCTTATGTATAGCGTCATGTTCGAAAGAAATTACTTGTTTTTGATGACTTAGTGTAACTGTTTGTGTGAGGGACCATGATATAAAACAGAAATGGAAAATTGCTTGTATTTTGTTTGTGCTGCGCTTTGAAAACATTCATTTGAGTCTGGCCTATCTGTTGCAATCAATAACCCAACCATCTTGTTTTTTTATTAAATGCACTTACTCTTAATTTCATCCACCAGTGGTTTTAGAGAGAATAATGTGGAGTTACCTATATGGCTTTGACATTATAAATCACTTCTCAAGACCAGATTGTACAGCAGTATCGATTGATCCTGATATATCACAGAAATTTATTGTCACTTCTGTTTTCAATTAAAGATACAATCAGTCAGATAATGACTTAATTGGATTTTACAGAAGATTGAGTTTTATTACCGTGTGCTTTACGAGTTTAGTTAAAGAAGGCCATTTTATCAGTGTCAGGGGTGGCTGCTTGAAGTCCCCTTCTGTAGCTGTTCACTACCTGGGCCGAGCGGGGGGAGAAAGTGTCACAGGATTGGTTTTCCTTGAGCTGCCCCGCAGTCCATGACTCATGTCTCTGCAAGTGATCGATAAAAACTGCTTGGATCTCTCTGCCATGGCCTGTCAGAGCGGCAGTATCAGCAGGTATCTGGCTGTGTGGAGTACTGTGCCATGGAGGTTGGTATTGTCAACATGTGCACTTTAAAACAAACCCCTCCAAGATTTTTAAGCTAGAATCAATTTGGAATACGGGTTAAGACTAAAGTACGGTGGCCGGCATCCCATGAAACTTTAATTATGCCTCATGTACTTTTAACATATCCTGTGAAGTGTGATTGTTTGGTTCAGATGTTCGTTGTCAGACTTGCAGAATGTGAATAACCATTTGTTTTATTAATGTTTATACAGGTCAGGCCATTCATTTTAGTAAGTAAGTAAGTAGTCTTATTTGTAGTTTACATTTAGTTAATTATTTCAAGTGAGAACAGTTACTGTTTACATAACAAATACTACTTGATCATTACAGTGACAGTAAAGTGACTACACTGTATTTTGCTGTTACACCCTGTCCCTCAGATAGCCTCTGCTGGAATTACTTCCGTAAGCATCCAGTTCAACTCTCGCACATAACTCTTCCCCTCCATAAAACACTAGTTGAATTCACTTTCTTTTACTCACTCGCTTTCACTCACTCCCATTTTAGTTTGCGGTCTGGTTGTATTCCAAGTTTACAATGATGAAAGCAGCCTGTTCTTCCAAATGAGTGTCGCAATTTGTGTTTATCTCAGTCTTATTCTCAGAATTGAAAGGACTGAATAGAATTAACCTCACCCATTCTTCCTGTAAAATAATTATGGAAATTAATAAAGCAAGTGTGTGGTATGGAAATAGTTAAGGTCATTTCTTAGTGGACCAAGACCAGTGGATAGATGCTGTAGGCAGCGGACAGTGGTTTATCAGTCTACCTCATGTTTGATTGAAGGACAGACAGTTCTTCGGCTGTAAATGCCCGTACCACAAGAGCCAAGCACCAATAAACAGGTGATACTAGACAAGCGAAACCAACTTATGGGTCCAGTGTTACCATTGTTTGTCCCCAGACAAACTGGGATGCACCAATCGTTGCCCACTTCAGGCGTGCACACGTGACAGACCGTGTTATAAAGTCCGGTGCAACCTGAGGGCTCTGAAAAGCCGTCCCATGATGCCAAGGGGTTTTCAGACATGTTTTGATATTCCAGGCGCAGGGTCAAGAGTTGAGTGACATACAACACGACTTCTCTGGCTACTTTAAACGGTCATTCTTGTTAGACCTTCATTAGCCGTTCCACACAATCACATTTTCTTTTTCTTTCTAGGTGTCAACACGCTTAGAATATTTACCACCCATTCACAATGTGTTGTGTCTGGCCTCTTTTGTGACAAGTGTGCACCACAAAATGGGTTTATATTGTGTGTATCGCCCAACAATTTTTTTTCACATTCATACATTCATGATGTTACTAACATTTGTCATAAGAACACTGGAAATATCAATATGCCATATTCCTCAGTTTGCTCATTTGATTTTTAAAGGACGGAGCTGTTATTTTTGTAAATACAGCAGTATTCAACAAGGCGACTGCATATGTTTGGTCCTTTTCTCGAATATAACCAAAAATAACGGCCATTAAGGATAGCACACTGTTGTCTCTCAGGGTGTAGCGTGCTACTTACAGGGATCTTACAGGTCATGGCAGATTGGGTGATGCCCCAGACATCTGTGTCCTGTGAAAAGTCCTGCTAATTTAGATGTCCGGCTTGTTCCTGAGTGCACCGCCTCTAAGTGTATTCAATTAATCTCTCACGCCTCTCTGACAGAGCTATTGAGGCCCGGCGACACCCACAATATTTCACTATTCACACACTGAATTGACTGCAAACCCGATGTCGTTTTGCTTTTTGTCTATTTGCAGAAAAAGTTTCAAAAATCAAACATAAGACAGCAGTCTTAAAAGGACGGAGGCAAGAGTAGGAACTGGCTTATGCCAAGTCCTCCCTTTAGTACATATTTCAATATAAAACGAATGAACACTTAAGCATAAAATAACTATTGTGCTATATTGTGGATCAATGAGAGAGAAGCACTGAATGCTTAAATTACCAGACTCAAACCTTCACATTATAAAGTCAAACACTGCAATTTTACATTCACTTATAGATCTAAATCGACATTTAATAGTATTGACATACCATACAAGGTCAACAAGGTTTTGTGGTGCGCCTATTTTGTTTTGTAAACAGAACATTTCACTTGAAATGATGGGTGCACATAAATGTGTTGATAATGCAGGGCATATAGACTAGGCTAGGCTACATGTTTTTTGCCACCATGGTGATGGTTCAGTTAGATCAAGGGTCACCAATCCTGGTGAGTGCCACTGTCCTGAAGGTTTTAGATGTTTCCCTGCTCCAGCACACTTTCACAGAGCTTGATAACGACCCTTAATTAGAATCAGGTGTGCTGGAGCAGGGAAACATCTAGAAATGTCAGGACAGCGGCCCTCCAGGACCAGGATTGGTGACCCCTGAGTTAGATTTTTGAGATAAGTTGCCTTATGTGGGTGCGCATCGACCCTGATATGAACTTGTGTGTTGAATTCAGAGACGCAAATTTGGGCTTCGTAGAACCGTCCCAGACGCCTCACAGTCATCAAGTTTTAATCGTTTAAGTTAAACGACTTTCTGTAGAAAAAGTGAGCTTTTTTTTTACAATATTTAGTTACATTCAACACGCATACAATCCTCACCACCGGTGTTGTGTTGCTGTGTGGACAAATTAAGTTTGCACCCCCCTCTCCGTTTTTTAAGCAATATGCGTGTTATTCTGTTGTGCATGCCCCACGTATTTTAACATGCTTAATTTAATTTGGGGGGCGAATTACAATGAGCCTACGTTGGCTATCTGTCTAAAGTTCAAAGAATCGCCATATCCTCGTTAATTATCAACATAATTACAGTTTCAACCAATATGGACACATAGGCTACAGTTAAAGGTTACAAAAAATACACACGGACCCACAGGAAAACATACATTAATAAAAAGTTTTATTTTAATTTACTGATCAAAAACTGTAGAGATTTGTTTTATTTCACAGTAACAGCCTAATGGATCCTAATATCGCTATAGCACTGGGAACAGGTCACAACATTACAGTATTTTAGTATACATAGTTTATATTAGAGAGGACACTACATTTATTTAGGTTGATGTGTTTTACACTCTAACGAACAACATAAATAATTTTACTCTGCATTGTCTTACAGCCGTTCACCCACCGCTGCCTCCCACTCCTACGAATTTACGTGGCCTGCACAAAATGTAAAAGCATTATAGTCACCTTGAAATTTCCTCTGCAATTTTCCAATTAAAAGCTTAATAGCCCTGTAGACAGGGTTCATGTGGTGAAGTTTACCGTGGCCACTATTCTCCAAACCGAATAGCTTGGATCCCATTACTTGCTTGAATAAACCTTTTTACCGTCAGAAGTGGGACACGGGGTTGTCCAGTGTTGTGTTTCAATGGCCTCTATAATGGGAGCTGAAAGGGACATATCACCACCCTAAATATTTAATCCCCCGTCTATTTTTAATGTCCCCCGTCCATTTTAAGAGCTTGCTAGATCTCATACCCAAAAATCTATGCAATGTTGTTTTAAGTCGATCATTAGACAATATTCGTTGGAAAACTATATTAGGCCTGCATGGTTTAAATAGTTTGCCATTAAAACTACAAGAATAGGTTTAGGGAATTGACGATAACACACGTTTTTTGATCAGTTACTTTCAAATGCGGGTAGAATATAGCCTAAATTAAACTTACTTTAAATGCATATTACAGCTTGAACATCCCTGCTTACAAATAAGATGCTGTCATTGCTTTAACCGTATTTTAGATTAAACTTGAGATGAAGTCTAATGATGAAGTCAAGATAAAGTCTAAATACCAAACGTGATAAGCACAATATCAGTATTTATAAGCACTGATCGCAAATGTCCCACTTGTAAGGACAACATGCTGCCATAGGCCCATTCATGTATTTAATCAACAACAGACACAAAATGCATCCACGCATCCATGCGGGTCCTTATTGATGATTGCTTATGAGAATAAACATGTATGGCCTATAATGTATTCTCCAATTAAAATGACAATTTACTCAACATTTAGTTTTGTTGTCATGAGTGTCTCCCTTAAAATTGCTATAGGAGTATTAGAGTTACTGGGCATGGAAGCCTGTTTGGTTACCGGTTCTCATGAATGCGCTTCACATTGCATGATGCGCGTGTTTATTGAGAGCAGAGGTGGATCCTAGCCTGTAATCCAACATCGCTCATCATGCGTGTAGCGAGCTGCTAAAGGCTTTGATCTTTTGACTGGTGGTCTGACAACACTCTCCACCACACAATCAGATGCACTTGCGCTTGCAGCTTTGAGTAGCGAGCGCCTTCGTGTGAACAAATGAATGGCTACGGATCCCCCTACCTCTATATGGGGAGCGCGGTGTCCCAACCACGAGCACCTCTGCAGAGGACCCCCAAGTGCGCGCGATGCAGGAACCACGGGGTGCTTTCCTGGCTGAAGGGACACAAGCGCTACTGTCGTTTCAAAGATTGCACCTGCGAGAAATGCATTCTGATCATTGAACGACAAAGGGTCATGGCCGCACAGGTAGCTCTGCGGAGGCAACAAGCAAACGAGAGTTTAGAGAGTCTCATCCCGGAGTCTCTGAGAGCCCTGCCCGGCATGTCTGTGCCTGGTGCGGAGGTCAACCAGAGACCACCGTCGCGCACCGGGGATTTGGACCTGAGATGGACTACAGAGCAAGCTTCGAATACCCAACTTGTCACCGGTAAGAGATGCGTTTGCAGTTTTATTTATTCATGTAATCTCAAGATCTGACTTTATTTGTCACGATGACTGATGGACATCTATTTTTAAGTAAATACTGTTGTAAATAATTAAACTCACTTATTGCATCCAAAGTGTTACATTATTAGTATAAGTAATTATGCCTGATTTAAAAGCTACGTCAAAATACATCGAATAATACCCCAATTCCTCCATGTATTGTAAACAAACATTGTTCAACCTTTCCTTATTTATATCATGGTTATAATTTGGGCGATTATTGTCTTTTTTATTTATTTGCTGAAGCTATTTCATGTATTCTGTAGGCCTAAACCAGCATCTACTAAAATACTAAAAGTTCAATAATGAAATGAAAATTATTATTTAATAGGAAGGAACGTTAATTGTGTATTTGACCTGATGCAATCAGGCCTTCTACAGGGGTCGATGATTGACTTATTCATAACATCAGTGACGTTAAACTTCCATCAGTGTTCAGGGGAATTAAGGCTTGCATACATAGTTTAATCAACATGGTGGTATTCTGATCAATTGAATATTGTTACCTCAGATTTGCACAGTAATACAGAATCAGTATAGTTCAATTATTGCAAGTAGAGTCTCATGCCATATTTATCCTTCCTGTTTCGTCAACCAACATTCCCTAATTTCATGAGGAATAACTATGATTGTACTTTATATTCTAAGCTTGCCTAGAGAATGACATAAGCGGGGGGAAATTGCTGACTAATTTAGAATTTACAAGTACACTTCAGTGAGTTAAAAGATTACAGTAAACAGTGCTGGACTAGGTAGATCGAATGTAATCAGCACAAAATTTGGAGGAAGTCAACTTCAAGTGAAATGTTACCAAACAACAGGCAGTCAGTTAACAAAATGTGGTTAAAAGGTATTGACTGGACATTCCTCACTAGTCAGGACTTTCTGCTAATAGCTTTGGAGTGGGAAAATTCCTCGTAAATTACAATGTCGGAGGACAGATTTATGACTTCCAACTTGCATGTTGCATTTTTCTTTAATAAGGTTTGATTAGATCGCATCATGGTATACAACCTCAATTAAGTGCTGGTAAAAAAGTTTGAATTTTTTATTAGTTAGAATGTTTAGCAAAATACAAATGAGAAGGCAGGTCGGAAATATGCAAAACAAGAATGCTTGCTTATTCACTCTTCTGTTTCAGATCTGAATGAAGATGTGTCTGGCGACCAGTCTGGAGGTGAAAACGGGGGGACGTCCAGCGAGAAGGAGCAAGATCCTAGTAGCTCCCCCGAGGGCTCCAAACCGAACTCCTGCTGCAACCAGGAGCCCCCGGACCTCCCCCCCCAGGCCGAGGAGGGAGGCTACACCCTCTCCAAAGTCTGCACCACCGAGAGGGAGCCTAAAGGTGAGAGCCCTCCCAAGTACCCCGGAGAACCGAACCTGCTGATCGAAGGGCTTTCCGGGTCTGTCTCCCTGCCGTTCAACCTCCGATCCAACCGTCCTCCTCTGGAGGTGCTCAAGAAGATCTTTCCTGCTCACAAGCCTCCTGTCCTGGACCTCATCCTCAAGGGGTGTGGTGGGGACCTGGTGGGGGCCATCGAGGTACTTTTGTCTAGCCGGACATCCGACTCCAGCCGGCACACCGACTCAGACTCGCACTCCGACACCCTCATGCTTCCTTCCAACGGCCATCTCTTTGAACACACCCTGGGGTCTTACCACCCCATGTCCAGCTCTGCCAAGTGGTCCGTGGGCTCAGCGTTTCGGGTGCCGGAGTCCCTCCGCTTCTCTTCCGATTCAACCTCCAGCATGGTGCCCACAGGCGCTCTGGGCATGCCCCTGCAGCATCCCTCCTTCCCTCAGCCGCCCCGTTACCCTCTCATGCTGCGCAACTCGCTCACTCGCTCACAGGCCAGTCCCTTCATGCATAATGACGTGACACTCTGGAACACCATGACTCTGCAGCAGCAGTATCAGCTCCGCTCTGCCGCCCAATACGTCTCCTCGTTCGCCCCCTCTGCCGCCGCAGCCTCCGGGGGCGGGGTGTTTCGTGGTTCCCCCGTGCTGTCGTCCAGATCTCCAGAAGACCACCGGATCATCATCCAGGAGGACGGCTGCCCGGTGGCCAACCCTAAACCCAGCATCTACGCACCGGAGGAGGAATACGATGAGCGGTCCGATTCTTCAGACTCACGGATCTTAAACTCCTCCACCTAATCATGAATGAATACTGCAATGACACCAAAAAAGTATTGTGATGGAGATCAAATTAGTTTTATTGCAAGTAATATTGAAAAGGGTACTTGTGTTGTTTGAACTCAATTTAGGCAGCTGCCTACTTGAATGTTGAATAAATATTATCCTGTAACATTGTCATCATTCATTCATTCATTTTCTTCCGCTTATTCCCGTTAGGGGTCACGGGTGACTGGAGCCTATCCCAGTTACTTTCGGGCCGTAGGCAGGGTACACCCTGGACTGGGGCCAGCTATTCGCAGGGCTATCACACAAACATTGACAGACAACATAGAGACAACCATTCACTCGCACAGTCATACACTAGGGACAATTTTTTCCACAATGCCCAATTAACCTACCACATGCATGTCTTTGGACGGTGGGAGGAAGCCGGAGTGCCCGGAGAGAACCCACGGTAACACGGGGAGGACATGCAGACTCCACCCAGAGAGATCATGGTCGGGCCCGAGATTCGAACTCATGATCTCCTTATTGGGAGGCGAGAGCACTAACCGCTCTGCCACCGTGCACCCCTCACATACATTGTCATCATGGTATTTATAATATATCCTGTTAGCAAATGGATATGGCCAAATAATTTATGTAAAGGAAAATTGTATGTGA
This sequence comes from Protosalanx chinensis, assembly GCA_030340685.1. Taxonomy (NCBI): domain Eukaryota; kingdom Metazoa; phylum Chordata; class Actinopteri; order Osmeriformes; family Salangidae; genus Protosalanx; species Protosalanx chinensis. The sequence continues at coordinate 4,791,442 of CM059337.1, forward strand.
ATGTCTTCATCTCCAGTATGCATGTGTAAAACTGAAATGTAAAGATCTTCAGTAATGCATGTCAGTAGTATGCCATATAAACCTTAGTAATGTTATTAATTTATCCACCAAATAATATAATAAAACATTAAGATATCAAGTATTTTTGGATGTTTAACTATTTTGCTGGATGCTGTGCACATGCTGCACTGTGGTTTGAAATCTTATATTAGAATCCCACTTATATATCAATATAAAGTCGGATTTTCAGTTTTTTTATTTGTCTGCCAATGCATAATAACTCAAATATTGTACCGTTGAAATGTCTTTGTATAAGAAATAATAAAATGGGTGACCAAAAAAAAGGATTCTCAGCCCCCACCCCCCCCAAAAAGAAATTGCTGATAGGAAGACTATTTGATGGTTTCCTTTTACTGAATTTTCACCCATCAGCATCAGGTTAGTTATACGATTTTTACATTACTCAGAATCAGTTTTTAATCGCTATGCAAGATTTACAAACATAGAATTCACTTTGGCAGAAAGAAGCAAACATAGAACATACTGTATATGTGACATAATAATAAAAATAAAACAGGATTACAAAAAATATGTATAAAATACAATACAAATTGGATACAAATAACATACAATTACAAATAACATAAGTACAAATTGGGCACTAGCTGTACAGGTGGGGGGGGGATATAACTATAATGAGAGAGTGCAGAGAAGGATGGGTATATATAGTACGGGGGTGGGGGGTGGGTGCACAGTAGTGTAAACTGGTGCAAAATCGCCAGCGATTCCCAAAGACGTCCGTTTTTTGTGGGTTACATGTTTGACGCTCAAGTTACCGACATTTAACCGAGAGCATCCGGTAATTTTTCGAAATAAAATATTGTTATTAAAAGAATATTGTTGTTGATAATAATAATCCCGATAATTATTTAGGGGGGCTGAAGAACATTTTAGGGGGGCTGAAGCCCCCCTAAAACAGGGCTAACGACACCCATGACACAGACTCACAGCATTTTAGCTCAATTCAAGACGATAAAATCATTTTCACGTAAATATTTTAATGTACTTTAAATTTCCATGTAATTCGTGCTTACAGTCTTGATTCTTCTAGTGGTTTTGAGGTCCTCGGAACAGGTTTCCAGAACATGCATAGTCTCCCGGTCAGTAGGGACAGCATGGGCGTCGTTAGCCCTGTTTTAGGGGGGCTGAAGCCCCCCATAAATGTTCTTCAGCCCCCCTAAATAATGATGGGGATTATCATCGGGCCGCCGAAGAAAAACGATAATTAATAACAATATTTGATTTCGAATATTACCGGATGCTCTCGGTTAAATGTCGGTCACTTGAGCGTCAAAAATGTAACCCACAAGTTCGAAAAACGAGTAAAAAACTGACGTCTTTGGGAATCGCTGGCTAGCTCGCATCGGACTACAGTGCGACTACCCCCCCCCCCCCCCCCCCCCCCCCCCCCCCCCCCGTCGCCAGAAAATGCCAGAGGCTAAGCCCCCCCTTTCTTTCAATCCTAGAAACGTCCCTGAGGGACAGTATCGTCCAGGTGGTAAGGAGGGCCTAAAATTCCCCAGATATCACATTTGGCATTCAGGGTTAGGGTTGGGGTTAGTAAATCTTCATTATTATGGCTTTGAGAGACCTTTAGGAGCCTTTCTGGTCCTGCAACTCCTGTGCTGTCATGTACCATTTATTAAGGCGGGACTTTGTCTGGCCAAACTATCATAAAGACGTAGATGGTTGAGAGTTGCAGAGACGGCTGTTCTGGAAGATTCTCCAATCTCAACGGAGGTCCTCTAGAGCTGTCAACCCCTCTTTCAGGAACATGAAACCGGATGCACCAGAGCTCGCAGTTCTGAGTATCACAGCAAAGGAAATACTTTAAATATTATGTTTCTATTCAGTATTTCTATTGATTCACGTGGAAAACATGTTTAAAACAGTGAGTAAACATGTTTAATACTCATGTACTGCTAAACAAACAAATCTTGATTCCAATGCCTCGAATCTAAGACATTAAGATATGTAATATATATTTAACAGCCAATTATCTCACGAACAGGACACTGTATGAAGTAAAAAAAAAACAATAACGTGTATTTGTATTAAGGATGGACAGTGCCTGTCCAATTTTTGTTGTTTGGATTGATTTGCGCATATGTATGACCGCGATGCCAGTAGGCCTTGTTATTTTTTGCTCACACCTGTCGTTCAAACATATACGCGCGAAACTATTAAATCCAAATGCTGCAGGTGTAGGCCTATTAATCAGATGAATGATTCGAAGTGCTTTAAAGTGCCTAGCCTTTGACAGACTCATTAAAGACAAGGATAAATTATAACCGAAACATTATCCCTAATCGAGTGTTACTGAGATTACGTATTTTCGGCAAGAAATCGGATGCAGGATTAATAGAACATGTATCTGGCCGCTTCAATAATTTGAAACAAACTAATTATATTTTACTAAAGCCATTTAATTGTACATTTTGGCATTTTGTTACCACCCATAAAATGTAACGGATCCGTTTTGAAAGTGTCATTTTTAACAAGAAACTTGAACATAAACCGATGGCCCATGCAGGGTTGGAAATATCACTTGTTGTTGCTTTCTTTCAGAAACTCGTTGTTGTTGTTGCTTTTTACTCGCGCCACAGGCAGACTACTGTCTGGCGGAGGCTCACCTTAAGACTTGTAAAATGTTCAGCTGAATGCTCTTATAGTTCTTCCCTTGGCACTTATTGGTTCTCATGATGTATGTTTGTAGCTTGTAGATGCCCGCTATGTTGGGGTCTATCAAGTTGTTATGCTCGATATCTGAAGCTCTTTTGTAAAGCTCTCTCTTGTAACTTAAGGCGCTTTGGATAAAAGCGTCTGCTAAATGAATAAATGTAAATGTAAATCGGAGAGGCTACATTGTGACGTGACGTCATCACTCATTCACACACCTCAGCGCACGTCTTCACTCAGAATTAAAAGCGCGCAGAAATGCACGCACTCACCCCAATCGTCTAGTGATCTGGGCTCTCGTTTATAGAACTCACTTATAAAACTTGCTAAAATTAACGTTTATAAAACCGTGCGTACGCACACCTCTAAGCAAAGTTCCCATTATCACAGATTACCCACAAGTGTGCATATACGTGAATCATTGTACTCTGAACACGCCTATTTTTTATCGACAATCTAATTGCGAGACAACAATGCCGGGTTTAACCTTCATGATAATGATGACATTGAGTGAGAAAAAAACGTTAGTGGGGAAACCAAAATGTATACAATTACGAGTAATCGATCTTCCCACATTTACTTTCTGCAGTCTGACTATAGTACCCTAATCTGCGTCGCCAGTTCCCACTGTCTCCAAAAGTGCGTTGGTTTCATGCATTCATTGTGGCACACAACTGGCATCGGCTCCCCCGCTTTTAACCCCAGACCTCCATCCTTGAAATCTGGTGAGGAACGGGTGCATGGCCCAAACAAGCCTTGTTTGGCCTTGTTAGAAATAACAATTCTAATATAGCTCAATCCTGCCCTCAAGTGGCTGAAAGAAGTACTGATCTACATGTCTCAAACGTAAGCCTGGTTTACTTATTCCCGTTCGAACCGATTTAACCGTAGAAACTTTGTTTATTGCTAACTATATTTATCAGTATTGTTATATAATATTAATATGGGCTGGAGGAAATATAATAGAAATATAACTACAATATAGCGTTCAATACATATCATTGAATAGGATAAACGCGTTGAAAGTAGCCAATTCTGTTTATTGCAATCTATATTGATCAGTATTTATATACAATATTCATATTGGCTGGTGGAAATATAATAGAAATATAACTACAATATAGTGTTCAATATCATTGAATAGGATAAACGCGTTGAAAGTAGCCAATTCTGTTTATTGCAGTCTGTATTGATCAGTATTTATATACAATATTCATATGGGCTGGTGGAAATATAATAGAAATATAACTACAATATAGTGTTCAATACATATCATTGAATAGGCTAAACGCGTTGAAAGTAGCCAATCATTTCCACTTTCAACTTTACCAGCTGGAACATGAGGCTGCCCATGTGTTCCTGTGTCTCTGTATTTTACAGTATAGTAGCTGTGCATAACTGGTCAACTGCTAGTGTAAAAAATCCTTTCGGTATTTGATTTTAATTACATTACATTTAAAACCCTGTTTTTAAGGCTCCTAAAGACGTTAATGGATGAGGAGGTATATAACCATGATTAGTATTTTAAATGAACAATGTGAAATATTTTGTTCGCAGTTTCGATCTACCACGGTGTTCTCTAATGCGAATTAACATAACGTTACCAAGATCCCACATAGTCACCCTCTTACGTGTAAACAGCTCAAATTTCACTTTACTGCGAGGCGAAAGAGCAACTTGTTGCGAGTCCCACGAGAACGAAACGGCAAGAAATGTGTTAATATGCCTTTGATTTGGCCTCAGCATTAGCAATAGCCCAACAACGATAAATATCCACAAGATCAACAGATGTATATCAGTTTATCGTGCAGAACAAATAGCCTACATTAAATTTGCATGTTTTTTAATAAATCGAAAGTTGGTCTACTTGATGCACTTATTTTGAATCTTTGATATAAAGGACAGTATAGCTTTGTAAATGGCTTGAGGTCAATCTATTAAAAAAGAGAGAAAAAGGTCAACACCTCCCAGACATGATGCGGTCCTCATAATTAGCCATCTATCTATTTTGAAGAGAGTGACCGGGCAAGATCAAAGCATTCTTTATAAGGATTGCACCCAGGGTAGCGCTCAAGGTAGCTGGGTCGTAAACTTGCCAATAAATTAAAGAAGACTAGGAAAGGCGAAGTTACACCTGCATGGCTGACGTCTTCACCACATGTGAAAGTCCAGCATGTCTCAGTTAAACCTTGTGTTTTCCAAATTATTTCTTTTATCGGATAGACCTAGTCCGTTCGAGTTCCTGAAATAGCCTAACATCTAACATCTATATCAATCAACCAGCTTTATAAACGATTATAAACTTGCAATAATTTATCGATGTTATGTTATCTCTATAAGATTACATAAATCTATCTATATCCATTATGTTACTGATGCTTAATTTAAAGCAACTCACGTTGAGTTGAACTCGTAGCGTATTTAGCGTATAAAGTGGAGATAAATGAGATCATCATGCCTTACATTTGGATGAATTACAATTTATCCGACATCAAGGCGCTGTGTCCTATAGCACTAGAACATTATCATCGTCAACAGACAAAACGGCTTGAATGTGAGCAAGGCTTTCAAGGCTAAATTAGACACAATGTGCACTGCCATGAGAAGGACATGTTATAAACATTATACATTAGGTTTATTGGCCAAGGTGGACACATTTGAATGTTGAATTAAACGTTCAGTAGTCTAAGGCATACGGAAATGTAATACATATTCTGTAAACCGTAGGCATATAGCCAATTTCTTCGCCTGCAGTATGGTCTCCTAGAACAGGTTCCCACAAGGATAATGCTTGAATTCCACAGATGTAACTTTTAAACCTCTTTTTTTTTTCAGGTAAAGGGTGTTAAAGGGATCATATTGATGACTACTTAGATTTTTTTTTCTTTTGAACTATCACACAAAGCCGTTGACATGGGGCAGTGAACGTTTTGTTTTGTGTCCCGCATGCTGACAACGTGCTTTTACACACGCGTTTGTTGTGAAAACATTCTTATCCCGTCTCATCTGGAGGCCACCTCAGTCCCACCATCCTCTGGAGGCCACCTCAGTCCCACCATCATCTGGAGGCCACCTCAGTGCCACCCTTCATCTGGAGGCCACCTCAGTCCCACCAGCAGTTTTTCGTGAAACCCGGGAAGAAAAGTTTGAAGTCCAAACAGAACAGTTCCAAACCTTATCACTCCCACAGGTTAGATTGGCGATACGTGTTAAAATAACTGTGAACATGGCATCAAATATTCACCGCATGATTAATTATCATGTGTATAATGGGTAGAACTAACATTTACATTACCTTATTATTATTATTATTAATAATAATAATAAATATGAAGATAAATAATCGAATGTGACTTCAAATGCAGCAAGTTTATGAAGTCGATAACTCTTTGAATTGAAAGTAGAACAAGAATGGGGATTAATCCTTGAAATGCACAATTGCACTAGACCCAAGGATATCATGTTATTACTCATCTAAGAAAATAACACAAGTCCACAGTCTATATTCAATTAAAGTTTCAGCATTTCTTTACATCGATACATTGTGCACGGTCTAAGACTCTAACTCTTTTAGTCATACATCTTAAAATGCGTAATTCGTAGGCTAAGACACTTGCATATCAAAATAGTTTAATAACCAGTAACTTGTTTTCATTTGTAACATTCAGTCCCCACAAAAAGGACTAGAGACAAATAAGATAGGGATGTTTAAAACCAGCCAATCAAAATGCACTCAGCGCACTCCCAGATTCCTCATAGGGGTGGTGCTTTCACCTTGCTTTGGGGAAAACTCAGGAACACACTGAGGTGACAGCATCACGGACAAGTCATTACATGAAGTGAAGACATGAGCACTTGAACAACTTATTTGACCTGGCTTGGACTTGATCAAGTCTATCAACATTGTCAACCTGTTTGACATAAAACATGTAAATATCTGGAGTTTAGTACCTGAACCATTGGCCATCTTCATCATTAAAGGTAAGATACTATTTTACGCATGTATTAAAAAAAAAAAATTCAGAACTATATGCCATATGAGTGTTAAGAGTGTTTCACTTTTTTGTAAGATATTTCACCTTGCTTGTGTGTGCGCGCGTGAAAACCACCCTATACACATAAAAAAGAGGGAAACAACTGAATTGAGTTTCTGTTTTTCTGACAATTCAGGGGGCGGTGAGACAGACCGAGGCCGCGGTTGCAGACATGACGGAGATCTCCGGACCTGAGTTTGAAATAGATGTGGAGAGCTTGGAAACGGAAAGTGACGACCAAGCAGAATGTAGCGTCTCAACATTTTCCGTCGCAGGAGAGGAAAATGCTGGAAGCAAAAGCGATGAAAAATCGGGATCTATTATTTGTTCGGGCGACCAGAGGAAACTGAGCCGAACACCGAAATGTGCGCGTTGCAGGAATCACGGAGTGGTGTCATGCCTTAAGGGACATAAACGTTTCTGTCGCTGGCGTGACTGTCAGTGTGCCAACTGTCTGCTGGTGGTGGAGAGGCAGCGCGTCATGGCAGCGCAGGTGGCACTAAGGAGGCAGCAGGCGACAGAGGTACGGCTTCTCTTTTGAGCACTTTAATGTTCCATGTCATGAATTCATTTCCTTGTTTGAGAAATATTGCCGGATAGTTTTTATCTTCTTATGTCATCATTAGTTGTGCATAAAAATAAACTATACTCAAAAATCTTTAACTGTTTGGCTATTCACGAGAAACTTTATAAGGGAATGCGCAATACTAACAAAATATTAAAAAGTATACTAATTGCTCAAACATTTCTTAGGATAAGAAAGGCATTACTGCTAAGCAGAGTCCGACTGAGAGGAGGACTATCTATCAAAGACATATTCGACCATCAACTATGCTGGCAAAAAGTATTTTAGAAGGTAAGCTCTAATTTTTAATTTCCTTTTTTCTTCTTCTTTGTGTTTGTTAGTTTTTTTATACATATACAAGAGGCCAAATACTGCATCAGGATCTTTCTTCAGGATCTTAGTGTGCATCCATTATGTGTTTTTCTATTTATTTTATTTGTCTTTGTCTTATTTGTCCATTTACTTTTCACTAACTTGTAATTTGGGTCTTTTGATACATAGGCCTTCTTTTAAACATGTAAATAATATAGACTACTGAGGTGCATGGTGCATGGTGCACCACCTAAACCTAAATGAACCGTAATAGTAGTTTAGGTTTTCAACACTGATTAAGCTGTGACTTACATTTTCTTGAATGATACATGCAATCACGAATTCTCATCATATTCGATTTTTTTGTACTAGTTAGCTTGACTACAAAAAAAAAAAAAAAAAAAAAAAATGATGTTAAATGTACACTTTGCAGGATACCGCCCGGTTCAGGCAGACCCGTTTATGGGGGGCAACCCATCTCTCCCTCCGCCTCTGAGCGACAGGATGAGGAAGAGAAGAGCCTTTGCTGACAAGGAGCTGGAAACCATCATGCTGGAGCGGGAGTACAAAGAGCGGGAGCTTCTAGAGTCCAGTCAGGCAGCAACAACCTCCCTGCTCTTCCCTGGCAGCATGGTCCACCACGCCACAGAATACAACTCCTACAAATCTGCCTATTCATCCAGTGCTCAAATAGAACCTCCACCTAAGGACATGTGTAATTTCTTAGGGCCCAACTGCCTAGATCTGTCCATGCAGTATGCGGCTGGCTCCGCTAACGTGGAGCTGATCTCATCCAACGTAAGCGTGGCCACCACCTACCGACAGTACCCCCTCCAAGCGTCGCGGGGCGGCTTCATGATGTGGCCGCGGGGTGCTGCCAACCTCAGCGACGCACTTCTCTATCAGCAGTGCCTGCTGAATGCCACCACCATACAGAACATGAAGCCCAACGCTGCTCTGGAGGCTAAAACGATTCCCACAGCCGCTTCTGAGAGCACTTTTTCTGACCAGGACAGTGCTTCCAAACTGGAGGGGTCACGAGCTGCCCCTCTCCCCGACCCAGACATGTCCCAGCTTCAGCACGGGGACCTCTATGCCATGATTGCCCAAGGGGGACACCGAGAACGATCGGCTTTCTCCCCACCCAAGAGAGGCTTTGGACAGAGCTTCCCCATCGGAACCCAGCCCCACTCCAACCCCAACACCCCCAGCCATGAACACGTCCTGGCCAAGATGAGCAAAGACAGTGCTAAGGACTCGCTCTCTGCGAAGCTCAACTCGTTTCACTCCCTGTTTGAGCAGAGTTTAAGTGAAAAAGTTGGGGCAGGAGCGAGAGCTGGGGCCGAGCTCCGGAGCCCTTACTGTAAAGAGCTTCTGGAGGAGGCCGCTCGCAAGTACAGAGAGGGCCCCAGCAAAGACAGCCACAGCTTGAAAACGACAGGCATGGACAGGTACGCTAAAGACTTTCTGTCCCAGTCAATGGGGACCAAGATGACATCCAACGAGTCTTTGTCTTTTTCGGTAGAGGCCATACTTAAAAGACCCTCTCCTTCTATGAATCGAGCATTACAGTAAATCTGCAGGGATTGTTTCTGGTGGTTTATGCTGTCAATTCACCCCAGGTTACATTACACAAATTATTTTCTTGTCTAAAATGAACACTGATTCCTGAAAATCACTTTGCTAGTAGCAGCTGTTGGTCAGTGTTTTATGCACTTATACAGTGTATTGTCCCCCAAAATGCACACACGCGTTGTATTTCATATCAGCAATGTAAATTACTTTATCATAAAATATATTTAAGCATACCATTTTAGATGTTTCTTTTATGTTTCAATAAACATTTTAAAGAGTAATCCCCTCTGGTGAACTTCTTTGTATTGAATATTATGCTTTTAATGAACCGCATAAATTTGTTTCTCTCTAAAATGTTCTTCATTTTTGCATTAAATGAATGTCTTGTTTGTGACACGTTTGCATTAACCTACGCATGTCATTACATTAAGGGCGAACATGTATGTTGATAGAAAACGCAGTAACAACGTCTTATCTTTGTAGAAAAACATCCTTTGAGTTTTCTGTGATTATAGAAGTCATAGATTACTATTGTCAGTTCTACTAATTGTACTCCCTAGTGTTGGAAGAGCATCATAATAGTGACTGTCCAGAAGCTCCTAAATTAAGTCAACTTTCCAAGGTTAGGCAGTCACAGGGGAAATTAGAAAATAATTAAAATGAACAGAATTTGTGGAGGGGGATCATATAATATTACTTTCAAATGCTATAATCTTCCTTTTTTATATGCAGCGTTGCCATAAATTGGAATTCACTAACAGTGATTTAAAATGTATTTCTCTTTGATATCTCTTGATGTCTGTAGTATGAACCCTTCTACACTAAACTATGCAAATGTAAGTATTAAATGAAGCCTTTGAAATTTAATTCCATTATTCAGACAAACAAAAGATAATTTACAACGTTTGTTGTTTGTTGTTATTTGTCATCTGCTGGAGCCATTATTCAGGCAAACAAAAGTACAGAGAGGGCCCAGCAAAGACTATGAATATGTGAGAGCAAGTGTAGCCATGCCGCAAAATTTGAGCAAGATGAGAACACCAAACATTGTATATTGTATATATTCTAAAAGCTTTTTTCTCTTGTCTGTTTGAATAGAAGGCCTATGCGGAAGATTTTTAGAGGCTCATGAACTAGTGACTTGACAAAGATGCCGTCCAAGGGCCTGGTGAGGGCAAACACTGATCCACGGGTAACGAACAAGACACCTTCTGGAAGAAATATCAAGTAAATCTACCCAGTAAGTACAGTAAACTCTAGTAGAAGGATCTATCGGAAAAGTTCCAGCATTCTGTGTCTGACTTAAAGAGAACGTCTGCGCCACCAAAAAAGGATACACTCTCATTCCAACGCACAAACATACTGTATGAATTACTTGTACGTAAACTGTGTGAAATACAATTATGCATCCGCACTGTCTCATACACCTTCTATAAATGAGCAAAAGATTGATGCATATGATCAAATGAAAAGAATTGTGAAGTTTAGATACAGCACACGTCAGAAATACTTCTAAATGTATGTTACCAGATTTGTTTCAGTGGAGTTGTAGATCCATTCCCAAAACGTGTTGAGATATTTGATGTAACGAGAAAGTTTTAGCAGGCAGCTAAATTGGAAGATGATTAATGATGACAAGGTCATGGTTAGTCGTCAACACTTGTGAACCAACTTTGCACCAGATTTGGGCAAACTGTTAGTACTTGAAGGGAGTCTTCATAAGATAATATATACTTTAGTGTTCATAAGCATTCCTAACACATTGGAGCACAATCACACTCCAAAAACAAAAAGGACAATTGTCTGAAAGCACTGGAAAGAAGCAAACCCATCCACACAACACTGAAACCCATGCAAAGCACAACTGAAAACTGTCCAGCCATGAGAAATAAGGCCAAACCAAATATAGACATGGGCCTCAATACATTTTGTTCAGTTGTTGTGCCACAATTTCCGCCTTTTCTATTTTGTTACCACTCACCTGAAGCACTGTTCAACTATCTCAGGCCGCAGGGGCGGATCTACGGGGGGGCAAGGGGGGGCAGCCGCCCCCCACACTTGAGAGCCTGCTGCCCACGTACTGTTGTCCCATGACCCCCTGCAAAGACCTCTTGCCACCCCTTTGCCCCCCCATGTAAAATGTTCTAGATCCGCCCCTGTCAGGCCGTGATAACATGTCTCCTTTCTTTTTTAAGACAACACCTGGCCTTTGTTATTTACATATTTAATAATCACATAGATTTGTAAAGGACAGATATCGTGTGTTTGTATTACATTTTGAATACAAAACCATAGCCTCTGAGAACGACAACAAATATTCAAATAGCTATACCCATACTGCCCGTCAACTTGCTAAATTGTTCATATTCAGATAAAAAAGAGAAGTCAACATTATTAGCCTCCATGTCCTTTTGTTACATTTCAATGTTTAATTTCACGTTGATATATATATATATATATATACCGTATATATATATACATTGCACATTACTGTACACATTACTGTACACATAAACTGTTGGCTGAAGGATTGGGTCATCAACTATTTCCAAAAATGGATTTGACATCTTGTTTTGATGTTGTTTTGTTCAACAGGGACGAAGGTTGAGGCCAAAGGTGTATAGGAATGGGTCCCACAAGTAAAAGGAGATTGCGCAATCCCCCTATCAATTCCACAGAAGATCTATTATCCATATAACATTTGGCAGCGCTGCGCATGACCTGCATTCATTTATTTCTTTAACACCCCTCTAGTGGTCATAGGCACCCCTCCCTCTGTTCTCCCACCCCAACCTTTCCCTCTACAGGTGTTAATCCAAATCACCTATCCATTGTTGTCTTTGTCCCTTCAATAACTCAACCCAAATCTATCTGATAGGTTACAGTAATTTGCATATTAAGAGTCTATTAATCTAAGATGCATGCAAACTCCCTTTGGCCGCACATTAGTTACAGACGCACACACGGCTGGCTATTAGATACACGCAGACATACGGCAGATATTAGATACACATGTGCACACACACCGCAGGCTATTTTGACTTGGGAAATAAATGGCATTTGCTGTATTTTGCATTGGTGTGAAGCAAGTGTGAAGAGCACTGTTGGATCCCTATTCATTTGCCCTCAGGTTGACTGCACTGTTTTGCTTTGCCCACCAGCAGCAAATGCCCAAAAAGAAGTCTGTCTACGTGTTTCTCCTACAAGATGTGTAATCTAATAAGAAATGTGTAGCTTTGGCGCAGTTAAGTACCAATCACTTCATTTTGAAGTAATCTAACCGGATAAGAGTTTGGGGGGCTGGAAAAACCTGTGGAACTACACCAGGTTGTTCGTGTTCATACCCACATGCACATCGCTCACACACATATATGCTGTAGGTGCACACACTCACACACACTTGTACTCACACACTTATGGAGTCATACACTTGCATGCATACACTCCTACTTCTCCCAAGGTATCTTCAATTTTCTTATCCTCTATTTAGTTTTTCTGGGAGTTTTTCCTTGTCTTCCTTGAGGGTTTAAGTTGGTTGAGGGGCAGTTCTATGGGCGCATGTGAAGCTCTCTGTGACATTGCTTGTAAAAAGGGCTATACAAATACATTTAGATTTGATTAGATTTGATACACATCTACCTTTACAAAGGCACACATGCACAAAAAATGCCCTCATGGACATGTATTCACATGCACACACTCATACTCACACACACACACATATGCTTGAAAGCACACATGCTTCTTTTCTCTATGTCTACATACCCAGACAATAGTGTGGGAGTTTTAGCGAGGACCACATTAGCGTTTGGATAGACAGCAACATCTAAATATGCAGTGCACCTCTTATTTAAACAACAATTTACATTCGTTTTACATGAGTAAAAGTTGAAAACGAGTTTCACAGTGACATTTACTGTGTTTTAATGTATAGGTATTTCTGACAGCACTCATTGATACTTATTTTAGACCAACAAGAAAATCAAGGTGAAATGCAAATATCAGAAATAAACTAAGTTAAGAAAACAAGGACATATGCAAGTTCATGCAAATTGTTGTATATCTATGAATACATTTTGGAAGCCCGAAATGGCAAGAAAAAAAATAGAAGAACTTTGAGACCCCGTTTTGCTACTTGCCATCAAGCATACAGTGACCATAGCAGCTCAAACAGGGTAGTACAGTAAGTCTTTGCTTAATTTAGTATACGATTGATGTTTTCAGATATTTTTGTGTCTAGTTTGCTCAAATTCCTTCAGGATCCTTTATTGGTGCAACTACAGAAGATTTTGTTTTGTTTCTTTTCCTTCTACTGAGCCATGACACTTCATTTGCCAGTCTAAAAGTGCATGTAAATTCTATGAAAAAACACTTTGTATTGCGTTTTTGGCCAAAGACAACATGGTCGTTGTCAATGTAGCAAATGGGTGCAAGCAAGTTAAGAATAATGGTATGGCTATCAGTATTGTTGGGACTATAATAACACCACCATTCGAGTTATCACATTTAAATGAGAGCAGTGGGGCTTGTAGCAGGACTTGCATGGCTGAGGTGGTAGATTCACAGCTAAGGGGAGAATCACATTGATAAATTACCATAGCACCTGGTCTGTGCTGTCTTAACACAAGTAAACAGGGGCATTGGCCAGTATAACACTTAGACGTACGGATTTGCATAACCTAGTATATCTTCATTCAAATATATTCCCTTGTGCAAACAGAACATGCTGTTAAGAGAAATAAATACAAGTTGTAGTTTTTTCTCCTCAGGAAAGAAAGAGAACAATAGCATGTATTCCAATTGAAGCCATGGTTCCCAGCATGGTAAAACATTACGTCTAATTGGTCTTCTGAAATTTGTAGTTTTACATTTTATATGTGGGATGATTCTCAACATGCAGAAAGTTTGAAATGAATAGTAAGGGTCTATGCTACTTTCTACCTAAAATAATAGCATCCATAAAAAATAGTAATATGTCATTTCAACTATAAATATCCCTATTTATTGTTGCTAAATCAAAAGATGGGTCTTATCTGTGAAATCTGGTCTCCATAACTTTCAGTCCCTTGTTATTAACTAGTTAACAGCGGCCTCAACAGTTTTGGAGGAAAATGTCCCTCCTTTCCTGCACACACATTTTCGAATACATGTTTTCTGGGTTTAGTAGTTCAGTATCAAATATAATGGAATACAAACAATCAAATTGATCAAGTTTTTACATAATGTTATGGTTAATAATAATGCAAAAAATGAATTTAGCAAGATATATCTATTTTAATTCCCTGTATTCATAATCACACAGACTCTCACTATTCTCTTTGGGGGTGCAGACTTGTGGGAAAGAGTCAGTCTGATGTTATGTTTGTATGTATTGGAGAATTTGGTTAGGGAATCACTTAATTTTCACTATGAAGTTGTTGACAGGGACAACATACATGAACATGAGATTTCATATATGGTGGTTCTGTGAAAGACATGTAACATAGGGTAACATTGTAACATTGTCACTGCTGACTGACAACTGACCAATCAAATTGTCTTGTAAAACTTATGTGTAATATTTCACAGAACCTATTTAGTCCTGTGTAATCCACAACATAGGAAAGTTCCAGAAAAGCAGGAAGAACATGTCCGGCCACTAACTTTCCAAAACATTTTCTAGGAAAATGTATTATTTGTGTAAGTGGCAACACGTTTAAGTTGACATTTATTGCTGTATCAGCAACACGTCAAGAGCATTTCTTGTTTTGTCTTATGTTTCTCATTGTTTTTGGATCAGTTGATGTCAGTCGGTATTAGAAGTTGACGTAGGTAGAAAAATGTCATTCTGATGGTGTTTGAATATGGTTTAACCTTGGAGGTGAACTGCCAGAGCTGGTTGCCACTGTCACACTTAAGCCCTGTTTTGTCAACAAAGAGTGTGCTATTCTCTGTGTTTTTGCACAAACACACCTTGTTTCCTGTACAATACAGTCTAAAGAACAGAATAACTCACACACGGTAAACACACATTGTTTCCTGTACAGTATGGTCTGAACAGGTTTTTATTTCTTATCTCCTCGGGTTTCCAGAAAGAGCAATAATATTGGTATGGCAAGTTTTGTCCTTAAGGTCTAACAGCAAGGTTTTCATTTCTGCAATCAATCATATACCTGAAATCCATTTCTTAACATGTAAGAAGTTGCCCACATCTTTACAAATTATTTTCTGCAATGGAGATTCTGGGTGTAATTATGTGTTTTCACTTTTGAGTTCATACCTGTAATCTCTCTTTCACAATCATCAGTTATATTTATACGATCATTATCAATGTAATATTAACATCTATCTAGACTATACCAAAAAGTAAACGTTGTCATAGTATGCTTTCACCCACCACATGGTTTACCACTTGATTTATAAAATCAAGGGACAATGGTAACGGAACATGACTGGGGGTATTGACTGTGAATAACTCACCCTAACCAACATTCTAACCTTTTTTATATGACTTTCACTCAGCAGCTAAAGTAACTAATCCTGCCGGACCATTCTTCAGTCTACAACCTTCACAGGTTTTTGTGTGCGAATTTAAAGATGTGTTACTTCAGAAAGATTATTTTGTCCAAGGCCCCATTCTTGATATAACCTCACACACCTCTGCGACACTGCTATTTTATTCCCTAGCATAATAACTATTAGAGTTGGTATAGAACATTAATGATGAAATTGGATCTTTGAAGTTCTGGCATGTCAAGTTCATAACTGTAAAGTTTGATGTGGTGATGTGGGACTGACGTGAACTGATTTATACTGCAGATCTCATCAGTGAATGTAATGAGGCCTAACATCTCCTTACCAACCGAACCATTCCTGGTACTTGAATCCATGGAGTATCTCAGGAAACCAAATACCCCATTATCACTCCTGTGAGAGTGAACAGCAAATGTGCAGTGCATCAGATAAAAGGAGCAGACCTACCTAATAATGTCTCCTATTAAACTCACTGGGGTAAAACAAATATTAAATGAAAATTGAATAACCGTTGTTGCGTTATCGATGTTACAAAGGCAAACTATCAGCTACATTGATCAAACGAAAGAAACCAACCTTGTGTATTCCAGTACCTCACAAAGTTATCTTAACTTTACCTTAACTAAAAAACTACATATGAAGAGACCGTTTGGAAGACAGCAGGAGGTCTGCTAACATGTGTTGCTCAGATGTGGTTCTCTGCCTGAGTTGTGGGCCTGTGTCTCTTAGAAAAGATGTTACTTGTGTTACAATAATGGATGAGCGATTTATGCTTGTTCTTAAACAATACTCTTCCAGTCCCCTTGCTTAATTCAGTATTGAATGTTTGTTGTCAATAGCATCAGCCTGATATCATCCATGTTTAACTGTTTGACTCCCCAGAGCAGCAGAACCTCTTTGTTGGGTTTCATTGGGTTTTGGGCCACCTGGACACCTGGCTGTGCTTGCTCGGTTGTGTTTGGTGGTCATCTCTAGAATGTTCGTGGTTCCAAACCTGTTTGATTTCCCAATGAGGGAGTCCACTGTAACTCGTTTTATGACCTTCTCTAAGCTTCTTGGAGGACTACAGTGAGTCCATAAGACTTGTTCACTATCCATTGGTGAGTTCATTATACTTTAATACAATAGACTAACAGGTGTGTAGCTGTGTGCAATACAGTTGTATGCAGCCATTTGATTGGCCATTTTCTTTCTTTTGAGACTTTTCAGAAACATTGAAACCGTGCCGTTAAGTGTGATATTTATTTGGGCTTTGGCAGTTGATCAAAACATGTTTTTCCCTAGCCGAGGGCTAGGATGTAAGCAAAATGCCTGCTGCTGAGGTGCATGATTGTCAATATTATAAAAAACATTTCTGTAAACTCCCAACCCTCGGATGCTCTTACCAATGAGGGCGTAACCATGGTAGTCTTCTCTGTGAAAAGATCACACAATAAAATCAGCCAATTGACTTTTGCTGTAGCATTTAATCAAAAGTTGGGCGTTATCCTCATGGTCCAATTCAGGGATTTCGTGGCCAACATGACTAAGAACATAGAAAATAAACCATATCTTTCCACAGAGAGTTGGACGGATTTATCCTATATGGTGATGACAGCTCTTAATGATAAGACATACAATGTGAATGATTCAAGTTACTCGAACTTGATAACAAGGACACCATCCTGATCGGATATCAAGACGATTCTGGTTCGGTCCGCTAAATTAATGGGAAAGGCAGACACCATGTGTACTATTTTACAGAGGGCTGCTCTTTTGTTTTCTCTGTGGAAAATCCTTCTCCATACCACTGTTTCAGCTGCTAAGCGAGCAGGAAGGAGTTATATAGGCCTCTAGCATGACACGTGTAAGTAGATATAGCTGCATTTGAAGTTTTTAAAGCTTCTGCCTGAAAGATTTAGTATTAAGAGGGGGAATGGTATATGGCACCCTTGCAAGGCCGCTTATAAATTGGAATCAAGTTTTCAAAGGAAATAGTAAAAACGATTTTTCTTTTCCCATCGCAGTGCCATGCTGATGGGTCCTTTCAAAACCTTCTATCGACATTCTTTTACGATTACCACTAAGTATCCTTCTAGAGTCTCTACCTTCAGTGTCAGAGCTGAGGTAACCTTTTTTAACAGTCCAATTTGACCGATTTGTACATCACATTATGATATATGTGGTATTGTTTGGAAAGGGCAAAGAATAATATTGGACTGCAGAGGATTATAAAGCCATAGACATCCCCACAACTTGACCAAATTGATGATAAAACCAAAGTGTGTGCAATGATTTGGATGGATTTTTAAAGTCCTTCTTTTGATTATGGTGAAGTCATACAATATATATGTATGCTGTTACTTAAAATCATTTGATTCAATTTATCACTGCGCCATTCGCTTTATTACAGGAGATGCATTTAGCATACATCCTTGTTGAATCAAAAAGTGAACATCACCACTTCATAGAGGTGTAACACTGGGAATTGTTGTAGCCATGGTGCCGAATGGTTGTCCTCCACAACTAGTAGTGATGTTGTTTTCTGGGCAATTTGTTGGATCGTGTTGTGGTTTTTTAAGGTTGTGTGAACTGTGCCACACAAAAGGGCAAGAATGCCAAAAAGGCATCATTTTCTGAAGTGTTGTCTCGAAGTGTTGTCTCTAGTCCATCTCAGCAAGCAGTTTTGTAAAATATTTTCTATGCTCAACCAGAACAAACCATGGAAAAAAAATCTGTATAAACTGTGAAGAAAAAAACGAAATAAAGATGAATCCCAATGTGTAATCATGTCTGGCCACAGGACGTCAGGGTCATCATGACATCATTACATTTAGTCATTTAGCAGACCCTCTTATCCAGAGCGACTTACAGCAAGTACAGGGTTTCTAAACGGACATTTTTTGATTACTTGCCCGACTCCCTTACCGCTCAGCCACCTGACTCCCCTACCATACATGTTCTCTCAGGTTGCAGACTTGGTCCTCTTCCTGAATTTCACTTCTTCTCTTCTTCTATCTGCACAGTTTGCATCCATTGTTTTCCGAAACAGAAGAGCTCACCTTTGGACCTTTTGCTATTTTGCTAATGCTGTTATTGCAACAGGTAGCCCATGTGAGGAGTCAGTAAATCAAATAAGTGGTTATAATTTAGCATTCTAAATGGCTGAATGGAAAGAGACGCCAAATTTGGGAGTCAAGTGGCCAAGCGGTTGAGGTGTTGGGCTAGCGATCGTAAGGTTGCAAGTTTGATTTCCGCCTGTGGCAACATGATGTTGAGACCTTGGGCAAAGCACTTCACCCTACTTACTTACCTTGGGGGAATGTCCCTGTATGTGCTGTAAGTTGCTCTCGAGAAGAGTGTCTCCTAAATGTAAATGTAAAATTAAAGATTCATTCTTTAATTGTTTAGTGTTTTTTTTTTTTATACGTAAAATATGAAAATGTGTTTGACTATGTGCTATATTTACCATAATTTTCAGGTTTTGGTGATTGTGTCGGGTTGATACAGTTTTAATATCAATCTATTCATTTGATGGTTTACATGTCATTTAAATACATATTTTCCTTTGGAGAATACTCGCAAGTTGAATAGTGTTTTGAGTTATCAGGCATGCTTTTAGAAAAGTGGAGAAAATGTGTGACAAGGAAAGTTCTGCTAAACTTACTTTTCTATTGTATCCCATAATTAGCTAATAAATCTGTCAACCAAAGCTGCTTCAGTGGCCCAAACAGCGTGGGTCCTACTTTGTGTTTGCAGCCACTGACAGAAGGTTAAGTAGCTTGTTATTTGATTATCTCTAGGGAGTGGCTTTCTATTCTAGAGTCCTTTCAGTCCACGGACAGAAGAGGGTTGCAGGAGAAGCAAACCTTGTAGAGCATCTTTAACTCTCTCACTTCCACTTTGTCTTTCACTTACTTTACTTCTCTCTGGATTCATTCGCTAACACATCCCTGTCTCCTTGCAGCACTCATTCTTTCTTTTTTTCTTTCTCATGGCTAAATTGATGAGTAATAGCCTAATAGCGTGTAACCCAAGTGCCATCTTTTACAAACATTATTTAGTGTCTAGAAACCTGCTCCAAACGGTCACGTCCCTTCTATCTTGCACACTTTTCAGAGTCGAGGGCCAGTGCCCTCTTTTAACACATAATTTGTTCATGAACAATTTGTCATTTACTTTCGAAAATCAGGGACTCATTTTGTTTCACGCCACCTCCTACCCAGCAAAGCACAGCAAAGTTATTTTGCCAAACAGTCTACATATTGAAGGATGTGCAGTAGATGACTGATCTTGTATACCTTAGGCATATTGGTTACCCTACACGAGTACAAATCGCTGTACATAATTGTCTCTTCAGTGTCTGCGTACTCTAAGCATGGTCCCACGGGATATCTTTCATTGTCTGAAACCTATAGGCCTCCCAAAGCCTGATTTTTCTAAACCCTCCCCTATCGCTTTGTCGTCTAGCCTTACAACTTCTCAGCAATGCTAAGTCTGTATGGGCCTAGAAAGGTAATCCTTAAGGAGACTGATGCAAAGGGGTCTGAAATGGAGGGGCTTAGTGTTCAATATCATTGACCATGCAAGCCTCTGCACGCCCCACCTCCACAAATACTCACACACACAACACAATACCCCCAAAGACAATATTGCGCAACATACCGTACAAGGCTGACACAAAGTGACGCAGTTTAACAGTCCTGAAAGTGTGCGTGATTGTGTGTGCAAGTACTTGAAAGATGGGTCATTAGAAAGTGAGAAAGTATTTCTATATGGTAAAACTGGATAATGACACCGAGTTGATTTTTTTTCAAAACACTTGGAACTGAAACACTTAGTGGAATGGTTTGCCAAACTACAACCTAAATGGACTGAGCAGTTTATTTTCTTCATGGCTTTGGATTTGACAGATCTCTGCATAGAATCACCCAGTGATGGATCATGCATGCAAAGACATTTGTTCCCTGGTGTATTACAATAGAGAACATGGGCTTTATGTGGATAATAACTTGTGGCTAAATGAAGAGGACAAGATTAAATAATATTGCAGGGATTGGGATCTGACACGTAGATCGTTTTTTTGACACGTGACTGTCTCACAGTATTGCTATTACGGTTGTTTAATTTGCCGTATGTTGGAATTACAGTAGTCTAGTACTAATGCTAGTCTAATGCTAAACAAAACTAAAGTATACAGACGCATATTGCAGAATCAATGATTAGTTGCTGTTATTATTGCTGCCATTTACTGCAGTATTTGCAATGCGGTGAGTTGCTATTCTAATTTTATAAAGGACTATTAGTTTATTTACAAAATCCACAACACAATTTGAGATTTATGCAGTACAAAGTTACATAATTGTGAAAAGAACTAAAGGAAGACTTTTAAATCAAGTAAACTTGCTATTGAGAAACAATAACAACTGTTAATGACTTAGATCAATATGATCATCTTCTAAACTGAAACTAAGTGCCCTCAGACACCCATATCTCCTTCCTTGATTACAAAGAATATCCCTCCTCCACTCAGTGATGTTTTCTGCATGCACATTATCTTGGACAGAAATATTGCCGTTAACGTGCACATGGGTGCAACAGAGAGACAGAAAGATTAATTGTTTATCAATGGTTCCTCCCTAACAGCACAAGTATCACCCCTTGCTATTTGAATAGCAAAGCCCCTGATGTTGACCCCTCCTCCTCAACCCTTGTGTTTGTTCGTGAGAGGCGAAGGAGTTGGCTTTCACTCTCTGTTGCCTACATGAGTGGTGTTGCCCCCCCCGCCCCCCTTCCTCGGCCGTGTGTGTCTTCTCCCCTGGTGGGCTGCTGGACAGCCTTTTTCCCCTGAGAAACCCCTCCTCCCAGGTCAGCAGCCCTCCACCCCCCACCTCCCTCCCCTCCAATCAATGCCTGAGCTTGCGTCGACTAATCAAGCTGTGTACACAATCGGCAGCGTCAACAGAGGAGACAGGCCAAATGCAATAGCAGGCTATTTTATCTGAAACCGTTTCGAGAGGCAGTTGTTTTGGTGAAAAGGGGCCGTGAATGAAATAAAGTTGCCTACATTTTGTACAACGCACGTTAAATTGGTTGAGACAGCTATGGAAAAACTATGATTGAACAAATTATTTGGGCTAACTAATTACATTTCCCTACTACCGTTTAACTAATTCACTCTTTGACGCCTTTGAGGATTTGAGGATCTCATTAGGCCCTTGCACATAGATTTTTGATCAAATGTAATTCTCTCATGATACTCTATCCTCCATCATACACAAGTATGACGTCATGGTAACATATGCCACCCAAAATTCTGCTATATTAATGTAATCTCAATTCCTTAACATATTTAACCGTCATCTTTAAATAAGTATTACATTTGCCTATACTTTTCTCAATTAAATATGACCAACATCTACTTTAAACCTGTTTCAAAACAATACCATCATGTGATATAATGATTTTTATGAATTAAACATTAACACTGAGTGTTTATGTCTGATTTGATGAGAACATCATCCGTGATCCTGCCCTTCATTAGTGACATCAGGGTGCTGAACTGTGTCCCGCAGGTTTTCCCTTTTTGTCTTTGTTCTGCAAAATGTCTCCCTCAGCTTCATCATAAAAACCTTGTATAAAGCAAGGTGTAAGTCTATGTGCATGACCTTGTATAAACACTTCCCATAAAAGTTAACACAGAGGATTTTAAGTTTAAGCTCCTTGGTGTGAGCGCAATTGATGACCTGCCCAGATCTCATCTTCTCCTGAGCAGGGCCAGCTGCCTCCCCAGCCACAGGGTGGTTCCTTCAGTCTAGCTTGGCCGGTATGACACAGCTATATCCACAAAGGGGTTACAATGCCTCAGGAATGCTCACAAAGCTGTAAAAGTGTAAGGGATCTGGAATCTACATTGGGATAAAAGGACGGCAATAAGCTATGCTGGAGGTTCCCCTTTTGTTTCTGGAAGTCTCTGGTTTGACCTCCTGTCTCCGCAACTCCAGGTTTAACCAACCCTCAATTTCTCCATCAACCCCATCTCTCTGCTGCTTGCTTGCTCTGATAGCTTCGGAGATGGCACAGGGGGGGCAGGAGGTAGAAAATATAGAAAGGAAGCAGGGTGATGTGATCCACTGAACTAATCTTGTTCTTGGATACTGTAGCCGAGGAGGATAAATCAGGCAGGGTCGGCCTCTTCTTCCTCCTCCTCTGTTTTTCCTGCTCCTCTCCGGTTTTTCCCCCTTTCTTCTTCAAACCCACATGTGTTTAATATATCACCTCGGGTGTATCGCCTTGTCCTTTTGTTTATCATCTCTGAGGAAAACCATGTGGAATCCTCATCTTCTCCCCTTTCCCTTGTCTCGAGGATTTCCAAAAGTATTTTACAAGCAACTGGTTACTGAGCCTAATGGTTTGCAGCAGCGGAGCTGGTAGCTCACATATGATATCTTAAATGTAACAATCAAAGAGGCATGCAAGATTTTGGTATTTCCGCGGCCTCACAGATGTGCCGTAAGGATTTTCGTCCAAAAGCCATAACGTCAGCTCGGCGCCCCCTGAACCCTCCCACCCCCACCTCCTCCCGAAAAAAAGGAAAAACTTCAAACAAACTAACATCTTATTGCCATATGTCAATAGATCATAGTGAAACACTCAAAAGTGCCTGGTTTCGTCTTCGACGATGTATACATCCATGACTTCAAGCGTTTCAATGTGTACTGTATATTTTCAGTAACGGGACAACAATTAAAATGTATTGCATATGGTGGTCTGTGTGTTTCTGTTTCCATTAGCAAAAGGAGAATCATTTTTATGTTGGCACAACCAGAATTCGAACCCACAACCCTTGATTACAAGCCCAACTGACTACCGATGACTCAGACATTGAGTTTGCCAGCCCCAGAGTTCCACAGGGGGGCTGAAACCAACGTCTGGCACGGTTTAAGTGTGCTTGGTTACGTTAAAACACCTGCACCTGTGTGTTTCTCAGGTAACCCCCAATGGAAAGATTTCCTAAATGTTTTTAATCGCATGTCAGTGTAGGGTAAAGACACCAGGATTCATCTTATTTCAGACTTAGATCCAAATACAGTTATGGATAGAAAATACTCTGATCAACAGAAAAAAAGAAAGCTAAGTTTGTGATAATACTTTCCATCATATTAAGTGTTATTACAAGTGTTACAACATGATCCTAAGACACAAGCCTGCATATTAGACAAATACCTCTCATATTTCCTAAACCTAACAGAACCTCCTTGTCTAACTTTTTCTCTTGTTGAATGAAGATTTGTGACTGCCAAGCCTCTTTCTGATTGGCTAAGTGTCATTGCTAATGGCTCCCCAGGGAGGAACTGATCTCCATCATCACTGAGAAGACATTGACCTCACAATATTCTGGTGAGAGCTGCATCAGTGCTTTTGAGTGCCAAAGTGTTTTTTTTCCAACACACACATTTGTGTTTGGACCAAACAGTAAGTTATGATGTGTTCCGTGTAAACGCACAGACAGGATTGGGGACTGGCAGCGAGGCTGCGTATGGGGACTTTCCATGAACTAGATACTTTTCCTCAGTTTCAACGAGATAGGCTGCCGGTTACAGTGGAAAAAAGACTAGCTTTGTTGACACATCAAGCAGATTGTGTCACATTCAATGAGACCCCTATGCTTGGTTGGTTAAGAAGCTAAACAGCTTGCGGACTGTGTGATGTTTACTGCTCTCAAACAGATGTCCAGACTGATGTCAGGTAATCCTGACACAAATTTGCCGAAATTGGGTCTGAAACCCCAAACCATTATCCTTTTTACTCATAAAAAATTGAGTAATTTAGATAATATGACTAGACCAGAAGGACATTTAAGGAATGCTCTGAAGAACGGGGTTGCTACTAAAACGTTGAATGAAACAAACAGAAGCCAGCACAATGTATTTGATGGCTGCATGATGCCTGTTTGGATGTAAAGGGTACAGATTGAGAATATTCTGTTTTCTTAGCTTTTGTGCTCCCTTGTGGTCTTTAGGGGCGTCTCGAACAATGTTCATTGGATCTTTATTAGTCAATAAAGAGCTGTGCTGTAAGGAAAACAACTGTATTACTAGCCGCCGTTTTCCCTCGACTGTTCACAGTTCACACCAGAACTAATCCATCTCCATCTGAGGTCCGGGTGTGAAGGCTATAAATCTACAACAGGAGCGTGGAGAGAGAAGTAAGGATCCAAAATGGAGAGGGACAGATGGGGAGTGCAGGGAAGAATTAGAGGAAGAAAAGAGAAATGTGGCCAGTTAGCCAGATAGAAAATATAGGAGAATAGGAGAAAAGGCAGAGAGGGAGAGTTGAAAAGGGCGTGAAGGTTTGAAGGAGGGAATATGGTTTAGATATAGAGGCTGCACACACAGTACAGAGGGTGATAAGAGCTCTTAGACTATGAACAGTGAAATAAACACAGAGATAATATATCAGACCAGGTGGAATAAAATGAGACATTATGAGAGCCTGGAAAGAGAGTTGGCCATGCGTTCTATCTTTCCATATCTAGGGGAAGCACAACACTGAAATTGACCCAATAAACAGAGAACCGTGCTTCAATGGGATGCCAGTTTCCTTTTTATTCTTAGCACTACAACAGAGACAGACTTTTGCGATTGTTCTTGTTCATCTCGGAACCATGAAATCAGAGAGGGTCTGTAATTTCCAAGATTATTTCCTGATTTATGAAATTATTTCAAATGGTTTCGATTGAATCGCAACGTTTGGTTAGGTTCATTTAAATATAGCATTTTCAGCAGCCCGCTGACCAATCCAGTTTATCAAATGAAATGTTTTACATTGATGCAATTGTGAGTTTAGATGAGTTTGATGCACAAACTGTGCCAACGACCATAGAAAACATTGACTTATTTATGCAGTGATTTTAACTGCAAAGAAAATTGTAAATTATATGTTGTAGATACAATGCTTCTTGTCATTGTAGTAGTTCCTAATTGTGCACTGTGCACAAGAATCCTTACTCTATCCAATACAACCCTGTTGTTTTGAGTGAAAACAGTTTTGAAAGGTAATATAGAACAAGCCTACCTTGACAAATGCTTTGAGCAAACAACATCAGTGTCACATTTCAATGTGGTAAGTCATGGTGTGTGAATAGCATTTCATCCTTTTTGAAGTTGAAGTGTTGCTTCCGAAGCATGTGGAGTGCAATTCGCTGAATATATGTGAGTTATAGTTACGCTTCAACATCAGGCAGTTTGACAAAGTAAACTGGGTGTGACGAATACAAGATCAAGATGACATAGCTAAACATATAGCTGAACACTCTTTTGTAGAAAAGTAGATATGGGCTGGGTCCGTTCTTCATGGTTCAGGCTGGACCAGATTGTATTGAGAATTCATTCTCGATGTTAAAGTAAACTGAACAGTGACATTCCTATTCTGTATTTTGTACTGTGTTGCAGCACTTTGGGGAAGGACCTGTCCTGATTTGGCTTGATAAAGCCCCTATGTATAAAGCAAGGTTGACAGTTTACAGAAATGTATGCTTTACAACAATATAGCTTTGCTCTCTTTTCATTCAGGCGTTCCAGAACTCATGTGAGGGAGTGGTAAAGGAATCGGGCTAGCAATCAGAAGGTTGCAAGGTCAAATCCCGGCTGTGCCAACATGATGTTGTGTCCTTAGGCAAGGCACTTTACCCATCTTGCCTCAGGGGGAATGTCCCTGTACTTGATGTAAGTTGCTCAGGATAAGAGCATCTGCTAAGTGATTAAATGTAAATTTATACCACAGTATGATGCTCCCTGTAAGCGTTTACCTTCATCTCATTAGCGTCCACTCATTACTTGCTCAGTACAGTGTACAGTACAATACACTATTAATCAAGAATATTTCTGTTCCTAAATTGTACGTTTTGTGATATGATGCTGAAATGAAACAAACTAACTTAATTCCACGTAAATAACCTCAAATGTATGTAAAAGGGTAAACGTATTTGCATAGATTTACGGACTTCTTTGTAGTTGCACAGGCGTTTAAGTTGAGAAAGGTTAAGTCACTGACTGAGAAGAATACCCTGCATCCCCCAGTAACTCACCCTCCGACCCCACCCCAACACTCACACCAAATGAACAACGGCTCCTACATACGTGAAAACTCTAGGAAGCAGTTAAATTTCCAACCTGGCAACGACGGCCTTTCTTGACACCAAGGCCCTGGAAGTCTTGACGAGGGGTGCCTGCTAAAGAGATGAAGTATTTTCCCCAGCTTCTGTTACACCTCTCCACCCCCTGTGCACACACACACAAACCCCCCCGACTCCCTTAACTGAAGCCTGTTTATTTGCTTACACAGCTTTCCAATTGCCCAGCCTCGTCAATGACTGAGGGTTAATGGCCAACAGGCACCTGTCTTGGTCAACCCTGTTTCTTACGATGTCAGCTACTTCTTAATGACAGACAGGAGAGGAACATTTAAAATGATTGGCCACTGATAACATTAGATCTGCCCTGGCCCTCTGCCGTCTGTCTCTCTTCCATGTAAAAGTGATCTGTTTTCCCCGCCCTGATCAACAGTGTTAACACTTCACACCATCTCAATTTAAGATGATGTGCAAAACAATCCTAGCTATTTAGAGCGCTGAATCCCCAGTGTGTCAGATCGAAGATAATTCTACATTCTATTGCTATTTACAGTGAAATACTTGTATACTCTAGTGGTTTCTATGATCTTATATTGAGATGCATGTCAACAGATGGCCACATACAGTATATACATACAATAAATGTTCCATGTGAATAACCACAGCTTTACTTCCACAGAGGGAAAATGTAGTATACTGAGAGTTATAATGACATCTAAATCAAGATTCAGCTGTTGTTTTAACTTTTGCCTACTTCTGTTTCTGCTGCCAGGCGGACTTTGGCTTGAGTTTTCCCACCTCTTCAGAAGCCAACAATCTGCACCAAATGTTTCACATTACCCGGTGTGAAAATCCGCCTATTCTTTTGGATTTTTTACAAGTCCATGCATCCCTGGAAACTTGATATTTCATATTTCATTCTGGTTTAAGGATGTCATTGTGAGTGGACACCAGTTCACATGCAACAGGCCTTCCTTTGATCAGCTTGACCAGAACTAATTGCAGAGGGAGAACAAATTGTTAAAAAAAAGAGACAGATTTCATGGGAATTGACAAAATGAGGTAAGCTTCCCTCGTGTTTTCATTAGTACAAATGTTTAGTGAAAACTAATTTCACAATTTATTGTGTTTCCTCTTTAAGATGAATCTAACAGTTCACAGCTGGCAGACTGGGACCTCCAAAAATGAGTACTTCTGTATTTCTGTGAGTAAACTATGATAAAGACAGTCCAGGGAAAACAAAATATCTCTATTTGAATCTGCTTCAGTAACACTGACACACAAATAAACAGTATATGGTAACATAACATTAACATTGTTCCCTTCTATAAAAGTATGTATTGACCAGGTGTGTAAAAGTTAAGTAGCTGCTATTTTGCTATCCAAAAATAACACCCCCTTAAGACTCGTAACCCTACAACTATAAAAACCTTTTATTCACTTCCATGGACTACATATCGAGTGGTAGATGTTAAAAGAACCTTAAGTGGCTTAAATGTTCTTATAGTTTAAGAGGCCTCTATAGAGACTTCTTTGGGAAGGGCACATTCTCCTTGTGAAGTATTTATCTCTGCAACATATTTTCATCAACGGTGGGGACAGATGACAGGCCTCGCTCTGTTCAATAACCAACTACTAGTCTTTAGTGACACATCTAACTTCATACAAAGCTCAAGAAATGTTCAATCCACCCGAGCAACAACAGCACTTGACTGAACCACACAAACATGGCAAAGAAAATGAAATGAATGGTATGCATCCAGCCTTGACCCGCGTAGTTTTGAGGAGCATTTTTGAAAGGCGGACAATTTTACGGTTCTTTAAAGCAGGTCACTTATGGTCACAGCAGCAGGTGACTGGAATGAGGTCATGATATGGTCATGGGGGGGGTTCGTGGGGGGGTGGGGGATTTGAAACTTAGAAGCAACTGCTGTGAGAGAAGGTAAAATACATCAGAAACCTTGCCGGCGTTTCTGGTCTTCCCCTCATCTCCTCTTCAGGTGTTGTCTAGCACATCAAATTTCTCAGTGATATCCTGCACTGTGTACTGTGTCTGCACTGTGTCTTCAAATATGACAGTGAAGGTTTCATAGGGATGTCCTCACAGTTGCTAGGGTGACCAGCTCTTTGTATGCCACCTGCACATGCATACTTTACATGTTCTGTTTGTCGAGCGCTGATAACGTGAGTTTTTTACAGAATGTATTGCAATATAATATGGTACCTCATCAGATTGCGATAAGTATTCGTAACTGCTCGTAGTTTTTGAACTGAAGTATAAATATAAGAATGCATTTCGTGAGGTATCTGCCGTTTTCTATTACTTTACAGGTCTATACAAAAAAATCCACTGGGCAGTATGTTTCCTGAACCTGTGGCCAATCCTCTGCGAGGAGCCATGGGTGCAAAGTGCATTATAACTCCATTCTGTAATGAGGCTGAAACACACCCGCTGTCTGGCTGGAGGAAATAGACACTCAAACCATTTAAAAAGAACCACACCTGTAATCTATTCTCAATTGCTGCACATTTTTACCGGTTATCTGATATGATTAATTGAGGCAATAAAAAAATACCAGTGCAATAAGTATGTGTGAAATGCGCACCGCTTGGTGCTGTTGCTTTCAAAACTGGAAAGATAAATGAGCTTGATGAGTTCTCAAATTTCTACTTGGCTTCATGCATCTGGTGTTCATGGACCTGGCAAATGGAGCTACTTTACAGGAGCCATGAGAAATTCCAACATCAAAAATGACTTTGTTAGGGGGTTCCTTCTGAGAAGATGCAAAAGAGAAAAAAAGAGGGAATGAGAAAAAGAAAGAAAACATCGGTAATGGATCATAAATTCCACTTTTTACTGGGTGACGTGATTCGCTCTGGGTGTCAGCTCTTCAAAAGTGATTGGTGAGACCAAAGCCAATGCATTTTCTAAGCCCATTCAACTGCAGATGGACTCATGAGTTATGCATTGCTTAAAGGTAAGAGGACATTTAGGCAGAAACAATTAGTCTCAATTGACCCAAATCCCAGACCGCTACAATTGTTTTCAAGACACAAAATTAATGTTCTTTGGGAAACGTTTTATGAATTATTTAAGTATTTGGTTAAAAGCATTTCTATTACAGAACTTATTTGTTAATGTTTTGCATCAAATAAACTAGGACTATGCATTTAAATCACAGTTTAGGGCAACATTTAACATTGAGATGACATCAGCTACCACATACCTGAATAGCAATACATATAGTAAAAACATAGACGATAGGACCTGCTTTGTATGTACACATATTATGAGTTAGCAATATAAGTTGATGAAAAATACAAAATATGGGGAAAGGGGTGTCTGAGGTTAGTGGAAATTTTAAATGGTCAGTTGAAGGTTGTTCAACCAAAACAACAAAAAGTTAGCATCCGCTCACCCCTCACCGCTAACCCTAACCCCTCACAGCAATCACTGTGGCCCTTCAATCTATGTGTTTCCCTACCAAATGTCTCTTGCCTCTCTGTGCACCTAGTTCCAACAGTAATCATCAGATGACCCGTGCCCAAACATCAGAGACTTCCAGGAGGCTCTTCAACAAGTGCAGTCTCCACATACCACACTTTAACAAGTATCTTACCACATTTCCACTGTATCCAAGTCAAACCACATGGGCCCAAGAGAGGGGAAGGGTTTCTAACGCTTCCAGGATCGGACCATTAGTCATGTTGAAATTCTCAAAGAAAAACCATGTGGAGAACTTTCGCCATGGAATTAGCAAACACGAACCAGGGAGCTACAGTTTTACACCATGTTTGTAATTTTTTCAAATGCTGATTATAGGTCATGCATTGTGACTTAACTGACTGTGCATGATTTAAATCCCATTGTACCAAAGGTAGACAGCAGGGTCACTGATAAATAATAACTAAACTCCCGACTCCGGTTGTTATGTGTTTGTGTTATACTTCGAAAATAGATTAAAGCAAGCTTTCGAAAACCCAGCATGTCCAAGAGTAAAAAGACCATTGAAAATATGGGATGAATAAGTTGCCTTTGTGATTAGACAGGCAAATGAAAAATGTTCCCGTGTTGACAGGTTACGTTGAAAGTAGCCGTGACAGTGAGTACAAAATGATCTACGTTCAGATAGCTCAAGTCTTCCTCCTTCACAGACATTTTTGGTTCTACACAGCATGCTCATATAATGGTTAGCCACCTGGCTCGGCACTGTTTTAATGGGGGATTTTCAGACTAATTCTGCCTGGAATGTCAGATGGCTTCCCAAGATGATGCACCTGATACTAAAACGCAGTTCACAAGAGTTCCAGAACAAGACAGATAGCTCCCTTGCGTAAAGCTTCCTCTTCTTTCCATATTGTCAGCTCAGAATCCCCTTTTTTTCTCTCTCCTCCGCCTGCTGGCATGTATTTGACAACCACCTATCATATACCATTAATTTCCAACATATAGCAGGAAGCCATAGGGGGTGGGGGTGGTGAGATGGTGGGGGCTCTGCACATGTTGCAATCCCCCAAATCCCTCTTTGCTCAACTGTCACGATCAACCCCTCCTCCACTGAAACGATGAGATAGATATAAAGTTTTTAGGATGGCAGAGTTTTGGCATCAACTACTGAGGGGGAACACCTCTGGATCAGGTCAATTTGAGTTTGCGTGCCCGTGTCCAGGTTTACGGTGGCTTTTCGCTGGAACAGAAACTCTGTGTTGGTGGGAGAAGCAAGGCAGGTGTTCCCCAGCTCTCGTCTTGGACCCATGTCGTGAGTTGAAGTCTGAGGTTTGCTTTACACACAAGACGTATCCAGGGTGATTTTTTTTATCAAAGCATGCAGCATACATACGCATGTACTTGGGTCACGTACAAAGATCACAAGAGATGCATCGCTGAAACGCTTAGATGTAGCATTTGAAATGGTTCATCAAGAAAACCCCATGTTCTTGACAGTTGCCGATGTATATGTTGAGTGGCTCAAGTCTACAGCACTGTCTCACTACAGGTGTTACTTACCAGGGTAACTATATCAAAGGACTTCCACCGCATTCAGTGGGTGTGGGAGGCTCAATCTTTACTGCCCCACACTCTTAACACCTAAGAAACCCCACAGTTCAAAAAGTGCCAAAACTCTATGAGTAATGCTTTGTAGTGTTTATTCTTTGAATAATTCTGCAACTAATTCAATTCAACAAATATGGCTGACGTTGGTTTGAGCATAAAGTATGATAACTGCTATCAATATAGGCAAATCCATCTGATTCCACTTACCTGTAAAGGCAAGATGTTTCAAGAGGTGTAGTAAAGAACTATATGCCAGGCTGAATGCAATAATAGAACTGTGCATGTGTAAATAGCCTGAGCCAAGAGCTGACCTCATCATATTTAATGATGACCTGCTCAATAATGTTGAGACAAAATTCAGTTTTGGTTATTTTTGAGCAAGCATGTCCTCAAGCATAATCTGTGACCTGTACCATCCTAACACCATTCCAATTGCTGCCGTCCGGCAAATGGTACTGCAGTTGTAAAGCCCAGATCAACAGACTTCTTTCCACAAACCACCTAACTTCTGAAGTAACAAGCCTGATGGTGTTTCTACTTATATTTATATAGTAATAATTCAGGGACATTTACATAAAGTTCTAGAGAAATATACAATGCTCTTGTGCAACGCAATCTTCAACAGCCCCTTAACAATATTCACTTACCCCTTACACCCTTCAACCATACTGTGCATTTTCACACTTCTCCTACAGAAATAACCTGTAATACACCTCATACAATTGACTTGCAAAGCAATGTTTTTACAATAAGCAATGCCATGTAGTTAATGTAACCTCTTTTGCAAAGTATCCAAACTGCTCTACTTAATAAAGTTGAGTGACAAAACATACATTCATAGTTCTGTAGTAATGACAGTTTTACTCCATAACTCCGATATACCAGTAGTTTTACTTTATGAATTTGTTTTTTAATTTCATCTAAGTATTAGATATCTTACTTCTGATTACCACAAGTAAAGAGTTTTTTAAGCGTATGCAATTGTTTAAATTGTACCAGTCTGGAGATATTTTCCTGTGCAATAAACACATCTTCTTGGTAGCTACAATATGACATTGATACAGCAATGTTTACTTTTGGTGAAAGAGTTTGGCCTTTATCTGATTTGAAAACCATCAATATGCCATCATGATATCAATGATGGCGTGAACTATAAACTCGTTTTTGCTTTGCATATGGAGAAAGTACCCTTTAGTCAGAATCTATGTTTTGATCAACAACTCAACAAGATCTGTTCAGATGGAAATGGCAACAACACCTGCAGCCATGTTGTTTAGCCATGCTCGGTTGCTAGCTTCTCCACTGATGGTGAGAGATTGCAGGGGTATTTCTCCCAAATAAAATGCTGAACAAACCATTTAAAAGTCGATAAAGGATGTGTAAACTCTGATGGCACCTATCTAACAGAGACTGTAGTTTTTCTTTCCCATGAGTGGTTGAATTTAATTAATGTCATCACTTAGCATGGCCTGAACGATTATTTTATCCCCCAAAAAAGTTTGGACATGTTAGTGATGTCATGTTATGTCTGGACCTTGCAATGCACTCAGTTACTGAGAACTTACGAACCATTTACAAATATGACTTCACTTCTATCTGAACTTTTGGTTTAAGTGTGTTGTTATTTCAACCAGAGAAAAACAAAAAATTACAAAAACCTGATGGGTGGAGTATGTTGTTTCATCAACATTGGGATAACATTTGTCAGTGCTACTTGCAGCTGCTAGGATATGTTCTTAAAAATGTATGACTTCCCCATCTGCAGTGGTTTGTTACCCAGGGGGTCATGTATTGCAGATAGAGATCAATATTGGTTTATGTAGTTTATTTGTAAAAGAAAAAGTTTTAATATTTATCTAAATATATTTAGATAAATATGAAAACATTATTTATATATATATATATATATATATATATATTTGATACGTATGACATATGAAACAGCTCAGTAATTTGTTATAAGCAACCAGGTTTTTGGTCACCTTGTTGTGATTGCAGCAATTATTATAATGGTTATATTACTGTATAGCCATTGTAATGTTCAAACTAAATGGACTATCACAACAATTAAATTGTACCTACAGTATGCTGTGAGTTTAGATTTAGTTTCTGATGGATCAAAAAGTCAGTATACCACTGAAATAACAAACTTAGCTTCAGAACTACATAAAGTCTCAGATTAGTTTAGCTTGTGCTGATATTCAGTAATTGTTGTGTTCTCACTTAAAATAATATTTCTCCAGCTGTATGTAATATAGTTGAACAATCTTTCACAACAATATAAAATATTGCAAATGTTATTTCCAGGCACATAAACATCACCAGTCAGGGGAAGCTATGAGCTGTTACCAGTCAGGGAAAGCTATGAGCTGTTACCAGTCAGGGAAAGCTATGAGCTGTTACCAGTTAGGGCAAGCTATGAGCTGTTTCAATGCAGAGTACTGTCATTACAAGCATGACTGATGTTTTGCTCTATTGACATAAAACATAGTTTTATTGAAGTTGTTAAATATTATTAAGGCTTACAGCTTATGCTGAAGGGATTGCATATCTGTTGATGCAACAATTCTTCTTAAAAGGTAGAGTTTTGTTTATTAGAAATCCATATTTGACATCAAACAAATGCCACAGCTCTGTTATGGTATACCATATTTCTTGTGTATATAACAATACATATTTTGATTTGGCCATCAGTGTTTATTCACACTGTTGATGCTTGATCTGACCTGATTTTCAGGTATTTGGATATTATTGTGAAAGAGAAAGTAGTAGTCACTGCAAACGATACAAAATTATATGTATATTATTTTAATTAACAATAACTTTGGGATGGTAAATTAATCTAAATGGGATCTAATGAGTTTTTTTTAGCAGGCCCCCTTTGCCCCTAAGAATCAAGTAGATCATAAAATATGAACACAATTTATAAGAGGTTGACTTGTGACATATTGTCTTGTAAGTGCCTCACCCTCCGAAATTTAATCGTTCCACCTAAAGTGCAATTTGATGTCCTAAAATGGCAAGCAGCCATATAATGTCATCTTTAAGAGGGGAAACATTAGACATTTCAAAACACACTAACCTTTCCACAGCGCGCATTTCTAAAATCCTTTTTGCGCCACAATCTGTACATCCTTCATGCACTTTGAAACATACCTCAAAGGACCACAAAACCTAGGACATTTAAATACCAGGGCATTTACCATGATGAAATAAGAGTTCACTTACAACTAGTACTTTTAGGCCTCACTAATCTTGAAATATTGGTCTGTGACGAATGTCAGAATTTCTGAAGAATTCAGCTCAAGTTTCAAGGTCTTATCAGTGTAATGGTTGATGCAGATCCCTTGGTTGATGATGAATAACCGTTGGGACCATAGACATAATTCTTTATACATGTCTATGGTTGGGACAGTGGCAGGTCTCCACCCTTCCATCCCTCCTCTTCTTCAGGTCTCCACCCCTCCATCCCTCCTCTTCTGCTGTCTTTCACACAAGGAGTGCGCCTCCTTTTCACTGGATTGCCAAACTACTAAGCCACAATGATTGTGCTTTAGTCAGGACACTTCAGCTCTTATATACAGTAATATTTGTTACCTATGTTTTACATAGGTTGTCAATGTAAAAGACCATGAACAACATATTTTATAAATACAGTATTATACATGTAAAATGCACAATATTGATAACATTAGTACGATCAACGTTATATTAATAATGCACAATGATGAATCACAATATTGAAAACGAACAAAGATAGCAGCAAAAGTGATCTGACACATGATGGCAGGAGAAGGACCCAAATTTGAAGAGAGGCAAGGCAAGGCAAGCAGGATCATAACCATAGATATTTATTTCCAAAATATAGAACCCAGGCACAGACCGCAATACTCACATAGAGACAACAATGCTGCCAGTACAAGGAAATAGACATAAAGGGCAGTCTGATCACAACTGACAACAGCTGAGAGACTGGAACAAGACACAGAAGTGCAGAAAACCAGAGGAGAGAGACGAAACAAGGGGCGGAATGCACGCACACCCACATGCACACTCACGGAGACAGAGAAGACTAGGGGAAGGGAAAACCAGGAGAACTTGAAGTACTGGGGCATAGCCGTGACGAGTTTGTCTGTTGTGCCGTCATACAGAAAAGTCTCGGAATGGAAATATCATTGTATTATAATAAAATATGTCAGGGGTGAGGAGATGTTTCACGCCATCTTCAGAAATGTCTTGTAGTTGGAGTCAGTGGGGGCTAAAAAGACTGCCATAATCTTGGTCAAATTTGACATGATTCTACAAGGATGATGTGGGAGTGATCAGGTTATGATACAAAGGAATTCAACCCAACACACTATCATAATACAATCTCAAGCTTCAAATAAATATGGTACAATGTGAAGGTCTGAACGCAACGTTAGGGAGTTGGGCTAGTAATCAGAAGGTACAGAGTACAAACCCTGGCTGTGCCAACATGACGTTGTGTCTTTTGGCAAGGCACTTACATGTAGTAAGTTAGCAGACACTCTTATACTCTTATTACTCTTGCAATATTCTGACTACTAGCCTGATTCCCTCACGGCTCAGCCATTTGACTCCCAATTTCCTCATATTAAGTATACATGGAAGAGTGTTATGGGATGTACAGTATCTCCCATTCTCCTTTTCGCCTCCCTACTGACCACTGTCAGAATGTTAGTTTAGTGCAGCTAGAAAAACCAACAAGGGGTTTCATCTCCTCCTGTTGCTGGGTTCCACTGGTAGCGAGCATCGTACAGATTTGAATGGCCATTTAAACCACATGTCCTGATGAATTGTGTGAGCAGGATATCCAGTTGTTCATTTTTCCCAGAGCATCCATTCCAATTGCGCATTTACTGTGACTACAGTTTTTCATTTTTTTACATGCTATCACATTTTACACATTTTATCCAATGTGAAGTACAAACAGGGCGTTGTGCTGTTAAGATGACTGGTTCACCTGTGTAAACAATCTATTCCTCTTC
The DNA here is from genome assembly GCA_030340685.1 of Protosalanx chinensis. NCBI lineage: Eukaryota > Metazoa > Chordata > Actinopteri > Osmeriformes > Salangidae > Protosalanx > Protosalanx chinensis. The sequence continues at coordinate 4,828,358 of CM059337.1, forward strand.
CAGAACTTGTTTATGCTGGTCTCCTTATCTTTAGCCTTTCACCGTTTCTACAGCAAATACATTTCCACTCCCGTTCTGAAATGTGCCTGTCATCACTTTCAGTGTATTTGGCTAAGAGCCAGCTCTGTCTAAATTACTTTCATTGATGGATTTATAGTGTGGTGCTTAAGCAAGCCTCACCAAGCTGCATTGCCATTTGCCAGATCCCTGTCAAATGGTACAACTAGGACACACAAAACCCAATTTAGAAAAAACAATTACCAAATCCACTTTCTTCGACTGTAATCTGAGTCCAAATGAAAGTGGAACTAAAGTGACTTGACAAGTTTTCATGAGATTCTTAAGCGTCCTTGAAATATGGGTTAATTGCTAATGATCTGCAGTAGTTTGCGTTCTGTTGTCATTCTAGTGATTTTAGGAATCTTAGTTTCCTTTTTTATTAGATTGTGGAAGGGTGATGCATGGACTTCATTTATTCCTGGTTCAAACCTATCTTTGTTATCAAAACAGTAGTTTTCTTGGAATATGTGTCGCAACATGGTCAGGGTCACAACATCAATTAATATTAGCAGATACGTTTAATGATAATTCACAGCACGGTTTTTGCGAACTCACCAAGTCTCAACATATAGCATACGGTTGTGATATTTTTTATTGATCACTAAAAATGAGTAGTGTGGAATTGGGATTGAACAGGTTAAAGGTGAATACCATTCTAGAACACATCGAACCCTCTCTGCTTGGTGTGTGAAAGCTTTAACAAAATAAAGTTTCCGACAAAGATGACAAGCCTGCTTGTTATGAGTTATTTCAAGAGTCAGGGTGAAAAAGTCCCATGCATATCTTAACTAAGTAAGGACATAACTTTTCAGTAATGACTGATCTGTTAAAGAGTGCAAAGGATTATAAAGTAAAGTAAAAATGAGACATAGATAAGGCACTTTGACAAGCTCTCTGTATACAGCAGAATAATAGATTAATTGCAGTAAAGGGCGTCTGACATTCCTGTCAATGGGCATTCATTGACTTGTCAGGTAAAATATTTGGAACTTGAGTTCAGTAACCTTGCGTATTGTGCTCTCAAAAAGCGCCTGAGCCTCTTAAAAAAGACAAATGTTATTAAAATAACATAAACCATGTTCCGAATACCATGTCCATCATTACCTATGAAAACAGTTAAGCCCTGGATTCCAAACATCACGTAAGACTGACAAAGCATTTGTTTGAACTCCGACTGCACATGCTTGTTGATTGTAGCATTGTCAAAAACCTTATTCTATACATTTACACAAACATTAATAACACTCAAGTTTGATAGCCAGGATATGTTATAAAGTAAGCCTGAGTTATTTTCCAAGTAACATCCCCTGATATGATACATGTATTTATACATCTGTCTACATTCACATTCTGAATATGTTGTTTCAAGATGTTCTTTGGCATCTGTACATTCTCTAAGGCATTCTCCTGGGTTTCTTTTGATCCTATTTCAGCTACAATTTGAATGGGGTGGGAATATTATGGATATAATTCCATTCACGTGTAAAGATGGGGGTTAAACCTGCTCAAGGGTGAAAAGTAATGGCACAAACTGGGATTTTTTTTACATCAAAATAAGCACTATTCTCGATAAGAGATTATTTTTTTAATCACATGGAACATACATAGTATGAGTTTGAAAATATTATATTTTAGTGTAGCAAGGACGTCGGAAAATGTTAACGTTTGTTTGCTAAAATGTACTTTCAGGATTTAAAACCTGCCTGATGCATGGCATTGTAAAATGTATGACAATGAAAATATGCAGAGCACATAATTATATGAACTATCACGTGATGATTGAAAAAAACAATACACTCTTCTCCAACTGTTTTGTAAACTAGAGATCACCTTTGACACGTTGAACTAATGGGTCTGACACCTCAACACATCTATTACATAGGTCAAATGTCAAGCAAAGATATTGACCTCACCACCACAAGTATACATTTCTACACAGTCTGTCACACCCTCATGAGAACTTTCCATTCATGTCATAAACCAATGTTAATGTTGTACATTTGTTTTAGGCCTGTAACTTTGCAGCCATACTGCCATTTGTTTTGTTTTCTTTGTCCAATTGTCCAAACAAGAGGAAATTCACAGCTTTATAATAAAATAGCAAAGGTGAACAACCTCAAGAAAAGTAGTTAAGAGTAGTACCAGGAGTGTTCATTTATCCCATTTAACACATTTAAATGGACTTCTTGATAACTATTTAAAATATAGATTTTAGCTTTATTAATTAACTGTTTTGTGACATGTCTTTCACTTTAAACATATTTGTTTTTCTTTTCCCTAACGTAAAATATAAAATGTGAAACCTTCTTCCCTGGGTCAGGGACAAGATTAGTATACACACTACATTTAAAATTCAGCTATACTCATGAACGTGGCCTTAAAACATAGCACATAGCACTATTCAATTAAATGGAATTAATTCAGTGATCTAACTTGCAGTCCTTCGACATAGGTGTTGTACGCTCATATCGTACAGAATTATCTGTCAGACACATATTATAAACACATTGGAGTATGTAAACTGCATAGGGAGAATATTGTAAAGAAAAAAGTGACTTTTAACAGTTCACAGATGTGCAACATGTGCTCGTGGTGAACAGGTTTTTTCAGTATGCAGAAAACTGCAAGGATTCACTGTGACATGAATAAAACACATTGTGGTTTACCACAACCAGATATGCTTTAGCAACAAGTAAGAATTGAAAGGATTGTAAACTAATTTGAATACACTGAGAAAATGTACCAATAATCTAGATTATCAATTTGTCATCTAGTGGCTGCATGTAAATCTCAATTTCATTTTTTTTTTGTCACTTTTCTGCTCATGCATTTTAGATTGTGTATGGATGCAAAATGTTTTAATAATTTACCTACTTGCAATTTCATTTAGAAATAAGACAGATACAATGATGTCCATAAAATTAGGACTTGCATTGTGTCTCAGTGGTGTGTTTGTATGGGTTCACTTGCCACCAGATGTCAAGGAAGTGGAATACAAATATTGAACCGAATGGTTTAAAAATGACTGACAGAACACCTGCAACCAAGGCTACTACAAAGAACCCCGCTCTGACAGCATTTCCTCTCCCATCAGTCTCCTACATGACCTTGCAACATCTTGGAAAAAGATTTCTGTCCACTGCTCTTAACCTGATGCTGGTCCCAAGAGAATGATGAAAAGCTGCTCTTGCAAATTGAGCACCAGCCCACAGAATTAAGGGTCAAATGATTACGGCCATGGCACACCTGCCCATAAATCTTGTTATCCTCTTAACAGGAGCTCTTCATGAGTGGAGATCAATAATAAACAATGGTCAAGGGGCTGCAGGGTAAAGGTATGAGCTAAATAGGCCGTGCAGGATATTTAGGACATCCTTTTATCGCGACAAGGGAGGCCAGCCTGGACAGATCGTGAGATCCTAGAGTCAAGACCAGAATGCTTTGAAAGACAACATATGATCTTTGATTCCTCCACCCCAATATAATGTGTACTATATGACTGTGGCATTATTCGATATGTTGTTAATGTCAACATTGCAGTACTGCTGTTGTCATATTTTGCCAACAAGATATAGTTTGCACTAAAATGCTCTCACTGGCCACTTTAATCTTTAATGCAAATGTATAACAAGCCAGTCACAAGCAGCATTTAAACACAGAGATAGGTAGACATCCAGACCAGATGATCATCTGAAGTCGTGAAGATGATCCTCTAAAGCAGTGGTTCTTAACCTGGGTTCGATCGAACCCCAGGGGTTCGTGAGTCAGTCTCAAGGGTTCGGCGGAGGTCAACACACACATCTGATTATATGATTTGTGATGACACGACCAATCGGTGAAAATCGGTGAATGCGCATATGAAACTGGTGCGGTTCAGTACCTCCAACAAGGTTAAGAACCACAGCTCTAAAGTTAAAACCAAGCATCTAATCCTAATGGGGAAGATGTGGGATTTTAATGACTGTGACCATGGCATGGAAGTTGGTACCAGACAGGCAGAGTATTTCCGAAACCACTGATCTACTGGGATTTGTATGCTCCACCATCTCTAGTTTACAGAGAATGGTCCGACAAAGAGACAATATCTAGTGTAAATGCCTTGTCTATGACAGAGGTCAGAGTAGAATGGCCAGACTGGTTCGAGATAACAACAAAAAACAACAGCGAGCAAAATTTTACTGAATGCAGATACAACCGAGGTATGCAGAAGTACATCTCTGAACATACCTTGAGACGGATTGGGCTTCAAGTGGCAGAAGACCACACCGGGTGCAAGTGCTGTCATCCAAGAGGTCACAAGTCACACAGTCACCAAAATTGGACTGTGGAAAAACATTTAACATAGTCAACATGAAAACGGTAACAAAAGAAATCTCAACACCCTGTAAAGGAGGTAAGATAGCACTATCACTCCAAAAGTCACAAGATTTGTTGTCACTACATCAAGGTTGGAGTGTATAAGTAGGAATGTACCCATAAACTTGTGTATTTGACCTAACCCACACTATGGGCATTATTTTCACTAAGAATTGACTAATTGATTAAACTCAATAAAGCAATCGAGATCAGTTACTCAAATCTCCAGACTCAGCTACGTCAGGAATCTGTTTACCAAACCTAAATGTACTTGCCAATGCCAGCTTTTTTTTATATAAATGTAGATTTTACCATATCATGAAATACATGGTCTGAACAGTGATAGGAATAATAATAATACAAAATATTTAAAGGATGAACAGATATAGGAAGAGAATGAGATCATTTACTCAGACCTTCGATCCTATTAGACTATTTGATTTATATCACCACCTCGAGAATATTCATTATGATAGTTGAATATACATTTATATTCAAACACCCATGGAAAGTTGCAGTAATTCATTATCAACACCTGCCCTAATTGTTTCTGTTCCACTTCTAGTTAATCAAATGCCACTTGTTTCTTGAGTGCATCATGGCTTCGGTTGGCCTATTCTGTCTAGGAACAATGGGCCTTTGACAATGCCCTGCTGGTGAATCTGTATGCTGCCCCTTGGAAGGATGTCAAGGTGAATAGAAACCACAACCACAGATTTTTTCCTGTCAAATGACTGTGGGCTGAGTCTTTCCTGGAGCAACCCTAATTTTAAGTGGTGGGTTTAACCACTTAATTAAGGCTGTAAATTTGATTACATTTACATTGGGAACCCTGTACACATCCTTTTCCAGGCCTCTAATAAAGGATTGTGGAAGAGGGGAAGTCTTGATAAAAGTACTTTGTTTATTTATCTAAAGGTTATTCAAATATACTTGAATGCTCTCATATTTGTGCCCAGCTTTTGTTCTATGAGTCAAGGAAGGTTACTGTAATAAGAATGGTAAGGTGCCAGCCTTGTAATCCTGATATATAAACTTAAAATATGCAATACTATTAGTAGTCTTACACATTTTTGTCACAATATCCCAGACCATTGTTAGATTAGATAAATAGTGTGGGTGTGCCTTTTGTGAATATATCTATACAAGCGGTAGTTTAAATCGGTTTGTGTAGCAGAAATTTGCATTACAACCGATAGATTGATCGAATAAAATATAATAGTGAGTGGGAGTCAGATGGCTCAACGGGTTAAGGCGTTGATCTCATGGACGGAAAGTTGTGAGATCAAGCCCCTGCTGTGGCTATATTACTTTGTGTACTGCAACGTCACCCTACTTGCCTCAGGGAGAATGTCCCTGTACTTACTGTAAATTGCTTTGGATAGAAGCGTCTGCTAAATGAATAAATGTAAAATGTAAATGTAATAGATTACAATATAGTGCACAGGCCTATACAATATCAAAAGAATGCTACTATTCTGGATTGGTAGAGTGAATAGTTATGTTGTGTCCAAATTACAAACATACACCTCTTTTTCTCTCTCATATAGGCCTTTAGGCTTTACATATTCACCCAGGTTCTAACAAAAAGGTCCTGTGACAACAGCTCTGAAACAAAAGCTCAGGTATGGATGTTAAAGCAAAGACATGTAACTGAACCAGTGCGTATTTGCAAATCTTGACTTTCTCCATCATTAGGTTTGCTGTATTAGGTTTGGCCTAATGAACGACATATATGTTTAGAGCTCAGGAATTACTCTTGCTTGCCTGGCGGGCGATATTTAGTGTTAGTTGCGATTATTCTCGGTAATTCAATGGAAGTAAAAAGTACATGAACATTTGATAACCAACCATGGGATGTTTTAGTCACTGCTGCCCTCTTCTGACTTTCAAGTGTAAGTCTATTTAGATAAGCGGAAGGGTTAGAAAATGGTCAAGCAAACGTACCCGTGGTCGTCATGAAAAGTCAATGTCACAACGATGACAAATTGGGGGCAATCTGTGCAGTGGTGTAAACCTGTAACGTTTGCCGTTTTTTTACAGTCTATGAGTGAAATCTATGATGAATAATTTGCTAATGATACTTTAAACGAATGGGGAAGTAGTATTTTCTGATTAGACATAAAGTATTTGTCGAATTTCCAGCACCATGCAAGAATGGTAATGATACATGTTGATCGTGCACTGGATGTTGTCAATAATCTTGAAACGTGTTGCAAATTTGACAATTGGAGTATAGTTAAAGTTATTAGTTGGAAGTCATGTATCAGTTGTCAGCCCATTCAGTATTTGAAACATATCTCATAATGGATGTTGGTAATAAGTCCGAACATGTTTCGAATTTATAACATTTCCTTGGCTGTATTGCTTAGACTTCATCGGTTCTAGAACAGAGAGATAATTGACGTTTTGTTAAACCAATCATTATACGTGTGGGGAGGTATTTCCTGTGGTCCTGACAAATTAGATATGCAAACATAAAAATACCTACAAGTTATAAGCAGAGGGGATACAGACGTTACCAACAACCGTAATCTATAGTAGACATTCGGTTTTCCAATGCATTTTCTAGACTTTTTCAATTCGACGTAAAGGTAAACAAGTTAAAATCTCCTTATTTAAAACAAATTCAAATGGTTAACTTTTCATAGTTTACTCCGTACTACTAGCAGCAATAGGAACGCGTACTGTAGCTACTGTACAGTAAGTCAAGGCTGGCTAGCTACAAAACATTTCTGCGATAAAAGTTAGCTAGAACCAACAAACTAGTGTAGTTAAGGCTTTCAGTCAGAGTTTGTGTCTGTTTTGTTGTTGTATTTGGTGGTCGTAGTTGCCATCTTTTCGATGAAGGCAGTTATGAGTTAACTGTAGCAAGCAACGGCCAGCACCACCATGTTGTTGAGACACGAAGTTCAGTTGAGTGTAGGGGGAAGCCATTATCCGATCAGCTAACTCTTTGAGAGATTGTTAGACTATTCTACTAAGTTGCATCTGCCATTACTAAATATGTAACAAACTAGGAACAGAGATTTCACAACTTTTCAGACCAAATACCACTTCTGACACTTAAACCGAACCATCAAGGCTGCAGTATAGCTACAAGTAGCGGTCTGACGGACCTCAATCTCAAATGCACCCACCGTTTAGTAATTTGACAGATACTACAATTCGTTTGTCAAACCATGTTATTAGCCTAAGCGAATTTCACAACCCCACCGATATTTTCAGCACAGATATTTTCATCAGTAACTTCCATATTTATTCCGACAAATAACACTGATAGGTTACTCAATGAAAACCCAATATATTTTATATGATGCATCAGTGTCAATTGTTAGTTATTTGAGTACGTTAAATGTCAGATCTCAATTGGAATAGTTAGACACAATCTTGATGAATGCCTGATCATGTAGTTTTAACTATGCTAAAAATAAAGCTAAACAATGCATCCTTTGAATGGTTTTCCAGCAGACCTAACTCTACTGGGAGATGTCGGCTTCCACCGACCTGACCGGGAGTATGTCCCATCCTGGACCATCTCCAGGGGCGGGGCAGTCTCCCGGGCCTGTCTTGGGCCCTAGCCCTGGCCCAGGTCCTTCTCCTGGCTCGGTTCATGGTATGATGGGGCCCAGTCCTGGCCCTTCGAGCGGGCCTTACAGCATGCAGAACCAAGCAGGGGGGGATTACGCCCAGGACAATGTTTACCCCATGCACAAGGTACTGTACCTCAGCTCTTCAGGTTCCATCATTATGTGAATCAGAGGGAAGTGTGTCCTAGAAGTAGCCAGCGGGGGCGGGGGCAGCCCTTGCCGGAGAACCTAGCTATAATCTGTTTATCTTGTTCTTTTCACCAGAGAAAATGTTTGTGGATTTTTTTTATTCCAAATACAAAGTTAAAATAATAATTTGATTTGATTTTCCAAACCTGCAAAATTGAACATAAATGGATATAGTCGGGATCCTACAATTTTTCTTATTTTAAGTTTCTTACACTCATTGACTTGCAGTTATCCAGATAAGTTTTTAAAATAAAAATGTCTGTTTTTATCCATACCACTTTGATTTATGAATTTTCAAAATAATTCCTATTTTGATGTCCGATGGCATTTTTTAGCCCATGGAAGGAATGCACGACAAAACCATGGCAGACGAGATACACTATGGTCAGATGAAGGGAGTTGGCATGAGATCGCTCCACAGTGGCATGGGCCCACCGCGGAGTCCCATGGACCAGCACAGCCAAGGTAAACTGCTGACATGACTGAATACACACTTTACATTCAAAGGTACCGCTCAAACTCATGTTCATTAGCCCTGAGACGTTCATCTTCCCCTCCTCTTCCAAGGATATCTGTCCCCCCACCCCTCTCCGCTGGCAGTCCATGAACACACCACCAGCCCTATGTCAGGGGGTGGTGGTCCAACACCGCCTCAAATGCCACCTACCCAGGCAGGCCCCTTGGGGCCCATGGACCCCCAGGCAGCCATGCCCATGGGGCAGCAGAGTAGGGGTCCCTCTTCCTTCAGCCCTGTTCAACTGCAACAGCTACGGGCCCAGATCTTGGCCTACAAGATCCTGGGGCGGGGGCAGCCCTTGCCGGAGAACCTGCAGCTGGCTGTGCAAGGAAAAAGGAGCCTTCCTATCATGCAGCAGCAGCCGTCAGTGAGCAGCAACCTCTACAATAGACCTCCAGGTATGTGATGATGAAAACATAAAAGACAACTCTCCATACTACAGGATAATGCTTGGAGCCTGTAAAGACAGTTACATTTGAAAACTAACAAGAAACATTTATATAATATGAATTACTTGTTTCCTCACACTTGAATGTCATTACAGAAAGGTTGCAGAAAGTGACTCTCAATTTGTTCACAGTCATGCTAATGCCTCCAGTTGGTGGTACACAGTCGAGTCCCTGCCCCACCTCTGCCCTGCAAGGCCACGTACAGAGTGCTGGGTCCAAACAACCACATGAAGGTCAGTACAGAATCAGAATATAGCTTTAGAATCAGCCAACCACCATCATATAGTACTAACAACATGGGCAATGATGCACTGGGAAACCATTTGGCTGAATGTAAATACACACTTTATTAGGGCTGCAACGATTCATCGAATAATTTGATTACAAAAATGCATCGATTATTTTTAATCTGCTTCGATGATTAGTTTTATTTCTGTTTTACTACGCACGGTTATGTTCGACCACGGTACTTTGTAGTTGCGGAGCATGTTTCTGCACGACCGCTGCACGTCACTACTGAGTCCAGTGAGACAACCATAGACATGTATAATTAAGGAGACAACAATGTCGAAACAAGAAAGTGCGGACAACGAAACGGAACATGGGAGGCAAAAGAAAAGACTAGGGCTGTAATCTATCGATAATTTTAGTTATTGATTATTTACATTGATTAATCGATTAATCTGATAAGTACTTTATTTTCAAGAAACGGCCAATAAAGCTATAAACATTACTCAAATCACTTATCACATGTATTAACAATTGCACAACCATCAATAAATTGGGGTACTGAAATAAATACAATCACTGACCAGTTGTCAAATAATATATAACAAAAATATAAATATATACTATATATATAAAATAATATATAATTTATAAATATATAAAACTTTCCTGTTTTAATACAACAACATAAGTTTAAGTGAGCATGTCACTGTTGCAGTGCAGAAATGTGAGCATGTCAACATGCTCTGAACTCAGACTTTCCCTGTGCTTTGACACTATGTTACCTGCAGCAGAAAATAAGCGCTCTGACAGTGTGGAGGTGGCTGGAATGCATAGAAAATACTTTGCAAGTGTTGACAGAGTTGGATAACGCGTTTCGTTCATTTTCAACCATGCAAGGGGATTCTCCTTCTTGGATAAATATGTAGGATGTTTTCTCTTCATATGCTGGATCATTGCTGTTATGAAAAGAGAGGTCCATTTGGCAGTGCAAGCACTTCACCGTGCTGTCGACTTTATTTAATCTAAGTACTTATCCGATTAATCGATGTAAATAATCGATAGATTAATCGATTACTAAAATCATCGATTGTTGCAGCCCTACACTTTATACAAGACTGATTAACCTGTTAGACATCACCTACTTTTTCCCAAAAAACGCCTAGAAAACACACCCAAAGTAAACTGACAGCTGTTCTTGAACCATTTGGACTACATGTATGAGGTTGGTCTCTTTTGAAAGGTGGAAGTCTGAAGTTTTATCTCCTGTTGTCAGGACCCTTGTAATTCCTACTGGTTGTGAGTAATAGAAGCTGGAACACAAGCAAGTGGAAATATTTCATTTCCGTCTAGATTTTATTGGGAAAACACAGGCCTGAAAAGGCCTACAAGTGGTATCTATTAGCTGGAAAACACAACTGGACAGTGGCATGAAGCCTTACCTGGTACATATCAAAAGTTGAATGAAATACTAAGAAAAAATGAATGTCATACACATGTTTTTCTAAGGGTATGTCCAGACGTTTTGCTTGTGTGCCATTTGGAGACACCAAATGGACACTTTGGTAACCATGCCATATTTTCAGCATAAAAAGGCTACAACTTTTGACCTATTTCATGTACAAAGTAGTGCTCTAATGAAAGGTGACACTTAGATTAATCATATGCCATATCAAATTCACCATTACTGTTGCTGAAACTGAGCGACTGATGCATCAGAGTGACTTTTTAGAGATAATTTCTTCCCCCAATAAATGCACAAAAGAATTTTTTGAATTGTTATGGAACAAAAAAGAAATCCAACATATTTGCAATTGTAAATCTCAGTGGCTCATCACTGGATGTGCTTGACGTGCTGTCCTGGGACATTTCAATTTGTGGCTGGCTGCTGAGTTGAGGTGGATCCAGCTCACACGGTTCTTCAGATGTTTTACTGTAATGACAAAATAAAATAACAGTCAGTTAGATAACTTACTGTGTGTAATGGCCTACATTCAACACACTGAAAAAAAGCTCTCTCTTGTAAGTGAAAAACTTTCAGTACTAAATCAACTCACTGACCTACAGGGACCCAGGTGAGGGTCACTAGTGAACTCACTGAACCCACAACAAAGAATTCTACAGCACCCCTCCCCCATCATTATAAGTCTAATTCACCTCATAATAAATATATATATATATATATATATATATATACAGTATATATATCGGTTTTCTGCTGTACAAATAAGTGCAAATATAAAACAAAACTTACTTGTCCAGAGTAATGTCTTCGCCTTCCAGAAACATTTCTTCTGCAACGGAATCGTAATCAGATGCGTCTGTATTTACTTCAGATAAATCGCTGTGAGATAAATGTCCATAGTCATCTTCTGTAACTTTTTTCATTGCTTCAGAAACAGAATACTTGAGTTTCTGCTTTTGTTTCGCCGGTGAATCAAACTAATTTCTAACTATTCTTGAAGAACGCACAAATATCGGTGAGCGCACGAAAATGGCGAAAGTCGACTGCCCTCTCTACGCACTGAAATACAACTCCAGAACGTTTACCTGGATTGGGAAAGGTATATACCAGCTTTTTCAGAATTCGATTGGCTACAAGATGTGACACTCAGTTTTCTGATCGGGTTTGATTGGTCTGATTTACATAGCAACAAACACAAGGTGGGTGTGTTTTTGCGCACCGGTTTTGGCAGCCATTGGTTGCCTTGGAAGGCCCCAACACCAGAAAGTATTTATCCTATTGGCTCAACAAGCTGTCACTCGAAAGACAAGGGTCTCACTGACATTTTAAGACCATGGAATTGAAAATACACAGGAAGAAACTCGATTTATAACGAGTTCAAGTCAAGTGATGAACTCTTGGGTTCGCTAAATCAGAATGATGCAACAAGGGATTATGGTTATTTTTTGGATGAAATACATTGTTTTGGACTAAAAACTTTACATTTTTAGATAGTTTGAACGATTTGGAATGTAACTATATCATTGTTTTGGGATGTTTTTCTGGACACAGAACACTGTCAGCATCCAAATGGTGAGTGGGTCCCCTTTTTCGATGCATTGCTTAGGGGGGGGGGGGGTGTTGACAAAGACGTGGATTGTACTTTATGTTGCAAATTGATTTAGAAATGGTTTACACTAATAGAAGCACAAGAATCTTAGCTTTCCAAAGACGTATTGTATGTGTATCATTCTTAAAGCCAATCCTGGCTAACAGACGATATACTGAAGAGTAGCTTTGGAATGCCCGCCGGCGGCCATGGTCGAAATAGGAGGTTAAAGCCTTCCAATACATTTTTGTCTCCAAATATACCAGAATCAGAATCTGTTTTATTTGCCATGTAAGTTGCACAAACATGGAATTGACTGTGTGTGGTGCAAACAATGAACATATACGGAACTTCACAATCTGAGTATTAAAGAAAGATATATAGAATAAAATAAAATGTAACTATACATAAAGATAGAATACGAATATAAACAATAAATAAAATAAAAAATGAGTTGAATATACCTGTATATTACAGCTAGGAAGTATGTATCCAGTAGTGCAAAGAAATCAAAGCAGTTGAAACAGAGTATATTGTCATGGCCAAAATTGTTGGCATTTTTCCAGAAAAATTTATATTTCTCACAGAAAAGTATTGCAATTACACATGTTTTGCTATACACATGTGTATTTCTTTGTGTGTACAGGAGCAACACAACAAAGAAAAAAAGCTTGACATTTGACATATTTTCACAAAAAACTCAAAAGAAATTCTGGAAAAATGGTTGCCACCCTTAACGTAAATTTTTTTTGCACACTTGAGTGTTTTTTTTTTACACACTTTGTGCATCACTGAAATCAATCGCTTCCTATAACCATCAATAAGCTTAGACCTCTCAACTGAAATTTTGGACCACTCTTTCCTCACCTTTTTAAGATCTCTCCACAGGTGTTAAATGGAATTTAGATCTGGACCCGTTGTGGCCACTTCAGAACTCGCAAGCGTTTTGTTGCCGTTCATTCCTGGTGCTTTTTTAAATGTTTTTGGGGTCAACTACAACATATTTGACTGCAGGTACTGTGTTATAATTTTTTTTAGGCTTCATTCTGTTTTCGGTAATCAGTAGAAATATATGCTTAACCAAAAATCTCTTTCCAAAAATCTTCATACCTGTCCACAAGATGTTTTCCCAGAAGGATTTTGGCTTACGTACTGATGTACATTTTGGTAAACTGTAGTCTTACTTTTTTGTGTCTGTGTGTCAGTAGTGGGGTCCTGCTGAGTCTCCTGCCATAGCATTTCATTTAATTCAAAAGTTGACAGATAGTTTGCGCTTACACTGATGCAGCCTGAGTCTGCAGGACAGCTTGAATTTCTTTGGAACATGTTTGGGGCTGCTTATCCACCATCCAGACTATCCTGAGTTGAAGGGTTTCACACATTTTTATCTTCCTTCCACATCCAGGGATATTAGCTACAGTGGGTTTCAAACTTCTTGATCATGTTGCGTACTGTGGACAAAGGAACATCTAGATCTCTGGAGATGGACTTGCAACCCTGAGATTGTTCATATCTTTCCACAATTTTTCCCCCCAGTGAAATTAGCTTTTTTGCAGTTTTTTGTTGTTGTGTTGTTCCAGTACACACAAATGAATAAAACATGTGTATAGTAAAACATGCGTCATTGCAATAATTGTGTTTACATTTTTGGGAAAAATGTCTGGGGTGCCAACAATTTAAATGTTTCCTTTTGGCCATGACTAGGTCTGCACATGAGCAAAGGGGAAGTATTTGGCAGTGGTATCTAAATGTCCCTTAAAAGACCTGTTTTTAGTTTTTTTTACTTTCTTGATGTGAACACCCAGACAAACCACACAGCCCACCCATCGATACATTGCTTCCCAGGGCATGTGTAGAAGTTGACACAACTATGACAATTGGTTGCCAAAGTAACGTAGGTGATCCTGATAGGCTTGTCTGTTCTGAGCATTTTACTCTATTTTGGCATCCATTCCTCCAGGCTCAAGCGGCGACGCCTCCTGCACCCCCCAGAAGTTCCTCACCCTGCCCGCCGGCGTACGACCATCGCCGGCTCCTATCCAGCCTCCGGCAGTGCCCACCGGGCCCATGCCTGGCACCTCGGCTGCCCAGCCCTCCCTGGGGCAGCCATCACCCATCCTCCAGATGCAGCAGAAACAGAACCGTATCACACCCATCCAGAAGCCCCAAGGCCTGGACCCTGTGGAGATCCTGCAGGAGAGAGAGTACAGGTACCTCCCCTGCATCTTCCCAGGCAGCATTTCTGTGGCTTGCGTTGGGTTCAGATGTGTCTAATCCTTTACCTATGGCATGGCATTGACATTGTAACTTGGATGTTTCAAAGGACTTTGCGCTCTTGGAATACCCTGCTCGAATACCCTTGGAATACCCTGTTCGTTTTGGAGAGTATGAATTGGAAGTGCTGACCAAACTATAATTACGGTCCAATAATACACCAATCCACTGAACTAGTTTCAACACAACCTTGAAATGTTGACGATAATCGATGCACCCTAAAATAATCCGCAAATGATGGTTATAGATGGTGCTCATATCCCTTACAACATTGCAGCATAGTACAGTAGCTACTATTATTAAATAATAAAAAGTGCTTTACCATGTTTGTTGAGTTTGACATATTCCGACATTAGTGAAACCTTGTGGGTTAGTGCAAAGCCATTTTCTTTCCGCTGAAATTGATTGAATCGGGGGGCGTGGTCTCAGAATGTTCCTGTCTGCAGGCTGCAGGCTAGGATTGCCCACCGGATTCAGGAACTTGAGAGCCTGCCTGGCGCGCTCCCACCTGACCTAAGGACTAAGGCGTCTGTGGAGCTCAAGGCTTTACGACTGCTAAACTTCCAGCGGCAGGTAAAAAAAATAATATATATTTGTAAATAGGGGAGGGAGAGTTTGGGATATTTTGTTATTGGGTAATAGAATAACGAACGAGCTGATTACCAAAATGGAAATATAACACCACCAAGCTCCATCAAGGGCCTTCAAGACGAGTGGTTGATTGTTGTCAACTATTCACATTCAATGTATAATATATAATGTATTATACACTACCGTTCAAAAGTTTAGGGTCACATTGAAATGTCCTTATTTTTTAAGGAAAAGCACTGTACTTTTCAATGAAGATAATTTTAAACTAGTCTTAACTTTAAAGAAATACACTCTATACATTGCTAATGTGGTAAATGACTATTCTAGCTGCAAATGTCTGGTTTTTGGTGCAATATCTACATAGGTGTATAGAGGCCCATTTCCTGCAACTATCACTCCAGTGTTCTAATGGTACAATGTGTTTGCTCATTGGCTCAGAAGGCTAATTGATGATTAGAAAACCCTTGTGCAATCATGTTCACACATCTGAAAACAGTTTAGCTCCTTACAGAAGCTACAAAACTGACCTTCCTTTGAGCAGATTGAGTTTCTGGAGCATCACATTTGTGGGGTCAATTAAACGCTCAAAATGGCCAGAAAAAGAGAACTTTCATCTGAAACTCGACAGTCTATTCTTGTTCTTAGAAATGAAGGCTATTCCATGCGAGAAATTGCTAAGAAATTGAAAATTTCCTACAACGGTGTGTACTACTCCCTTCAGAGGACAGCACAAACAGGCTCTAACCAGAGTAGAAAAAGAAGTGGGAGGCCGCGTTGCACAACTAAACAAGAAGATAAGTACATTAGAGTCTCTAGTTTGAGAAACAGACGCCTCACAGGTCCCCAACTGGCATCTTCATTAAATAGTACCCGCAAAACACCAGTGTCAACATCTACAGTGAAGAGGTGGCTGCGGGATTCTGGGCTTCAGGGCAGAGTGGCAAAGAAAAAGCCATATCTGAGACTGGCCAATAAAAGAAAAAGATTAAGATGGGCAAAAGAACACAGACATTGGACAGAGGAAGACTGGAAAAAAGTGTTGTGGACGGATGAATCCAAGTTCGAGGTGTTTGGATCACAAAGAAGAACGTTTGTGAGACACAGAACAAATGAAAAGATGCTGGAAGAATGCCTGACGCCATCTGTTAAGCATGGCGGAGGTAATGTGATGGTCTGGGGTTGCTTTGGTGCTGGTAAGGTGGGAGATTTGTACAGGGTAAAAGGGATTCTGAATAAGGAAGGCTATCACTCCATTTTGCAACGCCATGCCATACCCAGTGGACAGCGCATGATTGGAGCCAATTTCATCCTACAACAGGACAATGACCCTAAACACACCTCCAAATTGTACAATAACTATTTAGAGCAGAAGCAGGCAGCTGGTATTCTATCGGTAATGGAGTGGCCAGCGCAGTCACCAGATCTGAACCCCATTGAGCTGTTGTGGGAGCAGCTTGACCGTATGGTACGCAAGAAGTGCCCATCCAACCAATCCAACTTGTGGGAGCTGCTTCTGGAAGCGTGGGGTGCAATTTCTCCAGATTACCTCAACAAATTAACAGCTAGAATGCCAAAGGTCTGCAATGCTGTAATTGCTGCAAATGGAGGATTCTTTGACGAAAGCAAAGTTTGATGTAAAAAAAATCTTATTTCAAATACAAATAATTATTTCTAACCTTGTCAATGTCTTGACTCTATTTTCTATTCATTTCACAACATATGGTAGTGAATAAGTGTGACTTTTCATGGAAAACACAAAATTGTTTGGGTGACCCCAAACTTTTGAACGGTAGTGTATGTATGACATAATTTAATCTAATTGAAACAACAAAAAACATCCACTACGTCCTGGAATTTGGTAAGATGTCCCTTTCATCCCACCCCCTCCAGTTACTTCTGTGTCCTACATTTACATTACATTACATTTAGCAGACACTCTTCTCCAGAGCGACTTACAGCAAGTACAGGGACATTACCCCTGAGGCAAGGAGGGTGAAGTCATGCTGCCACAGCCGGGGTTCGAACCGGGTACCTTCTAATTACTGGCCTAACTCCCAAACCGCTCAGCCACTTGACTCCATGACTGTTGTGCCCTTTCTTTCAGCTCAGACAGGACGTGGTGGCCTGCATGCGCAGGAGCACCACGCTTGAGACCGCGCTCAACTCCAAAGCCTACAAGCGTAGCAAGCGGCAGACTCTGAGAGAAGCGCGCATGACGGAGAAACTGGAGAAACAGCAGAAGATTGAGCAGGAGAGGAAGCGGCGTCAGAAACACCAGGTGAAGCCTGCCAAATGTTCTTTCATCTTTTCATCTTTCATCATTGTATTCACTTCTTAATGACATTTTGGGAAAATACTGCAGAATTTTGACTGGCTTATTCAGAACAAATTGCCTTGTAAGTTGCACAAACACAGAATTTTATGTAATAGGATGGAGCAAACAATAAACATATACCGTATTTTCCGGACTATAAGTCGCTCCGGAGTTTAAGTCGCACCAGCCAAAGGAATTATAATGAAGAAGGAAAAAAAACACAAATTGCACTGGACTATGTCACATGTTGGGGGGGAAATGTACAGGTATTTGATAAAATCAGAGACCAAGAACAGACATTTCATTTTGATATATAATATTTTTGATATATAAAAATAATTCAAAGAGTAAGTCGAAGGATCAGCCAAAAATAAGTGTGATTTATACTTTTTTTTTTAAGTCTAAATTAAGCATGCAAGTACGTTGAACTAATCATTAAAAAAATAAACAGTGAGATAAAAAAATTACAGTGTAACTTAACATAAGGATAAAATAGGAATCCCCCCCCCCGCCCCTCCAAAGATGTTCACTTACCATACATATTGTACCATGCATGTAGGTGCAGTAATCCAGTTCCAACTTCAACTACTCCATGCCATCACACCCATCTTTGGAACACCAATGCCATAATTCTTTTTACAGGAGTACCTGAATAGCATCCTTCAGCATGCCAAGGATTTTAAAGAATTCCACAGGTCCATGGCCGGAAAGATCCAGAAATTATCCAAAGCCATCGCCACCTGGCACACCAACACGGAAAGAGAGCAAAAGAAGGAGATTGAGAGAATCGAGAAAGAGAGAATGGGAAGGCTTTTGGTAAGAGATTGACGCATCAGCGATTTCAGCTCATATCACACATACAACAATATGAACAACTCTAAACCCTTACTGCATTTCTCCAAGGCTGAGGATGAAGAGGGATACCGGAAATTGATTGACCAGAAAAAAGACAAGCGTTTGGCCTACCTGCTGCAGCAGACCGACGAGTATGTGGCAAACCTGACTGATCTGGTATACGAACATAAAGCTGCCCAGGCCGCCAAGGAGAAGAAGAAAAAAAAGAGGAAGAAGAAAAAGGTAAAAGGCTTTGGGTGCAGCGGTGTATGTGACTACATTTACATTTAATCATTTAATAGATGCATTTGTCCAGAGTGACTTAGAGCAAGTACAGGGACATTCCCCCAGAGGAGTAGGGTGAAGTGCCTTACCCAAGGAACATCATGTTGACACAGCCGGGGTTCGAACTGGGTACCTTCTGATTACAAGCCTGACACCCTAACCGACAGACTAACGCTTTGATACGGTATGTGACAGCAGTCTTGTGTGTTTGATTCACAGAATGTGGATGGGGACGGGGACGGTGCGAGCGCTATTGGTCCTGATGGAGAAGTAAGTTTGAAACTACTTGGAAAACCACGTCTTGTAAATAATTGGAAAGCCTATTTAGACAAGCCTATGTATGCCTGTTTTAAGATAAGGTTAAAACAACTAAAACTTGTAACTGATCTAATCATGTTGTTTTTGTATATGGTCTTTGATTGGTGATGTTTCTTTTCATTTTGTAAATGGAGCAGCAGCAAGCAGAACTTTTTTTAAACAACCAACTTTCACGCAATAATTCTTAATACTCTTACGTTTTTTTCTATGCTCGTATGGTTTATTTTTTTATATTTATCATTTGTCCATTACATTTTTGCCAACATGCACATTTGTACACTCGCTATTGATGAAATGTAATCTAATTAACGAGTGCCCTGCTCTGTTCTGTCATGGCAGCCCATGGACGAGAGCAGCCAGATGAGTGAACTTCCTGTCAAAGTCATTCAGACGGAGACCGGAAAGGTTCTTCAAGGAACTGACGCCCCAAAGTCCAGCCAACTGGAAGCCTGGCTAGAAATGAACCCTGGGTAACAGAGTCCATCCCAAAAATGTCAAACATCGTTTTTCTGTACAGAACAGTTCAGGAGTTCGGAAACGTCTTTTATTTGTTCATTGTTCGAGAGATGCATTCACCAGCTTGCATCGTTGTTTGTAATGCATAAATTCTATAAATCAGTCGATTGATCAGTGACTCAGTCAGGGTCTGTAGGGCATTTAACATACACACATATAATACTTTTGCATGTTACATTCTGCATGTAATGTCTAAATATCCCAACGGTGACATTTTGAAATTGAACTTTTTACAGGCACTATATTTTTGGTAAAATATTTAATAATTAACTGAGCAAGTCATTGGTTTGATACATGTAGAGGGGTCTTTTATGTTTGTCTGGTCTGATGTCCTCAAGGTATGAAGTTGCTCCTCGATCGGACAGTGAGGAGAGCAGCACCGAGTTTGAGGAAGAGGTGGGTTGACCTGTCACCTCTGGGATTGTTTCATGGTTAAATCCCCATTTACAGTTTAGATCACAGTCCCTGCAGGATTGGAATCCCACTCTTTTAGACTGTAACTGGCTGGGAGAGTCAAAGACCCCTGGGATATTTTCTTCTCATGTCACTTCTTTTAATGTGTTTTGAAAGGACGAAGAGGAGGTTTTCTCCAGAGCGGAATCCGAGGAGAAGAAAATCCTTGATCCGAACACCGACGACGTGTCGGAGTTTGCAGCCAAACAAATCATTGAGTATGTCGTCCTTTAACAAGTACATAACAGATATAACTTCACTCTGAACCTAGCGTTCCCTGAGGTTGAAATGTTTTTGACGCAAGAAGTCAAAGCTTCAGAATGTATACCATTTAATTTTGTTTTAAAAACAAAAAACTCACTAAACTAGCATAACCTCACGCATGTTCCGTATATGCATATTCAAAGTCTCAGTCAAATTACATTTGAATTGTTTAATTGTTAGGGAGTCGTGACACAGTCGGTTAGGGTGTTGGGCTAGTAATCAGATGGTCCCTGGTTCGAATGCCGGCTGTGTCAACATGATGTTGTGTCCTTGGGCAAGACACTACTACTACTACTTACCTCAGAGGGAACGTCCCTGTACATGCTGTAAATCGCTCTTGATAAGATCGTCTGCTAAATGACTAAATGTAATGTAAATTTAGAACACAGAAGTCACTAGATGTTGTGGGATGAAAGGGGCATCTTACCAAATTTCAGGATGTACATATAATAAAATTATACCATGTATATATTATTGAATTATATATTATACATTGAAAGTGAATAGTTGACAACCATCAAATCACTCTGGATAGAGCATCTGCTAAATAAAAAAATTATGCCCTCCAGGTCGGCCAAGCAAGACGTGGATGACGAGTACAGCATCCCCACAGGGGAGACCTCCATGCATTCCTACTACGGCGTGGCTCACGCCATCGTGGAGAAGGTGGAGAAGCAGTCGTCCCTGCTGATTAACGGAACGCTGAAACATTACCAGGTACAGCCCTGCTGTTGGTGGTGGAGCCGTTGCTAAAATGTTGTGAACTCTTAACATCAAAACATATGTCATTACTAATGATTAGCCTAAATTAACACAAAATAAAGCCTATGACCCGTCAGTCAGATGATTGACTTAATGTAAGGGTGAACATGATAAATCAATGCAATTTGTGGTGAAATGGTTAACAATTCATAAAATTCAAGTCGATTACTTGTTGGATTAAGTGTATTCATACCTATGTGGTCTTGTGTCTAGATCCAAGGGCTGGAGTGGATGGTATCATTGTACAACAACAACCTAAACGGTATACTGGCGGACGAGATGGGTCTTGGCAAGACTATTCAGACCATTGCCCTCATCACCTACCTGATGGAGAACAAGAGACTCAACGGACCCTTCTTAATCATTGTCCCACTTTCGTAAGTCAAACTAGACAAATTAGTTTATTCGATTATAGAGATTTAATCAGATTAGATTAAATCATAGTAAACATGTACTGTATTTTAAGTGTTCACAGAATACACTTTTACTTGTATGTCAAAAGTAAATGTTGACATACAGATTAATTATCGAATTTCCCTTTCTTGTTTAAATGAACAAGAATTCACTCAGTAGCAAGTCACTCTCTTGTCTCATGTAGGACTTTGTCAAACTGGGCATACGAGCTTGATAAGTGGTCGCCATCCATAGTAAAAATTGCCTACAAGGTGAGCTGCATAAATCTTTTCTGTGAGAATTTGTAAGGATTTTTTTCATTCTCTCTCAACTGTCTCAGCGTGTGTGTGTAAAGACATTTTTGTTTTGATGACCTCTCATAGGGCACTCCTGCTATGCGAAGATCACTCGTACCGCAGCTCCGTTGTGGAAAGTTTAACGTTCTCCTGACAACGTACGAATACATCATCAAGGACAAGCAAATCCTCGCCAAGGTTTGAACGATAAACTTCCCTCTCTTAGACACACACACACACAACACACACACACACACTTGACACAGCCAGGAAATCCCCTGCAAGATTCCCCAATCACCAACTTCTCCACAGATCCGTTGGAAGTACATGATTGTGGACGAAGGCCATCGGATGAAAAACCACCACTGCAAGCTGACCCAGGTGCTGAACACGCA
The DNA here is from genome assembly GCA_030340685.1 of Protosalanx chinensis. Lineage (NCBI taxonomy): Eukaryota > Metazoa > Chordata > Actinopteri > Osmeriformes > Salangidae > Protosalanx > Protosalanx chinensis. The sequence continues at coordinate 4,850,495 of CM059337.1, forward strand.
CTACCTGGCCCCCAGACGCCTCCTCCTGACAGGCACGCCCCTCCAGAACAAGCTGCCTGAGCTGTGGGCCCTGCTCAACTTCCTCCTGCCGACCATCTTCAAGAGTTGCAACACCTTTGAGCAGTGGTTCAACGCTCCCTTTGCCATGACTGGAGAAAGGGTGAGGCTTTCAAAGTGCAGAAAGGATTACACTTTTGTTTTATAGAAACTAGAAACTCAAATGTGCAGATTAGGTATTGTAAGTGGAGCAAAAATGAAGGTTTATCAATTATTTACTTTCAAAATAGGTAAAAATACGAAATATCAATATATTGAAAAGTTAATTCAAGCCCTAAATTCGCTGGTACTTAATTATAAACGGATTGTTCATTTAGATTCTGAACCTGGTAAAGGCTTGCAAGTGCTATCAGTCCTGCTGCTGTATTGAAAGTTGTTTCCCTCCAGGTCGACCTGAACGAGGAGGAGACCATTCTGATCATCCGCCGCTTGCACAAGGTCCTCCGTCCTTTTCTGCTACGAAGACTGAAGAAGGAAGTGGAGTCTCAGCTGCCAGAGAAGGTTCGTTGGGGTCAAAGTTCAAATTAAACTCTCTTGACATTAAGGAATAAATTATCACGGTTGTTTCCTAAACCAACACCACCCACACTTTTTGTCCAGAGAGTCCTGTACCACTCTGTCTGAACACTCTGTTGTTGCTCTTCACAGGTCGAGTATGTCATCAAATGTGACATGTCAGCCATTCAGAAGGTTCTTTACCGCCACATGCAGAAAGGAATCCTCCTCACCGATGGCTCCGAGAAGGACAAGAAAGTAAGAGGGGGTCCTGAAATGGTCCCCCTGGCTGACTCCTCCCTATGCTTTATTCTTGTTCTTCTTATTCTCCTCTGTTTTGCTGCTAGAGTTTACCATCTATTCTACAGGGTGTTCTACAAATCTTATCCTGCAGTTGAAGAAAACAGGCGTTATCGTTTTTTTCTTTCATAGATACTTTTGTTCCTAGTAAATGATCGTAAAGGATTCAAACTCATTTTATTGAACAAATTCATGTATTTTCTTAAGGGTTGACAGTATTGTATGCGTTTTCAATGGTTCTTTGTCCTTGTTTTGTCTGCCCTTATCTTCGGTTAGGGCAAAGGAGGAGCCAAGACCTTGATGAACACTATTATGCAGCTGAAGAAGATTTGCAACCATCCTTACATGTTTCAGCACATTGAGGTTTGTACCACTGGCCCAAAGAAGTGGCCACTGCATACATGGTTAAGTGTTGTGAAGAGAAGAACTAATCTTGTTATATGCAATTAACTGACTAACTGTGACAACCTCTTCTTTCAAAGGAGTCTTTTGCTGAACACTTGGGCTATCCCAACGGTGTCATTAGTGGGTGAGCTACTCAGGTCCCTGTTAAGACAGGGGATTCGTTTCGGTGATATTCCCGTGCATTACCACAACATAGAGTAGTTTCAAATACCTTTTATCTTAAAATAAAACAGGAAAATGTTGACCGCAAAACTTTCTTGTGTTCCTTCCAGCCATGATCTGTACCGGGCCTCTGGCAAGTTTGAGCTTCTGGATCGCATTTTGCCCAAGCTCCATGCCACCAATCACAGAGTTCTGCTCTTCTGTCAGATGACCTCTCTCATGACCATCATGGAGGACTACTTCGCATACCGGAACTTTCTCTACCTGCGTCTTGACGGTGAGCAAGCTCGCACTTTTTTTTATTTTTGATATGTCAGAACTTTTTCTCCATTGTCTGGGTTGATGAATAAAAGAAAATGAAAGCAGATACATGGCTTGTGAATGCCACCTGCACTACCTCCGAGCGGTTTGCGGTTCCCCCAAATTGCAGTTGCAATACAAAGTCATGTGGCGCAGTCAGCTAGGGTGTCAGGCTAATATACAAGAAGGTTCCAGGTTAAAACCCTGGCTGTGTCAACATGTCATTGTGTCCTTGGGCAAGGCATTTCACCCTACTTGCCTTGAGGGGAATGTCCCTGAGCTTGCTGTAAGTCGCTCTGGATAAGAGTGTCTGCTAAAAGGACGAAATGCAAATTTGAGCCTGAGACAGTATCGTTCTGTTTTAGGTACCACCAAATCCGAGGATCGGGCTGCGCTGCTTCAAAAGTTCAACGAGAAGGGATCTCAGTACTTCATTTTCCTTCTGAGCACCAGGGCTGGAGGGTTGGGTCTCAACCTGCAGGCTGCAGACACTGTTGTCATCTTCGACAGTGATTGGAACCCTCACCAGGTCAGCCAGAGTAGGATATAGCTATAAAGATATAGAACCAGGGTATTTTTATCTTCTATATACATTTAGACGAGCGTCTAATATTGAAAAACCTTTCCTATATCCCTGGTTGTGGTCGGCTGACCCCAGGACCTTCAAGCCCAGGATCGCGCCCACCGGATCGGGCAGCAGAACGAGGTGCGCGTGCTGCGGCTGTGCACGGTCAACAGCGTGGAGGAGAAGATCCTGGCAGCTGCCAAGTACAAGCTCAACGTGGACCAGAAGGTGATCCAGGCAGGCATGTTCGACCAGAAGTCCTCAGGCCAGGAGCGCCGTGTCTTCCTCCAGGCCATCCTAGAACACGAGGAACAAAACGAGGTCGGTGAAGAGTTACACAAACAGGAAATGGTAGGCCAATCCAACGGTCGTCAAAGACTACTGCTCTTTTCCCTCTTTAAATGTTTGAAAATGCTGAAGGTAGGTTTGATTAGAGCTGTGGTCATATAAGACGGTGATTAAGGTAAATCCTAGGTTTTTGATTTCTGAATGTATTGGGTCAAGTGTACAGATGTTTCATCTTGGATCCATCCTCAAAGGGAGATTACTGTCTTCAAGTTGTGATGGAAGAATCTCAACCCCTAACAAAAATCACATCCATCCAAGTTGTTAACACCTCACTCCAAACTTAATTTGACAGCTTTGCTAGACCCTCAGTTTATATTTAGTAGATATTTTGTCCCAAGCGACTTCCAGGGACATTTCCAGGGTGGCAATTAGGGTGAAGTGTCTTGCCCAAGGACACAACATCGTGTTGTCTCAGCCGGGAATCGAACTGACAACCTTTTGATCACTAGTCTGACGCCCTAACCACTCAGCCACCTGACTCCCGGTTTAATGACAGGAGGAAGATGAGGTCCCTGATGATGAAACCCTCAACCAGATGATCGCTCGAAGTGAAGATGAGTTTGAGCAATTCATGGTTAGTGAAATATTTCCCAGTGTTTTGACCTGCATAGTGGTATTTTCATTTACAACTTTCCAGTGGATTGCATTTTTCATAATGAGCTATGAAAAACTTGGTGGTAACAACGGTCTGGGCTATTATTAACAGTATAATATAATTCACATTATTTTATATATGAGTATAGAGAGATCCATAAAATAAAAAAACTTGTAGAAACCAGAATAAATATAGATTAGACGTAGGTTTAGCAATTGTGGAACAATTGAACATATGTAAGTAAGGTAGCCAAAGCATACTATAACTGATGACTTGTGTTACAGTGATAGGAGGGAGCATTGTAGCGCTAGTGGCATACCAATTGACAGAGAACATTGTAACTTAACCAGTTACATTTACAGTTATTTAAAAAAGAAAACATACCAAGAAATACATAAGGAAAATATATTAATTTCCGTATTGAGAGGAACCTTCACCCCCTTAAATCTCAATTCAACCTGTTTGGCGATAGTGTACAGAAGTCTGTTAGTTAAAAGGATGCTGCCATCCTTCATCCTAGCGCATGGACATGGACCGTCGCCGCGAAGATGCCCGAAACCCCAAGCGCAGGCCCCGCCTCATGGAGGAGGACGAGCTGCCATCTTGGATCATCAAGGACGACGCAGAGGTGGAGCGGCTGACCTACGAGGAGGAGGAGGACAAGATCTTTGGGCGGGGCTCACGCAGCCGCCGGGAAGTAGACTACAGCGATGCGCTGACTGAGAAACAATGGTTGCGGGTATGTTAACATGGAAAAGGTTTGCAGAACTTAGCATAAGGGGTCCCATTATCGTTCACCCAACCACTTTTAATGGAGAAATTACAGTTGGACGCTGAGGAAGGCAGATGCTACATATACGGTTTGAAAGCGTATTTACATTCTTAAATCTCAAAGTATGAAGCTGTAATTTGGTGAGCAGTAACAAAAGCTGTGTACGTATCGACAAGTCACTTTCTTTTGTTGCTGCTGCATTTCTTCTTTAAGAAATGAACGGAAAACAGAAAAATAGCGGACGATTATGGGGTCTGAAACATTGACGAAATAGAATGGACGATAACGGAGGCCGCCTATAGAACAAACAACATAAACAAAAAAGCATTCTGTGATTACTTGAATACAGGATCATCTCTGATGAGACAATTGTCAAGTGAATGCAAAACTGCAGATTTATTGGTAGATTAAGATTTGTCCATAGCAGTAATGTATTTATATTTTTATGTTGACAACTATGGGATGTAAACTTGCATACTTGCAACAAGCCTACTTTTCTTGGAACCAAGCCCTTTCTCAAAGAAAAGCACTGTCTCTCTGCAGGCCATCGAGGATGGGAATCTGGAAGAAATGGAGGAAGAGATCCGGCTAAAGAAACGCAAGCGCAGGAGACGCCAGGACAAGGACTCGGAGAGGGAAGAGGGGGCCCCGAAGGCTAAGAAGAGACGCGGACGTCCCCCCGCAGAGAAGCTGGCCCCCAACCCCCCCAAACTCACCAAACAGATGAATGGCATCATCGACACTGTCATCAACTACAAAGATGGGTAAGGTCCTGTAATTGCTGGGTAGTTTGCGGGTTTTGGTGAATACATGTTTTTACCTAACTATCAGTGTCCAGGGGCCTCATGTACAAAGACTTGCGTGGATTTCCTACTGAAACTTGGGTACGCCAAAACCCAGAAACTGTCATACGCACAAATTCAGATGTATCAAAGTGTGCGTAGGCATGGATCCAAGCACGTTTCTTTTGTACATCGCAATCAACGTGGAATTGAGCGCACATGCAGAGGTGCCGAACTCCTCCCTGTCCACGCCTCCATTTAAATATTAAAATCAATGTAAATAGGCCCTGGACCTGCAATTTCCACCCCCTGGAGGACAAATAAAGGTTGATCTAATTTTCCTCTTGGTCCGATCAGATAAATCAAAACGAGTAGAGGGATGAAATGAGTCAATCAGGGGCTTGATAGAAAGCTTTGCAGCTCTAAATAAAAGCTCCTCACAATAAAATAAACATTTGAATGTGCACCTGCCCAAATGTGCATTTCGCTGGTTTACGTCATAGACAATTAAACAAATAAACTATTTACGCACCCATAGCCACCCATCGCGCACCGCGCCAGCCTCCAGCCTGTTCCCAACCATGCTGTTAGTCAGAATGAATGAGTCATGCGTTGAGTCAGGCCACCTTGCCACGATTTTAGTTAATTGCATTTGCGCATCACATATGATTTGAACATTAATGGAATTAAAATGTTTTCTATTAACATAAACAAATTCATCCTGTGATGGCGCTTTTATATTTACATTTATTCATTTAGCAGGCGCTTTTATCCAAAGCGACTTACAAGAGAGAGCTTTTACAAAGAGCATCAGTCATTGAGCATAGCAACGTGATAGACCCCGAACACAGTCGGTTTTTTAGATCGTGAATCATACATCATGAGAACGAATAAGTGCCAAGTGAAGAACTATAAATGCATAACACAACGATTGTGAACATAAAGCAAGAGATACAACAAACAACACTGGCAAGACACCATATGGGGACCAACAGATTGTTCTAAAGCACATTAGATTATATGAAGTGCCATACTATTCCTAAATGCCATTAAATTATTTAAATAGGTGAGTTTTAAGCCCTCTCTTGAAGGTCAGAAGGCAGTCTGTGCTTCTGATGGAGGTGGGGAGTTGATTCCACCATTGGCTTTTATAGCAATGTGTGTGCAGTCAGTATCTCCGATAACCTTAGGGAAACCGGCTATCGCTGCTAATTGCGTTCTCCAGTAACACTGGCCGTGGTAACCGAAATCGGCTTATGAGCCAGTTATTGTTTGCAAGTAAATCCTTGCGTTCCCTAAAAACTCGCTCACGTCGGATTGCACAATTTGCAAGGTCCTCAAACAACGCGAACGCTGCCATTGTTAATAGCATTTTCTTCATCACATTGCACATGCTTTTATATTCACCTATATCATTACAAACGCCTGGGTGTGTAAATTGTTCACAACGGTGTCTCTGATGTGCACATCACTTGACTGTTTTCACATTATCAACAGTTTCCCAGCATCACCTCTAATTGACGCCAAAGGAACAATAGCTGTAGAAACGTGCGTACGACAGCTATGAAGCTGGCGTGGGGCACCGCACATTTCCACGGTCATTTCACGTTTGATACATCTGAACGTGAGCGTGGGAAAGGACGTACGCCACGTTTTTGTGCGTACGCAACCTTTGTACATGAGGCCCCAGGTTTTTTGCTTGGACCTTTGATCTTTGAAGATTTGAAGATGTTTGAGCATTTGCAGCAATTCATGTACCAATATACATACAAACTAACGTACAAAATACACGTCTAACCGTATAACAGGTCGGGGCGCCAGCTAAGTGAGGTATTTGTTCAACTTCCGTCAAGAAAGGAGCTGCCCGAATACTATGAGCTGATCAGGAAACCTATGGATTTCAAGAAAATCAAGGTACAGTTAGCCTCTGTTGACAGACTATCTTCTTCATTGGTCAGTCGTCAGATTTTATTTTGGGTTTGGTATTGATCTGGAAGTTTTCGATGTCCTGTCTCGCCATTCCACAGCACTGGAACCAATACATTTACATTCATTCATTTAGCAGACACTTTTATCCAAAGCGACTTACAAGAGAGAGCTTTTACAAAGAGCATCAGTCATGGAGCATAGCAACGTGATAGACCCCGAACGCAGTGTTTTTTTTAGATCGTGAATCATACATCATGAGAACCAATAAGTGCCAAGGGAAGAACTATAAATGCATAACACAACGATTGTGAACATAAAGCAAGAGATACAACAAACAACACCGGCAAGTCACCATATGGGGACCAACTAATAGTTCTAAAGCACATTAGATTATGTGAAGTGCCATACTATTCCTAAGTGCCAATAAAGGTTTATATTTCATTTTGAGCGACTGAAAAAAGAAAGTGAAAGTATTGTGTTGTTTCCCCAGGAACGTGTAAGGAACCATAAGTACCGGAGTGTGGGGGACCTGGAAAAAGACGTGATGTTGCTCTGCCATAATGCCCAAACGTTCAATCTAGAAGGTTCCCAGGTTAGCTCTCATTTTGAATGTATCAACCTATACATTTACACTTTACTTTTGGGACCAAACAGTCCCCTTTTATTTACGGTGTGCTATAAAACTAGCTTTTTTATAACTATGTCTCAGATCTATGAAGATTCCATCGTGCTACAGTCGGTATTCAAAAGCGCCAGACAAAGAATTGTCAAGGAAGAGGAGAGCGACGAGGACAGCGATGAGGAAGATGATGAGGATGAAGACTCTGAAAATGAGTGTAAGATAGCTGGTTGTTCTTGAGGCCCCCTGACAGAAGACACACTGTCAGCCTAATACTGTGCGTGCGCGCGCCACAATGCTAGCAGTTAGCATGTGTTACCTTGGAGCGTCGGCTAGCACAGCTAGGGTTCGGATAAAAGCATCTGCTCACTGAATAAATGCAAAACGCACGACCAAAGAAGTGTAGGAACTCTAACCTCTTAACGCCAATTGTAAACACGAAGCGCACAGACGAAACGGGGCGCAAAATCTAAACTTCGATTGTCACCATCAGGCAAATTGCTTTTTTATTTTCTTCCTGTCGACAGCAACTTCGGTGCGAGTGAAGATCAAGCTGAGCAAGAAGGAGGAGCACGTCGGTGACAAGGGCAAGAAGCGCCAGAGCCGGAGCAAGGCCAAGCCTGTGGTCAGCGACGACGACAGTGAAGACGACAAAGACGACAACGTAGGTGGCTAATCCCGCGGCCGTGCAATATTCCCCGTGGTGGTCTGTTGTTCATACGTACATTCTGTATATTCCTTAAGTGCAATAACTGCAGTAATGTCTATATGTGGTTCACACTCGAGACAGGAATCACTCACTTAACCGTGTACTTAACTTATCTTTTTAATTCAAATTATACAGTACTATATCGTACCCTTTATGGGTGAATGTGGATTCATCCAGCATACAGGGTGGCCCGACAGGGTCCCTCGATATTGATGTAATTGTGTCTTGTGTCTTTATTTCATGACCAGACCGACGGGAGCAGGAGTGACGATGAGTGAGATGACTATACCCAGCACTTATCAAAAAAGAGAAATATCCTTTTAGAGAACTTCTTTAATTTCTTTTTGTTTCTTTGGCTCTCTGCTTTTGGTCTTCCCAAATGTTCACCCTCTAGTTTTGTGTTTTGATTGAGCGTTTGCCCCGTGCACACCACTAGACTGATGTAGAAAGGATTTGGAAAAATATGCTTATTTGTTTACCCAAATATTTTTACTTAATAGATGATAAACTATATTTTAAACTTGTACATTTCATTTTATAACGTAGTAGAATAAATTATATACTTGCTAATGCTTTCATTATGATGGCTCTTAAAATCTGTGTCCATATCTTTGCAACTGCATGCATAGTCAGTGCATTTTATATTTTATATGTGTTTTCAACTTAAAATCTAATAATAATACTGTATTCATGCCCTACAACTGCAAGAACATATTTTGGGGAGTGAGCTTCATGAAAAATTTACCTAATGTCTTGACACCTTGATACAACTGATCTAAATGCAATCTCAATTGGAAATATTAGATGCACAAAAAACGACAGTATTGTTTGTATGGAAACGTGAATGGGAAAATAAATGATTGCGGCTTCGATAAAATGACCACAATCAGGCAATTCTTTATCAATCATTACAGGCGTATGCAGTGCCCTGTAAGACCTGAGCTTCATGGCCTGTTTGTAACCTGTTTCTGTAATCTCGTGTCTCAGAGCATGTGTTTGGAGCAAAAGTTATATCTCTGCTCATTTGTGCAGTCCCTCTCTGTACGGTAATAGTAGATGGTGAATCTATACACACCGAAACTCACTTGTAATACCTTACATAAAAATATTTTCTCTCAATTAAAATCTTGTTTTTGTTACTGCCTAAACATCTGGTACATGTATACTTTAATTTTTTTAAATCTAAATTTTTGTTGTTGAAATATTAGCCACTTAAGGCTTTTTTGTCACCATAACGCAAAAGCAACACCCAAAGGAACATTCTGTTAGGTGATCAACATTGGGACAGCAATTAGTATTTTGAGGTGCTGCAGAGAGTTTACAGAGCTCCTATGGGTGGAATAATTGAATAATTTGGGGAAGGTGTGAAATTAACTCCAGTGCAACAAGTTTTAGATAATTAACACCAATGTGAGGAGCTAAGTGATTTTTGGTGATTCAAAAGTCATATTATAGGAGATTCATTTATTGTAAATAAAGGTTTGTGCCATGTACATTACAACGCATACAACATTCCTTCTGATACTCCCATAACTGGTCCATTGATTTTATGGCAACTTGACACAAAATTCACCTAGGTTGCCATGGAGATGATCAAAGCAAGGTGCCTTTCCATTCAGTGCTGTTCGTTCTAGCACTACCAAGAGAGGCTACAAATTGTTGCCAATTTGACATTATTTTTCTGACCATTCAGACTTTACATGAGCAGTGTTGGATCTTTACAGTAAAAAAAAAAGAAGTGCTTTTTGTATGCTATTGTCAAGCAGCAGAGATGTTATGCTGGTGAACTAAACTTGTGCACTTGATGATTGTCTTCTGAAGTCATTAATATTGCTATTGAGCTCCGTCTATTTCTCTAGCTGTTTGTGATTGTTCTTGACGCCATATCCTGTTATGACATGGTTGATATTGAAAGATGAAATTGTTTTACTTGTGTGCATTTTGCTTGCCAACTTTCAGTTGTGATCTTAGATTTCTGTGCACATTGTCTTGGTGGTTTTATCTCACTCTCACCAGAGCAATAAAATTCTATCATTCATAACAGTTTTCCTCTTATATTTTGCCTTTCTTAACGTTTTAAAATGTTGTATCCATTACAATAAAGTATAAGTCCAAGTTTACATTTATTCATTTAGCAGACGCTTTTATCCAAAGTGACTTACACTAAGTACAGGGACAATTTTCCCTGAGGCAAGTAGGGTGAAGTGCCTTGCCCAAGGACACAATGTCATACAGCCACAGCAGGGGCTCGATCTCACAACCTTCCGATTGTGAGGCCAACGCCTTAACCATTGAGCCATCTTACCCCTCTGTGGAGTAGTTGTGGAATAATTTGAAGGATGTGGTGTACTAGGCATGTGTACTTGACCTAAACTCAGTTTAGAATTCCCTTGGTGGTTGAAGATCTCTTTTCTCATAGTACCTGTCATTCATAAATCTCTCCAAGCTATTCTAAGGGACACGTCCTAATAGATTTTTCAAGTATTCCGATTAATGCATTAACATCAGTTGAACTTCCCCTTGCTCAATTGGGTGAATTGCGAACATACTGTACTTGTAAACAAACAACATTCCTCTGGAGCTGTCTAAAATTGTACTATAGTCTCCTTTTTTACTATTTTAAGGCATGATGGATGTCTCTGGCCTTCATTCGGATTCCCAGTTTCCTACTCTTGGATGAAGTGGAGTTCCTCTTATATCAAACAGCTGGCCGAACCAAAATGCCTCTATTCTGTATTCAAATTATTTCAAACTGAGCTAAATTAAGCCACTTCCATTGAAGTGGACAGGCTCTTTTGGACCCTATTCGTGTAGTTCTTTGAAGTGCCCTGCTGTTTAGACTGGCTTTAGAATGGGAAGAAAGAGATAAATTGGACAGTAATCCTTGTCTGAGTGCCAGAGATGTCAGCTGGAAATAGTCAGGTGCCAACGCGATTCCTGCTATTCCTCTGTAGCCTTTGTTAGGAGGCTCCCCCATCATCACATCAGACTAACGTTCGATTTTGGGTCCTCCCAGTCCGGCTCTGATTCATGGAATCTGTTCAAATGACTCATGTATGTTGAAATGAAAGGGCCAGGTGTTCTGTCAGAGAGCCTGGTTCGACGGTGTTGTGTCGCATTAACTTTCCACTGTGAAAAGGCCTTTGAATGCTAACTCTTGCACCACTTAAAAGGAGCGTCAGGAAAAAGGCATTGTCCCCTATTGAATTCCGGGGTTCACTACCAGTTTCATGCATGGTTGAGACACGGCTCACTTATCCATACTGTACTGAGCTTTGAGGATGTATGCCAAAGACACAAATTAATCCAGATAATGTATAAGAACAAAGCAATCTAGTGAGCTATATGAATGGCATCATTTAATGCTACACCATCCATTTGGGAGAATTAGATGTAATTGTTTAATTCGGGGGCCTGTGCTTGTAGCCAAACCATATTCTCTGTTTGGGTGGTAGAACATAACAAACGAGAGGTTCCTTTTTCCATACAGATAGCCCATTTTTGATTGTCTACAATGTCCTAGACAAGCGCATCCTCTGCCAGTTCATCTCTTTTTGTTCATAAAATCATCTGTTCAACCATGTGTGATTCAGTCTTACTTGGCTACGATCCAATACCCGTATCATATACCATACTGTTTAATATGCCTAATTGCAGCTTTTCGCGATCCAGGTCACTGGGAGAGTCTGAGTATGTTTGTGATGTTCTCTCTTCCAACACACATGGTTCAACTGAATGAATAATCAAGCTCATAACCCATGCATTTGAATCAGGTGTGTCAGATGTGTAATACCCTATTAAAAACATTTCAGTATGTCCCACAACATCCTGTAATATTAGTAGTATGCGGGGCAAGTGTGCACTACATCAAATGTGTAATGCATCCGATTCATATCCTCACTCAGCCGAACAAAAATATGAGGCATGGGCCTTCTGACCCTGTTGAACCACAGAAAACGTCATAAAAGTTACACGTTTTTTTCTGTAGTCCATGTTAAACGTATTCTGCTGGCAAGTTATGGTGCCTGATGTGAGGAGCTGTCTCTAGAGACAGTGCTGAACTGAAATAAACAAACAAATTTTAATTCGTTTGCAGAATTACTACTGGGCAGATGGGTTTGGACTCATTGGCATCGTTTGTTAAGCTTTCAGCGGAACTGTTTGGCAGACGAATGTGTCAAGTCACTAAGTCAGCTGACTACATCGTGTGCATGTTAAGACGTTTGTGCTTTCATTGTGTCATGATCGAACATAAAAAACTCAATACAGTTACAAACCCAGTACAGTTATTGAGATGTGTGCTTATTGTCTGACCTTCCTTGAGGCAAATTTCGGTGCTATGAGTATCATCAAACAATACCAATACAGCAAATGAGCGTGTCTGTTTGCGTAACGTCGGACTATATTCTTCGTGTAATTGTTAAATCATGGCCACAAAATACTATCCGGGTGTCCACGATTTTCCCCAACGTCACGTCCCGAGGAAACAACTTTCATGAGTTTTCTCTCCCTGTCCCTCTCTTTCTGCACCATGTGTTCCGATAGAGAGAAGACGGTGACGTCACGGCAGGGTTGATCTGGCGTTTATTAGCCAGAGCGAAATACCAGGGTGCAAGCTCATACCCCTCTGTTCGATCAACAAGGGCTCACCCCAAATAGTCTGGTAGGGATGGTTCACTAACAAACTCTCTAAAACATCCACCCGACATTGACCTAACTGGTGCAACTCTCAAAACTTTATTCAACTCTGATTTACTTTTTAAATTCAGTTGCAAAATTGACTAAATCTTGTCTTGAAGAGCGGGATTACTTTTCGTCTGTTTTCGTTCTTTGAGTAGGGAAATTGTTTCTTTAAACTGCTTATTTGGAATAGTTTGGTGTTTTTAAGTAACAAAACTCGTGATGGTTCTCCTGTCATTAATGTTAGTAGTTGTAGGACTTGTGAGTGTGACTTCAGCTGACAAGGTAAGTACAAGTCTCCTTAGCTTACCATTTCTGCATTTCGTAGTTAAGATTGAATAGGAACTGAATTATAAACCGCTAACTTCAAATTGTGTTTCTAAATTGCAATCATCATTTAGCTGTCGAATTTCTTAGTCTGAAAACTCAAGATTTGGACGGTCAGTGACTTACTACGCAGTCTGTCTTTGAAAATAAAACGTTTTTATACAATTCAGCCTGCATAACTGGCGCTCAAACAGAAAGTAGGTTTTCCCTGAACTTTCAGGATTAAAGGAAATAGTGTTATCCGGGTTATAATAATTCGTAAATGGCTTTTCATTTGCTTGATTGATATCTAACAATATACTGGTTTTTCTTGCAGGCTGGTAAAGTAGATGAAGAAGGTAAGACCTTTATTTAAATGCTACATCTTGAACTAAATCATAAAGAAACAATGAGTTACTCTAAATGTAAGAAGCACAACATGTGTACACAGAAAGCAATGTGGGAAATATTGGTTTGTAATACACTTGTTTTACTACACAACTCCATAACTCCAAGGATTTGATCAAACAAGAGAAACTTCAAATCCTGCACATCTGTTAGCTATTTTGAGGTTAAGGAATAAGTGAACTGCAAAGAGACCTTAGCAGGATTCATACATATCCTGCTTATCTGCTGGCTGCCTTATAGTGGCTTAAAGTTGAGATGTTTCATTCCCCCAATTTATAAACCCTGACAGATTGTCACCCCCCCAGCCCCCCCACCCTCCCTCCCTCCCCACCCTCCCTCCCTCCCCACCCCCAACATAGGTTTGTACATAAGAGTTGCAAGTTCTGACTTCTCAATGACCCGTGTTTGTACTGCGAAAGGAAATATATAAGAAACAAATGTTAAGTTGTGTCGGCTGCATTATGTTTGCAGCACAAAGTTATTATGCATTCTCAATGCATTTGTCCAAGGTTGCATGTGTCCACCCCGTTTTGCATATGTCCCAGTTTAATGCAAAAATATGTGGCTCTCACTTATGCATTTTTTACTTTTTGCTGAGCAACTTTTGCATACAACGTGTGAAAAAGCACAAATAAACCTTGCTTGTTCATTGGTAGTTAGGGTTGTGGTCATAAGAATTTCCTGTACAGATTTCCAGTGTTTCACAAGACTTTTCACAAACCATAATTTACAATGTAACACAAGCTTGTTCAGTAACATCTTTAAAAAATTACTAATCAAAACCATCCAGGTTTTAATGGTTTGAGTTTTGTCCAGGTCAATTGTTGAGTGCCTTCCAGCTTGGTTGAGACCTCACCCAAAATTTTTAATAAGATCACATTCTCTGCTTACATAACAGGAAAATGCTAAAATGTTTTTGGAATGGAGAAACGGAATCTCTCAGTCTCTGTCTATGTGCTTTCGCAGATCTGCTTAGGAACAGGTTGAAGGAGTATGGCCTCATCACGCCAATCAGTACGGATTCTCAGGGACGCTACCTGTCGCATCTCCTCTCGGCCAATCACAAGCAGCGGGTGAAGAGGGAGCTCCAGGCCGATGAATTGGAACGTGGCGGCGACAATGAGCGCCTTTTCTTCAATGTCACTGCCTTTGGGAAGGAGTTCCACCTGCGTCTGCGTCCTAATAACAGGCTGGTGGCGCCTGGCGCCATGGTGGAGTGGCACGACAAGGTTCAGAGCTCGGAAGCGGATGCGGGCGAGGGCAACGTCACCGGAATTGCTCACGGTTACAGGAACACGTCCAACGGCGGGACGGAGAGGATACTGAGGCGAGAGCAGCTCAAAACAGACTGCACCTTCATCGGCGACATCACCGATGTTCCTGGGGCCTCCGTTGCTATTAGCAACTGCGATGGACTGGTAAGCGTTCGCCCTTCTTTGCGCAGTAAACTCTTGCACCCCCCCCTCCCCCCCTTTGCCACCACCCCCAACCCCTCTGTCTCACCACAAAAGCTTGACCTTTTCGAATGAGGGTCATTGGCTTTAAGATGGTCATAACTTTGCTCTGCTTTCACAAGTCAGCACTTTTAAAGTACATTGTGCATCAGATATCCCTTTTACAGACAGTTGGAGGAGCCTTTGTCATGGTGTTTATCACGGGTGAGTGGTCCACCATTGCTCGGTGCTACAGTGACGTATTACTCACTGCCCGGTTCCTCTCATAAAACACAGGCGGTCAATTTGGTCGAAACAATTCTTGTATCCTTATCTTCTTCAGCGTTACCTCCCATAATGCACTTGGCCATGGGTGACTTTCAGCCCAAAGCATTCTTATTATCCCTCTAAAAGTCGAGAAACACCCTGGTTTCCTTTTAGGCTATTTTCATAAAAGCTAATAATACAATTCACAGACTTGAAGTTAGTGAATAGAATATAAATATAGAAGCGCTTGTATGTGTGTGTGCTTTCATGTTGGTATTTTTGTGAACCTGCACATGTTCCTCAGGGGAAGGCTATGAATATTAACTTTATCTTATAATACCAATTTAAACCACCTTAGAAGATCAGGCAACCAACTCAAAAATTGAGTATCAAGTAACAGCAAACGTATCCATACCATCATAATATTGTTATCATTATATAGATTTAATAATAACACAATGAAGGGCACAGGGTGAAACAAGTGACTTGCTGGTAACAACAGGCAGACAAGGAACCACACACACACACCTGAGGAGCAGCATATGTGTTTTATCCAACCCCTTACTTATACATGTTTACTTTTAGCTCTATTTTCACTGTGTAATTGTATCCAGACTGTACTCTGCACCTCACAGTATCACCAACCCTGTCTGGAGGAGGAGATCCCTCCTCAATTTGCTCCTCAAGGTTACTTCCAGTTGGAAGTTTTTTCTTGTCTTTCTTGAGGGTTTATGGATGGGTTAAGTGCAGCTCTCTGGGACATGTAAAAAAAAAAAAATCTTCAAAAAAATCACATTGGATTTCATTGCTTTGCCAGGGGGGTGGGTGGTGGTGGGGAGGGGTTGTGGGGGTTGAAACTGTTATTATGCTTGCTAGTGCAAATCCAAATACTCCTATAATACTTCCTTGATGACAAGGTTGGGCCTGTGATACTATCACAGGGGTGCGAGGGGGGGTGGTGGGGTGGGTGCTTTAATGATACGCTTTTGTACGAGGGCTGCTTTGACCAGAGATGGATTTAATGGGTGGGAGTGATGTATAGCTGAGTTCAACGCCCCCTCTGTAGAGTCGTCACATCTGTTGCTGTGCCGTTCCCATGCCAGGCGTTCACGAGTACGCCTGTTGGATCGAGCGTGGAGTTCACATTTCCACCGGCTTCTTAGTGAAAATAGGTGTTGCTGGGGCGTCCTCCTCAATCTGGAGGTGTAAATATACAACTTGATACAGTGATATTTTATTCATCCCCATAGGGAAATTACTTTGTTCCAGCAGAAACTCTTAATAAGCACAGGTGTTGCACACAGTAAGATAAATGAATGTAGACACAAAAATGTATAATAGGAATGAAATGGATATAACGATGTACACTACCAATAAAAAGGTTGGACACACCCTCCCATTCAAATTAATGGGACACTGTATCCAAACTTTTGACTGATAGTGTAGATATTTTTTTACGCAACAGACTGGATACAGCCGGAATAGTGAAGTCAAAGTCAAAGTGGAGTCAAAGTCACAATCATTCAGAAATTTAAGTCAAATGTAAAAAAAAAATGTTTTAGAATTGTGTAAAAGAAAGGGAACACTTTAATTGTCTGTTAGTGGTACATTGAGGCATGAGGAAGCTGATTGATACAGACACATGCGGGGGGGATGGCCAGGATCAGGTGGCAACCTTGTTAGGATTGCCCGGTAGCCTAGTCAAAGTGCCGGCACACATCCCAGGGTTAGGACGGGAGAGTGATCTGCTCTGGGCAAACAGGAACGCACCAAACACAGAAAGGCCCTTTAGACAGCCCTTTGTGAGCTCTCTGCCCCGCATCCTGAATCATCTCCTCAGTTGCATTGAGCAACCGACATTGAGGAGGTGGTGGTGGATGAAAGCTACATTTTACCACTGCACTCTGTGGTTGTGGTGCTGGTGGAGGTAGTGCTGGTGGTGGTGCTGGTGGGGGTGGTGCTGCTGGTGGAGGTGGCGGTGGTGATGGTGGTGGGGCTGGAGGTGGTGCTGCTGCTGATGGTGCTGCTGCTGGTGGTGGTGTTGCAGGTGGTGCTGGTGGAGGGGGTATTGCAGGTGGTGCTGGTGGAGGTGGTGTTGCAGGTGGTGCTGGTGGAGGTGGTGTTGCAGGTGGTGCTGGTGGTGGAGGTGGTGTTGCAGGTGGTGCTGTTGGTGGTGGTGCTGCTGCTGGTGGTGGTGGTGCTGCTGGTGGTGGTGGTGTTGCAGGTGGTGCTGGTGGAGGTGGTATTGCAGGTGGTGCTGGTGGAGGTGGTGTTGCAGGTGGTGCTGGTGGAGGTGGTGTTGCAGGTGGTGCTGGTGGTGGAGGTGGTGTTGCAGGTGGTGCTGTTGGTGGTGGTGCTGCTGCTGGTGGTGGTGGTGCTGCTGTTGATGCTGGTGGTGCTGGTAGAGCTGGTAGAGCTGGTGGAGGTGGTGCTGCTAGTGCTGGTGGTGCTGATGGTGGTGGTGCATTTTGGTGATTTTGTTTCATTTGTATGGCTTTTATTAATGAGTGGTTAGATTATGACCACAGTTGTTGTGGTTTTTAGGTCCTTAGTGTGTATAACCACTTCAGTAACAGTTGTGAGTAGATTACTTAGCAGAGTACCTAGCAGTAGAAATAATTATATTTGAATTATTTTCCCAATACAAAGAAATGTTACCAAAACAGCTAATCTAAAGATGCTGTTGGCCTTATGTTTGATCTTCAGAAGTCGGCCCAACCCGCCTGCTGTAGGTGCAGGTTTTAGTGATCCTAATTAGAACCAGAGTGTGGTAGACAGACACAGCACAGCTGCAACCTTGTTCCTAAATCACACAAAGCACATATTTCGTATCTTCTGGCTGGGAAGAAGAGAGAATCGTGTTAAAAAGCAGCTGGGAGAAAAGAACCAGGTACCTGGTTTGATTCTCGGCTGTGCCAACATAATATTGTGTCCTTGTGCAAGGCCTCAGGGGGAATGTCCCTGCACTTGCTGTAAGTTGCTCTGGATAAAAGCATCTGCTAAATGACTAAATGTAAAAAATGTAAATGTATTAGCCAGTACACTGCCAGACTCATGTGACAGTGAAACCTGAAGCCTGTGGAAATAATTATTGTAAGAAGAAGTTAAATATCTCCTTGATCAAGTTCACTAAGTATGTTAGGCAGTTCTGAAAGCTTGCAATGAATGTTGTTGTTCTGAAGGATGTTGTATTGACAGGGGCTGTCCTTGCTCTTAAGAAGGTTGACAAGCTACAGCTACTGAAAACACAGGGTGCAATGGTTCAAAGCTAAACTTTACCACTGCACTCGGTCTGTGGAATTATGTTCTTTGTGGAATGACATCCCTTGAACTCTTTAGTCCTACAGCTGTCAACAAGCAAACTCTCCTATCATTTGATATTTTTCATGCCACCTCAGATGTATGTAGATGGAGAAGGATATGGGAGTTTTAGAATCACTGTTGGGATAATTGAATTATTTTATAATATATTTTTTGTAAATGTATTTTAAAGAGCCACAATCAGCAACATGGTCTTGGCTGTGACTTTAAATGAGTCATAGCATTTAATATGATTAGTCGAAAAATGTCAATATCTTGGTGATTTCAATACCTCATCCAAACTGATACATTTCATTGAAGAAAGGACGTTAGCGCCACACCAGTCACAAGTCAAAAACAGTCCTTTGACTAATGAGTCATTCCATTTGAAGTATATTTCTGAGGCATACAAATTCATACCTATGATACGAAGGAATTTGGTGACAAAGAACCAGGTCACTATTAAGGACAAGGAGTATTCACATTTGCATCTTGCGCATGGGCGGTGACAAACAGGGCCAAGGAAAACCTGTTCAGGCTTGTTTGCTTATCCAAATTGTGATTAAACAGTGGACCGGTGCCCCCTCATCTTCTATGATTGGACAACAATAATAGTGTCACAACTAATGGTTTCTTTTTGAAAACTTGGATGTGGGTGCATTGTTAAGATTCCTTCCAAATAGTATGCTCCCTGTGCAGTATGTAGCTGGCCCTATGCCTTGAATCTAATGACAGTGTTTAATTCTTGAAACACACCTGGTCTATATATACAGTAGCTCTCCAAATGAATGGTGGAGATTTACAAGTACAGCAAGTCTGTCATAAAAGAAAGTCAAGAAGGAGACCTATGGCTAGTAATGTGCTATTGCTCAGTTTTCTATGCTCTAAAAGAAACTATGGCACACGTAACGTAACAGTCAGACAAGACCAAATAATGGAAGAATTCAATTGATACAAGTTATGTTTGGTAACTGACACTTGACATTTTGCCGATGTTCAGAAATTGTCATGTATTACAGGAGTCAAGTGGCTGAGTGGTTAGGGATTCGGGCTTGTAATCGGAAGAATGCCGTTTGAATTCCCGGCCTTGCCCCCCAAAAAAGGGGAAAAAAAGACTGTGTCCTTGGGCAAGGCACTTCATCCCACTTGCCTTGCCTCATGACTAAATGTCATGTTTGTTTGACTGTTATTCTCACATCTGCTTGGCTCCACCCTCTTGGTTGCCAGTGAGCAGGATACATTCACGTCACCTGGCATGTCTGTGAACTAGAATTTCTCTACAACCAAATCAGAGACCCCCTCAAGCACTGTCATCCTGGAATAGACCACTCCCATCAAAATAAAAAGTAATTAAGAATCATACAGTAGATGACTTATCATAGGTGATCAATAGTACAACCTTTGACCCTTCCCTCCAAAGGCTCAAACCATGCAAGAAAATCCCCTCCTTAGCCTTACAGAACTGCCTGGGTACGTTCTGGTGGGAGTCAAGAGGATGCAGGTTTTTGTGCCAACCAAGTACTACTCCAGCTGATTTCACTAACAAGTTTCTTGACTTAATGAAATCAGAGGGAATAATGCTTGATTGGAGTGAAAACCTATACCCTCTTGGCCCTCGATGGCACAAGTTTGACACTAATGCTCTAAAGAAAGAGAGACTGATCGAATGATCAACGTAGTATTTATGTTTACTCTATGGCAGCCAACTTATTTCTCATGATCAGCTACATTGTGACCTCTGCTCCGAAATTCAGAACTAGGTGAAAGTCAGCAGGATATAGTTTGTCACATTTTGTAGAGGTTTACAAATACAACATTGATTTCTCAACATGAAAATACATATTTGCTATTTTGCTTAGCAGTGCATAAATGATTGACAAGTGCAACATTGGCCACAATTGAGGAACGCCATTGGTCCTGATGTGTTCAAGTAAAAATGCCTCAACCTGACTGACAAGATGAAAGTTGAATGCTTTTTGTGGCTAGGCAACATCAAGGGTAATGGTCGTAATGACACTTCCGAATATCGACCTGAGTATTAATTTAATGTAGTTGTGATCAACTCCATTTGTGGCTCATGCGTCAGTAGTCTAGTGACTGTATTTGAACTGTAGTTGCATGTTAGCTATTGTTTCTTTGTACCAATACTGTACTAAACAATACCCTTAACCTATTACAGGTTCCTATGTTATAGCTAATGACTACATTATTAATGGCAACTTAAACCCTTAAGGTATGAAGGCATGCCTCGAAAATCTACTGTAACTTTGAGAGGCACAAGTAGTATTCAGTAATGGTAATATGTATTCATTTGGCCAAGAAGTTGTCAGTCTTGACTACAAAGCTGTTTAGATAGATATGGTTAGAGGTACACAAGGGGAGGTACCCCAGAATATGCAGAGGTGAGCTATTTCTTAAAAAAAAATCTTCACTAGGGGCCAGTAAGTGGTAGTTTGGTGTGTGCTTCTGGGCACTCTTATTGATATATTTATGTGTTTATACGTTTTTAATCGTGACCTACATAAACCTAAGGGGACCCACATTTTCTGTTTTGTTTTAAACAGACATTGAAGCCCATTCACAGATTCTTGGTTTTATTTTAGGTAAAGTGTTGACTTGTTACCAACATCTCAAAGTAGTAGGTAAATGTTTGCCCTGTTTGGAGGGCTGTACAAAAAGAAATGATTGAGCCAGATTAAATGTTCCTTTTTCAAAGTTTATAGAAAAGGAGGCTACATCCAGTATGATCTCTGCTTTTCGTAATTGATTTCAAACCTACTCCATACTTAAGTCTTTGCAATAATACTGGAAAGCACACCTACAACATACAGTAGGTGTGTATTAATTTAGCAGAACACTGTTTACATTTACATTTAGCAGATTTAAGAGCGTCCCACAAGTACAGGGACATTCTCCCAAGGCAATTAGGATGAAGTGCCTTGCACAAGGACCCAACATCACGTTGGCATGGCCAAGATTCAAACTCACAACCTTCTGACTGATTCCCTCACTGCTCAGCCATTTGAATCTCTAACTCACTGTTATCAAAAGTGATTATGAGGGATTATAAGAGTCATTATAGCAGATTGCCAAGGACTAGAAGTGCACCATGGCCAGTCTAACAATAGCGTGCTCTATACTACAATACTGCATTATTCCCCCCGATAAACTGATCAATTCTTTGTTAGAGTTCTTTGTTAGAAGACAGAGCCACGGCAAGATCTCAAATACTTCACGTACGGAATTGTCAATTTCTCAGACACCACAACAGGTGACTACCCTTTCATTTCTCCTGTGTCATATTTTTTGTTAACATATTTAAAAACAAATTTTAATTGCACTTCTGTAGCCTGGTTTTGTGTTGCCACAACACTTGTCATAGCAGTTTACAAAACTAAAAGGGAGATTTATTTTCAACTTTTATTCCTAAATTTATAAGGAACCTTAGAGGGGTTGAGTTTGTAGAGGGTGACATGAGTGTGTATTATTGTACCCAGAGTTTTAAGCACTGCAGATAAATAGTTCTGTTTGCAGTCACTTATTCGTAGGTGACCAGATGGGTCCATTGATTATTATGAGGTGGCGCAGCAAAGAGTGTGCATTTGCTCACCTGTGACAGTTTGATGCGGTGATACCTAAGTGATAGGTGATATTAATCTATTAATTTATATTAATCTAATCTAATATATCTAATCTGAGTTGCAGTGGTGACTGCAATGGTATTACTTAATACCAATATTCCCAGTTACAGTGACATTTTGAATGGTCGGTCACACAGGCCGTAGGTGGGGTTCTAAAGGGTTAAAGTACCTCAGTTCAGCTATTTATATTTTTCTGGTGCCCTGCAAAAAAAATATTTGTTCCTGTACTAACCCCCCCAACCCCCACTCCCACCCCCCACAGCCCCTCCTCCTCCATGCCTCCAGCCAGGTTTGTTTATTATCATTTAGCATCTATACTTACATCCACACTTACATCTATACTTGCATTTCTACTTGTGTCCTCCTTCTTACCGATGATTTTCCCGACTTTTTTCTCTCACCCTCTTTTTAAAAGTTTCGAAATCTGCATGTGTGATTTTTCCTGTAAATTCTTTTTAGACCTGATGAAAATGGCAGGTAATGATGACGAAGGTTTGAGCAAACACACCTTTAAACAACATGGAGGGTGAAAGGTGGCAGTGTCTTGGCTGAATTCAGGCCTTTTTCAAAGTGGCAGTACCATATTTTTTCAAGAAAGCACGTTTATAACGGCTCCTTAAGAAGTTTATACTGGAAGGGCTGTCTTTGAAAAACTGGCCCCTTGAGTTGAGTCCCGTATGTTTGTCTTGGCAGAGGGGGGGTGTCTGCCTGGCTTGGGCTGGTTCAGGGGATATTTAACTGATGGTACACACACTCTTGATCTCTTCAAGAACTTGTATTGAGGAAACAATAGGCTCCCCTTTCTGGACACTTGCATATGTCTGCAAAATTAAATAAACTTGGATTGTTCGCTGTAGACCCTCATTAGGAGGAGTGTTCCATTGTAGAAAAGGTACAGCATAAATATCGGAGTTCTTAGACCATTTTCTCTGATTGAGAATTACTTCCGAATGGGTTTCGAAAGGTCTTGATTTCGAAAACCATGTCTAGATGTCTACCTCTGAAATTTTTTCTACAATAAGCTTGGATTGGATTTTTCAATACTAAAACTGGATTTTTCAAAATACACAAGGTGGAACACCTGTTTGTCATTTATATGCACAGGAATATTTTTGTTTTATGTATTATGTAGCATTTAATAGGGGAAACCCTAACCATTATCATTAAAATGTAGAAAATTATTATTAGGTTTCATCACAAGCTGTCAATTACAGAGAGGCTGTTGACATATTTTATTAAATATCATCAAGTTATATTTGTATGCCTTTAATTATGTTCATGGATTTTTTTGAATAGTTTTAAACCACTCCTTACGCTTTTTTTGTTCCTATTGGAAGCTGATAATCAACTATTAAGTTGTTCAGTTGAAAAGATTAAACTAGATATCTTATGCACCTGACAAATATTCTAACTGACACTTTTTCAGCACGCTACCTTCAGCCACTTCAGTCACCTTGTTCACCGATCACATGAAAACACCTCTAAACCTCCCGAGTTTTACTTAAATCATTCTGGAACCAGTGGGTTTGAAATGGGAAGGAAAAGTGCAACGCCTATCCGCCATGTGATACTGTAACTGCTCCGCTTCTGCCCTCCCTTGCTGTTTCCTCGAGGTGGCTCCGTGGAGTAAAAGAAAAGGCTTTGTATATTGTCTTTCATGTCAATAAAAGATGCGTTTTCCTTGACTGAGTCAGACTGAGAATATGCATTCGCTTACTAGCTAAGAACATTTTGGCACAATGATACCCAGTTGTCGTTGCTGTGTGGATGCCACACCCTGTTTATTTACCAGTGGCTCATCTGGCTCACCATCACATTGCTCTGAAATGTCATCCTCCTACATTACATTTACATTTCGTAATTTATCAGACACTCTTGTCCAGAGGGACTTACAGGGACATTCCCCCTGAGGCAAGTAGAGTGAAGTGCCTTGCCCAACACAATTTAATGTTGACACAGCCAGGGTTTGAACCAGAGACCTTTTGATTACTAACCCGACACCCTAATCAACTGTGCCACATGACTCTCCTCCTCTTCTGTCATATCCAAGTGACATGTATCATGTTTGGCAAATAGTGCACTACGACATTCGACTAGAAAGCGCTAGACTGTATTGTAGAGCATCTCAACCTGTCCAAGTATTGGCAACAAACTTTCACGTACAGAAATTAAGCAGGATATTGATTAACTGAATGACAGAATATTGACTTTGAGAGTGGATTGCAGCGAATGTCAACCTTGACATCATTTTAGACCTACTGTTTCAAATCATGAGGTGCTGCTGTTTGCTCTTATAGATTGTGTTTTAGACGTAAAATGTATCTTGTTTACAGTCTGCATTCAAACAGTGTTTTCATAATGATAATGTGATTGTGTCAACTCATAAAGAGGCAATTGAAGAGGTGTGGCACTTGACTTGATATGCCCCTCCTCCCAACACCTCCCCCTGACATTCCAATAACCTGCCCCACCTGCCTCCGACCGTGGCAAATGCGGAATCTCCGCAACACGTGTCTGAGACGGCATGGAATATATCACATGACTGGAGTGTTTGATTTGAGACCACTCGTACAGTAAACAGCGCCAGCATAATTGGGATGCATTCTTTCCACACATATCGCCCACCTGAACCAGGAAAAAATCTAGGAACTTTGCTATTGCTGTTAACAAGTGCATTTTAGAAGAATAAAGAGGTCCCATCTAAGTCTTGGCTGTTAGAATAGGAATTGGAAGTAAATCATTATGCTATGTCATGAGAAGATATTGGCCATGACTTATAATGCAGTGGAATTGATCTCCAGGTCTTTTTCTGTGAAAATAGGGAGCAATTGGGAAAGGCTTGGCTGGAAGGAGCCAAAGCAGTGCTCTCTCTGGAGCAAAAACAGGATGGTAGTGAGGAGGCCAGGACGAAGCCAAAGCCAGGAGAGTAGGAGAATCAGATTTTAGAGCACATTCCAACCTGGGCTCTGAGAGGCAAGTCTGTGTACATGAGGCCTGTGCTAGGGTTGGAGAAAGGAGGACATGAACGAAGGGAGTGTTTCAGAAGGCAAGCGGGTGACGAGTGTTGCACATGCACATAACACATATCCACACTTTAGCCTTGAACGAAAATTAAGTTTCTTTGACTTTAACCTCAGTTGCATGTAATTAACCTTAAAAAATAAAATAAAAAATATATTTGAAAACAATGTGATGTGAATGCACATGATGTCCAATATAAATTTTTATGTTTACATTTTAAAGATTATTATTACTTTTTTTTTTACAGCTAGCTTAACTTTTAGAGAATTAAGCAAGAATTGTCAGAGATGACTCAGCAGATGGCTTTAAATGCAGTTTTTACTTGTTGGTCCTGATTACTTGGGAAAGTGAACTGTCCTCATTTCATTGAGGTAAAGGAACTGTAAATATCTGAGAGCTAGTGTTTTTTGGAGGAATAGTTGGCTGAAGAAGTTGTCTTGGCACAAGCCTTTGGATCTTGTTTAAATATTGTATCTTTCCCTGAACCCAAGGAACGGTGAATTAGACAGATGTTGGGGCTTTGTGCCCCAAGCTTTGTGCTTTGAAACAAATGTGCTGTGTCTTGATTCTTAGATCGAGTGTATAGTCTAGTTAGTATAGTCTCAGATCAAGGTAACAGTTTGGGCACTGTCTTGTCATCTTAGCCATGTCTCACAAACAGAACACAGAACATGGAGAAAGGGGGACACTTGATCTAAATGATAGCTGTAGATGTTCCCTAGTTTTCAGTGCAGCTAACGTTTTAGCTTCATGCAATGTCTCTCCCAGGCAGGAATGATTCGCACAGACTTGGACGAGTACTTCATCGAACCATTGGAGAGGGGGATCCAGGAACAGGAAGAACAAGGCAGGGTTCACATTGTCTACAGGAGGTCCGCGGTGCTCCAAGCCCCCTTGGATAGCTCCATGGACTGCCAGATGGAAGGTAGGATAGAACCTTGGTGACTGTATTACATTTGGGGTGAATTATCATTATTAATGCAATGTTAGTTGGACTATAATAAGACCTTCTTTGGAAGAAATGTTTGGTTCTGTGTATGTAAATTGCAACCTGATGCTCAACTTAAACTGCAAGTGTATGCGAGTCATGCTGGTGAGCAGTTATGGAGTCGACCTAGTAATCAGAAGGTACACCGTTCAAGCCCGAACTGTGCCAACATGACGTTGTGTCCTTGGGAAAGGCACTTCACCCTACCTGCTTCCAGGCGAATGTACTTACTGTAAGTCGCTCTGGAAAAGAGTCTGCTAAATGACTAAATTTAAATATATGGAGTGAGTGTAAAAAAGGTTGAATTGGTTAAACTCAC
Source organism: Protosalanx chinensis (assembly GCA_030340685.1). Lineage (NCBI taxonomy): Eukaryota > Metazoa > Chordata > Actinopteri > Osmeriformes > Salangidae > Protosalanx > Protosalanx chinensis. The sequence goes on from CM059337.1 coordinate 4,876,896, forward strand.
TTCTGAATATTAATAGCACTATTCTTATATAATAACAACTATTATTATAGTGGTAAAGACACATATGACTTAGGGTACAGTCATCAGGATAGAGAGATGGAGAATTACATTTTAATAAAAGTAAAATAATCACCACTTCAGTCAGGTTTTTGAAATCACCTTAGTTTTGAAAGTGGAGGGTGAGTATAGACCTCTGCTGATAAATCACTGACTTTTGTTGATGTATCATGCAACTTGATCATAATTGTTATTGATTAATCATATTTTCTCACAGTTGATACAGAAACAGCAGAACACAACAAAAACTGAAACAGATTGTTTAAAAAACTTAGCTGCTCAGGTCTTTGACTTAGGTATTTAGCATTTTATAGGCTATTCAGCAGCCGGCTGTATTATCTTACATACCTAGAAATCACATTGAAATCTTGAAGGATTGTTCCTTGAAAAGTATCTTATTTAGAAATGCAGCCTAGACAGCGCTTATGAATGGTAGCCCAAGCTTTCATAGAGCCTTCACAGAGGAAAGAAGAGCTGCTCTGAACGTTCTTCAGGAATATCACTCGTTATCTATGTATTCTGGGTAGAAGTGGCTTCAAACTGCACTAGCCTAACCCTAACCCAGAGGACGGTCAGGGTCTAAATAAAACCCACACTCTACACAAAACCCACACTCCTTTTACAGGCGCAGCGCTTGCCAACATAAAACCATGAAGCGCAGTATCTCCTGAGCCTAGCTCAGCAGGTATCCTTTAATTCCTGACACATGGAAATCATTTCATGGGACTTAGATTGTAAAATGCTTCTAACAGCATTTTTTTCTCCTTTCAGACAGAATGCACTGTTGGGTAACTTTTGCTGCTTGCGCATTTCGACTCAGTCGGGGAACTTCACAAAAGGAAACTACAAAGGTTTCTCCCAGTCATCAAAGCCAATGTAATTAACTTGTGTTACATGTGGCGGAAGGGCTGAGAAATCTGTTTGCATGACAAATAAATTGCAAGGGCCAGATCAAGATCCAAACATCTTGTTATATTCAGCTACCTAAACTGCCTAATGGCAATGCATGGAAGAATAACAAGACAGGGAGATTTTTTTTAGACCTGCATTAAATTGAATATGGAAATAATGGAAAGTGATGTGCAAAATAAAAAATTATCATGGCAGCTATGACCTTTAAAAAAACATGAAATGCATACATGCATTTGTCTTTTGTATCAGGTCAGACACTATGTTGTGAAAGGAAATAACCATTGAATTACCTGTCCGTTCCTGAAGCCTTTATCTGTTTGACAAACAGAGCATGGCATTAGAGAGTTTGTAGACAGAATTTACGTTGACACAAGACATTCCAACTCTTTTCTGGTGCCCAACTTTGTAATTGTCACATTTCATTTGGGGATGAGACAAGGTAGGATGTGGATTATTAGCTGGACATGAACAGTATAGGTCGGAATCCAATGGAGAAGTCGTTTGTAGCTTGCAGTGCGCCCCCCCACCCCCACCCCCCAAATGCCACTGTGCCACGTGTGAGCTACACTGACCAACCCTCGCTCTCAGCACTTCAGTCGGAGGATGGGGGGTGGGAAGGGGAGGTGGTGGCGTCTCAAGGCAGGGGGGCTGCCCTTGCCCCCTCCAGCAGTTGGGGGGGGGGGGGGCACGTGCGAGAGTGTGTGCGAGCGGGGGAATTAGCATCGGAGACACTTTGGCACTTGTGAGGTGGGCGCGGGCATGTGTGGAAGTGGAAGTCCTGTACGTTTGATGTAGGTACCTCAGAGAGCCTGTTGACTCTGGGGCCTAGGCCTGAGCCTGGCTCTGTCGCACAAGAATGCCTGTGTCATGACGAGAGGAGGAATGCGCTCCACAATACTAACTCTGTAGAGGCCAGAACCATGGCTGAGGTCACAGACATTTCTTTGAGCCACTCTGCACAATCAGTCAGTGCCAGTGTGTGCCGGCGTTAGTGTCACTGGAATTGAAGTATGAAGATTCAGAAACCTTGCATGACATCGATTGGCGAGGAGATCATAAAGGCCCGATGATTGTACATTTTGGATTCATTAATCTACATTTTGAATATCTCATAAAGTTTTTTGTTCGCGATTTCATTGGTTATTATTGTGTGGTTTCCATTATTCAATTAGCTATTATCATCACTCATCTTCATATTTTGGGGAAAAGCAATGTTGCGTAATTTTGGCTGCAACCTCTTTGTATACTCCCAAAAGCAATAATATTATTACAGTCAGTATTATTGGCATTTCATAATTAGGCTTACTCTGGTGTCTCTTGTTCTGTAGAGAGTTTATAAGTAAAAGTAAGTTAAAGCACCTGTCTAGCAGTACTATGCTGGTCTCATGGTCTCGTCCTCTGTTGTCCTCAGAACCGGAGCTAGACATCCCAGGAGTGTTGGATAATGTTGCCAAACAGGTCAACCAAACAGTCCGTCGGCGCCGTCACGCTGGAGATGATGACTACAACATCGAAGTGCTTCTGGGAGTAGATGACTCTGTGGTGCGTTTCCACGGCAAGGAGCATGTCCAGAACTACCTTCTCACCCTCATGAACATCGTGAGTACGCAGCATACTTCTCCTGTGGCCATCGTTGATTTAAACTCCCACCTAGCTAACGTTAAGTGTACATCACGTTCACATTTATTCATTTAGCAGACGCTTTTATCCATAGCGACTTCCAAGAAAGAGCTTTACAAAAGAGCATAGGTCATGGATCATAACAATGAGATACCCCCAAACATTGCAGGTAGTCTGATTAGGAGCAGATTGAGCATACATTGATCAAAAAAGCATTCTGTTAAACAATTTACAGTTGAACAACATGAACCTAAAATATGCAATAGTGTACCTGTAGGGAAGCAAATAATAATAATATACACACACAGCGAGTACAATAATTTCAAATCGATTAGAACTGGGCAACAAGAGAAACAATGTGTAGGTTGGGTACGCCGATAGGATGCGCCGATGCCGACACAACTGCTAACAAAGAGACCACTTAGCAGGAGTCTCCTCGTGTCACGCTCCTTCTCGCGACATCGCCCGACACCACCTCCTCTTCCCGAAAACTTCTCCTCACGGCGTCGCCACCTCCAGACATGCCCTCCTAGCGCTGCGCCCCCTCCGTGGACATGTCTGCCTGCGATGCTCTGCTCTCCCCCTGTCTGTCATTCACTCACGCTCCTTTTCTAGTTTCCGACCCTTGATCCCCTCCGATGTCTGTTCTCATCACGTCACTCCACCAGAAGTTGCTATCGTTGCGATATCCCATTGTACAGCTCACTGGCACCAGAAATACACTTGGACCTGACACATTTTACAAGGACACGTCCGGAAAGGAAAATAAAGATGATGGCATTTTTATAATGTACCCGTCCCCCACCTCCACAATAATATTATACAAATGTTCATTCCTACATCCTGGACACCTAGACAAATAGTTTAATCATCGAACAGTCTGCGCAATCCATCCGTTGTTTTGCATGAATATATTAATTAATGGTTACCACGATTCATTTACGGCAGGAATATTCTGATCAACAGGATATTTTTGCCAATTTCTCCCCCCCCCCCCTTCGTTCTACCTGTCACAAAGACTAAAACTCAACTGGTTAGGCTTGTGGCTCTGTGTGATTGAGCATCACCGCCCAGTGGACCGTTCCAAATGACCATTGGGTTACGTTGTCAAGACTGCCACCTACTGGTCACCTTTTGTGAAGATAATTGATGGTGAGTCTCAGTTAATTAGCCTGGGGTGCTGAGCTTAATCATGTGTATCTCTGTATCTAGAGAGAGTAAATAGGGCAATACATTTCTCTGAAGCCTTGTATGAGATAAATCGCTCAGTGAACATCCTATTCGAATCTAGCTGGCCATTTCCTTTAACTTGAATGACTTTCAACTCATTCATCCAATGGTAGTAGGTCAGTCAAGGGGTCTGAGGCTAGTATATGGTGGTCAGATGGCTCAACGGGTTAAGGCGTTGGCCTCATGATTGGAAGGTTGTGAGATCGAGCCCCTGCTGCGTCTATATGACGTTGTGTCCTTGGGCAAGGCACTTCACCCTACTTGCCTCAGGGAAAAATATCCCTGTACTTACTGTAAGTCGCTTCGGATAAAAGCGTCTGCTAAATGAAATGTGAGTTTTTCCAAAGATTAAAGACATATTATACACATACTTAAATAACCGCAGTATCGTTTCATCTGTACATAGAAAACAACAAATAATCTATCTGACTTCAAAGTATTGCTCCCATGTGTACATGATACAACAGATAATGTGTCTTTTAGAAATGACTTTATCTGCAATTAAAAAATTATCCATATTTGTACCTAAGAACCACGTGATTTACAGTTCACTAATCGAAGAAACCCTACAGACTTTGAAATATCAAGCAGCAATAAAAAGTTTAGAGTAAAACATTCTGTTCAAACAGTACAGAATCTTGTATGTAGCTGTTTTATCAGCATACCCAATAATGCTAACAAATGAAAAAGACCATCAAGTTTGCAAAAATTTAGAAAACAGTTGAGCGCTGAACTAGTCACCAGTTGGTTATTGAAAGTTGCAAACAGTCGCACACACTCGGGTGGATCCAGAAGGGGGATTCAGAAAAACCTGAGGATGGCCCTCAGCGATCTGCTGGGTCTGGAAGCTTGAGCACTCTGCAGGACTGTGAGGGTTGGAATGAGGGAGCTTTGTGGCATGTCTTCTTTCATTTTGTTTAGCGATGAAAAAACGAACGTTCCTGGAGTCTGTGAAATCGGTCTGCTCCGATGTATGATCCTGCAATGTGTAATCTTCTGCTTGGCAGCTGAATGACTCAGCTGACGCTAGCTGGTTGATATATATAAAAAAGTATATATAATGAAAGTATTGAGAGTAGTTATACATTACATGTACTGTATAACTACTCTTTACTTTTAGTCATGTAGCAGCCACTCTTATCCAGAGCGACTTACAGCAAGTACAGGGACTTGGCAAGTAGGGTGAAGTGCCTTGCCAAAGGACACAGCGTAATATTGACACAGCTGGAGTTCGAACCAGGGACCTTCTGAAGACTCACTCTACACCCTCATCGCTCAGCCACCTGACTCCTAGTGACGCCTAGTTAAAAGTGAAGTTTACGTGTGGCCGGTCCCATCCATAGGGACCTAACGTAAAAGCATTTAGCATAGGAGCTTGGAGGAGACAAATGTATCATGACTTGATACTGTAGCTGTATTTAACTGATTAACACACTTCAAATGAAGGCAAAAAAAACATCCCACAAAACCCAATTTAATGAACCAGAGCACCAACTGTCTCAACCTTGCAGCACCTGGATTTGAGAGATCACAACCACATCGGGATAAGAAAACACCGGCCCAAAATGACGAAAGAAAATATACAAAGGTTTATGGTGAAATACATATCAAACGTAAGCATACAGAATTCTCCACAGTCCTAAACACTTCTAGAAAGCTACAACAACAAACATGCCAAGAGCACAGAAAAAGACAAACGCTGAAATGGAAAATGGCAAATAGAAGATTAAAGCTTCAGAACTCCGACCACCACCAAACCAGCGGCTGTGCTGGTGAATTCCCTCTGACAGGCCAACTGCCCCCAGCTGACAGACTATGAGGCAATCTGTGTTTATATGCCAGTGAACATTTGAATCTTGCACTTGAATACCCCATTTCTCCTCTCCTCTTTCGCCGCTTCTCTCTCTCTCTCTCTCTCTCTCTCTCTCTAAATCTCTCCTCTTTCCCTCCCTGTTTTGTGGCCACAATACCCTCTTTGTTTGAAGCAAATTCAAGCACTTGCATTCGCAAGGTTTCTGCTGAGCTGTCGGCGTGCCATGTTGTCAGTCTACTCTTCCCACACGCCCACACAAAAGTCTCCTCAGTACAATGAGGGATTTACATAGTGACTGACATCGCTATGTTACTGTAACCCAACATTAATTCTTTCACCATCTGTTGGGAATGATGACCACCACCCAGACAGAGTACAAAATACAAAACCATATTGACCTATTTTAGATTGAGATACATTCATGAACAGCTCTAACTGCTCAAGAAATGTATTTTAAGCTTAAAACAATTCTAACTGTTATATCAGGAACCACAAAGCTGATCGAATGTTTATTGGAGAATAATGAAACAGCCCATTACTGGAATTTTACGTTTAAAGTTTGGAAGTTATACAAGGCCTTATATAGGTCTGGCCTATCAAAGGGTTAATCTGTGTTTTGTGATGTAAAAACACACATTTGTGTTGAGCTTCGACCAGAAACAACATCGATGTTTGGTTGAGCAGGTTGTGTCATATCTCTGTTAGAGCCTATGCAAAGATGGAAATACTGTATCCCACCATTTTACCCATTTGCATCAACTGTGAAATAAAACATGGTCATATTTTTGGCCCAGGGCCGTCTCAGCGAATAAATCACGGTTTTTACACCAGACCTGAAGCCAAATACATGGCAGATGTTCATTCAGGATTGACGGTGGAGGTGTTGATGCGGAAAACTCATTGGGCTCCGGTGTACATAGCCAGACGGCGTTAACGCGTAAAACAGCAGAGCCAATCATATGTCCTGTAAATTATATAGGGTTTGCTCTTACCTGAGCTATCCTGAAATACATTATCAACAAACATGAGAGCTCTCTGGTATCTGGTTTATCACTTTGTAATCTAAAATATAGGGAGCCGTTTACACCCTGTTCCCTTTTGGAAAATGTTGATGCCAGTGGAGGTTGTAAAGGAGGTTGTACTCTGAGTATGCGTCATATTCATCTGTATGTATTTACATTTAGTCATCTAGCAGACACTGTTATCCAAAGAGACTTACAGCAAGTACAGGGACATTTCCCCTGAACCAAGTAGGGCGAAGTGCCTTTCCCAACGTCACAATGTCATGTTGACACAGCCAGGGTTTGAACCAGGAACCTTCTAATTACTTACCCGACACCCTAACCAACTGCGCAAAATGACTCCCAACATTTATTGCAAATTGAATCTCTAGTTTAAGTTGAGTCTAACTTTGTGCTTTTCTGTTGAAGACATCATTTAGTCATAGTCATTTAGCAGATGCTGTTATCCAGAGCAGAGAAGACTTCTATGGTCATTTATTTACTAAGTGGTAAACTGAGTTTCATCAAGATATTTGTGAAGATTGTGCGCTTGTGCCTTCAATCTCCCTGGCAGTTTATACAATGTATGTTCTAGCATCAATTTGTTTAAACAGTTTAACATTTCTCATATCATATTAGCAAGCTCACCCAGCCAGACAAACCCTCACTGATATCGTTGAAGATATAAAAAATACAGTGTTGGGCTGTGGACGGTTGAATAAGATTCCATTCAGCTCCTTGGAACAACCCTTAAAACAGTGTACTTATGATGCATGTTAATCTATGTGTTAATATGGGAGACTCCATCCTGCATATCTATTGCATATTGCATGCATATAATTGCATGTATATTATTAATGCATATTATGGTTGATTGCTTTCCTAAAGGTACACGCCTACACTTTTTTGAGGTTCATGTTATTTCATTGTGAACTTGTTTAACTGAATGCTCTTGCGGTTCTTCCCTCTGGAACTTGTTTGGTTTCCCACAATGTATGCTTCATGTTCTGACCTATTTTGTTGTTATGATCAGTGATCTATGCTCTTTTGTAAAGCTGTTTCTTGAAAGTCGCTCTGGATAATATTGTCTGCTAAATGAATAAATGTAAATGTAATCTTGTGTATTGCTTATCAGCCGTCATCTCTGATTCCACTAAAAGGCTATAAAATACTGAATTGAAAGATACTAAGATTATTTGAATGCATTGATTGTTAGCAGGATCATTGCGAATAATATAGAAGACTAGCAACGACGTAGGCAGCAGAATGAAAGAATGTGTCTTATAATAGTATTTTGACTTTAAGGAAGAAGCTATTTCGTTTTTTAATTGGCTGCCTCTCCCTCGTCTCTTCCAGGTTAATGAGATCTACCATGACGACTCACTAGGGATTCATATTAATGTCGTCTTGGTGCGAATGATCATGCTCGGCTATGCCAAGGTGAGATGAACCAAAGATTTTCTTCTTCACCCTGCCCCACGTGAAAAACATGTTATCAGTAATTCAGTCAAATGAGATTTTTGTCCAGAAAACGTGTGCGGCACGTATTACATGTATTGACTTGATATATGATAAAATATAAATTATCTATATTTTTCCTTGTTTATACATTGGCCTGCCTCTGATCTTACTTACCAGTGCCATGGACATATACTACATTACATTTCCATTAGTCATTTAGCAGACGCTCTTATCCAGAGCAACTTACAGCAATTACAGGGACATTCCCCCTCAGGCAAGTAGGGTGAAGTGCCTTGCCCAAGGACACAGCATCATATTGACACAGCCAGGGTTCGAACCAGGGACCTTCTGATTACTAGCCCTACACCCTCATCGCTCAGCTACCTGACTTCTAGTGACTCCTAGTTAAAAGTGAATTTTATGTGTGGCCGGTCCCATCCATAGGGACCTAACGTAAAAGCATTTAGCATAGGAGATTGGAGGAGACCCAAGTCGCTATTTAACCCAAGGGCACAACATCATGTTGTCAATATTCTAACTGGGAACCCTTTGATTAGCCCAACACATGTACCACTCAGAAACCTGACTCCCCATATATGCATATAAGACCAATATGCAGGCTAACCGTTCATTTTATTATTTTAGTTTGTGGTTAGTACACCCGTGGAGTTCTGTGGAGACATCCGTCTTCACGGCTACATTTTTTGTCTACTTCGGGAGTTGGTGTTGCGTGTGTTTGCTGCTAACGTTGGTCTCTAATGTCGCTCTCCACTGCCAGTCCATCAGTCTCATCGAGAGAGGCAACCCATCGCGGAGCCTGGAGAACGTGTGCCGCTGGGCTTTCGTGCAGCAGAAAGCTGACCCCGATCACTCGGAGCACCATGACCATGCTATCTTTCTAACCCGCCAGGGCTTTGGCCCCACCGGCATGCAGGGTGAGGGAACCCACCCGGATAAAATCATATGAAAATTGAATGATGTAGGGGTGTTGAGGGGGTAAAACAGCTGGACAGGTGAAGGGGATTGGCCACAGACATCTGACATATTCATGTCAGGTGTTTCTCAAATAAATACAGATGGACTTGTGTTTGTGGAAGCGAACCAATGAAATCTACTGAGCCTAAATAGGTCACAATATTTCTGTTTTAGGGGAAAGCCTCTCAACGCCAAAGAAAATATATCTAGGTGTGTTTAAAAAAAATCGGTATGCTGTGTAGTTCAAGACTGAAATTACTGAATACACACTTCTAGTTGAACAAACATTTGGTTAGTCAGAAATATGTGCTGCAACTATCTTACAAAATGAAGAATTGGTATAGCAGCCCTTCATTTCTATGATTTGTGTTCTGTTTATCAAACATTTGATAAAATATGTCAAATCAGAAAGTTACAAAATACTTACCGTATTTTTCGGACTATAGGGCGCAATTAAAAGCCTTTATTTTACTCAAAAAACGACACTGCGTCTTTTATCCGAAGCGCTTTATATGTGGATTAATTATTTTGTTTACTGACCTCTAAGCGATTTTTGTGTGGTACAAGGCGCTCACGGTGCTAAATCAAAATGTTTTTGTACGACTTTGGTAAACTACAAAGCCGCACCGCTTGCAGCATTACGGCTACCGTAGCCAGGAGCGTCGCGGAGTAGTACATACTATGCTTCACCATAATATTATTCGACTGATTTATCTGACTGTTTTTTTCCCGCTTAATGCGCCTTATAGTCCGGTGCGCTTTATATATGAAAAAATATCGAAAATAGACCATTCATTGACACTGCGCCTTATAATTCAGTGCGCCCTATTGTGCAAAAAATACGGGTATATTCTTGAAAAACACCTGAAGACCAAAACACATCAACCTTTATCATTTTGAAAGTTTCATAGAAATATTATATCCCACTGAAACACACACTGATCGTAAAATAATAATAAAAAACCATTTTATTCTAAACAAAATATTAAACTTAACGTGTCAGTTGAAACATATGCCTCTGATATCCGTGCGGGATATTTCTTCCCACTGTCCACCATACTTAATCTAAGAGTGATTCCTTTCCAATACATTTATAAGATGGTAATTAGAGAAATCTGATTGTTAACTCATTAAATCTTGTGTCAAACACTATATCCACTATATCCATGATCCAAATAGCCTTTTACCAAACATTTGAAAACATCTGAAAAAGTAGTAAGCAAATAAACATTCCTAAAAAATATTTCATACTTCTTAATCCAGATGTATGCCTCATCTGAGATTACTGTTTTCTGAGATGTGTACGGGTTGGTTGTCAGGGGGTCACTCTAAAGGGTTGTCATGGTGTGAATAATGTAGGTAACCGAGGCACCAGCTATGAGGCCTCTGTTGAACTCAGCGTCAGTTCTTTGCATCGTGCCATCTTTCCCACTCCCTTCCTAGCCTTAGGGTCGTTTGTTTTCTCCTCTCCATAGCTCACGGTCCCCCTGCCCCCTCTTCTTCTCGTTGCAGGGTACGCACCTGTAACGGGCATGTGTCACCCGGTACGAAGCTGCACCCTCAACCACGAAGACGGCTTCTCCTCCGCTTTCGTCGTGGCTCATGAGACGGGGCATGTGTAGGTTCTCAAATAAGCGTCTGTGCACTGTTTTCTGTGAGCAGGAACGTAGTATGGTTGTGCGGCATGCGTGACTTGTATTTGTGTGTACGTGAGTAAGTGCCTTTGAGTTCCCTTCTGGGTGTCTGTATGAGTGAAAAATTCTGATTTATAAGATTTTATGTGTCCTAAATGAGATAAAAATCTTCAGAAGAATACAGGGTTTGCACACAATGTTTACACCAGTGTAAATGCCTTCGTACTCCAGTGCCTTAAATGACCTTTCTGCACAATAGCCTCAGGCAATGGACTGGTAAAACTAGCTTCTTTTAATGCTGTTGTTTATTTACCAACCAACAAATTTACCAAACCGTTATCCAGGGTGACGCAAATTGAATTTAGCTGACAATTCAATTTTTGTTGTTGCTAATGGTGAGAGGATGTGAATGGATGCAAAATACTATCCATGTGTACTAATGTACATGTTTTATGTTCGTGTGTTTGCCTGGGGGGGCGAGGAAATGCGCTCGCACAGTTTGTTGCACAATGTACACAGTGCATTTGAGTGAATACATTACACACCGAATGTAGATTTAGCTGGTCTTGTTTGTGGCAGGCTGGGCATGGAACATGATGGGCAGGGGAATCGCTGTGGAGATGAGACCGCCATGGGGAGTGTCATGGCTCCCCTGGTCCAAGCCGCCTTCCATCGCTACCACTGGTCAATGTGCAGTGGTCAGGAGCTCAAGAGATACATCCAGTAAGTGTCACACCGTTTAGTACTTTTTTATATTACTTAGTACTTACATTTTCCCTTGACATTTAATCATTTAGCAGACACTCTTATCCAGAGCGTCTTACAACAAGTACAGGGACATTCTCCCTAAGGCAAGTAGGGTGAAGTGCCTTGCTCAAGGACACAATGTCCTGTAGCCACAAACGGGAAAGAACTCTCAACTTTCTGATCATGAGCCCAACACCTTAACTGCTTAGCCTTCTGACTCCCTACTCGTGTTACTTATGTCACTTTTTGCTTACTTATGACACTTACGGAAGATTTTGAAAGATTCTTTTTATTATAAACGAGTTCATTAAATATGATAGCAGGTAACACCCCATATTAGAAAACCAAATCAGACCCAGGTAAAGCCATGTTGTGAAAAATGTGCGCTGCAATAAAACATATATACACTATAATACAGTACATTTCAGTATTGAATGGTACCAGCTTTAGCCATACCCATGCACTGTAATAATACCATTGACTGCCAACTTTGATTTTAATTGACAAATATTGGTTTTTCCAGTGGCACCAAAAGATGTATGATTGAGAAGTGGAGCATGCTCATTAATTCAGTATTTCCAGAGGTGATTGCGATCCATTGAATGGGTTTACATTTTTTTAATGTTCCCTCTCCTGTGTAGACCTAAGGAACCTAAATCTGCAACAAAAATCTAGCCTGCAAACGAGGACACTTAGATGTTGATCCGTGTCTGTCCCTAAGAAATCCACCATCTTGACACGCATCATCCGTCTTCGCGGCAATGTTTCTGTTTTGTGTTAGACGCCACATGTTCAATGTAATCAGTATTTTGCTCTACAAATCTAGTGAATGCTGTTCGTTGTTCTAGTCTTCGGTGATCATCTGTGTCTTACAGTTCCTACGACTGTCTCCTCGATGACCCATTTAAACATGATTGGCCCCAACTACCTGAGCTGCCTGGCATCAACTACTCTATGGACGAGCAGTGTCGATTTGACTTTGGAGTGGGATACAAAATCTGCACCTCAGTGAGTTGAACTGCGAGAACTAACTCTAACATCATTGGACAACTGGCTCTTTTCTTTGAATGTGGCTCTATTTTGACATGTCTCACGATGTGACCTTTTCCTCTTGACAGTAAGCAATGCTTAAGCAAATGTTTACGGCAATCTGCCCGCCAAATATGTCTCCTCTGCATGTCTCTGTGCTCTTGTTGTTACATTTACCATATTATGGCAGTTAGTCAGGAACATCCTGTTCAATATCTTATTATATTTACTAATTATATTTTATAAAAAATATATTTGTAATTAATTGTAAATATATTTAGAATGTAAAAAATTCAGATAACATACTAATTGAATACAAAAGTTATTAAATATTAATAATAATACAAATAAAAAAAATATATATACACATAATTGGCTCTTTACTTTTGACAGAGGCACTTTGCTGTGGAAGCTCCATGATTGTTTACATTCCAGGTTGAAAATGGCTGCCAAGCACCGAAATGTTTTCATTCTCCTCCTTCCCTAGTTTCGTACATTTGACCCATGTAAGCAGTTGTGGTGTAGTCACCCGGACAACCCATACTTCTGCAAGACCAAGAAAGGCCCCCCCCTCGATGGGACAGAGTGCGCACCTGGCAAAGTGAGTCTGCACTATTTTTTCCTCGGCGACAGTGGTTTCCCTTTGTTTTGGTGACTGAGTCTCTCCTCCATCCCATAAACTCACACAGTGGTGCTACAAAGGTCACTGCATGTGGAAGAATGCCAACCAGGTGAAGCAAGATGGTGCCTGGGGTTCCTGGAGCAAGTATGGCTCCTGCTCACGTTCCTGTGGTACTGGAGTCCGCTTCCGAACGCGCCAATGCAACACCCCATCGTAAGTGTAACTAAAGCACTTTTTTGCAAACTTTAATTAGCATGCGTCACTTTGAAGATTCGATATTCCTGTGGGGCAGACTGGTGTGCTATTCATTTTCATGAACAAACCATTGCAGTTGTTGCATCATTAGTTTAATCCACAGCAAAGGCGGTTTGCTTACATTATTCACTGTGTACACACAGTACACACCTCGATCATGTACTTCATCTGATACAACATTGTTCTTTTGCGCACACAAAAAAACAGTCCTTCGAATGGAGGCCAGGATTGTCCGGGGGTGAATTTTGAGTACCAGCTCTGCAACATCAACGACTGCCCCAAGCACTTTGAGGACTTCAGAGCCCAGCAGTGCCAGCTCCGCAACTCCCACTTTGAGTACCAGAACAGCAAGCACCACTGGCTCCCCTACGAGCATCCAGACTGTACGTGTGAAATGATACCGGGGGGGGTTTCTTGTTTCCGCTGCCGCCTCGGCTTCTCCTTGACCTCTGAGTACAGCTGCTGGGGAGGTGTGGGTGGGGGGTGAAGGCAGTTCTTCACAGGAAGAAACACTCAATGCGATGTCAAAAGCACTCACCGCAATGCATAGGATCTACCATACCCTTCCGTTGTAGGTGTTTGTGTGTAGAGGGGGTTGAGATGCAGATTGTGTATGACAGACTGAATGTGACTGTTTACATTTACATTTGACATTACATTTATTCATTTAGCAGACTCTTTTATCCAAGAGAGAGCTTTACAAAAGAGCATCGGTCACTGAGCATAGCAACGTGATAGACCCCAAACATAGCGGGTTTATAGATGGAAACCCATACGGAGAACCAAAAAGAGCAAAGGGAAGATCTATAAGAGCATACAGACGAATAGCTTACAAATGTAAGATGAGTCTCCGATGGACACTAGTCTACCTGTAGAATAAACAACACTAACGAGTTTCCGCTCAGGGATAATTCTGATTCTGAACAACAACAGCTGAACATTTCTAAGTGCCATTAAATTATCTTGTTTGCTCCTAATCTATTCCCCTGCCTTGGTACTGTTTTGTGAGATGAAAAAAGCATGTTGAGCGTGATCAGAAAGATCTCCAAGAAATACTTGGCCTTTGAAACGAGATGGGCTATGAAAGGGTTAGTAAGCGTTTTTTGTAATATACGTTCACGATAAAACTGGCTTAAACTTGCTTGATAAAGGATCACTAAGAGATACAGAAACAGCTAAGAGAAACAGGACCAAAAAAATCAACATACGGTCAGACTTAGATTGTTCACTTCAGTTTTGTATTACTGCTGTCCAATGACAATAAAAATGTATATTCCCTTAGGTTAGTTCAGTTTCTGGAAGCAAGTGATATGAGGGCTTTTAAGTTTTATTTTATGGGTGTTCATGGCGTTTTATTTTATTTATTTTAGCTAATAGGAGATGTCATCTGTACTGCCAGTCCAAGGAAACAGGTGATGTGGCATACATGAAGCTTCTGGTGCATGATGGAACACGGTGTTCCTATAAAGACCCTTACAGCATCTGCGTGCGTGGAGAATGTGTGGTGAGCCAAATGTGTTTTTTCAAAAATGAAATTCCTGAAAAACACTCACCTTCTGACTTTTTCTTATGTTGATCTTGTTTATAGTGTAAAGTTAGAAAACAGTAAAACTAATTATTCTAGCCTCACAGAGATGACAAATTGTTGCAGCCAGCTGTCGTTTACCATTAGCAAATGAAGCATTGTCAGTCGGCCGCTGATCACCTATCAGCTGGTCAAGACTTGCCAGGAAACATCCTCTTGTCAGATAATCGTTCCAACCCCTACATCTGATTCTTGTCATCCGAACGGATGTCAAAATGTTAAAGACGTAATGCGCGTGTATCTCATTGTTCTCCTCAGAAAGTCGGATGTGACAAAGAAATCGGGTCGAACAAAGTGGAAGATAAATGTGGCGTTTGTGGAGGTGACAACTCCCACTGCCGCACGGTCAAAGGAACATTCACTCGCACCCCAAAAAAAGCTGGTAGGTGACACGTTACATCAAAACCACGATGACTTTCTTGCATGTCACTTTGTTGTCTAAGCTTTCGCAACGCGTTGAGGGGTTCCTCAAAACAATCGAAGATTGCAGGCTGTCTGCGAAAGATATCTAGGGGTATTGTTTCTGAGTGGGACATTTCATATATGCGTGCGGTACTGCTATGTGTATAAACAGTACATGTTTATTTGTACTGTACAGGTATTTATGGTTTGCATTTTTATTTGTTCCCAGTTATATTATCAGTGCTGACTTGTCTTGGGACTGCAGGAGAAAATCACCTCCTCCGCTTACCCTGGCACAATTACAGACATTTTTACATTTGACTATATTTTACTGTTTTTTCACTGTGCATTTGCTGCATCCTAAAAGGCTGAACAAACAAATATTTCGGACCTGCCCCTTCAATCCTGACATTTCATTCCAGGTCTCAAGGTCATACTAACATACTCACACAAATTCCCCTCACTTTGGGGCACCCTGGTAGCTCACTGGGGGAATGCGTGTACCATGTAGGCTAAGGCCTTACTGCAGCGGACTGGGTTCAAATCTGAGCCCTTTGCTGTTCCTGTTTTTCTGTCTGTCTGTGTCTTTGTTTTTCTGTCTGTCCTGCGACTCTTCACTTACAAACTACAAGCTGTCTAAAACAAAGAATTACAGATGCTAGAATTGGTGTTTTCATATCACAGACCACATGAATAATGTTTTTTCCAACCTGCCAGGGCCACCATCACAGCATCTGCTATCTTCGCGAGAAACAACATGTTCTGTTTTCTCTATTATCGCAACATCTTTACCCCTTGTGGATGTTTTTTGTAATTATTTTGTGTTCAAAGTATTTATGAGGGTTGAACCCACCACAGCATAAATACCCCGAACATCCACAGAGAATGGATGGCTTGTGATTTCCCTCCTGAATCTGATCATGTCAGAACTGTTATGTCAGAGTCAGGATCGATAGGACCATGCCACTGTGAATGTTACATGCATGTTGATACCCTGTTATAAGCCACTGACATAGCAGTCATCAGCTACAGGGCGTTAGGTTTTTTGTCAGAAAGGCAAACTTGTTGAAGCAGCCAAAGTACCACCTAATTTCCACCTTAAACTTACGACAGCATTGCTTTGCCACCTTCTATTTTGATTAAATTAGAATTCTATATTTTTACAACATGAATATGAGTAATGACAATTATACAATACTATTGTCAGCTTAAGAATGCATTAGTTACTTTACCACTTGGTACTTTGTATTTGAGTCTAAAGTATCAAGGTGAGTCAGGTAGGTTACGTTGGGTTGTGAGTTTGATTCCCGGCTGTGGCTACATGATGTTGTGTCCTTGGGCAAGATACTTCCCCCTATTTGCCTCCGGGGAAATGTCCCTGTACTTGCTGTAAGTCGCTTTGGATAAAAGCGTCTGCTAAATGAATAAATGTAAATGTATTTTTCAAACAAGATAGCCGAGAAACCCAGGTTCTTTAGTTCTTTTGTCAAAGAAAGTTGAGGTAAATACCCCTTTGTTTTCAGTAATGTATGCCTTTACAATTTCCATTTTGAATACACTGGGCCTTTGTCAAACACTAAAATGCACACTAAGTAAATCAAAGTCTTCACAGTTGACCACTTAGTTGCGGTAATGTAATGATACTTTTTCTTGACAACCAATCATGAATATGAATATAATCCTACAATTCCAAATCGGTGATACTAAAAGCAAATTTTAATTTAACAAGAAAATAGTGTAGTGTAGTGTTATGGGCAATGTTTTGAACATCTTAAAAAAAATGTTATGTTCGTTGGCATCATAGATATGGCTTTTTATGTCCAAGCTGTTCCTTCCCATATTGACTTACACCAGAGTTGTTGTTATCAAGCATCTTTAAAAAAGTATCCAAACAGTATGCTAACTTGTATACCTTCCAAGGCTCAAGATAAATTCTTATTACAGCCACCCATATGGCACACAGGACTGATTTGTTAGTAGGACTGTTACTATTCTATATATTTTTTGACAATGCCAAGTAAAAGTATCTAACGAGAAAGATGAACGATGGTGATTTGTTTATGGGGCAGATGTCAACTCTTAACAAGAATTTCATACATGGATCATAATGCATAATTTACATTTACATTTACATGTATTCATTTAGCAGACGCTTTTATCCAAAGCGACTTACAAGAGAGGGCTTTTACTTTTAATAATACTATTATGGTGGTAAACTGACAGAACGTGATGGTTAAATCACTTTTAAAAGGTTCAGTGAAGTCTTCAAAAATCCATCAAGATGCATACGTTCAAATAATATTTTGGGAAGATTTATGTAACAACCACACACAGTGAATAAGTAATTCTCCAGGATTTGTACATTTACAACATTTTAGCATCATTAAGGATTTATTAAAATTGATTAGCCTCACGTCACATCTAATCTCTAACTGTCTTGTGTAACACTAATTACTCAAATTTTTTAACAGGAAAACAGTTAAGCAAGAGATGCCACAAAGAGATCCCTTTGTTGGAAAACACAATCTGCAAGTATCCAGTGTTGCCTGATATAACTGTTCTTCCTTCCTCTTTGTACTGTTTTCCCTTCAACTAACAGCTGCTTCAAATTATTTAGTGAGGTTAAAACAGGCAAATACTGTATCACAATTATTTTATTTAGTGGCTAATTTACATGACGTTAGCATTAGACCCTAATTAATTACATGCTAAAGTATTCTCAGTTCAATGGATTACGCAATTCAATTTGTGTCATTGTAAGGGGTATACTAAATCAAGTGTAATATTCAATGTATGTGACACAGTATTATTAACAGTATTTGACTCAGACTTGACAGTGTTGCAATGGTAATAGCAGTAGTCCTTTTCCAAATGTGCCAGAATGTTTTTAGTTTGTGGAAGTTTGTGGAAGTTTGTTGAATTGGTTGTATGGTTTCTTTATGGAAATTGCAGACATAACACACACAAAACAATTCTTTGTTTTGGGACACAACATCTTGGAGCATTGGAGATGACATAACCAGAAGGAAATCAGCTTAAACATATTTTGATCACACTCAACGAAATGTAATGGTTAGCAGTCTTAAATCATGAACCAGCACTAATTCTGGTCCTGCAAGAAAGAAATGCTAGTTTTCTTGCTGTATCTGCTGAATTTATATCTTTGTATCTTTTATTTGACCTTAGGCCACAACAAATGGAATTTGTTTTCTAGGAAGAAGGGTCTCTCTTGATATAAAGAAATTCATGCAGGAGTCATGCAAATTCCGCCATGACTGTTTGCTTACTTTTTCTAATGCAATCCCTTTTCTTCTGCTACACTAATCAACACTTTAATCCGGTAGCCAAGACAAAACAATGAAGAGCCAGAAAACTCTTCAAAGACAACTAACTAATTTATTTGATTTCAAGGGAAGACAAGAGGGGCATTCTCCCTACCTAAAGGAGCACGAAATGTGTGCCTCAATGAAACGGAGGATTCTAGAAATGTGTTTGGTAAGTCTCGGAAGGTTTGCAGAGCGGTGGACATTATTTGAATAGATCATGAAGACAGCTTTGTAGCTCCTGTTGTGCTTGGCGGAAATATGGCTTAAGGTCCCTTCATTTATTTCTCCCATTATCGTCGGCATTGACAATTATACTTTTACTTCACTGTAATGACCTGAAATAAATGAAGAGCTTTTTCTTTTGCCATGCTTCAATTTATCATATTGTACTTCATACACTTCTCTGGCCATTCATTGATGCCATCGAAGTTGAGATTTTTCCCAAAAGTAAAAATCACCAGAAAGCAATGATGTCCACCTCTGCAAACTTATGAACAATGATTTTGGTTCCTGCTGACTAACCTGCTCCTTTTGTCTTTCCCAAACCATTTTGCTTCCTTTGCTCACACACACACACACATGCAAAGGTTACCTTAAGATGTTTCTCATTCCACCTGGGGCTAGACATATGATCATCCAAGAAAACGAGGCTTCCCCTCATATTCTTGGTAAGTGTGAGTCCTTCTGTTGATTGTTTGATGGCAAAATTAAGATGAATTACAATTCCCCAAAAAGGAACTGTAATGAATATAAAATATGGCTTTATGAAGTATGCATACTATACATACGTAACTAAGTTTTTTGTTTTGTAACAGCATCTTGTTGTGTCTTACGCAATGGTACTCTTTTCAAAAACAACAATACCCAGTGCCGTTCAAAACAGATTATGGACTCTTATGGACTTCTTCCAGCTGCTCAGTGTAGCAGCAAGATTAACCTTTCTTTTATTCACTTTTTTGTATCTGAATATCTGTCTGAAAGGCTCTACATGCCACCCTGTGAGCATAGTAACATGGAGTACAGAAACATAGGCAGTAATCATTGAGAGGCATAGTATTTACATGCACATTTAGCCTACTGAACATCTTTGAGCGATGTTATGTTGCTGGCTGATGTATTTATGCATTGTCATATCTACTAAAACTATGGTCACAGACTTCCGTAGAAAATGTGTTTGACAGCGAAATATGACTGTGCCTCATTGCCCAGGTGCAAACTCCTTATCTGTCAAAGGGATGATAATTCACGCCCAAATAATCTAGTCAGTTAGCTGATGCTTTTATCCAGTGCAACATACTGCACATGGGGACTTTTAAACCTGTGAGTCAGATGCAGTGAGATGCTCTGCCACTTAGCTTTACTATCCCTAGACTCAAAGACTCTGTTCCACCCCAGCTGTGCACCAGTTCACGCCTCACGGAACCATCTATATTTCATGATCGAAATAGCTTGGTAATGTTTTCTCAGGAAAACCACAACTTTGCACTGTAACAAACCTTCCTTATCCTGCCTGTAGAGACAACTCTTCTTCTCTGCTCAAACAGAAAGTGTGTTCGTACGTAGCACATTGAAGAGTATTCATAATGGTGTCACCTATAATAAGGTGACAGGTATTAATGGATACAAATTAAGACACAGTTGTACATTTGCTGTGGTAGTGTTGTCATGTCCAACTGTGTACCCATACTGAGTCATTGGTCAGGATGTAAACTATTTCAGCATAAATCTAACCTACTGTAGATGTTAGTATGACACAGAACATTTTAGAAACAGACCATTGACTCACCATTGATTAACATAGATACATTATATATAAAATATCTGAACACCTTTCAAAAAAAATACTCTACAGCCTGAATTAATACATATCTTTTCACATCTGTGAAATATTGTAGCTAATTGGATTTTATGTTTATTAACTTGGAATCCAGGCTGTACAGTTGAATGCATAATATTACACCTGTTATTACAAATAATGTACATACACTGTGTATGTATGTATACATATATACAGATAGTATATATACAATATATATACTGTGAATATTAAATAAAGTATATATGCATACAAGTATACATATATTTGTATATAATATATACAGAACTAACTATGAATCCCTAGTGTAATGTAGTTCTCAATTTAGTTTGTGAGATTTCTATATTGTGAAATATTTTAATTATAAATCAAATTATTTATTATGAAATAATGATAGAAATATGACTATTGTTGCTGTATTTTTCTCTTTTGATTCAGTTAAATGGCTATTGATTGAACAACTGAAATAACAACTGTAGGTTTTAAAAAGCAAAATTGAATGTCATTAGTTCCTAACGAATGATTGATTGCAGCCATCAAGAACCAAGCAACAGGGCATTACATTCTGAATGGTAAGGGAGAGGAGGCCAAATCAAAGAGCTTCATCGACCTTGGTGTGGAGTGGGACTACATCATTGAGGACGACGTGGAGACTTTGCATACGGATGGACCCTTACACGATGCAGTGGTGGTTCTGGTACCTGTCATTCTTCCTTCCCTAGTTAGTTTTGGGACACTACTCATTAAACCACTTACATCTCATTCGAAAATGTACATGACAAGATGAACACAACACCTTTCCCCCCAAGATGGTTACATTAAACAAAGTAGAGGCTCTGCTCTTGGAAATATGATGTGTGATAAATGATTTATTTTAATGTGCAATGAGAAAACTGTATGAGATATAGTACATAAATCAGAAATAATTCATTTGATTCTTATTGACAGATGCTCTTAATGACATGCATTTGTTTTCTTCTGTATCAATACAATACAATTCAATACACACCTGCTCAATATACGCACCTTCTCAATATACACATCTGCTCACAAACAGAAACATTGAGTTGTACTCCTGAGAGGCCTCAAAACAATATTGATTAAATATAGATTCAATACATATGACAATGGCTTTTTTGGGGATGTTTTACAGATAATACCTAAGGACAATGAGACCAGGTCCACGCTCATGTATAAATACATCATTCATGAAGACTCGGTGCCAATCAATAACAACAATGTCATCCAGGATGACACCTTTGAGTGGGCTTTGAAGAGTTGGTCCCAATGCTCCAGACCATGTGCTGGAGGTAAAAACATACATTCATTAGCTATGTGTTGTCTCAATGTTGTGATTAATGTGGATACAAAACTCAAACATAGTAGAGCAAGCGGCACCATTATTGTCCATTCTAATCCGCTAATGTTCCAGACCCCATTATCTAACATTTGCAGCAGCAACAAAAGAAAGTTCTCATCTATACGTTATGTTTTTCCTCTTTTGGTGCAGGTTATCAGTACACTAAGTATGGATGCAGAAAGAAGGGAGACAGCAAGATGGTCCACCGAAGCTATTGTGACATCAGTAAAAAGCCCAAACCTATCCGGCGAATGTGCAACCTCCAGGACTGCACCAAGCCACAGTAAGTGCCAGGCATTTCAGAATCAGGTTTAATCGCTATGCAAGATTTCCAAACATAGAATTCACTGTTGCAGAAAGTAGCAAACATAGAACGTATATGTGACATAATTATAAACAGGATTACAAAAAATATAATGTAAGATACAATACAAATTGGATACAAATAACATAAAAGTACAAATAACATAAGTACAAAGTGGCCACTAGCTGTACAGGTGGGGGGGGGGAATATAACTATAGTGAGAGAATGCAAAGGATGGGTATATATAGTACGGGGGGGGGGTGTATATACACAGGGGTGCAAACAGTGGTGCAAAATCACAGTAGTAAGTTTTTAAGGTGGTGTGTGCTAAAGTGCAGTGAGATTATGTGTGGGGGTGTTAGTGGATGTGGCAATGTCATACTGGGTCCTTGGCCCTGAAGAGGGCAATAGCAGATGGGTAGAAGCTGTTCTTGTGGTGAGAGGTTTTGGTCTTGATGGACCGCAGCCTCCTGCCAGAGGGGAGCAGCTGAAGCACAGAATGTCCAGGGTCCAGGGTCAGCCGCAATCTTCCTCACTCGCTTCAGGGACCTCGCGGTGTGCAGGTCCTCGAGGGATGGCAGGTTGTAGCCTATCACCTTCTCAGCGGCACGTATGATACGCTGCAGTCTGCTCTTGTCCTTGGCAGTGGCAGCAGCATACCGGACGGTGATGGAGGAGGTGAGGATGGACTCGATGATGGCAGTGTAGAATTGCACCATCATTGTCTTTGGCAGGCTGAATTTCTTCAGCTGCCGCAGGAAGTACATCCTCTGCTGATGTTCAGCTCCCACTTAAGGTCCTGGGAGAGGGTGGTGCACAGGAAATGGAGGGACTCCACAGTGTTGACCTGGGAGTCGCGCAGGGTGATGGGGGGAGTGGGGCTGGGTCCTTTCTGAAGTCCACAACCATCTCCACTGTCTTGAGAGCATTGAGCTCCAGGTTGTTCTGGCTGCACCACTTCACCAGGTTGTCCACTTCAGGGTGGTGTCGTCTGCAAACTTCAGGAGCTTGACAGATGGGTGACTGGAGGTGTAGCTGTTGGTGTACAGGGAGAAGAGCAGGGGGCAAAAGACGCAGCCTTGAGGGGATCAAGGCTGATGGACATTCTGATGGACCGGGAGTCAGAGACTTGCGTTCCCATCTTGATGCGCTGCATCCTGTCAGACAGGAAGTCTGTGATCCACCTGCTGGTGGGGTCAGGCACGTTCAGCTGGGAGAGCTTGTCCTGAAGCAGAGCTGGGATGATGGTATTAAAGGAAGAGCTGAAGTCCACAAACAGGATCCTGGCGTAGGTGTTTGGAGAGTCCAGATGCTGGAGGGTGAAGTGGAGGGCCATGTTGACTGCGTCGTCCACAGACCTGTTGGCTCTGTAGGCAAACTGCAGGGGGTCCAGTTTAGACCTATCTGTCATTAGACAGCCTCGTATCCTCCGTGATACTGTCTCAACCTGATGGGCTTGACTTGGAAGTGGAATCACCCCTTAACGCAGGGCGCGTGGATAGTAGCTTCAGAGAACCGTGCTTTTGGAAGTAGAGGATCATGGGACGTGAACTGAATTTACATGAGGAACTTTGACAGAAAATACAGGATCTTAGCCTCTTCCTAGCTGGCTGGCTTAATAAGGATGGAAACGGGGGCTGGTTTGTAACCAATACACTCCAAGAGCCAAGAGACATCAAAAGAGATACATTGAAGTTGAGTTTGAGCTACCAAGGAAGATGCAAGCGGACATACTTCTGCTGGAATAAGTTCTAAGGTTTCTAAAAAAGAACCATCTCTCCCATACCCTCCTGCTCTCACTCTTACACAGACTCGGCAGATGTTGGGCAAAGCTCACCTGGACATATACATGTCACATTTAATCTCTGGGTCCTTTTAACTTTTTGGGGAACTGTTGACCTTGTCCATCTATACCATACCTCCCAGCTTGTTCTCGTTGAATTCCAGTGATCCTATTCATGTTTGTATTGCTCTAGGTGGATATCTGAAGAGTGGGAACATTGCACAAAGACCTGTGGCAGCCTTGGTTTCCAGATCCGAACAGTTCGCTGTGTACAGTTCCTCCATGAGGGGACCAACCGGTCGGTTCACAGCAAGTACTGCAGTGGAGAGAAGCCTGAGAGTCGAAGGCCCTGTAACAGAACGCCCTGCCCAGCCCACTGGAGAACAGGAGACTGGTCAGAGGTATAGAACAATGCTTGTTACATTGTCACTCTATTGCTCAAAAGACTATTGTTGTCCACCTGGAAGTACGTGGCAGAAACTCCTCCTACGAAAGAAGCTGTCTTAAGAATGGGAGTATGTGATCATTTTCATGTCATCGTCTGGACAAGCTTTTGTTTCTTATAGTAAATGTTGCTGTCGACGGTGGTGGCATAGTTTGGCCTAAAGCCAGTGTCTGCATTTAAATCTTTTACAGTGCTCAGTGACGTGTGGCGAGGGGGTGGAGAAGCGTATAGTTACATGCCGGATTGGAGATCAGTGCAATGGAGAGCGTCCAGAGGCCCTAAGACCCTGCAGATCTGGACCTTGCCATGGTAAGGAACAGGATAAGAGGCATGATCTCAGACATGGTTGCTAAAGTGTATTCACTCAATAAACGATGCAGCATAGCCACCTTGATGTGTTTTAATGTACATTTACATTTATTCATTTAGCAGACGCTTTTATCCAAAGCGACTTACAAGAGAGAGCTTTTACAAAGAGCATCGGTCACTGAGCATAGCAACGTGATAGACCCCGAACACAGTGGACTTTTAGATCGTGAAACATACATCGTGAGAACCGATTAGTGCCAAGGGAAGAGCTATAAAAGCATAACACAACGATTGCGAACAATAAAGTAAGAACAAATGTAAGTCAGATATCTTTGAGTTAGGAAAGCAATGCAATGCAAATTGATTACGGGTACAACAAAGTTAAGTTGTGATTTTAGTCCAGTCATATAAAAGTATGATGAATGATTCAATTCTTGACTTGCAGATGAACCCTGTAACGGCGATAAATCCATATTTTGCCAAATGGATGTTTTGGCGCGTTACTGCTCCATCCCAGGCTACAACAAACTGTGTTGTGACTCCTGCAGCAAGCGCACCGGTACTCTCAGTCCTCTCCTCATCGAAGCAACTGAGATGGATGAACATGTTCGATTTGGGTCTGCCTCCAAGCTCCTCGAGATACTAACCGCCTCCGCAGACTCCAACGGTACCCAAGCCGCTCCCCTACGTTCCCGCCCAGGCCCGAAAGAACCTCCAAAATCGGACGGTGCCACAAAACACGTCGCAACCATCCCCCCCAGAAAAGCCCTCCTGCAGGCACACACATCCCCAAAGTGGGTTCTTCCACACGGCAACCCGGTTGGCAGAAATGTGCCAGTTATGGTGTCGGCTGAGAAACAAGCGGACTCTGCCGCGGTCGAAAGAATGGACCGAGAGAGCAGGCAGCCCACAGCGTTCTCTGAGGCGGTGAGATGAAGCTGAAGCGCTCCCTTCTCTGATATTCAGACATCCAGCTTCATACAGTTTTTCACCTCACACCAACACACATACGAGAAAAAAGAACCGGAGCATTTGTGACAGAGAGAAAAAAAAAGTGCTGGTTCACTTTCAAAAAATATATTAAAAAAACATCCATAATCTTCTCCCCCAACACTTGTCTGGAACTTTACTTTTGGTAAGGCTATTTGAAGTAAAATGCTCCAAAAATCTTACAAAAATGCATATGGACTGAAGCCAAGAGACATTAACAGCAGTACTCCAAATTCTAGTTATATAGAATTTATACATCTAGTATAGATGTATAGAATTTAGATCCAGTGAATTTGTATGGTTACTGGGACCCTTTCTTCCATTACAAATATAGATCTTGCAATTATATTTTCATGTGGAACATTAATGTAGAAACTGTATGTACTGTATAAATTAATAATTAGCAGATGTATGTCGATGTAAAAAAAAGAAGGTCCAAATCTTAAATATTAATCTGCAAAGACAATTTGTATAATTACAATAACATGTATTTGTGCTGTTCAACATAATTCATCATGATACGTCATCATAATTTTAACAACTTTCGGTTCTAGTCTAGTTTTGGTTGCTCATTATTAGCAAAATCAGACCCTATTCAGATATAAACAAAAATATGAAATATTTCAGAACTTTTATATAGTACTCTGTAGATGCACCTTTACAGTGATCGCAGTCTTCTTGGGTATTACTCTAACTACTTTGCACACCTGGATTTTAAAAGCTTCTTTTATTCTTCCGTGCTCAAGCTTATACAGAGGAGGTGGGAAATGCTAATGAACTGTGACCTTAAGGTATTTTCACAGATTTATGGGCTTGGGCTAGGCCACTCAAGGACATTAACAGGCTTGCACCGACACTTGTCCCTTTCTAGAATGTTCTGTGTCCTCTGGAGGTGACTTTTGTGAAGGAATTGTATTGCTGGCTTTGTTTATTCTTTTCTGAATCCTGACCAGGGACCCAGTCCCTGCTGCTCAGAATGGTTCACGTAGCGTGATGTTGTCACCAACATCTTCACCACAGGGATGGTGTTAGCGCAATTTGGTTTTCTCTGGATGTAGCGATTGCTGTTTTAGGTCACTGAGTAAGAAATTTGCCTCATCGGACCAGACCGTCTTATGCTCATGCTTATGACCGAATTTCATGAGGTCTGTCAGATGCCTTTTATTCAGTGTTTTCTTCAGCCAAAGTGGCTTTGGGCCAACCAACTCTTCCCATAACAGTTTGTTATCTCTGCAGAAGAACATTTAACCTTGGGAACCTCAAATACTGGTTATTTATATCTTCCCATCTATTTTCCATAACCTTCATTCCCATGTGCCTTTTAAAATCATCTCAATCCTCATACTTCTCCAAGAATGTTCTAGTGACATTTCAAGGATGCTCAAAGAAAGCAATATATATCTGAGTTTGGAGTGGGATATGGATCGATATGGTATGGATCGATACTTACATAAATGTGTAGATATTTAACTTTTTATCCATTTGAACAAATATGTGTCTCATTTTGGGATACTGTTTATACATAAAGTCATTATCCATTTTAATAAAATTAGTAAATAGTATAATACTATAATGCAAGAATCAAAAAGTATCAATACTTTGCAGAATGGTATAATAACATTATTACAACATAACAGTTTTTTTTTATGGGGCGTCCAAGTGGCTGGGGCAGAGTGGGCATCACATCAACCTTATTGGAACAGCATGGGTTCAGAGCTGGCCTGGGGTCCTTACTATATGTCTTTCCCTCACACTCGCCCAGTTTTTCCTGTCATACTTAACTATCATGCTGATTAAGCATATCTTCAACACATTTGTTTACAAATATATGTCAGTTATAAAAGCCACAAGAAGCATCACTGATAAAAATCTGAGGACTTCTATTTCACATCAGTAACTTTTTCTGTACACGGCCATGGTTTATGGCTAAACTATGTTACTGCTTTGACATGTTCATACCAGCATAACTCAACATACTGTCCCAATAATAAAGAGGAAAGATTGTCAGGAACGCGTTTATCACCAAGTGTGATCCAAACCAACACACAAAGTTAGACTTTAAGAATAAGAAATCATTTATTAGTCCATAAATGTGGAACATATTTTACTGTATCTTCAACTTTGTCTGAAGAAAGCTTTGAGAAAGAGCTGAGATGAGAGCTATTTATTATGAAAATAATTTTGTCACAACCACGATGCATTTGACTGCAATAGCAATGAAACTGTGTATTATGTACCTGCAGAGTTCATTGTGCAACCGCCGTACTAACTATACTTGTATATAGGATTGAGAGCATTCTATTTATTGAGAGTAAATGGTTCTTCTCACTTCTATGTTCAGTGCCTACTGGGCGTTGAGGTGTACATAGTACTGTATACTAAATTAAAAGAAATATCCGGTAGGTCAACGTCATTTACAGGCCAATGCTTCCATTATAAAGGAATTGGAACTTGAAAGGCACACAGTGGTTGTCTGGAAAGAAAAATGTGCAAACGAGTTGCACATTACATGCTTTTAAAATGTTGCCATTGAGAAAGCTGTTTCTCACAGCTGTTTTTGGGAGGCATTTAACACGGTTGTATTCATCACAGCCAACTGTAGAGTAGATTGATTGTTTAGTTGATCCAATTGTGTTTTCACATTTTTAACAAGATGTGAGGATTGGTATTTTGCACAAGCAAGGCAAAAAAATAGATTTTAGACATCTTTTCTTCTTTTTTTTTACCATTTCGTTTTGTTTCTTCCCTGCCTATATGACACTGCTGCTAATGTTATGCAAAGCTTTTAATGATCAAGAATATAATAGTAATTTAGATGTTATATTGACAATCCCTGAATCTCAGACAGATGCAGTCTGCTTAGAGTCTGATGAACTTTCCGCATTCCAAGAGGTACCCATATATTTAAAGGAGCTAGGAGCTGATGCATAGAAGGTATCGCAAATGGCTTGTCTACTCTACTTGTTTTTGTAGAATGAAATAAAATGTACACTACTGATGCTGTTTGTTGTATGGGGAGCACATACTCTAGTAATAAAACAATATACTAATAATTTTGTCACTCTTCATCCATATCATGTTGGCTTGAATTGAGTCACACATCCCACTGACATTTGCTTATTGCCTTTATGTGTATCATATCCCTTTCATGCATAGTGGTCACTACAGTGTACAGCTGTTTAAAAGTGTTTTTTTCTCTATATATGCCAGGGCCCTGCTGCATATAGTCCACTCTAGTGGAAGATATTGCATCATCCCATACAAAAAAATCATATTGGCAGGTCATTGCAATGGGAAAAAGTAGTGATTAAAACCAAGATGGCAAGCAGACAGGGAGAAAGACTAACCACCTCAGCTATTTCGGTTTCTACCTTCTATAGAAAGATACCATTGCAGGTAAAAAAATATAATTACATCATCTAAAATCTAAGATGACATATTATGTAAAGATTTTCCACGTTAAAATTTTATTAAAAGGAATTTTATTTGGAGGAAATACAGATTAATCATCTGTCCACTCAATTGTACACCATGCATCATAGGCTATGTTTCATCTTAAATGCAATTTAATTTATGTCAATTACTACCAATGTTGTTATTAAAAAGAATTAATCAATGCTTTGGCTGTAAATCAACTGCTTTATGTTTTTAGAATGTAGTTTGAGGGTTTTTTATCTATCCATATTTTTTGTAGGGCTCAAAAAGACAGGCATACAGGGTAATAGAGGAGTTTCCAGTAGCAGTGATGAGGAATGGCTGCCAGTACAGACAGATGCAAGCAGAGAAGTAGAACAAGAGTTTATCAGAGTATAACCAAAGGCAGACCCAGTACCACTCCACCACTGGCAAAACCCCCAGCTCAAGGAAGCAAAAAATGCCAGCAGATGCCAATATGCTGCGTGCACACGAAGAACAAAGTACACATACATGCAGTGTTTTGTAGTTTTGTGCCCCGGATGCTTTGGCAACTATCATAGAACGTAGTCTCAAAAAGGAGCAACAAGAATGCTTTGACAGCAAATATATGATACATGCTAAATGATACTAAGAGGAGAGAAGATGGTTGCCAAAAAACAACTATTCAGACATAACAGTTCAGAGACTTGACAGGAATATGAGAAGCTAGATACTATGAGGATCTACGCTCAGTTCAGTCACTGTTACTTTTGTTACACTATCCTCAGTTCAGAGATATTGTCTTTATTTTGTAACCTTGTTTTAAATCAATCAATTAATCAATCAATAGAGCTCAAATTGAGAGGCCTACAGGGTAGTGGAGGAACCACTATTCCAACATAATACCATATTACAACTGTATAACTAAATTACAACTACATAACTACCATGTTATTACATGGATATTTTTTACAGTACAAAATGCATGATGTACACTTGAGTGGACAGATAAATATATCTTTATAGAATAAAGATGGACATTTTAAAACGTTGTTTTACATCCCTAAAGATGTATAAAAAATCCTGACTGATCTTATCATAATTCATGCATGAAAGGGCTAAACAAGGAACGAGATACATATCTCCAGTTAAGTCAGAAAACACAGTTTAATGGAACCAATTATTGCATCCGAGATAATTAGATAGTTCATCGAATAGGAAGTGAATTGTCCTTGAGCATATAGGGAGCAAATGTGATAGAAATCCCTGGTGAACGATAAAGACAGGAGCTGGGTATGGTGGACTGTGACAACAATCTGTACGTTAAAGCAGGAACACAACAACATGTCGTTTTTTGTGAGCATGAGGATTAGTGAAGGCACACAACTCTAATGTTGTCATATTGGAACGCCTTATAAATGTAAATTAACACACCTGCAGGTTGACTGCCATGATAAGAATGAAGTGCGGCTTTCGTGACTCCACGTGAACTCCAAACGCACTTTGACATCAACATGGTCATTTTTAACTAATACAATTTTTCCTTAATAATTTAAGGAGAACAGTGTTGTCTATGTGAAGATCAATGCATTTTAATGTTGCTTAGATCAGTGTTCCTTAATGTCACGCAGTTGGCTGATGTTGAATGAATGACACCTTACTGTAGTACCTTGGGCAGTGGTATGAGATAAAGAAGCCTCCTGCTGTATTTGAGAAAGAAACATGCAACCAAGCCACTCACTCCTTACTGCTGGATGGGACTGTCCAAGTCCGCAATGCAGAGCTGCTGTGAGTTAAACCTCAGCATTGGCCATGTGTGAATACACATCCATTCACACTCCATTAGAGTGATGAAGAAATAAGAACACATTCTGTCACAGGTCACATGGGCATATGTACTCAATAGAGGATGTGGCCAAGATCAAAGCTGGCCCAGTTTGCGCCTCCTGACAGTCCACAAGTAAAGCACTCATGTCCATGCAGCATTACAAGGAAAATCGTGAACAAACACAGTTTGGAGAAAGAAACTGCGTATGATTTTTTGGGGAAAAAGACATTGCTCCCCTTGAATTTAAGGGTTTATCCCGGTTCATCCCAGTTTATTTCTGGGATGTAAAGGGGGGGGAATAGGAGGGGTCCAAAGTCGGAACCCTGTGGGACTCCAGTGGAGAGCTGTATTTCTTTATTTCTTCACAGGACGTCGCTGTTGACGGGGTGGACCTTATTGCGTTTGAACACTCTCCTCACCCCCACGCAGCATTTGAAGCGCAAGCGGAAGGTGCCAATGCCTTTAACCACCTTGTCGCTGAAGTTCCAAAGTCGCTCTTCTCCAGCCTTGTACTTTTCAGCATAAGCTGCATGTTTATTCTGGAAATGTCTTTTAGCGTTATTTTACGTTGTTTTATAATTTCTCGTCACATATCAATCATAGTCGTAGCCCACGTGTAAGTCAGCATCGTTGACAGTGAAAGCAAATGCATTTGTCCGTGCGGAATTAAACTGAAACTTTTTCTTTTGGGGGATTCATCCATGGTTGCTACCGGTCGAACATAGTATCGCCACTGGCAATCGAGAAAGACAGCAATAGACTTTGCAGGATGGGACGAGTTATTTGGTTGACAACCGATTAAAACGCTTTAAAAAAAATGATGTTTGTCACATCCACCTCCAATATTGAGGGGTTCCGTTTGAAAGCCAAAGAGGCAGGGAGCCTGCAGAAGGGTTAAAGAGCTGCATGCTGATCCAGAGCCGCGGGTTGCTGACCCCTAGTCTTGGTGAAGTGCAGTGACTTGAGGCCACGGCTGATATGGTCCGGTAGCAACGGAGAGATGTGTGATTGAGCTTGGAAGTTATTTCAACCTAACCCTAATACTGTAGTGGTATGATGTAAAGGTGTAATACACCATTGTGGGATTGGTAACCTGGGCCGATGTTTTACCGAAAGCCAGTATTGACCTCAACTAATTAATCCATATTTCTGCTATAATAAGAAATATAGGCTTTCAATAGAAAAATTTGGCAAGCATCATGAATGTAAACTCAATTGTCTAATAGCTAGCCTGAATATTTCAGGATCGTGTTTGTCAGTTTGAAAGACATGAAAAATACAAACAATACTCGAAGCACGTAGCTATGCTACTCAAGATTCAACATCACTGCTCCAACTCGTTCGTTACCAGCGCATTGGACTGCAGTCCACGGATTATAAATGGTATGTTTCGTATTAAAATGTTACACAACTAACAACAAAGTCGGATCGTCTCCACGTGGCCCATATGACAGATTTAACAACAAACGGTGACCCATAGGTTAGAACATGTTGACGGTAGTTCATACCAGCGATGGTAAAACGTCTATTATGTAACCGTCCTCTTTTCTGTCCTGCCAACCATGTGTTATCCACACGTTGGTGGTAAACTGGGTTAGTGATATCGATAAGTCAGAGGACATGCACTTCCCTATGTTTGTCCCGATGTATCTGTATCTAATAATCAGGCTGGATAAGAGACCTGAAAGGGGTCATCGCAAAGGCCAGGATCAAAGTCACCGGCCATCCAAGCACTGTTAGATGTATCTGCGAAGTCACGGCAGGGTTGTTGCAGGACGAGCATGGCCGTGGCAGTGACCTATATTGTAGCGAAGCTGGATGCTGGAAGGGGACAGTCAGGGATACAGTGGAGCAGATTTGATAATGAGGGGAGGGGGGGGGGGGCAGTGTGGGAGTGTGTTGTTGAATACCCCCGTAGTGGGGGAGAGAGAGAATTTCTGTGAGCAGCCATGCACAGGCTTTCACGCTACAGTTCACAGTACAGCTGACTGGGTGCACGACTGTCATTCAGAAAAGGGAGCTCATCTCACGTCCAACCTCGCAAGGAATAAACATGGATATTTTGATAACGAACATGCCCTGTGCAGTTCTGTATCATAAGTTCAATTATAATAATGCGGCTGTACAAGATACAAGGTAGAACATTGGACATAATTTCCAGAGGTTTCTGGAGAGGTGTTCCTGGGGCAAAGCTGTCAGATATAAAAAAGCATTTTGTTCTTTGCCCCATGCTTTGAAAATGTGGCCCTAACAGTTAGTGCTGAATTGGGTAAAAGTGTATGACATTTTCATGTCTGTTTGAGAACTGTATAAGTGTTTGGCAATATGAGAAGTTTGTAATCACTGTGTCGCCCACACCTTGTAGTTTATAAAGACAATGACATGAGACCAACATTTATTTAATACTGCAAGATTATAATTGTTTATTTATTTTTTATTTTTTATTCAAACTGAAATATTATCATATTTCTAGTCAAATAAAAATATATTTTCTTAAAGACTATAGCCAATCAAATTATGTGACATCAGAGGCAAGTATAGAACGATGCAGCAGTGATTCTTAACCAGCGCAACAAATACTTTATCTTTAGATGCCTTTTATTTATACTGTAGACCACTGGCCTTTACATTGAACAAGGCATGAACCAATAAGAGTGCAGAAGCAACAATCATGAATAACACCATGGC
The DNA here is from genome assembly GCA_030340685.1 of Protosalanx chinensis. NCBI lineage: Eukaryota > Metazoa > Chordata > Actinopteri > Osmeriformes > Salangidae > Protosalanx > Protosalanx chinensis. The sequence continues at coordinate 4,910,484 of CM059337.1, forward strand.
ATCCCAGTCATCAGTAACGACTTAATGTCCATAGTACAACAAATGTTAATGCATTTACTTTCTGAGACCTTTCCTTTTATGGTTTAGAGCATGCAATATAAAAGAATGGCATACTGGATTTATTAAATACACAAATCAATAGAACAGCAAGCTTTTCATCGACGGGCATGGCTCATTAAGTTCAGTCGCTTTCAGTATCTTGAGATTGCATGTTAGTTTGCTACAGGCAAAAGAAATGCTAGCAATGAATGGTCAATTACAGTATATGACCCTTTAGAACCCCCTCACAATGTTGAAGCAATTGGTGTTTGTTGCATACTGGTTTATCAAGTAAATCACACTCATGTTCACTAATGCTACTACCATTCACTGTTATTTGTGGTGAAAGGAAGCTGAAAATGAGATATGATCATAATGTCAAACAGTTTTTATGAGGCAGACTTCCCAAAAAGGTTTGATTTATTGTCTTTGCTTCAACTTATGTATTCCCAAAGGTATACTAGTACAATACAGAGCATACTTTTGCTGAAAGTAAAAAATGCGAAATGACTCATGACACTATTAATCACATAACAACATATACTGAAAATGTACTGCTTCCGGAGGGCACCACTAACAAACTACACTGCAAAATATTTAGGAGAACTCGGTTGAATGAGACGTTTTGAGATATAAAATCAAGCCAAGCGCTCAATGGAATTACGTCATATAAGCATCTTGAAGTGTGCAGCACAACCAGAATGAACTCGTGAAAACGCCGTATGTTTGTGTCGTGTCATATCCCCCCCCCCCCCCCCCAGGATGTTTCCAGTCATCCACTCATATAGAGAATACAGTATCACTGGTCCGAGAGACCCTTTCCAGATCATCCATGACTACATCTTGCTCAATGACCCGGCCGTTGTTGTCCGCAGTGCTGATAGACGAAGGCTTTGTGCCGGCCTGGGGGCTGGCAGGCAAAACAGAGTTTTCGAGCGCTCCGTGTGAGTAGGTCTGTCGGCGATGCTCGTCAGCCGTGTTCAAGCTGAACTTGAAGACCGCCTGGAATCCGCGTCGGAAATTCTCATTGAAGAAACCGTAAATAATCGGGTTCACGCTGCTGTTGAAGAAAGCCAGCCAATGTGCAAAGGGGTAAATGTAAATGTTTATGACTCGGTGCTGGTGCTCGGTGAGTCTGGCATAATCGCTCAGCATCATCAGCGTCCACAAGGGCAGCCAGGACACAATGAACAGTAAAGCTACAATCAAAAGCATCTTAATGACCCGGAGTTTTTTCTTTGACACCATATTGCGGTTATCGTGACCAGGTTTGCCAACAGACGGAACTGCAGTTTTGAATAGAGTAATGCCAATGCGGGCATACATAATCACAATGAGGGTCAAAGGAGCAAGGTAGATATTGGCAAAAAGAACTGTGGTGTATATCTTCCGCATTTCTTGGCTCGGCCAGTTTTCTCTGCACCAATAAAAAGGGCTTGTTTGGTTGCCATCGCCCAGTAGGATACGGATGGTTTGCTCCTTTGTCACTTGTAGCATGACCCCAGATGGACACATGATTGAGACGGCCAGTACCCAGATGATGACTATTATCACTGTGGCGGTTGATAGAGCAAGTTTTTGCTTGAAAGGGTAAACAATGCATCGGAATCTGAAAAGGGGGAAATTGTCTATTACAGTGTGGAAATTGTTTTTTTCTTCACATTTTCAGTATGAACATCTCAGAGGTTTGCATTACTAATGTCTTAAATTGATGTTGAATGTGTTAATTATTTGTCAAAATACAAATGCAAACACTGAGTAGCTTATAAACTGGCTGATACATATTTACTCTGAATTACTCCAGTCTGAGTTACTGAATTAGCTGTGTAGTCCAGCGTTAAATCCACAATGCTAAATCTTTCAACAGATGTGGTACTTGGAAACTAGTTAATTTGTGTTCAACATCTGCCATGTGTGCTGATTTGCTAAAAGTCTTTGAGTGCCAAGTAAACAATCACATTGATAATCAGCTACCCACATCAACAATGCTTAGGTGCCTGTATCAGAGTGTAATAAGCAGTCTTTTTTTTTTTTTTACTCATTCAAATATGTAACCGTGAAATGCAGGATGTGATCCAATACAATACACAACAACAAAAAATATTGGCATTACCTGTCAACAGCAATGGCAACAAGAGTGAATACTGATGCAGAAACCGAGATTCCTTGAACCATGCCACTCATCTTGCACACCAAACTTCCAAATAGCCATCCTGTCAAAGTTACCAGAAGATATTGCAATAAACATATTGTAATAGGCCTGGTTCATAAAATTGGTGTTCATTTCCTTCATCATTCATCACATTCATAGCAGAAGGCAACACAGTGAGCTTCGCAGAGGGGGAAAGAAATATCGGGAAGATGGGGATACAAGTCTTATGTTTGGCACACATTTTGCAGAGTGAAGCAAAAACCAGATCAGCCATTGTGCAAATTGTACAAATTCTTCCCTGACCTCTCTGAAATGAGACGATTGAGTTCTCCTGGACAATATTAAGTTACCAACATATCAACACACATAGCATGAATGAATGTCATAGGAAACAATAATCATAAAATAAATACAACAATCTGAATTATATGGAAATACATATGCATTAAGGGCATATACATTACTAAGCATTTAAAAGGAAGCTATTATATTAACGTGAGGCCTATTTCTTTCTACAATTAACTGCCTAAAAGGCCTATAATACCTAAAACACCCTTTTTTATGTTAGACAACAGCTGTGAATATTTTCCTCAGTCATTGGCCAAGTAGCTGGCTAGAGAGCTATGCCACTTTGGATGCTTGTAAGAGGATAAGGACAAAGATGAGGACCAGTGTGGAGTTGACAGCATTGACAAATAAGCCCTAGTTTACAGTGGGGTGTGGTGGGAATGAACCATCCATACATTGGCCTAAAAGCAATCCAGGGAGACTTGTGTGAGGTGGGGATGCTTTCCAGTGGAAAGAAAATGTATGTTTATTGTTTCATTTGATTGTTTCACGTTTATTATATTCAGATGTATAGTGTAACATTTAAGTAACAACTATTATAACCAAAAGATGCAAAAGTGTGACCACTATGCTAATGTGACTGGGAAAAAGGCTATAAATCTTTCAGTCGAAAGCTTGAATTTAGAACCTAATCTGTGAACAGGCCACTCAAGGTTGAAATGTGCTGTGCAGCTACAGACGGAAAGTGCCTATTATAAAGAAATTGACTTTAAAGTTAATATGGGGAGAGTCAGGTGGGGGAGTCAGGTGGCTCAATAGTTGAGGTGTTGGGCTTGTGATTGGAAGGTTGCGAGTTCGATTTGCGGCTGTGACTGCATGATGTTGTGTCCTTAGGCAAGGCACTTCACCCTACTTGCTTCAGAGGGGAATGTCCCTGTACTTGCTGTAAACCACTCTGGATAAGAGCTTCTGCTAAATGACTAAATGTGAATATGAGACCGGAAATAATAGTCAGAGACACAAAATATAGTATAGGTCCACTGTGATAATGTAATGTGAAGATTTATAACTTCACCATTGAATTAGGAAAGAGGGGCCAATTTACATAGGTTACGTAGATTAGAATAAGGGGAAACCTACAGTATATGAACCAATGCACAGTTAGTCTGATCCCTGGACCACAATCACTGTTTTATTAGGATTCAGTATTCAGTCATTTTGAAGTCCAATAAATCACTTTGCATCAAACTTTGTTGTTCCTAGATCCCTAGACTTCCACACCACAATTTTTGGGACCAAAACACCTTTATACATTTTTACATGACAGCTACTCACCTGTAATTATGTTATCAAGAAGTGTGGTAGGCATACAGAAGATCCCAACTAGAAGGTCGCTGACCGCCAGGTTAAGAATGAACAGGTTGGTGACAGTTCGCATGGTTTTGCTGCGCAGCACAATAAAACACACAACTCCATTTCCTACCATGCACATCAGGAAGATGAGGAGGTAGGACACTATAAATATGGCTGCGATGGAAGGCTGGTGAAGGTAGAATCCAACATAGGTTATGTTACTCCGGAGTGCAAAGTGTTCCTTGAAGGTGTTTGTAAAAGTCTTGTTGTCGTATGCAAAAGTGATGTTTGTCTCAAGTCCTTCATTCATTTTACACCTGAAGACAGAAGAAAAGGTTTAGAGTTTTACATTATTTTAATATGAAAGTGGAATAGACATTTTGGGGAATTAGCAAAAATGAAAGAGGATTTATCAATGTAATTTGCAGCAATGGTTTGGAGTACGAGTAGGAATTTGGGAATTGATGAGAAAACCAGGCATTGTATGAAGTTGAAATTTGACAGGTGTATTGGTCAGACCCAATGACCTTTGGCGTCAACTGTTAAATTGTGTGGATTAGCGTTTTTCAACCAAAAGCGAGTTTGCTAACATGTTGATGCTGCAGCCATCAATCTATAAGAAGTAATGTCTAGGGAGTCATGTGGTGCAGTCGGTTAGAGTTAGTAATGAGAAGGTTCTTGGTTCGAACCCTGGCTGTATCAACATGACGTTGTGTCCTTGCCTCAGGTGGAATGTCTCTGTACTTGCTGTAAGTAGCTCTGGATATGAGCGTTTTCTAAATGACTAAATGTAAAAGTAATGTAGGAAGATTACATTTCAGAGCAATGTGATGGCATCCGTGATGGCAATGTGATGGCATCCACATAAGGAGTTAAGGAGCTAAATTATTTTAGCTGGTAAGTGAATGCATATAATGCTCAGTCAAGGAAAATTCATCTTAACAAGTTGTCTAAAACTGCACATCACATGCCAGCAGGTACAGCAACTAACCTGTACTCTATTGGCAGAGTACTTCTGATATGACAATCTGACTGAGTGACATTTTCAGCTGATTGTCTTTTCACAATCATGCAAGGACACTGATTCTCAATTATGTTGAACTCCTGCATACTGTGCAATTTCTGCCATCCTCCACCTCAGTTGTTCCATACCACCCTGCAGCCTAGTAATGCAAAAATAAATTGTGTTTGCGACAGACTATTTATTATTAATAATATTAAAAATTAAGAAAATGATAACAGACGCTCTTATCCAGAGCGATTAACAGCAAGTACAGGGACATTCCCCTGAGGCAAGTATTGGGATATGCCTTGCTCAAGAACACAACGTCACGTAGTCACAGCCAGGAATCGAACTCACAACCTTCCGATCATGAGCCCAACGCCTCAATCCGCTGATCTTAATGTAATTTAGGTTTTTTACATTGATTTTTTTTATCTTTTGAAAAAGTTTCCAGTCGTACTGCAACATGTTCTAAGCCACAATGTCACTTCAAGGTATGATTTTTATTTATATTCCATTGGTGGGATTTATATCCTACACTCCCTGTTTTACGTATGTAGGGGAGACCGGGGATAAAAGTAACACATTTAGTTTGAGCACCTTTAACTTTGATACATACTACCCATAACTGTTTTCTACAAATATAACTTTGACATATTTTAAACAATCACAGTTTATGTGAGTTAGTGTCAAATACAAAGAGTTCCGTTGTTACAATCTACCCCACAACTGGGGTGAGATGTAACACCAGCCGGGGATGGATGTAACAATGAGAGGTAATTTGCTCAAATAAGATACAAAATAATTAAAAAATTACAGTTATTGTCCTGTGCCAACTGGTATGCAAACTTCCTGACCTAAAAGCAAGTGATCAGTAAACATGTTATCCCCATGAATGATTTATGACACCTTGGGGCAACAAGTAAGCCACAACAATTGTTTTGGATAGCTGTAAATAAATTATCTACCTCTTAATAATAGGTATAATAATTATGCCTACTTTTTATTATGCCTATCTAATTGTTACCTCTCGATGGGTTAACCTATAGAACAGATCAGCTGCTTCTGTTAAATACTCTGTCAAGAGTTCCTCCTGTTACAACTATCCCCACAACAACCAGCCATTACATAGCTAACTGTTTAAGGTATGTGGTTTTGAAGTTAGCATGAATACTGAGCATCAAATTAAACTAGAGAAACGGTTACTTTAGGTGATATCAATTGCAACTCTGCATCTACAATAGAACTATCACGAGACAAAAAACAATGTGGATTGAAAAAAATACTTTCTTACCTGAAAATCAGTTCTTTGGTTGTAAAATTCACAGTTTTGCTAACAACTTGAAAGGGAAATGGGAGTGTACGATATTGATTACATCACTGTAGCTCTTTTGTAATTGGCCAAACGGACAGTGTTACAACTAACCCCGTGTTACAACAATCCCCGGTCTCCCCATCTACTTGTTCTATGGTCCTCAAACAGTGAGTTTCCCATTAAATAGAAGCACTCCGACCTACGCTACTTAGCAATACATTGTTTAAACAATAAGCAAGAGTCGAGATAAGTGTCTTGACTGAGTTTTTTTATAGTCGTTTTTGTGCTGCTCTCATTGCCCACTTTTATCATTATTTTGGCTTTTCAAGTCAGGACGACGCTAAAAGGGTTTTGCAAATGATTGGTGGAAACTGGTGTTGCGCTTCGAGATTTCAATATGCGTGCTCACTGAAGCACTTCGCATATTGATTTACAAATAGGTTACAGAATGTCACTTTCCGATAATATTTTTCGATAACAGGGTCAAAAAATGTAATACTACAACATATTGGTTCGTGACGTTGAACGATACAGTCGCAATCAAACAATGGCGAGGGCATGATAATGGATAGTCACAAAAGTTGACTTCTTTTAGAAGACGACCTGAGTCGAATCAGGTTACATGATTCAATATTTTCAATAAAACAATGCAAACAACATTTCTGTTCCACTCAGACACACTTACCTTGGTTAAACGCAGGAGCGAAATGCACATTAATTCATTAGATAAATCCTGTGAATAAGGCATGGAAAAAACATTTTTTTCAATCCATAAACTAGACGTTCTAGACGTCCGTGAAATAGGCGAAATTATTACTGGTATTGCCGTATCATATGTGCGCCAGTGTCATTGTAATCCTGTAAGCGCCCTTCTCATGCTGCCTCAACTAATGAAACTGTACACTCCGCTCAACCCAGAGACGTCGGGGATTACGCTGTATAGTGTCACGACCAAGGGGGTGGTGGATTAATCATGGTTATTAGTAGCTTGATGGTTGATAAACATAGTTAACCCGAATTTTCCATCATATGAACAATAAATGTCATAGATTAAATTATTAGTATGGGCATATAGGTAGATGTATTTTGAAATGTTATGTAGGCTTGATTTAAATAGGATTATTACAATTACAAATATGGACTCTGTGTTTTCCTCTTTATGTTACCAAAAGTCAAAAATGTTCAATTAAACTCCTTCGACCAATAGTACCAATGCCTTAGCAGCAGTAGGGGGCACTGGCAGCTAAGGTAAGGTATTCGCTATGTTTCAATGAAAGCGTTGTCGCCAACATAGCATGCAAGCACAGCATTTAATAGCAAGTTAAATGTTTCTACTTTTACTAATTGCCAGATAATTGTTGTAAATTGATACAAATGTATAATAGGCACATCCCTTTTTGGGGAAACCTTGGTCAAATGAATTTGTCACAGAAAAGTGAAACTTTTAAGACGTGGAGAGGGATGTAGGTGTATAGTTGAATGCTTCAAACCACATTTTAATCCTCTCCTAAATAATGATCTTGTTTCCTAAAAAAACACTTTGTTCCTGTAACCAACCACCTCTTTTAAATGCAGGGACTGTAAAAACAAATAGCAACAAGGCGTCCGACAAAATGTTAAGCCACAGCGTCGCGCTGCATTGTGCGGTGCAGCATTGATCGCTCGCGTCTAGTAAAAGTAAATTATTTTGTATTAACTGCATGAGCCACGCGATGCGGCGTTAAATTACGTTTTGTCTGAACTTTTTGTTAGACGCCCTGTGTCTAGTCGCTCACATTGAAAGCTCTGTGGCACCTGATGTCGTGGTTAGTTTACTTTACATGAAAACAGAAGTGAGTATTTCCAAAGAAGTGCGTTTTTGTCTTTGGCGTGAAAATGTTTTGCAAACCTTCTGCTCAGCTTTCCAAAACTTTACGCTCAAGTACAACACTGGGACATAAACCATTCACATCGATGCCAAATTGAAACTGCTATCAAAATCTAACAATCCTTTGTCAAAATGCCACTTTGATGACAAAATGATCATCATATTAAGTCATTTTCAGATTAGCAGCACCACACTAGTGTACTTTATCTAAAACAAGCAATCTTTGTGTTTCTATTTTCATTGTCATGTTATCAGACATTATCTGCAAACCTGTTTTGTCAATGGTACCAATTGACACAACAGCGCCTTCTACAGCCCAGCACCTGCCATTCCTGGAGAGTCAGACTCCTCCTCCTCCCCCTCCCAGCTGTTCCTATCTCTAATCCCTGCTGGTTAATTGGGGCGGATGCATTAACCTGCCGGATCGTCTTCATTCATGTAGATACTATTGTTTTAACTGGCGAAACTGAGCAGGGGTCTCATTTATAAAGGAGTGCGTAGAATTCTTACTAAAAGTGTGCGTACGCCCAAAAGCGTGAATTGGCGTACGCACACAAAAATTCAGATTTATAAAACCGTGCGTACGCACACCTGTAGGCAATGTTCGCTTTATAAATCACATCTTAACCACAAGTGTGCGTACGTAAAGTATAATTGCACCCCGCCCTGAACACGCCCATTTTTTACCATAAATGGTCAATGCAAAGGACCTCATGAATGCTAATCTAGTATCATTCTCATGAACCTCACAGGTGATTCTTCTTCACAGTGAATCAAGGCAAACAAAAAGCAACACAATAGTGGGACAGCGCCAAGTGGCAGAACCGGAGAAGAAGTGGTAACAACTGCAGTAGTAAATTCCGCGTTTATGTATCTTGCATGGCGATTAAAAACGAATTCTGATTCTGAAGTGTAATGAGTGTAGTGATTTCGCGGGAGCTTAACAACTGTATTTCCAGTTTTTGACATATGATATGATGATATACAAAGTATAACTAAATATTTCTTTAATACTGTGCATATGCACAGTATTAAAGAAATATATTTAGTTATACTTTGTGTTCTGTAGTTACATGCATTTCAGCCTCCTACACTGCGGTAAAAGGACAATCTGATTGTGAGACAGACAGCGCTGAATATTGATTTAAATTTTGAGTTGCTTTGTACAAGATGTGTATGGAACAATTATCACGCAGTTCAAGCTCAAATAACACTGATGTATTTAATCTTCATTATAATCATAAATTGAGTCAATGTGTGTGAGGCCAACAAAATACATAAATATTACGAGTAATCGCTTCTCCGACTTTTACTTTTTGCAGTATGTGTCTCCAATTCCCACTGTCTCCAAAAAGTGCGTAGGTTTACGGGAGGGTGATAGTTTGCGTGGAGGACCGCACATTCTACCAGAAATGGACCACCACAAATGGACCACCATTTACGGTGAGAGTTATTAGGTTAGTGTAGTTAGCTTAGTAAACCCGTACAGTTAGAGACGACAGGAGACATGGCTTTCTAAACAGATTTACGTTCCAATTGAGGGGGGCTGGTGCTGTCTTGGTGTCTAAGGCGTCAAATAGCCCCTTTTTTGTCATTTTAATTGCTGCATTAGCCCACACTGACCGGTGGGGACCTCATTCTTAATATTGCTATAACTGTTAGCTGTTCCTTGCACTCTCTAACATCTCCTCTACTCGGTCTCACTGTCCTCCCCTCCATACCTCTCTTTGGTATGGGGGGACTGAGCTCTCAGCACATGCGTGGTCATCGGCCAATGTTGGACCTGGTGCCAGTGGACATCGATCTGAGATGGTCTTCCAACCCCGGATCTGGTCGCCAGTCGGACGTCAGTCTCCCTGATGGACAAGGAGAGAGTTCCCGGTCCTTTTCCTCATCCCCCTGCGTGTGATGCTGCGCCAATCATAGGCCCAAGCCCAGTGGCTGCCTAAATTGACTTTGTGCTACCTAAGACCCAAGTTGAGCCTTGAGTATTGATGTTTCAACAACTTATTAACTCTCCCTAGAGATATGACTGTTTTAGCCTGTGTTCTGATCTTCACTTTCTCCAACCATCCCTGGAGGAGGGGATCCCTCACTAAATTGCTCCTTCCAAGGTTTCTTCCATTTTTTTTTCTTCCTAGTGAGTTTTTCTGGGAGTTTTTTCTTGTCTTCCTTGAGGGTTTAGGTTGGTTGAGGGGCAGTTCTATGGGCATATGTGAAGCACTCTGACATTGCTTGTAAAAAGGGCTATACAAATAAATGTTGATTTGATCAAATCAAGTGGCTACAAATGGCTCTCCAGCCAGCTTCTCGGTGCCAGATCGTAGTGCTTGTTCCAAGCCTTGTGGCTCCATCTGATCCTGCCTTGAACCCTGCTCCAGCTAACCCTGCCTGTTTTTTGGTACCTTATTTGTTCCTTTTTCCTTCTTAATAAACATCCTTTGGAGCCTGGTGTCTGCTCTTGGGTTCTTTGTCAGCCTCGTAACACCAATGACATTTCATTTATGAAGAAGTGTCTTATGAATGAAATCGTGTGTAGTTGGCAGGAGCAGTTTTTTGTTTGTTTGCAGAATGGCTCCAACCCCAACCACTCAGGGTTCCATCTGCTGGTGGAACTGCAAGCCACACTTCTACTCACCAGACCTAACGACCCAGCACACCTGCAGGTCCTGATCCTGACTAGTGGATGGCGGTAAGGGCTATAAAAGCCTGACAGACAAAGGGGGAGGGCTGTGGAGAGTGGAGCCGATAGCGTGGACAGGGAGACTTGCTGGGCTGTACATGCTGGGGGAACCCTTGTTGGAGTACTTTATGTTGAGGAACTGCTTATTTACAGACCTTCATCCCTGGAACCTGAATGTAAGGCTTGTTACCCAAAAGGAAAAATAAACGGTTTTCTCTGAGTTTACTTTGAGTTAATGGCTTGGATACTGAAGAGATTTTTTTGGGGTTACAACTCAGACTTCCTTCGTGAAATATTTTTTTCTGTTGACCTGAGCAACTAATTAAAAAGCCCTAATTTTGAGATTTGTGTCCTTGTGCTGCTTGAACTGCCCCGCTAAGAACTATTTAGCCTCTCGCTACATCACAATATATTGACATATTTTTACCTTTCATATTTTTTGCCTATAAACTACACATTCCTCAAACCCATTCAATCATATTCTGGGGTTGAAGTAAAACATGTCTCATTTCAGAATTATTTTCATTCGTCTTTGAAGATGCACAATATATTACTGAGACTGACTTTGCAGACTGCTAGTCTTTGCCAATGACTAAGCCGTTTGTAATTGGCATTATAGAAACACATTGATTATTGAGATTATGATATGATTATAGTACAAGTATTTAATATATTAAGAACAGTTGTTATTAAAGCAAAGCTTAACTTAGCATAGCTGAACTTATTTTAAAGCAAATACTTGATGCAGCCGTCAATTTTGTATGACGAGGATTTCAAAGGTAAAGGTTAAAGCCTTGCTTATGCTAATGTTTCCTTTTTATGTAACCCAAATTAATTGGTGTTCTAAAGCAATTTGAAAGATAAGGATGGACAAGATATAATATACATTTGATTAATTCAGTTTTTTTTAATATACATTTCATTTGAAAAATAGAAAGTCTAAAATAAATCATTTCACAATTGCAATGGTATCAGTATCCAACACTAGAATTAAACTTTAGTTCATTGTACTTACATGATATAGAAATAGTCCAACATGCTTACTGTATATTACTGTATACAATGTCTATTTCAACTAAAGATGTCCCAGACATAAGTTAAACTTATATCCACACTCAATGGTTATGATACAGATTTTCAAACTGTATAAATTATTTTGTGCTGATCTATTTATATGAGACAGATATAACACTGTATGATAAGAAATAATATCTTGCATCTTGTGTTCCAATATTACTTTATATACAAGATATTCCTAGAAATAAAAAGGTTAAATGGTTACGTAGAGACATTAAACATAGGGTTATCTGCTCTTCAGATTTGACATCTTATGGTATCAAATAAGTATCCACAGAAGCCATGTTGGCACTCACCGAGCAATTAAACATTCAACCAAAAATTCCAGATAGTAAACGAAACCTTTTTGTTGCATCCCATAACAAAGCTCAACTGGCTGGCCAAAGTCTGAGGTCCAGGAGTGATCAAATCAGTACCAGTTAAATGGCGACTGTGAGATACAAGGGATACTGAAGAAGCCCAGCTCTCCTGTTTCAAGGGTTGACATTCATTTAGTTTTGTTCCCCTTTAATATTATTTGTTTGCAATGATTTGATCCCTCTCTTTTAGGCCACTTAGGTAAATTAATTGTGTGCAGCAGTGCAAGCTTGTTTGATATGTTTTGTAGTTTGATAATGTTTGGCTTAAGAAAAATAAAAAATAAAATTATCTGGAGTAATGTCTCACATGCTTAAAGACACAAAGCTGAACACAACAAGAGCAGGAAGTAAGAAAGCTCAGAGTAAAAGGAAAAACAACAGTGGAATTATTTCCCCAGATTCCATGTACTGTCAAGTTAGTTTCACATAATGAAAATGAATGTGTTGCAAACATTACAAAATTAACCATGGGTTACAAAATACAAAATAATCAAAGACCAAGTATTGTTTAAACATTAAATTACAATAGATTGTTACTTTACTATTTTAAAATCAGTACAGTAATATATTAAAGTAACAGTAATATATATTTCTTGAACCATTTTCCCTAAATTAACAAAATGGAGAGATCAACAAATATTAAAATGTCATGCTGCATTCAAAATCAACTCGTGGCATTTGTTTTATATAATGCCTCGAACTTAAAAGAGGTAGAGCTACAAAGAAAAGTGAATAGAATATTCGCTACCGCTTTAATCTGAAAACTGATTACTGTAATTCCTTTTACTGTGTACGTTTTACATATAAAAAGTCAAAGAGGAATACACAGCAGGAAGGGACTCCCTGTGTGGTCATACAAAGCTGCAGCATTTCAATCTATCAATCAATCAAGATGGTATAAGGATTGCATAGAAAAGCTGTAAGGAAATAATCTCTCAGACACATTAATGCTCAAGTATGCAAGACACACCAAGAGAAAAAAAGTGTAATAAAAATTCAGTTATTTGATCTCTTTGATGGGTTACTTCTGTTTCCGCCTGCATCCCATTTGTTGAACTTGAACGTTTGGTTAGGTTTTGTCTGAAGTGAGCTACGTAATTAGAGGAAATGAAACTTAAGTGTGAGTATACTAGGTCTTTTCAGCATGTCTATAGGGAGGTCTCCGAGCCGTGACTTTTCCAGTAGTATCCGTTGTCATCTGGGTCGATGTCTATTCTAATATGAGGCACAGATTTAAGTGGACTCATTTCAGGGCTGTGAAACAGAAACACAGACAAACAATTTACAATGGTGACATTTACATTGCTGGTGTATTGCAGTTTATTTGGATTGAACCTAATGCATTCACGTTGATATTGATTTATAAACAACTATATTTACTGAGTCACTGCAAACACTGATATGTTGTAATTGTCCTGTATTTGTCTTGCAAATCAGACAGATTAAAAGATAAAGCACTGCGGTTGAACTACAAATGTAAACCTGACAACTGTGCCTTCTATCTGCTATTAAGTGAACCTATGTTTGTTGGATTTTACAGTAAGATGTCATCTTGCTCTGACTATCTCTGCACTGTCAGCCATATTGACCTCATCCATAGCCTGTGCCCTCTGCCAATGGATGATTACAATCATGCTTGTGTTATTCTTTTAGGGTAATTAATGCTTGTACGATGGTCAAATCATGCCTAGTCAATAATGAGTTTTGAAGTTTTGAAGTAATGTCTGATTTCCATGACACAAATGCTGACAGAGTTCTGCCCCCAGCACGACGTTGAAAGATGACAGATGGGGAAGTGAGATCCCCCCCTCCCACTTTCCCACAGACCAAAGTGCCCTTTTATAACACGCCTGCATGTATTTTGCTAGCTCCATGGCTGCGAACAAGATGTCACCTTGACAAGCAGTTGTCCTGGTAGTAGTGTAGCTGCTCAGCACGAAGTGTGGTGTTGGCATGATGGGGACTGGTCTCCTGTGGAGGGAAAAATGTCCAGACTTTAACTCTGAGCTTCAGCTGAGTTTTTTGTTTGTGTGCTTGTTTATTTTTTTTATGTAATTTAGAATAACTTGGATTTTACATCTATGAAGCTGTATAAATTATCCACGGCAAAATCATTTCAGGTCATTTCACCATATAAAAAAAGAGGCTGAACAGATTATTGTTAAAACTGATATTATAAGGAACCATTTAAATGGAGTGGCACGAAAGAAAGGAAGGAAAGAAGAAATTGCAAACAAAACAAGGACAACAATTAATGGAATGCACTTAAGCTGTGAGTAAGACGGGTAGCGACGGACTCTTAACAAAAGGAAAGACCCAAGGCAAAGAGGAAGCTGCAAAGCAAGAGCAGTGGTGAGGAAGTATGAAGGAAGAGGAAATTCATCCCATCCATTCTGAAAAAGCGTGTTGGTCAGGACAGATCAGGTCTACTCACTGTCGGAGGTATTATCGCCTAAGAAGGGCTCTTGCTCCATTATGTCCATGGGGATTTTGATGCTGGCTACATTTTCATTGTAAGGGTAGTCAGACTGTGTGGGGGGAAGATAGCAGTGGAAGAACAGTTCCCGAACCTAAATTCTACAACAGTTATGGGGAAATGCCTTCCTAGGGTAATACCAGGACCCCAAAAACACAAATCGACACACACACCTTGAAATCAAATTAATTACATTTACATTTAGTCATTTAGCAAATTCCCTTCTCCAGAGTGACTTACAGCAAGTACAGGGACATTTCCCCGGAGGCAAGTAGGTTCAAGTGCCTTGCCCAAGGACACAACATCATGTTGGCACAGCCGAGTTTGAACCAGGTACCTTCAGGTTACTAGCCCGATTCTTACACGCTCAGCCACATGACTCCCTAATTTAATTACAAGTCCATAAAGAAAACAATAAATCTATTTACTTTTTCGTCAACCATTTAAAAGACAGGAAATCCTTACATCATCAGCATCGCTATCTATGCTCCCCCTCTTCTTTTTCTTCTTCCTTTTCTCGTCCTCCTTCTTTTTCTTGTCCTTCTCAGGAATTATGTCATCCAGGAAGCTGAGCTCGTGCTGAGAGAACATGTAGTCCATGAACTTCCGCACAGCTACAAGCGCTAGGATCTGAAACCAGAAATTTCAAAAGGCATTTGTAAATGTAGTCCACCGTCTAATAACAGTATATGTCAGAGGCTATACATGCATTATATCCAAGGATTTTAGGGGAGTCGTGGGGTGCAGTTGATTAGAGTGACGGGCTAGTAATCAGAAGGTACCCCGTTCGAACCCTGGCTGTCAACATGATCGTTGTGTCCTTGGGCAGAGCACTTCACCCTACTTGCCTCAGGGGGAATGTCCCTGTACTTGCTGTAAGTCACTCTGGATAAGAGCGTCTGCTAAATGACTAAATGTAAATGTAGATTCTCTGCATTGGTAACATCACAAAGCAGTTTTTTTAATCTAGCCTTTAGAGTTGCGAAGTTAGCATCTTGATTTATGTAAACCACGCAGAACCGATAGATTAAATGTTTAACAAGGGTGTAGATTTCATTAAACATAAAATACTTACAGTATTTACATCTTTTTTTTACAATGTATGTAATTCTACAGCAGTATATTGTTTTTTTTAATAAATGTTTGTTAAAATAAATGTTTGTTAAAATAAATGTTTGTTAAAATAAATGTTTGTTAAAATAAATGTTTGTTAAAATAAATGTTTGTTAAAATAAATTTTTGTTAAAATAAATTTTTGTTAAAATAAATTTTTGTTAAAATAATTTTTTGTTAAAATAAATTTTTGTTAAAATAAATTTTTGTTAAAATAAATTTTTGTTAAAATAAATTTTTGTTAAAATAAATTTTTGTTAAAATAAATTTTTTTTTAAATAAATTTTTGTTAAAATAAATTTTTTTTAAAATAAATGTTTGTTAAAATAAATTTTTGTTAAAATAAATTTTTGTTAAAATAAATTTTTGTTAAAATAATTTTTTGTTAAAATAAACTTTTGTTAAAATAAAAAAAATGTTAAATAAAATTTTTTTTAAATACATTTTTGTTAAAATACATTTTTGTTAAAATACATTTTTGTTAAAATACATTTTTGTTAAAATACATTTTTGTTAAAATACATTTTTGTTAAAATAAATTTAACAGGTTTGTAAGAAGGTTTTAAAAACATACCCAGACATTTTCAGATTTCTTTTTATGACTTATGACCCTCAAAACCATTCCCAATTTTATCCCCAAAGGCATATAAATGTCGTTTTTCTTTGCCGGGCAGAACAAGGCTCAAACCTTACCATAACTGGGAAGATGATGGCAGCCACTGTGGACTTCAGGATCCAGAGCAGAGCCAGACAGAGCACCTGGATGAAGGTGAACAGGTGGACTTTCCTCAACGGAACGTGGCGCAGGTACACCAGGTCAGGCTGGTGCTTGGCTGGCATGAGGAGCAGCTGAAGACGATCCATGAACTGCAGAGGAGGTCGGGGAAGTTAGAACATGGGGAAGAAAGTACTGGATGTTAACATCCACCCACTGCTGAAACACACAACTTTTCCCATACCAAGTTTGTTAAAATGCTTGTATGTTAAATAACTTTCCCTGCTAAACTGTTATGAATTCCTTTGTATCTATATACTTATTATGCTGTTCGAACGACCCATTACCAAGCACCATGCAAACACATGGATTAGTACTGTTGATTAAATGACTGCAGTAATGTTTAATGATCCAACAGTAAAACTAAAGTCAGTTATGACTTGGACTTTAAACAAATAACAACTCATTATAATGAAAGAAATCACCTACCACTGAAAGGCTTTTAACAGTACAGGGTAGGAATTACCTGCACGCTGTTGAGGGAAGCTACTCCCATGTAGAGGAAGACGCCATACAACACAGGCATTGGTATGAACTGAGGAAACAAACAGCAAAGTTAGCACACCTTATTGGATGGTCTACTGCAGGGGTGGGCAATCCTGGTCCTTGAGGGCCACTGTCCTGAAGTGAATGTTTTAGACATTTCCCTGCTGTAATACACCTGAATCTAATTGAGGATTGCCCACCCCTGGTCTACTGTGTAGCTAAGCAAGTGATGTGTCAAGAAATAGAACCGACAAAAAATAAGCATTATGAACAATTAATACTACAGTATTTTGAGTTTTGAACGAGCGTAGAGTTGCATCATTTCTGTGTGAACAATTCACAATATAGACACATTTATAGAACCTCTATAGGAACTCAAGAAATCTTATTTGTAAACAAAAGCACAGCAGAGACACAAACAGCTCCTCACCTTGAGTATAGGAGACATGAAGACAGACAGTCCAGTCAGAATGAAAACGCACACACCAGTTACTCGTTGTTCTCTATTGATTCAAAAAACAATAACATTCTTTTGTCATATAGATTAGTATAGAAGTAATACATAGAACTGATACACCTTTGAATGTTTGGAATTACAGTATTGAATCACACATCACGTCGAAAAATCTACTGTGATTAATAAATGAGACAGGATAATTAAATTTCAGCAATTTGTGTCATTGTGAAACAGGCCCAAATCTTTCTCACAATTTTGAAAGATAACTTTCTCACAATTTTGAAAGATAACTTTCAGCATTCGGAATCCTATAATAAAAGCTAGTGGCCAACACGAAACATTTATGAAGTTCAAGTGACTTTGTTAAGACTCCCAAAGTTATTAAACAACAGAAAACGTAGCGTTCTTAGGGGAAAGCTCAACACGGTTGTTTGCTCAGCTGACAGCTGCATCATCAGCACCCTCCTAGGGTGAAGACTAACAATCTAAACATTCGGCACAGACTCTCCACTGTGAAAAATGTCTTTGTAGTGTTGTTAATATATCGCATATTGATGAATTTTAACATTTGATTGACAAGCAAGAGCTAGCATGTGCTCATAAAATTATTAACCTTAACAATAATTGAAATAACCAAATAAAGTTATTTTGTCTTGAAGTTAAAATGACTAACATCAATCATATTTATAGTTGTCATTGGTGTATGAACAGCCATTTACCAGTGTGTAGTGCAATGCGTTTATAGTAGCCATCTGCTACTACTATCTTAGCAGACGGTGTTCATGCTTGAAATGCGGGGAGTACCTACCTCACTCCCAGGAACTTGGGCTGCTCTCCCGGGGCGGAAGTCTCTGTCTCCATCTTCAAGCTGTCGATGTGTGCTATAGAGATGACGGTAGCAGCCACGTACCACGGCAAGCCCATGAAGGAGCACACCACCATGAGGATTGCCACCCAGAAGAGATCTAGGTGATAACCTGCACCTTTCTGTCACAAACAAACGGCAAACGCTTTAGAGGAAATGTATGTAAACAGAAACATTTACAATATACACTTTCAAATAGTTAACAAGTGCCTGTAATAATGTAATGTACACAACCTAGTATAATTGAGTTTGAATTTCATGAATAACTATCAATTGAATGCCCCTCAATCTGTTTAATCTGTCAGCAGGGACAATGAGGAGGAAAAAAAACTGCCTCTAGTCTGTCATTGCTTGGAAAAAAAAGGCATTTAACTTGTGGCCAACTGGCACCTCCCCTGAGCCCATCAAGCATCTTCCTGTACCCACAGGTATCTAATGGACCATGATAATGCTTTCCAGAGTCAAATGGATGACCAAGCCGCCAGCGTCAGCAGTCTCACCAACCTTCAGCTTGTGCTCCTTCCTGTTGACGATGACGGCGGTGATCTGCTGGTCCATGAAAAGCAGGATGGTGACCAGTAAGGCTGGCAGCGCGGATGCGATGTACACCCACCAGGGGTTTCCACCAAAGGGAGGCACAAACCAGCCCCTCTTGTTGCTTGTTGGCTGCAAATTGGGATTTGGGTGGGTGAAGAGGGGGTGGATTAGAAGAGCAGGTTGGTCGGCCTGTCATCTCAGACGAGGCAGAACATAACCAATGTCAAGACGTACTCTAACACAGTAGTCCCCAACCCTGGTCCCCAGGGCCCACTCTCCTGCATATTTGAGATGTTTCCCCCTTCCCACACACCTGATTCTAATGTATGTTTGTTACCAGGATTCTTCAGAAATGAATAACGATCCGCTCATTGTAATCAGGTGCGTTGGAGCACCTGGAACATCTAAAACATGCAGGAGAGTGGGCCCTGAGGACCAGGGTTGGGAACCACTGCCCTAACATGCATCCAAGATCAGATTAAGCCATTTGTCAGGGGCACTTAGCATTCGTCAAATAATTTCGCTGGCATCTTAATGAACATATTTGAGTGGAGGAGAGGTGAGAGGTGACGATTCTGAGAATTGTGACGGTTATCTGTAAATACTGAAACCGCTTTTGATGTCTTTGTTTTTATACTTTTGTTGCTTGTTGGTGACATTTTGATTAATGTCACTTACAAACTTACTGTACATTTGCACATCTTACACCTGCACTTTCTGCTACTGCCAGAAGTACAGCTTATCATAAATATGTCCCATATTTATATCCTGTATACAAGGACAAGCTTCAAGTGACTTTCAAATGTTTCATTACTTGTGCTCTGGTGCACTTGTATAGACTAAAACTGTAGACAACTACTATACTGTATTTCTTGAATTGATTATTGGGTTATGCAATTTCAATGGGGCTACAGTATTTAAATTATGTCACTGAAGTATACTGTAAATATTTGAAAGCCTCAATACCTTGAATTCAGATGGCACAATGAGTTTGGGGGTATCCACGCCCACTAGTGCATCTACGCCACAGAAAATCAAGATGGCCAAGATAATGGCAAAGTCACTGATGAGTTTTCTCACCTTTGGAAACGGTAGACACAGGAAAAGTAGACACTCAAAACCATACACTGCACAGGATCATACCAATGCACAGTATCATTCCAAAGCTATTTGTTAACTTGGTCATGGAACTGTCAAGACATTTTTTCTTTATAAAAGCCTGGCTTCATAATTTAGGCTTAACAAGCACATGTACAGAAAATGTATGGTGGAAGATGTTTTACAAAAACAGTCTAACTAGTCCACCCAACAAGGAGCTTGTGATGACATTCCTTTTGTAAAACGTTACCCTCTTACACAGAGAGCTAAACCAAATGCACTGTAAAAGGGTAAAGGAAAAGCTAAAGGAACTTACAGTGGTTGGGAAAAATGGACTGGTCTTGAACTTTTTTAGACACATGGAGCATGTGTAGGTGCCAAAGAACAAGATACAGGACATAAGGGCGATATCAGGGACAAAATCGCAGGCCTTGCCCACCAGTTCCCCTCCATACTTCAGACACTCCTTCTTTGACAGGGACGACCATGTGGCATTCAAAGGCTGTAAAGCAAAAGCAATGACAGAACTAAAGTTATCTTTCAGACCGTTTTTCGGAAAGCGCAAACGCAAAGAATACACACAAGATGTTTGTAGTAGGAATGTAATAACAATTCTGTTCAACTAAAGCGGCACATTCACCACCATCTTTTTTTTCTCTCTCCAAAGGGTTGAGTTGCAAGTTTACTCACTAGATCTGTGTTGTTAAAGTACCAGACAGATGTCCCATCCAGAGGATCACCCACAACTTCAGTGCTGTTTTCTGTATAAAACAACCACATGCCTCATAATCAAATATCACAACTAATATTATCCTTAGCATATTTAGAAGAATTTTTTTTTGGAGCATGACAAATAACCATGAAATGTAAATAAATGGATTAGAATATTTTTTCTCATTTTTTCAAACCTATAATTAGATAATTTTCCACAAAAGGATGGTTTACAAAGAATTGTCATTCAGATGCACCACACAAATTGATTTACAATAGAAAGACCATCTTCATATTTTTGTGTTAAACAATAGGATGGCCACCTCAAGCATATCAAGTAACAAAATGGTTTAACATGGACTCCTTGCTCAATTCATTTGTACCCATTCTTGTGGAAGAATTGCAACATTTTACGTATTTTGCTTTGGAAGACTGAAGGTCAGACTTTTGGTCAAACATCTGGAAAGAGTTTGAAAAAGATTCCCTTGAACTTGTCAAGCCAGAAGGTCAAGCTGCAGTTAACAGCTTGGTAACAGTTAACACATTTCATTCAAATGCCACCAAATGCAACTTGGACGTTGCCTGTTTCACTCACTAAACAGCCTGTCTGAGGTGACACCTGCGTCCAGCCAAATACAGCGGTCATATTTGGCCAGAGTAAGGAAACACAGTTCACACCCACTGAGGGAATGACCAAGATTTTGGTGGACTGTGTGAAAAGGAGAATTTTTTCCTAAAGCTACTAACTCTGGACCCCAGTTAAGAAATGTCTAGATATTGTGTAATAGCAACCAGAAAAATCGCTGAATGCCAACATGTCAGTTTGCTTGAGTGAGCATTCAGCATGCATCAGTGCAACCAAAAAGTGCTGCTTGTTTAAAATATTCTGTTGCCTCTGCATTTTTCCTTTTAACTGGTCTAGCAAGTTGTGTACATGCAGGTTTTTGTTCAACATTTAAAGCAATTAAAACATTTCAGAAATTGAATCGATTTGATTAAACTCTGCAATTGTTCAACAACCAAAAAATGTGTGCTTCACAGACGCACAAATAGAAAATCCATATTGTTAAAATTACATCCGACATAACCCACAAAATGCCCATTCTAGACTAGACACGCAACCTCTAACAACCAAAATGATTATTCAAAAACTGACGAAGAACCTTACCCAAGATGGTCGGAGCCATGCACAGGCAGTCATATTGAGTGATGTAGTCAGTCTTGTAGTCTGGGTTGATGGGGTAGTAATTGCATAGCTTTAGCATTTTTTTGAAAGCGTCGTAGATGAAGATGAAGCTGATGAGGCAGGAGAAACCTTCCTCGGTGAAGCGGGTGAAATACTGCACTAAGTAGCTGGCATCAGTCGCCACGAGGACCAGACAGAAGAAGGCTGACCACAGGCCAATCCACAACCGGAACTCCAGATAGTCAAATGCCTTATCCCTGGAAAAACAACAGCAGACGATCCGATGCAATCAATCCAGGGGCCTGTACCACGAATCAAGATTTGTACTATGTAACTTCAGGTTTAACCCAGAGTTATTGGGTTAACCTGAAGTTGCCTCGTTAACACCAAATCTTGATTGTAGTACAGGCCCCTGTTGTGCGACATTGGTTAAAAAATAACCAATTGCAATTTGGCTCTAGACCTGCGCAAATATAACATTGTTATAGTCGTGTCAATAGTTCACTGATTTATGTTTATGAAGCAAGTTGACAAAACTTTAATTGGAGAATCCTATAACTATATTCCCCTGTATGAGTTTAAATGAACAAAAACATTCTAAATACATGTACAAATCCATAAACAAATAGGCACACAAACAAAGAAGTAAGTAGGAAATCTTACTTGCTGAAATTGAAAAGCAGTCGTTCGAAAACCAGCACAGGCCCGGTGCTGCTGAGGATTGTTAGTGGCTGACCAGCCAGCAAGCAGAAGACCCCACCAGAGACAGCCGTGCCAAGGAAGCTCTCCAACACACCCTGAAAACAGATCACTCAGCCTAAGCCCAACGTTTATGTAAAGCCTATGCTACAAGCAGATGACTGAGGACTGCATGATGGACAAGGAGCGCCTTCCCGGTCCCTTTCCTCATCCCCCTTCCTGTGATGCTGCGCCACTCATGGACCCAAGCCCTGTGGTGACTGACTTTCTGCTACCTCACACCCATGTTGAGCATTGGATTTTGATATTTCAACAACCAATTAACTCTTTCTAGCTTTATGACTATGTGTGTTCTGCTCCTCTCGTTCACCAACCATCTTTGGAGGAGGGGATTCCTGACTGAATTGCTCTTCCCAAAGTGTTTTTCCTCTAGCAAGATTTTCTGGGAGTTATTCTCTTCTTTAAGGGTTTAGGTAGGTTGAGGGGCAGTTCTATAGGCATATATGAAGCCTTCTGTCACACTGCTTGTAAAAAGGGCTATACAAATACATGATGATGATTTGATTTCTTTCTGCAGTTCAACGCTGTTGCTTTTCAGGAGCCTAAATGTAATCATCAAGTACATATGGGAAGCGATAAGGAAGGGCAACATGAGGTTTCCTGCAAAACAGCCAAGCCATTGTCATTTGACACCCCCTCCCTCTCTATTTGGATTCCTGCATTGCCGCTTTAATTCATTTGAATTAATAATAAACCATGTTATGAATAACGTTGTTTCCTCGCAGACACCTGAAAAGGACTGACCTGCATGTTGTCTGTAGCATCACCTAGCAAACCACCAAACGTGATGGCATTTGTCACAGTTCCCAGGTAAATAAACAAAATGGCTGACAGGGCCTGGATGTGAAGAACGTCATAAAAATCACTTGCAAAAAACGGTGCTTTCCGCTTAATATCCAGCATGAGGCCTCCAAACAACCTGTAAAATGAAGGGAGAAGTTGATTTTGGCTCAGGCCAATCAAATATGTCTAAAACAAATTAACATCAACGATTGAAACTTTATTATTTAGCATTTTGGAAAATACACAGCATGTTCTCATTTCATTTTGTTCAGCTAAGCTGTAAATTCAGATTTCTAAGAGAAAAAAAATTAAGGAATGTGAACGTTCTTTCAGTATTCAATATCTACCGTGAAGTATGTTTATAAAACACAATACCTTTTCATTTGATTTTGAATTTTAAAGACAAATTAAACGTGTCATGCTTGATAAGAATATATATTTGTCTCATATTTGTGACCAAAGAGTTGTGTACAATTTTTGTTGATTAGACTATTTACCATGGTTGATTTAATTAAGGTACGCAGCCGTATACCATATTTTACGGGCTATTAGAAAATACAGGGAGCTGTATGAAAGCCGCACCAACTAAATTTGGCAAAAAAACCAAGCCGCACTTTCCTATTAGCTGCAGATGTCGTTGTCGATGACATTGTAACATGAAAAATCCACTTTAGCCCAGGAAAAAGACAGATTAGCCTACATCGTTGTTTTGGGCGCAAGGTTGAAGCGAAAGAAAAAAGAAAAAAGGCTTATAGCTGGGAAAATCTGGTAATTCACATCTATAGTTTACCTGCCCGTCTTTTTTAGTTCATCCCCCACAGCATGCCCTCCTCCTCCTCCATGGCCTCCATCGTGAGGCATATCCCCATTCATTTGGGAATTGTCACCTCCAGCATACATGTTCTTTCTAAGTGAGACAACATAACATTCTGTTCAATCATATTTTAAGCAGTGAAATGGATGTGAAGCAGATATCATGGTTTGACTCAACATATAAAAAATCGAATCAACTGTTGGATTGCTTGATTGTTGGGGTGAGAAAGGTTTTGAGTTGCATTAGTCCTTGAAAAAAAAATATACTGAAAAAAAGAGGAGACCTTTCAGATATCTGGTAATGGAATTTATTTTCAGTAGGATATGTCAATTTAGACCGTTAAGAAAGATTATCCCTCATTAGTCCCACAGTTGGGAAATTGCAGGCGCACTCATGTTCATTGCATTGGCTGGGAATCGAACCCCCGCTGGGACTCTGCGCATGGTAGGCAAAAATCCTATCACTGAACCACTGGGCTGCAGCTGTTATAGGCTTTTTGAAAATGCTCTGCTCTGCCGTAATGTCACTCAAGATATCTTGTGACAACATCAACTCTGCCCTTGGACGTTGATGCTCTGCTGCCCAGTAAGTGCTGCTGGTGTACTTAACCACAAACACTCCCAGATGAAGTGACAGGAAGCAGTCCTGGTCACCTGTCACTTAACCTGAAGCCACCAACACCTGACAAGCCTTTTCTGATTCAAAGTGCCCAGGATGATTCTCAGCACCCACGTCATGTTGACTTGAGCAAAAAGCCTTGCACAACATTATCATCTGACCTCACTAATGTTTTAGCGGCTGAATGGGAACAAACTCTGCATTGACATTGCAGCATCAACTGACAAACCTTCCATGTGTGCTTGGAATCTTTTATATCAATATTCACTCAAAGTTATGACTACAAACCCACTGTATGTCTTTGCTTTCAGGGTTGGGCGACAAACAAATCTCTCTAAACTAACAGCATGAATGCAATGTTGTTTAAAATAGGACAGTTCTAATGGAACATGAAGGACCATAATGCGGCCATGCGTCGGATAACCTTTTCTCAGAGGATGGGAGTGACTTTGGGGGCTCGATCCTGATGGCAGGGTCCCACTCTCCAGGAGGCAAGACGATGACCTCGTCAAGAAACTCATCAATGCCTGCCAAAAGATCTTGTCGGTCCTTGGCCTTGTATGCAATGTCGTGGAAGACCTTCGCAAAGAAAGGAAAGACATAATTATAGCTATCATTTTTAGGCACTTCTGAAAAATGGTGGCAACGATGGTGGCTCACAATGATCCAAAAGCTAAATATAAAAACATGCGAGTCATGTGAGTGGAAAATGCTTCTCAAAGCATGGAACTCATCAACCAAAATTGAAAAATTGAATAATTTTGATGTGATTTTCTTTCACCAATGGAAGATATTGAACCCCAAATTTTTTTTTCTTCCATCATATATTTCTCATCTGCATTAAACACCGTAAGAGATTATTCTTGATTATCTGTTGTCATTACTATATGTACTGCTTGTACACTACCGTTCAAAAGTTTGGGGTCACCCAAACAATTTTGTGTTTTCCATGAAAAGTCACACTTATTCACTACCATATGTTGTGAAATGAATATAAAATAGAGTCAAGACATTGACAAGGTTAGAAATAATGATTTGTATTTGAAATAAGATTTTTTTTACATCAAACTTTGCTTTCGTCAAAGAATCCTCCATTTGCAGCAATTACAGCATTGCAGACCTTTGGCATTCTAGCTGTTAATTTGTTGAGGTAATCTGGAGAAATTGCACCCCACGCTTCGAGAAGCAGCTCCCACAAGTTGGATTGGTTGGATGGGCACTTCTTGCGTACCATACGGTCAAGCTGCTCCCACAACAGCTCAATGGGGTTCAGATCTGGTGACTGCGCTGGCCACTCCATTACCGATAGAATACCAGCTGCCTGCTTCTGCTCTAAATAGTTCATGCACAATTTGGAGGTGTGTTTAGGGTCATTGTCCTGTTGTAGGATGAAATTGGCTCCAATCATGCGCTGTCCACTGGGTATGGCATGGCGTTGCAAAATGGAGTGATAGCCTTCCTTATTCAGAATCCCTTTTACCCTGTACAAATCTCCCACCTTACCAGCACCAAAGCAACCCCAGACCATCACATTACCTCCGCCATGCTTAACAGATGCCGTCAGGCATTCTTCCAGTATCTTTTCATTTGTTCTGCGTCTCACAAACGTTCTTCTTTGTGATCCAAACACCTCAAACTTGGATTCATCCGTCCACAACACTTTTTTCCAGTCTTCCTCTGTCCAATGTCTGTGTTCTTTTGCCCATCTTAATCTTTTTCTTTTATTGGCCAGTCTCAGATATGGCTTTTTCTTTGCCACTCTGCCCTGAAGCCCAGAATCCCGCAGCCGCCTCTTCACTGTAGATGTTGACACTGGTGTTTTGCGGGTACTATTTAATGAAGATGCCAGTTGGGGACCTGTGAGGCGTCTGTTTCTCAAACTAGAGACTCTAATGTACTTATCTTCTTGTTTAGTTGTGCAACGCGGCCTCCCACTTCTTTTTCTACTCTGGTTAGAGCCTGTTTGTGCTGTCCTCTGAAGGGAGTAGTACACACCGTTGTAGGAAATCTTCAATTTCTTGGCAATTTCTCGCATGGAATAGCCTTCATTTCTAAGAACAAGAATAGACTGTCGAGTTTCAGATGAAAGTTCTCTTTTTCTGGCCATTTTGAGCGTTTAATTGACCCCACAAATGTGATGCTCCAGAAACTCAATCTGCTCAAAGGAAGGTCAGTTTTGTAGCTTCTGTAAGGAGCTAAACTGTTTTCAGATGTGTGAACATGATTGCACAAGGGTTTTCTAATCATCAATTAGCCTTCTGAGCCAATGAGCAAACACATTGTACCATTAGAACACTGGAGTGATAGTTGCAGGAAATGGGCCTCTATACACCTATGTAGATATTGCACCAAAAACCAGACATTTGCAGCTAGAATAGTCATTTACCACATTAGCAATGTATAGAGTGTATTTCTTTAAAGTTAAGACTAGTTTAAAGTTATCTTCATTGAAAAGTACAGTGCTTTTCCTTAAAAAATAAGGACATTTCAATGTGACCCTAAACTTTTGAACGGTAGTGTACATCGCTTTGTTCAAATGTATTTATTATCTCAATTGACTATGGTGTTTTCAGTTTGTCCTTACCTCATCTGACATGAGTGTGGCTATGGCCCTCCCGATCTCATGATATGACTTAGCTTTTCCTTTGGGTCCAAGAAGGATGAACAAAAACCTGGGCAGAAAGAAACAAACATTGATAAGTCATGCGGCGCAGTAGGTTACGGTGTTTAGTTGGGAATCAGAAGGTCCCTGGTTCGAACCCGGCTGTGTCAACATGACAGTGTGTCCTTGGACGAGGCACTCAACCCTACTTTCCTAAAAAGAAATGTCCCTGCACTTGCTGTAAGTCCCTCTGGATAAGAGCATCTGCTAAATGACTAAAAGTAATGTAACCTGCGAAAGAAAGACTTTGTTGGCTATTTAAATGGAGAAACTGACTTTGTAATCATATTACATTCACCATCCAAATTTCAAATCATAATCTCCTTAACACAACAAGGATATTTTTGATGTCTCTGTAATAGATAACACTGTAGAAGTATAAATGTTCTGTGGAAGATATTATTATTATACACTGAAAGTAAAATGAAAATAATCTTATTGTGGATTGTGGGGGATTGGTGTAAATCTGAAACCGTAACATAACAGATAGAACCAGATATAAAATCCTGGAATCTTAGACAGTGACTGGCTGATTACCTGGTGGGAACAGGAACCTCTGTCAGGGCTCCCAGCATCACAGCCTGCTGCAGACGCACAAAGGCTACAAACGGGGCATCCAGGAAGTCCACCTCCCCCACCAACACGTTGGAGGCCTCCGCATCTCTGGGCAACTTCTTCATGAACTTGTTCCTCAACTGAAAACACAAAAGAGCGCATACTGAAGTGACCTTCACACCAGCAGGAGCCTCGGTGAGAATTAGACAAGCAACATAAAGAAGGAGGGAATTGTATTAAATGTCAACGCGTTGTCTTCATTTCTCATGCCAAAGAAAAGCTAGACTGAGAAAGGTAGGTGAGTGATTTGGTGACTGGATGGTAAAAGCTGTACTCGTTACATTAACAGGCCTAGTCCGACATATGACCACACATTGTTCAGTGAGACCAACAACTGGTTTAATCAGCAGGACGTTCGAATCCTGGGACGATTCCTCAAAGGGAGCTTGTGGTCGACTTTTCCAATTAAACTTTACTTTTCATCCTGTGGCAGGCTGACAATCTACATCAGACACATGAGAATTTCCACCTATATCAAGGACTTGCCTTGACATTAACTCAACATTCTGTATAAGATAATATATTTATTTAGAAAGTACTTTCATAGCATTGTACAGGGGGCAAGGGGGTGTGTGTGTGGGGTGGTAACCTGGGATTTCTAGATTGAAAAAAAAATCCTCTGAGCGATTCTCAACAAATTGAAAAAGCAGGTGAGTCAATTACCAAGGGACTTGTACCATGGCTTTACACACATTTCAATGTACGACAAACAACACAATGTTAAATGGTCTACCGCTGAGTAACTTATTAATAGCACCTGCGTCTAGTCTGACTGGAAAACATTTACCCAGGAGCATGGAAGCATGGAGTCATGTATATCCTTAGAAAGGACAATTAACTCCACACCGAAATGTTCTTCAACAGATGCAGAAACAGAATAGTATAGCATTCTGGGCCCTATCTTGTACCCAGTGCATTTGACTTTGTACACCAACGCATGTATCATTCCTATTCTGCACAGCATATTTTTCAGTCCACAGATGCACGTTGGTAAATTATGGAATGAAATTGCGCTCCAGGGCACGTTCCGGCGCAAACGTACCCTGGTGCTATTTGCAGTTTCAGAAAACCATGCTGCCACTGACCAGTAAAAATGTGGTTAAAATGTGGCCATAATGTAGATATTATTTACTCATCCGAGAATGCCACCTTCAACGGTACTGTAGATAAAAGTTTGGATGAGCGAATAGCTCACGGCTCTCGAGAGCAGGACAGAACAACTGCTAACAGTAACTGTATACTGTCACTGAATCACTACCGAAGCAGAATAATACACAAACTATTTTCCGGTGTGTTCCATGGAGGCCTGCCTCCTTTACAGTCAGCTAATTGACAAACAATACTCAGTTGTGACTGTCTAGTAAGCTAATTTGGGGAGTTAGGTGGCTGAGCGGATAAGGATTTGGACTAGAAATCAGAAGGTTGCCGGTACGATACCCGGCCATGCCAGATGACGTTGGGCAAGGCACTTCACCCTACTTGCCTCAGGGGGAATGTCCATGATACTGCTGTAAATTGCTCTGGATAAAGCATCTGCTAAATGAATATATCTACATGTAATTGAGAGCACTTCCACAACTCTTAAGAGGGCACTTTCTCTCTTTACAATGAAAACCCTTGTTTTGAGCGAGTAAAGTCCATAGAAGTGTTCTTTAAAAATAAACCTGGCTCTCTTTTATCTGATCCCTTGAGAAGATAAACCACACAGGGCAGGTGAACTGGAAAATAACTTGATGGTACAGTAAGTATAATGATTACACTAAGCTAGGTTGGACTGGACTGGTCCAGGAGGGATTGACATGTGGTGTACTTGAGTCATGGTTCTAAAATCTATAAGTAAGGTTAAGTGAGTGATTCCAGAGGCTGAAAATTCAAATACTGCCTGGTAAAGAGTTTGTCGATGTATACAGAGTTCACCCAAAAAATATATGCATTCTTTATATAAGGCCATTTGTACTGTACATGTCAACTGTTATTTGAAAACATGTTCTTTTTTGTGTTAAATTGTACACAGTTTGAAAACAATTTAGAAAATGGCGTACTGTTGACAGGAGATAGAATAGGATAGGATTGACCTCACAAATTACTTTTGTTGGTAAGATAAACAGGGGGAAACACACTCACCTGATCCTTCTCAGGTTTGTCAGAGATGTCATTCAAGCTGCTGGAGGTTATGTTCCGATGAGAAGGCGTAGGACTACCTGTAAAGACAGTCTGGAATGGTTAATTTGACATTCCTCCAGTATGAAAAGAGGCCTGATTGGAAATAAATATGGCAGAGTTTACAGAAAAGACAGTGGCCCAATTTATCATCCATGCATGCAGATAGGACAGAGAATGGAGTTCACGTAGGGTGAGCAGAATATTTGGACCAAACATAAGGATATAACAACCTTGGTAAAACGTAATAAGCGTTCATAACACCTTTAAATGCGTATAATTCATAACTACAATCATGGCACAGTTATCCTGCTAAATATGATTTAAAAATAAAAGGGATCTTATATTTGTTTGAATATATACAAAAATACAACTGATTTTGAAAATATGAAGCAATCTGAAAGTGTTATTCCAAACCTATGACAGCACCTATATGGATATAACATGTAAAGGTGTCATGCATGTAGCAACAAAATCATGAATAATTTATTAATTATGAACAACATGTTGTATATAAGCTTGAATATGTCCTGTGTTACCCTTATGGGTATGAATAGATAAAATTTCTAGTATCTAAATAGCCACTAAGAGAAACATTTGTAACAAAAGCTGAACTGTTTGAGAATTTCATTTTGTTGTACTGTTATAAACTTTGTTGGGTCCTTGTGTTAGTAAGGAGCACATTTTCTTTCACGCCACTTAACACTAAAACAGGTTAACCTAAAGCACATTTAAAACATTAAGCTCTTCCAGCCAAAGATGTTAATACAGCTCTGATTACGATATCAACACACCCTGTCACAGACACACATAACATGGCCAACCACAATCACATGCAGTTAGTACTGGTAGATGACTTGGAGTACAATTTAGACAGAAAGGGACTGTTAGAAATATTTGGACCGGTAATCCTGATGCAACTGTGCCAACTGAAAAGGCACAGGAGGTCGAGTGTCAGTTTGATGCAGCCAGTAGAAAGGTCCCATGGCTAAACATTGGGAAGACAGTGGATTAAAAAATACTTCCCCCCACAAGTGTCCACTTTTGAGTGGATTTGTATACACGCTCTATGTTCAGTCACCAGGCCAAGCCTAAATATGTATTGCTTTTACGATGGACTTTAATTCCGAGACCATTTCCTCAAGGCCGAAGAAAGTGCTAAAATGTTTTTACAAAAAGAAAGTCCACAATTCTAAACTCATTGCGCACAGGAACCTAGACACTGAATTAAAACTTACTTATTTGATTATCCTGCACTCTATATGACAATGACATGGCTTCAAGTAGAATGATGCCCATCAACAACAGTATGATTGCTATACCCTATGCAATATCCTAAAAATATGAGTGGTAAATAATAGTGAAGCTATAAGCTTTAAGTAACAAAAGCAGTCATTTAGACCCTGCCAGAGGCAAGCGATGAGTTAGGAAGGAAGAGGAGATTACAAAGGCAAGGGGTCAGAATCTAGTTTAGAGTCCTATTAAGCAACACACTGGAAAAACATGATTATCTATTTTTACGGCTACATGTTTTGAGAAGAGACTGATCGACTGACCAATATGATAATTACTAACTTACTAACTAATCAATACGATGATTTGATTGATAGAAAATTGGATGCATGTTGTTATCTAATTGTACCTTGTTTAACTGAATGCTCTTGTGGCTTTTGGCTCTTGTGGCTCTTTGGCACTTGTTTTGTTTTCCACAATGTATGCTTCATAATCTGACTACCCGCATTCCTTGTCATGATCAGTGACTTATGCTCTTTTGTAAAACTCTCTCTTGGAAGTCGCTTTGGATAAAAGTGTCTGCATAATGAATAAATGTAAATATACTATCCATTAGGCTGTACTTGTGTAAATGTGAAGCAAGTTGTTAGGATGGGTTTGTGCTCGAAGAGGATCGGTTCTTACTGGGAATTATGTGATTGTTTGTCACATTGTATTGTTTGAGCTTTCATTAGTGTTCCTGTTAGTGCACAATTTACTTTGCTCTAAATAGAAATTAGGAGAGAAAATTAAACGACGCAAGGGAGAGGAATGTGTGAGCAAAGCTGTTACCCTTTCTTTTTCCATTCTAAAATAACCACACACAGACTCTCAGTTAATTGCTGGATAGGTCAACCAGCAACAAATTTTTCCCTCCAAACGTCTTCAGTACCACTGAGATGTGAAATGTTTAGAAGGAGCCGATAGTCTCTTCCAATTCTCTGTGTTTATCACTCTTTACCAAAATAAAAATCTACAATTCAAATAAAAAGACCCAAGATCAAAATTATACTGAGAGAACAATGTAAAGATCCCCCTCCCCCCCTGCCCAAAAACCACCGAAAACATTACAAATAGCGGTGTAGCCTAATTAAAAAACGTTGGTCAAAAAGGACTGCACCAAACTGGCACCGGTATTACCATTATCCATGTTGGAAAACAGCCTACTTGCACTGGACACCGTCTTTCCGATGTCCGCCAGTGAGCGTAGATTTGACTTCTTGGTCTGGTGGCGATGCTTGCGGAGTAATGTGTAAACCACCTTGTCCTTCAGGTCTGCATTCAGCAGCCCGCTGTCAATCTGACTGGTGGTGATCATCTCTGTACACGGAGGAGAGAGGAGAGGAGAGAGATCAGGGGAAAGAGGGAATTAGGTCAAAATGGTGGACGCTTTTTAAAAGTGGAATGATTCTGGAGGAATGGGTCTTGATGACAGTTTACTCGCAGTATATGGGTTTCTTTGGAGAAGGTTTGATACTCTACCAATTACTACCAGCAGGTGTACTCCTATTATTAGGCAAAGGGGAAACATCTGTATTCATTTATGGGTGGTTTGTTCTTGTGTATTTTTTCTCTTTTTTACATAATTGTCAACAACTGATGTGACAACGGCCCTTTAACAGGTATTGAATTTACTCATCTGAACTAATCTATATTATTCAGTAATCTTGCAGATGAAGTGTTACTACGTATAACCGGAAATTATTACATCACCCATATTGAAGGTTCTGGCTCAGTGTGCAAGGCTGTGTGCCACACCGTAAGAGATGGCTCAAACAAAGACTCTATTTTTCCAAAGAGGGTCAACGGCCTGTGCGCAAGATTAGGGGTCCCCCCCGGCTCTATCTGAATGGTACGGCCACTAATGGCCCATCATTCACTTGCCCTCCGAGCACGGACCGCCTCAACTCAAGCGAAAACCAGCGATTACGTCGCATTAGTCATCTCCAAAGTGATATGTCTTCTTCCTCTGTTCCCGTGTGCAGGCCAGTGGTGAAGTTACTTAAAAATCGGGGGAAGGACAGGGGAGTATGATACGCGAGACAGTTCGACATGGTGTCACGTTGAATTTCTCTCAGCTTAACGCTTTCTAGCGCTGACAGTCCACTTTAACCTTGCTTGGAAGAGATAAGCCACAAGGGTGGAGGGCAAAGTCTATCTCTGGTCAAATTCAACATGCTTGTGAATCGTTCGTGATTGTCTGTTCGTAAGGGTGTATCATTCTATGTATGTTTGAATTCAAACTTTTCAATAATATTAATGGTACAATGGGGTCTCAGTAACCATGCTGAGAGGGTCCTTCAAAACAGCTGAAAAAATCTATGTCGAAAATAAATCAAGAAAAGAATCAAGTTTTCAAGTGCTGGTGATTAATCCCAGCTCAAACAGCGTTGAGGATCGAACAGCAGCTTCTTGTTTGTCCTCAACTTAAGCGTTCAAGCACTCTTATTAATTAATTAATTGAATCTGCCTGCTATTAGAGGAGGGTGAGGCTCTCAACTGAAATACAGACGTGTAAAAGTGAACTCTAGTTACATTGAGCAAGGCCAAGACAATGACAAGCTCCTTGTTTATACAGCTATGGCTTCAAGTATGCATCAGAACTTTTTTTTATGTCAGGGGGGTTTGCAGCATATAACCCCCAAAAAGAGGGAGTGTCAACGTGAAGTTGTGCCCTTGGGCCAAGTACTTGCCTCGGGGGGAATGTCCCTGTACTTGCTGTAAGTCGCTCTGGATAAGAGCGTCTGCTGAATGACTCAATGTAAACGTAAAACAAGAAGTCTGAAGCCCATTTGAAACAGCAATCGATCAAGCCTTCTGATCATTCCCCTTAGTGCTTGATTGTCGTGAACTGGGCAAGGTACGGTGGGTGATTACCTTTGTTCTGCCATGGTACAATTTTATGATAAGTACGGACCATGCCCTGCCAGAGACCCAAGAACACCAGCTCTTTGTGAGTTCATTTCCAAATCATTTGATAGTAGCGTCCCCTTATCTTTCAGGAACGGCCACATGATAAACGCACACATTTATGCCATAACATCTGCTACAAGTTTTGTTTTAGGGCAACATATTTAAAGAAGATATGCTTGTGACCATCGCAGTTCGAATCAAGTTAAAAATTCCTTTTTATATTCTAACTGCTGGTGACGGTAAAGAATGTAAAGCTCTCTCTGCTTTGGATAAAAGCGTCTGCTAAATGAATAAATGTAATGTAAATGTAAACGCTGCTGAGCAGAGCAGATCACGTCCCCTGCGGAATATTCTGGATCTTCGGAATATCATTGAGGGGGGTCATGGTCTAGTTACTAGGTCTGTGTGAAAGGAAAGCGCATTCCTTGGCCCTTTTCATGGGATATGATAACCGACCCCAGGGATGTTTACTCACCTACAACCTGAGGTAGTGTGGAGGCTTCTAGATCCAGCATGATAGTGCCTTTCTCTATGCAGGTCCTCAGCTCAAACAAACTGTGTAAGGACAGCGTAGCCACGTGCGGTTTACTCCAGCGCTCTCCACCCTTCTCCACCTTCTCTTCGAATTTGATCCACCTAGAAAAGGAAAAAATATTAATTGACAGGACACTTTAACGTTTGTAGTTTCTCAAAATAGTTTCTCACAATTTCTAGGTCAGCAAATGGATGCACAGGAAATGTATCTGAATGTAGGTATCTGTCTGTGTCAACATGACTTTGCATCCTTGGGCAAGGCACTTCACCCTACTTGCCTCAAGGGGAATGTACCTGTACTATAAGTTGGTCTGGATAAGAGCGTCTGCTAAATGACTAAATGTATGTATTTGGAATCAAAAGATCAAAAGAGTAAAATTCATATACAAAGCATATCTGGTTCTGGAAAGATTTTATTAACTTCCCTTCCCTGTAACTGTCAGCATGTCTGTATCTATGACAACAAGCTGGCAGGCATAAATATTAGGCTTATCTACTAAAATGAACTTAGACAATATGAAAGTTATAATCAATTCATATAAAACATGAGTCCATAATGTTATTCTTTTGGGATTTCTTCAACAATTTGAAACGACAGGTCAGAGGGAAAAGATTAAACTAAATATTTTTTATTAAGTGTGGCCAATAATAATGTTCACTCAATACACTCTTGAAAACCTATGACATTTCTTAAAAGGAAATCTTTTAGTCAGCAAAGGCAAAGGTTAAGATATCAGGCTTTGCCCTTGAGTATGGCTAAGCTCTGTTTAGACACTTTGGATTCCAAGTGCCTTTGGCCACGAGCCAAGTATTAGTGAGTATTTTTCATTCAGAACATGTCCAGAGCCCCTGCAAATTCATTGTATTTTACTGCAGAGTAAATCTATCTTGGCTTTACGGAATGCAGTA
Organism: Protosalanx chinensis; assembly: GCA_030340685.1. Classification (NCBI taxonomy): domain Eukaryota; kingdom Metazoa; phylum Chordata; class Actinopteri; order Osmeriformes; family Salangidae; genus Protosalanx; species Protosalanx chinensis. The sequence continues at coordinate 4,946,363 of CM059337.1, forward strand.
AATGGTTAATGATTAAGAATAGTGGTGGTTAAGAAAGGTGGTTTACTTAGCAAAATATTAAAAAGAATCAAACCTTGGCTAGGTTTTCCTTGTAACTGAGGTTACAGAGTACTCCTGAATAAGCTCTGCTGCCAGTGAGCTGGTGATTACCATATGAACTTATGAACCTCTCCTCCCAAAATCTATCTACATTTAGTAATTTAGCAGACACTCTTATCCAGAGCTATCTAGAAACTCCAAACAGTCAAACATGTCAATTAGGTAAGATAGATTCAATCATGCATTCCCATTGCGGGAATGATTACCATTGTGGAAAACATGTCAATAACTTTTTTCAGGAAGAAAAGTCTGCTTCTCAAGTTTTTTCTTAGCAATCAATGAATGTATGTTCACTGTATGCAATTACCCACCAGTAAAGTACCTGTTGTGTAAAATACTTGGTAATTAAAAGGTGTTTGGATTATTTATTCTGATTCTGAAGACATGGTAGGTGAGTCAATGCTTTCTTTGACAGTCCATTAAGTCATATTGCGGTGCTGGTAGATATTTCAACACAATTCACATGAACAGGCTCTTACCTGGCGGTTTCTTTCCACTCCATCTCCTGCCCATCCACAGACAGCAGCTCGTCCAGCTCGGTGAACAGCTGGGGAGACGCCGGCCCATCATCGTCCTCCCCCAGCATGAAGCGGATCCTCTCAGCTGCTGGCGAGACTGGGGACAGAGGGAAAATACTGCGGTTCACAGGTGTGGACTCTGTAGGAGAATCATCCCTGAGGTTGGGCTTCCCGTCCTCTCTCCCGAAGCCGTTCATCTTCTCCTCGGGAGCCAAAGGTGCTGCTGGTGTCGGTGGTGGCCGAATTTTCACCAAGAGCTCTTCGTCTCTCTCCTCTGAGTTATGCTCCTTCTCCTCCTGGTTGTTGTTGTTAGACATCTCTTATCTTGGTGACACCCCTACCATACCACTATCAAGATCAAAATAGAAATAGTTGTCCCAATCAGGTAAACGAAGGGTGGTTAAGTAGATTGGTGGGGTGGGAATCTCCACAAGCCCACCTGAGAACTAAAAAATCTTCTGCTAGATGTTGAAAATGCTGTCCGTCCTTGGACCCCAACTTTAACAGACTGAGCCCCAGGTAGAGGGGGGCTGTGGGGGTCCCCACAATGACTGGGTCCCTAGAGCTGCTTCCATGGCCAAAACAGCACTGTTTGCCATTGGTCCTTTGGCTTGGCACACAGCCCTATGGTGCCCCCCTCATTAACAGTTAGGAAATGGTTCACAAACTGCCCAACTCTTTACAAGAAAGCTTCTGCTTTCACTCCCCTTGTCTTTCAATTTGAATATTTAGTCAAGCCCCAGTGCTCTTAGAAAAAACGAAAAGTAATGAGTTCAAAATGATTGATATTTAATAAATCTTTATGAAAACACTTGCGCCTCAACCACCTCCTGCAAATGATTTTGGACTCCAAAGACAAGAGGATGATTTAAGTAACAATGATCTGCCTGCCTGAAAGTGATTTGCCTGATTCACATAATTATCATTGGAATAGCATTGACCTGCATTATGATGCTGCAACAAGTTAAAACAAGAAATTACGGGTAGCCTATTGTTATTTTAATTGTAATGTGTTAATTCTTTTTTTTTCTTCCTGTTTCTATTTTAAAAAACTAACTTGGTTCTGTCAACATAACCCTACAGGTCAATGAAGATTCAACACGCAACACAACCATACCCGAAAGGCACAAAGACACTATTGTGCTAGACATTCACAGCTTTTTACTTCTACCACAGTTATTTGGGCATTTCAATTAAACAAGTTCATGACAACTGTTCAGCTGTGCTCAGCCAATGAATCAGATTGCTGCACGCCACTGTCCTATTTTCAGCCAATCACTCACGACAGCGCTGATGTCATCGGAACCACATTAAAAGATATGTGTGGTACTGGGGGCACCAGATGAGTGCACTGGATTGTGGAGGATGGCTGCATTCCTTTGTTTGATCCATGTACTGTGCACTTTTCACAGAAGTTCCTTAAAACGTAACATTTTTTATAATAAAAAATGGGAAACACTTGAAAATATGGACCGACATATCATTACAACTCTGAGTAAGTGAGTACTACTGAAAATGTTGTCATAAGACAGTATGGTGAGGTAAATAAATATGACCTCTTCCTTTCAACATGTTTTATAACATGGAAAAAAGGGAACCCACTGCCCACTCAAACCAACTTCAATCTGGGAACATGCAGAGCTATGCTTAGGAGACCATATTGTCTCCTGGTTGCTAAGAGAGGTTGAAGGGAGAGGGGACAAGGGGGAGGCAAGGGGGCGGGGGGTGAGGAAGGGGCAAAGCTCAGAGCAAGTGGAGAAAAAAGAGAGAGCAGGCACAAGAAAAAAAGGATGGAAATGGAAATGAAAATCCATCGTTCAAGCGCGTTTTCAAAGCTGTGTGTGTGCGCGCCGTAGCCCAGAGCCAACAGCAGCTACAATGGGGACTTTGTTCCAGCAGTGGAGGCTCATGGGAAAGGAGAAAGAATGCCTGCTGTCTCACAGAGGACCGCTACTCTAGGACCGGTTTAGTCCCGTACTTCACATGCATCCCACACAATACCTCGACATCCATGCTTGCTTTGAAAACGTATGAGGCAACTCGAGATTTCTTTCACCACAAACTGTACACCACCGTACGTGGCGGTACGAGGGAGCAGCAACGTTGGATTTTGTCTGATAAGCGGACTAGGACTGAGGGGAGAACCCTACTCAAACATCACAATGGTTGACTTTTAGTATTCATAGCAGCGAGCGACCCTATTGGATAGGCTTGAATGCAGAAGAATGGCCAAGGACTATTCTTCAAGTGCACATTATTTATGCTTGCCCATAAATATCAATTATTAGCAGCAGCCGATAAAGATCATTAAAAGAAAACATGCAATTCAGTAAGCAACTTCATAAAATATTAACTGAATTAACTGAGTGATACTTCACTAGATCACTACTCTAGATGGTAGCTTTTTAGACAAATATTGTTCAAATACAAAGGAAAAACTAATTTATCTGACAGTCACTAAACACTGTTGTGTGTTTACCCGCAACAACAAGTTTAACATTTTCATGCAATTGTCTGAACTGTCTAATAGCCCCATGTTGAATAACCAACATGCTTGTCCCAAGTAAAATAGTTAAACAGTTAAACAGAGCTATCCAAGCGTGCGTTAACTTAAACAAATGTCATTTTAGCAGATGACATCACGGTGGGTGAGAAACTAGTATTGTCTTGGCAATTAGAACACAACCACTGACGTTCCAGTGTTAAGATCTATCCAGGAGCAGGTCTAGATTAAAGGCCAACCTTCCTGGCTCATGACTGACCAGTGTTCCGTGGAAGGCTGGAACAATCTCACCTACGGTGGCAGGACGCCCGCTGAGTCAGTGAATTGCATAATCATGATGGTGTATTAGGCTCAATAAAGCCATCGATAAGATAAAAGATTGATGCACCCACACCACTAAAACCAATGTGACCATGTTATTTTCATATCAGTTCATTCCCATTTTGACAGGCTTTCAAACACTGCGAAAAATGGAAATGTTGATTTCAATCAGTTTTGACTGTTTGAATGTGGTCTACACTGGGGACAAGCATTGCGAAAGTAGATGCCTTCATACAAATGATTTGACATTCAGTTAATTCGAAATGTATGCATTTGGATAATTCCAGTTTAACTGTATTGCTCCCCTGCCCCACTTTGCTCTGCAATGTTGAGTAATCACAGGAGGTTGGTGGGGCATAGAAGGAGGTTAGATGTACTAATTATAGCTGTGTGGGGAGTACAGCGAGTTGGTAGGGTGGGGGGAAATATCAGCCTTAGACAGGATTAGTGAAGGTTCCCCGCATGTCCAGAAAGATAAAAAGTCCCATAGGGATTACTTTTGATACCGTTTCACACTGCTGATAGACTGGGGTGTGGAAGGGCAGGTGATCTGCTGAAAATCCAGGACATTATCTTGATCCCATGGGCGTTTAAGGAATCGGGCTAGTAATCAGAAGGCTGCCGCAAATTGATGTTTACATTTACATTTATTCATTTAGCAGACGCTTTTATCCAAAGCGACTTTCAGTAAGTACAGGGACATTCTCCCTGAGGCAAGTAGGGTGAAGTGCCTTGCCCAAGGACACAACATAATGTTGACACAGCTGGGGTTCGAACCAGGGACCTTCGGATTACTAACCCAACACCCTAACCGACTGCGCCACATGACTCCCTGTCATCTGTAGTGCCTGTAAAGAATGTGCCACAGCCACACGTCTCTTCCCTTGGACACAGCTGAATCTACCTTCTCTTGTTTTTCGCTCACCAGAGGAACCGATGAGAAAACAAGCAGCCTCAAAAGATTCCATTATTTCTGTACAATTCTTCCTTCCTGTACTAATATTTTGGCATTTGGTGCCAATATGAATGCTGACTTCCTCATTGGTGCACCCAGCTAGCTCAAACCTCAGCTCAGACTTCCTTCTTGTGAGGTTACTGAGGTTGAGGAAGGTGACATGAGTTCATCCATCCTCACGTGCGTATTTATAAATGTGAAGAAGACCGTCCCGTAGACTAAGCCTTCAGGGTGGAGCGTCAAGACACTCAAAAGACAAATGCAGCTGTGGAGTTTTTTCCCCCCCGTCTTCCCATTTTCTTTTTCTGATATCGACAAGGTGAATCAATTATGTTTGGACAATTATCCTTAACGCGGGAATGGATACAGCCCCTCCCACCCACCCACTCACCCACACATCCCACCCGCACACTTTTTATAAATCCCAGTCAGAATCACATGAACACTTCAACCGCTACTGTTCAATCCCAACACTATTGTTCTCTCTTTACTGTCGCACGCAGGCACAGCCATTCAGTCTAAATAGAGTCAAAGAGGTGGTCAAAGCCGGAGGGAGGTGGGGGAAGGGGGCGGAAGCGGAGGCGGTGGGGGTGGGATAAAAAGAGGACAGCCAGGGCTGGTAATCTGGCTTGACGTGGCTTCATGTCACGACTTACTGAGAGGTTTGAGGATGCTGTGGCTGGCCTCGTCGTTGTTTTCCGTGTCGGACTTGTCGGAGGCATTCTCCGTCAACTTCTCCTTCCTGTCTTTGTGGGTTGCTCGCCGCCGCCGGCGTCTCCTGCGCCGGTAGCTCTTTGGCACGTGTACACCGATATACACAGTGTGGTGTCCTGGAAGGAGAAAGGGTGACAAACCTTTTAGTCTCATCGCTACTTATCGTTGCCCATCTATTTTGAACAGAGTCCCTTTCTAACATACATTACCAAATTTGAAGTGGCCCTACAGGGGTTTTGTCATGACCTGACATTTGTCATGAACAGCTCATTTAATCAGCATTTCACTAATCTGTACTTAATTTATCAAGCAAGCTTGTCAGTCTGGGTCTGTGAATAAATGATCTGGAGACGTGGACACTGTGAAGTTTAAAATCAGCTGATGTAAAATGTTGCTCTCAACCCAAGGACAGCGGTGCTGAACTTCAGATGTCGGATGTCTCACAGCAATCTGCCGACGTGAGTTTTGTGTGAAATATACAGTACATTCATGATATAATATATATACACACACAGATATGTACACGTAAAATTTAACTTGAAACCCAGTCTTTGCTTTATAACAGGATTTGAAAAATATCTAAATACATACTGACGACACTATACGGCTGTAACATGCAACTAATACTGGTAAATCCCAAGAGCTCTTCCTGGTCACCACCAGTGTTCCTCAACAAAGGCTCTGTTAGATCAGTTTCAAACAGCGTTCCCTGAGCATGCTGTCAAACGGTGGCCATGTGCAGCACGTGCCAAAAATGAGGAAGCCGCAGAAAACAACAGACGCTTATCTTCGTCCTCAGAAAACAACGGCGCTCATTCTTCCAGAACTTTCACAATGGGTTGTGTTGTGAGTTGCGACGCCAACTAAGTCCAGCATCCTAGAAACAGAGGCTGGAAGGCTGTCAGGAAATAGTGTGGACAATCTGCCAAAGCCCCTTAGCTTCATCTCATAACCATAAAACTCACACTCAAACTCATAAAAACGAATAACCTCAGATTTTGAGGCCTGCTAGATGACCTAAAGAGAAGCAATCTTACATTTAGTCATTTAGCAGACACTCTTGTTCAGAGCAACTTATAGCAAGTACAGGGACCAGGGACGCTTCTAGGATTGAAAGAGAGTGGGGGCTTAGCCCCTAGCATTTTCTGTCGACGGAGGGGGGGGGGGTGCGAGCGAGCTAGCCAGCGATTCCCAAAGACGTCTGTTTTTTACTCGTTTTTCGAACTTGCGGGTTACATTTTTTACGCTCAAGTTACCGACATTTAACCGAGAGCATCCGGTAAGTTTTAGAAATAAAATATTGTTATTAATTATCTTATTTCTTCGGCGGCCCGATAATAATCCCGATAATTATTTAGGGGGGCAAATAATTATTTCATGGGGGTTCTAACGACTCCCATGACAGGGACATTCCCTCTGAGGCAAGTAGGGTGAAGTGCCTTGACCAAGGACACAACATCCTGTTGACACAGCCAGGGTTCGAACCAGGTACCTTCTGATTACTAGTCCTACCGCGCCACATGACTCCCACTCCCAGACCTTCCTCAAAAGGCCTCTGCTTCTTGTCTCAGCAAGAACTGTGATGGAGCCCTGTGCCATTCTGGCACTGAGAGGCACAGGGCAGGTAAGGCTAATTTAAGAATGATGGCAAGATGGAGAGACCGATAGAAAAAGAGAGTGAGCACAATGAGAGCTTGAGGAATAAAAAGAGAACATTGAGAGGAGAGTAATGGAAAAAGTTTCTTGAAAGAGTCAAGAAAGCGAGAGAGAGGGAGAGAGAGAGCTTTAAAGGACGACCTGGACACTGCCACAGCATCTTTGTATCCAACTTTGCCTTTTCTCTTGTAATTTCTCGATTTTTTCCTAAAAGAATACTCAAAACTGAAATGTTGGTACCCCTACCACCACCAGTAACCAGCAAAATCTAGTTAGTGTCAGTGCACTATGACTTGCCAACAAGCTAATACAAACTCACAGCTGAAAAAAAGCTTGATTTTAGATAAGATTAAGTTAACTTAGTTAAGATTGGAAAACAGTAAATAGACCCATCTGAAATTCATTTTTTATATTTGTCTCAAGCTTTTGTTTTTCCAATAATCAAATGACCCTTTATTACCAATAACCATGACATTTACATTCATGATGTGTTCATTTATAATGATATATGATTTATATATTCCATATCATGCCTCTGCACCAAAGCATCATGTGTGTTATTTGAACACACAGATTAGTTCCAACAGGTTTGGCAGTTGTCATTCACTGAAGCATAGTGACACTCATACAAGTGTTGTATCTGTGTCATCCAACAGCCCTTGAAGAGGATTAGCCAGGTAAACAGACACTCACATGATCTGGCCTGCATCGACAACTATTTAGGTGAGCAAGCAATGAAAACAAGCACGGGTATCCAACTGCTCAATAACAAGTATGTAGACTATATTAGCAAATGTTCACCTCCTACAAAATAATCATTCAAACTAAATCATAGTTAACTCCCAATTCCTTCCAAGGGGAAATTTATTTCCATTAAAGTAAATCTCCCTTCTTCTTTTTTGGACAGCTCTCTTTATTTTTAAAGTAATTCACTTTATTCAGTATTTATTCACTATTCTTTAGTTACTTAAGTTATTTGTTATGGTTTTCAATATGCACACCTTCCATTTGATGTAAAGAAATAAGACGTGGTGCATCTTTCTGAGCGATATACAGAATGAGAGCGCCTCTCACCTTCTACCTCCTCGTCGTCGCAGACGTGCTTGACGAAAGACGCCCCACGGTCCAGCACGGCCTCGTCCTCCATCCTGTAGTAGTAGAAGAAGAAGAAAGACTGCTCACACTTCTCTTCCAGCGACAGCGTGGAGCCATAGAACTTGGGCTCGTTCACCTGGAGTGTGTTCGGACTCGGGGTTAGCCGAGTGCTGCTGGAAGCGTTCATTTTGTCGCCTGTTCAAGATTCATGTACAGGATTTCCTGCTCATGGGTCCTAACACTAGTAAAACAATGTCTGTGTTCTGTGCTGGCGGCTGGTGTGCTGAGCTGGGCTTCCGTCCTTGGGAAGGGCAGTGTCGCGGAATACGTAGGTACACACTAATGTAGGTAATCCATCCAAAGAGGGGGCAGGGTGGGGTAGATTGGCCAGCTTCGAGCCTAATTCAGGGTGACTACCGTGGGGGCGCAACAGCTTGTGGTCGTGCACAAAATCCTATTTAGGTTCAGCAAGCAACGGTACACACAATGTTTGGGTAACTGTAGTCACCAACTTATTCGGTGTCAGTTGAACTGCTGTTTTCATAATTGCTAGCAGACATACACACAGACATAATACTCATCTCACCACAACCCATACCCCGTCAGCCAAACCCTTCCTTCGGAACCAAGCAGGGCATCAAGTCTGTCTTGCACTCATCCGCCCTTAAAGGATTAGCCCAGCTTTACTTTAATGACATCATATAAGCACATAATAGGCCCTTGGTGTGTAAGACTCGATCATGGCCCTGGACGTCCACAGCATAGTGGCGTGAACTACAATTTTAAAACCTTGATTAGCAAACATTAGTGCAAAGACCATGTTAAGTTGCATGCCCGACTGCATAGCACCAATCGTGTCATGCCACAAAACTGTCGCTCATTGGATATTTTCTATTTTTCGGACCATACTCTGTAAACCCTAGAAATGGTTGTGTGTGAAAATCCAACTAGTTCAGCAGTTTCTGAAATACTCAGACCAGCCAGTCTGGCATCAACAACCCATGCCATATTCAAACTCACTTATATAAACTTTCTTCCCCATTCTGATGCTCGGTTTGAACTGCAGCAGATCGTCTTGACCAAGTCTATATGCCTAAATGCATTGAGTTGCTGCCATACGATGGGCTGATTAGAAATTTGCGTTAATGAGCAGTTGGATAGGTGTGCATAATAAAGTGGTAGTAGAGTGTATATTCTCACACTCTGGTCAGATGCTAAATGCATTTCATTATCTCTGTACTTGTACTCTGCATAGTGATAATAAAGTTAAATCTGAAATGTATTTGGAATGAGATATTCAACAAACAGACAAGAGTCTGAAAACAGAACAGGTGTCCACATTCTTTCAGCGCAGGTATTATATTCGGATGCACTTATTTGACGTCAGTGTGCCTGCTAGTTCAATGGGAGTCCACAAGGATAGAAATAAGGATGCATCATGTGTCGCCGAACAGCTTATAACGATCACCTCCTCCTTCACTTGGCCAAACCAGGGTTCGATCTTGGCTCCTCTGAGTTGCGCATGCAACTGACAACCATGCATGACAGCTAGACATTCATTGGTACAAGTAGGCTGTGACTATACTGACGAGTGAGGTAAATCAGCATAACTCCTCCCCCTGAACTCCCTCTTACACGCTACACCACCTCACCTAGTAAATCTGTGCATCTGACTGTGCGTACCATCTACACCACCAAAAAGCAGTAGATGCAACTTGCCAGTGGATGATATTCATACTGAGTTTAATGATCGAGAACTCAGTTCCACCTGCATTGTTAAATAACCATGTTTTGCTCTATCAGGCTTTAGTTGAGAACAGAGTTGACAATCTTATGGATATTCAGACAGATATATAGCTACATTGGTGGTCTTACGTCATTATAAAAATAAAAATATAGGAGACAAATCCTTTTGGATGGGTGTTCCAGGAGTGTCATGGGACTTCTCAGTGTCCTCTACAGCAGAGGCCACAGAGAAACAGAGGTCAGGTTCTGGTATTAGCACTGGCTGAAGAAGTGATTTGAGAATGTATTTATTTTTGGTCAAAAGCAGACATGAAAAATTGCATTACAATAGTATCCCCATGTTTGCATATTTCAACAAAAATTACATCCAACTGAATGTCTAAGTTATTATGGGGTGCACATTGGCAGTGCGGTTATTCTGCAATAAAACTAACCAGCACATTACACAAGATGTGAGGTTTTTGTTTTGTATTGTATATTTGGTGCAGTAGCCTATTCTGCTGTACGGTACTAACATTAAACAGCAAAATAGTGAAGTCGGGAACCATTTGTTTCATATGGAAAGTGAAAAGTATTAAACTTTTCTCTATTAACAGAAAATAAAATATGGATACAGCTTGATTTAACCGAAGAGATAAACTGTCGGATTCAATGCCTCCATTCAAGTCCCCAATCGTTAACTTTCTAATCCTTAAACAGGCTTCTTACTCTTTTGCCACCTATGGAACAAACATTGAAATAACAAGATGACACATTTAAATGCCCTATTTAGTAAAAAAAAAAAAAAACACACCTTTTCAAATCGACTCCTTGACGTGTGTCACATTAGCCTACTCCAGAAAAACTGCCCGATTCCTATAGCGCTTTACCTTTTTACCTTTTTATTGGGATTCACATCAGATTTATCTTAATTTGTTCTGCAGAACTTGACACCATTAAATTGACCCCAACGTTTACTAAATACTAGTGTATTAAAGTGACATATTATATTACATTGACGGTCGGGGAAAGATGGTGAAAAATGCATTCTTCACATTTTAATAAGACAGAAACGTAGCCTAACTGACGGCGGGGACTAGGGACACTTAAATGCTTTTCCGTTATTGAACATCCAGTGTTATCTACTTTAATTTAAGTATGTATGTACCGAGTTTAGTCCTAGCTCTTTTTGAGAACTGTAATTAAGGACTAAACTATAGTATGAAAGCTGGTGTCTTGAACAAGCATAAGGAAACTGCGTCTGCTATTGCCGATGAGAGCATCCTTTGTGAAGACTTAGTGAAGACTATAGCTGATGGATGTTCTTAGCAAATAATCGCTTATTCTACTCATACAACATCCATATAATTAGCAGCTTGATACAAATTAATGACACGTTCAAAATGAATATTATCCTTGCACACTGATGACTATCGAAAATAAAGATAATTTATCCCATGCTCTGAATGACAATTAATAACGCCAATGATGAATGGGAATCCACTTAGTAGCACAACTTTGAATAACGCATGACAGCTGTATAGCATGAGAATATTAAAGTCTTACTTCTTGGCGGCACACATCTCAAGTTGTCTGATAAGATATCCACACAATCCAGGAAAGTTCAGGAATTTACAGCTGGCGTCTCCTGAATGAGATTGACGTATTAGAAGGCAGCGATAAACTGGTTGAAAACATTTTCAAGTTGGTTTGGGCAACACAATTATCATACTTTTAAGGTTGCCATGCACAACTTCTCTGAATAGACTATGTTTGCACAGATTTAATATATTCATCCTACCGACTGAGGTCGGACTAGATAAACTCACAGGACTCTAAGTAGTGACTTTACATACCAGAAATGAGTTATTTGACTTTCTCTCACTGTGTCGACAGCATGTATACCTGGTAAATAAACTGAAAGCTACAACTCCTTGACCCTTAAGAGTTGCGCTTATCTGGAAGAGCCTCCCCCTGTCAACGTCACAACTCAAGTGGGAGGTCAGAGCTTTGAAACCATTTTTACCAAATGCAGGCATCCATCCAAGCGTTCATTCTTTTTATTAGGTTATAATTCAGTGTTTGATCCTTTTACGTCAAGAATAGACAAATAGATAGACTAGTGGAGACAATGACCTAAAATTCAACTTGGATATGTAGTCTACAATAGCTACAGTATACTATTACCAGTTTATATTTCTACTTAAAAGTAAGATATCACGTTACAAGGTATCACGTTACCTTAAAGTATAGTCTTGATGTGGTTTGATTATATGGCGACATCTAAATAATTAAGATTTATAGGCCACGACATACATTTGATAAGGGCAGCACATGTTTTACATCTGCTGTTTTACATTAAAACCTCCATTTATTTAATGTGGTATGTCGATTAGGGAAGGAATGCGACAAAAAAGACAAGAGTTTTCAAAGCTTGTAGGCCTACCTGGTTGGCTGGCTCACCAATTATCTTGAACTCAATCCTGTGATCCGCCTCCATCGTAAAAACTCTCCAGTTTTGACGTTAACGACGTAATTCTAGATTTAATCCAAGGGTTTCTGTATTGAGTAAACCTGGGGTTATCGCCAAATCTTGATTTTTAGACCAAAGAAACATAAAGGATAACTTAAAATAATTTACACAAGCAGGGACACAACCGCCAGGGTGACAATAGGCTACAGCTGGATTAGTACTAACGAGACATGTGTAGGGAGCTTGGAAGTAGAGGGGAGGGCATCCCTTTCACTTGCGTTTCATTAAAAAAAAGAAGTAATCTCCTAGAATCCATGTCATACATTACTCATAACCCTTGCCCTCATGGTTAGGGTGAGTTTTGACTTCCCAAGGGGCACAACATGCCATCGGGAGTATGAGGTACATCATGTCAGATGGCTAGTTTGCTAACTTTCTAACCATGTCTTAGCCCTTGTGCTCTCCGGGGGCCAGAATGACAATGTTGGACGCACACATATGCACACCCACAATGAGAAATGTAGATGTTTGATTGAACTCATACAAAGCTAAATCTTTCTGATTCATGTGGGAGTATGGTGGCACATTTCAGTGCCCAACAGGGTATAGGGTAACAATTTCATTAACTCGGTAGAACGCCTTCAAATAACGCCTTTTTTTGCTGTCGACACCGCCATGACCCAGGCCTGATCACGCAACATCAATGGCTGACATCACAAATGCAAAAACAAGCAGAAATAGTGTGGCTGGGTCAAAGTCAGCCATCCTACTTGGTTACACAACAACAACAGATATGTTAATGCTCTCAAGGTAGGACAGTCAGTTTAATTTTTAACTTTTAAACAATTCTGGCATCTATACAAAGCGAAGGCACATCTGGCCAGACAAAACAGGAATCAAGCAATCAGTGATTATCACTGTCTGGCCACAGCCATGATCATGTATTCAGAACTACAAGAAAAAACATCGACTAAAAATTTGTTTTAGTTCAAATACTGTGGTATTCATCCATACATAATAGTTTATGTTTGCTATGTATTTTGTATGAGGTTGAAATTGTTTGAAATGTTCCATGTGAGAGATAGTGGGGCTTTTGGAAGCATTAAGAAGGCATGTCACCATTTTGAAGTTTGAAATGAGTTCTAGATACAAGCGTCTGATCTGCGCTTAAGATGCTTCTTGCATTGCTACTTGGCTTCAGGTTGAAGCCCTCTCATGCGTTTGAAGTAAAATTGCCTCGAGGAACACTCTTTAGCCCTAGTATTCTTTTAAAGCCTTCATATATCTCAAAAACATTAAAGAATGCATGGCATGTGTTCAGTAAAACCCAGTACATTTTCATTTTCGTAGTAAACTGTTGATAAGGAGCTAATGTCTTGCGGTACAAGGATGAGGATGGAGAATTAGGCTTCAAGTTATGGTTGGAAAAAGGGTAGAATTAAAAGTTTTCGTACACTTGTTCGGCCAAAGAAATCTTGTCATGCTGATGGAAATGTTGCAAAACAATACCATCTTCAGGTCAACGGATGAACTGCCCCTTTCGTGGATTTTCCAGTGGGATAGTACAGTTCATTAGTCAACTCTAGTAATGCAACATTATTTCAACTTGAATTTAAAAATGGCATGTAGAATATGGAATGTGCCATTTATGGATCTGGAAGTTCAAAAAATGGATCCTGCTATTGGTTGAGAGGTGGTTCAAATGATGGAATTCTTTCAAATGATAGAATACAAAGAAATACTTAATACATATTAACTACCAAAAACACATTTCGATTTAGTCAAAAACTCACACTGAAAAAGCTTTTGTTTGTTTTTAAGCAGTAAAGGTTGTGCACGGTTTAATACATAATAGTATCCATCTATGGTGGAGATACAAGGCTGTTTTCTATGCCATCTGTCACTAAAGCTGTGGTTCATTTGATTGGTAGCTGCAGTCACTCCATCAGCCAACAGATGTCAACCAACTGGCTATATTACAACTTAATTAGATGGACTGACCTGACATCATAAGTACTCAGCATCAGAAACTAGTTTGTTATATTTCCCCACGGTCCCAATAATACAATGAAGCATAGGTTAGATAATTTTTCTATTCAGCCATGACATTGTGTTACAGCCTTGTAGCACAACTTTCAATCAAATACATTTGAAGGAAGTTTTACAGGATTTCATTATTTCGTCCCTCTTGCAATCCTTAGCATGTGATTCGCTGAACGAGCTGTATATCATCCTTCTGGGTTGAGTATTGGCTGCAGGTGCTGTCATCTCCACCGGCCAGATGTGACTAGTGGGTTCATGAAATTGAAATTCCATGACTTAAGCATTATATAACATAACAAATGCCACATTCATCAGCATCAAGGCATCAGCGTTGTCAAGATAGTCCTTAATGTAATATTTGTGTTTTGAATGTAATCAGACCGTACGATTCACATAAGGTTTCATTTGTTTTCATGGTTTTTCCACAGTTCCTCTTAAATGAGATATGCTAGCAGTTATCACAAACTGATGATTCAAAATCTAATGATGGCTTCTAATGATGTTGCATGCTCGTTCCCATTCTTTGGACATTTTTGGGGGGGGGACCAAGGATCCTGGTGGTTCAGTGTGGGAGACACAGCGCAGCACCAGAAGACGTGAAAGAGTCACAAGGTGAAAAGGACACATGAGATCAAGACGTAGTATCTCCAACCTCCTCACCCTCAGGGTTACACCTGACCCTCCACAGGTGGCGAATTCAGGAACAACTCGATGTATCTCTCATCTGGACAAAGAAAAAAGAAGAAGATATAATAGCACGTGGCCCTGACCTTGTCTCCTCAGGTACACCCAACATTTGATGACAACATGCAAATGTTCTGTTTAATACTGTAGCATCTTGTACAATACAGCTGTACATTTGTCTTAAATCACTAATCTGTACATACCCTGTATATTCTGATTATACTGTGCATATTCTGAGTATACTTATATTTATTATTCTGTTGTAATAACTGTTTTGCACTTCTGGTTGGATGCTAACTGTATTTTGTTACCCTGTACTTGTACCTGTGTAATTACATTAAAGTTGAATCTAATCTAAATCAAAAGATGGGTTTGTCAGAAACGATTTTGCGAGAGAGAATAAATCCCCCTCCCCCCTTACCGATCCGGGCCTTATCTCTCGACATGGCCGAGACGGCATCTTTGTGAGACGTGAAGTAGACCTCTGCCTCGCCGCGGGGACTCCCGTCGGGGCCATACTCGATGAGGACCCGGGACAGCGGTAAAGGGGAGAAGAACTGGGGGGAAAACGCAGGCCACAGGTCACACCGTCTGAAATCCTCTTCCGGATCGCTCAACACAGTCACATATTGTTCGAGATTAAAGTGCATTCTGCTTCCTTGAGATATATCCTATTCATCATTATGACCATTGTAAACTCTGACCTCAGTAGTAATTTCTAAATAAAGATAACCTTAGAGGATAAAGGATGATTAGAATGTTGTGATGCCCTATATGGCCTCCTGAGGGTGTTCCTTCCTTCTTCCTCTCCTAGGTGTGGTGTATTTCTTTTTCCTCCCTGTCTCCTGGGTGGGGTTTCCTTTTGGATGAGTATTTATTCCACTCCAGGCTGGTACTCACTCACTCTGCTATCTATCTTGCTGAGCTCTGGTCTCTTCTGTCCTTAGTCAAGTTTGGTTTGATTTAGTTCCATTTGATAGTTAAGGTTGTCCTTCGCTTTTGTTTCACCCTATCAAAACATGCACACTCACACACACCCTACACCACTGATACCACTGCTTCTACACACTCCATAAATTTAAATCATTTATGATTGTTTAATTTGGTTTAATTTCATTAAATAAAACTACTGTTTAAACCAAACATACATGGTGTGACTCCCTTTTTGCCATGACTGAGCCAGATCTTAATTAATATACTGTAGTATATTGTACCATACAGCTGCACATTTGTCTAAAATCACTTGAATATGTACATACCCTGTATATTCTGATTATACTGTTCATACTATGTATATTCTGAGTATACCCATATTTATTATATTCTGTTGGATTAACTGTTTTGCACTTCTGGTTGGATGCTAACTGTATTTCATTACCCTGTACTTGTACCTGTGTAATGACAATAAAGTTGAATCTAATCTAATCTAATCATGACAACGTGCCGTTATCTACAGCATTGTATATCACGCACCAAACACATCCACCTCTATGATATTACCAATTGCAGGCCATTTAAAACATGAACCACAAGTTTCACTCCATCTTCATGGAGTACATGATGTGTACATGATGTTTGGGTCATCATACCTCAACCACGTCTTCTCCTGTGGCATGAAAGGGCAGTCCTCTCATATGGACATAGTGGAGGGCCGAAGCGGACGTGTGCCCTGAACATAAGACCATACATTTACATGTATTAATCTTATCCAGAGCGACTTACAGCAAATAAAGGAACATTCCCCCTGAGGCAAGTAGGTGAAAGTGTCTTGCCCAAAAACACAACTTTATGTTGGCACAGCCAAGATTTGAACCAGGAACATTATACTAGCCCGACTCCTTTACCGCTGAGCCACCTGACTCCACTTCACAGTCAACACTACACAAACCTCACTTCACTTGTGAGTGGCTATCCACTTTGGACTCACCAGCATGTGCATGCACACATGTAACCTGTGAAGTCAACTAGTTCAACCAAGTCTTATTTTCGACAGCTCATGGCCAAGGGGTGATAGTGGGGGGGAGGTCGTCACACATTTTTTTTTATATCTAAGGATAGTGACAACAAACTGTAAATTTGTGCGGAAAGTACTGACCAGCTCTTGGGTTTGGTGGTGCTTCCTTGTCGTTCCTCCTGGGGAGCAAGGATGGCCCGGTTCTGCTAGACGTGGGCTCGGCCCTGCGCCGACCGAGAATTTCCCCTTTCTGACTGGGAAACACCTCGATATACCTGTAAACACAACCTCACATTCAGACGTGCAAAAACATCACTCTACTCCAGCAAAGCAAAACTGAATCCGTAGGCATGTGGAGGTTATGTGTGGTAATAAGGTATGACTTTTCGGCCATCTCAGAATCAGAATCGGTTTTATTCGCCATGTAAGTTGCACAAACACAGAATTTATTGTGGCGAGATGGAGCAATGAACAATGAACATATATGGGACTTAAAATAAATGAAAACACTGTCTGGGATAAGATAGAATAAAATGTAAAAAATAACGATACAACCGTACATATGGATAGAATATATATTTTTATATATATGGGTGTGAATATATACACTAGGGGTGATCTGGGTGTTAGCAGTGAGCCTACCTGTTCCCAATGAGCTCCCGGTCTCTCTGAAGAGCCTCTTCAACCATCTCATGGGAGGAGAACTGCACAAACGCCTCTCCTGTAAGTCTCCCTCTGCCATCTTTGATGAAAATAATTCCATTTTGGACTATATCCAAACCTAAGGGATGTTTTCGTTTTTCAGTAAAAAAGAACCGTGTTTTTTTGGCACATCGAAGGACATTTTCAAGAAGGCTGGAAGTTTACCGGGAAAAAATGAGACAATGTCTGCTTCCGTGCAGCTATAGGGAAGGCCTCGGAGACGAACCACACCATCCTGGGCTGGGAGATTAACTGACTTTTTCAGAATGGCTTCAGCATCGCTGTCTGTCACTTCGTACACTAGACACAGACAACACAGCACATTACTACAGACCTACGGTATTCTAGTGTTTCAAAAGTACATCTATGCCATATGCCACTGAAAAAGTAAGAAACAATGTTCTTATACCAACAAAAAAAAGCCAACTTCAACTAGTTGGGTTATGGAATGCAAATAAAGACAAATTATTGAGGCCCTTGCCTTCAACGTAGCGAGGCCCGAGGTACTGCCTGTGTTTCTCCAAAGCTTTGCTGACGTCTTCTTCGTGCTCCACCTCAATAAAGGCCTGCCCGCTCGGTTTGCCGTCATGGTTCACGGTCAGGTGGATTCCCTTCACCCCATCCCGGATTCGGCACTCTAAAAAGAGTTCCAAAACAAAAGAGGGGACGGTAAAAGTTTGTGGTATGGGTGATGCATCCCGTTTGTGCAGGATGCTGGATTCTGCACTGTCGTGCTCGAGTCGAGCCTTTTACCAGAGAAGAAGTGGAGGAGATCTGCAGCCGTGCATGTCCACGGAAGCCCTTTTGCGAGGATAACGTACACTTCCTTTTTAGAAGGCTCAGGATCGTTTCTGTATTCCAGAAGAGGTGGGTACTCATCCGATTCATATGGTGTTTCTGCCTGAAAAAAAGGAAGTACATGAAATATATCCTATATCGGATGTCACCTTCTCCTGTATGAAAATATGCAGCCATGTTGTGAAAAATGTTGTTCAGATTTTTGGGATCTTCAACAGAAAGTTAAGAATATTTTTTTTTATTATTAATAAACAAATCGGAAAAGCCATTGTCTAACAACAAATGTATTTGGGGATACAAATTTAATATGAAGGGGTCAATACACAGTTCCATATCGTCAGCCACCCCCCACTACTACAGCCACCCTAACTTAAACTGCATGTGTTCTGACTCTTCTACTCCAACAATGTTAATGTAATGTAACAACTGTATAACAAAGCATCCGAACAGGCCATCTTGTGAATTGAGCCAAGAATATCTTGCAATTCTACTATGCCCTTAGATTCACAATAAGAACACAGAAACACTGATGTCTCAAAGGCATTTGAACCCAACTATTCCAGATCAAACGGTCAAGAGCTGCCAACAGCAGTCATACGATACACACACATTATTTACTTTGAGTCATTTAGCAGATGCTCTCATCCAGAGCGATTTACAGCAAGTACTGTGACATTCCCCCTGAGGGAAGTAGGGTGAAGTGTCTTGTCCAAGGACACAACGTCATGCCAAATCGTCAACAATCAAATCCGGCTTGTACGGATTAGCGATGTACGAAGAACGGGCCCCGGGTTTGGACACCCCTGATAAACAATTTACACAAACCTTATGAGATAGTCCACGTAGGTTGATGGTCCAGTTCCACTGACTGGGAAGTTTAGGGGTGGAGGTTGTCAGTGCAGCTTGGTAATGGTACAGATGAACTGCACCACATCTAGCAGATTTATCAACTCCGTTGTTCCCTACAGACTTGCTCTGTGACAGTATTTTCCTCTCCATACGTCTTGTGAAACAGCGATGGAACGCAAATAATATCGACTTTCCCGACATGATAAAACCAGAAGCTGTCGTGCAGTATAAAATAGGTTATAAGTGGTTTAAGATACACAATTACGACACTGGGAGTTGTATTTTATAGTGTAAAGCCGGCAAATCAACTCATGCTCGATTTCCCATCAAGGACGATGAACCGTTCGAGGTTAAAGTGTAAATTAAGTGTAAGATTCGCCACACACTGTGCGTGTCGCCATCTAGAGGATTGGAAGACATTTTTCTTCTTCGAATTTATTTTGACGGACGGGATCCAACTGAAAGGGATGTACAGCGCCATCTACTGGGTTACTCTACTGTGTAGCCAGCCATGGCATACCATTTCACTCCAAGCTGTCGAACTGCCCATAATACAATTATTACGTTTGAGTTAAAATTCGGGGTACAGAGTTTGATAGGATGTTTTATACGGAAGCGTATTGCATTCACTTGATAAAAAAATATATATCCTGTTTTTCGAGGTAATTATTTCAGTTTTTCGTGCAAATTTATTTATATCCTGTTCTTCTGACTAATCTACGGAGCCCCTAAAGTCCCAAAAGTCTGATTTTTTTTATCTTGTGCGCACAAGTTATTATCTTGTGGGAACAAGATAATTATCTTGAGGGAACAAGTTATTATCTTGTGCGTACAAGATAATTATCTTGAGGGAACAAGTTATTATCTTGTGCGCACAAGATAATTTACTATGAACTCATATGCATCTCTAACGCCTTCCGATGTACACAGCCACGATATAATGGAGAGAACTGAGCTAATCAAGTTGTATTTTATGTATTATTATGTATTTATGTATTTATCACGTATTGCATTTTAATTCCAAGATGAAAATAAAACTTGATTAGCTCAGCTCTCTCCATTATATCGCATACACAATCACACACAACACAACACAATCGTTGTGTTGTGCATTTATAGTTCTTCCCTTGGCACTTATTGGTTCTCATGATGTATGATTCACGATCTAAAAAACCGACTGTGTTCGGGGTCTATCACGTTGCTATGCTCAATGACTGATGCTCTTTGTAAAAGCTCTCTCTTGTAACTTTGGATAAAAGCGTCTGCTAAATGAATAAATGTAATGTAAAATGTAAATGTAATTATCGTGGCTGTGTACATCGGAAGTCGTTATAGAGATGCATATGAGTTCATAGTAAATTATCCTGTGCGCACAAGATAATAACTTGTTCCCTCAAGATAATTATCTTGTACGCACAAGATAATAACTTGTTCCCTCAAGATAATTATCTTGTTCCCACAAGATAATAACTTGTGCGCACAAGATAAAAAAATCTAACTTTTGGGACTTTAGGGGCTCCGTACTAATCTTTTTTCCTGTTTTTCGGGGTAATATTTTTTTTCGTGCTAATTTTTTTATCTGAATTATCGAGATACTTCGAAATCTCGCGAGAACATCAACCTGCAAGTTACCGACCGAATTCGGGAAGCAGTTCCATTCCTTAATGACACCTCATCAATAAAGTAGTGCGCGATTATCCTGGGATCACTGTTTGTAGAGTAGGCATGTAGCCATATCACCATTCGTGAAAACCCATCTATTGCACCATTGATGCAGATCCCGTACGGTTTGAGTTTATCATAAGAGTCTACGTGCTACTATGTCCAGGAGATCTGAATGGGCTTTCCTTCTGAACAACCGCAAAGTCTTCAGGTGCCTGCGCAAGGTCGACAAACTAATAATAATAATACCATCTATATGACTTAAAGACAGGACAATCTCCCAGTGTCTTAAACCCAGATCAAAGTAAAACTTGATTAAACTATTTAACAAGCAGGTCATGTTTGCTTCCGTTAGCCTACATCGAGCGCTCAATAAAGAGTGAATGTGTCCAATATTGAATTCCCTCTAAACTCACCAAACAATTGGCCTGAAAAACAGAAAAGAAAAAAATTACTCAGAAAAACTGAATTAATTACCTCGAAAAAACGTTAAAAAATTACCTCGAAAAACAGAAATAATTACCTCGAAAAACAGACCCCAAAAAGATTTGCTCGAAAAACAGAAAAAAATACCTTGAAAAACAGAATAAATTACCTCGAAAAACAGACCATAAATAAATTACTCCGAAAAACCGGATTTTTTTTATTTTAACAAGTGAATGCAATACGCTTCCGTAGTTTTATTGTTTAATTATTGAAACAACAAATTTACATGCTTTAAGAAGATTTTTTGAATCCATACAAATTCGACATACAAAATACTTTTTTGGTGGCATTTCTGCCTTCGTGTATTTCTGACAGAGGCGATGTGTTTTTGGAAAGGGAGAGAGAGAATGAAAGGCGGTAAAAGAAGTAGTAATGCCTCAGGTAAAAAACAAAACAATCACTTCCCCAGTTTAAAACATCTCCCCTCAGGCTTCCTAGTAGCTCCATTTCTACACACCACCACAGAAAAATCTATAACTGGACTGCTATCAAACTCAATGATTATATTGGGTAGAACAAGGTACCAGTGCAGCATTTAGTTTAGAAGTTAATCATGTTAGAAGTTAATGTTTTGTATGTATGTAATGTTTTTGATTTCACATGATTTATAAGACCCTCTAATATTATGTAATTTGCTAACCATGCTAGGATAATTGTAGTGATTGTACACGCCAAACTTGTAGTTTATTTCTAACGTGTTAACCCCCACCCAAATAATTGTAGGCTACATTAAGTAAATTGCAGGTTTAATTACAATGTGTGTGTGTGTACGCCAGTGCTGGTGGCCAGTGAGCACATTACACAGGGAAACGGGCCTGTGTTGCAGGTAGAGCGATTGATTTTCCATTTCCATACTAATGAGTTAAGATGCCGCAAAAGAGAGCAAATAGCTGTCTTTCATAGGGCGCAACATTTATAAATACGGCCGACGCAAAGAAAAAAATGGAAATTAAACCTTTTAGTTTAATAAATGTGGGGCATCAGCAGCAAAGCGAGCGATTTGCATTTCCATTTCCCCAATAATGCAGGGTCATGATGAGGAAAGAAAGGGCAGCAAGGGCTTCTGGGTAAATATCTAATGCATAAACAGGCAGATTTAGAGGCAGACAGACAGGTGGGCTGTCTGGAAACACACAGAAGCAGATATGCAATGATTGGTTTCTGTATGTACCTTTCCCAGCGCTCCACACACACCTCCCTTACTGGGTTACAGGGGAATAGATGGTGAGCGGGTCATCCTGCAGTGTGGCGTTGTTCTCCGGTTGATGCAAAGTTTCAGGAACTGATTGAAACCATCTTTCAGTGGTTCCATCTCATACCCTTCAGTAAAACCCTGCTGTGCACTCGGAAGACAGAGAGTAAGACAGCAGTGATTGGTCGGTCAATCAGTGTGTCCGTGTGTATTTGTGTGTATTAGAGAAAGGGAGTGAGGGGGAGAGAGGTAAAGTGAGTAGAGAGGGAAAGCAAGGGATTTAGTATGAGATTCTCCTCTCCACCGAACTACTTATATAGTTTCTCTTCCACTTCTTCTTCCTGTCCTGTCCGTGATGGCGACGTGTTTTCGTGGAGTTATACATTCCGAATCCTCGGAGTGACAGAGCCAAAAGGCCCATGGGTGCGTGTTGTGAACCAGTGTCTACATCTCAGGAACAGGATGAATTGTCCTCTCTTCCTCTCATTCAGCTAATCAAGCATCGCAAGCATCAAGAATATTCTCTCTCTCTCTCCCTCTGCACCCCCCTCTCTCTCTGTCTCTCGCTCTGTATTTATCTTTCTCTATTTCTGTGAATCAGGTGCAAGTGAACTCTGTCGTGACCAATGAGCCAATGACAGAGACACTTAAGTCCATATAATTCTCTGGTGAGAAAGGGCAGGGGCGACGCAAGCAAGAGAGATAGGAAAGGAGCGAGGGAGGTGGGGGAGGCAGTGTTCTGCTACTTATGCAGACTGATCCTACACTACTTTAATGGGTTTCATCTCATTTGGTGCCTTATGTCCGTCCCAACAAGCTCTGGGAGGTTTTGAGTGAAAACCCATCCGTTGTGGCCTGGGACCATGGCTTACATGCAAACACTGCAAGTAACATGGCCAGCAAAGGAATAACTTTGTGTGTTTGGAAGCACCAGGTCTGCAGCTGAAAACTCAAATAACAATGAAAACAATGATTAGATGACACTCCCGCCTCTCTTTTTGCCCTCCCTTCCTCTCACGTCTCTGTTGCTTTTAATCCCTCTATCTCTATCCTTTCCCCTCTCTAATTCTCTTCTCTGAAACACCCTGAAAACGTTTGTCTGCTTATACAGACCTCTGCATCCATAACAATCAGGATTATACCCTGGTCGGTAACCCTTTCTCTTAATGACTCCAGGATTAGAGTTCAATTAGTTAAAATGTCACACGTAAAATGTAATAAGTTAAAAAGCCAAGAACCATCATATAATATTTAGTAGGGCCTCATCACAGTGTAAACACACACAGGCGCAATACTTTCACGATAAACAACTATAGAAAAAGAAACAGGGTAATAAAGGAAATGGCAAAAACAACATTGTATTCTCATTTTCTCCTCCCCATTCTCTCCTCCCCCTCTCCCCCTCTCTCCTTCCCTCCTCTCCTCCCTTCTCATCTCACCCACTCCACCCCCATCCTCTCCCCCCCGCCCTCTCTCATTTGCTCCCCCTCAGTTTTCTTCATGCTGTGCTGCCCAGGGCCATGAATAATGCATGGCACTTGGGCAGCGTCTGATTTAGCCAGCGTCTCATCCCTCGGAACAAAGATGTAGAATATGAGGCAGCACTCCGTTTTCCGGTTGGCGTATTCATTGGAGAGGCCGGGTTCCTGATAGAGAAGGACAGGGCCTTCTCTATCTGTTAGTTCACCTTCTTCCTTGTGTTTTGAAGATGGACTAGCTGTCTGTCTCCCCTCCCCGGGTGTGCGTGCGCATCCGTTAAAGTGTTACCACAAGTCTTGCGTGAGAGAGAAAGAGAATGACTGAAAGAGAAAAAGAGACTAATCCCTTGGGGGGGGTCGCTGAGGTGGCCATTCCCCTCATGTCTTCTTCTCCCATACACACTTAAGCATGCTTATAGGGTTAGCGGATGCTATGACTCAGTAGCTGAAAGCCCCCCAGTAGAGCCAGGCTAGTTAGCCATTATCTTGCTAATAGCACCAGACCCATTCCTCCGCTGGGCGGCTGATGAGGAAATATGATCCTCCTCTGGCTGTCTCCCTTCATCCTGAGCAGAGCTCAAGGTCAGGCAGGGTGAATATATCAAGATTGGGAAATTCTTTGCATCTTAGCATGGAATTTAGGGGAAGTTGTCGCTGGGGTTTTCCAGCCTAACACCATTTCACTCAACTGCTGCACAAGACACTTGACATCCATCTTTCCATCTGCTCACCTATACTGAATGCTAGGTTACAGTGGTGTCAAACTCGTGGCAACGAGGGGCAAGAGGGTGCAGGTTTTCGTGTCAACCAAGCACTACACTTTAGAGGGGGGCTTTAGAGAATTTAATGGCACTTAACAATAGTATGTCATTTCACCTGATCTAATGTATTATGTGTTGTATCTCTTGCTTTATATTCATAATCGTTGTGTTATGCATTTATAGTTCTTCCTTTGGCACTTATTGGTTCTCATGATGTATGATTCACGATCTAAAAATTGACTGTGTTCGGGGTCTATCACGTTGCTTTGCTCAATGACTGATGCTCTTTGTAAAAGCTCTCTCTTGTAAGTCGCTTTGGATAAAAGCGTCTGCTAAATGAATAAATGTAAATGTAAATTTACACCAGCTGATTTCACTAATGAGTTTCTCTACGTAGTGAAATCAGTTGATGTAGTGCTTGGTTAAAGTGAAAACCTGCACCCTCCATGAGTTTGAAACCAATAGGTTTGAAGATCCTCACAGGAAGATCCTGTGTTTTCAGGTGAATTAATAGATTTGTGCAATTCTCGTTTGACATTTGTCAATTGTCCCATTTTTTTACTTATTTAGTAGGTTAACTGTATTATTTATGGGATATTTCTGTAGGACGCTTGTGAATGTCACATGGAGCAGCACCAAAATGTTCCAATGTAGCTACAGAAGCTAAGTCAAGCTAACTGTTGCTCCACAAACTAAATGTGTGGACAAAGTTAGCACGCATTTTGTCCTGGAAATGTGATAATCAATCTTATTATTATACATAATAAAATGTATCTTACACAATGACAATCAACTATGTTGATGTAAATCCTTTCAGAGGCAACATTTTGCTGCATTTAATTAGCCAAAGAGGTGTCCATAAGCAATGTACTTCTGTAAAATGTTCATGTTTAGGCTCATGGGTGGTCAGTAGATGTGTGTTAACACCCATGGGTACCTATGGGTGTGTAGGATAGAGAGTTTCAATTTAATTATGTACTAAATACCTTGTTGGGGTGCATAAAGAGACTCTGAATTCCATCATGCATTGCAGTGCTCTGCTATTTATAACTGACCCACAACAGGACAAGAATTCTGAGAAGACTAGGATATGGACCCAGGTCTATGGTGACTGCAAGGCGGAGTTTTGGGTCCAGACCCTCGTGAACATGATTCCAGATGTAATTGCGTTGGTTTGAACTTGGACCTTGGGAAACTGCTGTGTGCAAGCACAGCTTCACCTTAACCCTCAATTAATCTGTTAGGATAGAGCAGTGTCCCTCTGTCCCTCACACACACACAGGAGATTAGATGTGCAGGTTGGATTGTGAATGAGGGGTGAACTGGAAGACTGCGTGGCGTGATGGTCTGAGTGTGTGTGTGTGGGGGGGGGGGGGGGGGGAAGGGGTCGCGGTTGGGGGCTTCAGAAATAAAAGTGTTTGGTTCTATTGACCTGCCTTCCTCCCATCAGCTACACTCACCTGGCTGTACAGGTCAAGTGGCTCTCTGCTTAGATTGTAGTGCTGTAGTGTGTCAGGGCGGAGGAGGGGGGGGGTCTAGTGTAGCAATCCTCTCCAGCTTCAGTCAATACTGCATCTATTTTCTGGGGAAAACACACATTGCACGTGTACACGTCAACGCTCTCTTTTTCTCTGTCTCTCCCTCTCTTCCCTCTCTGTCTATGTGTCTGTCTCTTCCCCCTCTCTCTCTTCTCACTCCCCGTTCTCGTTCCCATTGTTCTCCCATCTCTCACCCTTTCCCTATACCTCCCTCTCGGCCTCTCTCCTCCTCTCTCCTTCACCTCCCTTCTCTCCCCGCTTTCCCTCTATCATCTCTCTGTCTTTGTGTCTCTCCCCCTCTCTCTTTCTCTCCCTCCCTACCTCCCCTCCCTCTGTCTGTCTGTCTCTCTCTCAAGTCGGTCCTGTGCTCTTGCGTAGATGTATTTATGTGGACAAATGTGTGTGTTCAGATGTGTGTGTTTAGATGTGTGTGTTCCGATAGTGTCTAGTCTGTTTGCTGTCTTTGATAACATTCTGACATTTCCTCTGCCTACTCCATACCCCCACCCCACTGCCGATTCTCTGAGGGGACATCAGACAAGAGCATCCAATGAGAAGACTTCACTCACAATTAGTGGCGAGGAGCAGGGAGCCGAGAGGGGGAGATTGAACTGTCAGAGAGGGGGGGGGGGGGGGGGAGGCGGGTAGTAAGGAGAGGAGAAAGGGTGACCTCTATCCTGCCAAATGGAGCCCATCATAATTAGTTCATTTGGTGTCTATCAGACTATCGCCTCACCCTGTCCTTCTCTTTCCCCTCCCCCCCTCTCTTTCCAGTCTCTTCACTCTCATTTCCTTGTTCTCCTCTCTCTCCTTTTTCCAGTCTCCTCCTCTCTCTCCTCTGCCTCCTCTCCCTCTCACCTCTCTCATAATTTGCTCACTTCCATCTCCTGCTTTTCTCCACACCCCTCCCTCCTCCATCCCTCTCCTCTCCGGTCCCCTTCCCCTCTACTTCCCTTCCTGTCCTCCTCCTCAACCCTCTCTTCCTCTCTCCTCCTTTACCATGTCCTCCATCTTCCTCTCATCCTTTTAACCTGTCTTTGAGAGTGTGTGCGTTTGTGTGGGAGTGTATGTTTAGGACATAAAAGGAACTCACTCACACCCCCCCCCTCCCCCCTCCCCAGGCCGATACAAAGCAGTGTCAGATGAATGGCGACGCTGATATTAACTAGTGGAGGGGCTTTTAGAGGACCTATATTGAATATTGAAACAAACACAGATGCGCTCTAATGAGATGATACCGCTCACATGAATTAGCCACAAATGCAGGCGTGTGCACATTTAGATTTTTATTTTTCTCTTTCGCTCTCCCTTGGCATCCAGAGAAGTAGGTCGTCTTCTGTCAGACCTTATGTTAGTTTTCTATGTGTGTCTGTGTGTATTTTGCCGACAGAGAGGAGACAGTTGTTGTTATTGAGCTTTATAGGTGACTGCTGGTGTCATCCATCACCCAGCCTTCTGACCCAGCCTCTCCTCTCCACCCAGCCTTTCCTCTCCACCCAGCCTCTCCTCTACACTCAGCCTCTCCTCTACACCCAGCCTCTCATCTACACCCAGTGTTTCCACCCAGCCTCTCCTCTCCACCCAGCCTCTCCTCCCCACCTAGCCTCTCCTCTTTACCCAGCCTCTCCTCTCCATCCAGCCTCTCCTCTCCATAGCCTGTCCACGCAGCCTCTCCTCTCCATCCAGCTTCTCCTCTCCACCCAGCCTCTCTTCTCCACCCAGTCTCTCCACCTAGCCTGTCTACCCAGCCTCTCCTCTCCACCCAGTCTCTACCCAGCCTCTCCTTCCAGCCTCTCCAATCCCAGATGTAGAGACATGATACACCTGTCTCCTGGCAAGACAACAGCATGTATGCAATGCCAATTTCTTTTTTTTTTAAACCCTGCATCTTCTATTGTGTCACGTTGTTTCGTTCCTGTACGTTTGTCTTATGTCTGTGTATCTCGGGGTCTGTAAATAAGGTTTGAATTGAACAGAATTATTTTTCCCATCCCTCCCTTTCTCCGTCTCTCTCCTTACATCGACTTGCTCATCTGTGCCTGGTACACGCGCCTAACAAATAGAAAGCCTTTTTAAGATCTCCATCTCTCTTTATAATAAACACACAAATAGAGAAACAGACAGCATTATTATGCCCTCTCTCTTCTCCTCCCTCATTTTTTGTGGAAGAACTTCTTGCCTGCTCCCCAGAGCAGTGCGGCTTTAAGTTCAGGGTTTAAGGTTCAAACCTAGTTGACTATAAATGAATCACCAGCTGACAGTAAACAACTGACAGTAAAACTAGCAACAGAGTTGCTACTCTGCATGCTCCCATGCATATGTACAATACAGCTGTACATTTGTCTTAAATCACTTTAATCTGTACATACCCTGTATATTCTGATTATAATGTTCATACTGTGTATATTCTGAGTATACTTATATTTATTATATTCTGTTGTAATAACTGTTTTGCACTTCTGGTGGGATGCTAACTGTATTTCGTTACCCTGTACTTGTACCTGTGTAATGACATTAAAGTTGAATCTAGTCTAATCTAATATAAACCAAGGTGAACTGAAGACAACTAAAAAAATACCCATTACCTCCTCCCTAAGGGTCAGGTAAATGAGTCCCCCCCTTATTTTCCCCCCAGTATTTTCCTCCCTGACAAAAGTAATGACAACATAATAATAAACAATAACAAATAATATGCCAGTGACGGGTACGTTGACAGTGTCCGAAATTAAATCACCTTTTAAGAGTGTCAAATAATTTTGAGGTGTACAACTCAAAGGACAGAATTTAGAGTGAATAATTTTTTGAAATAATAATGAACTGCTTAAGGTGATACACAATCAGGCAGACCCATGTCTGTCATTGGTACGCGATACACTGCTGGTTAAAGCTTGACAAATACTGTATATTGTCTGAATGAATACTGAGAAATATGAACAAACATAGCAGGCAATGGCTGATTTAGTGATTGTGATTAACAGAAATGCAGAGGAAAGCCGGGATTGTTCCCACATCTGTCTTCCTTCTTTCCTTCCTCTCTTCCTTCTCCTCCCCATCCTCTTTCCTCCCTCTCCCCATCGCTCCCCTCTTCTCTCCCCCCTCATCTCCCCTCTGCTCTCTCCCCCTTCTTCTCTCCCCCCTCATCTCCCCTCTTCTCTCTCCCCCCTCCTCTCTCCCCCTTCTCTCCTCTCCTGCTGTTCCATCATTGATTTGAAGCAGCTGATCACAATCTAACACCAGGCTGAATGAAGCTCTGATATTCTGAAGAAAAACAATTACATTAGTAGTCTAGCCCCGTAATTGTTTATTATTTTCCTATTAGACAAACGGTGTTGATCAATGTTATGGAAAGAGAGCCCATGAATAGTATCAACATAAATAGATTTGCCTCTGACGTTAGGCTTAGATTACTTTTAATGACCTGTGCAATGTCACATCAATGCCACGACAAAAGAGATTTGAGTTAGCCAAATTTGATGGATTCACGGGTGTGCGTGTATGTGGCGTTTCTGAATAATCACTGTTACCTTGTTCTGTAATTGTTCTAGGCCCTTTCACAGACTTGCAGCATATCGATGATTCTGGGATCAATACTCTGATCAGGCAAGGTTGGAGGAACGAAGTCTGTGTGTGCAGGATTCTTCTGCTCATTCTTATCAATCACCTAGTCATGTCCAGGCCTGGTGTCTGTTCAGGGGTTGTCCCTCCCTCACTTCCCTCCCCATCTCTCCTCTTCATTTCAGCCCTCCATGCTTCACCCCTCCATCCCTCATCCATCCATTCATCCATCCACGCCTCCTCTCCTGCTCCATTTCTCTTCCCTCTATCACTCTGTCACTCATCCCTCCATCACTCATCCCCCATTTAATTCCCTACCTTCTTCTTAACTACCGTCTTGGTTTGTTTCTCACATTTCTCTCTCCCTCCCTCTCGCCCCCTCCTTTTCTCTCTCCATCTCTCCCTTTCTCTCTCCCCCCCCCTCTCTCACTCTTCAAACATCAACGTCCCTCTTTTTCCATTTCTAGTCTGTCCCTCTCTCCCTTCATCTCCATGCTTGTTGATAGGCAGTCTGACTGGTTATGGCAGCTTTGTGCACAGTGTAATAGAGCAGAGAGCAAATCTGAATGGAGCTAAGGGAGATTTTGTTTATGTGAGTGGTGTACAGCCTGCGCTAGGTCCCTAGACGGCCCCTGTGCCTGTCAGTCTGCATTTTGCTCTGACAAACTGTCTGACATGAAGACCACACCACCCCACCCAGGTCACCCTTTACACCCCAACCCACCCACGTCCCCCCTCTACCCCAACCCTGCCACACTGATCGCTTGGTCTGGCTTCACTTGGGGCTTCCCTGTTTTGGGGTGTGTAAACGCTACACTAAGCTTCCTTCAGGACTGAAGAGGCCTGTCTGTCTACCTCTCTCTCCTGGTATGTGCGTGTCTGTGTGCTTTAGGTTGTTTGTCCGAGTTAAGAGTTGTCACACCATCCATGTATGTGCAGGGCTTGTGCTCACTGTTCCCATGTAAAACCATCTGTTATCATCTAAATCTTTGTGTTACAGTCCATCAGCTCACAGCCCCAGCATGGGAGACATAGATGTTTCAAGTGTCTTTGTTTTACTGTGCACTGGTTCATTCTCCGGCTTTCCTCTCTTCCCCTCTCCCCTCCCCTCCCCTCGCCTCTCCTACCCTCCCCATCTTTCCTCCCCTCTTCTCCTCTCATCCCATCCTATCCCCTCTCCTCCCCTCCCTTCCCCTTTATTCCCCACCCCTCCCCCCCGCTCCAACCCATCGTCTGACTTATCACGTTGTGGCCTCTATCATATTAAAGCTGTTTAATTACCAGGTACTTCCCACCCCCCTGCCCCGCCATGGAGACAATGCCTATGCTTGGCCCCGCTTCGCTAAGTGGCCACACGTAGGTGAATGAATCTTGATTCTCTGTCCTGCTGAGTGCTGTTAATGAGTCTGCAGTGGGCTGAGGATAACCAGCCAAATCACCGCACTTGACTTGGCCCCGCCGCATCGCCATGTTCTAGCCAGTACGGCGCGGCGTAATGAATGTTGTGTTTTTAAAAGCCTGGCGCAGTTTGTTGATTTTTAATTCGCCAAGTGAGCGTGGGGGGGGGGGGGGGGGTGTGCACGTGTGTGTTTCTGGTAATGGGACAGGGTTTTCTCGGTAACCGTAATGCGTTTGTTGGTGAGTCGCTCTCTCTTGAAAGCTTTAGCCAGTGTGTGACTCCATTCACAAGGCTGTAACAACAGGAGCTGGCTTTGTGTCTAATTGGCTCCTATAAGGGTAAACAGGCTTTTAACACAAATACACACACACAAACACTTGTCTGACAATGGTAATGACTTTGGGGCTTTTAGAGGTTCCTCTCCTGTATAACCGTAGCAGTCAGTCCTCATGCAATGGACAGACAGCTTTCATACGCCTAGGGCGTATTCCAGGTGGCAGGTTTAGTAAAAATCTGTTTAACCTCAAGTTGTTTAACTCTGAAAATGCTCTCTCTTGTAAGTCATAAAACGCACTTGTTTGTAAGACATAAATGCGTCTGCTAAATAAATGTTGCTATCATACATGTAGGCAAAGGGTACACCATCAGTGACTAGAATCTTATGTAGGCGCTTGTGTCCTGTGGGGTGATTGGCTGTCATGAGCTTCCTACAGGGATGCCTTTCGGCGCTGGACGCCCAATGTTGTGAGAGAGACAAAGCTCTTCTGTATCGGTCAGAGGTGGTGTTGGTGGCCCTCCACCCATTTTGCGTGCCTCTGCCTTCTTTCTATTTGCTAAATTGAACTCAGTGTTAATCTATTAAGCAGGATATCAGGAGACAGGACATCGTGTGTTTCCACCACTACAGGACAAATAGGCATTGGCAAATATTCACTTTGTATGTCAAATATGATGAATACCAACGTGATGGAGGCTACGATCATGAACCTGAAGGCTAAATATTCCTTACCCGTTTGTATTTATATTATGTTATTATGTTTTTATATTACATTTTCAGTTGCTGCCAAGTGCGCTTCACGCCTGTAGGATTGTACCTACTGTATATGCACATTGTATTTGATTATAATTATTAATTATAATTTCACCACTTTTCCATCTGTAATATTAACTGACATTAAATTCATGGACTATTCATGGTCCCAATCCCAACCCCAAATTTAAACCAAACCCTTCCTTCCTTCCCCACACCTCAACCCAACCCTTCCTTCCTCGTACCTCTTGTAGCGTCCCCAAATCTTATGGATGGTCACTCTTCAACTGATGCTTCATGCAAAGCTTTATTACTTTAATGCAATGCATTTAAGAAGAGCTGAAAAGAGCTGAAACAAACACATATTAACATTACCATTTGCCATTTACAGGTGCCTTCGCTAACAATAGACAATCGCTTTACCAAATAGTATATAATGTTTTACCAAATTAACAAACCTTGTTCTCCGACTGATTTGAGTGCTATATATGATCAGTGAATTGCCGTAATTATTATTATTCCGTTTAGGTTTTTTAGTACTTACCCATAAGCCTATATGAAGGTCACTAATAGAATACAGTAGGAAAAAGGGGGAAAAACTAATAAAAGTCACAATATGCAAAAACTTGACTTGAGGTCCTTTATACATCTACCCAACCCTTCCTTCTCCATACCTCAACCCAAACCTTCCTTCCCCACACCTAAACCCAACCTCCCCTATTCCCCCACCTCTAGCCCTAACTCCCCCCCCACACACACACTTCCAAGAACACCCGGTCACCCACCTCTTCATCAGTGGAGTCTGGTTCTGGCTGGACCAGCTGACAACATACAGAAAGAAAATGGATCACACACACACAATCAATTTAGGATTACATGACAAAACATAAATACCACACCACTCCACCCACACACACCACTCATACAACTCAAATGAGGTTTTATTATTATACAACACACTGACAGTAGGCCTGTGCTACCCAAAGACCACTCAGATTCCTCTATAACTCTAACCTAAACCTAACCCTTGCTCTAACATTGATCCTAACCTTAACCCTAACTCCTGCTCTACCACTGATCCTAACCCTAACTCCTGCTCTAACACTGATCCTAACCTTAACCTAACCCCTGCTTACCACTGATCCTAAACCTAACTCCTGCTATAACACTGATCCTAACCTTAACCTAACCCCTGCTTACCACTGATCCTAAACCTAACTCCTGCTATAACACTGATCCTAACCGTAACCCTAACCCCTGCTCTACCACTGATCCTAAACCTAACTCCTGCTATAACACTGAGCCAAACCTTAACCCTAACCCCTGCTCTAACACTGATCCTAACCTTAACCCTAACTCCTGCTCTACCACTGATCCTAAACCTAACTCCTGCTCTAACACTGATCCTAACCGTAACCCTAACCCCTGCTCTACCACTGATCCTAAACCTTACTCCTGCTAGAACACTGAGCCCAACCTTAACCCTAACCCCTGCTCTAACACTGATCCTAACCTTAACCCTAACTCCTGCTCTACCACTGATCCTAAACCTAACTCCTGCTATAACACTGAGCCTAACCTTAACCTAACCCCTGCTTACCACTGATCCTAAACCTAACTCCTGCTATAACACTGATCCTAACCGTAACCCTAACCCCTGTTCTACCACTGATCCTAAACCTAACTCCTGCTATAACACTGAGCCCAACCTTAACCCTAACCCCTGCTCTAACACTGATCCTAACCTTAACCCTAACCCCTGCTCTATCACTGATCCTAAACCTAACTCCTGCTCTAACACTGATCCTAACCTTAACCTAACCCTAGCTCTAACTACTTTTGGCCCTAACCCACAACACCACCCCTCACCACCACTTTCAGACCTCTTTCTTACCCCCCATTTATTTTTTATTTTTTTACCTTCACATGTTCTTTGATTATCTAGTAGATTATTGACATCTGAAATCATTGTGCAATATGAAATATTACCAAACCTTTCCTTGATTTACTCTTACGTTAATGTCAAGGGGTGCCCCGTTAACTGGAATGCTTTGTTAATATTCTACATTATGAATGGACTACCTCCGTACCCCTGAGCCTCCCCTGCCCCAGCCTAGCCAACCCTCTCCCCAAATGCAGGAGCGTATCCCAGCCTTGCCTCTTAGTCTCTCCATGGGAGACCTCTCGTGAGTCACACATGAAAACATATCTTCACTAACCTTGGCTGCTGCAGAAGCAAGGACATTGTGCGTGTGTGAGGTGGTGTGTGTATCTAGGACCGTGTGTGTGTGTGTGTGAGGTGGTGTGTGAGTCTGGGACAGGTGTGTGTGTGTGTCTGGGAGCGTTTGTGTGTGTGTGTGTGGTGGGGAGGTGAGGATGTGTGTGCGTGGGAGGGTGTGTGAGTGGGGGGTGGTGTATGTATGTGTGTCTGTGTAGGTGGGGGGGGTGTGTGTGTGTGTAAATCAATGGCAGTGAATGAGAGGAGCCCTCATCTTTCATCCTGAATAAGCGATAGTGTAAACAACGTCTGCTCATCAATCTCAACTGGGTTCCCATGGAGACGGCAGCCCCAATTTCCCTCTCTCTCTCTGCTCCGAACCCCTGACATTTACAAAATAGCCCTGTGTGTGTGCGTGTTTGTAGTGCATTTGTGTGTACGTGTGTGTTTCTGCGTGTGAATGATCTAGAGACACATTCCATGAGTCTTTTTCTGAGGTATTTTGAATTGGGTCAGCTATGAAGAACCTGCAGTTCTCTAACAGTCCAGATGGGGGCAGAACTGCTTTCTGGATCTACTATATACTTTTATCAGCCGTTCTGGTAACCATAGCAGGAAACTTAGTCTGATTGGACCATTGCAGAGGCTTATGGGGCATTTGCACCAATGCCAGTGTGACAATTCAACACTCTACAATGTTGGAGGGGAGATGACTGGAGAGGAGGGGTGGGGAGAGGATGGGGGAGGACAGGGAACCTCAGGGTCAAGGTTCTAGGTTCTAGGAGTTCTGGCCTTATTCACATATACTCTGGTATTATTCACCTACTGTATGGTCATTTAGCAGACACGCTTATCCAGAGAGACTTACAGCAAGTACAGGGACATCCCATGCCACAGGCAAAATTGAAACAATCCAAACCTGTCATAAGTCAGTTCAGAGTGTGGTCCAGTGATGCATGTGAGAGGCTCCGCGCCTGGCTGGAGAAAGCAGGTTGCGATCAGAACTTTGAGTGGGCGGGGCCAGTGGCTGGAAACAACTTTGATGAATACACAGATACTGTGGCTTCATTCGTTGGCTACTGTGAGGAAGCGTGTGTCCCCCTCCACTCCAGGAAGTCTTATAACAACGGCAAGCCCTGGTTCTCACCCCAGCTCAGGCGATTGAGGAGAGGGAAGGAGGCAGCCAGGCGCAGCGGGGATTGTGGTCTGCTGAAACAGGCTAAATACAAGTTCACTAAAGCAGTGAAGGAGGCGAAACAACGCTACTCAGAGAAACTACAGCTGCAGTTGTCAGAGGGGAAACCTCCCACTGTTTGGAAAGGCCTAAAGAAGATCACCAACTACAGACCTAAGTCTCGCTAATGAGCTCAATGAGTTCTACTGCAGGTTCGAAAAGGTGCCACCACCGCCCCCCAACCCCCTAGGTCTCATTCACAGGCCCTGCCTGCTCCCTTCTGCTCCTCTCCCCCCTCTACCCCTCCCACCTCACCCCCCTTCATCATTTGCACTAACTGTATTAAGTATGTATAATTTCTGCTTTGTATAAAACCACTTGAATCTGTACATACCCTGTATATTCTGATTATACTGTTCATAATATGTATATTCTGAGTATACCCATATTTATTATATTCTGTTATAATAACTGTTTTGCACTTCTGGTTGGATGCTAACTGTATTTCATTGCCCTGTACTTGTAACTGTGTAATGACAATAAAGTTGAATCTAATCTAATCTAATCTTCTCTGTCACCGAGTGTCAGGTGAGAGGGCTGTTCAAGAGTCAGGACGCACGGAAGCCGGCCCTGACTCCGTTTCACCATCTGCCCTGAAGCACGGTGCTGACCAGTGTTCTTCAACACCTCCCTTCAGCTGTACCATGTCCCAGCATGCCTCAAGGCCTCAGTCATCATTCCCATCCCCAAAAAGGCCAAGGTCACAGGCCTTATTGACTACAGACCTGTCGCCCTGACCTCTGTTGCCATGAA
This sequence comes from Protosalanx chinensis, assembly GCA_030340685.1. Taxonomy (NCBI): domain Eukaryota; kingdom Metazoa; phylum Chordata; class Actinopteri; order Osmeriformes; family Salangidae; genus Protosalanx; species Protosalanx chinensis. Next base: position 4,982,758 of record CM059337.1, read on the forward strand.
GGTGCTGGTGCGCCTTGTCCTGGCCCACCTGAAGTCCATAATAGAACCGGCCCTGGACTCCCTGCAGTTCATATACAGAGCCAATAGGTTCACAGCTGATGCCATGAACATAATGCCTGCATTATGCACTGGAACATCTGGACACTGCAGGTAACTACGTTAGGAATCTGTTCGTGGACTTCAGCTCAGCGTTCAATGCCATCCTCCCTCCCTTCCTGGAGCGCCAGCTTTCCCTGCTGTGGGTACCAGCCCCGACCCGACCCGTAAGTGGATTATAGACTTCCTGACCAACAGGACCCAGCAGGTGAAGCTGGGGACAGCTATATCCAGCTCCAGAACAACCAGCACAGGCTCCCCCAGGGCTGTGTGCTATCTCCTGCCCTATTATCCATGTACACCAACAGCTGCACCTTACTCCACCCATCACTCAAACTCTTTAAGTTTGTGGATGACACCACCCTGGTGGGCCACATCTCCAGGGGGGACGAATCCGCCCACAGGAGGGAGATTTCAAGGTTGCGGTGCTGGAGTTAAACCCATCACAAACGGTGGAGATGGTGGTAGATTTCAGGAGGAACCCTACACCACTCCGTCCCATTCTGCTGGGGAACACCCCGGTGGCTTTTGTGGACTCCTGCTGCTTTCTCGGTGTGACCCTCTCCAGGGACCTGAAGTGGCACTAGAAATCCACAACCCCCCTGAACAAAGCCCACAAGAGAATGTTCTTTATTTGGCAGATAAGGAAATTAGTTCTACACCCCCATCATCGAGTCCATTCTCACCTATTCCATCATCACCTGGTTCCCTGGTGCAGCAGCCAAGGACCTGGCCAAACTAAGGCAAATCAAGGCTGCAGCGAGGGTGATCGGCACTCCCATGCCCTCTCTTGACTCTCTCTATGACACCAGGACACTAAAGAGGGCAAGAAAGATCATGGCCGACCCTACACACCCAGGCAATTGCCTTTTTTCCATTCTCCCTTCTGGGAGAAGGCTACGATTGCCTAGAACTGCAAAGTCCTGCCACCGCTGCAGCTTCGTCCCCACAGCCATCAGGCTGGTCAACGCCTCTGGCCCGCCACCCCTATGACTGCCACCACTGTCCATCTGTCCCATCTCAAGCAGTTTACAAGCAGTTTATTGTACTACCTCAATCACCATATTATCAGTATTACTACTGGATTTGCCTGTCTTGTTTGCATATGCCTGTCCTGTATTTTCTTGTCATGTCAGCATTGTCTTTGTTTAACCGTACTATATGTTGTAAAAACACTTCACTGTAACGCTGTCACAAGTTCTTATATGTATCTACATAAATGGCAATAAAGCATCCTGTGTCCTGCACCTATATGTAAGTGGCTTAATTTATCTTGGCTACAAAGTATTTTTTAAGTTTAATTGAAAATACATCAGGCTTAAATGTTTCTGTGTATTACTTAAATAGGTTCACACTGTGTTCAATGGAGTGTTTTCCAGCCAACTGTTCCCAAAATTAGACCAAACAAAGTCCCCATGCAAAATGATGTCACTGCAGTTGTATATTAATGATTAAATATAATTTACAAAAAATCTTTCCTCAAACGAATAATTCTAAATTAATTTGCCATCATCAGTAAGCTGTTTTAATGACCTCATGATTGACGGGGGTGATGCGGTTGAAAGAGGCTAATGTGTGTGCTTGTGTATGTGGGTAGGTGAGTGAGTGTGTGTGTGAGAGAGAGTGCATGTGTGTACTATACATGTTTGCATATGACCCGTGCTTGAGTATGTTTGATGCAAACCTCTTGTCCTGCGTGTCTATTGATGGTGCTTAGGCACAGTCCCTGGGGTGGAGGCGGGGTGGAGGGCGGGGCTAATTGCGGAACACAAGAGCCCAGTTGGGGGGGGGGGCAGGGTTCTAGTTAGTGTGACAGGTCCTGATGTCCTGGCTGTGTGTGTGCGCCTGTGTGAGTGTGAGTGTGTGTGGGGGTCCTTTGGTTAGAACTTGAATGGCACCATGTGACTGTGGGTCACACCCCGAGTGCTGTTGCTGGGATATGGGCCCTGAGAATCCTGAAAGGGGCAGGAACAGGCCACTCCATCACCACACCCCCCGTCCCCCCCGTCCCTTGTCCCTGGTGGGGGGCATGAATAGACTGGGTAACAGGAGGATAGCTGTCTGCTGGTCCCTAAACGCTTCTTTATAGACCTGGATAATTGACTGTCTTCCCCTCTCTCTCCCCTCTGCTGTCTTCCCCTCTGCTGTCTCAATATCTGTCTGTCTCAAGAACAGACCACAACACGCCACACCTCACAGCAGGTCAGGACAGACAAAGGCCAGACTAAACTAAACCAGGCTAGACAGCTAAGATCAGGCCAAGGTTGGTCAGTCAAAGGCCAGATTAATCTTGAGCAAATATAATAGACCTAATCACAACAGGCAAGGCCAGACCAGACCACGCCAGACCAAACCAACCAGGCCAGACCAAACCATACCAGGTCAGGCCAAACCAAACCAAACCTTCCAGACCAGACAAAGACTTGACCATGCCAGGCAAAGCCATCATTCCAGTCCTCTGCATGTTCTGTAGTGAACTATGATTTGGGCTTTGATGTGGGCCCGGTGCTGGGGCTGTCTGGAGTGGCTGGCTAGAATAGAGCTAAACAGGTTGATGAGACCAGCCTTTGATCATAGACACACTGTCTGTTTACAGATCAAACGCAGAACTGTAGCACTGAGGAAACAAATAAGGGGATTTAGACACACAGACACACACACACGTACAGTCCAAACCAGCTCCATAAACAATATAAACTGGCATCCTGTTTATTGAATACATTATGACTATCCAGTATCTATGCTCCCACCACGTGCATCATGCACTGCGTGTAGGACACCGAAATACGTAGTTGAGTCTACACACGACCGTCCCCCGCCAGTAAGAAACTGACAGAAGCAAGGGTTAAACCAGAAGCCACTAAGAATTTTACTCTAAAACGGATTTGGATTTACAAACATCTCACAATCTTCTCGTGGACCCTAAAAAGGACTAGTGGAATCAATATATATATATATATATATATATAATCTCTCACTATATACTGTGAAGAGTTACGTACGAATCGACCTGAGAAAACGTGATCTCCAAGTCCTCCCGTCATATTAAGTCAACGCTCTTTGTTTTCAGACTGCCCAAAACTTTTACGAAAGATTATGTGTTTAGAAGATTATGTAAAGAACATCAACTCTACCCTTTCTTCAACAAAATTTTTTACTGTGACTGACTAATTTATTACTCGTGGACCTTGGCATTGTGTGGTGAAATGTACGTTGAGTTTAGAATGCAAATAACTCTTCCTCTCGTTAGCATAGTTTAGCTTTACATCTATAGTCCGTCCCAGGCCTAGCTTCCCCCTATACTTTTGTCTTTACCATATGTCCTTGTCCCTGTCCAATATTCGGTACAGCATCAATGTATCATTATCCAACTAACCTACATAATTTCTGGTATTTGTTCCTCATCATTACATTTGCTGGAAATAAACCATTATTTATAAATATCTTCCGTTATCTGATCTGCACTACTTCCAAGAACTATACAACTAAAAATAGGAAAGGCTATTATACACTATTACATTAATCTTCCACTCCGCGGTACAGGTTTCGTGGTCTCAGTGCATCGCAGATTTTTCAAATATATTATATAAAAAAATACAAATTAAAAAATACCGCCATATCGGCAGCCATATTGTGGAAAGCAGCGTTGCTTCATTGTGATGCGCGAGAGAAACGGTTGATTGGTTCCTGGCACGAGATCGAAGGATGAGAGCACGAATAGATGCATCCCGTGAGCTGATTGGCTGTGCATCTTCTTCCAGCTTTTCCTTGTTGTGTCTTGCCACTCTTGTTCACCCTGTCAACTGTTTCTCGCGTTCTCAGTGTTGTTAGTAGTCAACTTTTCGTTAAGCCCTTACAATGCCTCCTAAGCGCCGTGAGTGAATGTATAATATTAAGGTTTTATAATTAAATAGATTTAAGTCAATTACAGTACAGTAATCCCTCGCCGAGTTTTCAAAAATATGAATCGAAAGATAAAAATTCTAAAATACTGCCATATCGGCAGCCGTATTGCAGAAAGCAGCATTGTTTCATCGTGATGCACGAGAGAAACGGTTTTCCAGGATGCTAGACAAAGAGCGCTCTAATTTGCTGGTTCTAATAAACACATTTTACGACAGTAGATCCAGCCTGGATAACTTGAGAGCTATATAGCTTGGCTGGGACCACACTTATTACAGTGCCACAAAACTAGAATAACAGGGTTGCAAAGGTCATCAGTCCCCTGGTTTAATACGTCTCTAATAGCTTTTCTCTTCAAGTCCATCAACAGATGTTGTATTGGATTTAAGTCAGGGCTCTGACTTGCCACTCAAGGACATTCACCTTCCTATCCGTAAGCCACTGAGTTGTTCTTTTGGCGGTATGTTTAGGATTGTTGTCATGTTGGAAGGTGAATGACGTACCCATCTTCAGCTGTCTAGCAGAAGGAGGCAGGTTTTCCTCAATAATTTGGGTGTACTTCGTAGCATCCCTTCCATCCTATCCAAGTGCCCAGTCCCCGCTGAATAGAAACATCTCACATTGGTTTACACCAGGGGTATTCAACTAAAATGTAAAGAGGTCCAGTTCGAGAAAATTACATGAAGCGAAGGTCCGGAAGATCAGAATGTCTAACTTAGTGTGATATATATTTAACTGGCCTAGTGCTTTTATGAACATGCATCTAATCTATACCTGCCTTGTAAATCAAATGATTTCAGGACAATTCAAAACTTTCTGACAATATTTACTGTCATGTAACACAGAACTGAAAAAAAAAAATATGCACAATATGCAAATTAAATAAAGGGCATAATTTAAAAAAAATATATATATTTAAGCTTGAATAAAAAAAATGCATACCCTTAATTGAAACAATTCAAGTATGAAGTCTCAACATATCTTATAAATTGAACTATTTAACTTAACAATTATATTTGCCTATATTCAACTCCCCCACCTTTTTGGGATAATTGAGCTCTAGCTTGTCCTGCCAGGATTTGAAACCTGGGCTTAAATGGAGTCAGGGCCATTCTCATACACATATGGATGTGCTCATTGGTGAGCCTTTTGTTTTGATAATGTTCATTGTGGAGGATGCTGCCTCACAGTTGTGTGTAGTGCCTAACATGGTCAAGAGGGCTACTTTCCTCAGACCTGGGAAAGCTGTCTCAGGGACCATTTGAAGCCAGAAAGTACAAGGGTCAGTTCATACTAACTGCTCTTTCAGGGCTACATCTACTTGGAGATCAACCACTTGAATTTGGAGAAGCCTAACATTTACCCATTTAATAGTAGTATGAACAGAAAGGAGTCTGTGCATTCTGAATTAAATGCCCTATTTTTGCTGTCCACTTTTATTTTTTTGAGAGCCATGTGCGCTGTATCTTCTCAATGTTTACCGCCTGGAATACACAGGTTTAACTGGCTGAGTGGAATCACGTGGGACGGCTTAACTCGTATGCGATTGGCCTGTGCGTTTTCCCAGCCACAAACCGATTACCGTAAAGAGGATAAAAGCTGCGCCGGTTCAAATAGAAGCGCTCCGACCGATTTTAAATCGTAACCCTCTGTTTGGGCTGTAGGTCCGGGTCCGTATGGGATAGCTTCTGGGTCCTCTGGTTTACGCCAAACATAGCGATTGGAGTTCAGTCCAAAAAGTTGACCATTGAACCTATTTCCACATGGCAACAGAATCTTCCAGGTGTGTTTTTGCTTAGCACAACCAAGACTGAGTGTGGCACCTTTTCAGAAAAGGCTTCTTTCTTGCCACCCTGCCAAACAGGCAGGCTTTGTGTAAAGCTTGTGAGATTGTTGTCACATGCACAGACTGTTCAGTCCCAAACATAAAGACTTGTGAGTCATTTAAAGTTTCCTTTGGCCTCTTGGTAGCTTCTCTGATCAATGTCCTCCTTGCTCGGTCATCCAGTTTGGACGGACGGCCTGATCTAAGCAAAGTGTTGGTGGTGCCATACACTTTCCACTTCTTGATAATGCTCTTAACAGTACTCAGAGGGCTAGCTAAAGCCTTCAAAATATTTTTTTATCCTTCACCTCACTTCACCTCTCTACAACTTTATCCCTGAGGCCTTTTGAAATCACTTTTCCAACCATGGTGAATTATTTGCAGTACCATGCATTATTAGTAGTATAATCTTCAAGACACCGCTGGTTTTATTCTGAAGTAATCAAAATCACTACAGTTGATGTCAGGTGGGGTGCAATTAGCCTGGTGCTTGATCAGGAAGTTGATTGGTTGTACCTGAGCAAGTCTAGAATGGTATACGCTTAGGGGCTGATCACTTAGCCAAACCAGATATTTCACTAATTATTTTTTATTAATTGTCCAGAATTTCGAAAACATATATTTTCACTTTGATGATGATAGTTTTGATGTTTTTTTCTAGATTTCAGAAACAAATCAAACAGGGAAAATATCTCTGTGTTGCGAAGCTGGTAAGCAAGACATGAGATAAAGGCACACACATAGCATGCCTTTACAGAGGATGAGGAGCTGTGCTTCATGGTCTCCAGCATGGTTGTTAAAAACTCCTCAACCACTGGACCCCTTCTCAAGGCACCTGATTTACTCACAACCAAGTTGACCGTGTGTCAGCTTTTGTAGTAGAGTTAAAGGTGGGAGAATCAGAATCAGAATGGGGGTTTATTCGCTATGCAAGATTAACAAACATAGAATTCACTGTGGCAGGAATGAGGAAACATAGAACATGTGGGATACTACTAAAAAAAAATGAATACAATGTAAAATACACTACAGATATGATACATATAAACAAATAATACAAATGATACAAATAATACAAATTATACAAATAGTACAAATGATACAATTAACATGGAAGTACAAATAACATAGGTACAGAGTGGAATGGGTATATATAGAACGTGGGGGGGGGGGGGGGGTGTATTTACACAGTAGTGTAAACAGTGGTGCAAAAATCACAGTAGTAAGTTTTTAAAGTTTAAAGTGTTGTGTGCTAAAGTGGCAGAGTGCAGTGGGATTCTGGAGGGGGGTATGGGGTGTTGGTGGATGTGTCAGACTGAGTCCTTAGCCCCGTTGGAGAGGGCAATAGCAGAGGGGTAGAAGCTATTCTTGTGGCGAGAGGTTTTGGTCCTGATGGACCGCAGCTTCCTGCCAGAAGGAAGCAGCTGAAGCACAGAAAGCTGATGTTCAGCTCCCACTTAAGGTCCTGGGAAAGGGTGGTGCCCAGGAAACGAAGGGACTCCACACTGTTGACCTGGGAGTCGCGCTGTGTGATGGGGGGGAGTGGGGCTGGGTCCTTCCTAAAGTCCACAACCATCTCCACTGTCTTAAGAGCGTTGAGCTCCAGGTTGTTCTGGCTACACCAAGTCTCCAGGTTGTCCACTTCCCACCTGAAGTCAGACTCGTCCCCATCAGAAATGAGCCCAATCAGGGTGGTATCGTCCGCAAACTTCAGGAGCTTGACAGATGGGTGACTGGAGATGCAGCTGTTTGTGTACAGGGAGAAGAGCAAGGGGGAAAGGACGCAGCCTTGAGGGGATCCGGTGCTGATGGACCGGGAGTCTGAGACTTGCGTTCCCATCTTAACGCGCTGCTTCCTGTCGGACAGGAAGTCTGTGATCCACCTGCAGGTGGGGTCGGGCACGTTCATCTGGGAGAGCTTGTCCTGAAGCAGAGCCGGCATGATGGTATTGAAGGCAGACCTGAAGTCCACAAACAGGATCCTGGCGTAGGTGTTTGGGGCATAGGGCTGTCCGATTGTCCTTCGAAACTACAATAAAATTCGTTCAGGTCCTCGGCCAGACGGGAGTCGTTGGTGGTGGGTGGGGCTCTGGGCTTGTGGTTGGTAATTTGCCTAAGCCCCCTCCAGACAGAAGCAGAGTCGTTTGAGGAGAATTGTTCTTGCAGTCTCTTTGAGTAGAGTCGTTTTGCGTCTCTGACGCCCCTGCTGAACAGCTTTTTCCCCTCCTTAAATCTGTAGCGGTCGCCAGACTTAAACGACATCTCCTTCTTAGACCTCAGACTTTTTTGCAGAGTTTTGCAGTAAACCAGGGTTTGTCATTGTTGTAACTCACCCTGGATCGTGTTGGTATGTAGGAATCCTCACAGAAGCTGATGTATGATGTCACAGCCTCAGTGTACTCATCCAGTCCGTTTGTAGCGGCAGCAAACATTTCCTCCACAGCCTCGCTGGTCCATTGTTTTGACTGTTTTGGTCACTGCAGGTTTACAGAGTTTTAGTTTCTGCTTGTATGCAGGAATCAGGTTGATCATGGCGTGGTTGGAGTGACCCAGTGCAGCACGGGACACCGCATGGTAAGCCTTGCTGGCTGTGGTATAACAATGGTCCAGGGTGTTACTCTCCCTGGTGGGGAAGTTCATGAATTGTCTGTATTTGGGTAGTTCTTGGCTGAGGTTACCTTTGTTGAAGTCACCTAGGACAATGACTAGAGAGTCCGGGTGGGTTCGCTCCACTTTCAGGATCTGGTCTGCTAACATGCGCTGGGCTTCTTTAACCAGCGGGCCCGGTGGCAGATAAGCACCAACCAGGATGAAGGACGCGAACTCCCGGGGGGAATAAAATGTTCTACAGTTTATGAAAAATGATTTCAGGTCGGGGGAACAATGTCTCATAATCACCGATACATCCACACACCAGCAGTGGTTGATATAAAAACAAATAACTTTAAAACAAATTCTTCTTCCCAGACAGGGCTGCATCCCAATCCGCTTTTAGCAGCTGAAATTCAGTCAGGTCCAGCATAGCGTCCACCACCTTGTCACATAGCCAAGTTTCCGTGAAGCACATAGCCGAGGAAAGAAGGAAGTCTTTGTTTTTCGCCATGGTTATCCGGAGTTCGTCCATTTTATTGTGCAGTGAGCGCACATTGGAGAGGAAGAGACTCGGTAGCGCACGCCTCCTGAATCGGACTAAAGAGCCGGCTCATCTCCCCCTTTTCCTGGTGCTAGCCTTGTTAGCATTGTCCTTTTCCATAGTCCTTTACTCAAATCAAAGCTTGTACTGCTTTTAAACATTGCTATTCTTACTCTGTACAGTTTGGAACAAACTTCCAAGATTTTTACACCATTGGCAAAACTATGCCCACTGGAGAGGAACCAAGCCTCTTAACCAGTGAGTCATTCAATAACATTCAAATACACTTCATTATTACATGTGAACACATAGTTTGAGATGCATGCCTTGTCTGGCCGAATGCTCTTGTGGCTCTTCACCTTGGCACTTATTTGGTTTCACACAATGTGTGTTTCATAATCTGACAACCCGCAACGTTTGGGGACTATCACGTTGTTATGATCAGTGACCGATGCTCTTTTGTAAATCTCTCTCTTGAATCTCTCACTTTGGATAAAAGCGTCTGCAAAAACAAAACAAAAAAATAAACATAGGATAGTGAATGCTAATCTGTGTTTCATTCCTTGAAGGCTATTAGTACAAAGAAAGCAATGTGAGATATTTTCCCAAAAATCTTCCAGGGGGACCATGCAGGTGTACCAAGAAAGGCGTAGGGGGGTTTCTGTGCAGGGTATGGAAGGCTGTGAAGCGTGTTAGTCTGTGATAGTGGACGAGCTGCTTCTGACCTAGATTAGACCCTCAGTCAACTCTGGATTACTTTGTATTACTGAACTGAAAGACAGTTATTGCAAACAGTTATTTCCAATAGCAACATTTGAATTATTATTTGCATAAATAAATAGTTTATTCTTGCTATTTTATTGTGTTTGTACACATTACTTACTGCTGCGTTTCTCACCTAATGGCTATGTATTTATGTAACATTAATATCAGGCTTGTGTTATGTAAAGATTATGGCCGATCCTGATCACTTTGCAAGCCTTACATTCTCTATTGGACAGAATAGAGCAGCAGCACAGCATTTCAAACCCTAAAGTGTATCGATGGGATCAGTACTCTATGCAATCTGTACTGCCCAGTACCACCACTCCCACCATGCACTACACAGGCTGCGTGTAGGACACACCAAAGGGTTAAGTTAAATTATTAATGAAGGCGAAACCGAACCCAAAAATATGGGGGGGGGGGGGGCAAGGCACCCAAATGGCTAGCGTTGTTAAGAGTGAAGATGTTACTCTGGTCATTCATCACCGTGGTGACACGCTCTCCCGTGAGCAGAGGCAATGTTTTATAAAAGAATAAGACGTCAGCATGCGCTTACAATCCATCCATTACCTCAGAGCAGTGCGTGCGTGTGTGTTCATGGATGCATGTGTGTGTTGTGAACGTGTGTATTAGTGCACGCGGTTGCTAATGTGTGCACCCTGAAAAATGTGTGTAGGTGTGTGTTTCCAAATGTGCATGTCCACAAATATGGGTATGTATTCACGTTCGAACATACATGCGTATTTAAGAAATGGGGGTATATTGTGCATGTCTATGTGTTTCTAACTGTGTGTGAGTTTCTAAATACATGCCCGTCTCTAATTGTCATGTGCGTCTCCAAATGTCTGTGTGTATCTAAATGTTTGTGCGTTTTTAAATATGCATGTTTCCAAATGTCTGTGTGTATCCAAATGTGTGTTTTTTAATGTGTGTGTTTCTAAAGACGTGGGTGTTTCTGAACATGGGTGTGTTTCCAAATGAGTGTTTTCATAAATGTGTATGTCAGGCCCTCCCTGCTGTGCAGAGGGCAAGGGTTAGAGATCTCCTCGTTGGTGTGAGTTCAATCGTCTTGAGGTCTCGAGTTACTATGAGTTCTACAGGTTTACCGTACTTGGAAGGTTTGAGTTATGTAGCTGCCGGCAGCGTTTACGAGGACAATTAATAAACAGTTAGTTTCTGTTTTATGTGCATTTTCTCTGGGCTGGACTTGAACCATCAATTTAATGCTTTCATAAAAAAGAGTTACAGAGTCCGGAAGAACACTAATAATATTGTCTGTTTCAGAGCTAAAGTCCCAGCACAGAGAGGAGGGGAGAGGAGATGAGGGGAGAGGAGTCTACGCTGTCAGACAATAAGACGTATTATTCTTTTGAGGAGAAATAAGAGACAGAAATCAATATGATGTGAGATGAAATCTAGTGTTTATGGTTAGGGTTACGGACACTGCACCGTTTTCCAGGTAGTCATTCTATCTGGCTTTCAATCAAATTCCATTTTGTCTCATTTATAGGTGATAGATGTGTGTGTGTTGGAGGAGTATTTTTGCACATCTGTGTGTGTGTGCGCGGGCATGTGCGTGCGGTTACATATCGGCGTATGTGTGTAGGGCTTGGGTGTGCAGTGCTGGGAGGACATCTGCAACACACGATCAGCTTATTAGTGTAGATGTCAGACAGCGGGTGGTCGAGGGAGAGAGAGAAAGAAAAGAGGGAGAGAGGGAGAAAAAGACAGAGAGAGACAGTAAGAGGGAGAGACAGAGAAGGAGAGAGAAAGAGAGAGAGATGGAGAGAGAGCGAGGGAGAGAGAGGGGGGGAGAGAGAGCGTTGGTCAGGGAGGATGAAACATGTCTCAACCAAGGAAGCAGCTGCTGTCTGCCCTGACAGAGAGAACATTTACCCAGTCCTCTCTCTCACACACACACATACAGATCTGCTGTGTTATGGTTCCATAGGCGCGGGGGGACAGAGCAGGCTGTAGGTCTATCTGTCTGTGATGAGCATGTCATTAACACTAACCACGGGCATGGGGGAGAGGCAGAGGGGAGACAGGGGGAGAAACAGGGGACCACATTGCTATTCAAATAGCCTGACACACTCTTCCCCCTTCCCCTCCTCTCCACTCATCTCCCGCTTGCCCATGCAATGTCCTGATGGGTCTTCGTTTCTGGCTGGCTCGGCTGATGATTCAGCAACTATATTCCTTCATTCCAATTCAACTTTATTTTCTATTATCGCTCGCTATCTTTCTTGCTGTCTCTTTGTTGTTCCCTCTTATTCTCTCGCTTTCTCTTGATCTCTTGCCTTTGTCAAAGACCGCATCTTCATGTGTGGACACACAAATGCTCATGCTCTCCCAACAATGCTTGTATCCTCTCACCTGAACACACTTCTCCTGCTCTCACCTGAACACACTTCTCCTGCTCTCACCTGAACACACTTCTCCTGCTCTCACCTGAACACACCTCTCCTGCTCGCACCTGAACACACTTCTCATGCTCTCACCTGAACACACTTCTCATGCTCTCACCTGAACACACCTCGCTCCCTTTCACCTGAACACACCTCTCACGCTCACACCTGAACACACCTTTCATCCTCTCACTTAAAGGCACCCCTCTTTCCGGTCAAAACAAATGGGTTGCTTCTCAGATGTTGAAACGTCTCAGTGTGAACCACTATGTCTCTCAAGTCTTCATGTCTCTTCATGTCACTGCTTGTGTGTGTGTGTGTGTGTGTGTGTGTGTGTGCGTGCGTGCGCACGTGCCAGTGTCAAGTGGCTCTCAGGTAGTTCGGAGCCGCAAACTCCTAATCCGAATCCGTGAGCCGTTCTAACAACGGCTCAGTCAAAAGAAAAGGCTTGAGCATGCCTGAAAGAGTGGCAGAGGCAGGGGCTTCCTAATTATGTTTGCGATTTGAATGAGAAAGCATTATCATAAAAGGCAGCAGGGAGGAGAGCCGTGGAGAGACAGAAAGGTAAAAGGTTTTCGTTTTAACAAGAGTGGCTGTCGCTCTAAAACAACTTTGAGGCTGGGGAAAGTCCAGGGAGGGGAGGTTGGAGGAGAGGCTCTTCTGAAAGGAAGCCACAAAGCCCACTGTTAGTGCCTGTTTAGGGGAGCGTGAGTGGGGCACCCTGTTATATTTGTGTAAAGTGCGGGGGCAGGTAAATTGACACAGGTCTTTCAGGATGGGTTTAACCTCAAGCCTAATGAGAATCCCCCCCCCCCCCCCCCCACTGTCTCTGCCGCCCCCCCACTTGTCCCCTCAATCTCCTGCCCACCAGCCTCTCTTCCCCCATCCCCTTGCCACCTCCCTCACCCATCCACCCTCTCCCCACTCCCCTTTTCCCCCACATCCAACCCCTCTCTCCCTCCTACCCCCAGCCTTCTTACCACCCCCCCCCCCCCCCCCCCCAAGCCAGCCTACCCCCTGCCTCCCTCTCTCCAGCTCCCCCTTCCTCCACATAATCTCCATGTCCGGCCTCCCCTTGCACCGGAGACTTCCACTGGGGTGCGGGGGCTCTGTTTGAATAATGCCTGCTGCCCGTTACATAAAACACCCCCTTAACCTGCCCCCTCCCCCTCACCGCGTCCCCCTGTACTTGCCTCTTTTAAATGAATGATATATTGGGTTGCTGATGAGAGGGCCGTGGGGGTTCTGGGTGGCCTTGATGTGTTGTTCCCTGGGAGAGGCCTCTGCTCGCTGCTGCACCCTCCAACCCTGATGACACGAGACGACATCCATCCTATAGCTTCTTGCTCCTTAGTCAGGGGTTGGCAACCCTGGTCCTAGGGAGCCACTGTCCTGAAGATTTTAGATGTTGCCCTGCTTTTAGCACACCTGATTCTAATGGAGGGTAGTTACGAGGCTTCCACAGAGCTTGATAACGACCCTTCATTAGAATCAGGTGTGCTGGAGCAGGGAAATAGCTAAAATCTTCAGGACAGTGGCTTCCTAGGACCAGGTTTGCCGACCACTGTCCTAGCTGATGCTCCCTTCCTCCTGCTCCCTATCTTTCCTCCTAGCTTCCTGCTCTTCCCTCCCTCTATCTCCTTACTCTTGGTTTCTGCTCCTTATCTCCTTGCTTATTTTTCCTTCCAGCATTACAACATATACTTACTCAAAGAACAGGTCTTAAATATTTTACTCTGTGTGTCCTGTGGGGGATGTTCCAAGGAAAGTCTTCTCTGTCTCTATCTAATTCTCCTTCCTTTTTGTGTCAGTGGGAGGGACATTACTCTCCTTTTTAGGAGCGTTTAGAATTAGTGCCGATGTAAAGATGCCTGCCACACCGCAGATGTCGTATTGCATGCAAGACCTCAATCAATTAAGGGCTGGGTAAGTACCCTCTGCTCGTGCTTGGCCTAACCCCACTGTGACAGAAGAGACGCAGGAGGTGTCCCCACAACAAGTTATTTCAAATCTCCATTGCTTTTGTTCTGGGGGTTCCAAAGACATTAACACCCTCTCAGCCCTTTGCCCTCCGCTTGTCATCCAAACGGCTAATTCTCCCACCATCTCTGTAATCCCCACGGAGTTTTTGCCGGACTGGGGCTGAGGGGGCAGAGAGGAGAACTGGGACAAGGGGGAGGAATCGACGGGTGCTTTTGGAATTGACGTTTTGAAACGTCCCTTTGTTTGCAAGGGGTCCCCTGGGGGGGTCCATTCAATAGGACTAACGATAAGTGACAGGCTGTTAATTGAGGCTATTTAGTTGCCATCAGAAACATGTCTGATCCCACTCCATTGAGACCGAGGAAGAGGGAAGAAATAGTTGCATGGTATTTTATTTATTTATTGTAGGGACAATTTTGTTTGAGTTTGTACTGTTATTGCCATGGTTTTGTACAGTGTTGTAAACACATGGCAAACTAGCTGAGATTTAAAGACGACTTTGAGGTTTTCATGATTTTACAATGTTCTTTATCAGTGAACCCATCACGCCAAGACTATTTATGCAGATACAGACATTAATGTCTTAAACTGCACCTCAACACTTCATTCAGGTTTGAACAAGGCTTTGACAACATGATGTGTGATTAACGCCTTTGCAGGGCAAAACAGTCATTGACCACAAATAATATTCAAGTATCCAAACTCACCGTTCAATGTGAAATCGCGGGGTATAGGCATCTCATGCCTCAAGCTATTTTCCATCTGCGCATCTCTCCATCTTCCCGTTAACCGAGAAGGAAATAGTCATCACCGTTCAGGTTTTAGAGGCAAAATGATGGCGCTAATGATCGGCTCCCGTACAGTTGATTTATGGAAGGGTTTAAATGCGAGCCGTTATGAGCTAGGCTTTTAGCGTGTGTCTGGGTGTCAAGGTGTGTGTGTTTGGTGATGTGTCAGAGGGAGAGAGGCTGCTGGGCCAGGCTAAATAGTCCCATTATTTATCGCATCAGAGCAGGCTCTCTGAGTGGAACAACCTCTCTAAATTGAAATATAGGTGAGTTTACTCTTCTGATTACGGTTTACTCCTGCAGCCTGCGGTCATCATTAAACAGCCCTCCACCAACAGCATAGCCACTCAACCATGTGAGCAATGACATCTCATTGTGCTGCGGAATTAATGTGCACGCACCAGGCCCTCGCAAACCAATGTATTTTTGTTGAAGGATTCGGATGCATTCGCTTTGTCCTGTAAAAAAAAAAACATTCTGAACCTTTTCAAAACGTAGACCAGGAGTTGTGGTGTGTTGTCCCGAAAATTAGATGAAGGCCTATTCATAGATTCTATGACTTTGTTTCATCAAGATGATTAGACATATGGTAAATTATTTGGCGTGAACATAGCAAGCACGTAAACGGCTTTTTGTACGGGTTAGGCAACATGGGGCTCAATGATAGGATCTGCCTAGTCTTTTAAAGGTATCAGCGAGAGAGGAACAAACGACAAAGCATACAGTCTATAAACTCGAGCTGTAATGATGAAGCTATACACTGGTTCTGCTAGGTGTTTTCGTGGCCTAATGGAAAGGTTACAGGTCAGGCTAGGTGTGGGACCCCTAGTTTGATACGTAGGCTAAGGCAAACAGTATGCTATGTTGAGAAGACTGCTCGGTCTCTCTCTCTCCCTCTCACTCTCTCTCTCACACACACACACTCTCCATCAATCTCCCTCTGTCTCCTTCTCCCTCTCTCTCCACCTTTTTTGTGCTACTCTGAAAATCACAGTACCATCCCAAGATTCATTAATAATCAATTTAGTCTAATTTGGACCAAGTCAGCTCGTAAATGGGACACTTTATCCCTCTATATAAAATATGTGTATATTGTGGGGAAAAGCATGCTAAAATCTAACATAGATTCTAATGACTTGTGATACATATTGTATTACGATATACAGGAATTTGAACTTTGCAAAGCAGAAGTTGTTCTTTCTCTGTCCTGTGGAAGATGATGAGGGGGCGGGCTGCCATCTCCTACAGCTGTGTGAAGGACAGAGAAGTATCGAGTTCTCTGCTTATCACACGGAAGTTATCTGCAAAGACCACTCCCTAATATTAAATTGTGTGTAATAAATATGCTGAGTCAGGGAGACTTTATGAACCAACCTCAACTCTGTTGCGGATATGCACACTATTTTCGACCTAGAGCTCTATTTTCGACCCAGAGCTCTATTTTTGATAGATAGCTGATCAGAGAGACTATTTTCATTAAAACCATATTAGACTCAAAGTACGCAACACCGTATCTCTTTCAACGAACACGCTGGAAAAAAAGGCTTACACATTCTTGGATATTTTGACAACTCAGAGGATAGTAGATAAAAGGCAATTTTTCCCAACAATATGTATGTATTTGTACCTATATACATAGATACACACACACACATATGTATACAGGGAGTCATGGGGCTGAGAGGTTAGGGAGTCGGACTAGTAATCAGAAGGTACCTGGTTCAAACCATGGCCATTCCGACATGACGTTGTGTCCTTGGGCAAGGCACTTCACGCTACTTTCCTCAGGGGGAATGTTCTTGTACTTGCTTTAAGTCGCTCTGGATAAGAGTGTCTGCTAAATGTACATAGTACAAACAGTGTTTGTCTCTGTTTTTCTCTACATCCACATTTATCTGTTTTTCTCTTTCTGCGTTTGCTCCGGTTCTCTCTTCCTCTCCATCTCAGTCTGACGTCCGCCTAAAGAAGGGATGTTTGTGGCTGGCGGTGGCTGTCTGTCCTAACACGTTTACCTCCTGCCATCAGCCCTCATTAAACACCTGCTGACGGCCCTGAAACCCAGCGCCAAGCGAGCGCGTGCTCTCCTCCTCCCTGACACGTCAGCCAATCCCCTGACGGCGCCAGGCTGGGCCTCCTGCTGGAATCCTAAAGCATATTTTTCTAATTTATGGAAGGATAATAAATCAACGTTAAGGTTTGGACAACGACTTATACATCAGTGAGAGGTGTCGGCAAACACACATCTGAGGTCCTCAGCTCATCAAACGTGTGTGCGTGTCTGTGTGGAAAGGATAGTGTGTGTGTGTTGGAGCATGTGTGTGTATATCTGTGTGTGTGTGACAGTGATAGCTGTAGTTTTATTTCAACTTCAAGTTGGTTGAGACAGTAACGTTTCTTAATGTCATTGCGTGGAGGTGGTAAGTCTGAATATTATGGATATGGAATAAGACCATTAGGATTTACTACTAGGGGATGGTACTTTATGGTACTTTAAATGCTTCATAAAGTTTAATGCAGTAAAATATGCATGCGTTTGCATTTTAATATTCATTAACTGGTCTTTCCTGTTCTGGTAGGTCACCTGTCCTACAGCCCAAAGCCTTACACTGTAGAGAGACCAGAAGCATAATTTGTGTGTGTGGGTGTATGTATGTGTGAAGGGGGGGTACTCGCACTCTGTTGATTATTGTTGAGGCCTTTTTATTGTTCTTTTGCAACAAAGTTTTACACTGTGGAAAAGAGAGAGAAAGAGTGAGGGAGAGAGAGAGGGAGGGAGAGATTAAAACAAAGAGATAATTCTACTTCAAGATCAAGAACATGGATGTTTGGATGAAAGGGTTGAGGTTAAGCCGTCTCCCTCCTCAATGTTTGCCAACACCAGAGAAAGCATTTCAGCACCTCAGACAGCTCCCGAAGCCATCGACACAACCACTGACAGCTTTCATTCTTGAATACTCTCCTGTAAGATTGTGTGTACCTCTGCGCATCACAGTTGTTTGTACTGGGCATTGACAGTTGCTCACACATTGTTTGTATGTGTCTTTGTGTGTTTGTGTGCGTGTGAGGGGTGGTTTATGCCACTATGTCATTTTATTATGTGTGTGTGGAGGGGGGCGCGAAGGGAGAGAGTCAAGCTGTCGTTCCTCAGGGTCAGGCCTATCAGAGGTAAACCAGGCATGGACTCCTGCCTCGTTATAAACTGCAGGGACCTTTCAAACCTGGAAACTCCAAACCCCCTCTCTCACCCCGCCCCCCTCCATATGCATGCAATAATTAACGCTAGTGTGCACGTGAGCCAGAATGCCTGCGTGCGTGTGATAATTTTTCTGTCCTGTGGTTTGCCTCAGTTCTGCCTCTACAACTAAGGATCTAATCAATCTGCCGCCTATTAAATTTGTTAATTGATAATGCATACTAATTAGACCTGGCTTCGTTATCAGGGCGATGAGGAGATTGTAGGCACACGTCCAAATGGACTTTTAAAGCAGAGAGTGTGGGGGTTGGGGGGCTGCGGCATCAGCACTATGCATTACGCACGTGTGTGTGTGTGTGGGGGGGGGGGGGTAAGCTGGTTGGTGTGTTGGTGTGTGTTCTTATTATGTGTTGTGGCCACAAAACTGAATCACAGCCATTACTGTATGTTGTGGTAATATTAGACAGATAGATTCACATTTCCAACACCTACAAGCACAAGCTTGCTTAGATGAGTGGCCGATTTTGATCCATACCATATGAACAATTAAAATGTAATTGTTAAGACAGAGAAACAGGGTACAATTATATAACAACTGGCACCTCTGGATGCCTATTAGATAGTTGTGTAGGTGTGTATGTTATCAAATACTTTTGCTATATGTAACACACTTTTATGTGCGCGCACTGTATGCGGGGACATTCGCATGTATGTACACATGCATGTTTTTTCCCACAATTGTGCGGGAACGTGTGCACGCGCGTGCTGCGAGTGTGTTGGCCCGCGCGCATGCGAGGGCAGAGCTGCCAGCTGGGTTGTGGCGGTAATAAAGAAGGAGAATCAATAGGCCATGCAGCAGAGCCAAGGAGCAGCCATTCATCAGCCTGCTTCCTGACTCCCATCATTCATCACGACCAATGAGGCAGCAAATAGGAAAATGACTATTTGTATCAAACACATCTGCACTCATCCACTGAGGTATTTTATTCCCATTAAACTCGCACCGCGGAATATGCCATTTTCAACTGTGCTGCCCGTGTGTCTGTGTCCCTCTGCGTGTGTGTGTGTTGTAGGTGTGAATCCATAGAGAGCACATTTGGGCCTCTTGTCTTCTTCCCTGAGAAAACACAGGGTTATATGAGCCGGCATCCTAAGGCTTAGACACCTTCCCCTAATCTTAGACCTGTTCTTCTCTCTGTCACTCTCTCGCTCTCTCTCTCTTGGTTATCTCTCTAGCTCTCTCCTCCTCTCTTTCTCTCTCTCGTGTAACTCTCCCTTTTTCTTTCCCTCCCTTTCTCTAAGGTGTGTGTATGTCTCGCTAGATGGTGTGTGTCTACTCGTATATCTCCTGGTAGATGGTGTGTGGTATTCTGTATGTATCTCTCTCTAATAGTCATGTTCCTTAGCCTTTGCTCAGTCTGGATATGACACAGATATGACACCAGCCTTTATAAAAAAACATTCATTTAGTAGACATTTTGATCCAGACTAACTTACAGCAAGTACAGGGACCTGAGGAACGTAGGGTGAAGTGCCTTGCCCAACAACACAACATCATGTAGCCACAACCGGGAATCAATGAGCCCAATGCCTTAACCGCTGAGCCACCTGACTCCCACACATATTAGCTGGTATGTATGTGTGTATGTCTTGATTGGATGTAGCGGGGAGGACTGTGGTCATTATGATCTAATTTCCCATGAAATGGTGAAATTATTAGGCTTCTTGTTTTATGGGCTGTATGGAAATATTTAGAGGTGATCTCTACCATCAATCCCAGTGATAGTGTTTGTTTTCAGCCTGCCTCCTCCACTATTCTTAAACACGTTTGCAGTGTGTGTGTGTGTGCGTGTGTGTGTGTGTGTGTGTGTGTGGGAGGGAGGGACAAACCGACAGACAGACAGAGAGATTTCCATGAAGTATTAAGGGCGTGCTCATATCAAACACACACATGCACAATACATACACTCAAACAGTCTGGTGTGACATTGGACAGCTATATTACCGAGGCTTTGGTCCTTTGACATTGATAGGATGGTGTGTAATAGACCAAGGTCACTTAACAGATATATTCATCTGTTCTTTGTGTCTCGTAGCAAAATCACACAGACGTGTGTGTGTGTGTTTGTGTGTGTGTGTGCTTGGGTCCAGGGATCCTGGGTAATACCATTACAAACGTTCATCCTCATAATCATCACTGATTGGACACATTTATATTACACATCCTCCATTACCAATGACATAGAACACTTACCTTTCTCAATATCATTCAGTGCCATAGGCATCCCATAATGAGATCCCACAGGCCTAACTTTTGAATTACCTCAGATAAATACAGACAAACACACTTAGAAACAAATCCATCATGATGTTTATAAAAGGCAACAATGGGATGTTAATCAACTTTAAGCTAATCATACTGATGTATTCATTCATTCATTTTCTACTGCTTATTCCCGTTAGGGTCACAGGTGACTGGAGCCTATTCCAGTTACTTCTGGGCCGTAGGCGGGGTACATCCTGGACTGGGGCCAGCTAGTCGCAGGTCTATCACACAGACATTGACAGACAACATAGAGACAACCATTCACTCACAAGTCATACACTAGGGGCAATTTTTCCGAAATATCCAATTAACCTACCACATGCACCATCTTTGGACGGTGGGAGCAAGCCGGAGTGCCCGGAGAGAACCCACGGTAACACGGGGAGGACATGCAGACTCCACCCAGAGAGATATGGTCGGGCCCATTCTGAGGTATCATGCTTCTTTCATCAGTCCTCTTCTATTCAGACAACGTAGCTCCCTCTCTCTCTTTTGCTCTCTTCCCTCTTTCTCTCTATCTCTAGCTCTCTCTCTCTCCTTCTCTCCCCTTCGCCCTCTCTCGCTCTCTTTCTCTCTCCTTCTCTCTCTTCGGCAAGGCCTAAATTGTGCCTCAGCTTGCACCTTGCATCAGGTCCCGCGCCAGCCTGCTCTCTGCCGCCTGCTCCTGCAGCCGAGGGAGAGTCATTGACAGGGCGAGGAGGGCTTTCAAATTTATAGAATTCATAGATTTTTCACAAATGAGTGAACACAATTTCCTACCAATTTCCTTATTATGCAAATATTCAAAATATCGAATCTAGACCAATTAGGGACAGCCACAGCTCCGATTTTACCGGTTCAGACCTTAATTGCAGAAACCATCAAATAATTACGTAGCTAATTGGAAATATTTGTGACAGATACAACAAATTCTAACGCAAATTACATTTCATTGGAGGAACCTCCTTAGCCTACAAAAACGATATCCTAATTCCACTAACATAATGAAAGAAATTGAGTACTTGTTATCACATTTAAACAATTCAAAGCTTTGTAATGTGGAATGATGAAATTTAAAATGAAATTCGTGCATCATTTTCTCAATCTTATTTTAAAAGCATTTTAACATGTAGGAAATGACTCCCGGCCAGTGTGTCATAAATACAATGGAAGGAATAAAACCGAAAGATGTAGTACGTGAGTCATCTCAAAACCCATACTTTTATTATTTATTTATTATAATTATTATCTAGGCTACGTGTAACATTGTAAACCGTTCTATTCACATTGATGAGGGTTCCAGAGCACGAAGTGAAGGACACGTTTATTTTCCTTTGTCTTTGTACACACACACACACACACACACTTACACAAGATACTTGAACGTCTTGCTCCAGTACCGGTTGGCTTTGGAGCTGGTCTACCGTATGTAAACAGGAAGCTCCGTGCGGGTGGCAGCTGTAGCGTGACCGCGCCTATTTGTCAGAAACTCATAAATAAGGCACGGGTTGATGTCTCCATTCGAGGGGATATTCTTACAGTATTTAACCGTTTAGGACGGAAAAAAATGTTTCCCTTTAAGTTCGCTTCGGTTAAATGACCAAACGATATGGATGGTTCTAGACAAAGCTGTTTTATATTTCAGCACCTTCCGACAGACTAGACCAATCTTGTAAAGAAATAGTGACTAGGCAGCGATAATAGTAATAGTAATAATAAAATATTACGATCATATTATAATAGGCTTAAGTGCTATTATTTTTGCATATTGTACAATTATTATCAATATAGTTTTTCATACGACTCGGAAAACCACGTACATTTATGAGTTTCTGCATTTAAGCAGTTACATCAAACTGTCTTTTTCCTATCCCCGGTCTTCTTGTTTGATTGTCTGTAAAAAATAACAGCAATGAAATACCTTGAACACGGAGGCAGAAAGGATGATGGTATATGAATAAGCATGTGTACTGAAGCTGCCACCAAGAAGTATTTGATACAACAAATGTGTGTGTGTGCGTTACAAGCTAGTGTAGGACAATGAGAAAGTGAGAGTTAGTGATTGATGGCCGGACAAAGTGGCAACACCAGTAACAGGAAGTGGGCCAGTGGAAGACTGAGTGTGACCTATTCCTGTCAGGAAACTCATTCCACCCAGCCTCCCCTAGTCTTCCCCAGCCTCCCCCAGCGTCCCCCTTCCAACCCCCAGCCTCTTGGCCTCCAAGCCCCCAGCCTCCCAACCATCCAGTATCCAACCCCCTATACCCCTGGTCCCCCAGCCTGCCAGCCAGCCATCCCTCAGACTCCCATCTTCCAGCTGTCTATATATCAGCTGTCTGTTTCAGCCTATTTGTGTAGGTAATCAGTTGACCTCTCTCTATCTCTTTCTCTATTTCTTCAAATTCAGTCTCTTTCACATACCATTGCCCTCCCTCTTTCTGTCCCTCTTTCTTCCCCTTGCTCTCTCTCTCTCTCTCTCTCTCACTCACTCTCTCTCTCTCTCTCTCTTTCACTCTCTCACACACACCTCAGTTGTGTATTTCTGCTGCTGACAACGGCTGGCCCTGGTTAGATGAGGCTAATCTAGACTAGAGGCAGACAGCATTTGAAAGGTTAGAGAGCAAGATGCCAAACACCATACATACACACTCTCTCTCTCTTTCTCTCTCTCTGTATCTCTCTCTCTCTCACACACACAGACACACACAGACACACAAACACACACACACACACTAAATACACATATGTGTTATATAATATTTGTGTGGATGAGTGTATGTGTCAATTTCCCTGCAGTGTTCTCTCACACAACCTCCCTAACGTTCGGTTTGATATTCCAGTAGTGGCTGAGCATCAATAGACTTTCTTTCTTCCCCCCTCTTTCTTTCTTTCTCTTCCTCTCTTCCTCTCTCTTTCACTTTATTTATTCCTCTCACTTTTCTATTTCTTTCCTTCTCCCATCCTGGGGTAAATTGTTCTATCACAAAAGAGGCTTTATTATTTAATAATTTGCTCATTAGAATTCTGATCAGTTTTCAGACAAATCGATTTCCTAAGTGTAAGGTTTTTTGTTGTCGTAAAGACCATTGTAAGGATTTAACTTCATAGCAACTGATATTACAATTTATAAAATGCACTAAAATCTTTCATTTAGATTTTCGGAGAAAAGAAATTGTTGAGGAAATTGTCATTTGATTATGATTATAGGTAAAGGACTGCAAAGCATTTCATATTTTTTCAGGGTTACTGGTGGCAGATTTTGAGGACAATTCTAAACCTTACACAGTCCAACAACCACAGGGAGGATTTCACTGCTGCCTGATTCCTGTTTCTCATCCGACCCAGCCAGTTTGAACAGAATGTTCCGTTAAGTCGATAGATTTGTTTGGTCTACACGTACGTTCATGAACTGTCATCTTTAGCCTGATGTCTTGTCTGAGTTTCTTTTCGAAATTACAAAATCAAGTCAAACACTATTCACTAATCGCGACAATTAGCCACATCATTATCGGACAGACGTTACTGACGTGACTTGTACTTCTTTTCTCTCCACGCGGGACGCGTGCCCCCGCTCTCATTACACGCGTTGATTAAAGCGCAGATTAACCAGCAGTGGCCCTGCGCGCGCCTCACTAGCCGTTCGCTCAATATCAATTAGCGGTCTCGCCAACAGCCGCGTGTCCACCGGTGGGCCCTCGGTCTCAAGCCCCCCATCAACCTTTGCCTATAGTGACTGTTACTTATTGGTTTGAATAAGCAGGAAAAGACCAATAATCAACAGTCTGGGATAAATCGGACCGGACGGGGCCTACGAATCAAGATTTGGCGTTAGATTTAACCCTGCTGTCTCTGTACTGGTTTAAACATTAAATTACCTCGTTAACGCCAAATCTTCATTTGTAGTACAGGCCTCAGGTAGTTTCAGGGAAATGCAGGTTTCAGCAAACAGCTATCAGCATGATGGCCTCACATATTTGGCCTATTTGCGGTCTTACAGCAAGGACGTAATAGGTGAGGTAATTTTAAGTCAGAAGGATGTTTAGTTAAATTAAATGAGGAACCTTGTTAGGCCAATGCAACTCTGCTCAGCCACGCAGGTAGAATTAATTCACATTTCGCCTTCCCTGACCAAGCGGTGTAGAAATTCATTTAATTATGGCTTATTGTATTTATTTAGGCCTTGGCCTATTTACTTATACAACACAGTCAGAGTTTGCTTACCATATCTAAAATGGCATTAGCGTGGGCCTATTATTAATCAAAATGTATGCTACTAAGCTAGATGCCTAAATAAACGGTGTTTGTTTATGTGTAATGGTCAGAACAACGATAGCCAAACCTATAAATGGAACCTACATCACACTTGGCAGTTGGCATTATTTAAGTATGAAGTTATTGTTAATTCCTATAATAGACTTGATTTCACGCAGAAGATTCGAAGCCTAATTATATTTAAAGATATGATATTCAAAATATTCCTCCTGGCTTCACTGGAATATGTATTTAATGTAGGCTACATACTATATTATTCTTGTACCCTAGATAGTGTTGTGAATTCATTCGCTTTGATTCTTTTCTGTCTCTGTCTGTCAGAGCTGACTGTGTTGCTGTTGTTCGTCATTCTAATAGCCGGTAATGGTCTTCCGTACAGGGGGCTAATTGATTGATTACTTTTGGTGCACGCATTTGTAATTGTGTAATTGATAGCGGGTAACGCAGACCAGCGGACGCAGGCAAGCAGCCAGCCGGGTCCTATAACATCCAGTATTCTCCCCTCTGTGCATTTAACTTGAACTCAGTTCATAAGTCTGTAATTTTAGGAGCTGTGCCAGTAAGCAACACTTGCTCGGTTCATTTGCTTTCTTCGGAATTAAGGGTTGAGGTCGACAATTAAGGCACAGGCAGGCGTTATAGAACCGAATTTGATGTAGACACGCACCCCCCCCCCCCCCCCCGGAGACCTATGCTTTTCCAATTAGAGAGAAGGTATAGTTTTATAATTTTTGGTAATATATTCAAATATGCCGTATTTCATGTGTTATATCAAACAGAAAATACGACGCCTATAGAATTAGAGCACAGCTTACAATTTACTTCGATAACCTACAATGTTGTAGGCCTATGTCACACAATCAGATCTCTAATATTTTCAAAGATGTCGGTCTTGAAATGGACGATAATTTCAGTGTTTTGTCTGTTCTGGTCTAAAGGCCTAGTGTATCCATCCGATAGGCTAAATAATTCCGTAATTTTTTGTATATATCTATCTTGTTTTCCATTAACTTTGAATCAACACAGTGGCAGGTCCATTAAAACGTCCGCGCTCCACCCTTCCCATAAGCGCTCCTGAAATTAGGGACGGGAACTATTTCATCATCTGCGGATCCTCGAGGTGGACTACAGAACGCTGGTACAGACAAGGCGGCGCGAGGAGCTTCACTCAGCATATGTTAACTATTATAAGACGCGTTGATGGAAACACATATAAATTATGGGTAATTGACATAAAACATGACAAAGTGTTTTCGTTTTTCGGAGCAAAGCGACGCGTATTACGGCGTATCAGCTCCGTAATGCGACTGATTAATGAAAGAGCGGCTTCGAGCTCACGTAACTGATTCTGTGAAAAATGAGTTTTCTGTTGTCATTCCGACAAGGCAGCAACTGCGGCCGGAGAAAACTATTAGCCGGCATCATTATCAATAGCCATATTTTCAAACTCTATTATATCAATAAGACTAGAATGTATTCAATAGTTTAGTTCATTTGGAAGTAATTGATTAATAATCTGAATTTATCAATTTACTTCCACACTTTTCACTAACAATCACGGGAAAGTGTCCCATTTACCAGCTGACTTGGTCCAAATTAGGCTAAATTGATGATCAATTAATCTTGGTATGGTACTGCGTTTTTCAGAGCAGCACAAACGTGGTGGAGAGAGCGGGGGAGAAAAACAGAGAAAGAGATTGAACGTGTGTGTGTGTGTGAGAGAGAGAGAAAGAGAAAGAGAATGCATGGGTGGGGATCAGTGGCGAGTGAGGGGAGCCGCATTCGCAGGCATAGACTAAATTTACATAAAACAATAGATGTGTTCGTACTTAAAGCTTCTTATGCGCTTATCGTTTGCATGCATGTTTGTGGGTGTGTCTATGAGTGAGTGTGTGTGTGTGTGTGGTGAGGTCAGACCCATCATTGCGCACGTCCGTTTGCTGGGGGCAGGATGTCCAAGGTCAAAGACACCTCATAGTCGTTCTTTAATCTGTTGAGGCATTAAATTACATCACGTGGCTTTGCTGCAGTTTGATAATCACCAGCACATGTTTCAAATTTAAAACAAATCAGAGCCACCAGTGACCCATGTCCTTCCTTTTACCTACAACTCCGCGCGTGTGTGCGTCAAGTTCTGCGTGTCGTTCGTGAACTGTTGGACACAAAGGGATTCGAACCTCAATGCTTCTCATGTTAAAAATCACGGATGAAATTAACTATACCTTTCTTTCAGTGTAATTGTGTTTTCATTTTTGATAAATATCACGGCAGCCTAACTTAACTTAGGAAAGCGGCAGTGGTTATGTAATGTGAAATGTGACAGTACAGACAATTCGTATCAGTCCATAGCTTGTTCAATGTTAAAATAAAATTATTAATCTGCTTTTGCACGTCAGCTCCTGTCGCCCATATTTGGTTAGTTGGTTTTCATCATACTTTTTCTTTGATCATCATCCTGGCCTAGCTACGTGACACACAGGTTCACTAGCTCATTAAGGAAATCATCCTTCAATACTGATTATTTTATTTGGAGCCATGATTATCTTTCGGTGAGCGTGATTAGGCCATAATGGAGTCCAGGCCGGGCGGCTGGGGGCTTAATTGGGCCAAGAGATGCACAGAGCCGAGCGACCAGGACGGGTGGTCGCAAAGACTCGGGAGAGAGGGTCACCGACGCATGCCCCGACGCCCCCGCCCCCCCCCCCCCCCCCCCCACACACACACACACACACACGTTCACACACACGCACCACACATAGTTGATTATCCGAATCAAATACTACAAATGTATTATCTGGAATGCCCAAATATGTCATCAAATCAGCTGCACGAGAATGTAATTTGTTAAACTGCCATTTCTGTGGATGTGAGGTCGAATTTATCTTTAGATATCTGTATTTGAGACACCGCTCGTACAAGTCGCTGTTCACCTACAGGTTCGAGAGTCAACAAAAATATCCTGGCAGAAATAGGCTATATAATAGTACAGAGACTATACAGCTGTATTACCTGGTCTGCTCGCAGTAATGACGAAACATATTTTCATACCAAGGCTGTACACTGCATGCATGTTCAACGCCACATCTTTTGGCCAATGGATTTAACGCAGGTTGATTACCAAAAAACCGGGAAGAAAAAGGACACGGAATTCTTGATCTTTGAAATTGCTCTACAAAATTGCATTTGTTTTTGGTGTGCTTCCATTAGAAGTGTCTCCTGGCGTGTAAACACCCGCTCCACACTCAGACGCGCTGCATTAACCCGGAAAGATGGTGTGTGAGACTGTTTTTACTGCTGGGAGATTGATGTGGTCCAGTCAGGGAGCATGAGTGAGACGTAGACCTATTTCTAACAGGTTCCACTATTTATTACGGTAATAACACCTTAGGAGACCAAACCGTTGATGGAGAGAGCTATCTAAAATAAGAATACGCCATTCATTTTAATCATACATCATCGTCAACTGCAACAATGACGAATGCCTAGAAAGCAATGTGTTGATAGATACTGAAATAGAGATATCATTTTGTACCGAAAGAGTAATAAAATATTCTGCATTTTATTGATGACAATAATGAGAATAACAACAATAATAATAACATAATAATAATAGGCCTCCTTAGCAGGTTAATAAACTGTCGTTGTTACATAGAACAATAATAAAATAGTGTATTCGTTATATTTAATAATAATCTCGATAGTGATCTAACAAAATAGTAGGTTATTATAAATAATAGTGATATAGTCTGCATATTTCTGTAATGTTTACATAGATTTAAAGAACCCTGAAAAAATCAACACATGTATTAAATTATGATTGTATTCATGTCGGCAACATCCCCCCAAATAAATATACATTGATATGTTTCATTCGTTATATTTTTGTTTCTCCTGGGAGAGGACTTCTAAACGAATAGGCTTGCTTTAATTTGACCCTCGCACAATACCCTGGACTAAAATAACAGGACTGCGTTGCTATGTATTCTAAAACAAAGCCACAATATATTTACATATGTAAGACGCGTATAGCAGCTTTCAGACGGCACACCGCTGGCCCAGTTCACGACAACGCCTCTCCATGGCATGTGTGTGACACCAACTAATGTTCAATAGATCCGGATCCTTTCTGTCCAGTTCAACAAATCACCAGTGCCGTTCTTCAGTTGCCCGTTCCTTATCCTTATCCCACTTGCGACAAACTGTCGGCAGATTGTAGCAGCAGGAAATGGGCTGTAGGGGTGTCAGGCGGGCAGAGAGGCCGAGCAGAGAGGCCGAGCCGAGACACTTCTCGCTCGGACGCGTCCATTGTGCCGCGGTAAAGGATCCATTCAGTCCTAGGGCTGGTGGTGTATTCACTAGTAGTGACATCTGTTAAAAGCTCAGCACAGAGAGGAGCAGGTTGAAACAGAGGAACGTAGAGAAGACTACAAAGATCAATGGTTGTCCTGTTCATATGGACTGATCCTAAATGAACTAAATCATTTACGTCTGATTTTGTTTGAGGGGAATAAGTAACTTTAATTGCATCCGTGTTGATGAAATGTCGATGGCGCTGAAGCAAAAGATCAGTGAGAGCGTAAATCCATCTGCTAACGGTTTATTTATTTATTTCACCGATTTGTCTCCACAAAGCACCTGCCACGAGGCATCGGGGGATATTTAGTTTGTGGATGGGTAGAGAGAGAGAGAGAGAGAGAGAGAGAGAGAGAGAGAGAGAGCAATATTAGGCCTGCACAAACTACGGTCTGAGAACCATCTTATTTGCTGAGCTGTAATTTACAATAGACAAATGACAGCACGGTATGAACCGTTTCAAATGAGAACAAATTTACTCTGATTGTCCTCTAATAACTGTGATGACAGCATGTAGATTTAACTTAAATTACACGATTGGCTAATTGTCTTGAAAATGATTGTTGGCATAATGTCAAACTTCACAAAAAGTTGAGGAAGTGTTTTTCCTCTGGTTGAGCAGTAGTCCCAAAATGATTATGATTGAAATTATAGACCTATTATATGAATTTGCCACATTGTGAGGCTGCTGTAAAATTATCCCATAAAAGCTTCAGACGATTAGTCTATTATCGTAGATCACGGACAAGTATCAAAAACGTTTTAATTGCAGGAAGATTATTCTTCATAAAAATTATCCACTGTCCCCATGGATTCAAGCATTGACGAAGTGGATTTTAAAATAGAGCCTATATTATTATTATTACAGATTATTAACGAATAACAATTGTTTTATATGGGCTATCGTCATGTTGGCCGGGTAAATGTAAGAATGTGACTATGAAAAGCTAACAAATCAGATCGTAGAACGCAACGGGATGAAATATTCGCGGTTGTCCAGCGCTAGATAGACCCTACGTGCGGTGGCTTCAATCTGATTGGCTCTTATTTGAGGTAGCTAACAGGTTCTTTCAACTATTAGGCGCCTCCCCATCGCTCCAAAGGCCATTATAATGCAAGAGACCTCCCTTTTAAGCACAACGCGAATCTTCTTTCATTTAGACGATACTTTTGTAAATTGCGTAGAGTTTTTTTTAAGCGCGTCTCGCCCTGGAGCGCTACACCATGCTCTCCCACGCCGACCTCCTGGACGCTCGGCTCGGTGAGTTATCATCGCCAAACTCCGGTCTTCAACTCTACTGTAAGCTATAACGGAACTTCTCATTAAACATCATGAATTGACCATGACTTCTTAATACTGACCTGAACCTCTACATGTCACCTGTTGTATTAGCACAGCAAATACATGTTTAGAAATACCTTAAATCGAAAGATTTTTTGTGACATTATTCAATTATTATTGCCTATTCTGTTGTAGAATAGTAGGCCTATATTTGAGTAGTCTATGTGTTATTCTATAACTCATTATATCAGCACTCAGTGACAGACCCGCTAGCTCTATGTTAACACTAACCTTCCGCTTCAGGGATGAAGGATGCCGCGGAGCTGCTGGGTCATCGGGAGGCTCTGAAGTGCCGGCTGGGAGGCGGTGTGACAGATCAGGGACACCCAGGCAACATGGCCCCCGGCCCGGACACTGTGGAAGGAACCACCATTCTTCCCGGGGACGACATCACTTCTGTCGGATCCAACCAGCAAGTCATGCCTGTGAACAACAAGGAGCCGGAGAAACAGCAACAGCAAAGCTCGAACCAGACTGCAAACCAGCAGAAACAGAAGCGGCACAGGACGCGCTTTACCCCGGCGCAACTCAACGAGTTAGAACGCAGCTTCGCTAAGACCCACTATCCAGATATCTTCATGCGGGAGGAACTGGCGCTAAGGATCGGCCTCACAGAATCCCGAGTGCAGGTACATTGTTTGCATTACACATGTACTTAGTTAAGACTAAATAAAAAATATATAAAATATTTTTTATGATAACCTGTTATCAAGCATGGTTGTGCTTTTACAATTCAATACAGAAAGGTCCATCATTATGCGTCATGGTGCAGGTTTAGCGTTAATATTTGATTGATATTTGATTGATTTACATCTTGCACGTTAGTGCCGAAAGAAAATACTGACATTAT
The DNA here is from genome assembly GCA_030340685.1 of Protosalanx chinensis. Lineage (NCBI taxonomy): Eukaryota > Metazoa > Chordata > Actinopteri > Osmeriformes > Salangidae > Protosalanx > Protosalanx chinensis. The sequence continues at coordinate 5,013,974 of CM059337.1, forward strand.
TTTAGAATTACTCAATCCAATACTCTGAAATGCTATCACAAACACACTGTGGATAATGCATCAGTATAAGCATATTTCGTGGATCAGTTCAGTGTAAAAACGATGTAGGCTAAAACAGAATTAATTACACAATCAAACACAAAAACGATTATGCTAGATAAAGTCTTAATTAATTCACATATATATCAAATAGTTTCGAAGTTTGAATGTTAAGAAAATCTTTTTAGCCGATCGAATTGTAGCCTATTATTTTTGTTTGAATTGGATGGGTGGGATGCACTGAAGTGTATAAAAGTTGTTTATTTACAACACATGGTGTACTGTGCATTGTTTGTCTCCTTGCGTATAATGAGTAGATGGCAGACCCTATTAAACCAAATATTGCCCAGTCTATAGAGTGAGAGGTTTATTAAACAAAAATGTGAAATGAATGCTAATTACCTTCAAAAGAACAATGAGAGCCAGTCATGGTAATATTAACAATCTTCTGTTTTGTATCGACGAAGATTAACACCCATTTAGAAATAGCGTTGTTGGGTAGAAATTCAGTCTCACCTCCCACAGGTCATTGAAAATGCGCTATCAGCAACAACGACGTCTTAATATGTCTCAAGACCAGCCTATATTGTACTTTTTAATGGAATGAGAAATTGCATTTTCTTTCCCCTCGAGTGTAATGAATTCGGTCGAGGTTTCACGGGTGACTGAACGGAATGAGAGCAAGGTTTCAGTTTGAATACGGCGGCACCAAATCACTGCCATGGAGCGAGCATTAATCATGGCTTGAGAGATAAACTCTTTATATAAAAGCTCGGTATAATAATCTACACCCTCCTCTCTCTCTTTCTTACTCTGTCTGTCTGCTTCTGGCCCCCTCTCTTTTAATTCCCTTTTTCTCTATATAATTCAGAATGGAACAAGATAGACGTTTTACCAGTAAATAGCTTACAATTAGATCACCGTGTAAAAAAGCTGGTTATAGGCTATTGTTACTTAAAAGTACGCTAGTCGTTTTGAGAGAGGCTCAGGTGAGAAATTGTTGAAGAAGAATTACATTATGATTATCCAGATAATTGAACATGACTAACGATTCCAAAAATCGGTTTAAAGCGAAATTACTTTGAATGTTTGAGTTGTGAGTACGTGGACTCGGTGATGGACTCGGTAGCTCACTTCTTCTGCTGTTGTGTTGCAGGTCTGGTTCCAGAACCGACGAGCCAAATGGAAGAAACGCAAGAAGACCACCAACGTGTTCCGCTCTCCCGGGACTCTGCTCCCCACACATGGGCTGCCTCAGTTCTCGGCCGCGGCCGCCATGGAGAACAGCCTCTGTTCCTTCCACTCCAACGATTCCCGTTGGGCCACCGGGATGCACGGGGTGTCCCAGCTGCAGTTGCCTCCGGCCCTGGGCCGCCAGCAGGCCATGGCACAGTCTCTCTCCCAGTGCAGCCTTGGAACCGGCCCACCACCTAACTCAATGGGCCTTTCCAACGGCCTGTCCTCCAACGGTTCCGGAATGCAGTCCCATCTTTACCAGCCGCCTTTTGCTGGAATGTCCGCCTCACTCTCGGGGTCCACAAATGTATCAGGCTCGTCCCAGCTCTGTAGTTCCCCGGACAGTGATGTTTGGAGAGGGACCAGCATCGCGGCGCTGCGCCGCAAAGCGCTTGAGCACACAGTGTCTATGAGTTTCACCTAGTGACGTTTCAAGATGTCCCCCGTGTGGTTCTTCAATTGTAAACTCTGTCAGTCTGGTGAAAAACAAGAAGACATTTTCACTCAGGACGTGGTATGTTCCGAGGTAATAGAGCTACAGAAAGAAGGAAAGAGAAAGAGAGAGCTGAGAGACTGACAAATGTTCAACTTATTGTTCAGATGACGCCACCAAAACCTCGAAAAGAGTATAGAGACGGTGAGACCGTGTTCGAGGGTATCGACTTTTGTTGTTTTCCCCAAGTTCATCTACTGAAAATCTATAGTGGTTATTTTGCGATTCATTGAAACCAAACAATTGTTGTACTTTTTGTTCACTTGACTGTGTTGCGCGCGTTAGATAAAGTATTTATATAAAAGTTGTTCAGGTGAAGTTGTATTATGTTCTGTCTAAAGTCAGTGAAGTTGCAGATGAATTTGACGTGCACTAAATGGGAAATGAATTGCCCTTTGCGTGACGCGCTGGTTGCGCGTGTTATTCCGTGGATTTTTCCTCCAGCTACTTAGAGAGATACGGGTCTCGTAGCCAATCCTTGCAAGAATTAAAACGACAAAATAAATCAACAATATTACGTTTCCAATAAGACTCGCCAGCATGTCATGGCCACCGAAGCGACAAAACTCGGTTAGGCTTAAGCCTTGAAGCCACCATATATAAATAATATTGAATCACCCCTATGTAGGATGTTTTGTATAGATTAAACATATCCCGCTGGTCATTTTGTGCCATGTTTTAAGTATTGTGTGTGCTTATTACTGGAATGGGTTGATCTGACAACTAAACGCACCTCATTAACAGGTTTATATGAATCGATTGTAAATGAACAAATAAAGATCATTTTCAATCATGTAAAAATAGAAGGGTTTTGGTGTTTCGTGTTGACTTCATGTTGAATTTGACATGATAAACGAATGCAGGTTGGAAGCATATGCTTGTGCAGAGATCGCGTTAGTTAAGTGGACGTTATCAATGGTTTAAGATAGTAACTGTTCAGTGACAGAGACAGCAAGGTCAGACTCCAGTCTCCTTTGAGAAATAGGCTAGTCCACTTGATAAACCCCAGTTGGTCACCCCCTCCGGCCAGAAACGAAGAGGTCAGAAACACGTGGCGGTCACTGCATTGACCATGCCAGTCATGTATTGTGCTGTGTCGCAGTCCAACGGGAGATGGTGGATGACAGGGTAAGACTGCCGCCGAATTAATACGCTTTCACAAGCTCTCAGGTCGGGCGTACTACTATTTCTGAATCACTACAATTTAGTAAGCAACGTTTCCCCACAGAAAATCTAACGTGGTCTACTTTTCGGTTGATGGGCCAACTTTTCTGGGGGTAGACAATATACCTTTAGTCTTCTTCTGACTAGCATAACCATAATACACCATGGTTTTTAAATGCAATTTATTGTCAGGCGCTTTTCATGGAGGGTGGTTCAAAGCGTTACATTAATCTGCCTATACCGAAACACAATGTGCAGCCAATCCGTTGAAATGATTCCACTTTATTCGTTGCACTTATTTGTAAATGCTATGATTGCGAGGCCTTTCGCTCCCAGGCTCCATCACAGAGCAGAACGTCTGTTTAGAAACCAAACCGCAGGCACATAAATTAATTAATTAATTAGTGACCGGGTGACCTGCGCCGTTCACAGAAGGCTACACGCTGGTAAACTTCTAAGTGGAGTTGCTGTGGCAATGTTGTGGATTCGTCACAATTAACATAATTAAGTGTATTACTTTTCACATATAACTGTGGGGATCCACCTTTCGATTAGCCTAGCCTAATTTAGATTTGTTTGCGGCAATTGCCAATTTATTATGAATATACCAAAACAGTCAAAGGTCAAGAAATAAATCAAAGTTCAAAGTTGCGTTTTTCTAGCTAAACCCTAAGAGTTACCCAACTTACCCCAGTTAGTTAGACAAACGTGCCGCAAGAGTTTGACGAGGACAATACTGTATGTGTTTAATTGTGTGTGTGGGTTAATTGTGTGTATAGCAGGAGGTAAACCAAGTTTCATTAGAAGTAGGGTTTTTAAATTTATGAAACACAACAACCACTTTATTTCCATGTCTGAACAGCCCAAAAAACACTTTGTTCTTCAGTTTATTGCACTGTTATAGCATAGGTCTGATCATCATCATCCTTGATATGGATAGACACAGCACACTATCAAAACCACACAGGGCAAATGGAGACATTTAGAGCATTTATGAGTATCTCAGACATGTAGCAGGGAATCAACTAAACATACAGGGCAGTTGTACCTGAGGATCAGGGTTGAAGACCATTGTTTTAGGGTTCAGACTGCATGGAGGAACTACAACAAGGCCAGCAGCCCTGCCATGGCTTTACAATGACATTTAGTCATTTAACAGACACTCTTATCCAGAGCGACTTACAGCGAGATTCACAATCTTCTGATTCCTAACCCGATTCCCTCACGGCTCAGCCACTTGACTCCCTCAAATGTCAGCTAGGTTGGATTAGAAATACAATTGTAGCGTTTGTGATAATCTTTTTTACCTAAGCACCCTGAGAAAATAATTCCACTTTTTGGACACAAAACAATCAAATTATAATTAAAACCATGGAATGATTACCATAAAACAGCCAAACTCAACAAGCTATTCCATGTCTTGAGGTTGGGTTTGTTAACGTATATTTTTGGCATTTTGTGGTGGAATACTGATGCATCTTCAGACTAGCAAAGCTGTGTTCCCAGTCGCAAGTCGATATGTCCTGTTGCCAAGGACAGAGCTCTGGCAACCGCGTAGAGCAAAAACATTCACTGCTAAGGCTACCACGCAGCATGGTCGACATGGTAACCGCTATCATTGGAAAGCTGGATGTTGGCTGCTGGCCAGCTCCACACCCGTCTACTGTGAGTGAGTCTGTTCGGGAGTCTTTACTGTAATTCGGGGTCCAGCCTCTCAGATTCAATCTCCGTTCAGTGTGTGTGTGTGTGTGAGAGAAAGAGAGAGAGAATTTGAAGCTTGGCTATATGAGAGTGTGCGGGTGAGAGAGCAAAATATGCGCATGTACGACTGCACAGTTGTTGTGACATTGTGTGTATATACTGTAAATGTGTGTGCAAGTGTGTGTTTGTGCATGCAAACGTGTGGTAATGTAACAGATGTGAAATCACATTACCCAAACGCTGCAATTAGTCTCAGTGGCTCCCAGGTTAATGAGTTTGTGGAAATGTGCGACCCATTCCTCATTAGGTAATCTCTCACACACTGATTAGAGAGATGGAGGGAAAGGGATTGCCCAGAGATGAGGAGGGAAGAAGATAGAAGCAGAGAGAGAGAGAGAGAGCAAGTGACAGACAGAAAAAGGAGGAATTGACTAATTCTGTAGACAGAATGTATTCCTGTCTGTCTAGGAGGTAGACTGTGGGAGGGGGGGGTGGCGGGGAGGGGCTGGGGTAAGTGTGGAGTGGAGTGGAAAGGAGCAGACGAGGGGGGAGGGGAAACCGGGTGATAGAGTTCTGTAGCTCTATAGCTCAGTTTCCTCTGTCTCTCCGGGGAGGCAGAATAGCCCAGAGCCAGACCGGACACAATAGAGGACGGCGCAGGGACCAATTAGCAATCAATTACCCGCATGTTTCTGTTCGGCTTCCTTTGTGGTCCTGACGATAAGAACGAATTACTGCTCAAGACCCCATTCCCTATTCACACCCAGGGCACCTGCTGTGAGCCTGCGCGTGTCTATGAGGATGGTGTATGCATGTGTATGCGTGTGTGTGTGTGGGTCTGTAGGTCTAGGAGCATGTGGTAGCCCAGCGATGCATGGCGTGGTCCTGAGAATGTCACATCCAAATGTTCCTTTCTGTACTAGAGCAGTAAACTGAAGTTTAAACTGACTTTATGCTACCTCAAACCCAAGTGTCTCTGGAGGAGGGGATCCCTCACTGAATTGCTCCTCCCAAGGTTTCTTCAATTTTTTTATCCTCTAGTGAGTTTTTCTGGGAGTTTTTCCTTGTCTTCCTTTAGGGTTTAGGTTGGAGGGGCAGTGAAGCCCTCTGTGGCTCTGTGTAAAAAGGGCTATACAAATACATTTGTATTAGATTTTTGGTCCTGCGATGACCACTCACACACTTCTGAAAGACAGACTCAACTCAAAGACGAACTGTATGCTGGGGTCTCTTCTTACTTTCACAGAGACTGTCGTGTTTTTGTCGAGCTTACGCACTTCATATCTGAGTGTGTCGATGCAATGTCTATACTGGCAGCTAGCTTATGCTTTTTCTTTCACCATAGGCTTGCCTTTACTGATTTCATTATTCAAGGGGAGGGTCCTCAAAAAAGTGGAATGGGCTCTTTCTTCTTACTGCACAGAACCAAAAGTCAAAATGTCAAATGTCAAATTGTCCTTGCACCTACAGTCTTGCAAAAATTCAACACCAACATTCTGTCTGGCTTTCTTTTCACTGTGAGCTTAGAGGTCTCCTATGGGTATGTGTTTGTTTGTGTGAAATAAATTTGATTCAAATATTTTGCTAATATATCACTATGAGCATGAGCAGAACTACCTTGGGGTTCATTGGCTTCTGGGACACACAAAGCGAATCCTCTGGGATAGGCTGCACACACATACCCCAGGTATCTGAGTGTGTGTGTGTGTGTGTTTGATTGTGTGAGTGTGTGCTCATGATATCAAGTGAGCAGCTCCTCAGCCCAAATCAATCATCATTAACACCAGCATCTGCTTAGAAGCTCGGCAGAAAGCCATTTCCTTTACCACCTCCTTCATTCCTCACTCCTCTCCCCTTTGCTCATATCCCCTACCTTCCCCTCTCCTCTTCTCCCATACCCTTCATTCCAACATCAACAATTTTCTCTTTCGGTGGGTTTCAATTTTCAGTACAATCCCTCCCTCGCTGTGTATCTTTCCCTTCTTCATGAAGTTTATCCTACTGTCTCATGATCAATACGTAATGATGTTGTTATTATCCGAGTGCACACGTGGCCACCGTGTCGGTATGGATGACTCTCTGTCAGCGACGTGGCGCCTAACATTTATTTCCCGCTAATGGGTCGTCGCTGCGTTACACAAGCTGGAGGAAGCCCCTGAGGGTCTTTAAACCTCGGGCGCGCATGAAGACACACATCCAGATGTACATAAATGCATGTGCGTGTCCAAACATTGAAGCACACACACACTAAAGTACACACACACTCTCAATTGAACTCATACATGCACCTGTTGTGTGGAAGTCCTCATTCAATTGTACAGTCTCGTTTTCCAAACCGCGATCATTTTAAAAGCAATTAAAGGCTTGTCTGTGAGGAGGCTTGTTTTAGAGACTGCCCCCCTCCCCCCGGGGCTGCTGAGAAACGCGCCGTCCATTCATCCAAACAGCCAGGCGCGGATCGTTCCTTGAGCATCTGTGACATTCTCCAACGGAGCCTCCTCATCTGTCTTGCCTAAGCAGGCTTGGTTGTGTGCATCAACATTCATTATCAGAGCTGTCATTGGCACGCCTGGGATTTGATTGCAATCAAGTCACACGCATTTTCATGTTGGATTATTTTCCTCTTTTTCCGATATGTGATCGCAGTGTGGAGAGAGGAAGGGTCTGGGCTTGGCCAGGGTCTCCACCGCAGGTACCCATGATACCATACCAACCCAGCAATCTGAGTTCAGACCAATTTTCTGTTTCCACACGCCTGTTATCCATAATTTCGCCACACACACCCACACACACACACACACAAACACAAACACACACACTCCTCTTACGCCACAGAAAGCCCCTGGCAGACCTGACACAGAGTATTGCATTGTGGGATTCATCCAGACAGGAACCACCTGCCCTTCCGTTAAGGGATATGCTTTAGGATTCCCTCTGTTCGCACTGTTGCATGGCGGTAATCCCCAAACTCTCCTGTGATACCCTCCCAACCCCACCAGCCCTCCAAGCCCCTCTCTAACAGCCAGGAATCCAGGAGAAGTCTCCAATCTCATTGTACATCTGTATAATGACAATAAAGAGCATTCAAACTAATCCAGGGACGCACGTGTCTTCCAGCTTGCATCTTATTCACCCACGTGGAACGGAATTCCACTTGGTCTTGCTGGTCTCAAAGAGTCCAGCTCTCTGAGAAAACCTTCAGGACGTCAGTTTCTAACAGTTCAACACTGTCTCTTAGTGGTGAGCTCTGGTACTGGCAGTCTGTATCTTGTTGGGCTTCAACTCTCGTTACAGGATTTGTCGTCGACTTGCCACCTCATGTTGAGAAATACCTCATCTCTGGTGGAGTTTCGAAGCAAATCTTTCCAGTGACACTGCTCTGCTATCATATGCATTCTGTGCTGAGGGTGTACGCACGGCAAACCTGGTGTATTTGACTGCGATCAATACATTTATGCAGTGTGCTGAATCATTGTCATCGAGTGCATTGATTACGTGATGTAATCAATGCTTATCAGATTGGGCCAGGCCAGCAGGGCCGGAGAATGATGAAGTAACACTATTAGAGAATGACAGTACCGCCCAGATCAGACAAACACGTCCACAGACACACACATATGCGCACACACAATTATACACAAACTCTACGGCAGTTTTTTACAGGAATTACCAAAACACCATCAACAATGAACGCTATGACAGACACCCCACAAAATCACCTCACATCACCTCTGCTCAATCCCCCACCCCCCCACTCCCCACCCCCCATGCAGTCTCAGGGAGGGTTAGCGGTGTGTGTCCATTGCTCCTCATTACCTCAAGGTTAATGAGGTTGGGGGGGGCATGAGAGGACAAAGGCAGACATACGAGGAGAGAGGATATGAGGAAGGAGTAGACGAAATGAGGGAGAGGAAGACAGGAAACAGACAGGAGAGCAAGAGAGGAAGGAGAAAAAGAGGGGGGAGGGAAAAGAAAGGAGGAGAGTAGAGGAAAAATAAGGAGGGGAGGAAAGAAGAGGACAGGAAAGAGGAGAAAGAGGAGATCCAAATAGCTGGAGGGTGGTAGGAGAGGAGAAGTAGAGCTAAAAGGCAGATAGGTAAGGGAGAGGTAGAGAAGCCTGACAAGGAGCGAGGAGGAGAAGAAGAGAAAATCCATCTCTCGGGTCATCCCTCTGGTCTGGACAGGCTGGATAAAACAAGGCGTGGTCATCCATTACGCCCCCCACAGGAGATTAATGGATCTGCCTGAAAAAAGGGGAAGGTGTTGTATGGGGGTTGTGTGAATGTGCAGCAGTGCCACTGCTAGCCATTTGCGTGTCCCCCTCCCCACTCCCCATGATTCACTGACAACATATTGGTATATTTTTACGATTAATTTTTCTGTTTGTTTCATTTTCATTAATTATTTTTGCTTTTTGGTGCCCCCCTCACCACTTTGGTGCTCACCCAACCACTTGGTGCCTTATGCGCAGCGCATGATGTTTGTGGTGGGAGTTACTGGACAGTACATTGATCTCAGATTTCTAGCCTGCTACTTCAGTTTGTTTATGGGTGTGCACTAATTCCATTATTAACTTTAGTGTTTGAAATGCTGTGCAGCCTGTTTATCTTCTGTCCAACAACAGAGTATGTAAGGCTTGCAAAGGGGTCAGGATCATCCATAATCATAACACAGGCCTGATATCAATGTTAAATAATCTCACATAACCAGTAAGTAGGGGTGGACTGGCCATCTGGCATACCGGGCATTGTCCCGGTGGGCCGTTGACCCAATGTGGGCCAGGGCCGCGGATCAGTTGATACCGGGCCGCTGAAGAAATACGATAATTAATAACAATCTTTTATTTCAAAAAATTACCCGATGCTCTCGGTTAAATGTCGGAAAACGAATACAAAACTGACATCTTTGGGAATCGCTGGCTAGCTTGCATCGGACTACAGTGGACTCACGTCCCTGTCCCGTCCCTGTCCGGTCCTGTCCCCCACTCCCTCCCCCCCACCCTCCCTCCCCCCCTCCCTCATCTCACTGCGCTTATTAACAATTTGGATCGTTTTTTCCCCATTTTGTCATCTGCAAACTTCACAGTGGTGTTGCTGTCTACACGTACGCTTTCGTGCAGTGTCATTGTTTGCCGTGATAAATACATGCCAGTGTGACAATAAATGACTATTTAAAAACATACAAATGGATGTGTTGTGTTTAATAGAGGAGGTTTTCTTAAAAATATAATAAGTGAAATGGTCTTAGATTTAAAATGTGTATGGACAATTCTGAGTAAAACTCACTTATTTAGTCTTTGTGATATACAGTAGATTAATCAAGTATTTAACCATTAAACTATTTATTTATCCATGTATTTTTTTGTTCATTTTGGCCCCTTTATTCCTTTATAACCATAACCCTAACCTCTGGTAACCAATAAGTAAATAGAAAAAACTACAAACGTTATAGGGAGTGATCTAGTGTTTAGTTTTAAATCTACCCATCGCGCCATACATTAGTTTATACATAGATATTTGATGTATAGAGAATACAGCCATGCATTCTTGCTGGAATCAGCCCAGATCTTCCAAAAAGAAGCTCTATTATGACATCATGAACAATTTTATCATCAAGCCAGTCCTCCAATCGAAAGGCAGGTGTTCCATGACATCATAATGATGGTCTTGCTCTATAAATAGGAGTCAGGTGTGAAACCGACTTCATTACGCTTTTGGATTCATCGACACTACATGTGCCAGAAGAACTTCTGAAGCAATCGTGATTTACCGAGACCCAGGATGGGCTGTTGTACCAGTACTCTGTCTCCCTGGTAAGTATGTCCACCATGTCATACAGTGTCCACACCTAGCTTTCCTTGGTCTACTACTAGGCAATTCTTTGGGTGTGTTAGTGCCCTGTCTTTGGTGAGGCCCAACCTGTATTCTTGTCTCTCATATGTGAGTGACTGACAGTGTCTGTTCTTACTGACACATGATCGCTTCCGGTAAACTAGTTGACTAAACTAAGTGAGGAGGGAGGGGTTAGAGTGATGAAGGATGGGGGGATTCTCAGGGATCAGTAATATTGCACAAAGATAGTGTTGTGGTATAAGTGAGGAGGAAGTAAGTGACAAATGACAGAAAATGGCATAGTAGAAATGACATTTGTTTCCATTTTGACAGCTGCAAGGATACCAAGGTGTCCGAGCATTGGAGCAGAAGCGCAGAGGAGGTGTCAGGGGAGTATTACCTCCCTTCTCCCCCCAGTTCCCCCAGGGGTTATACGGTGGGAAGATTCCGGATCACCCTGATTCCGGAGGGAGACACGCCACCCCCCCGAATGGCCATGCTGCAGCTCTCATGGTGCACCATCCCGTGCCCAGAGGGAGGACGCACTTGGGCCCCACCACCCCATCAGCAGCACTCCTCGTGCACCATCGAGTGCCCAGCAGGGAGACACACTCCCCCCCCCCACCACCCCGGGAGCAGCACTCCTCGTGCATCTGGTGACCAGCAGGGAGACACGCTCCCCCCACACCGCCCCGGGAGCAGCACTCCCCAGACACCATCCCGTGCCCAGCAGGGTGACTCAAACGCATACCAGCGTGTAGCCAGCATCCTGGTGGCTAATATCCTGGACCAGGCTATGGAGGTGGTGGCTGGGCCCTCTCAGCCTGACAGAGTCAGGGTGGTGACGTTCAGGGATGAACACGGGGAACCTCTCGTTGAGGAGGAGGATTAGGAGCTCCCAGCCGGCCACACTGAGGATACACCAACGTCTGAAGACTGTCTGTAAGTCTACTGGTACAGACTGGACAGTGTAAAACATGTGACCAGTGTGGTTACACAGTCTTTGCATAGACACACTCACACATTCACACACAACATGAAACTCATAGCAGCTCTATCTTGTGTCTCCACAGCAATAGTGAACGGCCAGGCCATGGATGAGCTTCCTGGGACCTCCCAGTCCACCAACCAAGATCGGAGGATCGAGGAGGGTGACCTTTGATGACAAACGGGAGGAATCTCTTGTTCAGGTGGAGCCAGAGAAGAGGAGAAAAATCCACTTCCTCTCTCACTTCAAGAAACTGTACAAGGTAAAACCAAACAGCTACATCCAGATTGGACTTCAGGTGTATTCTGTTTAGTCTTTACATTTTTCTTTAAATTTTTCACTTCCGGCGCCGGCGCGAGTTGGCAGCCGATCACAACAGCTCCGTGACTTATTTTCCTTCTTTCACTGTAGTTATTTAAGACTACAGTTATTTCTGTATATATTTTGTACATATGTTTATTAAGGCGTGTACGATAGAACCCGCCACTTTTCCGGACTTTTTCACGGCCTCATCTGCGACTTTATTTACTTTTTGTGTCGCGATGTGTGTCGGCTCCACGCTGCCTCTTGTCCGTATCGCCTACAGCAGAGATCAGCTGCTGCAGCTGAACAAAGGCGTGCCCGCCCCTCCCGGAGATGTACATCATATTCCGGCCGAAATACGAAGACGGACTCGCCGAGGCAATCGAGCCGGTCGGAAGGTACAAGAGAAAAAGGCATGCTCAAAGCGTTCAGCTCTCCCCTCCATCATAATGGGGAACGTGAGATCGCTCCCTAACAAGAGTGACGAGCTGGCAGCGTTGATCAAACACCAGCGGGAGTATAGAAAGTGTGGAATTATATATTTTCTCTGAGACGTGGTTAACCCCTCAAATCCCAGACTCTGCAGTCGCACTGGATTACTTTCACCTGCTGAGGGCGGACAGAACGGAGGACAGTGGTAAGAGGAGAGGAGGAGGCCTGGCTGTGTTTGTTAATGAGAGATGGTGCAAGCCAGGACACTGTACAGTGAAAGTGGAGATGTGTAGCAAGGACATCGAACTGCTAGCGGTTAGCATGAGACCCTTCTACTTGCCGAGGGAGTTTACACAGGTTATAGTGATAGCTGTGTATGTTCCCCCCTCTGCTAAGGTGGACGCTGCCTGTGACACACTGCTCTCAGTTACCAGCAGACTACAGACACAGCACCCACAGGCCCTCTTCCTCATCTCTGGAGACTTCAACCATGCTCCACCCTCGTCTGTGTTACCAACTTTTACACAGTACGTCACCTGCACTACCAGGAACAATAAGACTCTGGACTTGTTTTATGCCAACACCAAGGAGGCTTTTTCTGCATCCCCCCTGCCCCCCCTTGGCAGAGCTGACCACAACATTGTCCACCTACAGCCTGTGTACACACCCTTGGTGCACAGACAGCCTGTGGAGCGGCGCGTGGTGAAGAGGTGGACTACTGAGAGCGAGGAGGCTCTGAGGGACTGCTTCGACACCACGGCGTGGTCTGAACTCTGCGATCCACATGGGGAGGACATCAATGCCATTACTGACACTATCACAGGCTACATCAACTTCTGTTTTGAGAACACCGTGCCCTCCAAGAAGGTACGGTGCTTTGCCAACAACAAGCCATGGATTACCCCTGACATCAAGGTTCTCCTGAAGGAGAAGAAGAGAGCTTTCAAGTCAGGGGACAGAGAGGAGCTCAGGACTGTGCAGAAGGAACTGAGGAGGATGATCAAACAGGGCAAGGCCAAATACAGGAGAAAGATGGAGGTTCAGCTTCAACAGAACAACTCGAGGGAAGTTTGGCGAGGCCTGAAGACCATTTCTGGGTTCAACACACCCCTCCCCCAGGCTGAGAAGGATCTACAATGGGCGAACGACTTGAACCTGTATTACAATAGGTTTAACGACCCACCCATTGCCCCCCCCCAGCTGCTGCCTCTAGCCCTGTCTCCTGGTCAATGCCCCCCTCCCCCATCAGCCCTGCCTGCACCTGGCCACACCCTACATTCCATGCATTCCACTAACCCATCACAACCCCATGGACCCCCCGTCACCCTCCCCCCGTGCTCCCCCCTAGTTTTCTCATCCGGCCAAGTTAGGAGAGAGCTGAGAAAGATCAATGCGCGAAAAGCAGCTGGTCCAGATGGAATTAGTCCCAGACTCCTGAAATCCTGCGCGGACGAACTGTGCGGGATCATGGGGCAGGTCTTCAACCTCAGCCTTAAGCTGAGCAGGGTACCACTGCTCTGGAAGACCTCCTGCCTGGTACCAGTGCCTAAGACACCGCGGGCTAAGGACCTCAGCAGCTTCAGGCCAGTGGCTCTCACATCACACATGATGAAGACACTGGAGAGGCTGATTCTGGGCCACCTCCGCTCTGAGGTGAGCTCAGAGATGGACCCGCTGCAGTTCGCTTAACGACCTGGAATCGGGGTGGACGACGCATTGATCTTCCTGCTTCATCGTGCTCTCACCCACCTCGAGAGTCCTGGCAGTGCTGTGAGGATTACCTTCTTCGACTTCTCCAGCGCGTTCAACACCATTCAGCCAGTGCTCCTGAGGGATAAGCTGGTGCGGGCTGGTGTGGATGTACCCCTGGCCGACTGGACCCTGGACTACCTCACAAATAGACCCCAGTTTGTGAGAACCAGGGATGGTGTGTCTGATCTCCTGACCTGCAGTGTGGGGGCCCCACAGGGGACGGTGCTTGCGCCCTTCCTCTTCACCCTCTACACTGCAGACTTCAGACACAACTCGGAGGGCTGCGTCCTGCTCAAGTTTTCCGACGACTCCGCCATCGTCGGACTGATCAGTGACGATGATGACACGGAGTACAAGCAACTGACGCAGGACTTTGTAGACTGGTGTCAGCCGAACCACCTCCTCATCAACGCGGGCAAGACCAAGGAGATGGTGGTGGATTTCCGCAGACACCGACCTCCCCCTCCACCGGTGAACATCCAGGGAATGGACATTGAGAGAGTAGAGTCCTATAAGTACCTGGGTGTTCACCTGAACCACAAACTGGACTGGACTCACCACACTGACGCACTGTACAAGAAAGGTCAGAGCCGGCTGTACTTCCTGAGGAGGCTGAGGTCTTTCGGAGTGCAGGGGGCACCCCTAAAGTCTTTCTATGACTCAGTGGTGGCCTCTGCCATCATGTACGGTGTGGTCTGCTGGAGCAGCGGCATCACTGAGAGGGAAAGGAAGAAGCTGGACAAGGTCATCAAGAAGTCCAGCTCAGTCCTGGGCTGCCCTCTAGACTCAGTGCAGGAGGTGGGTGACAGACGAGTCCTGGCAAAGCTGACAACCATGCTGGACCACGAGTCACACAGGACTCACTGTCCGCTCTGGAGAGCAGCTTCAGCAACAGGCTGATTCACCCTCGGTGTGTGAAGGAGAGATTCCGCAGGTCCTTCCTTCCTGCTGCTGTCAGACTGTTTAACAATAATCACTAAATACTGCTGTCCATAGCCACTATCATGTGCTACACCTTTACCATTATTATAACTATTACCTTCACTACCTCACCACCATGCAGTATTACTGTTATTACTCTTTTATTGTATCTATATCTGTATTATATATTTTTTGGCTTTTATTACTTACCTCAATCATGTGCAATACTCATGTTATATTGATACTCTGTACTAAGTGCAATATTTCTACTTAACTTGCTTACTTTTTGCAATACTGTAATGCTGTAAATCTCCATTCTCCAAAACTGTCTATATGTCTACATGTCTACCTAACTTATTTTTTTATCATACTCTTGCAAAATACTGTAATTCTGTATCTCAAGTGCAATAACTGCCTGCATGTCGACTTGTCGACTTAACTTACTATTTTGTACACTGGACTACTTAACCAGACTACTTAATTACTTATTTTCTTATTATTTATTTTTTTTATATCTGACCTTATCGTGCCCGCCTATTGCTATTGCCATTGTTATTGCTATTGTTATGTTATTGTCATTATGTATATTACCCTGCAACTCTGTGTGCTGTACTTTACCCTGCTGCTGTTGTGAACTGCAATTTCCACCTCCTGGAGGACAAATAAAGGTTCATCTAATAAATGAGATACAGCATGTTTAATTGACAGAGTTTGATGTGCAGAACTTCTCTTTAGTAACTGGTTTTATCCATCCATCCATCCATTATCTTCCGCTTATCCGGGGCCGGGTCGCGGGGTAACTGGTTTTACTTCATGTTAAATGCAACATGTAGAGATGAAACCAGAAGAAGCAGCTCCCAGCACTGAGGACAACAGACCAACGTCCGAAGTCTTTGCCTGTAAGTCTACTCAGGGCCGGCTCTAGGCAGGAGGAGGGGCGCTGCACCCTTAATCGATTATTAATAACCCTTTTTTTATTTTTTTATTAGCGGATGCTCACGGTGAAATCCGGTGAAGTGTGCAAACGACAAAAAAAACTGTCGTCTTTGGGAATCACTCGCACCCCCCCCCCCCCCCCCCCCCCCCCCCCCGCTCGACAGAAAAAGACAGGGCTGAACTTTGGTGCGAGCGATTTCCAAAAACGGGGGGCGCGCGCAGTTAATCTCGCCTAGGGCACTAAATTAGGTAGAGCCGGCCTTGAGTCTACTGGTACAGACTGGACAGTGACCAGTGTGGTTACACAGTCTTTGCATAGACACACTCACACACCCACATTCACACACAACATGAAACTCATAGCAGCTCTATCTTGTGTCTTCAGCACCCAGGACCTGCCTCTGGCTCGCAAGTCAGGGAGGAGCCGTCTGAACGGTCTGCATTGGCGAGGGATTTGATGTTTCTAAAACCAACGAACTCTTTCCAGATGTACGACTATGTTTAGCCTGTGTTCTGCTCCGCTCTCTCACCAACCGTCTCTGGAGGAGGGGATCCCTCACTGAATTGCTCCTTCCGAGGGTTCTTCCATTTTTCCTGGGAGTTATTCCTTGTCTTCCTTGAGGGTTTAGGTTGGTTGAGGGGCAGTTATAAAGGGCATATATGAAGCCCTTTGTGTCATTGCTTAATAAAGAGCTTTACAAATGAATGTTGATTTGATTATTTTGTGCAGCTAAGGCAGACTTCTGAGGCAGATGTTTGTTCCTCTGGTAAAACTATCATAGCTTGGTTCATGCAGTGTACTCTTGAGACATAATACTAATCACACAACTTAATGGAATCCCTTTAACATTCATCTAGATAACAGGACAACTGTGGGTCTATAAAGTCAAAGAAGTGTAGTGAAGGTCAAAATAGCCTGGATTGTATAATCCCATGCAATCTTGAATGGGGTAGTGAAAAGCAGCGACCAAGTCTCTTAGGATTTCTGAAATCAGTCATACCTGGGGGCAGGGGTGGACTGGCCATCTGGCATACCGGGGAATCGTCCCGGTGGGCCGTTGACCCAATGTGGGCCGGGGCCGCGGATCAGTTGGTACGGGGCCGCCGAAGAAATACGATAATTAATAACAATCTTTTATTTCGAAAAATTACCGGATGCTCTCGGTTAAATGTCGGAAAACGGATAATAAACTGACGTCTTTGGGAATCGCTGGCTAGCTCGCATTGGACTACAGTGGACTCACGTCCCTGCCAGTAAGTGAGAAATGCAGCAATAAATAATTTGTAAAAACAATAAAAGCAAGAATAAACTATTTATTTATTAAGTGTTACTTTTGCAAATAACTGTTTTCAAATCCCTTTCAGGACAGTAAAGGTCTAATCCAGGTCAGAAGCAGCTCGTCCACTATCACAGACTAACACGCTTCACAGCCTTCCATACCTTGCACAGAAACCCCCCTACGCCTTTCTTGGTACACCTGCTTCCTCCATTTCCTTTGAAAAATATTTCACATTACTTTCTTCGTAATATCCTTCTGGATCTATTCAAGGAATGAAACGCAGATTAGCATTCACTAGCATATGTGCCAGATTTAACATGTGCTTGTGAGATGTATTTGAATGTTATTGAATGACGCTTGGTTCCTCTTCAGTGGGCATAGTTTTGCAAATGGTGTAAAAATCTGGAAAGTTTGTTCCAAACTGTACAGAGTAAGAATAGCAATTTTAAACATCAGTAGAGGCTTTGATTCGAATAGAGTACTGTGCGTATGTTGTATTTAGAGTGTTTACCATGGCTTTTTCCACCTTAAATTCTACTCCACAAGTAGAGTTACTTAGCTCCACAAGGTCAACTCGGTTGTGAGTAAAGCAGGTGCCTTCAAAAGGGGTCCAGTGGTTGAGGAGGTTTTTAACAACCATGCTGGAGACCATGAAGCACAGCTCCTCGTCCTCTACAAAGGCATCAATATCCTGAGAACGTTCTGACCCAAATGCCAGACAGTACTCTGCAAAGAGCATATCTCCAAGAATATGATCCATCTCCCCCATGTCTTGCTCAGAACAGGGCAAATTCAACAGAGCCCGATGGAGAGAGTTTCTCTTCTGTGTTTTGGCCAACAGTTTCTGTATAGCTGTGACAAGCAGAGGCGCTTCCTTACATCTTCACCCATAATCGACACGGTCGGTTTGATAGGGAAGATGTTATTCACCAAAATGTCAATTGACAGTTCAGTCAAGACACTCGTGATTGATTTGATAAAAATTAAGGATTTATTGATAACCATGACATGGAAATATGTTTGACTTTGGCGGAGGGAAATGTTTTAAAGGGAAGCACTCCCTACTACGAAGCGACACAAACGTGAATACATTTACGAAATGAGGCATGGAGCAATATAGACATAATCCCCCTCATAGACAGACAAATATAGCCTACAGACAGACAACAGGGAGAGAAAGGGGATGGTAGTGGGCAGCAGCAACACTGATCATTAGACAGTTCGGGTGAGTGTTTGAATATCCGAGCAGCCTTTAAAGGTTGTCTTCCTGGACAAGGCCCAATAGGCTTGCGCTAGCTTAGTCAAGTGTGTTCATGAGCAAATACGTGCGCAACCTGAGGGCCTGTGCATGTGAGGGAACCTGAGCTTCGCTCATTTCAGTCAAGACACTCTCGTGATTGATTTGATAATAAATTTATGATTTATTGATAACCATGACACGGAAATATGTTTGACTTTGGAGGAGTGGAATGTCTAAAAGGCAAGGGCTCCCTTCCACCTCAAAGTGACACATACGTTCATGACATGAGGCATGGAGCAATAGAGATATAATCCCCCAACAATACCACCACTCCACCAGACTGTGTGTGAGCGGAGCACCACTGCTCCTGAGCCCTGACATCCCACTTAATACTACTGGCAAAAAACTAAGTGTTTTTCTGGATGTGCGAGTCATGCTAGCATTAACGATAACTAAAACTATGTGTTTATACCAGGCTATCTCAAGCACACATTCCGTCCAGACCCGGAGCTGGATGGAAGGTGAACATGCGGCTAGCAGATCCACCACCCATCTCCCCAGTACCCTTCTCATCCGACCTTGGACAGGTATTCTCAACAGGTATTTACCTCGAGATAGCTGCCCCTCTTGCGCTTGTCAACGACCCATCATGGATGTACGCAAAGGCAGCTGAAGTAATGGAACAAGAGGATATGTTATCTAGTGCGAAAGTCAATGTGTCAGCAGAGCACCTGTTGTTCCCCAGCCGGTATCCAGGGTAACTCCGCAGATCTCAACTCCCGCGCTGGATTCTGATCGATAGCTACTGAATCAGAGCACATCTGCAGATCACCAGTGCAGAGACATTCTACCGTGATGGTGATCCGGTAGCCTCTCAACCATACAGGGCAGGTTTACAGCTACCTCTAGAGACCCATACCTCTAGCACTCATCGGTGACCCCAAGGATGTCCGCAAGGCATGTGCATGCACCAGATGTAACAATTTGTATCCCACCAACTGGCAAAACTTCTCTCCCAGAACAAACTTCTTGACCCTAACCAAATGGACTTCAAGACCGGCCACTCCACCGAGACTGCCCTCCTGTCAGTTACCACTGCCCTCCAGTCTGCTAGAGCGGCCTCAAGGTCATCTGTTGTCATTCTGCTAGACCTCTCTACAGCATTTGACCCAGTTAGTCATCAGTTTCTGCTCGCCACACTCTGAGATGGATTAAGAAATTTTGAGGCCTGGGGCTAATTACCAGGATGAGGCCCCTATATAGCCCGACGCTCATCATGACACTCACACAAACCCACGAAAGGTGCACTGACACATCAAGCCAAGGACAAAATTTTTGTGTGTAGACTACAGTCTACACTGTAGACAATAATTAACCAATCATGTAAATGTATACTTCTATTTATTCAAAATCAAAATAAAAGCGCAAATGCATTTCCTGTTGAATCGTTTTCCTCACAAATGCATTAATTAGTAAACAATATGACGTTAAATCTATTAATTCCTTGTCTATAGTTTAAATAGTTATATCGTACTTATATAGTAAACTTTAGACAACAAGACAGACTAATATACACTGCACTGCGTCCTTTTACAACTTAGTCATTACAAAAAACAAACGGTGGGTGATATGACTCGTGGCTCAATAGTGCAAAGCTGAGGATCTTGAAAAGAGAAGGTCAAAATTCTGATAACTGAAAGAAATGGAGGTTAGGAATAACATAGCTCAGTGCAAGTTATTACTCATATTCATAAGCCTACATATTGTAAGATGTCATAGGCCTATACATTTTATTGTGTACTATACAATACTTCACTGCCTTTTCATTGTAATAAGAACTAGAAAAAAATTCCTAAAGAAATTTTGAGTGTGCGTGACTCTGGCCCGGGACTCCCCCCATACATCACTGACACTGTTGAGTAATTTTCAGAATATGACTTCTACCATTGCTTAGGTATGTGACAGATGAAGCTTTCAACAGGTGTTCATATGCTGATGCACTAGTAGTAGCGTAAACACTCATTTCAGCAGGATTAAAGACAGCTCCACTTGAGCACACTGCCACATTTTAAGTTTAAGTAGTAAGCAAGCAGTAAACCATTGGTCACTCTGTGTCAGGTATGACTTTTCATTACAGTTCAGTAGCATAGTATGAGTTTGGTTCTAATTTGATAATAGTGATAAATGCTTTAAAAAACTTAGAGTGTAAAAAGACCCAAATACATCCAATGCCAGAATTAGGCCATCAATGGCTATGACTTTGGTATTAGAAATACACCTTTTATCAAAATGATACCGCATTATAAATATCAGATAACATTATAAAGTTATACAGCTGTGTTAAATGTCAAATCAATCCACATGCAATCAAACATGTAACAAATCAGGATTCAGCAATAAGCTAGCATCAAAATTCACAAAAAGCACTAGGTCACACAGTTCTGATATCACACTAACAAAAACAGTGCTTTTTATCCAACATTAATTGAGGAAAAACACACACGCACATACGCACACGCACATACACACTTACACACGCACATACACACACACACACACACACACACATACATACATATATATATATATATATATATATATATATATATATATATATATATATATATATATATATATATATATATATATATATATACTGTTTTTGTTAGTGTGATTTCAGAACTGTGTGACCTAGTGCTCACACAGTTCTGATATCACACTAACAAAAACAGTGCTTTTTATCCAACATTAATTGAGAAAAACACACACGCACATACACACACACACACACACACATACACATATATATATACATATTGTGCATACACACAGGCAGTCTGTACATTAATGACTTAATGATGAACTGTCAATCAAACCATTCAGTGCAATGAATCATGAAGTTTAATCATCTATAAACTACAGGACTACAGGACTCCCCATACAACACTAGCCAATAGTTTGCAAGGTCAACCAGTATCCAGACGATTATGAATGTTTTACAGCAAGCCCCCCCAACAATTTAAATAGCAATTCCTAAAAGACCTGTATTTAATCCCCACTGTTTCTCTATGGAACCACCCACACACCTCCCCAATACCCCAAACCCTTCCGAAATCGCCCCCCCGAGCCCCCCGCAACGTCACAATCTCCGCTTGAAGGTGCATGTAAATCAATCGCGATTCT
The DNA here is from genome assembly GCA_030340685.1 of Protosalanx chinensis. Taxonomy (NCBI): domain Eukaryota; kingdom Metazoa; phylum Chordata; class Actinopteri; order Osmeriformes; family Salangidae; genus Protosalanx; species Protosalanx chinensis. The sequence continues at coordinate 5,035,473 of CM059337.1, forward strand.
CAAACCTCTCCCACAAATAGGCTCATAGCTCATCAACCTGACCTCCCACACACCTCCCCAATATCTCGTTAGAATCCTATGGACCCCAGCACATGAACCCTGCCCTCAAATCCCCCCGCACGAGCCCCCCCGCCCCCCGCGAACGCCGATCGCCCCCCCCCCTCCGAAAACGACCCTAAACGGTCAAAATGCACACAAATAACCCCCCCCATAACCCTCCACCACCGTCCTGACTGATAAGCACATGAATACATATAAGCCCAAATGTTAAAGAAGTCCAAAACCCACATCTTAGCATGCTAGAAACATATGCTGATGCACTAGCAATTAGCTTAAGCGCTAATTTTAGCATTGGTCGCTAATGTTAGCAAACAGCATATCTTTACAGCTAGTTGGAATATCAGTTGTAAATCCTGACTGATAAGCACATGAATACCTATGAGCCCAAATGTTAAAGAAGTCAAAAACCTACATTGTAGATAGCATGCTAGCGAAAGAGTTGAAAAAGATGTTTGCTTACCTTAGAGACTTAGAGCCAGAGAGGAAGAGTTGAGCTGGAGTACAGTTTATAAATACACCCGAAACAAAAAGAGCCAATTTGATTCCTCCAGTAAATATCCTCCAATTAAAGTTATTAAATGTGAAATGAATTACTGTTCATAAAATAGCCACCGTCATTCGTGGCCACCGTCTCTCCTCTTTCAAGCACGTTGCTAAGTAACGAACTAATGAGTTGCAGCTGACAGTTGCAACTGTCATGTCAGTTGAACAGACAGAGAGAAAAGGCTTACCGCACCCCTCGAACAGGAAGGATTTCTGGCCAAACCGTGTTTCCAATCATAAAACCAGGTTAACGTGAAGCCGGCTGAGCCCTTCCTGAACGTCTACATAGGCATTTTGTGTTGACAAGTGAAGAAATGTGCTCTTGGGAGCAATTCTAAAAAGTGTTAGTTTTGTATTCCTCCTGAAATTTTCCTGGCACTTTTAACATGGGAGTCTATGAGGCTCTTCATGGGTGCTGCGGCCGAATTTTCGCATGTCAAGCTAAAACAATAAATCTGACAGATAAAGTAAAGCAAGTGTGAGCTAGAGGACACATTTTACTACGTTTCTATGTATAAATTGTGTCTGTAGTGGTGCATTTGAGGCCATGGTAGTCGAATACGTTTTTTTTTTTTTTTTTACACATTTCTCTCTCTTCTCCTCACTCTAGCGATGACATCTCCACTCTACCTCTCAAACATTCTTTCCATTGACACCAATGCATTTTTTTGGTGTGGTTTTTGGCAATTTTTGGGCAAAATTGTTAGCCAAAAGTCTTACAAAAATCATAGCACACATGTCGGGGCCGAGCCGCACGTTTTGATATAACTTTTGGGTAGGTGTTTTGAGCCAAAAAATGGCGTAAGAATAATAATAATAAACGCTAGTAATAACATAGTGTGCGCCTTGCAGCACGCACACAATAAACGCTAGTAATAACATAGTGTGCGCCTTGCAGCACGCACACAATAATAATAATAAACAACGCAAGTAATAACATAGTGTGCGCCTTGCAGCACGCACACAATAATAATAATAATAAACGCTAGTAATAACATAGTGTGCGCCTTGCAGCACGCACACAATAATACATTGTAATTGAACCTTATTGTCCTGCTGTTTTTCATATCTATGCCAATTATGTTCTTGTGCTGATATCTACAGTATTCATCCATCCATCCTTCCGCTTATCCGGGGCCGGGTCGCGGGGGCAGCAGTCTGAGCAGGGAAGCCCAGACTTCCCTCACCGCACACACCTCCTCCAGCTCCTCCGGGGGGGATCCCTGGCGGAGTCCAGCATGCACCCGGAACAGGTCTGACTTATTGCCGGCAATGCGAACACAGCTCCTACTTTGGTTGTACAGGGAACGGACGGCCCCTAACAAAGGGCCCCGGACCCCGTACTCCCGAAGTACCCCCCACAGGACACCAAGAGGGACACAGTCGCATGCCTTCTCCAGATCCACAAAACACATGTAGACTGGTTGGGCAAACTCCCATGAACCCTCGAGCACCCGGTAGAGGGTGTAGAGCTGGTCCAGTGTTCCGCGGCCAGGACGAAAACCACACTGCTCCTCCTGAATCCGAGGTTCGACTATCGGCCGGATTCTCCTCTCCAGTACCCTGGCGTAGACCTTACTGGGGAGGCTGAGGAGTGTGATTCCTCTGTAATTGGAACACATCCTCCGGTCCCCCTTCTTAAATAGGGGAATCACCACCCCAGTCTGCCAATCCATAGGCACTGTTCCAGACCAGCACGCGATGCTGTCAACCAGGACAGTCCCACAACATCCAGAGACTTTAGGTACTCAGGACGGATCTCGTCCACCCCCGGAGCCTTACCACCAAGGAGCCCATCGACTACCTCAGTGACTTCAGCCCGGGTGATAGGCGGGTCCGCCCCGGAGTCCCCAGTCTCTGCTTCCTCCTCGGAAGACGTGACGGCAGGATTGAGGAGATCCTTAAGTATTCCTTCCACCGTCCGACAACATCCCCAGTCAAGGTCAAAAGCTCCCCACCCGCACCGTAAACAGTGTTGGTGAAGCACTGCTTCCCCCTCCTGAGGCGCCTAACGGTTTGCGACCACAACTCCGGACTGCCGCATTGACAATGGAGGTCGAGAACTAGAGCTATAAGAAAACCCACGCCAGCCCGCCGCCTCTCCCCGCGGGGAACGCCAGAGCAATGAAGAGTCCAGCCTCTAATGATAATGGTTCCAGAGCCCAAGCTGTGTGTGGAGGCGAGGCCGACTATATCTAGCGCCTGCCCCAGACCACCGCCCAAATCACACAGCACCGGCCCCTTACGGTCCTTCCTTTTCGGGCTGGGCCCGGCCGGGTCCCATGGGAAAAGACCCAGCCTCCAGGCGCTCGCCTGCGAGCTCCCACTCTGGTTTGCCGATCCGGGCGACGTAACTGACTTTGTTTTAGTCGTCATCATCTACAGTATAATCCACGCAAATTATTAAATGATCAATGATAACATTTAAAACACACCAATTCACAACATGATTTGACTTTATTCTGGCATACAATAAACTCACTCATCAGCCTGGTTCTCTTCCCCCATGCCCAGGATTTCAGGCAGGTCCACTTTGACAAAGAACAGTTCTCAAAATCAACCCACTCACAATCAAAATCTGTTTTAACCCTTTAAGCGCCAAAGTCGCAGAATTGCGACTAGCAACTCTGCAACTACAACCTGATTAAAACAGGTTGTAGCTATAAATGTGGGGCCGAATCTTGTTTTCTATTTTTCACCAGGTGATAGCGGACATGTGTTTCTGTAATATAATTATCATTCATGGGCATGTTTTTATTAAAAGTTTTAGAGAAATACGAGTTTGTAAAACCCCCTCCCAACCAGTGACGCAGCTCTGCTTAGACGCTGCTAATCCGTGAGAAGGGCTGAGCGGAGCGACAGCAGAGCGAAAGAGTGTTTTAGTTACTCACGATACCAAGAGGTCGGTTTACCGTCAACAAAGTATTTATTCAGGTATTAGATGACTATGGTGTAAATTATATGACAGAACCTTTTACTTTTGTTTAGGTTAACACAGAGAAATTGATTGAGAGCTATATCTATGGAGTAGGCTGAGGCTAGCAAGCTACCCAGCTCGAAAAATGACGTCCCTAGTACGTCCCGTTTGCTGGGAATCTAAAATAAAGTTAATGTCCACCTCTTGCAAAGTATAAAACACGTTCCATTCTAATTCCATTGATTACATATCAGTATAAAGCAGTGGGTTCGCGTGGGAACCTGGGTTAGATCGAACCCCAATTAAGAAGGGTTCGGTGAATGAGCATATGAAACTGGGGTGGTTCAGTACCTCCAACAAGGTTAAGAACCACTGGCATAAAACAGTTTATTTCGTATTTGTTTTGGTTTAATTTGATTATTTATTTGGAATTGTTATGGTGCCCCCCTCAGCACTTTGGATCCCTACGTGCAGTGCGTGATGCGCGTGGTGGGAGCGGCAATACTCATGTTGTGATGTCATGAGAGGCTGTGTCCTGGAGGGGCGCTACATCCGAAGGAGATGGCTCCACCCTTGGTCGGATATAACCCCATCTGGTGGTAGAGTTGGACAAGTGCACACCTCTCCACAGCCTCTTCAACCCAGGTGTAGGGAATGAAGGCTGATGACTGCCTGAATTACTGGAGGCTTTGAAGAGGCTCAGTCTGCCTGTGTGTGTGTGTGTGTGTGTGTGCAGTTTGGGGGGTGTCCCTGGTCAGCAGGGCAGCCTGCCTGCTGGAGGTGTTGGAGTTACTTTTTAGTTTCCTTCCCAGAGCCGAGGGCCAAGATTTCCAAGTATGTATGTATCCACCTCCACCTCTATCCAAGATGGTGCCGCGCACGGCTGCCTCGACGGGACTGAGCGCTCAAGTATGTCGTTTTTTGTTCATAAATTGTGTGTTCTGCCAAGATCCGCGGATTTCTTTATCAAAAGAAGAACTCCTAAACATCAGAGGAACAACCCCTGATGATCCCACCCCTGATGATCCCCACTTTTCTGAATCTGAGTCTGAATTTGTGGATATTCTGATCAGCTCAACACTCTGTATTGTCTGTGCTCTGAAAAAGCACTACAATGCTAACAAGGCTAGCACCAGGAAGAGGGGGAGACGAGCCGGCTCTTTAGTCCGACTCAGGAGGCGTGGAAACCGGCCCTGCGCTACAGAGTCTCTTTCTCTCCAATGTGCGCTCACTGCACAATAAAATGGACGAACTCCGGATTACCATGGCAAAAAACAAAGACTTCCTTCTTTCCTCGGCTATGTGCTTCACGGAAACTTGGCTATGTGACAAGGTGGTGGACGATATGCTGGACCTGACTGGATTTCAGCTGCTGAGAGCGGATCGAGACGCGGCCCTGTCTGGGAAGAAGAAAGGTGGAGGTATTTGTTTTTATATCAACCGCTGCTGGTGTGTGGATGTATCGGTGATTATGAGACATTGTTCCCCCGACCTGGATTTTTTTTTCATAAACTGTAGACCATTTTACTCACCCCGGGAGTTCGCGTCCTCCATCCTGGTTCATCTGCCACCGGGCCCGCTGGTTAAAGAAGCCCAGCGCATGTTAGCAGACTAGATCCTGAAAGTGACCCGGACTCTCCCACCCGGACTCTCTAGTCATCGTCCTAGATGACTTCAACAAAGGTAACCACAGCCAGCAACGCTTACCATGCAGTGTCTCGTGCTGGACTGGGTCACTCCGACCACGCCATGATCCGCCGGATTCTTGCATACAAGCAGAAACTAAAACTCTGTTAACCTGCGGTGAGGACATCAAAACAGTGGACCAGCGAGGCTGTGGAGGAACTCAGAGCTAATCTGGAGTGCACTGACTGGGAAATGTTTGCTGCCGCTACAAATGGACTGGATGAGTACACTGAGGCTGTGACATCATACATCAGCTTCTGTGAGGATTCCTACATACCAACACGATCCAGGGTGAGTTATAACAATGACAAACCCTGGTTTACTGCAAAACTCTGAAGTCTGAGGTCTAAGAAGGAGATGGCGTTTAAGTCTGGCGACCACTACAGATTTAAGGAGGCGAAAAAGCTGTTCAGCAGGGGCGTCAGACGCGAAACGACTCTACTCAGAGACTGCAAGAACCATTCTCCTCAAATGACTCTGCTTCTGTCTGGAGGGGGCTTAGGCAAATTACCAACCACAAGCCCAGAGCCCCACCCACCACCAACGACTCCCGCCTGGCCGAGGACCTGAACAAGTTCTATTGTAGATTCAAAGGACAATCGGACAGCCCCATGCCCCAGCCCCACCCCCCTCCTCCCCAACCATCACCCCACCCATCAACACCAAGACAATGTTGACTCTCTCCATCCAAGAGAGGGAAGTTAACAAAGTGTTCAAGGGACAGAACCCTCGCAAAGCTGCGGGGCCGGATGCTGTCTCCCCTGCCACACTGAAGCACTGCGCTGACTAGCTGTCTCCTGTGTTCACCAACATCTTCAACACCTCCCTGGAGATGTGCCACGTGCCAGCCTGCTTCAAATCCTCCACCATCATCCCTGTGCCCAAGAAGCCCAGACCAACAGGACTGAATGACTACAGACCCATCGCCCTGACATTTGTGGTAATGAAGTCCTTCGAACGCCTGGTGCTGGCACACCTCAGAAACATCACAGACCCCCTCCTAGACATGGAGAGGCATGGAGAGGCCTAAAAACCAAGCCTGGAAAGGGGTATGTACAACCCTTAATTTTCTACAAATGAAGCATTAATACAATGTTAATTTAAGGATGAAAGCAGCATAAAAAGGAAGTCTGCTATAGGAGTGGATCTTAAATTTAACTGTTTAATCCTTATAGGAATTTACTACAGGAGTAGATTATTAGAGTGAAGTTTGTCTTACAAACAAAATGGCTCACATGGAGAGTGAAGACAGTTTAGGTCTTGAGCAGGTTGACAAAGATGAACGTGCAGCAAAGCTAAAGACGGAAAAACGTATTGGTGGAGTTAATGCAGGATCTGTGGAAAGAGTGGCTCTCGAGACTGAAATGGCTGCCCTCGCTCAGAGGCACGATCTGCAGGAAAAGGAAGCAGAGCTGGATAGAGCTCTGAGGGCTGTGAAGCAAAAGCGTGAAGCTCTGGAGTTGAAGATAAGGCTGGACCCATCTTCATCTAAGCTTGCAGTTCTCACAGCACTGGAGGATCCTGCACCACGAGGGGAAGGTGCAGGAATGCCAGGTGCCATGAATGACTATTTTGGTGAAACGTCATTTTAAAGATGTAACTGAGGATGGAGGTTTTCTCTCCCTGGACAAAGCATATAAAGCAGTTTGTATGGCACAAACCCCGGGTGTGCGGCCCAAAGAAGGCGTGCACTTTTAGCCCGTACATTTAGCAAACATGGCTGCAGGACAAAAGGTGATTTTACAGACCTCAAGTCCAGCAAAATGGACAACGGAAGGCCCAGCTACCTGCAAGAACAAAGACTCTGTAAGACTCTGTGAGGCTCTAAAATTCGAAAGGAGATTGGTAATGGCTACTCTGCATAGAGTACAAAGAAACTTCCAACCACAATAAGACACTGACAAATACTTATTTAGGAAAAATTGATGTATTTCAAAATGTAAACACTTTCAATTTGCACCTTTTCTCCATGAACATATGTCCTTAAATGACTAGACTCAAAGTTGAGAAAAAACTATTCAAATAAAACAAAGTTTCAGTTCAATACTCTCCCTCGAGTGAATGTACTCTCTCTTCTTTTTGTTGTTCAATACTTAGTCTTTTCAGTTTTATATGGTTATCAGGCTTGACCAAAAAATAAATTCTTCTGAGATCTCAGGTAAAGAAAGAACAAATTCTACGGAAAATCCCTTTTTGTCATACCACCCTCCTTAGAAATGGGTGGCTATAAATATATTTATATCCAAAATAAAATAAAGTACAATAAATGACCAACGGAAAAGTTAATAGGAATACTTAACAAGTTCACAGCATCATCGCAGCCATGCGTGACCCACGTGTAGTGCTCTTGTAGAAGCACACATGCAGTCGCACTAGCTTACTTTTCCACAAGTTAAACGCAGCTAACTACATATTAGCAGGTTTTAACAAGCTCATTATCCACAAAAAGTATATATATTATATCCTGACTGGTTTTATAATTCGACATGTTCATTGATTCACACGTTCACCACATGTCTGCTAAATGCATAAATAAAACAACACTTACCAGGATAAATCTTCGAAAATATCTCACTATCTTTCGTTTAACTTATAATATAACTCACTTTTCATATTATTATGAACACTTCAGTGCTCAAAACCATACTTTTCAGTACTAAAACCATGCGGTTTTTCTCATCTGACCTTCCAGAGGAAAGAAATGAAAAACAACAAATTGTCTCTCGCGGCTGCGCAAGAGGGTGTGCAGAGGGTGTGCAGCGCGAAGGTGCATTCACGGAACATCAAACATCAAACATTTACAGCAAATACAAATTTTATAATCATTTTACTCATGAAAAAATTCTGGGTTACAATACAGAAAATACAAAATACAATTATATATTTACTCTTAAAATAACCCTGGGTTACACAGACTCTTCCTGTCTGGGCGTGGTTACTCCTCTGCACACCTGCCTTCCAATCAATCACCTCCAGTTTAAGAAGAGCTGCTCCACAGCCATTCCTCGCCAGTTTGTTTGTCTACTTACCCTGTTGTACCTAGCTCAGTGTTTGGCTTAGGTCCTTGTTTTGTGGTGTTTGCCTAAAACCTCTTTGTATCTCCAGATCCTGCCTGCTCCATTGCCTGCCTGCTTGATGTGCCTGCCTTCTTGATGTGCCTGCCCTGTTCAGTTTTGAATTTTGTTGTAATTAAATGTGTTTTCTATTTTCATTGTGTGTTCTGCATCTTGGGTCCAACTGCTAACCGGGACAGTACAAACTGGCCACTATGGACCCAGCAGACACAGACCGCTTTGCTAGCGCCATCGCAAGTCAAGGAGCTATGCTGGGGAAACACGAAGATCTCCTTCAAGGTCTCGTGCTGGGCCAACAAGGGGGGTCAGATGGCTCAATGGTTAAGGCGTTGGCCTCATGATCGGAAGGTTGTGAGATTGCGCCCCGGCTGTGACTATGTGATGTTGTGTCCTTGGGCAAGGCACTTCACCCTACTTGCCTCAGGGAAAATGTCCCTGTAATTATTGTAAATCGCTTCGGATAAAAGCGTCTGCTAAATGAATAAATTTTAATGTAACATTAATTGCTAATCAAATTAATACAGCTAATCAAATTGCACAACTCTGCTCCATGATGCAAGAGCTTGCTGCCAACGTCTCCAGATCTACATCTGCCCAGCTCCCAGACCCCTCTCAAACTCAGCCTTCCAGTGCACCGCCACACTCTTCAGGCCAGTATTGCAGAGAAGCACATGTTCCAGATCCTGACCATTACTCAGGTGACATGGGGAAGTGTGGGGGATTCCTGCTTCAATGTTCCCTAGTTTTCAGCCAAAAGCCCATAACATTTGCCTCTGATAATTCCAAGATTGTGTTTCTCATGGGTTTGCTAAAAGGGAGGGCTTTGGATTGGGCAGCAGCCATGTGGCAGAATAATCCACCTATTCGCAATAACTATGAGATGATTGAAGGAGAACTCAAGAAGGTTTTTGATCACCCAGTCCAGGGAAAGGAGGCGTCTAAGAGACTACTCTCTATGCAACAAGGTGCTTGTAGTGTGGCTGAGTATTCAATCGAATTTAGAACACTAGCTGTTGAAGCAGGGTGGGATGACGCAGGTCTCCAGAGCGTCTTTGTGAATGGGCTTTGCGGATTGGCCACTTCCTTGTCACCTGCCCGTCACGGCCAAAAGACAGGGCTCACCAGTGAGGATGGGGGCGCTGGTGAGACACAATGTATTTACCTCTGGCACCCATACAAAAATTTTATTACCCGCCCCAATCTGTTTCCAAGATGTCACCCTGCCTCTCACTGCTCTCGTCGATTCAGGTGCTGAAGATAATTTTTTGGATTTCCAATTGGCCATTCAGGCCGGCTTCAAAAGCATACCCTTAGATGCCCCATTAGTTGCTAAAGCCTTAGATGAAGGAATAATTGCTGAAAATACGCACCGAACGGAACCTTTAAAACTCATGATTTCTGGCAATCATCGGGAGCAGATACAATTTAACTTAATTTCAACTCCACACACTCCAGTTATTCTTGGATATCCATGGCTAAGCATTCACAATCCACATTTTGATTGGACCAACGGGAAACTGAGTTGGAGATTATTTTACCACTCTACCTGTTTGAAATCTGCTGTTCCCCCAGCTGAAGTCTCCATTTTACCACCTGGGCCACCAGACCTATCCTCAGTGCCAGCGGAGTATCACGATCTGGGGGAAGTTTTCAGCAAAGAGCGTATGACTGCGCCATTGACCTTCTTCCAGGTGCTCTTCTACCCTCCAGCCGGTTATACAACTTGTCCTGTCCAGAATATGAGGCTATGGAAAAAATATATCAAGGACTCCCTGGCTGCAGGTATTATCCGCCCTTCTTCCTCTCCTGTGGGTGCTGGTTTTTTCTTTGTTGATAAGAAAGATCACACACTTCGCCCTTGTATGGATTACCGTGGGCTAAATAACATCTCCATAAAAAACAAATACCCTCTCCCACTAATAAACTCGGCAATCCAGCCCTTGCATAAGGCAACGATATTTTCCAAACTAGACTTGAGAAATGCCTATCATCTTGTCCGGATCCGTGATGGGGATGAGTGGAAAACAGCTTTCAACACTCCACTTGGGCATTTTTTATATCTGGTGATGCCTTTTGGACTCACAAACGCCCCTGCTGTTTTCCAAGCTCTTGTCAACGACGTGCTTCGTGATTTCCTTAACAGATTTGTATTTGTTTACCTGGATGACATTTCGATTATTTACTTCTTCCCCAGAAGAATATATCCTCCATGTCCGTCACGTCCTTCAGAGACTGCTGGAGAACAAACTCTTTGTAAAATCAGTGGGCAGGTGAAGCCAGATGTAGCCAAGATCCAAGCAGTCACAGATTGGCCCCAGCTTGAGAACCGCAAACAGTTGCAAACTTTTATAGGTGTTTCATAAGAACTACAGTCAAGTGGCAGCCCCTCTAACTCGCCTAACCTCCTCAAAGCTTCTTTTTGTTTGGTCTCCGGAAGCAGAGCAACTTATTTTTAAAGACTTTAAAAACGGCTCTTCACTTCAGCCCCTGTCCTTGTTCATCCAGACCCGTCACTTCAGTTTGTAGTTGAAGTGGATGCCTCGGATGCTGGAGTGGGGGCCGTGCTATCTCAAAGATCACCTTTCGATCATAAATTGCACCCATGTGCATTCTTTTCTTGACGTTTGACTCCTGCTGAGAGAAACTACACTATTAGTGATCATGAACTCCTTGCGGTGAAATTGGCTCTGGAAGAATGGAGACACTATCTGGAGGGCTCAGAACATCCGTTTGTACTGTGGATTGATCATAAAAACCTTTCATACATTCAGTCAGCAAAAAGGTTGAACTCTCGCCAGGCTCGGTGGGCTATGTTCTTTGGATGTTTCAATTTTACTTTAACTTACAGACCCGGATCAAGAAATGTCAAGCCCGATGCCCTCTCTCGTGAGTTCTCTTCCACCGACTTACCTTACCTCCATTGCCTGCCTGCTCCATTGCTTGCCTGCTTGATCCGCCTGCCCTGTCCAGTTTTGACAATTTTTGTAATTAAATTTGTTTTCTATTTTCATTGTGTGTTCTGCATCTTGGGTCCAACTGCTAACCGTGACACTGGGACTGCCTCGAGATCCCCCCGAGAGGAGCTGAATGCGAATGAGAAGGTGTATGCGGAGAGGGAAGTCTGGGCCTCTCTGCTCAGACTGCTGCCCCCGACCCGGCCCCAGATAAGCGGAAGAAAAGGGATGGATGCAGATTTTAAAAAATTGAGACGATGTAATCATCATATGCGTGGACTCGATTGATGAGGAAAACTACGTTGGAATCAAGAAATGGTTAGATAAGGTAGATCTGAGATTTAACCATGTTACCTTAACATTAAGTGCTTCTCAAAGGTCATATTTTCACTGTGGTGGGAGGAGAATACATTTATTACTCAGGGTTTTCTATGTATAAAAACGTTTTTGAAGGACCGTATTTGTTTTTCCCAGTCGTTTTAACACGTTTCATAGAATTACAGCTCGAACCTCTCAGCACAAAATGGTTACTTTTGTAAAAAATCCAAAAATCTCCTGCAAAATTAAAAGTCACTCAAAATGGTGTGCTTGCCTCACTAAACGTATTCCCACCACAACAATACACACAGCTATCACATCAATATCTCCTAAAAGGCAACAGTTATAATAACAATGCATATTACTTATAGAGCACTCCACACTCGGTGGTGGTAAGCTACTATTGTACCCACAGCTGCCCTTGGGTAACTGACAAGCGAGGCTGCTAATCTGTGCCAATCGGCCCCTCCTTTGTGAATGATGTCCTAGCCAAGGGGTGCACACACTTTTTCAGCATGCGAGCTACTTACAAAATGACTGAGTCAAAGAGATCTACCTACTATAAAATTGCGCAACATATAATTATTCAGAAATATATTGACAATTATTTATAAGAACCATATATGTTATTATACCTTGCATATATTGACAATTCTTTATAAGAACCATATATGTTAGTATACCTTGCATACATTTAAAAACAGCTTTATCATGTTTTAATACTTATTTTTGAACAACTAAAGCTGAAATAATATATAAAAACATGTATTTTATTGTCTAATTCGGACAGCACAAAAACAGCAAATTCCGATATATAAATAGCATTTTTTTCTAAAATTAATTATGGAACCTGTTAACTTTCAGTATTAAATTAAAGAGGAAAATAATCCTATATCAAATTGGTCATTGTTTGAAATAATGACCAATAATATTTGGTAAAATTACCAAATACACCCCATGGACTTGAAATGTACTCCTAGTTATAGAATCACTCATAAAATGTAATACAAAAAGCAGTCTTTTACTATTTATCAGTCTGAGAACGGTGTTTTGGCCCGCGCCAAAATCCAAGCCATCTCAAAAGATGCCTTTGTTTAACCCTCTGCAGTGGAGGTTGTCCACTGGCTTGCTCCATCCTATGTCGGTCGTCAATCCTCGCTTGGTGCGTAAAGCTCGATCTATGCTTCTGCGTCAAACCTTATGCGTGGGGCGTGGCGCGGTGGTTGAGCATTCGAAGTTTTGCGTCGAGGGTCCGCGTTACTCTGCAATTCACCGCCATGCCATCAGGGGGGTGTGGCTGTGTGGTTTCAAGGGTTAGAGCCGAATCCTTGCTCATTATCGAAGAGCAAATGCTTATTTTGCAAATGATGTGGAAGCGCAGGCGACAGAGAAAACGTTTGCGGAGGTTCTGTACGATCGTTTGAGGCTGGGAACGGGTGAATTTGCAACACTGAGGGACCTGGACGAACAAATGCACTTTCGATACTTTCGAATGTCAGCGGGCCGATTTGAGGAGCTTCTTCGCCGTACACAGCCTGGCGAGTGGAGAAAAGTGGTGGCCAATGATTCGAACTTCACGATGGTGTCCCGAAGCACACTCAATGAGTGATAATAAACTGTAAACTATGCATGGTGTCTAAACTGTGTTGTGCTGTGTGTGTTGAAAATAAATATCAAAACAACTGTTTGAAAACAAACTTGTGTGTTTTATTCTTATGTATTATGTAATACAAAAAGTATAATTAAAAAAATCACAACACTAAAACAATACAACAACAATATGCATTGTAGTATGTATAAATGTATTATAAAAAGTCAAGTTGCGGCAAATCACGGCAAAAAGTGCACTCAAACGATACAACACACGTATCTCAACTATTTACAAAACTACGTCACGTTCTGAGCGGACCAATCACAGCGCTTTCGACGCCGACAACGCTACACGCAGTTAGGATTTTTTGGAGGCGCGCGATGGGCAATGCGGGAGGGTCGGCGTTGTCGGCGGAGCAATGCGCGCGACAAATCGCAGAAGCATAGATAGGCCTTAACTTGTATCACTATCAGGTGCATACGATTATGAATCCGAGGCCACAGTTTACAAAACGGTGCGCACAGAATTTTTTTCTTCTCTCTCCTATATGACCCTAGAGCGGCTCCGTAAAAATGAGTAGGTGTCGGTTAGACGAAACTGGCATTAAAAAACTGGCATTAAAAAACAGACACAGACAAATGCCCCCTTTCTGCTTGTGAGCATTGTTTAGGGGTGGCTGAATAGAAGCTTTACGCACAGCTGCAAACCTCTGGAGCATCCTACACCTTGATGTTCGTGGGACTCCAGAAACACCAGCAGCTTCAAATATCTGTTTGCTACTTTTTGTAATGGCATTTTAGCAGCTGCTCTCTTAATCCAATGTTTTGTCTGGCTGAAATCTTCCTCGTTGTGCCTTTATCTGCACAAACCCGTGTGTGCTCTGAATCAGCCACAAATCTCTTAATAGTACGATGATCACGCTTAAGTTTTCGTGAAAGGTTTTCATACCTTCTCCAAGGCATTGAACTATTTCACACTTTTCAGCAGCAGAGAGATACTTTTTCTTTCCCATATTGCTTGGAAATGGTCATCTGCTTAATAAAGTGGAACGCCCTTCATAAGTAGTTTTTCCTTCATTGGGATCACCTGGCAAACTAATTGGTCACAGGGGTCTGAAATAGATTTTGGTGATCCAAAGACATCCTGGGACACAATACCATCCATGAGTTTAATTGAAAAAAATATATATAAATATCTTTAGGACACTTATTACAATTTGCGTAATAATTTGGAACACAGTGTAGTTGTAACATATATCTCTTTTATCCAAAGTAACTAAATACAACATAGTACAATAGCATACAGTAACAGGTTTACATTATTTGTAAATTTAGGTCAGTTTTCCAGGGACATATTGAAGATTTATTTGTATAGCAAAATAATTTACAGACAGATACACAATCCTGGGTTACATTACAAAATACCCTAAAACAAAAACACACCCACACACTTTAACAGTCGTAGAACTGAATAAATACAAATGTTTTTAACCTAACTGTAAATGTCGAGACGGTATGGTGAGACTGCAGTTTTTTTTATTAATCAAAACCGAATAGCTGGCATCTTTGGATCTTGGTGTCCTTACGGGGTGATATGGCGCAAGATGACCAGAGAGTTACAGTGGTGCTAATCCATGTAGAGATTTGTAGGTTAGTAGTAGAACCTGGAAATCAGCTCTGGCTTGGCTAGGGAGCCAGTGTAGAGAGATAAGAGTAGATGTTATGTGATCATACTTTCTAGTTCTGCTCGGTAGCCTAGCAGCAGCATTTTGCACCCGCTGATGGAAGAATGCATGTCTGGTAATTTGCTTGATATGATGCTCCAATGAGCGATCTGGATCCATTGTGATGCCTAGGTTTGCTACCAGCTAGCTTTGAGAAACTTTGAAGCTGTTATGTCCAAGGTGAGATTGGATCAATTGTTCCTGTACTTCTTTGGTCCAAAGATTGGCACCTCTGTTTTATCTGAATTTAGAAGAAGAAGATTTGCTGTCATCCAAGTTCCTATCCCGGATACACATTTTTCCAGAGCTTCAATAGTTCTGGGTATAACTGGGTGTCATCTGCATAGCAGTGAAAGTGTACACCTAAACTTCTGAATATATTTCCTAAAGGTAGCATGTATAGAGAAAATAGCAAAGGGCCTAGAACAGAATCCTGTGGTACTCCATATTTGACAGGGGAGCTCCTGGATGAGCAGCCATCATAGTGGACAAACTGTGATCTATCGGATAAATACGAACTACACCACTGTGTAGTACTGTGAAGTACCAGAAATCCCAACATCATTTTCCATACGTTCCAGGAAAATCTGATGATTGACAGTGTCGATCACTTAGGTCGAGAAGAATCAGGACAGAGATAGAGCCTCAGAGGCTAATAGTAGATCATTAACTACTTTTGCTAGTGCAGTTTCAGAGCTCTGATGAAGACGGAATCCAGACTGAAGAGGTTTGTATAGTTGATTTGAGGTAAGGTGTTCAGTGAGCTGATGTGCTACAACATTCTCCAGAATTTTTGAGAGAAATGGCAGGTTTGAAATCGGCCTGTAGGATCTTCAGTGTTCATGGCGAATTGGCCACGACTGGTATGCAGCTTGTCCCTAATTGCATAGATTTTGTGGTCGAAAAAATCTAGAAATTAATTTAGAGAAAAGACCATGCTCACACCATGTGTACTTTTACTCGTGAGTTTTGCAACGGTATCAAGTAGAAATTTTGCATTGTGCTGGTTCTTACTGATCAAGTTATAAAAGTAGTCTGATCTGGTCCCTATTGAGGATTTGCTTGTAGTCCAGTAGGCTGTCCTTCCAGGCTAGGTGGAAGACCTCCATTTTCAATTTCCAAACGTTCTAGTTTTCTCTGAGTACCATGGAGCAAGTTTCTTATAGTTCCTTTTCTTCTATTTGAGAGGGGCAACAGAGTCCAGCGAAAGCTGTAAGGCCAGATTCAAATCTTTAGTTTTATCATTCAGTGATTTATCTGGGGGTGCTTCTACTGCTGCGGGTAGAATACTCGCCATTTCCAGAGTTGTACTTGGAGTTATGTGACGGCTACTACAAATGTTCATAGCGCCTCCTAGGCTCTGCCAAAGGTCCATTCTAAAGGTAACCAGGCAGTGATCTGATAATGTAGGATTGTAGGGATGAACAGTGAGATAAGTAATCTCAATACCCCGTGTGAGGACTAGGTCTTAAGTGTGTGAATGAAGATGGGCAGGTTTGGAAACTACCTGTGTGAAGCCTGTATAATCTATGAGGGCAGTGAAGGCCTTACTTATCTTTTGGGTCATCTGTGTAAGTGTTAAATTCACCCATAATTAAGATATCATCAGTGTACCGCACAATATCAGCACAATAATCTGCTAATTCTTCCAAGAAAAGGGAGTATAAGGGCCAGTTTTGAGATACAAACTATGTCAGTGTTGAGCAACGACGCTTCAGACATAATACTAGACCCCGCCCCCCTATATAACCCCCGCCCCCCCATAGAACCCCCGCCACCCTATATTTGCACATTCTGTTTGTTAACTTTGCACCACCTGCATCTGTCTATTTTGCACATCTGCACATCTGTTACTGCACTACCTGTTCATTTTCTTCATTTTGCACATCTGCTCATTGCATCATTTGCACTAACTGTACATACATGCAACCCTATAATTTCTGTTTGATACTGTAGCATATTGTACTATACAGCTGTACATTTGTCTAAAATCACTTTAATCTGTACATTCTGTATTCATGTATATTCTGATTATACTGTTCATAGTGTGTATATTCTGAGTATACCCATATTTATTATTATATTCTGTTGTCATAACTGTTTTGCACTTCTGGTTGCATGCTAACTGTATTTTGTTACCCTGTACTTGTACCTGTGTAATGACAATAAAGTTGAATCTAATCTAATCTATATTAACCTTTGTGACCTCTAACATCATTGGTGCCGACATGAATGACAATATTCTCTTACTTATCATCAGTGTGGGTGCCATGTGCTTTAGCTTTGGCCTTTGGGGCCCTAGTGCTAGCCAGCACCCTAAGATTATATTCATGTCGGTAGCTCTGGCCCCAGGTACGCCAGTCATGTCTAAAGTTACTAGCTTACTCTCTTCCTCCAGACATAGTCATACAGACAGTCTCTCCAGCGTATCCTAGGTCTTCCCCGGGGCCGCCTTCTGGTGGGACATGCCGGGGACATCTCCCGAACAGATGCCCGAGCCACCTCAGCTTGCTCCTCTCGACGTGGAGGAGCAGCAGTTCTACTCCGAGCTCCTCCCATGTGACCGAGCTCCTCACCCTATCTCTAAGGGAGCGCCCAGACACCCTGCGGAGGAAACTCATTTTGAATGCTTGTATTCGCGATCTTGTCTTTTCGGACTTGACCCAAAGCTCATGACCATAGGTGAGAGTAGGAATGTAGACCGGTCAATCGAGAGCTTTGCCTTGCGGCTCAGCTCCTTCTTCACCATAACGGTCCGATGCAGAGACTGCATCACTGTAGACGTGGCACTGAGCCATCCGCCTTTCAATCTCAAGGTCTGTCCTTCATTTTAATAGCGTAACTCTGCTGTTCGGAATGTTTAATATGTTTTAAGATACAAACTATGTCAGTGTTGAGCAACGACGCTTCAGACATAATACTTTTTCTTCTTAGTTTGGAGAAGAAATGAGAAATAGAAGATTTTTTTGATAATTCCGGCGACCTTTACATGAGTAGAAGCACTGGAATCAATAGAACAAATATAACATTCAGAAAGATCTTGTATGTAGTAAATCACTGTGTCCTTGGTTTGGTCAAATCTGATGAGGGCAAGTTTACTTGAATGAATGAATGAATGAATGAATAGGTTTATTTGGTTGTCCATTACAAGAGTAGTATATATATACATACAAACATACATATGCAGATATACACATAAATATATAAATACATAAATACATAAATACATAAATACATAAATACATAAATACATAAATGCATAAATATATAAATATATAAATATATACATATATAAATATATAAATATATAAATATATAAATATATAAATACATATACAGATATACACATTCATTTACATATATATACATACTCACACAGAAGATAGTAACAATTACCACTGTAATGGATGCAACCAAAAAGGATTGGGCTGAAGCAACTTGCTTATATAAGCCCATCCTAAAAAAAGAACAAACAAAAAAATCGTACAAAATAAATACACCATAGCTCAACAATATAACAGTATCAATTTTAATTCGGTTTCCTAAACAAAAACAAAACAAAAAAACTGAAAAAAATTTTTTTTGTTTTCCCTCGTTAATAAGTCTTTTAGTTCATAACAACAATTTATATGTGTTAATAATTTCATGTTTTAAAGTTTTAGTTAAAGTATTTATTAACTTGAATTCATCACTGAGATGATTCCAAAGTTTAATTCCTTGAACTGACACACATCTTTGCCTATGATTTGTTCTTACTATTTTTAATTCAAATTGGAGTAAACCTTATAAACCCTTATAAACCCTATAAAAGGTTATAACAACTATTTCTTAATTTAAAGAAAGACTGAATCTCTATAGGAATGTCCTTGCTCACAACACGAAACAAAATTTCCAATATTTTTTTACTTAACTATGTCCATACATTTTAATATATTTGATTTTATGAAAAGTTCATTGGTGGGATCACGAAATCCAGCTTTATTAATAATTCGTATTGCTCTTTTTTGTAGTTTAATTATTGGATCTAGGTATGTTTTACAGGCATTTCCCCAGATTTCTGAGCAGTAAAATAAATAAGGAAGCACAAGTGATGAATATAATATATGCAGACATTTCTTAATTAAAAAAGGTTTTGTTTTATAAAGTATACCAACTGTTTTGGATCTAGTTTTTAGGGAACGCGAGGATTTACTTGCAAACAATAACTGGCTCATAAGCCGATTTCGGTTACCAAGGCCAGTGTTACTGGAGTACGCAATTAGCAGCGATAGCCGGTTTCCCTAAGGTTATCGGAGATATTGACTGCACACACATTGCTATAAAAGCGCCATCACAGGTTTATGTTAATATGAAACATTTTAATTCCATTAATGTTCGAATCATATGTGATGCGCAAATGCAGTTAACTAAAATCGTGGCGAGGTGGCCTGGCTCAACGCATGACTCATTCATTCTGACTAACAGCATGGTTGGGAACAGGCTGGAGGCTGGCGCGGTGTGCGATAGGTGGCTATGGGTGCGTAAATAGTTAACCAGCGAAATGCACATTTGTACATGAGGCTCCAAAGACTTGCGTGGATTTCCAACTGAAACTTGGCGTACGCCAAAACCCAGAAACTGTCGTACGCACAAATAAATTCAAATGTATCAAAGTGTGCGCAGGCATGGATCCAAGCACGTTCCTTTTGTACATCACAATCAACTTGGAATTGAGCGCACATGCAGAGGTGCCGAACTCCTCCCTGTCCACGCCACCATTTAAATATTCAAATCAATGTAAATAGGCCCTGGACCTGATATTTCCACCCTCTGGAGGACAAATAAAGGTTTATCTAATTTCCCTCTTGGTCCGATCAGATAAATCAAAATGAGTAGAGGGAAGAAATGAGTCAATCGGGCTTGATAGAAAGCTTTGCAGCTCTAATTTCAATAAAATAAAATAAACATTTGAATGCGCACCTGCCCAAATGTGCATTTCGCTGGTTAACATAGACAATTAAACGAATAAATAAACGTGTCGCCAAAGGAACAATAGCTGTATAAACGTACGTACGACAGCTATGAAGTTGGCGTGGGGTACCGCACATTTCCACGGTCATTTCACGTTTGATACATTTGAACGTGAGCGTGGGAAAGGACGTACGCCACGTTTTTGTGCATACGCAACCTTTGTACATGAGGCCCCTGGTCTAGTAGACCCGTTTAATTTCAATCCCATTCCAATCCAACTTCACATTTGAATTTGCCTTACAAGACCCAAAAATCATAAATTTAGTTTTCCTCTCATTCAATGATAATTTATTCAGATCAAACAAATTTTTTAATAGTATTAACTCTGTTTTAACTTGTAAAATTAATTGATTAATATCATTTCCAGAACAAAATAAATGTGTATCATCTGCAAAAATAACCATCTTCATTATTTTGGATACTTTACATATGTCATTTAAATAAAGGATAAATAATTTTTGCCCCAAAACAGAGCCTTGTGGTATACCACAGGATAATTTGTCTTGTTGTGAGACAGTGCCATTTATATTTAAATATTGTAGTCTATTATTTAGGTAGCTCTTCATCCATCTATTACCCACACCTCTGATCCCGTAACAATCACACTTTTGTAACAGAAGATTATGATCAATAGTGTCGAAGGCTTTTCGTAGATCTATGAATATACCTAGTTAATTTTCTTTGTTGTCAGTTGCCGATGTAACATTCTCTATAAAATCCATCACTGCTAAGGATGTTGATCTTTTTCCACGAAACCCATACTGTTTGTCACTTAAAATACTGTGTTTTTCAATAAAACTGTCCAGTTGTTTAACAAACAATTTCTCCAGTATTTTCGAAAATTGGTCTAATAATGAGACTGGCCTGTAATTAGTTAGTAATTGCTTGTCACCACTTTTATAAATTGGGAGCCCTTTGTCCAGCTGTTGCGAAAGATCTGTTGCATATGTGAGTCAAAGGCTTAACCACACACATCATCACCTCCTTGATCACTGACATATCAATATTATTACAATCTGTAGACGTCTTGCTCTTACAGTGTGTAATCACCTCTAATATGTCACTGTCAAACACTGGCCCAATAAACATTGAATTTTGATTGATGTCAATGCCAAATTTATTATCTCCAAAGTGAGTTTGCTGGATTTGGTTAGCTAAATCCGGGCCCACATAAAAAAAAAAAGTAGTGAATTAATTTACAATTTCTTGTGCATGATCGGTTACTCTGCCATCATTTTTCATTATATGTGTTAATGGATGTTTAGAAAGATGCTGGTCAATGACCTCCTTAATTACATTCCAGGTTGCCTTAATATTTGTCTTGTACTTTTGTAATTGTATACTGTAGTAATTCTGCTTCTGTTCTCTTAAAATAGTTGTCAATCTATTTCTATACTTCTTGTACAGTTCTTCATTTTCCTTAGTAGGATGTTTTATACATTTTTTCTATAGCTGATTTTTCTTTATACATGATTTTTCAAGACCACTTGTCATCCATGGAGTATGTCTCCTTTTATGTTTGACTTCCATCACTGGACAGTAATAATCATAAAGTGCCACAAATGTGTCAAAAAATGCATTATAAGAATCATTTGCATCTTCAACATAGACCTTGTTCCAGTCATGGTTACTAAGTTCCACTTTGAGAGCCTCAATTGCTTCCGGCTTTCTCATTCTCTGTAATTTATATGCAACTACTTTTTTTAAATCTTTAACCTAGTTTCAAATATTACAAAAACCGGCAGATGATCGCTTATATCTGTCAATAATAATCCACTATTTACCTTTCTGTCAGTTAAATTAACTAAAATATTATCAATCAAAGTAGCGCTATCCTTAGTTATTCTACTTGGTTTTGATATTAATGGGTACAAACCTAAACTAAACATACTATTTACAAAATCTGTTGTTTTTATGTGTTCACATGATTTCAACAAATCAATGTTAAAATCCCCACATACCTTACTGTTTTGCTTGGAATATAACTCAGAGGTTTTCTTATTAAATTCATCAATGCACAATCCTGGAGTCCTGTAAATACAGCTAATTAATATACTTCATTTTGGTAAATCATTACAAATTCAAGTGGTGAAGGCACTTCACCCTACTTGCCTCAGGGGGCATGTCCATGTACTTGCTGTAAATCGCACTGGATAGGGGTGTCTGCTAAATTACTGAATGTAAATGTTAGAACAAAATCTAACTTTACTTATTTCCTTCTTCTCACTAGCCTTTGTCTGGACACAGACCTACATTGAATGAGATCCAGTATTACAGAAGAAAAATATTTGCCAAAATCCAACAAACATGCAAATCTGTAATTTATAAAAGCGAATTATTTCACTGATTCTTCGGCCCCATCTTGTGCCCATAATGGAAAGACAACTGGTATTGTTTATAAATACGCTCGCAGGCACCCACACACACATGGAAGTGTGCATATACAGTATGTGAGGCTCACGTTTGGCTAGCTCCTGCTTGTCGACAACCTTCTTCTCTATTTTTGATACATTGATACACAACAACGAAAACCTAATCCACACCAGATGTTCACTTCAGCCCTGAATTTGCCTACATTTTCAAATAATCTTCTTTCTGGCCCACAATGTTATCCCGATTCTAGTTATCTCATCTAATTTATCGGTTCATGATTCTGTACAGTTTCCTCATCAACAGAACGAGCAAACAAAAGGCTGAGAAGAACATGCCCTTCACTTGTCTGTGACCAACACACACCACTCACCACTGTCTAAAGGCAGTCATAACTGTGTTGAATAATTTAAAGCTAGTGAAATTGCTGCTGTCTTGGGTTTCCAGGGTGTTATTGTTTCTGTTGTGGATCACTGGATTAGAGGGAAAAGGTAACTTGGTGGCTGTTCATGTCCTTCCATGTCTCTCTTTCTGTCTCTCTCTTGCTAGCTCTGTCTTCCTCCCTCCCTCACACACACACCTACACACAAACACCCGCACAGCCATGCACGCAAAGGCTCATGCACAAGCATGCATGCGGACGCACAGAAACACACAAACACCCATACAAGCACTACAACACGCACGCAAAGACACTCACACGAACTCCCTCATGCAGGGAGAGGGTACGCCCTCTCAAAGAGTAGTCTGAGTCACGTTGAGGTTGCCCTCAACATCATCCTGACTTCAGATAGGCTACTGATAGCCAAGCCTCCGGAGCAGCAAGGAAGAACCAAGGAACATGCTGCAAAACAGTGGGATCACCTCCGAGAGTGACGGTAAGATCCACCTGGTGGTCTCAAAGGTTGTAATGCTGTAAGGAGTCTGTTGAGGGTCCTGAGTAAGGATGG
The DNA here is from genome assembly GCA_030340685.1 of Protosalanx chinensis. NCBI lineage: Eukaryota > Metazoa > Chordata > Actinopteri > Osmeriformes > Salangidae > Protosalanx > Protosalanx chinensis. Next base: position 5,058,669 of record CM059337.1, read on the forward strand.
ATGATAGGTTACTGGTTGGGGGTGGATGATAGGTTACTGATTGGTGGTGGATGATAGGGACTGGTTGAATATGATAGGGTACTGGTTGAGGATAGATGACAGGTTACTGGGTGAGGATGGATAATAGGTTACTGATTCAGGATGGATGATAAGGTAATGGTTAAGGATGGGTGATAGGTTACTGGTTGAGAATGGATGCTAGGTTTAGGTGACACCTGAGGCTCATTTAGCTAAAAAACGTGTTCAGTAATCATGACAGTTTAATGAAGTTCAGAAAATCTAGATTTTTATGTTTTTTTTCCTCCCGATCACCTGGAAATCACTGATCCTAAATAAGCTTTGCATGCTTGTCTTCAGGGGCACCCTCACTCCCCACACACACGCAAACACACACACAACCAACACACACTTACACCTACATGGAACCACCCCCATTAACACCCTCACTCCAAACGCACAACCACCACACACACATCCATCACACACACACAGGGCTGTAGGTACCTCATTAGGACACGTCTTTGTGCTCTTTGTGGCCGCTGGACTTGTCCGTAATGACCCCTGTGTCTCGCCGTCTCTGGTTACGGCGGTGCCCGCATGGCCAGCCAGCCAGCGCCCAGCAACACCTGTCGAAGCTGTCACTGGTCTGCTTTGTCCTGTCAGAGTATAATGAGGTCCGGGGGGACAGCAGGGTACAGGTCAGATGGAGAGTGTGTTTGTGTGTGTGTGTGTGGGGAGGGGGGGGGGGGGGGGGGGGGGGCGGATGTTGAGAGTCAAATCACATCAGGGAATCCCATTTAGTTTTCAGGTTTTACAACAACCAATGTTACTGTAATCTAAATGAAATACAAGTACAAATGTAATAAATAAACATTTTATATTAAATTGATGTTCGAAGGTTTAGGTTGGTTAAAAGTGCTGACCTGTGCTCATCCTGCAAGTCCTGTTACATAGCCAAGGGCTTTTTGATTGGAACAACTGTGCACTGTAAAATGCAAGCAACTGTTTAATTTGTTGCTTTATTTATATTAACAGTGAGCATTGGATTGGAAGATGCAGGTATGTAAAAACAGTCTATCCAGGTTATTGGATGAGTGGCGGGGTCAACAAGTGGAGGTGGCATTTCATTTACATTTAGTCTTTCAACAGACGCTCTTATCCAGAGCGACTTACAGCAAGTACAGGGACATTCCCCTGAGGCAAGTAAGATGAAGTGTCTTGCCCAAGGACACAACGTGATGTTGGCACATCCAGGATTCGAACTCACAGCTTTTTAGATTTCTGGCCCGGTTCCCTCAATGCTCAGCCACTAGACTCCCGGCCATTTCTCCTCCTGTTTCATCTCCCTCCCCTCCTCCATCTCTCCTTCATTCCACTCCTGTTTCTGGGTTAAAGCTGACGATGTGTCTGTGTTTTTGCTCCAGGTTACCTGGAAGAGGTCTTGGAATCTGCTGGGCGACATAAGGAGAAAGAAAGGAAGAAGGAGAAGGATCAAGAGAAAAGGACCGATAAAAGGAGTAAGCAAAACACACAAAGAACAGCCTCCGAATCTGGAGAAGCGATGTTGGAAAAGACGGCAGAATCGGAGGAGAGAAGAGGAAGGAGAAAGAGGGGGAAAGAAAGGGGAGGTCGAGGCAGAGATGGAGAAAGATGGGTGGTTGAGGAGGAGAAGGGGTGGAACGACGAGGTGGCGAAAAACAAGAAGAACATCAACAACAAACGGAGAAAACGGACAAAAGAAAAGGAAGGAGAGGAAGACAGGCCCCGGAGAAAGAATAACGGACGTGGCAAAATGGACGAGAGAACAGAGGAGACAAAGAGAGGAGGAGGGAAACCGCCAGAAGCGCCTACGGAGAAGATAACGCCCCAAAAAGAATTTGAGAGCAGGTAACATGCTAACATATCGACCCCAACGATTCTCCATCCACTCACAATGTCGCACCCGACCCGGTACGATGACAACAAACTTTCCCTTCATTTGCTAGCTCACAGCAGGATTCCAGCGAAGAGGAGGAGGAGAAGGAAGAGAGGGGAGAGGAGGTGAAGCTGGAGACCTTATTGCCTGAGGAGTTGGAGAAGCTTAAGGAGGCCGTGTATGACAGGAAAAAACTCTTTCACACCCTGAAAGGGAAACCGTGGTCCATGAAGAAGAAACTGACTAGTCTAAGGTGCTGACATGTCTGTGTGTGTGTATACACTACCAGTCAAAAGTTTTGACACACACTGCCATTCAAATGAATGGGACAATGTGCCCTAAAATTTGACTGGTAGTCTAAGTGTGTGTGTGTGTGTTGGTGAGTCTAATAGATTTCGATCTAACAGAATTCCTCCCTCTCTGGCAGGGAGTCTCAGAAGTTTGTGGAGAAGTTCGAGGGAGCTTTGGGGAAAGGCAAGGGTAGGAAACTGTACGCCTACAAAGTCCTGATGAACAAGGTGAGAGAGAGAGAAAGAGAGAAGACAGTGGCAATCTATGGAGATTATATCACTTTACTGGACAGTTTTTCGGTTTTGGCAGAAATGGATGAAGTTTCGGCGAGACTTTGAGAACTTCAAAACTGCCTGCATTCCATGGGAGATGAAAATCAAAGAGATCGAGAGTGAGTCCGGAACGCTGTTCATCCAACACCTTTCTCATCATGAATTTTGACTTGAATGGCCTTTTCCCTCTAAACTTTGAATTTTTATGGCCCTGTCCTCATCAACTTTGACCTACATCATTCTGTCCCACCACCTTCATCCACATCCTTCATGAGCGAAGCTAGTTCTGGCAGGGCATGCGGGCTGCGCAGATCATCAATCATTCCCATACCTGTATTATCTAGCAGAAGCACACACTCACTGACACCCAGCCTAGTCATTGCTCATTAGCATACCTGTACTAGCTAGCAAAGAGACTCAGCCCACGTAATCACTCGTTACCACTCCTGTACTAGCTAACACAAACGCTCCGGTAGCACATGTCATCAATCATTACCACAACTGAATCAGCTATTGCAAGCCCACTGGGCCATGTCCGATAAGACGTGTCCCTAATCGTCTAGTGATCAGTGCTGCTGCTGCCCACCACCATCCCCTTTCTTCCCCTGCTGTCTGTCTTTCTATCTGTCTATCAGGGGGATTATATCTGTATTGCTCCCTGCCTCATATGGCATATGTATGCTACATATATATCGCTCGAAGAGGTGGGGAGTGCTCCCCTTTAAGTCTTTCACTCTGCCAAAGTCAAACATTTTCATGTAATTGTATCAATACATTATCTAATCAATCACGTGAGTGTCCTGACTGAAATGATTTAAAGGTTGATTTGATCGGTTGATTTGTTCCTTGTGTCTCCCAGGTCATTTTGGCTCATCCGTGGCCTCCTATTTCATCTTCCTTAGGTGGATGTATGGCATCAACCTGATCCTCTTTGGACTGACCTTTGGCCTGGTCATGGTGCCTGAGGTAACATCTCCCTGACCATCGTACGATCCACATTTACAGAACATTCAATTTATCGAGCAGACACTTTCATCCAGAGAGACATATAAACAGTATATATAGAGATAAGAGATAATCAAGGATGTCAGGGAGGGGAGAAGGAGTCAGGTGGCTGAGTGGTTAGGGAGTTTATAATCACAAAGTTTATTAAGTTCAGAAATTGAGTTCATGACCGGGTTTGAGTCCCGGTCATGCCAACATAACATTGAGTCCATGGGCAAGACACTTCACCCTACTTGTTGATGATAGGTTACTGGTTGAGGGTGAATGATACGTTACTTGGATGATAGGGTACTGCAGTGGTGTCAAACTCGTGCCATCCAGGGCCAAGAGGATGCAGGTTTTCATGTCAACCAAGCATTTCTCTACTAAGCTGGAGTAGTCCTTGGTTGAAGTGAAAACCTGCACCCTCTTGGCCCTCGATGGCACAAGTTTGACACCAACGGGGTACTGGTAGAGCATGATAGGGTACTGGTTGAGGATGGATGATAGGGTACTGGTTGAGGATGGATGATAGGGTACTGGTTGAGGATGGATGATAGGGTACTGGTTAAGGATGGATGATAGGGTACTGGTTGAAGATGGGTTATAGGTTACTGGTTGAGAATAGATGCAAGGTTTAGGTGATGTGAAGCTCATTTAGCTAAAACTATTCACGTAACCATGACAGTTTAATTGAAATTGAAAATCTTGATTTTCATTTGGTGTTTTCCTCCCGATCGACTGTTTGTGGTTATCAATGTTGGCCACTGATCCTAAAGAGGTTTATGTGCTTGTCTTTAGCCACAGGGGCAACCTTACTCCCGACAAATACACTCACACACCCAGTGTTACGCTCGACCTAGGGGTATCGAGGCTATCATAAAAGAACGCAAGGCGAGGGATGCGATGAACAATTTATTTACAATATTTACAAAATGATTAGTGCTATATGTACAGGTGATGAAGCTGGGTTCAGGGTGAGCTCAGGCCTAAAATAACAAACAAAACACTTATCCAAACTAAAAGGGTTCGAAACTAACTAAGACCTTCTCAAAGCAAAGAAACAAAATTACAAATGCTCAACCTAACTACCTAACCTAATCAAAAACAGGAGAAACAGATGAACTAAAGAAAAAGGCAGCTCACCCTTACTGCTTCCCTAAGCACACACACTCTCTCACGCTCTCACAGATTCTTATTCAAAGCAACAGTAACAATCACAAGTCGGCGATAGTCGGTGTGAGCATTCTTCAGTGACATTTCCATGTTCATATACTGCCCGTCACAAGCTGTAACACCCACACAACCACCCCCATTAACACCCACAATCCCCACATGCACACTTATTCCCCACACACAGCCACCACACACAACCACCCCCATTAAAACCCTCACTCCCCACGGACAACCACCACCTACAACCACCACACACACGTGTACGGGGCAAGGCACTTCACTCTTCATGATGCAGAACTAACATCTCAACCACAGCATTCCATAGCACTGCTAGCTAAGGTTTTCTCATGTCAGGGTGCAGTACGGACAGCAACCGGTGCCTCTCTCTGTCTCTCTCACCATTCTAGGCGCTGATGGGGAGACCTTATGGCAGCATGCCTCGAAAGACTGTACCCAGATCAGAGGAAGCCAGTGCCATGGACTTTGCAGTCTTGTGGGACTTTGGGGTAAGCATCTATGTTTCATGGCTAATTGGTAGTAAAGGATGGGTTAGATCTTCCTCAGATCTGTAATATGCGTGACTGTGGGCGTATGTTCGCGTACTGTGCTGACAGGGCTATGCACAGTACTCTGTGCTCTTCTATGGATTCTACAACAGCCAGCGCACCATTGGCTGGCTCAAGTTCCGTATGCCCCTCTCCTATTTCCTGGTCGGTGTGGGAACTGTTGCCTACAGCTACATGGTGGTCATACGGACGTGAGTAGCACGCCTGCGATTGGCCGGAATGTCCGTTGCCACTCTCTATCAGGGTGATTGACACATGGACTCTTGTTCTAGAATGGCCCGGAATGCCAACGAGGAGGGGGGAGGAGATGACAACAACTTCAACTTCAGCTGGAAGATCTTTTCCAGCTGGGATTACCTCATCGGGAACCCGGAGACGGCTGACAACAAGTTTGCCTCCATCACCACCAGCTTTAAGGTAAAACCATGAACAGGATGTGAGACTGTTTCTGGTTTGCATGTGTCTTTTGCGTGCACGTCTGTTTGCGTGCGTGTCTGCCTACACACAAGATTATTGGTGTGTGTTGTATTATTGTATATATATATTAGTGGTGGGCCGATAACGGCGTTAACGTGCTGCGTTAACGCCAGACTCTTTATCGGCGATAAAAAAAAATATTGCCGTTAATCTCTTATTCCTCTTATTTTAGCGCGGATATATACCTGGCCGAATTGCACTGTAGTGCACGAGTCAGAACGAGTTTGACTTCGCACCTGTGTACCATGTCACACGTAACGTGCTGACATGGATGCAGCTAGGAAGCCGCCGGGTTTGCTTCAGGGAAAATTTAGCTTCCCAATGGAAACCTTGACAAGACCAAGGTTGTTTGCACCTTGTGCAATGCGGAATTGGTTTACTGTAGGAGTTCTTCCAGTCTCAGGTATCACCTAAACGCAAAGCATCCCTTAGCTAATGTGGAAGATGCCGGGCCAAGCACTGATGCAGCGCAGGGGAAGAGTCGTGCTCGTAAAACCACTATGTTTGAGTGCAACCGAGGCAAGCCCGTCAGCACGGCGGTTCATGTTTAACTGAATAAACAGTTTGTAAACACAAGTACATCTTGTTGAACATTATTTATTTTCATCACCAATTATCATAGTAGAACAGCTTCCTCAAGCAGTTTGTGATGCATGTCACAGGAGATGAGCCCCTGGTCTGATGCGCCACCTGGCTTGAGAAACACGTTCTCAAAAATTTACTTAATCTAGATTAATTCCAGAAATTAATCTATGCCCACCTCTAATATATATACAACGTATATTATTGTGCAGTATATGTGTGTATGTTTTCTCTTCTCCTAGGAAGCCATTTTGGAAGAACAGGAGAGCAGGAAGGATGACAACATCCACCTGACCCGCTTCTTGCGTGTGCTGGCAAACTTCCTGGTTCTGTGCTGCCTGGCAGGAAGTGGCTATCTCATCTACTTCGTGGTGCGCCGTTCCCAGAAGTTTGCACTGGACGGACTGGAGAGTCATTCCTGGTGGGAGAGAAATGAGGTAGCAGCAACCGTTGGTGTGTTGTGTGTGTGGGTGGGGGTTAAAAAAGAGAGAGAGATGGAGAGGATATTGTTTTGTCTCTGACAGCATGTCTTAATACCATGTCCTAACACTGTGTCATAACATCGTGTCCTAAACTGGATGTGAGCATACGACTGTCGCATAGCATTGGACGCTGTCTGTCCACACTAAATCCCTCAAATTGACTTCTGTTACATCATGTAAACTAACCACATCACTATGACTTTATGTGCTACAGAGCTTTCAAAGAGAGCGACTAACACCTTGTTCTAACACAGGGGCGGGCAATCCTGGTCGTCGAGGGCCACTGTCCTGAAGGTTTTAGATGTTTCCCTGGTCCAGCACACCTGATTCAAATGAACAATTCGTTATCAAGCTCTGTGGAAGCCTGATAATTTTAATCAGGTGTGCTGGAGCAGGGAAAGATATAAAACCTTTAGGCCAGTGGCCCTCGAGGACCAGGATTGCCCACCCCTGTTCTAACATCTCCTAATGCCGTATCCTAATACCGTGCCCTAACACGGTGTCTTTATTGTCATCTCTCAATGCCGTATCCTAACACCGTGTGTCTTAACAATGTGTCCTAACACCGTGTCTTAACTGGATGCAAGCGTTCGACTGTTGATTCTCATTGGACACTCTCTGTCCACACTTGTGTGTTAAATACACACTTCTTTTGTCATGTAAACTATAACCACGTTGCTATGACTTTAGGTGCTACGGAGCTTTCAACACGAGCGAAACAGGGCATCGGACAAAAAGTTCAGCCAAAACGGTGCGCTGCATTGGGCCTCGTCGCTGCTCTCGTCCAGTTGGGACATTCCAACAGAAAACAAAGCAATCGAACGGCTTTTAGTCGCGTCGCTTGTATCCAGTCACTCGCGTTGCATCCAGCTAGAACACGGTGTAATAGAGGCGATGTGCACGGATCTAAAGAGATTTATTTGTGAAGCTTGCTAACACTTGTAACTTGTGGATGTTGAACTCCAAGTCCTTCCAGTCGTTATGTTCACAAACTGTCCCACAGTCAGATACGAAAGGCACCTCCAGCTGTCAGGTAAAACTGTGAGCAGTGTGTGTTGGCATGGGCTTCTTGGTGTATAAGACCACTGTCCCGCCCGGTAGGTAAACATGGTGATGTCTCTGCTGGGCATGTTCTGCCCCATGCTTTTCGACGTCATCAGCTCCCTGGAGAACTACCACCCTCGCATCGCGCTGCAGTGGCAGCTGGGAAGGATCTTCGCCCTCTTCCTGGGGAACCTGTATACCTTCATCATTGCCCTCATGGATGAGATCAACCTTAAGGTTAGCAGACAGCTGGAGGTCTGGGAGGCCTGAGGCCTGGGCGTCTGGAGGTCTGGGTGCCTGGAAGTCTGGAGGTCTGGACATCTGGAAGTCTAGACGTCTGTAGGTCTGGGTGCCTGGAGGTCTGGATGTCTGAACGTCTGGGCGTCTGGAGGTCTGGGCATTTGGATGTCTGGCCATCCAGAGGTCTGGAGGTTTGTGCGTCTAGAAGTCTGGGTATCTAGAGGTTGGGACGTCCGGAGGTTTGGGCATCTGGACGTCTGGAGGTCTCTTCAAAATAAAGGTGCAATGTAGGTTTAATCAGCTTGTCCCCCTAAGGTGAACTTTTATTTGATTTTGTTTGATTCCTCCGAGGACCCTTTCAGAGAGTTCTACCCCCAAACAAAGGCCTGTTTCTGGAACTGTCTTAGAAAAGTTCCACATGGACCTCCTAATGTGTGATGGTTTCCAGATTTTGAAGTAGACTGTTCTAACAGTATTTTTGGTGATCAGAGTGTAAGACACAGACTTTATTTACCAGACACGGAGCACTGTGATACAGCTTACGTCATTAGACAACACGTGTGTGTGTGTGTGTCAGAGGGAGGAAGAGGAGGTGGTGAAGCAGAACATGACTTTCTGGGAGGCGGGGCTGTTTAACGAGAGCCGGCAGGGGAACAGCACTGCTCCGCATCTCAGCGTGCACCCTGCCGACATCCCCCGAGGACCCTGTTGGGAGACCATGGTGGGACAGGTGAGTATAGTGAGTGAGTGAGTGAGTGGGGGTTAAGAGAGAGAGATGAATAGAGAGGAAAGGGAGAGTAAGAGAGGGAGAGGACAAGACAGAGACATAAACATAGAAAACAAAGAATACGAGTGAGACAGTAAAATTAAGTTGAGAGAGCGAGAGAGGAGAGAGAGATGAATAGAGAGGAGAGAGAAGAGAGAGACTAATTGAGAGGAGAGAGGGAGAGGAAAAGAGAGAGACCTAAAGACAGAATACGAGTAAGAAACAGTAACATTCAGTTGAGAGAGGGAGAGGAAAAGAGAGAGACCTAAAGACAGAATACGAGTGAGAGACAGTAACATTCGGTTGAGAGAGAGTGAGAGAGACAGAGAGAGAGAGAGGGAGAGAAAAGAAGAGAAGAGAGAGCGAGACAAGTCTGGAAGACAGTAAAAGCATGTTCGTATCTTCACACAGTAACCATGCGCTTCACTTCATGGCTCACCTACCTCTTCTCTCGTGCAGGAGTTTGTCCGCCTCATCATCTCTGACACGATGACCACATACATCACTCTCCTGATCGGAGACTTCCTGCGAGCTGTCCTTGTGCGTTTCCTCAACCACTGCTGGTGCTGGGACCTAGAGGCTGGGTTTGTGAGTGCCTCTTCACATCTCTCAACTGTCCGTTCATCCACACAGAGCGACGTTCTAATCCCTGGAAGGGAACCGGGAGGGCCATGTTTGGATTTGAACATGATAAATAACTAAATGTGATAAGGGTCTGTCATTTTTCCCGATAAGCCGTCTTACTCTGAGTTCGATGTCAGCGGGAATGTTCTGGGCCTCATCTTCAACCAGGGGATGATATGGTAAGGATGTGTGTCTTTTTTGAGTGGAAAGATGTCATTCGTCGTTGCCCAAGGACACAACGTCCTATTTGCACAGCTGGGATTCGAACCTGGCACCTTCTGATTACTAGCCCTCCCATACAGCTTAGCCACCTGACTCCCATTTAACCAATCTTAACCAATCCCAACCCTTCATCCCCCTTCCCCCTCTCCTTCTCTCGCCCCGTCTCCCCCTCCTCTTTCCCTCCCTCCCCCCTTAGGATGGGGGCATTCTACGCCCCCTGTCTCCCGGCACTCAATGTGTTGCGTCTGCACGTGTCCATGTACCTGCAGTGCTGGGCAGTGATGTGCTGCAACGCTCCCCAGGAGCGCGTCTTCAAGGCCTCCCGCTCCAACAACTTCTACATGGCCATGCTGCTGGTCATCCTCTTCCTGTCCACCCTGCCAGCCATCTACACCATTGTGTCCATCCCCCCTTCCTTCGATTGCGGTCCCTTCAGGTGACGCAAGCCTTTCTTCGTTTGTTTGGATTTGCTTTTGCTTTTATTTGACCCCAGCAAATGTATTAAATGTTGCCCTCCACTTGTCCCTTTTCATCTTTTCCCTTTATTCCTCTCTACCTTCTATCTCTCTTCCGCCTTTTGTCGTTCTCTTTCACCAGCGGGAAGAATCGCATGTTCGATGTGATCCAGGAGACGCTGGATTCAGATTTCCCCGCCTGGTTCAGTAAAGTGTTTGGTTACGTGTCCAATCCTGGTTTGGTGCTACCCTTCATCCTCCTCATGGTGTGAGTCTTCCTCCCCAGCCACAGGGAACGTTAGGGTGCCTGGTTCCCAGTGCCCAAGCTTCAGAACAGACCAAACACTTCATATTTTGCAACTCCCCCTGTCCTAAGCGTCAAAAAGAGCCCACCTTCAAACCTGAAGTAAAAAAGTTTATTGAACCCTGTACCACGCTGCAAATTAATCAAAATGTTGTACTTTTTACAATCAAGCTCATAACAATTCAAATGTCTTATTGCAGATGCGTTAAAGATAGTTGTGGGTTATTCTGGCCCCCGAAGAGTGCACAAGGGTGCCAAGTCTTAGAATTGAATGTCACTTAGCGGGTCTCATATTTCTCTGTTGTGTTGTGCATATTTGTATTCTTCTTTCTGGCAGTTTGGCAATCTATTACCTGCAATCGACATCCAAAACGTACAAGCAAGCCAACCTGGAATTGAAGAAAAAACTTCAAACCGTAAAGATATTTTTATTTATTAGAATGTTTAGTGTCTCAGCGTTTGTGGTTCCTGTTTCGAGCAACAGAAGGGTTTTTTGACCCTTTGTCCACCAGGCGGCAGTATGCAACCATAGTTACAAGCTGACCGACTTAAGTCCACGTTAGACTTTGTAACTCATATGAAATCATGTGGTGCAGTCGGTTAGGGTGGCGAGCTAGTAATCAGAAGGTATCCGGTTCGAACTCTGACTGTGTCAACATGTCTTTGTGTCCTTGGGCAAGGCACCAAGGATTCCCCCTGAGGCACGCTACTTGCCTCAGGGGGAATGTCCCTGTACTTGATGTAAGTCGCTCTAGAAAAGAGCATCTGCTGAATGACTAAATATAAACTCGGAACTGTCCTTTCTAAGTTGTCAAACTGTGTGGTTCCTGTGGCTGTGATGGTCAACGCTGACCAGTTTCTTGACGGTCAACAGCAAAACGAAGAGAACAAGAAGAAGAACAAGAGAGCGGCGCTGAAGGCAGCCATGGAGCTGGAGGAGGCGCGGAAGGGCCCGGCGCCACACCGGCAGAGTAACCCCGCCTTGCAGCCGCCACGCAGGGGTAGGAAGGCTGGAACACCCAGTGGGGAACTTCTAGGAACCCTAGGATTCATTTTTGAAGGACGTTTGTGTCTTCGTTCACTCATATACCCCTGTCTCTCTTCATTCACTGTCTTTCATCTCTCTCCCCCTGTCTCTCTGCCTCTCTCTCTCTCCCTCTGTCCCCTTCTCTCTCCCTCTCTTTCTCTCTTTATACCTGTCTCCCTCTCTCTCTACCCCTTCTTTACCGCTCTATCTCTCGTTCTCTGTCTCTCTCTGCCCTGTTTCTCAGGAGACAAGGGGGGGGAACACGGCCGGGGTCAGAGGGCCAATCAGGTGAAAGGTGGCGAACATGCCCCGCCTCTCAGAGACTCTGGGGGGCGTGTGCCTGCCATTAGTTCTCCAGCTCCCAGGAGCCATACCCACCAGACTCCAGGGCACAGGCCTAGCAACCCACGGCAACCAGCTTCCAGATTGCACAGGGTTTCCAGCTCACAACGATACAGAGAATAACCTCTGGCTCAACCACGAAACGACCAAGGCCCGGAGTAGGGCAATCACACACACTCACACGCACTGTAGTAGACTGAAGCAACATTTGTATTTCAACAAACTGCTGAGCGTATAAAAAAAGTGTAGAGGGCTGTTCAGCTTTGAATGAAACGTCAAACACCACACACATCAATGTTTTAAATCCAAATCACTCAACCAGTAGTTTCTAAATGTCCTGAAACCTAGCATCAGAACTTACCTAAAACCCAACACCGACCATCCAGTATGGCGGTTGCTCAAAGAAAAGGAAATGCTGTTTTAATTAAAGTATTAATGAGCCATGCTAATGGTTAACCCGACTAGCTGGCTCATGCCGGTCTGGTGATACGTCAGGCCCGGGCTCTGATAACTGGATATCCAATGTCCCGACATCTGATTGTGGTTCTCTATGTACTCATTGCTGAGCTCTTCTGTCAATCATCCTGCCATTCACTTTCTGCTTCGAGAGATCGGGGAGATACTGCCATTTGATTGGCTTGCAATCAGGCTTCATTTTGAAGACCTGAGGCCTGTACTACATCAACAGTGGTTAACAAATAGTTCAGCAACCCAAGAATTTACAATCTAGAGATGCGCTTTCACATAAAAGCTGTTTGCACTGTATGTCCAATCGCAAACAAAAAAGAGCAGCATTTTTCATGCAGGAGGGACAAACTTTATTGATATCACTGCACCAGGCACAAGATGTGACCTGCATTCCATAACGTTAAACTTTTGTTGCTGTACTAATTTAATTGAAACACTGGCAGAAGCAAAGGATTGTGGGAGCAAATATACAAACATAAATCAAACCGGTAAGGAGCAGTAAGCAAAAGGCCTACTTGCACATATTTTAAGGCCAACAGGTAAAAGGCTGAATTACCAGTCAGTACTTTTTGTAGGATATTGGTATATAAAGGACTTGTAGAACAATGCCCTGGTTCTCCGCATCACCCACACTACACTTAAAGGTACCCGTTGTGAAATAACGTAACGCTATGCATAGTAGTCTGTAAAACTGAGCGCACAAATTTGATGTCTAGCATTGGCAACATCCGGCTCTAGAAGTTGGTAAAGATACGTCATTCCCTTTGCTGAGAATATATATTTCATAAAGATCCTCATCAGGGAATGCCAAAAAGTTTGGTTGGTTTCTCAATGTTCTGGCTCTTAGGAGCACACATAGGCGCAGCAAGTTCGGACACTGCGCTTAAACATTCACACACACCAGCCTACATTATCATCATTCACACATCTCAGTTCATATCATCAATCATCCACACGTCACTCTTCAGTACACGTCATCACTCATTACCTCACATGCACTAACAGCGCAGGCACACAGGTAGTACACGTAATCCATGAACACATATGACTCAGCTAGTGCAAGCCTATTGGGCCCCATATGGGAACACAGCCCTTAAAGGCCGCGCAACTTTCAAACACCCTGCTGATCCGCTGATCAGTGTTGCTGCCGCCCACCACCATCCCCTTTCTCCCCCCTGTCTGTCTCTCTGTTTATATGTTGTATTATCTGTCTGTATTGTATATTATATTATTGTATTGTATGTTTCTGTCTATCAGGGGGATTATATATCTCTATTGCTCCATGGCTCTCGTCATACATGTATGCACGCTTGCGTCGCTCGAGGCCATAGGAAGTACCCCCCTTTTAGACATTCCATTCCGCCAAAGTAAAACATATCCCATGTCAGGGTCATCAATAAATCAAAATGTATTATCAATCAATCACATGAGTGTCTCGACTGAACTCTCACTATTGGCACACCAAGCTCCACAAGATCTTCCAAGAACAGTGACGCCATTATCATCCAGAATGAATGGGAATGGATGGGGCTTTTTTACCGGTTGATTTCTGATTTCCAACTTAACATGCTCCACACCAGTTTAGGCGTTCAGCATGAGTCTTACTGATTTTGGCCTCTGTGAATGCGCCAACCCAGACCTACACACACACACAAACTTTCATCACTACAGATATGCCATCACCCCCCACCCCCATCCAACACCCCGGGGTGGCTGGCAAGAGTACCTGGCTGCAGACCTGCACAGTGGGGCACCTGCCGTTGCAGGCTGCACAGTGGGGTAACTTCACAAATGGGCAGGAAGTGACAATTTTTTTTATTTCTTTGGGGGGGGGGGGGGGGGGGGGGGGTCATTTAAACCTGAATTTCACGGGTCTTTTCACTCGAAACACAGACCAGCGTGTCCACATCTGTTCCGAGTTGCGGTAAATTTCTGATTTGTATCCACAGAAAGTAAATGCATGGTATCTTGTCAATATAAGTGCTGTAAAATAATAACGTTATAGAAGTCATTAATGATTTACCGAATAATTACTGAATGTTACAAGTCGGCTTGGGTTGTTGTTATGAAGCTAAATTCGATAACGTCAAAGTTTACTTTCGTTTCACCGATGGCGGTTAGCATCAACAAATTATCAGGGATTATTAAATGTATAGTGCATAACGTAAAGTAACTGTTTGCATTTGTTTGTATGTAACGTTACACATTTTTTCGAAACTCTCCTTGCATTAGCTGTTATCAGGGATTATTAAATGTACAGTGCATTACATAAAGTAGCTGTTCGCATTTGTTTGTATGTAACGTTACAAAACATTTTTGTAAACTCTCCTTGCATTAGCTGTTATCGGGATTATTAAATGTATATTGCATAATGTAAAGTAACTGTTTGCATTTGTTTGTATGTAACGTTATAATACATTTTTGTAAACGTATGCAATGCTGTATATATATACCCCCCCCCTTTTGTATATACCCCCCAGACATTTCTACACCATATTCTCATTGTATTTTATTATGTTCTTATTATGTTACATACACTATATTACCAAAAGTATTTGCTCACCTGCCTTGACTCACAACAAGGTTTAGGAGGGTTTTTATAGGAATTTTCGACCATTCTTCCAAAAGTGCATTGGTGAGGTCACACACTGATGTTGGTCTAGAAGGCCTGGCTCTCAGTCTCCGCTCTAATTCATCCCAAAGGTGTTCTATCGGGTTCAGGTCAGACTCTGTCATCCATGTCTTTATGGACCTTGCTTTGTGCACTGGTTCACAGTCATGTTGGAAGAGGAAGGGGCCCGCTCCAAACTGTTCCCACAAGGTTGGGAGCATGGAATTGTCCAAAATGTTTTGGTATTCTAGACTCTAGCATTCAAAGTACCTTTCACTGGAACTAAGGGGCCAAGCCCAACTCCTGAAAAACAACCCCACACCATAATTCCTCTTCCACCAAATTTTACACTCTGCACAATGCAGTCCGAAATGTACCGTTCTCCTGGCAACCTCCAAACCCAGACTCGTCCATCAGATTGCCAGATGGAAAAGCGTGATTCATCACTCCAGAGAACGCGTCTCCACCAGTCCAGTGGCGGCGTGCTTTTACACCACTGCATCCGAGGCTTTGCATTGCACTTGCTGATGTATGGCTTAGATGCAGCTGCTCGGCCATGAAAACCCATTCCATGAAGCTCTCTGCGTACTGTACTAAATTTAAAGTCACAAGAAGTTTGGAGCTCTGTAGCAATTGACCGTGCAGAAAGTCGGCGACCTCTTTGCACTATGCGCTTCAGCATCCGCTGACCCCTCTGTCAGTTTACTTGGTCTACCACTTCGTGGCTGAGTTGCAGTTGTTCCCAAAGTCTTCCATTTTCTTATAATAAAGCTGACAGTTGACTGTGGAATATTTAAAAGCGAGGACATTTCACGAGTGGATTTGTTGCACAGGTGGCACCCTATGACAGTTCCACGCTGGAAATCACTGAGCTCCTGAGAGCGGCCCATTCTTTCACAAATTTTGGTAAAAACAGTCTGCATGCCTAAGTCATGTGTTTATGTAGTGTTGTGTACTGTTTGTGCTTATAAGGTGTTTTTTGCCTGCTTCCATACTGTACTCTTATTGGGAGCATTGTCTGGGAGTGGCCTTTTTTCTCTCCTCCCCTCTCCTCATGTAATTCTGAAACTTGTACTGTATCCTGCTGCTGTAAGAAAGGAATTTTCTTACCATGGTGACTGAACCTTGATAACAATTGATCCACCATCGTGTAGAACCTGAATTTACCTCATTAATGCCAAATCTTGATTCGTAACACAGGCCTCTGACAAGGACTTCTATACACACAAGCAAAGTTCTGTTTCTGTCTGATCGTTTACTTGTGGATTTGTCAAATAAGCTAATATGGAGATACACTAGATACACCTTTCAGCTTCCCACAATGCCATTGGTATTGGTTCATTACTGAGCTTGCTTGTCAGATCCATTGAAAACACGCTTGTTTAATTCATGGTCAATATGCATTAAACATTCATCAGTCATCTAAGTATCAGGAATCACTGAGCCTCTTCTGTTAAAAAAAAAATAATCCGGTTCTAGCCAGCAGTGAAACATTAACGCTAGCTTGACAAAGACAAAGCCCAAAAGGGATCTTGACATAATGTCCAGACCTCTGTCTGAGCCAGAAAACAGAAGGAAGTATCCGGAACAGGGGGTTAGTTATATTTCCGCACGCACTGTGTCAGCCCTGCCCTTGGACTTGTGCCAGTCTGCCTGCATGTTTCCTGCGGCTGGGGCGCTATGGGAGCTGCCGGGGCGCTATGGGAGCTAGCTGAGATGTGAATGGCTTCATCATCGGACATGACGGCTGGTAATGACACACTGGAGACACACTGATTTATCAGCTTGCGTAATCCGTTCTCCAGGGAAAAGGCAAAATTCTGTGAACAAACCTGTTTCCCTTGTGGTGCTGCCCGTCCTCTCCGTAATTTGAGGACATACCTGCTTGACAATGCCCAAACCCTATCAGATCTTGGAAGTTAAGCAGATCAGGGCCTGGTTAGTACTTGGATGCCACAGTGGGGTGACTAGATGGAAAACTTGTGTCCTTAGGTAGGAAACTTCACCCACATTGCCTAGTATGAAAGTGGTGGGTGAATGTTAATAATACCTAATTTAGAAGACCCTTTTATCCAAAGCAATTTACAGTAATTACAGGGACATTCTCCATGAGGCAAGTAGGGTTAAGTGCCTTGCCCAAGGACACAACATCACATAGCCAGAGCCAGGGTTCAACTCACAACCTTTCGATCATGAGGCCAACGCCTTAACCTGCTGAGCCATCTGACTCCCCAGGTGGTGGTCGGAGGGGCCGATGATGCTGATTGGCAGCCTTGCTTCCATCAGTTTGCCCCAGGGCAGCTGTGGCTACAATATTAGCTTACCACCACTGAGTGTGGAGTGAAAGAATGATGCAAACAATTGTAAGTGTCTTTGAGTGTCATGAAAAGTGCTATATAAATACTACATTATTTTATCTGGTCGCTTCCCCCGACCCCCTCTCAAGATGCCCCAGCAGATGATGATCTAATGACAATTGTGGGGAGTGAGACAAGTGGTGCATGTGGAGGAAGTCTCAAGTAAGGAAGGAGAAAAGGAGATGGAAAGGGGGAGCATGAGGGGGCCCAGGAGGAGGAGTGGAAGTAGGGAACGGAGGAGGAAGGTCAGGTTTCAAAATCATCCTCTTGCCTGTGCGAGGCAGGAAGTTATCCGTCATGGTTGCGCTGTATTAGCTATGAATCCACTGCCTGACTCTTGTTCACATACATTATTTACCTGCTTGACCTAACCACACATGGTCACTTGGCAACAACAGCGGTACAGCAATTCTACAATCTTACACCCAAAACATATCCTGGAAAACCAGATATTCTCTTTAATGTTGTCCTCTAAACCTGTTTTCAATACTGCCGCACAATTTATTTTGTGGCTGTGTCAATATAATATAGCTCCTGCCCGGCCATACTGACTTCTTAGTGTTCCACTTCTCCCTCAGGCTTACTTAACACTTCATTTAATTTTAATGGGACTTGACCTATTTTCTCTTATGTGTGTATTGGTTTCAAATATCTGCCTCACATAACAACTTGGTGGAATGTTCCGATGAGCCGAAATGTTATAGGTGGATTTCATGTGTGTTTAAGTCGATTCTTTGTTTGCGCACATGAGTGTGTGTGCTGGTGTGTACGTGTGTGCAGTCAGAGATGGTCTGTCTGTGATTGGCAGTGGCGTTACTCTTCCTGCAGTGAGCTGAAAGATTTGATGTTTCTCCTGCAGGTGCCTCAGAGGATCGCTTCCTGGACAATGTCACTGGTGGTTGTCAAGGAGACGCTCTAAAGCAGCCAGTGTGTGAGCTGAGCTGAACAGGTGTGTGTGTGCGTGTAACCCTTGCTTGAGAGCTGCGTGGTGAGAGAGGAGGGTGAGGGACAGAGAGAAAGGAGATGTAGAAAGAGAGAGAGACAGTTGGAGAGAGACAGCGGGAGAAGGAGGGAAAACAGAGGACAGAAGGACCAGACAGAAGGACCTGAGAGAAGAGAGCACCAGCACCCGGATCCCAGCACAGAGCAGAAATGCCTCCAAAGAAGAAGAATGACATAATCGTCCAAATAGAGGATGGTGAGTCTTATCTCAGTTTCTTTCCCTAGGACAGTCTGGAACTTGACATCTCATTCAACAATATGTATGATGGTATAATGACACGATGAGCTCAGGGGTGGATAATCTCTGCAGATCAGAATGTTGCAGGTTCTAATCCCTTCTTATCCACCAACCAATATAACAGTGGTTGAGAGCTGTATTAGGTACGAATTCTCGCTGTGTCAACATAATGTTGTGTCCTTGCAAGGCACTTCACCCTACTTGCCTCAGGAGGAATGTCCCTGTACTTCCTATAAATCAGTCTGGATTAGAGCGTCTACTAAAATGACAAAATTTAAATTAGGTTATTGTGTGTGGTAGAGCCTGAGAACATGATGAGCATGTATTGTGGTGAACTGTGGGTGTTTTTGACTTATTTCAGTGGGGATGGACATCGACGCACAGATAGAGAGCGGGAGCGAAGGTGAGTTCTCAGCACCTTGCGTCTCGGTTGTGGCGATCATCTCACAGTCCATACAGCCCATACGGAGTTCACCGGTAAGTTTGCATGTGTGTGTTAGCCACTGCATCTGTGTGTTTCAGACGAGGCCAGGCGGAGAGCCAAGAGGAGACCTAAAGCCCCGCAGCAGAAGCCCAAGCGCGTCACCAGCGACGAAGAGGAGGACGAAGAGGAGGAGGCCCCGAGGAAGAGAGGCCCAAAGAAGAAAGCAAAGAACGACAGCGAGGAGGAAGATGAAGAGGAGGGGGGCCGGAGCGCTAAGAGGAAAGGGGCGAAGGGCACCGGGCGAAAGATGAAGAAGGCAGCGGTGAAGGAGGAGGAGAGCGAGCAGGAAGAGGAGGAGAAAAGGAGGAAGAAGAAAGGCGAGAGGGGAGGGACGGGCAAGAAGGGCAAAGAGGAGCAGAGCAAGGAGCAGAAGGGAGACTCTAAGGGGAAAGGCGGGAAGGACAAAGGGAACGAGAAGGACAAGAAGAAGAAAAATGGAAAGCACAGCAGGTGCAGTATTCTCTGAGAGGGCTTCTCTTGCTCGCTCGCTCACGTGCACGCTTGACGCACTCTCATGCACGAGGGGAGGGCCCCCAACCTTGCAAATTTAGGGCCTCATTAAAGGAGATCAAACGTCACAATCTCACAGATAGCAACAATACAGGAATCACCTAACAGAAATAATATAGTAAGATAAAGGCTGAACTGTTGACCAATTCAGAATACTGGACGTTTCTGTCTGAATGTTCTAGAAAACTGTGTTTTCTACAAAACCCTACAGCAGTATCATATTACTATCCCACTACTCTCATGATAAATTATAGTAGTAACTAATAGTTGTAACAATGATTTAACCTAAATGCCAATTTTTTACAATAACATTACTGTTATGTTGGTATGTTGGTTCAAATCTTAAACTATTAGAAATGTATAGGTAATGGAATAAGATATCCAGTTACTCTGAGGGGTATTACAACTTATACGAGTCTGTGAAATACTGACATGCCTTCTGACAAGGAATATTGAGTCTAGCAGGCCGTATAGGACAGAGGTTTAGCAGCAAGCAATGGAAAGGCAAGTTTTTGGCTGCCTTCTCCACTGGTCAACAGCGTAGCGCGTTTTCCCTCTCTCTCCTGGTAGCTCGGACTCGGACTCGGACTCGGAGGACTCGATGTCCGAGGGGGAGATGGAGGCGCTGAAGGAGGAGGTAGAGGAGAAGAAAAAGCTGCTGGCCACGCTGAGGAACAAACCCTGGCGCATGAAGCGGAGACTCGAGCACCTCAAGTAAACCAAGATGGCGTCCACTGTGCTGCCTCTTTGCTCTGATGTGGCTGAAGGCTGACTTTGTGCCTGCTTGCTGTTTGTGCCTTTCTTTCTTTCCCTTATGGTCGGTCTCTCTCTTTTTCAACCTCTCTCCCCTGCATTCTACTTGGCACCATCATTCACGTAAAGCAGCATGTGATGTCATCGTGGTTGATTTGATTAAAGCATAACAGTTTTCATTTCCCTCTCTTGTTTCTGCCTCACCTTGAAGTGTAAACTACTTTGCTAGAAACCAAAGTAGGTTTTGTAAACTACTTTGCTAGAAACCAAAGTAGGTTTTGTTAACTGCTTTTCTAGAAACCAAAGTAGGTTTTGTAATCTACTTTGTTAAATGACAAAGTAGGTATTTTGACGCTTGAACAGTGATCTGTTGCTTTGGCCTTTCTGATACATTTCGATATCGGATTTGATAGATAGGCAGGACTCTAGATACAATTTTGTGTTTTGATGCTTTGATTGATGACCTCAACTGAGACCTCATCACTCCCCATCCCAGCTAATACATTTATTAACAACCATATTTGAAGCATACTATCACTTCAATTTTCCCATTTAAGTTGAAATATATAAGACTTTTGTAAGACTTTATCAAAAATTGTTAATCCATCAAACAAGTGATATCAGCCAAACCACCTTATCAATGCCCTTCACCCTCTTTCAAAATAAAAGTACTGAAAAACGTTTAATCACACCGGTACCGGCCAGTACAGTACCCCATGTGAGGAACCATGTAAGCACTTCAGTGTCGAGGTCAGGAGGTGGGGGCAAGGCCCCGGCCACAACCACACACAGTAAGTAAGTTTGAGATCAGGAGCTGGTAGAGCTTCAGGATAGGTGAGATGTCCTAACTTTTTAATGAGGAGAACACTGTTTAATGCATGGAACGTCAGCCCTCGCTGAGCTACTCTCCAATCTAACATCTCTGTGAACCAATCAACGTAATGGTTGTACGGAAATACTTTTAGCGTCCGGCCCCTCGGTCACATGATCAATTACAATTAGTTACGGCAGGTTAATCTAGTGCAGGACGGGGTTCTGCTCAGCTTTGTAGAAGAAGATTCTCTTATGGGTTTGGTTCTGCGGTTTGGTTTTGGATTGCTGTTTTTTAACATGTTGCTGATTCGCTGTGGATTTGCAGAGACGCTCAGGCATTTGTGGAGAAGTTTGAGGGCGCCCTGGGGAAAGGCAAAGGGAGGAAGATGTATGCCTACAAAGTCATGATGGCTAAGGTGAAGAACCCACACAAAACACACAACCAGGGAGGCAGCCATTAAAGAAAATGTTTTTGCGGGTTGGCAGGGGTTTAGATTTTCTAAATGTATATTCATACACGCAACTGCACTTGTACAAGTAAATGTCATAGAGTTATTCTTGGTCTCATCATAATTTTTTGGGATTGTACCATCAACCATTTCCCATAAAAATTATACTTGATCTATGGTTCATTTCAGAAACTCATCAAGTTCAAGCGTGACTTTGAGAACTTCAAGACGGCTTGCATCCCCTGGGAGAGGAAAATCAAAGAGGTAGAGAGTGAGTAAGTCTTTATGTTGTCTGTCGCACGTTCTTATTGTCAGGAATGAATTGCTTTGCAGATTACGCAACTCTGAGTTTGTTTCACAACAGGTCACTTTGGATCCTCGGTTGCCTCCTATTTCATATTCCTGCGGTGGATGTACGGTTTAAACCTGGTCCTCTTTGGGTTCATGTTCGGTCTTGTGGTCCTACCAGAGGTGCGTGCAGGGTCAGACACCTTGTAAAACAATCCCTCCCGGTCCATCGACCTGGCTGTCCTGTGATATGAATCTTCCTTGCTCTACGCCTA
Source organism: Protosalanx chinensis (assembly GCA_030340685.1). Lineage (NCBI taxonomy): Eukaryota > Metazoa > Chordata > Actinopteri > Osmeriformes > Salangidae > Protosalanx > Protosalanx chinensis. The sequence goes on from CM059337.1 coordinate 5,080,686, forward strand.
CAAACTGACTTGAAAATGGTTTCCCTGCTCCAGTGCACCTGATTCTAATGAATGGTCATTATGAGGCTTCTACAGAAGAATAAAGTGTGCTGGAGCTGGGAAACATCTCAAACATTCAGGAGAGTGGCTCCCGAGGACTAGGGTTGCCCACTACCGTTTTAGGCCATGGTTTGAAACGTGTCCTTTTTTGACTGGTAGTGTAGATCAATGCCAACACCTTGCAATGTGGACACTGACGTTCATGAGCGTCTTCTTTGGACTTTCTCCTGGTGCAGGTTCTGATGGGTCTTCCCTATGGCTCCATCCCTCGGAAGACGGTCCCCAGAGCAGAGCAGGCTCGAGCGATGGACTATTCTGTCCTCTTTGATTTTGGTGTAAGGATGACATCCCCTCTCTTCCTCGATCGACACGTTACAGATTCTGCGTTTACGGATTGCATGCGTTTTTTTGAAACTGTGTCTTGCCTGTTTTTTGTCCTTCCAAACAGGGCTACTGCAAGTACTCGATCCTGTTCTACGGGTACTATAACGACGATCGTACCATCGGCCTGCTGCAGTTCAGGCTGCCCCTGTCCTATCTTCTAGTGGGCGTCGGCATCTTTGGATACAGCCTGATGGTGGTCATAAGAACGTAGGTAATCTGGAAGGAGATCTCCGGGAGTTCCAGGGTGCTCTAATATTCAATTTTGCCGTGTGCTGTGCATCTGAACTCTACATCTGCAATTAAGTTTTGTATTTAATTGAATCTTCCTTCCCAGTATGGCTCGGAACGCTAATGAAGGAGGGGATGGGGCAGAAGAGGGGGAGTTTACGTTTGCCTGGAAGATGTTCACCAGCTGGGATTACCTCATCGGCAACTCCGAGACAGCTGACAACAAGTTTGCTTCCATCACTACCAGCTTTAAGGTGCGACCTTTGGTCTAAGATCAGCTGCCAGGGCCAATTTGCTGGTAACATTTCTATGTTTTTTGGGGGTCTATATTTTTGGCTGATGTTTGGCGTACTGTAAGTCTGCCTTTTTGTATCTGAAGCGAAGTGTTGAATGAATGCATGACACAAAAGGGCATGTTTTTTCCACCGTGGCTTCTGCGTCTGTGAGAGCCAATTCAGCAATGTCGCTTTTCTCTTTGACTTGAATTTCCTGTAGGAGTCCATCGTGGACGAGCAGGAGAACCAAAAAGACGAAAACATTCACTTGCGCCGATTCCTGCGAGTTCTGGCCAACTTCATGATCCTGTGCAGTTTAGGAGGAAGCGGCTTCCTCATCTACTTCGTGGTGAAGAGGTCCCAGGACTTTGGCAACAAGGACCCTGATGATCTCACCTGGCTGGAGAAGAACGAGGCAGGTTTGGTTCCCATGGAGGTGTAATTGGAGTCAGGTAGATGAGCGGTTAGGGAATCAGGTTGGTAATCAGAAGGTTGCTGGTTTGATTTCCGGCTGAGCCAAATCATGTTGTGTCTTGGGAAAGGCACTTCATCCTACTTGCCTCAGGGGAATGTCCCTGTACTTTATGTAAATCGCTCTGGACAAGAGTCTGCTAAACATCTAAATGTTCCCAAGAAAAGGATAGAGGTGAAGGTAAGGTGATTGTTAATTGTAGTCTAACCTTAATGATCACTAACCTCCCTCCAATCCAGGTGGAGATTGTAATGTCACTTCTGGGTTTGGTGTGTCCCCCCCTGTTTGAAGTCATCGCTGAGCTTGAGGAATATCACCCTCGCATTGCCCTCAAGTGGCAGCTGGGACGGATCTTCGCCCTCTTCCTCGGAAACCTCTACACCTTCCTATTCGCCCTGTTCGACGAGGTCAACGCCAAGGTAGTGAGGAGTTCACTGGTTCACGTCAAATGAAATCGTATTTGTATAGCCCTTTTTACAAACACCCTGTACTGACATGAATTATTTGCTTGTCTGTCTGTTGTGGGTGTCGTCCAGCTGGAGAGAGAGAAGATCATCAGGAATGAGACAATCTGGGTTTTAGAGGACTACAAAGCCAACTACAGCTCCTTCTACAACACCACCGACATCCCCCCTTTACAAATCCACCCGGCGGACGTCATCAGGGGGCCGTGCTGGGAGACCGCCGTGGGCATTGTAAGACTGCTGCCTCTGTGCTGGTGTTATGTACTGAAGCTAGAGATGCTAGTGATACTAGTTATGCTACTTATGCTAGAGATGCTAGTTACGCTAGTTATGCTAGTTATGCTAGAGATGCTAGTTATGCTAGTTATGCTAGTTATGCTAGCGATGCTAGAGATGCTAGTGATGCTAGAGATGCTAGTGATGCTAGTGATGCTAGTTATGCTGATAGATAGATAGATCATTATTTGTTATTGTCATAGGTACAATGAAATTAAATGTGCTTCTGGTTAGCACAGTGTCTTGAATGACGTTAAGCGTGAACTAGAGACCTCACTCTTATTTTCTGTTTCTCGCTCTCTCCAGGAGTTTGTCAAACTAACCGTGTCAGACATCCAGGTGACATATCTGACCATCCTGGTCGGAGACTTTGCCAGAGCTGTGATCGTACGCTTCCTCAACTACTGCTGGTGCTGGGACCTGGAGGCCGGATTTGTAGGTTGTTTGTCTGTGTATGGGCGTAGTTGCGTGGACCGGTCTACACCTGTGCGTGTCCCTGTGCGAATGTGTAATTGTGTGTGTGTACCTGCCTGTTTATGTATCCCTGTGTGTGTGTGTGTTCATTGTTGTATGTGCTCGAGCAGGACTGTCTGTCATCGACACCACGTAACGACGTGGGCATTTGTGTTTAAGTGTTTTTTTATTCTGCATGCTAAACCTGATACTACTCAGGGACATCTGGTAGGACAGAATATCCTTTCCATCTCGATTACTCTGTATACTTACTTCTAAACTAATTACTGAGGGGTAAGAGCGGGGGGAGAGTGGGGGTGAGAGGGAAGAGAGGAGGATGAGGGAGGGAGAGAGAGGGAGCTGGAGTAACAGGGAGTGACGGCACGTCAGGCGTAAAAGCAGCTGTCATGTGCCCTTGTCTAGCCGTCGTACGGCGAGTTTGACATCAGTGGGAATGTGCTGGGACTCATCTTCAATCAAGGAATGATTTGGTGAGAGAATAATCTCAAACACACACCCATACATACACACACACACTCTCACACCTAGTCATGTAGACGCTACGGACAGGACAGATTCATATCTGTGAATGTCTGTGTGTGTTTCTGTGCGCGCCTGTGTTGTTCTGTGCGTGTATCTGTGTGTCTGTGTGTGTATCTGCGCGTGTATGTGTGTGTTGCAGGATGGGCGCGTTCTACGCCCCAGGTCTGGTGGGGCTCAACGTCCTGCGCCTCCTAAGTTCCATGTACTACCAGTGCTGGGCCGTAATGAGCTGTAATGTCCCCCACGCCCGGGTCTTCAAGGCCTCCAAGTCCAACAATTTCTACATGGGTCTTCTGCTACTGGTCCTGTTCCTGAGCCTGCTGCCGGTGGTCTACACCATCATGACCCTGTCGCCTTCTTTCGACTGCGGGCCCTTCAGGTACCTGCCTTCTGTTGAAGAAAGGGTTTTGTCCGTCTCTTCATAAATGGAGTGACAGTTCAGTTGAGTTCTGGATTAAATAAGTATTTGGTGGAATCAACTCCCCACCTCCATCAGAAGCACAGACTGCCTTCTCACCTTCAAGAGAAGACTTAAAACTCACATATTTAAAGAATGTAATGGCATTTAGGAATAGTATGGCACTTCACATAATCTAATGTGCTTTAGAACAATCTGTTGGTCCCCATATGGTGACTTTCCAGTGTTGTTTGTTGTATCTCTTGCTTTATGTTCACAATTGTTGTGTTATGCATTTATAGTTCTTCCCTTGGCACTTATTGGTTCTCATGACGTATGATTCACGATCTAAAAAAACGACTGTGTTCGGGGTCTATCACGTTGCTATGCTCAATGACTGATGCTCTTTGTAAAAGCTCTCTCTTGTAAATCGCTTTGGATAAAAGCGTCTGCTAAATGAATACATGTAAATGTGAATTTAACGACCTGCAGATTGGGAGAGAAATGACCAGACCTCTGGCAACAAAATGAATCATGGCTCTCTCCTGGACGAAGGCGAGAGGGCATTGTTTTATAGGGCACAAGAATGTAAACATAGATAGTGACAGTCAGGTGGTAAACGTTACAACAGTATTCAGAGAAGGTGTGTTCAGTAGTGATTAATATACGTACACAGGAAATCTAACTTCTTCCACACTTCCTAGACACTAGACGCACTCGAACACACACGAGAAGTACATGAAGTGCACACACGCACATTGTTACGTATTGTTCACATGTAACACATGCATAAGTACGTATAACGCTCACACACATTTACATTTAGTGAATGTGAAGTGCCTTGCCCAAGGACACAACGTAATGTTGGCACAGCCAGGGTTTGAACCGGGTACCTCCTAATTACTAGCCTGGCACCCTAACCAGTCAGCCACATGACTCCTCATGTGCACATGACGCACACCTGTTTGTGTACAAATGTGCACAAACACAGCTACATTTAATGTGTGAACACAGGTCGAAGGAGACATTTAATCGTTTCCTCATCTTGTTCGGCAGCGGGAGGGAGAAGATGTATGATGTAATCATGGAGACCATAGAGAAAGATCTCCCAGCATTCATTGGGAACATCTTCACCTATGCTACCAACCCTGGACTCATCATACCAGCTGTGCTACTGATGGTGTATGTCTCACACAGACACGCTTTCTCTCTTTCTCTCTCTCTTGTACTCACACACACCCATTTATTCTCTCTTGCTCTTACACACACTCACACACAATATTCTCTATCATACACACGTAAACACACTCTTCTCTCTTTCTCTCTAACACACACACTCACACCCACTCATTTACTCTCTTGCACTTACACACACACACACACACACATAATCTTCTCTGTCTATCACACACGTGCAAACACACTCTTCTCTCTCTCTCATACATATACACACACACACTCTCATCATGGAACATGTTCCTTCTGTGACAGGCTGGCTATATACTACCTGAACGCCGTGTCTAAGGGCTACCAGCAAGCCAACATGGATCTGAAGAAAAAGATGCAGATGGTCAGTCTCAGTAGCACAACACTGACATTGTGTGTGAGCGTGTCTGCATTTGTGTATTACTGTGTGTGTGTGTGTGCATGCGTGCGCATGTGTACGGTGTGTTCTGGGTGGTAGGCGCGGGACGAGGAGAAGAATCGGCGGAACAACAAGGACAGCACCAACCAGGTGATGAAGGACCTGGAAGACCTGCTTCCCAACAAGTCCCTAATCCCACCCCCCACCATGGAGGAGCCCCCCCCACCTGGTAACACCCCCACCATCCTCAACCCCCCTGCTGCTAGTCCACCACAGTAACCTAGTATGCTGGGCTATACACTTACGTTTAGTCATTTAGCAGACACTCTTATACAGAACGACAGAACATCATGTTGACACAGCCGGGATATTCGAACGAGGAACCTTCTGATTACTACCCCAACTCCCATACTGCTCAGCCACCTGAGCCTACCAGCCTACTTCAGTATACTGGGCTCTCCTGGACTATACTGTACTATCATACTTTACTATACTGTAATCTGTAACTCTGATGATGCAATACTGTGTTGCAGACCCAGTTATAGAGAAAGGCAGCAAGTCTCCCAAGGTGTCTGGACGGCCAGGAGCTGCAGCCAATGGCAAAGGTGTCAATCTACAGAAGGACGTCTCATTGGCTGCCCCCAACCCTCGAGCGGCCGTGACTCGCCCCCCTGGTCCCAGAGGGCCTTCCCCAGGGCCAGGGCCTGGGCCAGGGCGGGGCAGGGGGAGGGGCAGGGGGGGGGCTCCACCCAGACACTAAGAGGTACCACCCCCTGGAGAGAGGTCCGTGAGTTGGACAACTCTGCATGTGGTCACCAACGTCAAGACTGTGGGAGAGCTATCCGACAGACATCAAACTCGGACCAGAACTTCTTTACTTCGATTTTCAGCACTTGTCATTGATGGTCTGCATGAATGCTGTTTGTTAGCTAGTTGGAACAGAAGCCAATGCTCGTTGTCAGGCATTTGTCCCCGGAGTACTGGGATGTAGAGCAAAATAACAAAATGTAGAGCAAAATAACTCAGATCTTAAAAAGTGTGATGTCGGCAAAAGGCCCGCACATTGAAGTCTGACCAAAAGGAATTCTGGGAAGTGAAGAAGATGTTTAAAGGATGGGCCAAAATCTTTCTGCGATCCCAGTACAGTGTTCAAAAACATAGGTTACCTTAACGAAATCGAATTATCTCATGAATACAGTTGGATTATGTCTGATTTATCAAAAAGATCTTTATTTTCTAAAGAGATAGGACACTGAGATTAGTCCAGAGGGCAACACTTCTGTGAGTTTTGGTTGCAAAATGATCTGTAAATAGTTTTCAAGACATCAATTTTGTATTTCCAATTTTTGTATTGCAACAGAGAAAGGATGAGTGATGATTAAATATTGAAATGTTTGTATCTTATGTTGTAGATTTAAAGACACGCACACATGTACAAGACAAACATTTACATACAAGCAACACACACTAACAACATCCAGTAGCCTTGACAATATTAGATATTAGAATTGCTACTCATACAGTAGATAGCAAACACATACAGGACCAGACTATTGATCCATTACATAAAATATTGCCTTTGTATCAAAAGGAGAAATAGTTCAGTTTGAAAAGAAGAAAATGACCCCTCAGGATATGAATGTGTTTCGTGTTTCCTTAAAGATTTAAGGAGGCTAACATCGTTCTCAGGCAATCTGGACAAGAGAAGACAACAAGAGGTTAAGTATGCCTGGACATATGTTAGTCACACCGCAGAAACAGCCATATTTACAAAGCACAAAATGTTGCAGGAATAAAGCCATCCTTGCTGTTTTTAGTTTGGATTTCAAAAATGAAGATGGAGAATAAGTCTGTAGGTATCAGAGTAGTTGTGGTTGAATCTTTTCCGGACTCTGGTCATGGATGACCCCTGAGGTCATTCATCCAAATGCCACGGACAGGAAGTCCACCTCACTCCGCATGTCCTCTTAGGAGTTCTTCTGGGATATTTTAATGGTCACCGCTTTGACTTCGGTGTACTCCTGCAAAGCGTACTCCCCTCTGAAACACACATCCCACCAGATACACCCTCATCAATACAGCAACCGCAAACACTAAAGAGTATACAGAAATAGCGTACCAATCATTTAACAAAACCCTTTTAGATTAAAATGTACATTTATTCATTTAGCAGAGAGAGCATTACAAAAGAGCATCCATCACTGAGCATAGCAACGTGATAGACCCCCAAACATAGTGGATTTATAGATTATGAAACATACATCTTGGACCAATAAGGGCCATGTGAAGAGCTATAAGAGCATTCAGCCAAAGACTCTTTTACCCAAAGCGACGTGCGAAGCGGGATGGGAACCCAGGACCTACTGGTGTGCATTGCAATGCTCTAACACAGTGGTCCCCAAACCTGGTCCTAAATTACCCCCTGTCCGGCATGTTTTAGATGTTTCCCTGCTCCAACACACCTGATTCAAATTAATACGTCATTATGAAGCAAAGCAGAAGCCTGATTATGCCCCTTTATTTGAACCAGGTGTGTGGGAAGGGGGAAACATCTAAAACATGCAGGACAGTGGGTCCTGAGACCCCAGAGTTGGGGACCAGTGCTCTAACTCACAGCTCTCTGCCATTCCCTGACATCTTGAACCCTCCGAAGGGACACTGGGCACTCATGGCGTTGTAGCAGTTGACCCTGTAGGTGTGCAGACACGCAGTGAAAATGGCTTAGGAAACCAAATACGAGTGAAAGATTATTGATCAAATATCCTATCCAGTATGATTAGATTAGATTAAACTTTATTGTCATTACGCATGTATAAATACAAGGAAACGAAATACAGTTTTGCATCCAATCAGAAGTGCATGAAAATCAGTTATGTACAGATAATGTAGATGAGTATGTACACATTAGTTAAATGTGTATTAAATGTACTGGTCAGTGCAATGTAACAGATGAGAAAAAAAATATACAGATGTTCTATATTGAAGGTGCAGTATGGAGAAAGGGCTCGAGGCTAAAGGGAACTGAAGTTGGTATTTGTGTAAGGAGGTCCGTGTGTGGGGTGAAAATCTCCTGTGCTAGGTATAGTACGTGTGGGTTGTACGCGTGCAAGTGTGTTTGTGTATGGCTGATCCCAGCTAACCGTACCAGACCATGCCAGCCTGGAGAGCGGAGGACACTGCCAGAGCCTTGTCCATGTCGCTAGTGAACACCCCCGCTGCCAGGCCGTACTGGGTGGCGTTGGCCCTCTGAATGACCTCGTGCACGCCACGGAAACGCATGATCTGCTGCACTGGCCCAAAGATCTGACCAAGCCAGAGAGAAGAAAAAAGGGGGGGTGGGCGAGAGGGAAAGAGAGAGAGAAACAGAGAACCCAGACAGAGCGCCGGTCGGCGTCAAGAACATCGTCGGTTCAAGAACGGCGCAAAGCGTGGATGTGCGAGCAGGCGCTAACCTCCTCCTTGGCGATACGCATGCCGTCGGTGACGTTGGAGAAGACCGTGGGCTGAATGAACAGGCCTCTCTGGCCCCAGGGTGCCCCCCCACACTCCAGCGTCGCCCCCTCCTTCCTCCCGCTCTCAATCAGCTCCAGGATCTTATCAAACTGCTGCTGGTCAATCTGGACAGTATCAACAGAAACAATTTCAGAACACACACTATCCGACTCCATGACTGTCTGGAGGGCTGATACGATAAACAATCATTTGAGCAGGGTTGCTTTTACGGAGGCATACAAAAAAAGACAAGTTGCTATTTACATTTAGTCATTTAGCAGACACTCTTATTCAGAGCAACTTACAGGAAGTACAGGGACATTCCCCCTGAGGCAAGTAGGGTGAAGTGCCTTTCCCAAGGACTCAATGTCTTGTTGACACAAGCAGGGTTCGGCCGGGGGTTCAAACCTGGTACCTTCTGATTACTAGCCTGACACCGTAACCAACTTTCCCACATGACCCTCGTCAAGTTGCACAATGACATTGATTAGAAAGCTTTTATACCCATCCGCATTTCACTGAGCGGAGCTGTGGGAGGGGATCTACCGATGCTGTTTCTCCTCACAGGACAAGTTCGTTTGCGAGGATTAGTGGCATTGTGGCTGTACCTGGGGTCCCTGGTCCACCCCTGGCAGCAGGGGGTTCCCCAGGATCTTGGCCCGGGCCTTCTCCACGCTGCGGCGAACAAACTCCTCGTAGACCGGCTCCTCCACGAACACTCTGGAGCCCGCCAGACAGCACTGACCCTGGTTGAAGAACAGACCACTGTGGGCCTGCTGTACAGCGTACTCCACTGCAGAAAAGACACACAAACATTAACACACACAAACAGGCACATAGTAAAGAAGTAGTCTCCAACCCTGGTCCTCAGGGCCCAAAGTCCTGCATGTTTTAGATGTTTCCCCGCTCTAACACACCTTATTTAAATGAATAGGTTGTTATCTAGCTCTGAAAAATCATGCATTAGAATCAAGTGTGTGGGAAGGGGGAAACATCTCAAACATGCAGGACAGTGGGCCATGATGACCAGGGTCTAAAGCACACACATATACGTTTAGCCACACAGAGACATACGCAGAGACACACGCAGATAGGACTCACAGTTGCAGTCTGCAAAGACGATAATGGGGTTCTTCCCCCCAAGCTCCAGTGTGACTCGTTTCAGGTTTGAGTCCCCTGCAGCTTTTTGGATGAGCTTCCCAACCTGGAAACCGCAATCAAAGTACATTCAACCTGATGCTAAACTGTGACTGGCAAATAGACTGGTATCACCCCACCTGGCAACCCAGTACATACAGCTGTGGATCCTGTGAAAGCCACTTTGTCTATGTCCATATGCTGAGCTATGGCATTCCCAACGGTAGGGCCATAACCAGGGACCACATTGACCACGCCAGGGGGGAAACCAGCCTAGACAGAGAAAGAAGGGGAGCGGTGGAGAAATAGAGGGGGAGAGAGAGACTCTCAAGGGACCTTCATTATGGAGGGGGTTGTGTGTTAGTCGCATGTGATTGTGTTGTTTTTGTATATTGTGTGTAGTATGTGGAGGGGGTCTGGTAAGTGTAGTGGGTGTATGTGTGTAGTGAGTGCAAGGTGTGTGTACCTCCTTGATAAGAGCAGCCATGTGCAGGGCGGTGAGCGGAGTCTGCTGGGCTGGTTTGATAACTACCGTGTTTCCACAGCACAGAGCGGGTGCTATCTTCCAGGCAAACATCATCACTGGGAAGTTCCACTGGAACAAACACGCACACACACAACCACACACACAACCACACTCACAACCACACACACAACCACACGCACAACCACACACAAAACCAGACACACAACCACACTCACACACATAACCACATACACACAGACAACCACCCCCACCCCCACACACAACCACAAATACATAACCACACAACCAACAGGTTCAGATCTCTTTTTATTTATTTTCTTCCTTCTTTGAATCTTGCTGTCTTCAGTTCTCTATATATTTAAGTCTCTCTATCTACTCACCGGAATGATCTGTCCACACACTCCTATAGGTTCATGTCGAGTGTAGGTGAAATAATCTCCATCTGCCAACACAGTAGAGAGGTGACAAAACATCTTACAGTAAGAGTATGAGCTCATTATGTTTATCATTAGTTATACTATGGTCTGGGTTGGTCTGGAATTCTCAATTCTGATTGGCTGCAGGTGTGTCCATTATCAGGTGATATTCGAACACCTACTAAGTAGTTCCTGCAAAACTGGAACTGTTCACCGTTCTTAACCATTGCGCCTGCCGTCGAAAAAAATTGATTTCCTGTATACTTATATTAATCACTACTGAACACCTTACCTCTGAAAACTGCTGTAACATAATTACTGCCTGACTGTCAGTATCTATGTTTAAATGATTGTGCCCTATAGAAGTAGGTCCTCTCGCCTTCAGGCGGGAGAGAGACATGATTGAGACCTAAGCCTTGTACTGTCTTCATTTTGTTTTCAGAAGTCTGGTCATTTCTCTCCCAATCTGCAGATTGTTAAATACAAATACAGAACTCAACTGAACTGTCACTCTGTTTATGAAGAGACAGAACAACAATGCAGTCAAAGCCTTTGTTTACAATTTTGAAACACTTTATCAAGCTAACATGTAATTACAATGAGTGACTTCAATATTTTGTTTAACGTATTTGGAAATTCGTACTTTTCTGAATTTACTGTGTCAGTATCACTGTAGCTATACCTCACTAGTTACTAGTCACTCTGTCTGGAAAAAAAAGAAATCACAAGCAAGTCACATGGCTCAGCAGTTAAGGTGTTGGGCTAGTGATAGGAAGGTTGTGAGTTTGATTTCCGGCTGTGGTTTATAACATTGTGTCATTGGGCAAGGCACTTCACCCTACTTGCCTAAGGGGAAATGTCCCTGTACTTGCTATAAATCACTCTGTATAAGAGCGTCTGCTAAATGTTAATCCGGGGAAGCAAACATCCAATTGCACGGTGTCTCCTAATTAACTAAATTAGTCATTTAACTAAATAATAATTTAACAAAATTGGATTGATTTTGTTAACTTTAATACACCAGAGGTGAAGCGATAAACCACATTTCTATAGTTTCACACATTTGTGACATTTCACACATCCTCATCTCCGTGAAAAATGTTTGGACAACCCTGGTCTACGCCTGGTCTACCCCTATATCTTGCCCTTCCAACTAAGGGAACAGCTCCAAAACATTAGTTAGTATTCTGAGCCGTTAGATTAGCCTTTAGTTAGATTTAAAGAGCCTATTTATCAAGCCTTTAGAAGAATATCTTCACTACTGCAAGTGATCTAAGTAATAATTCCAGCATATTAAAAAGTAAACAAGATGGCTAGATAGTGTTTTTTACATACTGTAAAATGATATGTTACGGAGCCCCTAAAGTCCCAAAAGTTGGATTTTGTTTATCTTGTGCGCACAAGTTATTATCTTGTGGGAACAAGATAATTATCTTGAGGGAACAAGTTATTATCTTGTGCGTACAAGATAATTATCTTGAGGGAACAAGTTATTATCTTGTGCGTACAAGATAATTATCTTGAGGGAACAAGTTATTATCTTCTGCGCACAAGATAATTTACTATGAACTCATATGCATCTCTAACGACTTCCGATGTACACAGCCACAATATTTACATTTTACATTACATTTATTCATTTAGCAGACGCTTTTATCCAAAGCGACTTACAAGAGAGAGCTTTTACAAAGAGCATCAGTCATTGAGCATAGCAACGTGATAGACCCCGAACACAGACGGTTTTTTAGATCGTGAATCATACATCATGAGAACCTACGGAGCCCCTAAAGTCCCAAAAGTTGGATTTTGTTTATCTTGTGCGCACAAGTTATTATCTTGTGGGAACAAGATAATGATCTTGTGGGAACAAGATAATTATCTTGAGGGAACAAGTTATTATCTTGTGCGTACAAGATAATTATCTTGAGGGAACAAGTTATTATCTTGTGCGTACAAGATAATTATCTTGAGGGAACAAGTTATTATCTTCTGCGCACAAGATAATTTACTATGAACTCATATGCATCTCTAACGACTTCCGATGTACACAGCCACAATATTTACATTTTACATTACATTTATTCATTTAGCAGACGCTTTTATCCAAAGCGACTTACAAGAGAGAGCTTTTACAAAGAGCATCAGTCATTGAGCATAGCAACGTGATAGACCCCGAACACAGACGTTTTTTTAGATCGTGAATCATACATCATGAGAACCAATAAGTGCCAAGGGAAGAACTATAAATGCATAACACAACGATTGTGTTGTGTTGTGTGTGATTGTGTGTGCGATATAATGGAGTGAACTGAGCTAATCAAGTTTTATTTTCATCTTGGAATGAAAATGCAATACGTGATAAATACATATATACATAAATACATAATAATACATAAAATAAAACTTGATTAGCTCAGTTCTCTCCATTATATCGTGGCTGTGTACATCGGAAGTCGTTAGAGATGCATATGAGTTCATAGTCAATTATCTTGTGCGCACAAGATAATAACTTGTTCCCTCAAGATAATTATCTCGTACGCACAAGATAATAACTTGTGCGCACAAGATAAAAAAATCCAACTTTTGGGACTTTAGGGGCCCCGTAATATGTACTGTTTGTCAACCGTACAAAATGTTATTGCATTTGATTCTCGCTACCATAACGTTAGCTTTTGGTCTGATAGCTCAGCCCAATGAAAGAAGGTAATGGCTAATGTTGAAAAACGTTAGATTTGTATTGCAAAACACATGAAAACACAAAATAATATCTGTAACATTGGCAAGTGACCATGGTATATATACCCCCCTCTACAATATCACTTGTTAATGGACTCCATGGAAGCAATCTCCGCTGCGCGTCAGATGGTTCACGCATCTGCATTGTCAATTATCAGGTGATATTGTACACCTCTTGGGCATTATCCCTTACATATTCTACTTCCTTGATAAAGGGAATCCCTGTCATTCCGTTTTATACTTCTTCAGCACTCACCCACAGGGATGGTTCTGCCCTGGACTTTATCGGCCCAGCCCCCAAAGTAGCGCAGGGTCTTGATGGTGGCCATCAGGTCCACAAAGTAGGCCATGAGGAACAGCTTCCCCGAGTCCAGAGCCTCCAGAGTCTGGAGAAGGTCACAGGTCGGAACACACAGCGTGTATGTGTGTCAAGATGAGTACTTCAAATTTAGTAATCTAGCAAATGCTCTTACCCAGAGCAACATTCCCCCTGAGGCAAGTAGGGTGAAGTGCCTTGCCCAAGGACACAACATCATATAGCCACAGCCGGGGCTCGATCACACAACCTTCCGATCATGAGGCCAACGCCTTAACCATTGAGCCATCTGACACAACATCATGTTGGCACAGCTGGAGATTGAACCAGGTACATTCTGATTACTAGCCCAACTCCCTAACTGCTCAGCCACATGACATGCTCATACGTCGCCCCACACATATATGGCCGTGTTCGTGGAAGGGTGGTGTCTGTGTGAATGCGTGTGCGTGGCTATGTGTGTGAACGTCTGTGCCTCTGAGTTTGTATTTCAGGGTTTTTCCTGCAATTTCCACCCCCTGGAGGACAAATAAAGGTTTATCTAATCTAATTTTACGTGCGTGTGATCCTCACCGCCAGCAGGAGGCGGTCTCTCTCCACCAGGTCGGCCAGTCTCCAGAGCAGCTGCCCCCGATCGGACGCGTCCATCGTTCGCCACGGTGACCCCTGCTGAAAGGCTGCTCTGGCGCTTCTGACTGCCTTGTCCACATCCTCCTGGTCACACACACAGCGAAACACGCTCAGAACCACACACGCTCACACACATACAGACAGGGAAACAGCAAGAGACATGGAGAACCACACGCACTCGCAGGCACATGCACACGGACGAAACACATCCTTGCACATGCATAATGACGAGAATGCTACCACATGACAAAATTAGATAAAAACACAAGTGAAGACAATGACACCCCCCCCACCCCCCCCCCCACCACCACCACACACAAGCACATGGACACATTACATTTACATTTAATCATTCAGCAGACGCTCCTATCTATCGTAGAATTGACTTACAAGTACAGGGACATTTCCCCCGAGGCAAGTGGTGAAGTGCCAAACATTTGGGACGTCATTTGGCACAGCCGGGAATCAAACAAGCAACCTGATTACTAGCCCGATTCCCTAACTACTCAGCCACCTGGCTTTCTATAATAAGATACACTGACACACACACACACACACACACACAAACTACAAGTGTCAGTAGGCTCCAGGGCCACTCACAGGCCTCCCCTCCTCCACCTCACACAGCAGGTCACCAGAGGCTGGGTTGAGCACTGGCATCTTTCCTCCGCTGCTAGACTCATGCCACTCGTTGTTGATGAATATCTGGACACGCACATGCCACGCACACCACACACGGAAAGAAACATAACTTTACAATATATTCAATCGTTAATAAGACCTAGAACTTGGGAAAAGTCATTAAAACATTTTACTTAACATAAGTGTTTGGGTTAGTAGAATATTTCAAGGAAGACAAATGTCACAAAATATCTTTCCTTTTTTTACTCTATTGCTTTTTAGTGTAAAACCCATGGCAAATTATTCACAGTTTGGTCCGCATACACTTGCGTTTTTAATGACTGCGTGAAGCGTTTTTACTTCAGTTTAGACCAATGCATGTCAGCGACAAGGATATGACAAACAACAACTGGAATGACATAGTTCTTTCTGGTTGTGGAAAAGCATGTTTTGGGTTTTCCTACCTTGGTGTACTGGACTTCCAGGTTGGGGATGGGCACAGGCAGGACCTGTTTGGCTGCCCCGTCTATGAGCTCTGTTCCCTGGGCCTGGGCCTGGACTGGGGTCTGGGTCTGTGTCTGAAGGCTGCTCCCAGTCTGGGAGCTAATGTTTCCCTGCTTCCCTTCTAAAAGAGCAGCAATCAGAGGTAGCATCAGACTGAACACACATGCTCACAAAGCCTTTTGTTCGTGTCAGGAGATTGAAACGCTGACTTGAAGACAACTTGCTCACAGGCACATCAAAATTGGATATCAAAATATTTTGTCAGACATATATTCCCTCCGAGGTAAGTAGGGTGAAGAGCTTTGCCCAAGGACGCAATGTCATGTTGGCACAGTCAGGGTTCGAACTCGGTTGCTTCAGATTACTAGCCCAACTCCCTAACCCACTGCACCACGACTCCCATCAGACCATGGTGTGTCAGTGCACGTTCGACTGGCTGAATTTTAGAAGCATGCACATGTTTCCACTCCAATGATGGACAAAAAGATGCGTGCTCAGAGCTGTTAAGAATAGTTTTGAATTTCAAAGGGGTTCGATGTTGATTTTATGATAAGCCGAGTTCAAAGCTATTCTTCGGTCCAGGGGTTTTCAAAATAGCATTTCTAAGAGTTGTTGATTGTATAGAAATGTTTTTATGAGTTATCGTGAGTTCAGAAAGGCTTGGGACAGTGGTCGAACAGGGTTTCTGGAGTAATTACAAGCTACCACGGCCGGGGGGGGGGGGGGGGGGGGGGATAGAGATGTTGGCACGGACCATCTCTCACGCCGGGTTTGAAGGTCACAGCGGGCACTGTGGAGTAGGGACTGGCAGGGGTCCCTCTGCTCATTACGTACCAGAGAAAATGAGAGGACAGCCAGACACCAGAGATCACGCACTTAACATGCCCACCTAACATCTACGCTACAATTAAGCTTGATGTTTCGATTCATATTGTGTAAATTATGTAATTCCACAAATGTTTAATCATTTGAATGTGATAAACTGAAGACTTTGTTAGATTCATTCAAACTATAACTGAAACTTGGTTTTGTGTTACTCTTTTAACTGTGAACAATATCTTATTTAATTACCACAAACACAGTCGTTTAAAAGATTGTCTCTAGCTTGGTTTTGATCAAATATTCCTAAACAGCGTTGTGTGTGAAGTATTACGGAATTTTAAAAAGTATGCTGATTCTTAAAGAGCCCGCCAACAGATAAACGGTCAAAGGTAAGGCTTACCTGTGCAAGCAGACGGCACGGCTTGAAGGTTCTCGACTTCGATTACAGGCATGACTGCAGTGCTCTGTCGGCCTTCCTCACTCGGTGTCTACCGCTGTCTTCCGCTCAACTCTCCCGTCAAAATATCAAGAAGTGTAGAGTAACAGAGACGGCCCTCCGCCCTCCTTATATAGCTTCAGTGTGTGGTAAAAAGTCCCCCTTATTTGACTAGGGCCATGAGAGAATAGCACGGACCTATTTGTCGCACCCACGGTTGGGGACCCACGCCCTCGGGCCCTCGCACTAATCACCGTTCAAAACAGAACCAATCCCTATTTTCCTCTTGCCCGAGAGGAACGCGCGTACCGCTCAGCCATCCTGACCGTGAAACGCGGAATGTCATTTTTGACGTGTGGGCCACTTCTCGTCTTTCCCTGCCACCTCTGCAGTGATCCAACCCACTTATTTCTGCCGAAAGGGAGACTTTAAAAGAAAGGGATGGTCTTTACACCACTTCGGATACGACACGCTGTGGTAAACCTAATAATTGGGAAGATGTTTGCTTTGATAAGGGGCGTCCCGCTGGTCCGCTGTCTCCCCGGAACAATACGATCACATAATTGAGTCTGGTGCTCTCATATTTTGATCTAGGCTGTTTCAAAGGACGGAAAGTCTTTTGAGAATTACCCGTGGGCTTGAACAACATAACCTTCGTAATTAACCTTCGTTAAACATTGAAAAGAACCGCGGAGAAGGCTTTCCGCGGTTTTCGCTCGGGCCTAGAAAGTTTATAGGCTATAGCTGCCATATCCTCTGCCAATTTCCCCACAATTATGTAGCCTACTTCAAGTCATTTTTACCTATTTTTAAACGGGTTGGTTTTGTTAAAATCATGTGGATGTCTGGAAGTTTGTCGAAGTAATTTAGCTTTGATAGGCTGTTCAGGTCATGAGCTTCCAATGTGCACACTTGTTCCTCCTACTTTGAGGACAACTTAAATTAATTTCACACTAAACAACATCTGTCATTTTGAGAATAATTTTTGTTTGTATTCAGTTTAAATGTCACTGTTAAATAAGATATATTTTGTGCCAAAATGACCACTTTCGCCCTTTTAAAATATAGGCCAACAAACAAAAACCTATCTAAACTTACAGACACCACAAAATCTACTGTCTATGTGTGAGAAGAGGAGAGAAGGACCAACACAAAAAATTAATAAATTTTGTTTGCGCGTCTGCATGAGTGACTGAGTTTTTACGAGTGTGTGTGTGTGTGTATGAGTGTGTGTCTCTCTGCTCCTGATGTCTCCACCGAGTCTGGTCCATGGTGGTTGTAGCCAGGGTTATGTGACACGCTCAGGAAAGCTGCTCGCCCTGACAGCATGAGGGCCCGCGAGGAGCAGCCCTGGGACAGAGCCCAGGACCGGTGGGTCAAAGGCGGCGTCGCTGCCTGACAGAGCCGGGTGTGCCAAGACTGAGGCTGAACAGAGACGGCAGAGATTGGAGAGAGTGAGAGAATTAAAAAAGGAGAGAGGGATGGAAGGTGGGGGGAAGTGGGATACAAGTAAATGAGAGGGCCAGGAAATTGGGCACAACGCTTTGAAAGTAAATTCAATGTTTGACGTTGGACTTCTTTCTCAAGTCTAACAAAGGTAAAACACCTTATTTTTGCTATACTGCCAGGCAAATGTATTATGTATGTATGTATATGTACCGTATTTTCCGGACTATAAGTCGCTCCAGAGTTTAAGTCGCACCAGCCAAAAAATGCATAATGAAGAAGAAGAAAAAACACCAGTTGCAGTGGACTATGTCACATGTTTGGGGGGAAACTTTAATTGATAAAATCAGAGACCAAGAACAGACATTTCATTTTGATATATAATTATTTTTAATATTTTAAAAATAATTCAAAAGAGTAAGTCGCAGGACCAGCCAAACCAGGAAAAAAGTGCGACTTATAGTTCGAAAAATACGGTAAATATATTATGTATATGTATTAATTGGCAAATGGCCAAAATGCAACATGTAAATAGTGCCTCAGTTAAGAGAATGAAACGGAAGTTATTGAAGGTCAAAGGTAGCAGCAAGTCCTCTACGGGAGGAAATACAAAATGTATTTTGTTTGGATAAGTCCTCCTGGAAGACACGATCAGACACTCTGGGAGTCCCTGTTATGTCAAAAGTTTGTGTTGTAACCTAATGTTAGTAAGGTTATTGATATCATAGGAAACACACACTAACAATGAGACAGCAATCCTTACAGGGCTCGGGTTGGCGTCATGGATGTATTATATTAACCTAGATACCGAGTCGCCTCAGCAGACACGCTGATTTCTCCCAGTGGCCACTCGTGATATTCCAACATAAAATCCCATGGGGCCCAGAAAGCATTTTTCCCATAGACCGTAACAGTAAAAGAGAAACCTGTAAAAAGTTTCTCAGGACACCTCCAGCTGTAACCACTATTAATTGCTAATCTTTTTATTACATATTTTTAAGTCATGGTCTTTTAAACAATCAACTCGTTTTCCAAAGGCCAGAAAAGCCCCATGGTGACATCACAGCTGTGTGTGTGCACTCCCAAGCGCAGTCCCGCTGTGTCTCTGGAACGAGGATGCCTGTTGGCTTAATGACAGCTCTGAACAGGGCTAAACGTGGTCGGAAAAGTGAATTAAATGACTCCAGGGTGAGTGTTTTTCGAGACAGAGTTGTGATACAAGTTTCATATTTTAACAGCATGTATTTCTATTTCAATTCAGTCAAGAAACTCACGTGATTGATTTGATAATAAATTGAGGATTTATTGATATTCATGACATGGTAATATATTTGACTTTGGCGGAGTGGAATGTCTAAAAGGGGAGCGCTCCCTACCGCCTCAAAGCGATACATACGTGCTTATGTATATGACAAGAAGCATGGACCAATAGAGATATAATCCCCCTGACAGACAGACAGACATTCATACATACATATAGACAGACAACAGGGGGAGAAAGGGGATGACTTCAGGTGGGAAGTGGACAACCTGGTAGTGTGTAGCCAGAACAACCTGGAGTCCAATGCCCTTAAGACAGTGGAGATGGTTGTGGACTTTAGAAAGGACCCAGCCCAACTCCCCCCCATCACACTGCGCGACTCCCAGGTCGACAGTGTGGAGTCCCTTCGTTTCCTGGGCACCACCTTCTCCCAGGACCTTAAGTTGGAGCTGAACATCAGCTCACTCATAAATAAATCCCAGCAGAGGATGTATTTCCTTCGGCAACTGAAGAAATTCAGCCTGCCAAAGACAATTATGGTGCAATTCTACACTGCCATCATCGAGTCCATCCTCACCTCCTCCATCACCGTCTGGTACGCTGCTGCCACTGCCAAGGACAAGAGCTGACTGCAGCGGGAATGGGCTTGCACTAGCTGAGTCAGGTGTGTTCATGAGTGATGATGTGTACTGCTAGTGCATGTGAGGGAATGAGTGATGATGTGTACTGAGGTGTGTGAATGAGTGTTGATGTATACTGAGGTGTGTGAATGAATGATGTGTATACTAAGGTGTGTGAATGAATGATGTGTATACTGAGGTGTGTAAATGAATGATGACGTAAACTAAGCGTGTGAATGAGTGATGACGCGGGCAGCCCGAGTGTCCTACCAGAACTGGCTCCGCCCATTTCCAAAGGTATTTTGGCGTTAAATTACCCGCTTAATTACATTTTCACTTACTGCCAGTGCCACTGCTGTGTAAAAGTCGAAGTTATTTACTATGCATGTGATAGTTTCGGTGAAACATCAACATGCAGTCAACATGCAGACTAACCTGTCAACATGCAGTTATACTCTCACTTGGCTCTTACAAACTATTTTTCTCAGTTGTGCAGACAGTAATAATTTTTTGTTGTTGCTTGAGACAGATTTCTTTGAACCTTATAAATCTTTCACAATTATTTTGTATACATATATGCTCAATCAACTTAACAATGCACATGAATAATGGCACCTGCACTTCGGTAGAGATATTCACACTTTATTGGATTTGCACACAACATTGTTTACACATCACACCAGCTCCGTCTGAAAGGGAGACAGTCAGGATCCTGAATAGAGGAAGACTGGACATGGTGGATTACTTTGTTAGTATTTGGTGGAACATGTTTCATAATTACTGTGGCTTACATGTGTACAAGAGAAAACAGTGTTTTAGGGTCGACTATAAAAAGCTATCAGGCTAGGAATAACACTTAGGCTGTTTTCACATATGTTGGTGCGCACCATGGTGCGGCTTTGGAGCGCTCCAAAATACATTGTATTATTTTTCAGTTAGTGCGGTCCGTGTTCACATATGTTTTTTTTACTGTACTCGAAACGCTGCACCGTACAACTGTCAGCGCTGTCATTGGTCTCTGACAGCTCTGACCCCCATGACCACCTCCCACATGTTTCCATGACAAGCAGCCTAACACGCGGAAGCTAGAGAGATGGAGATAAACAAAGCACGTCTGTTTACCCCGGCGCTGGTTATTAGTTTTTATATAATTTGTTTATTAAACTTTTGGCAAATTGTTCAGTTTGAAAATGAGACCCATCTGCGTCGGGAGAGGAACGTGCTGATGCATTACAGGACGCAATGCCAAATTTTACAACTCAGGAGAACCCTTTCTCACGGAGCCGTTTGCTAAACACCCCGTAAACATCACTGTTTTTGTGGGTGGAAGACAGCTGTGCATTAATAAAATCATCGCTCCAAATATCCAGTAGACAGCGAATCTCAGTGACATGTGAAGACCTTCCTGTATTTGGTTCGGCCCGAGGTCGAGCAGCGTTCACACCACAGATGGGTCGCTCCGAGACCGCTCCGAGACCGCTCCGAGACCGCTCCGAGACCGCTCCGAGACCGCTCCGAGACCGCTCCGAGACCGCTCCGAGACCGCTCCGAGACCGCTCCGAGACCGCTCCGAGACCACCTGTTTAGAGCGGTCTCGGAGCGGCCGTTTAGTGCGCACCAGAGTGTTGTTGTGTTCACACTGACCCAAACGAACCGTACTCGGAGCGACACGTCATTTTGGCCGACCTAAACAGTGTATGTGTGAAAGCAGCCTTAATGTCCAGGAACTCCTTCCATGATTCAGGTAATATCCAAACTATATCACGTAACTGTAAAAGAAACAGAAAATGCTAAGTTAATTAGGCCTATAATTGGGACTGCACAACGCTTAATAACGAAATACTTGCCTGTTTGAATGTGCCGATATAGCCTATAAAACGATAAGAACTTTAAACATAATCTGACTAGAAGTCATCGGCTATATCACATATGGTTGATAAATAAGACAGCCTGTATTATTGTGGGGAATCCCTTATTTTTTTTCTTTTCAATTAACCTTGACTCGTTTTATCTTTACTTAAAAAAATAAAAAAATTAACCATGTATAGTCTATAACCATGACATTGAGAACATCATTGGTTTATGTGCCCTATAAATCCATAATTTGATTGTGTAGATTCATCATTAACGGTCAAACTCTTCCCGCAAGCACTCATGAGCGCGCAGCGCCTGTCCAGAACACGATTTGCTCGTTCTCATTGCCCAGGGCATGATGGGAAGCCCTAGAGCATCATGGGGGGGGGGGGGGGGGGGGGTGAATCAACTGTGCCGTCCAACTTTTTCGGCGTATGTGCCAGGCGAGCAACTCCGTTGAAATCAACGGCCACCATTTTTGGTCCGGTATCCAGTTATCTAGTATAATAGATCCATGGTTGGCGTCCTGGTCATTTGGGTGGATATAGTCTAACTGAGCGAGGGTGCCACCTTGTGTCATAAGTAAGTATTGCTGTTTATTCCAGTAAAACCAACCAAATTAATTTAATTGGTTGTCCATTAGATCGAGAAACGTCCCTTTCCGAACTACATCATTATGGTATGACAGTGACGTTGTGTGTGCGCAGCGGAACTTAAACCGCAAAGTCGTGTAGTTCGCACAGATGACTTTGCTGTGTAAATTGTAGGTTAATGCATTCTTAATACCTCCAGGATTAATAAAGTAATCTGAATCTGAAGTAGAAGGGCAGTGACGACAGGGCACTGGATGATTCCTCGATTCTGGGTGTCGACTGTCTGGCTGTCTACGTCTACTGTTGTATTGGAGTCCATCTGCGCCAAACGCGCATTTGCCAGGAAGTCACATTAAACTACAAAACGTTCGACTTTGTGACCATTTTTGGCAGAATAGGCCTACATGTCAAGTATTTTGTAGTAATTTAAGCATGCCTCTTATATTGTCTTAATTAATTACAGCCTACATATTACATTTGATAAATTTCCCATTAAATCAAGTGTGCCTAATTTGTCGTTTCTCAATGCAAATATTGTTTGCATTGAGAACTGTTTACTGTTTGTTTGCATTGAGAACTGTTTACTGTTTGTTTGCATTGAGAACTGTTTACTGTTTGTTCCAAGGTCCTATCTATCACTGTGTGTCTCCTTCAGATTCAAGATTTGTGTTGTCTCTAAGCTGTTCTCTTTCCTGCCTTGCCTGCTGTTGTCCAGTCCAGACCACCATTAGGCTATCACTGGGGTATATTTTCCCTAAAGAGAGCACCTACATTAGAATGCCCCTCTCTCTCCGCAGTCCTGAATGTTTCAGAAGATTCCCTGCTCCAGCACACCTGTTTCTAATGATTGGTCATTATGAGGCTTCCACAGAGCTTGATAGCAGGACTTGGAGGAAACTTCCAAGATGCTGACAAGCATTCATCTGTGGAGATAATTTGATTTTGTTGACTAGCAGAAACACTAAAATTAGTTAGGAATGTCCCTGTATTTGCTGTAAGTCACTCTGCATAAGAGTGTCTATTAAATGACTAAATGGAAATGTAAAAATACGAGATGTGATAAAGGTTGAAGTAGCATCTCATGCTACTGTACTGTCAACAAGTCAAGGAGAGATTTACATTTACATGTATTTATTTAGCAGATGCTTTTATCAAAAGGGACTTCCAAGAGAGAGCTTTACAGAAGAGTATCGGTCACTGATCATAGCAACGTGATAGTCCCCAAACATAACGGGTTTACAGATTATGAAACATACATTGTGAGAAACTAACAAGTGCCAAGGGAAGAGCCATAAGGGCATTCAGCCGAACAAGTTACAATTAAGGCAAGCATCTCCGATGGGCAATAGTGTACCTATAGGATGAAAACATCAAACCGTTTACCTGACTGCGAGTACCAAATACCAGAGATACACAATTTGGAGGTTTTTCCTAAGCCTGCAGTCCCTTTTCGCCTGGCCTGAAGACAGTAGTCTCATCTTTCAGCATGCGCCTGCTCCGTATTGACTAAACGGTACATTACATTACATCACATTTAGTTATTTTGCTGATGCTCTTATCCAGAGCAACTTCCAGCAGATACGGGGACATTCACCCCCCAGGCATGTAGGGTGAAGTGCCTTGGCCAAGAACACAACATCATGTTGCCGGGAACCAAACTGACAACCTTCTGATCCCTAGTCCGACGCCCTAACCACTCAGTCACCTGACTACCCCCACCTGACTCCACCTTACATTCGGAAAAGCTGTGTTGTGTAGAGGGCAAGTCATGATCTACATTCCACATGATGACCTCATTTCTCCGGAAATTAAGTCACACTTATGGGATGGGAGAAATCCACACAAATTGTCTTCAGTTAAACCGGTGTAGGAGGAAATTGCCACAATTGTTTTCACTGTTGGCAACCCCATTTATGCTGCAACTAGCCTGAATAATATGATTACATGTTTACGCTAGATTTATGGATTGTGAAGTTGTAAGGTTTTGTAGCTAGGTTTGGAGATTAACCTTTCACAAGTGATAGTAGTGTGTAAAGAGGTTTGCTCCTTTCTTGTTAGAATACCTAACTATTCAGTAAAACGAGACACAACCTCAACATTTGGTAAAGAAACTGAGGAAAATGTATAACCTAATAATCAAGTCTTAGAATCTTAAAGTTGTGTAGCTCTATGGCAGGGGTGTCCAAGCCTGGTCCTCGAGAGCCACAGTCCTGGGGCCCGTTCTTCGTACGTCGCTTAATACATCCGAGATCAAATGACACATCCAAGATGATTTCATTGTGCGAATCATGATCCGGCTAACTGGGTTCTTCGAACAAACCTGTTGTGTATGATTAGTATCACTGGATAGGATCATGTGTTGGCTTAAAAGGGGATATGTATCGATAGTAGAAACATTGATCAGCAACGCTGCTATTGGCTGTTCAGCATGGCCAAAGCACATGCCCACTTTTTCTCCCAATCAGAACAAGAGCTTTTAATTGAAGGTTATTCCGAATTTGAGTCGTTATTTAAAACGACAGGGAACACCTCAAAGTCTGCAAATGCCAGGAGAGTGGGCTGGCAAAAAGTAGCAGACAAATTAAAGTAAAAGTGAAATACAAGAATATTCTACAAAATGGTAGCCTTTAATTCATACTGTCTTTATTTTTTAAAAGCCACTTATTTTTCCTCCCTTTTAAAAACCACTGTTAAAAGATGTGTTTGTCTATTTATAACAGCCACAAAGAAAAATGCTGAAAAAAACGGTATCTCTCAACAATTACACTTTATCCCGCAATACCCGATTAATTTGAAAAGCTCTGCGAATTATTCTCCCACCTTCCGCAAGAGGTTGCTCGCGTAAGGCTGCGACATACTTCCCTATCTCCTCCGCTTATAAAGCCTCAATCTAATCTTGTTTACATGAAGTAAACCTGCTCCCGAGCAGGTTTGAGCTTACGGACCTGTTGCTATGACGACAAGTCTAGGATGAGCTTCGAAGAACCAAACGATCCAAGATCATGCCAAATCGTCAACAATCAAATCCAGCTAACTGATTTAGCGACGTACGAAGAACGGGCCCCTGAAGGTTCTAGATGTTGATGTTGTTATCAAGCTCTGTGGAAGCCTCGTAATTAGAATCAGGTGTGCTGGAGCAGGGAAACATCTAAAACCTTCAGGACTGTGGCTCTCGAGGATCAGGGTTGGCCACCCCTGCTCTATGGAGTAGTGCAGATCAGATAACGTGAGATATTTATATGTAAGAGTTTATTTCAAGCAAATGTTATTAAGATGAACGCATACCAAATTCGTTTATATAGGTTATTTTGGGTAACAGTACAGGGATTCTATACAGTTGAGGGAATAGGAACACACAAATAACACGTGGGGAAAGAAAGAGGGACGAGGGAGAGAGATTGTTCTGGAACAGACAATAGATGTGATACTAAGCAATGCTAACGAGAGGGAGAGTTATTTGCACAAAAATGTTTAACCACAAATGGCATTATTCACTAGTAAGAAATTTAGTCACATTTACTTTGTCCAATGAAGAAAGGGGTATAATCGATGTTGTCCCCAAAAAATATGGAATCTTTCGTCAAAGTTCCAAAAAGTTTGGTGGAGTTGTTTGCTCAATATAACAGGCAATCCAACGTCACGCGTTTCCCCAGCTTGGTCCATACGAAGGAGGGAGTTTTACTAGTGGTAGTCGGTTTTATAATGCAGGGAAAAAAGGCCTCTCCCCTCTCTGAAAGTGGCTACCATTGGTTTAGGGTTACTATAAGGTTACTATTGGTGTCCTGGGTTTAGCATTTAGGTGTGAAAAGGGGTCTGAGGTGAAATATTCCAATTGTCCGTGGAAATACTTCAATAACTAACAATAAAACATAAAAAATTGTTAGCATGGAATGGCCATTTTGATAACAACATCGACTGACTTACTGTATCATAAGAGGGAAGGAAGTTATATTAAAAACATTACATCAACACAGCATTTAAAGAGAAATTATAATAACTAAATTCGTTGACTCTGAGTTAAGCGTGTGCACCGCACTATAAAAAGCCATTATCAATGGAGCGCAGATAAAAGGATTCACCATGGAAACAGTGTAAGGGAAGCATATTCCTCCCCAACAGAACTGGAAGTGCTTATCCAAGTTTATATAATGTAAAAAATTGCTGCTCGAGTCAATGTGTAAGTTTACATTTTAATGACTTTTTATACAGTGTTGGGTGTAATTAATTAATAAGTAATCTAAATACTGTAATTAAAGACTTTAAAACTATTATGTATAAAACAACAGTGGATGTAACATCAAATGTAAGTAGACCAAATTAGAAAGTAGACCAAAACCTTCTAGAGATCGTAATTATTATATTAACCTAAATAGACTGGTTAAGGATGTCATTTGTAGTTAGTAATTAAGAACTGTTTTACCGTAAATTCCCAACTGTTATCAAATCTGAGGTGAAACTAGAAGAACATCATTTTGTTAAACCTATTAATTTAATATTCATGTATAGGTGCAATCCTGCAGGCATTAAAAGAACGTGGCAGCAGATTAAGATCATATCATAGGTGTAGGCTACCTGGCTTTACAAACATTTGACATATGAAACAATTAAGTAACACTTCATTGTCTACTAGTGCAGCAGTATATTTATCATTGGTCTAAATGTTCATTCTCATTTGACTACTCAGCCAACAGAAAGAAGGCAGAGGCTTGCAAAACAGGGGGAGGACCTGCACCACCACCTCTGACAAATGCAGAGGAGATGGTCCTGAGCCTTAATGCTGGACGCATAATGCTGGCTGAGGGAATTCCTGGAGGGAATTTTGTGATATTTCCATTTATACTTCAGGTTGGGTTTTTTGTTGATCCCAACAGATTCACATGGTAATAGTTGTCTCTTGGAGCCTTCTGTCTCAACAGAACCCCTGGCAGTTATAAGTAGCCTACCCAATACACCATAAATT
Source organism: Protosalanx chinensis (assembly GCA_030340685.1). Lineage (NCBI taxonomy): Eukaryota > Metazoa > Chordata > Actinopteri > Osmeriformes > Salangidae > Protosalanx > Protosalanx chinensis. The sequence goes on from CM059337.1 coordinate 5,108,133, forward strand.
ATCCATCCATCCATCCAACCATTATCTTCAGCTTATCCAAAGCTCATGACCATAGGTGAGAGTAGGAATGTAGATTGACCGGTAAATCGAGAGCTTTGCCTTGCGGCTCAGCTCCTTCTTCACCACGACAGTCCGGTACAGAGACTGCATAATTGCAGACGCTTCACCAATCCGCCTGTCAATCTCACGTTCTGTCCAAGACCATGAGATACTTGAACTCCTCCACTTGAGGCAAAGGCTCCCCACCCACCCAGCGGGGGCAAGCCACCTTTTTCCGGTCAAGTACCATGGCCTCGGATTTGGAGGTACTGATCCTCATCCCAGCTGCTTTACACTCGGCATCAAACCACTCCAGAGCATGCTGGAGGCCCCGGCTCGAGGAAGCAAACAGGACAACATCAAGGGCAACCCTGGAGGAGTCCAGCATGCACCCGGAACAGGTCTGACTTATTGCCGGCAATGCGAACACAGCTCCTACTTTGGTTGTACAGGGAACGGACGGCCCCTAACAAAGGGCCCCGTACCCCGTACTCCCGAAGTACCCCCCACAGGACACCACGAGGGACACAGTCGAATGCCTTCTACAGATCCACAAAACACATGTAGACTGGTTGGGCAAACTCTCCTGAACCCTCGAGCACCTGGCAGAGGGTGTAGAGCTGGTCCAGTGTTCCGCGGCCAGGACGAAAACCACACTGCTCCTCCTGAATCCGAGGTTCGACTATCGGCCGGATTCTCCTCTCCAGTACCCTGGCATAGACCTTACCGGGGAGGCTGAGGAGTGTGATTCCTCTGTAATTGGAACACATCCTCTGGTCCCCCTTCTTAAATAGGGGAACCACCACCCCAGTCTGCCAATCCATAGGCACTGTTCCAGCTCATAAATTATGACAAATAGTATTATGAAGTGTACTTTATGGTATGCTCATCTTTACAGGATGAGTTCATGTTAATATTATGTGTCTACACATCAAACAATGTACACATTCACATTTCTTCACATTTAATGTGGAGTAGCCTATAGAATATAAGTTTATATCTATAAATGGCCATTCTAATTTACCCCCCAGAGTGTGGAAGAACAGCAGGAGGAAGGTCCATCAACTTCTGGTGCACAGATGAACACAGTTCAGTGATTTACAGTAAATGCCAGTTTCTGTAGAATTTTAGAACTACATTATGTAACCCTAAATCTACTGTATTTTCAGTTGATGCCAGATGCCAATTAAAGAGTTGTATAGAATTATTCGTATTAAAAAAAAATCCAAAAGCAGATGTGGAAATCGACATTTTTAAGGAAAAGCTAAAAGTGAGTGTATGGTCATAGGTGAATTCTAGGAAGTATTGAAACTATTAAGATCTAACCTTTTTCATTTATCTTTTTTGTTGTAGAAAATAAAAGACCCTACCGACCTACAGCCGCACAGCTTTTACCCTCCTTTAGCATGTCCAGAAGTTTAACTTTTTCTGCGACTGTTAACATCTTCCTCTGCCTTTTGGGCCCGACCGCAGGTGTCTTTGTCGGTGCAGAACGTTTTGTCGACATTATTGGTTAAGAGAATTTGCTTGTACAAGAGACATTTATGGGTATTTTATTCGGCTATCTGTTTTGCACGTGTACAGTGCATACATTATTACAGTAAACCGCAACGTTATTGACGCACAGGTAGAGAAGAAGCAGAGAGACTGTTCAGCCAATCAGAATGCAGAACACAAGGCACGATAAAAAAAAAACGTGAAGTAGCGAAACCGTGAAAAGTGAACCGTGATATAGCGAGGGATTACTGTATTGTGATGTATTTGACCATTACAAACAGTAGGCTGTCTGTGTACCTGCACATTAATACTGTGAATGGACCTCCTATTGACATAATCTGCTTCATTTTCAGAGGGTGCAATGATCGGAATATGTGTGCCATTATTAGGTTACTTCCAGGGGTTGCAGCAAGATATTCTTAACGGAATGTTATTTATCAGGTTAGCGTTCTTTAAACCAATTTATACACCATTTACCTGCAATCCTGTAGAACTCCTCTTTGATGACTCACTGGTTTGTACCCAGGAAACAACACCAAATGGTCAGAAAGTGCTTAAGTGCAAGGCACAATTACCTGACCGCCCTGCAAACAGTAGCCTTACAAGCTGCATCCCCGATGTTATAAAGAAAACTAGAAAAACATATATATATATATACATTTTGAGTGTGCGGGACTCTGGCCCGGGACTCTACCCCATACATCATCATCATCTCCCCCATTTGACAAAAGTCTTAGAAAACATATAGCACACATCGTAGCCAAGCCGCACGTTTTGATACCACTTTTGTGTAACAAACGCACTGGTAGGAGTTGCAAGCCAAAAAACGGCGTAAGAATAATAAGTGAAACTGGGAATAACATAGTGTGCGCCGTGCAGCACGCACACAATAAACGCTAGTAATAACATAGTGTGCGCCTTGCAGCACGCACACAACTACCGTTTGCAAAGAAGCGTAAGGCAACGCAAAGCATCTGCTCGGATGTAAGCGCACGGCCGTGATGGGTGAAGTTTTTGATATAAGAATGGATGAGATTGTGGATGTATTTATTGACTTAAAAGAAAAACGGTACCGCTCAGATAAAAATGGAGAGGGAAGAGACAAAACATCCACTCTGGACCTCAAAAATCTCTCCCGATATAATGTAACTTTCGACGAATTAATACAGCCTCTTCATCTATAGGATTGTCAATAAAAGGACATTTAATTCCCTTTGCTGCTCTTCGTAACAAACGTGCACAATTGTTAAATACGTCGCCTCGTCTTCAAAAAGGGGAGGAGACCGAAATAAACTCTAGGTTTACCGAAGAAAACCTGCTCCCGACCAGATTAGGTTCATAGAGTTAGTTACTATGGTAACTGACTCTGACTATAAGTTACCTCTCTTTCAGAAACGGGCTAAACTTAGCCTGTTTTCTCAGGCTTAATTTACCCCCCTTTCTGAAACCTAAAACCCAGAGTTTCACTCATTTCAGAGTTTTCACTTAACCCACCTACTGAAACAGGCCCCGGGTCTATATTGTGCAATGGTCGGAGGAAGCAGCCATAACCATTCATTGCTCTAAAAAACATCTATTCATTCTCTGTTCAAACATCGGTATCGAGAAATGTTAATAGGAAATTATACAGAATCTGCGGAAAATCGGGTTTGTTTCTAGACAAGACATTTGAATTGCAGAGGCTTGAAAATAATGTTTTCATGTGTGTATGTTACATGTTGTTATTTTATTTTTATTTTTTGTGGCATTTGTGCTTTATTGTGATAAAAACAGTTTAAGGTCACCAGAAACGTGAGGCAGGACACACAGGCAACACAACCCAGGGTGAAATCGAGCCCAGGCCCCTGCAATTATAACTCAGTGGTACACGGTTTTATCCAGTTACTGGGATGCCCTCATTTTGTGATATTTGAGAGTTTATAAAAAAGTTTGGGTGGAACTTAATCCAAAGAGTTCATTCTCAGTGTTATAGTGAGGATTACTGCTCAGTCACTTAATTTACTGTTAAGTGGAACAAGTTGAAATTAATCTGAAATCAATCTGAAGTTCAATTATTAATGACAGTGTAACGCTTCAGTAGGGAAGCTGTATTGTCACTGATAAGTGGCCCGCCTTAGGTGTTTTACAGCGTTCACTGAAAGTTCAGCCACACCCAGCTCCCTCCCTCTTTCCATTCTTCCCTTCCCCCTCTCTCTTTCTGTCTGCATCCCCAGGGAATAAAGAGATAACGGCGTATTTATGAATTATTCTCCCCGGCTTAAAGGGGTTTTCCACCATCTACTGTTTGTCAGCGTGCCTCCCTCTCTCGTTCTCTCTCCCTCTCTCTTTCTTCCTCCCTCCTTCGCTCTCTTCCTCCCTTACACCCGATTGGCCACATCCTCACAGGACATTTACATTTATTCATTTAGTAGAAGCTTTTATCCAAAGCGACTTCCAAGAGAGAGCTTTACAAAAGAGCATCGGTCATTGATCATAACAGCAAAATAGTCCGATTATGAAACATACTGTACGTCGTGTGAAACCAAACAAGTGCCAAAGGGAAGAGCCACGAAAGCATTCAGTTAAACAAGTTAAAATTACATGACATGCATCTCAAACGGGCAATATTGTACCTGCAGGAAAGCAAGTAATAATAATAATGTACTATACGTCACTGCAAGTACAAAATTCTAAATCGGGTTAGAACTGGGCTAAACTGGGTGCTCTTGAGGGGTGGGACCACTAGACGGTTGTCAGAAGAAGACCATAAGTGGTGGGTGAGGGTGTAAGGCTGGAGGACAGACTTGATGTAAATTCAGGGGTTGAATCTGTTACGGGCCATGATGGGAAGCCAGTGGAGAGCAAAGAATAGCGTGGTGACATGCGAGCATCTGGGTAGAAACCAAGTCAGGCTTCTGCATTTTGAATCTTCTGGAGGGGGCGGGTTACGCATGCTAGGAGACTGGCAAGCGGTGAATTGCAGTAGTCCAGCTTTGAGAGTAAGAAGAGCTTGGACTAGCAGCTAGGTGGAATGTTCAGACAAGTATCTTCTGATCTTCCGGATGATGTAGAGGGTGAATCTACATGACCAGGAGACTGCGGCAATGTGTGCTGAGAGGGAGAGGTTGTCATCCAAGGTAATCCCCAGGTTTCCAACAGAGGAGGTAGGGGTCACCATCGTAGATCCCAGAGTAATTGGGAGATTGTGGGAGAAAGAGGGTTTAACAGGGATGATGAGAAATTCTGTTTTGGTGGGGTTCAACTGGAGATGGTGCTTGGTTATCCAGGTGGAGAAGTCTGTGAGGCAGGCCTCAATCCTAGTTAAGATCCCCGGCTCAGTTGGAGGGAACGACAGATACAGCTGCATGTTGTCAGCATAGCAGTCAGACATCCTCCTCCTCCACGGTCTCCCCTGAGCGCAGCTTCACAATCATCTGGGGAGGAGGAGCAGGCTCCAGTCAGTGTCAGCACTCCGACAGCTCCCCCTACCGTAACCCCACCCACACACTCAACTGGTCCTCCTCATACAGTCCACCCCCCTGTGCCCCCTCGCACCACCTCTCTTGTACCAAGACAATCCCTCCACATACCTCCATTTCATAAATCCTCCCCCCCCCACATAACCCTCATCCTCCATATAAACCCCCGGGGGGGGGCGGGTGGCTCAGCCGGCTCAGCGGTTAAGGCGTTGGGCTCATGATCGGAAGGTTGTGAGTTCCAAGCTGTGTTCCAAGGATGTTGTGTCCTTGGGCAAGGCACCCACCTTGCCTACTTGTCCCTGTACTTGCTGTAAATCGCTCTGGATGTAAATAAGAGTGTCTGCTAATCCCCGTGTGAGAGAGTGTCTGCTAATTGACTAAATGTAAATATAAACCTCCCAAGCAGTGAGCAACTGCTGGTCGACAGCACAGGCTGGTGATCAGAAGGGAGATGGGCAGAGCAGACAACCACACACCTCTTTCAGCTGCGCAATCTCCTTGCTGTCCAGGTTCCTCTGAGCATGGTTGGTGATGGCCTTCACCCGAGTGGCGTAGCTGCAAAGGAGACCAGAGTTCACAACTTAGTTTAGCCAAGCCTAGCCTAGCCTTATGTTTCCCGGAGGCCAGAAAAGTACTAGGGATGGCACGTGCACCCTTGCTCACATGAGGGAGGTGAGGCTTTCGTCCCCATTGCACTCGGAGGGCGAAGTGTTGACGATCATTAGGGTCTTGGCGTTGCCCCCCAGGGAGTCCTGCATGATCTGGGTCAGCTTGCTGTTCCTGTACGGCACGTGGGGAAGCTCCAGGGACAGAGCTGAGATCACGTCGCCCAGGGCACTCAGGGACTTGTTGATGGAGTTGGCCTCCTGGGGGGAGAGGGAGAGGGAGAGAGGGGTGGAGGAGTGACATAAACTCTGTACACCCACAAAGAGGGAAAAGACTTGCCCCTGCCTGCTGCAGGCCGCGTGAGATCAGAATCTGAATCTATTTTAATCGCTATGCAAGATATACAAACACACAATTCACTTTGGCAGAAAGGAGATCAACCATTCTGAACTTTGGAAGTGAGTGAAACATTTGGACGCACTGCCAAGATCAAACAAACATTTGCCAGTAATTCTACAGAGCTCTCACCTTTAGCTCCATCTCTGTTACCGTGACAACAGAACTCTCACCTTCAGCTGATGGTCCTTAGCGCCGGTCTTGGCAGCCCTCTCGCTGCCCGCCAGGTCCACCAGGCTGAGCTTTCCACAGCTCACGCTGCCATTGGTAAGATTCCTGCCCTCCACCACAATAACCACGATGAGGTGTGAGCGGGAGCTCTCCAAGTTCATCTCTAAAAGAAACACACAAATACATTGACTCGTGGCGCGTTTTCATTTTTACATGACTACATCTCATCAAGGACAATGCATTTCTTCCCGCACACAGCCCTGTCGTGACCCTCCACTCCTACCCCTTACGTTTACATTTTCATAAAATGTATTCATTAAGCAGACGCTCTTATCCAAAACGACTTCCGAGCGGAGGGAGGGAGATTCACAACAGTTCACAACAGCAGCAGGGTAAAGTACAGCACACAGAGTTACATTTTCATTTATCAGACGCTTTTATCAAAAGCGACTTACAGTAAGTACAGGGACATTCTCCCTGAGGCAAGTAGGGTGAAGTGCCTTTCCCAAGGACACAATGTAATATAGCCACAGCCAGGGCTCAATCTCACAACCTTCCGATCATGAGGCCAATGCCTTAACCGTTGAGCTATCTGACGCCCCAGTAGAGTTGCAGGGTAATAACAATAAGGGGGGCACGATATAGTATACAAATAATTGAATAAAAAATAAGTGTCAAGTATGCGGTTAAGTGAGTGGTTCCTGTCTCAAATGTGAACCACATATAGACATGTACACAGTTATTGCACGTAAAGAATATTACAGGGTATTGCACGCAATATACGTATGAACAACAAGACCACCACGGGGAATATTGCACATTGTGCGCAACAACAACAAGAGCACCATGAACACTTGAAATATTGCACATAAGGTAAGGTAATACTGCATAGTGGTGAGGTAGTGATAATAATTAAAATAATAATAGTATGGCACATGGTAGTGGAAGGAAGGACCTGAGGAATCTCTCCTTCACACAACAAGGGTGAATTAGCCTATTGCTGAAGCTGCTCTCTAGAGCGGACAGTCAGTCCTGCAAGGGGTGTGACTCGTGGTCAAGCATAGATGTCAGCTTTGCCAGAACTCGTCTGTCGCCCACCTCCTGCACTGAGTCCAGAGGGCAGCCCAGGACTGAGCTGGACTTCTTGATGACCTTATCCAGCTTCCTCCTTTCCCTCTCAGTGATACTGCTGCTCCAGCAGACCACACCATACAGGATGGCTGAGGCCACCACTGAGTCATAGAAAGACTTTAGGGATGCCCCCTGCACTCCAAAAGACCTCAGTCTTGTATCAAATGCTGCAGAGAGGTCTAGCAGTATGACAGATGACATTGAGGCTGCTCTGGCAAACTGGAGGGCAGTGGTAACTGACAGGATGGGTCTCATGGGAATGGCCGGTCTTGAAGCCCGATTGGTTAGGGTCAAGAACGTTGTTCTGAAAGAGAAAGTTTGCCGGTTGGTTGGATATGATGCTTTCAATTGTTTTAGAAAAGAAGGGTAGCAGTGATACTGGTCTGTAGTTCTGGAGGATGACTGGGTTAAGAGAGGGTATTTTGAGCAGGGGTCTAAATATGGTCTGTTTGAAAGTGAGGGAAATGTGCCAGATGTAACAGAGGAGTTGAGGACATGGAGAAGGAAAAGTGTGATGGAAGGAGATATGGTTTGGAATAGAGGGGAGGGGATTGGAGTGGATATGAGGTGACATTCAAATTAAAAACCATCCACCCAAGCTGTATGTGTGGCCGGCTCAGTGGCGTACTGGTGGAGGAGATGTGGCGGTTGGCGCACGCCTGCTGGAACAGCGCGAACAGTTCGCTAGCGCTGGAGGCTTCTCTGGTGTCAGCTCCCTGGGCAAACACAAGCCCCCGTCTGTTCCTCTTAATCTCCAGCCGCCGGCCCCGAGCCTCGGGGCCGCTCGCCAGCAGGTCCTGGAGCTGGTCATTGTACAACTCCAGCATGTAGGCCGAGACCTGGGGGTGGGGGTGGGGGTAAGAGGGGTGGAGGAGGGAGTTGAAGAGAGGAAGGAGTGCGGAGAGGAGCAGAGAATCAATAAGAGGGGTTGAGGTGAGGGGGGGGGGGGGTGAAGAAGGGAGGGGAGAGGGTCATTTAACAAGTGAGAGATTCAAGAAAAAAATCGAGAAGGAGAGGTGGCCATAACATTAAAGAGGTATAAGGTGTTCTCACATCTGCACAAGCAACTGGGCTGTATGCAGCACCCTTTCTTTCTTTCTCTCTCTCGCTCTCTCAATCTATCTCTCTCTCTATGCTCAGGGATACCGGGACTCTCACCTTAAAATCTAACTTGCCGTCGTTCTCCTTGATTATGTCAAATATGGCGTTAAAGGCCCTGGGCATGATTCCAGGGTTCCTCTGCTCCTTGTCTCCCACCATGGTGAAGGTCTTTCCTGACCCCGTTTGACCGAAGGCAAAGATGCACACGTTGTAGCCATCTATGGCTGACTGAATCAGCCTGTAAAAAAATCAGTCTGTAAGCAAGAATCGCTCACCACTTGTTTACTTAGAAGTGCTGATATTCAGTGTTAGTTGTGTCTTGATGACGAGTCGGTAAGCATGGAATGTACCCGAAAACAAATCTGATTTCTCAACTTTGTCTGCTAACCATGGATATTGCACCAAAGTGCCTGCTAACCAATCGGAGAACGTCACCTGCTGGTGTCCTGGAAAATGTCCTCCTGCGAGCAGTCCGAGCCGAACACCCGGTCGAACTGGAACTCGCGAGGCCCGCGGGCTGTTTCCACGGTGACAGAGTAGTCGTCGAGCTGCTGCACAACGATGGCCTCGCCCTGGGCCTCTTCGGAACGGCTTGCTGGACGAATGCGGCAAAACACACGGATTTTACCTAGGGGGCGGGATGAAGGGCGAAACGTGCATGGATAAGAGGGTGAGAGAGACAGAGACGACTGAGACCGAGGTACAGGTATGGACAGAGGCAGCAAATAGGCGGACAGCCTACCTTACATGTACATTTCGTAATTTAGCTGACACTTATCCAGAGCGACATATAGCAAGTACAGGGACATTTCCCCCGAGGCAAGTAAGGTGAAGTGCCTTGCCCAAGGACACAATGTAATTGGCATGACTAGGAATCGAACCTGCAACCTTCTGATTACTAGCCCGATTCCCTAATCGCTCAGCCACCTGACACCCTGACTACCTTTCAAGTCCTCCACCATGTTGTAGTACTTCTTCCTCATTGTCCTCTCTGACGTGTAGTTCTCCACAATCTTCTTCTTCTCCTCCCTCAGGTCTTTGAGCTGTCAACAGCACGCAGGGGAGACCCGCGTCACAGCACCACCTGCTGGTGCGGTGGTCGTCTCCACATGCTAGCACGCACACAGATACACACATGCCCACTGACACACACTCACTGACACACACACACACTCACTGACACACATGCTCACTGACACACACACATTCACTGACGCACAAACACTCACTGACACACACACACACGTTCACTGACACACACAAACTCCCTGACACACACACTCACTGATACACCCACACACACACACTCACTGGCACACACACACACACACTAACTGACACACAAACACTCACTGGCACACACACACGCTCACTGACACACTCACTGACACACATACTCACTGATACACATACTCACTGACACACACGCTTACTGAGACACACACACCTCCTACAGGGGTGCGGTGAAAAGCTGCTCACCTGGTCCTGCAGCATGAGGAGCTGTTTTCCGATGCTGGCCCCAACCTTCACGCTGTCGGCCTCCCCGCCTACCAGCACCTCTTCCAGCTCCGCAGCTCCACACCCTGGGGGAAACCCCAGAGCCCCCCAGGAAAGAGCCTTATCATACTTCTCCTCTGTTCTAGAATGTTTGATCATTGCTCCAGCAGGAAAGGCTCAAGAGAGTTGGAAGACATGTTAATATTCCTCCTAATGTCTTCCCTATCCACTTGTGTAGCTCGGACTCAATTTTAGGATTTAGTTACCTTAGATTTTATAGTCAGTTGCCTAACACTTATTGAGATTTAAACAAACAAGGGAACGCAGCCATAGAGAGTCTGACAAACGTTCTAAATCATTCAGAGTATGCAGGCAGAGAATGGATGAATGTTTACCGCTGGTAGCAGGGCTGACCCCAGATTGTATGCAGTCCAACGCCACCTGGACAACCTCACGCTCTCTAACGGTCTCCTGGAGCAGGGCCAGTCTGGGATATAGACACAGACACATTCAGAGGCTCAGAGGAAGACACACAGTCAGAGATGTGATATGGCAGTGCTAGGGACTCTAACAGTAAAAAAATACTAAAAACAATCTAACAGTATAAAATATTAATAATCAGAAGTATAAAATATATTTTAGAATAAAATAAAAAATAACTACATTAAGGATAGAATAGGAATATAAAAAATCGGTCCCCCGAATCCTGCCCTTCCTCCAATCAAAATTCAAATTATTTTGTGTAACACCAGTTAATCAAAGGACGTCTAGTCCCAGTTTGATCACTATGTTAAAATGTGTGCCTCCACCCCCTGCAGATCACAATCTCCAAAGAGTGGTTTGACGACTGAAAGGTGTGCCCTTTTTTACTGAGGTAAAATGTTACATTTGTTTGGGTTCCATCAGAGTTTTTATTTCGTTTCAGGTCAGAAACCAGCATTTTCATCTCCCTATTCATTTAATAATAAAAAAAAATATTCCAATTGAACTGCAATTGTGGGTTCAGCCATAAAAATTACGTCTCTAGATAAGGCATGACTGGAATATTAACAAAAGAACGCTTTAATATATCTAGATGGACATATTAAAGGAGGGCACTGATGAGATCTTTTCTTTTTAAAGCTTGTGTTATGTATATTACAACTGATTATTTTGCTTATCGATATATATTTTCAGGAAACATCTGCCTGAGGTCTCAGTCAGACTTGCACACTTCTCCCACCCAGGACACCCTATGCTTCAGCTGCTCCCCTCACGGTCCACCAGGACCAAAACCTCTCGAACAGCTTCTACCCTTCGGCCATTGCACTCTTCAATAGGGCCAAGGACTCGGAATGACTTTGCCACAAACTCCAACACCCCCATCCAGCATCCCACTGCACATGCCACTTTTGCACACAAACCTCAAAACCCCTTTTGACACCTTAAAAAAACTTACTGCTGTGTTTAAACCACTGTTTTACAATGCTTTGTATATACCCCCCTGACATTTTTACACCATAATTTAATTGTATTATATTCTGTTCTTATTATGTTACATATATTTTCTATGTTGCTCTTCCCTGCAAATGTAAATTCTGTGTTTGTATAACTTAAATAGCCATTAAAACAGATTCTGAGTGGGTTGATTTTAAGAACTGTTCTCTACCAAAGTGGACCTGCCTGCCATCCTGGGCATGGGGGAAGAGAACCAGGCTAAGGTAGTATGGGAGGGTGTGGAATGACCTAGAAAAGGAAACGATCCTGGAGCCCTTCAAGTTCACATTTCACAACACAGAAGATGTGGACATTCTGTGCAGCAATAATGGACCAAAGAAAATATTTGGCCTATTCTGAATGTCAAATAGATAAGTGAGTTTATTGTATGCGAGAATAAAGTCAAATCATGTTGTGACTTAGTGTGTTTTACATGTTATCATTGATCATTTAATAATTCGCTTGGATTATACTGTTGATATCAGCACAAGAACATAATTGGCATAGATATAGAGCCAAACATGAAAAACTGTAATGCAGTGCAATAAGGTTCAATAAAAATTTATTATTATTATAATGATAAGGCAGTGAAGTATTGTATAGTACACAATAAAATGTATAGGCCTATGACATTTTACGAAATGTAGGCTTATGAATACGAGTAATAACTTGCACTGAGCTATGTTACACCTAACCTCAATTTTTTTCAGTTATCAGCATTTTGACCTTCTCTTTTCAAGATCCTCAGCTTTGTAGTAGGCTACAAATACACTATTGAGCCCCGAGTCATATCACCTACCGTTTGTTTTTCGTAATGACTAAGTTATAAAATTACGCAGTGTATATTAGTCTGGCTTCTTGTCTAAAGTTGACTTTATAAGTACAATATAACGATTTAAACTATAGACAAGGAATTCCTAGATTTAACGTCATATTGTTTTCTAATTAATGCATTTGTGAGGAAATGATTCAACCGGAAATGCATTTGCACTTTTATAAGCATTTGCGCTTATATTTTGTAATTTTGTAATAAAAATAATACAAGGAGAAATTCAAGAACCATAGGCTTAATAAAAACGTCGTTAGGGGGTTTGCTTATTCAAAATGGGTAACACACACACAAAAAAGTAAAGAAATACACACAACAACAAAAACTGGGGTGGTGGGTGTTTGGGTTTTGGTGGTGGTGGGGGCGGGGGCGGGGGCAGGGGCAGTTCGCCCACTGGGCCTTGAAACACCAAAGTCAAATATGACTGGGCCCCTGCACAAATTTTTTTGAGAAACCCTGCTCTAGACCACATCAAATGATATTTTAGAATGTGGAAATATCAAACGTTCCAGACCGTTTCAAATGCGGGTTCTCCTCGTCGGTGGAATCACGGTCGTTTGTGGTCATCTGTTCTACCTGCTCCCTAGCCTGCTTCAGGGCTGTGTGGTTAACCTGGACCATGTGGTCCAGGATTAGCCTAGCCTCCATCACCTCTCCACAGATATCATGGGCCTGGAAGTAAGAATGTTTTTATGTTTGTTCAGCAGGCGCTTCTCATCCAAAGTTACAAGCCCAGAACAGAATCACAGGTCAGTTCACAACATCATAGTCCTGACAGGAATGTAACGCAGTTTAAAAGTTTAACATTCCTTAATCTCAGCTCTGTTGAGGAAAACAACATGAATTAGTATGAAGCGGGGAGTCATGTGGCTCAGCAGTTAAGGCATTGTGCTAGTAATCGGAAGGTTGCAAGTTTGCTTCCCCGCTGTGGCTATCAGACGTTGTGTCCTTGGGCAAGGCACTTCACCCTACTTGCCTCAGGGGGAATGTCCCTGTATTTGCTGTAAATCGCTCTGGATGAGAGCGTCTGCAAAATGTAAAATCTAAAATGTAAGTGGTGTTCAAATAGTGCTAATCCTTGTCAGTATTCCCAGAGTGGCGTAAGGGTACACATCCTCAGCAGCATATTTAGTAGGAATATTTACATTTAGTAATTTAGCAGACACTCTTATCCAGAACGACTTACAGCAAGTAAGTACTCTAGGGCAGATCTCAAATAGTGGTGTGATGCCGGGGGGGGGGGTCACGTGTGACCCCGGGGAACATAATTTTTTCCCTGTACTACAGAGGTCACTTGGCGGACCTACAGCCCAAACAGAGGGGTACGATTTAAAATCGGACGGAGCGCTTCTATTTGAACCGGTGCAGCTTTTATCGTCTTTAGACGATAATTATCCTTACTTAATTTAACTAAAAAATAAACAAACAAGACGAATTAACCTTGTATAGTCTAAAACCATGACTATGAAAACATAACCGGTTGATGTGTCCTATAAATCCATCATTTTATTGTGTAGATTCGTCATTATCGGTCAAACTCTTCCACAAGCACTCATGAGCGCGCAGCGCTCGTCCAGAACGCGACTTGCTCGTTCTCATTGCCCCAGAGCGTCATCAGCCTCCCATCATTCCATTCCCCATACCGCGGAAGTAAACCAGGAAGTCAAAAAACTTTTTCCGCGTATGCGCAAGGTGTAAGACAGCAATCCAGAAGGAGCCCAGGGGCCTCATGTACAAAGACTGAAACTTGGCGTACGCCAAAACCCAGAAACTGTCGTACGCACAAATAAATTCAGATGTATCAAAGTGTGCGTAGGCATGGATCCAAGCACGTTTCTTTTGTACATCACAATCAACGTGGAATTGAGCGCACATGCAGAGGTGCCGAACTCCTCCCTGTCCACGCCCCATTTAAATATTCAAATCAATGTAAATAGGCCCTGGACCTGCAATTTCCACCCCCTGGAGGACAAATAAAGGTTTATCTAATTTCCCTCTTGGTCCGATCAGATAAATCAAAATGAGTAGAGGGAAGAAATGAGTCAATCGTGGGGCTTGATAGAAAGCTTTGCAGCTCTAATTTCAATAAAATAAAATAAACATTTGAATGCGCACCTGCCCAAATGTGCATTTCGCTTGTTTACATAGACAATTAAACAAATAAACTATTTACGCACCCATAGCCACCCATCGCGCACCGCGCCAGCCTCCAGCCTGTTACCAACCATGCTGTTTGTCAGAATGAATGAGTCATGCGTTGAGCCAGGCCACCTTGCCACGATTTTAGTTAACTGCATTTGCGCATCACATATGATTTAAACATTAATGGAATTAAAATGTTTTATATTAACATAAACAAATTCATCCTGTGATGGCGCTTTTATAGCAATGTGTGTGCAGTCAATATCTCCGATAACCTTAGGGAAACCGGCTATCGCTGCTAATTGCGTACTCCAGTAACACTGGCCTTGGTAAACGAAATCGGTTTATGAGCCAGTTATTGTTTGCAAGTAAATCCTCGCGTTCCCTAAAAACTCGCTCACGTCGGATTGCACCATTTGCAAGGTCCTCAAACAACGCGAACGCTGCCATTGTTAATACCATTTTCTTAATCACATTGCGCATGCTTTTATATTCACCTATATGATTACAAACGCCTGGGTGTGTAAATTGTTCACAACGGTGTCTCTGATGTGCACATCACTTGACTGTTTTCACATTATTAACAGTTTCCCAGCATCACCTCTAAGGGACGCCAAAGGAACGATAGCTGTATAAACGTGCGTACGACAGCTATGAAGCTGGCGTGGGGCACCGCACATTTCCACGGTCATTTCACGTTTGATACATCTGAACGTGAGCGTGGGAAAGGACGTACGCCACGTTTTTGTGCGTACGCAACCTTTGTACATGAGGCCCCTGGTCTAGTTTGCCCCACTGCAATTTTAAAGTGCTGTCGGTGGAAACTTCCAGAAGCTGGGATTCCAGATGTGAGGGATCCACAGAAAATGGGTCTGAAATCCACGTGTCCCTCTCTGGGATCCTCAGGAAAGTACTCATCAAATTTCTCTGTCCGTTTTGAGAGGTGCTGAGAGACTGAGTCACTGATCATCACCTGAGGGCAGTTTTCCAAAATGTCAGACAAAAGTGGAAACATGTCCATCCTCTTTTCCTGGGCCCTCTTTGTCCACAAAGCAAGTTTCCTCTTGAAAGCTTGAACTTTGTCTGCAACCAAAAATATGTTGTTGTTTCTTCCTTGAAGAGAGATGTTCAGCTGGTTCAGTAGTGAAAGAATTTCATAGAGGTAGGCAAGTTTTGCTGTGAATTTTGTGTCGGCATAGTAATGTGCAAAAGGAGATTTTTTCTCAGTGAGGAAAAGTGAAGACCTCATTCTTCAGTTCAAACAAACGCTTAAGGACCAGTCCCCTTGAGAGCTATCTCACTTCACTGTGATAGAGCAGCTGGACATGATCTGCGTCTATGCCCTCACAAAGCTTAGCAAAACATCTGGAGTTCACAGCATTGTTTTTAATGATGTTGATGGTTTTCACACATTTAGTCATCACTTCGTGGAACTTTTTTTTTAGTGGTTATTTTAGGGACTTATTTATTGGGACCAGCAGGGTGTTTATATTAATGTATTAACTCTGTTTTTCTGTTTGTACTCCTCTTTTTCTTACAAGCATGGGACAATAAAGGTTTCAATCCAATCCAACTCTGGGGACATCTTTTTCCCTGCGAGGCTTTCACGGTGGAGAAAACAGTGTGTCCATTTAGCTTCTGGTGCACGCTCGAGTATCTGTCTGATGACACCGTGATGCCTGCCAGTCATTGACGCTGCGCCATCACTACACACCCCGACACATTTCTGCCAGTCCAGGTCGTACTCAGTGAAGTAGTTATCCATGCAGCGGAAACATATCTGAGCCGTAGCTCGTGTTGGTAGCTCTCCACAGAACAGTATGTCTTCGTGCAAACTACTGTCCCAGCGATAGCGAACAAAAACCAACAGCAGTGCAGCATTCGTGACATCCGTGGACTCATCCATTTGCAAAGAGAAAAATGTACTACTTTTTACTCTTTCAAGAAGTTGCTGCTGTATGTTTGAGGCCATGTCCGCAATACGGTGACTCACAGTGTCGTTGGAGAGTGGGATGGTCAGCAGCTTCTTTGCAGCGGCCTCTCCGATCATCTCACGGCACATATCCACAGCGGCAGGGAGAACCAACTCCTCCGCTATAGTGAATGTTTTTTTACACTGTGCCACACGTCTGGCTACAAGTTAGCTTGCTTTCAGTGCACATTTAGAGTTGCCAGTCAGTGACACAATATACTTTTTCTGCATCTGCAGCCCATTTTCTTTTCTCTTAAAATATTCTACTGGCTTTCCCACGAGCATCGGATGCTTGGTCTCTAGGTGCCGCTGTAGCTTTGAGGGCTTTAAAACGTCATTAGATAGCGTCAGCCCACACTCCACACACTGGGCTCTCAGCTCTTCCTCACTACCCCCGTTCACAAATCCATACGAAATTAAGTCGGGATTGTATTTTCGCACACATTTAGTCTTTTGGGGGTGTCCAGCACCACTTTTGTCTTCATTTTTCCTCTTTAAAAACTTATCCATCACTAACTAGCTGAATGTCGATCTTCTTCTGTTATTCTGTGAGCTTCTTAAACTGACTAACGCATTACCGCCACCATGTGGTCGGGGGCTGCATTGTAATTGATCGTCTCGGATAACATAGCATAGTAGCTCTGGCGTCACCCGAATCCGCGCGTACACATTAATTAACATAGCGACTTACAAGCTCTCTCTTGTAAGTCGCTTTGGATAAAACGTCTGCAAAATGAATAAATGTAAATGTAACATCTCTGGTGTATTCAGTCGATAACCTATGCAGTCCCACGGCCCAAGCGGCCCACAGGTGCAAAACTGAACGTTTCTTGCAGCCCTCTAGGTGGCGCTCGTGGCCCATACGGGTTAAGAATCACTGGTGTAGAGTTTTTTTTGCTGCAAGCATGTGCACACACAGCACAGAGCATGAGATATTAAGTGCAGTGAACAAACCCTCAAGAGACACCATGAAAAGACAAGAAAGGCGGCGAGACAGAGATAATGAGACAAACGACAGTCTCCTGAAAGCTAAGATGAGGATATCCATCATACAAGGTGGCGTATAAAATTGCTCAGTGCAAAAAAACAACAACAAAAACACCATAGCAGAGGAGCTGATACTGCCTGCAGCTTTAGACATGGTTTGCATGCAAGTGCTGCAAAAATAAAAACTATCTCTCTGTCCAATTACACTATTGTGGCTTTCCAAATCCTTTTAAAGTCCCTAGAGAAGCTGAGGTTAGGTCCTGTATATTTGTATGACGCACAGATGGTCAGAGAAGCACGATTAGTCCAAGTATGTTTCTAAGTATTTACTGAGATGAGACGAGATCCAAGGTACACTGTCGTAATGTATCATCAAGTGATGGACCTAAACACACTAAACTAAACAAAAGTGTTTCACTAAACAAAAGCGTTCACATTAAACAAAAACGTTCATATTAAACAAAAGCGTTCACATTAAACAAAAGCGGTCAACAGAAATTATGGCTACTTAACCTGCTTCTCTCCTCTTCTAGTGCAGGTGATTCAGCCCCTTTTTGTTTTTTTGGGAATGTATTCCTTCTTTTTCTGTACACTAGGGACAATTCTATTGTCAAAATGTCCAATTAACCTACCACGTACTTGTCTTTAACGGTGGGAGGAAGCCGGAAGTAACGGTAACATGGGGAGGACATGCAGACTCCACCCACAGAGAACATGGTCGAACCCGAGATTTGAACTCATGATCTCCTTGCAATTACGGCTATCATGAGCTGGCACCCATGTGACCCAAACCACACCCATCACCGTGGCAACCAGATCAAATAAATCAAACCCAGATTACTGATAAACAAATCAATATATGGCTCCTACAGACACTATCGCCAGACGTATTAATGACATTGCTAACGATCGTCAAGAACAGCTAGTAGATAAACGCAAAGACAAACGTTTTGCCTTACAATTCGATGAAGCATCTGAAACTAACAAAGACCGTTTGTTTATTGCTCATGTAAGTTTTGACATGACAAACGCCCTGTGTGAGGATCTACTTTTTTGTAAATATGTCAGAGACAGAGCCACAGCTGAAGAGCTATTCAAAAGGCTGGAATGCTTCCTGACTGAGAATGGGCTAAAGTGGGAGAACTGCGTTGGTGTTTGCAGTGATCGGCCACAGACCATGGCAGAGATGAGAGTCTCTCACCTAATGCTGAATGGACACACTGTGTTATACACAGAGAAGCACTAGCATCAAGGCCCCTTTCCTCTGAATTAAGTGAGGTTATGACTGACATCGTAGGTGTAGTCAATTTTATAAAGACCAGGGGCCTCATGTACAAAGGTTGCGTACGCACAAAAACGTGGCGTACGGCCTTTCCCACGCTCACGTTCAGATGTATCAAACGTGAAATGACTGTGGAAATGTGTGGTGCCCCACGCCAGCTTAATAGCTGTGGTACGCATGTTTCTACAGTTATTGTTCTTTTGGCGTCACT
Source organism: Protosalanx chinensis (assembly GCA_030340685.1). Taxonomy (NCBI): domain Eukaryota; kingdom Metazoa; phylum Chordata; class Actinopteri; order Osmeriformes; family Salangidae; genus Protosalanx; species Protosalanx chinensis. The sequence goes on from CM059337.1 coordinate 5,126,928, forward strand.
TAGAGGTGATGCTGGGAAACTGTTAATAATGTGAAAACAGTCAAGTGATATGCCTATCAGAGACACCGTTGTGAACAATTTACACACCCATGCGTTTGTAATCATATAGGTGAATATAAAAGCATGCGCAATGTGATGAAGGAAATTGTATTAACAATGACAGCGTTCGCGTTGTTTGAGGACCTTGCAAATGGTGCAATCCGATGTGAGCGAGTTTTTAGGGAACGCGAGGATTTACTTGCAAACAATAACTGGCTCATAAGCCGATTTCGGTTACCAAGGCCAGTGTTACTGGAGTACGCAATTAGCAGCGATAGCCGGTTTCCCTAAGGTTATCGGAGATATTGACTGCACACACATTGCTATAAAAGCGCCATCACAGGATTGATTTGTTTATGTTAACAGAAAACATTTCAATTCCATTAATGTTCAAATCATATGTGATGCGCAAATGCAGTTAACTAAAATAGTGGCAAGGTGGCCTGGCTCAACGCATGACTCATTCATTCTGACTAACAGCATGGTTGGGAACAGGCTGGAGGCTGGCGCGGTGCGCGATGGGTGGCTATGGGTGCGTAAATAGTTTATTCGTTCAATTGTCTATGTTAACCAGCGAAATGCACATTTGGGCAGGTGCGCATTCAAATGTTTATTTTATTTTATTGAAATTAGAGCTGCAAAGCTTTCTATCAAGCTTGATTGAGTCATTTATTCCCTCTACTCATTTTCATTTATCTGATCGGACCAAGAGGGAAATTAGATAAACCTTTATTTGTCCTCCAGAGGGTGGAAATCTCAGGTCCAGGTCCTATTTACATTGATTTGAATATTTAAATGGAGGCGTGGACAGGGAGGAGTTCGGCACTTCTGCATGTGCGCTCAATTCCAAGTTGATTGTGATGTACAAAAGAAACGTGCTTGGATCCATGCCTACGCACACTTTGATACATCTGAATTTATTTGTGCGTACGACAGTTTCTGGGTTTTGAAATGTTCAAATGCCAGGTTCATGCATGAGAATGATACTAGATTAGCATTCATGAGGTCCTTTGCATTGACCATTTATGGAAAAAAAATGGGCGTGTTCAGGGCGGGGTGCAATTATACTTTACGCACGCACACTTGTGGTTAAGCTGTGATTTATAAAGCGAACATTGCCTACAGGTGTGCGTACACACGGTTTTATAAATCTGAATTTTTGTGTAAGTTTTAATTCACACTTTTAGTAAGAATTCTACGCACTCCTTTATAGATGAGACCCCTGGGCCTATTTACATTGATTTGAATATTTAAATGGAGGCGTGGACAGGGAGGAGTTCGGCACCTCTGCATGTGCGCTCAATTCCACGTTGATTGTGATGTACAAAAGAAACGTGCTTGGATCCATGCCTACGCACACTTTGATACATCTGAATTTATTTGTGCGTACGACAGTTTCTGGGTTTTGGCGTATGCCAAGTTTCAGTAGGAAATCCACGCAAGTCTTTGTACATGAGGCCCCAGGGGTCTCATTTATAAAGGAGTGCGTAGAATTCTTACTAAAAGTGTGCGTACGCCCAAAAGCGTAAATTGGCATACGCACACAAAAATTACGATTTATAAAACCGTGTGTACGCACACCTGTAGGCAATGTTCGCTTTATAAATCACAGCTTAACCACAAGTGTGCGTGCGTAAAGTATAATTGCACCCCGCCCTGAACACGCCCATTTTTAACCATAAATGGTCAATGCAAAGGACCTCATGAATGCTAATCTAGTATCATTCTCGTGCATGAACCTGGCAGGTGATTCTTTTTCACGGTGTATCAAGGCAAACAAAAAACAACACTAGTGCGACAGCGCCAAGTGGCAGAACCGGAGAAGAAGCGGTAACAACTGCAGTAGTAAATTCTATGTTTATGTATCTTGCATGGCGATTAAAAACGAATTCTGATTCTGAAGTGTAATGAGTGTAGTATGCGTGAGACCTTAACAACTGTATTTCCAGTTTTTGACATATGATGATATATGCACAGTATTAAATAAATATATTTAGTTATACTTTGTGTTCTGTAGTTACATGCATTTCAGCCTCCTACACTGCGGTAAAAGGACAATCTGATTGTGAGACAGACAGCGCTGAATATTGATTTAAATTTTGAGTTGCATTGTACAAGATGTGTATGGTACAATTATCACGCAGTTCAAGCTCAAATAACACTGATGTATTTAATCTTCATTATAATCATAAATTGAGTCAATGTGTGTGAGGACGACAAAATACATAAATATTACAAGTAATCGCTTCTCCGACTTTTACTTTTTGCAGTATGTGTCTCCAATTCCCACTGTCTCCAAAAAGTGCGTAGGTTTACGGGAGGGTCATAGTTTGTGTGGCGGACCGCACATTCTACCGCCAAGTTTGTTTTTTATAAATCACTGACTTTGCGTGAAAACTGGCGTACGCACATTTTCAGCCCCGTTTTGTGCGTACGCAAGCTTTATAAATGAGGCCCCAGACCATTAAAAATTAGATTCTTCTCTGCTATCTTTAAGGAGATGAGAGCTGAACACCAAGCTGTACTGTTTCACAGTGAAGCAAGGTGGTTGTCACAAGGAAAAGTCTTGTCCGGAGTTTTTGAGCTCAGAGAGCAGGTAAGAATGTCCGAGTATGAAGTCGCAGAAGGTTAATCTATATTTATTTTTTATTTTCTTTAACGTTAATAAGGATACAATGTTATGCAGAGGTGTCAATTTCTATAGACAAATTATACTATTTATAGTTGTGGCGGAGAGTGGAGGGGCGCAACATTTTTCTTCTTCCTAGGGGGGGCATGACAGAAATTAATTTAGAAGCACTGTTCTAGGGTGAATTGCCTTGCCCAAGGACATAACGTCATGTTGGCACAGCCGGAGTTCGAACCAGGAAACTTCTGATTACTAGCCCGGCTCCCTAACCGCTTAGCCACCTGACTCCCTAGTCAAATCAAATTAACGTGTATTTGTATAGGCCTTTTTACTAGCAGTGTCACAGAGGGCTTCACATGCACCCATAGAACTTCCCCTCAACCTACCTAAACCCTAAAATGAGTCTGACCTTCTGTACGACAGAGCGCAGCAGGGTGGTGCAGTGGGGGAGGGGCGGCATGTGGGCCTTGCGCTCTGAATCCAACAGGTCGCTGATCTCCCTCTCCCTCTGAGACAAGCTCTCCTTCAGCTCCTCCAGGAGGACTTTAGCTCCCTCCAGTGGCTGCTCGCCGTTGCTGCGACCCTGGGGGTGGGGAGGTGGAGGGGTAGGAAGGGAGAGAGTGCACTGATGGTGGGTTTGTTTTGCTTTCATCCTGAATCTCGCACAAGGGTGCAGATTTGAACCTGGAACGTCTTGGCCTGTGGCCCTGATGTTCTAACCACTGTGGTATGCCATGCAGATAGGGCAGCCCAGGGGTTCACTGGTTTGGCCGGGGTTCGATTCCCAGTGGGGGTTCAATTCCTGGCCAATGTATTGAACATGAGTACGCATTACATTTTCCCACTGTGGGACTAATATGGGATTATCGTTCTTTCTTTCTTAAACCTCTCTCCGATTGCAGTCAAGCCGGATCAGAGATGACCTCATCGGGAACTAGGAAAGTTGAAGGGTTCAAACGAAAATCCCCATGGCAATCAATCAGAATCAGAATCTATTTTATTCGCTATGCAGGATATATAAACACAGAATCAACTACCTGATCCACACCGCTCACCTTGGTCCACTCGTTACCGTGGCGACCGCTCCCAGGGTGATCGCTGACATCGAAGGGGAGCTCCACCTCTGCGTCCTGCTGTGATGACATCAGCATCTCCTGGACTTTGCCCACTTCCTGTCTGGCCATTTGGAGTTCCTGGAGCACTAATCCAAGTCACGGTAGATGTCAACCACACGTGATACAAAAGCATGTAGAAGCATGCAGTGCACCTCACACTTATGGCGTTACTATGGGAACGCACACACTTAAGCATGACTATGCGCATGCATTGACACAAAAGAAAAACACTTACCGTATTTTCTGCACTATAGGGCACGCTAGATTATAAGGCGCACTGTCAATGAATGTTCTATTTTCGATCTTTTTTCATATATAAAGCGCACCGGACTAAGGCACATTAAGCGGAAAAAGTCAGATAAGTCCGCGTCGTAAGCGTGTCTTTTGACAGGTGCCATTTTGGGATCCTTATACACACACTGTATTATTATGGTGAAGCACAGTATGTATTACTCCGCGACGCTCCTCGCTACGGTAGCCGTAATGCTGCAAGCAGTGCGGCTTTGTAGTTTACCAAAGTCGTACTAAAACATTTTGACTTAGTGCCGTGAGCACCTTGTACCACCCAAAATTGCTTAGAGGTCAAAATCGCTTAGACCAAAACCAGAATGAATTTATAGATACGGCGCTTCGGATTATAAGGCACACTGTCGTTTTTTGAGAAAATTAAAGGCTTTTAAGTGCGCCCTATAGTCCGAAAAATATGGTACACAACTAAACATGCTAATTTATGGGAGTAAGAGTAAGAGTAAGAGTGTCGGGCAGAAGGGCAGAATCAGGTCCCTGGTTCGAACACTGACTGTGCCAACAAGATGTTGTGTTCTTGGGCAAGGCACTTCACCCTACTTGCCTCAGGGGGAATGTCCCTGTACTTTCTATGAGTCGCTCTGGATAAGAGCGTCTGCTAAATGACTAATTGTAACTTTAAACACACAGAGACACAGAAACACACTCACTAGACGCCTGGTGACTGTGGAGCAGGTCTAGCCTGGAGGAGAACAGCTCCAGAATTTTGCTCTAGGGAGAAGAAAGGAGCCATCACTCATCCGGCCTGAGCAGCGGATAAAACTCCATGTAACCTCCTGAAGATCCTCCTTCAACGCTGTGAAAACTTCTAAGGGAGTCATGTGGCGCAGGAGTTGGGCTTGTAATCAGAAGGTACCCAGTTCGAACCCCAACTGTGCCAACATTACCTTGTGTCCTTGGGCAGGGCACTTCACCCTACTTGCCTCTGGGGAATGTCCCTGTAATTGCTGAAAGTCGCCCTGGTTTAGAGTGTCTGCGAAATGACTAAATGTAATTGTAATGCAACTTAAGCTCTGCCCTGCGGCAGCCTGGCCAGCAGGGGGCTTCACATGCCTGGAGGATACCCAGGCCATCATCTGACCTTCTCCCTCTGCCACTGCAGAGCCTCGTCCCTAGTTCTCCTCCTGTCGGCTGCACTCTCCTCCTCCAGCCGCGCCTTCTCTCGTCTCAGGGCCTAGGGGGAGCCAGAGACACACACACACAGAACACTCAGCCAGCACCCAGGAACCCAGTTCTGTTTTTATACTCATTGAAGGGATGGAGGGGTGGAGAGGTGGAGCAGTGGAGGGTTGATGGTCTTGAAGGGTGGAGAGCTGAAGGGGTGGAGGGGGAGGTCTGCAGGGGTGGAGGTCTGTAGGGCTGGAGGTCCAGAGGGTTGGGGGTCTGGAAGGGTCTTCACTCCTTGGTCTATAGGGGTGGAGGTCTGTAGGGTTGGATGTCTGGAAAGGTGGAGGTCAAAAGGGGTGAAGCGGGGAGGTCTGTAGGGATGGAGGTCTAGAGGGGTGGGGGTCTGGAGGGGGGATTCTATAGGGTTGAAGGTCTGGAGGAGTGGAGGTCTGGAGGGGTAGGGTCTGTAGGGGTGGAGGTCTGGAAGGGGAGAGGGTGGAGGTCTGTAAGGGTGGAGGGGGGTTCTGCAAGGGTGGGGATCTGGAGGGGTGGAGGTCTGGAGGGGTGGAGGTCTGGAGGGGTGTGGTCTGGAGGGGTGAAGGTCTAAAGGGGTGGAGGTCTGAAGGGTTGGGGGTCTGGAGGGGTGGAGGTCTGCTCACAGTGACTTTTTCCTCCCACCAGGCATTTTTGGTCTCCACCTTCTCCTGGTAGAGATCCAGGATTCTTTTCAGAGCGTTCAGTTTGCTCTGGTAGTGGGATCTAATCTTCTGGACTGTTCTCTCCTGCGGGGAGACACTTAGATGTCAGGAGAGGCACACACACGACCATACATACACACATCTGCATGCACAGAAACGCACACACACAGGGACAGGCATACCCGCATAAACATGTCCACTCTCACCTGGTTTTGTTTGGAGGCAATGAGGAAATTCTCCTCCAGTTCCTGCAGCATCTGCTCATGCCTGGTCTTCATAGAATGCATGTCCTCTGCTATCTGTTTCCGGAAGGTACCATCAAGCATCCGTTACTGGAAGTCACGACCACTAGATCATGTTGCAACACCAACACGGTTACAAAGCACTGCTCGGTGGTCACTCCTGACAACACAATTTTTTTTTTAACATTTAACATTTTCACACAAACCCCCCAAAATCGCCCAGAAAGAAACACGTGTGATTGCAATACTTTTCTGTGAGAAATACAACATTTATGGATGAATGTTAGGGGTGCCAACAATTTTGGCCATGACTGTACATACACAGTCACAAACATACACAGCAGCCTTTTGCCATTTAACCTTGAGGGTAACAGTCAACATGTGAGTATCGGGAACAACACGAGATGACTATGACGTTACTACGTTATTACAAACAGACTGATGCTTGTAAGCTTTGAGGGGGGGGGGGGGAATTCTAGACATTTCAAACATCATAGACAAAAGATAGTTCTGTAGAACGTTTATAAACCATTTTCTATTGCAGTTTACCAGTGGGATGCTAAACTAAATCTACCTTAGTCTACCCTAGGAATGTTAAGCTAAATCTAGGCTACAGCAATCTACCTGTGTTATGCAGAGTTCAGCCAACTCATAGGGGACATAGATCTTCAAATCCATCCTTTCTTCAGCTTCTAGGCTCCTCGTGCTCTCATTGGACAAAAAAGTTCCTAACAGGGACAAGATTGGAACAAACCACCACGGGATCTACTTGGCTAAATGTTTTCATGAACATCACTGTTTGACCTGGCTCTGCCTCATTCTCCCTTGAAACACCAAATCGTCCTCAGTCCAAAACTAACATTCCAACATTCTGACTCCATCCCTTTCCCCTTCCTTCACTCCATCCATTCCTCCTACACTCACTTACTTCCTATGTCTTTCCTTCCTTCGTGCCCTCCCTCTCCCCACCTCCTTGCTTCTCCGTCCTCCACCTCTCCCTCCCTCATCCTCCACCTCTCCATCCATCCCTCCCTCCCTTCTCCTCCTCCCCCTCCCTCCACCACATCGACCCTGCCTCCCTCCCTCCTCCTCTAATTCTCCCACCCTCACGCCCTCCACCTCTCTCCTTCCTACCACCTGGGTCCTTTGTGCGGTCTGGTACGATCCAGCGCCGAAAGGCCTCCCACCGCCTCATCCACGGGGCCTTGTGCTCCACCACAGCTTCAATCACAAAATATCACGGCCTGGATTAAAGGCCTGTCCTTACACTTTGGCGGTCGTTAGAAGACCGGCTTCAATGATGTAGGTTGACATAAAGTTACTCTTGTAATGTGAACAACAAACAAACTATAGCAAAAGTGGAATTGTAACAAAAGCAAAAGGACTAAAACTGTAATAAATAAATAAAAACTGCATATTTGTTTTGAAAGCATCTTCTTTTTATTCAGTTTTAAAACATGGTTTACATTGCGCTGTTTATAAATTTTCTTATCAGTGGGTTAACACGATTTATTGTCTTTTTTCAAAACACACTTTAATCGTCTGAGTACCCAGGTTGTAAGAAGCTTATGGTTGAAGTTAAAGTTTAGTTAAACTGATGTAACTCATCGCACTTAATACAGACCGTTATGTTTCAACACTGAATTAATAATGAATAGACATGCAGGATTAGATTCCTTTTTGCAAATTTTGGAGGTCAGATGGCTCATCGGGTTAAGGTGGTGGCCTCATGATTGGAGGATTGTGAGATCAAACCCTGGCTGTTGCTATATGACGTGTCCTTGGGCAAGGCACTTCACCCTACTTGGCTCAGGGAGAATGTCCCTATACTTACTAGTTGCTTTGGATAAAAGTGTCTGCTAAATGAATATATGTAAATGTTCAACCAGTAAAAGATTATTCTCTTTCATCAGCACTTTCTGAATAGTCCTCCCTTTACCTTCTTCTCTCTCTCTCTCTCTCTCTCTCTCTCTCTCTCTCGGCTTTCCTCCCTTTTTTATCTATTTTCTGGTACTTTCTGTCAGCGAGTGAAATGTGGTATGTCTCTCTCTCTAGAAACACTTTCTTATGGAGACACAAATTGTATATAATCATTAGGAGACGTCACAAAAAGAGAGTTCACTCTGGGGAGGAATAGTGTTGACGTACTGCTCACCCTCTGGTCTAAACTAGTTTAGGGATTACAGCAAATAATCTCAGTCATGTTAAGGGTTAGCCTAGCCTAACCATTGGATGAACCGTATGGGTTTAGAGCAGGGTTAGGTTTTCAGGACTGAATAAACTTTTGTGATAGCATCAACTTAATAAATCAATCAAACAGGTAGTCATGTAGTAGACACTCTTATCCAGAGTGATTTATAGCAAGCATTACCCATGAGGCAGGTACGGTGAAGTGCCTTGCCCAAGGACACAATGCCATGTGACACACCCAGGATTAGAACCGTGAAATTTCTGATTACCAGCCCAACTACCGTACTGCTCAGTGACCTGACTCTTTTACAAGCAATGTCACAGAGGGCTTCACATACACCCATAGAACTGCCCCTCAACCAATTTAACTGCTCAAGAAAGACAAGGAAAAACTCCCAGAAAAATTCAATAGAGGAGGAAAAAATTTAGGAAACCTTGGGAGGAGAAATTCAGTGATGGATCCCCTCCTCCAGAGCTACCTGAGTTAAGTTTCAGGGTGATGAGGATGTACAGTATGTATGTGTTCTTGGTTAATCTGACCTCGGTCCTGGTCGTGGTCCAGGTGTGTGTTGTGGACCATGCATGGTTGCTGTTGCGTAACCTCTTCTCGGAGGTCCGGCACGCTGCCCGGTAAATCCTCCACCAGGGAGACTGTCAGAGCGGCGGGGGGACGACCCCGCAGGGACCCCACCGGGTCCTCAGAGCACGGAGAGAGAGCGGGGGTTTCCCAAGCGCCTGAGTAGAACATGAAGTTAGGAAGGAAACCAAAAGAGTGGAAAAGGAAGGAGTGAGAGAAAGAGAGCGTGGAAAAGTGAGAGAGGGAAGGTGAGAGAGGGTGAGAGGGTGAGAGAGAGAGAGAGTAGAGAGACAGAGCGAGAGAGTGGATAGATAGAGTGGAGAGAGAGAGAGTGGAGATGTTGTGACAAGACTGCCAGACACACAGTAGGTAGTTGATATCAAGCGTTTCCTCCAGGATCACCATGACTCCTACTGGGGGCCTTGCTGCTCTTGATGGTCAGTTGTAATCAATTTGAAATTCCTGTACTCTCTGTGAGGTTATAATATTGTTACTTTCTTTCCTAGAGGTACAATATTGCACGTTTGAGGTTTACATTTACATTTATTCATTTAGCAGACGCTTTTATCCAAAGCGACTTACAAGAGAGAGCTTTTACAAAGAGCATCAGTCATTGAGCATAGCAACGTGATAGACCCCGAACACAGTCGGTTTTTTAGATCGTGAATCATACATCATGAGAACCAATAAGTGCCAAGGGAAAAACTATAAATGCGTAACACAACAATTGTGAACATAAAGCAGGAGAGACAACAAACAACGCTGGAAAGTCACCATATGGGTACCAACAGATTGTTCTAAAGCACATTAGATTATGTGAAGTGCCATACTATACCTAAGTGCCATTACATTCTTTAAATAGGTGAGTTTTAAGCCTTCTCTTGAAGGTGAGAAGGCAGTCTGTGCTTCTGATGGAGGTGGGGAGTTGATTCCACCATTGGGGAGCCAGGCAGTGGAAGAGTTTGTGTTGCGCTCGGGCGCTCTTGAGGGGAGGTACCACTAGACGGTTGTCAGCAGATGACCGTAGGTGACGGGTGGGGGTATAGGGCTGGAGGAGAGAGTTGATATAGGTCGGGGCAGTCCTGTTTACAGCCCGGAAGGTCAGCACCAGGGTCTTGAATCTGATGCGGGCCATGACGGGAAGCCAGTGGAGGGCGATGAGGAGTGGGGTGACATGACAGTGTCTGGGTAGGTTGAAAACCAGACGAGCGGCTGCATTCTGTATCCTCTGAAGGGGACGGATTGCATTTGCAGGAAGGCCGGCTAGTAGCGAGTTGCAGTAATCCAGCTTTGTGAGGACAAGGGCTTGGACTAGCAGTTGGGTGGAATGTTGAGAGAGGTATTTTCTGATTTTCCTGATGTTGTAGAGGGTGAATCTACATGACCGAGAAACTGCGGCAATGTGAGCTGTGAGGGAGAGCTCGTCGTCCAAGGTGACCCCCAGGTTCCTGGCAGAGGATGAAGGGGTCACTGTTGCAGATCCCATAGGGATGGAGAGATTGTGGGTGATTGAGGGTTTGGCAGGGATGATGAGGAGTTCTGTTTTGGTGAGGTTCAGCTGGAGGTGATGTCTGGTCATCCAGGCTGAGATGTCAGGTCGGTTCTGGTCGATATCCCTTGATCAGTTGGGGGAAAGGATAGATATAGCCGCGTGTCGTCAGCGTAGCAGCGATAGGAGAAGCCATGGGAGGCGATGATTGGCCCGAGTGAGGTGGTGTATAGGGAGAATAGGAGCGGACCAAGGGCGGACCCCTGTGGGACCCCAGTGGAGAGCAGGCGGGTACCAGATGTTTGTCCTCCCCAGGAGACTTGATAGGATCTTCCTGTCAGGTAGGATGAGATCCATTTCAGCGCAGTGCCAGTGATGCCCATCTCTTCGAGTGTGGCGAGCAGGATCTGGTGGTTGACTGTGTCGAAAGCTGCGGAGAGGTCCAGCAGAATGACAACAGAAGACCTTGAGGCTGTTTGTTCATGTTATTTAACTTGTTTAACTGAATGCTCTTGTCGTTCTTCCCTTTGGCACTTAGTGCATGTTTTATGTCCTGGCTACCCACAATGTGCATCGTGTTGTTATGATCAGTGACCGATGCTCTTTTGTAAAGCTCTCTCTTGAAAGTCACTTTGAATAAAAACATCTGCTAAATTAATAAATGTAAATGTAAAAAACATTGAATAACAAGGAACATTAGCCTGGTGCTGATATGTTTCCTGAGACTGGAACACAAACAGAGCACTCACACACATATACGGTCCACACAGTCACATGCATACAAACTTAACACATACAGTGAGGTCAGTTAGTATTTGATCACCTTGTGATCACTTGTGATTTTGCAAGTTGTCTCACTTAGAAAACATGCATACATCCATTTGCGGGGGCAGCAGTTTGAGCAGGGAGGCCCAGGCATCCCTGTTCGCACACACCTCCTCCAGCTCCTCTGAAGGGATCTCAAGGCGTTCCTAGGCTATCCAAGAGACATAGTCCCTCCAGCGTGTCCTGGGTCGTCCCTGGGGCCGCCTCCAGGTGGGACATGCCCGAAAAACCTCCCGAGGGAGGCGTCCTGGAGGCATCCGAAACAGATGCCCAAGCCGACTTGGCTCCTCTCGTGTGACCAAGCTCCAGGGATTGCCCGGCCACCCTGTGGAGGAAACTCATTTCGACCACTTGCATATGCAATCTTGTCCTTTCGGTCATGACTCATGACCATTGGTAAGAGTAGGAATGTAGATTGACCGGTAAATCGAGAGCTTTGCCTTGCGGCTCAGCTCCTTTTTTACCACGATGTTCAGATACAGAGACTGCATCATTGCAAATACGGCACTGATCCGCCTGTCAATCTCACATTCCGTCCTTCCATCACTCGTGAACAAGATCCTTAGATACTTGAACTCCTCCACTTACATTCATTCATTCATTCATTTTCTTCCGCTTATTCCCGTTAGGGGTCACGGGTGACTGGAGCCTATCCCAGTTACTTCTGGGCCGTAGGCAGAGTGCACCCTGGACTTGGGCCAGCTAGTCGCAGGGCTATCACACAGACGTTGACAGACAGACAGATTTAAAAAGGAGCTGAGCCGCAAGGCAAAGCTCTCGATTTACCGGTCAATCTACATTCCTACTCTTACCAATGGTCATGAGTCATGACCGAAAGGACAAGATTGCATATGTAAGCGGTCGAAATGAGTTTCCTCCACAGGGTGGCCGGGCAATCCCTGGAGCACTAACCGCTCTGCCACCGTGCACCCCCTCCTCCACTTACACACGCTTTTATCCAAAGCGACTTCAATAAAGTAGCTTTACAATAAAATATCAGTCAATGATCATAAACTTGAGGCAAGGACTCCCCGCCCACGAGGCGAAGAGGCAAGGAGGCAAGGACTCCACATCCACCCAAAGGGGGCAAGCCAAGTTTTTCCGGTCGAGTACCATGGCCTCGGACTTGGAGGTGCTGGTTCTGATCCCAGCCACTTCACACTCGGCTGCAAACCATTCCAGAGCACGCTGCAGGCCCCGGTCCGATGAAGCCAACAGGAACACTGTGACTAGCACAGAAGTCCAATAACAAAACACCGCTCAGGTTCCGATCGGGGGGGCCGTTCTTCCCAATGACACTTCTCCAGGTGTCACTGTCGTAGGTGCACGGTTCAGTACACCTTCCAGGGACTCCCAAGAAGGCTGGATACTCTGCACTGCTGTTCCGCTCGTAGGCCACCACAACACTGAAAGACCTGTCCCTGGCTTGAAGGCTTTGGAGCTATAATAAAACCCATGCCAGCCTACCGCCTCTCCCGTGGGCAATGAGAGTCCAGCCTCCCTCAAGGATAATGGTTCCAGAGCCCAAACGCGTGGAGGTGAGGCCGACTATATCTAGCGAGTAATGTTCGACCTCCTGCACAAACTCGGGCTCGTTCCCCGCCAGCGAGCTGACATTCCATGCCCCCAGTGCTAGAGACCGTGTGCGCACCCAAAACACACTGCACCGGCCCCTTATGGTCCTTCCTGTGGGTGGTGGGCCTGCAGGAAGGTGGTCTCATGTCGCCTTTTCGGGCTAAGCCCGGCCGGGTCCCATGAGCATAGGGTTCCCATTCTGGGCCTGGCTCCAGAGTGAAGGCCCCAGTTTCGCCGATCTGGATTACTTAATAGACATCGATTTGATTGTCGTCATCAGGGTTTTCTGAAACTCTCTTGGTCTGGCTAATCACCTAGGACCTGTTTTCCTTGGGAGACCCTACCAGGGGCATAATGCCTAAAATAGTTACATAGTTTGTACATAGTTTGTAGGATCATCTGAACACTCAAACCCCTCCACCACGTTAAGGTGATTCAAGGAGGAGACTTAGAAAACATGGAGGGATATAACAATTTCATTTTAGGTGCATTTCCACTGTGAGAGACAATTTATAAATTATAATAAACAGAAATCCCATTGTACCATTTTTTGCACTCTATAAAGGACAGGGCCCTTTATTGTGAGATACTGGGCAAAAACCTCCTTCCCTCAGTCAGAGCATTGAAGATGGGTCGTGGCTGGGTCTTCCAAAATGACAACGACCCGAAGTACACAGCCAGGAAAACCAAGGAGTGGCTCCGTAAGAAGCATATCAAGGTTCTGGAGTGGCCTAGACAGTTTTCTAAATCTAATCAAAAATCTTTGGAGAAGGCTGAAACTCTGTGTTGCTCAGCGACCAGTGCCTTGCCGAAGGACACAATGCCATGTGACACAGTCGGGATTAGAACCGTGAAATTTCTGATTCACAGGATGATCACAGGGTGATCACAGGGTGATCACAGGGTGATCACAGGGTGATCAAATGCTTATTGACGTCACTGTATGTATATTTTAGACCAGGGGAGTCCAATCCTGGGGCCTGTTTCAGAAAGCGGGTTAAGTGAAAACTCTGAGTAAATTAACTCTGAAATTAACTCTGGGTTTTCGGTTTCAGAAAGGGGGGGAAATTAAACCTGAGAAAACAGGCTAAATTAAGCCCGTTTCTGAAAGAGAGGTAATTTATATTCAGAGTCAGTTACCATAGTAACTTACTCTATGAACCTAACCTGGTCGGGAGCAGGTTTTCTCCGGTAAACCGAGAGTTTATTTCGGTCTCCTCCCCTTTTTGAAGACGAGGCGACATTGAAACATCTAATTCTTTGTGCACATTTGTTACGAAGAGAGCAGCAAAGGGAATTAAATGTCCTTTTATTGACAATCCTGTAGATGAAGAGGCTGTATTAATTCGTCGAAAGTTACATTATATCGGGAGAGATTTTTGTGGTCGAGAGTGGATGTTTTGTCTCTTCCCTCTCCATTTTTATCTGAGCGGAACAGTTTTTCTTTTAAGTCAATAAATACATCCACAATCTCATCCATTCTTATATCAAAAACTTCACCCATCACGGCCGTGCGCTTATATCCGAGCAGATGCTTTGCGTTGCCTTACGCTTCTTTGCAAACGGTAGTTGTGTGCGTGCTGCAAGGCGCACACTATGTTATTACTAGCGTTTATTGTGTGCGTGCTGCAAGGCGCACACTATGTTATTCCCAGTTTCACTTATTATTCTTACACCGTTTTTTGGCTTGAAACTCCTACCAGTGCGTTTGTTACACAAAAGTGGTATCAAAACGTGCGGCTTGGCTACGATGTGTGCTATATGTTTTCTAAGACTTTTGTCAAATGGGGGAGATGATGATGATGTATGGGGTAGAGTCCCGGGCCAGAGTCCTGCACACTCAAAATGTATATATATATGTTTTCTTTATAACATCGGGGATGCAGCTTGTAAGGCTACTGTTTGCAGGGCGGTCAGGTAATTGTGCCTTGCACTTAAGCACTTTCTGACCATTTGGTGTTGTTTCCTGGGTACAAACCAGTGAGTCATCAAAGAGGAGTTCTACAGGATTGCAGGTAAATGGTGTATGAATTGGTTTAAAGAACGCTAAATGGATAAATAACATTCCGTTAAGAATATCTTGCTGCAACCCCTGGAAGTAACCTAATAATGGCACACATATTCCGATCATTGCACCCTCTGAAAATGAAGCAAATTATGTCAATAGGAGGTCTTTTCACAGTATTAATGTGCAGGTACACAGACAGCCTACTGTTTGTAATGGTCAAATACATCACAATACAGTAATCCCTCGCTATATCACGGTTCACTTTTCACGGTTTCGCTACTTCACGTTTTTTTTTATCGTGCCTTGTGTTCTGCATTCTGATTGGCTGAACAGTCTCTCTGCTTCTTCTCTACCTGTGCGTCAATAACGTTGCGGTTTACTGTAATAATGTATGCACTGTACACGTGCAAAACAGTAAAATACACGTAAATGTCTCTTGTACAAGCAAATTCTCTTAACCAATAATGTCGACAAAACGTTCTGCACCGACAAAGACACCTGCGGTCGGGCCCAAAAGGCAGAGGAAGATGTTAACAGTCGCAGAAACTTCTGGACATGCTAAAGGAGGGTAAAAGCTGTGCCGGCATTAAGGAATGCATGAATCTTTAATTTACATTTAATTGTACAGTATAATAATTGTAAAAAAATATAAGGGTTTCTACTTCACGGATTTCACTTATCACAGGTGCTTTTTGGAACGTAACCCCCGTGAAAAACGAGGGATTACTGTACTGTACATGTCTCATTCTTTGCACTGTCCACAGATCATATGTGATGCTCTACATATAATCATAAATGTGGAGGCCAAGTGGCCTGGCTCTGTTCACGACTCAAAAATTTATCGGGAGTCAACCTTGAGTAACAGACTGGAAAGGGGTACGTAATATGTCCTATATATTTCAATGTATGCAGGGGGGAAACTGTGAAGCTCTAAAGCAATATGAAATTCTTACAGGAGAGATTGATGGCTTTCTGCTGGGAGATAGGGGTTACCCATGCTGGCCAACTCTGATTACCCCTTACCCCAGAACCTGAACCACCCCTGAAAGGGCCCGTGACATTATTGTGGCATGTGTTGTTCTCCATAATTAGAGGGGAGAAACACGCTGCCCAAAGTTACAAGATCCTGAGGACGACCCCATCATCTCTGCAGATATCCAGGATGGAAGGATAGTCGGGGATATGATAAGCCACGATGGCTTTTCACATTAATAATGATATCCACAACAGAACAAAATTAATAAACACAAAATCACATCCATTTATATGGTGTCTTTTATTTTCTACAACAAAAAAGATCAATGAAAAAGGTTAGATCTTAATAGTTTCAATACTTCCTAGAATTCACCTATGACCATACACTCACTTTTAGCTTTTCCTTAAAAATGTCGATTTCCACATCTGCTTTTTGATTTTACTCTTTAATTGGCATCTGGCATCAACTGAAAATACAGTAGATTTAGGGTTACATAATGTAGTTCTAAAATTCTACAGAAACTGGCATTTACTGTAAATCACTGAACTGTGTTCATCTGTGCACCAGAAGTTGATGGACCTTCCTCCTGCTGTTCTTCCACACTCTGGGGGGTAAATTAGAATGGCCATTTATAGATATAAACTTATATTCTATAGGCTACTCCACATTAAATGTGAAGAAATGTGAATGTGTACATTGTTTGATGTGTAGACACATAATATTAATATGAACTCTGTATGCCTCTGTGGCAGCAGAAACAGTTTATTCATCATCCCCATCATCCTGTAAAGATGAGAATACCATAAAGTACACTTCATAATACTATTTGTCATAATTTATGAGCTGGAACAGTGCCTATGGATTGGCAGACCGGGGTGGTGGTTCCCCTATTTAAGAAGGGGGACCGGAGGATGTGTTCCAATTACAGAGGAATCACACTCCTCAGCCTCCCCGGTAAGGTCTATGCCAGGGTACTGGAGAGGAGAATCCGGCTGATAGTCGAACCTCGGATTCAGGAGGAGCAGTGTGGTTTTCGTCCTGGCCGCGGAACACTGGACCAGCTCGATACCCTCTACCGGGTGCTCAAGGGTTCATGGGAGTTTGCCCAACCAGTCTACATGTGTTTTGTGGATCTGGAGAAGGCATTCGACTGTGTCCCTCGTGGTGTCCTGTGGGGGGTACTTCGGGAGTACGGGGTACGGGGCCCTTTGTTAGGGGCCATCCGTTCCCTGTACAACCAAAGTAGGAGCTGTGTTCGCATTGCCGGCAATAAGTCAGACCTGTTCCGGGTGCATGCTGGACTCCTCCAGGGTTGCCCTTGATGTTGTCCTGTTTGCTTCCTCGAGCCGGGGCCTCCAGCATGCTCTGGAGTGGTTTGATGCCGAGTGTAAAGCAGCTGGGATGAGGATCAGCACCTCCAAATCCGAGGCCATGGTACTTGACCGGAAAAAGGTGGCTTGCCCCCGCTGGGTGGGTGGGGAGCCTTTGCCTCAAGTGGAGGAGTTCAAGTATCTCATGGTCTTGTTCACGAGTGACGGAAGGACGGAATGTGAGATTGACAGGCGGATTGGTGAAGCGTCTGCAATGATGCAGTCTCTGTACCGGACTGTCGTGGTGAAGAAGGAGCTGAGCCGCAAGGCAAAGCTCTCGATTTACCGGTCAATCTACATTCCTACTCTCACCTATGGTCATGAGCTTTGGATAAGCGGAAGATAATGGTTGGATGGATGGATGGATAATTTATGGTGTATTGGGTAGGCTACTTATAACTGCCAGGGGTTCTGTTGAGACAGAAGGCTCCAAGAGACAACTATTACCATGTGAATCTGTTGGGATCAACAAAAAACCCAACCTGAAGTATAAATGGAAAATTTATAAATTCCCTCCAGGAATTCCCTCAGCCAGCATTATGCGTCCAGCATTAAGGCTCAGGACCATCTCCTCTGCATTTGTCAGAGGTGGTGGTGCAGGTCCTCCCCCTGTTTTGCAAGCCTCTGCCTTCTTTCTGTTGGCTGAGTAGTCAAATGAGAATGAACATTTAGACCAATGATAAATATACTGCTGCACTAGTAGACAATGAAGTGTTACTTAATTGTTTCATATGTCAAATGTTTGTAAAGCCAGGTAGCCTACACCTATGATATGATCTTAATCTGCTGCCACGTTCTTTTAATGCCTGCAGGATTGCACCTATACATGAATATTAAATTAATAGGTTTAACAAAATGATGTTCTTCTAGTTTCACCTCAGATTTGATAACAGTTGGGAATTTACGGTAAAACAGTTCTTAATTACTAACTACAAATGACATCCTTAACCAGTCTATTTAGGTTCATATAATAATTACGATCTCTAGAAGGTTTTGGTCTACTTTCTAATTTGGTCTACTTACATTTGATGTTACATCCACTCTTGTTTTATACATAATAGTTTTAAAGTCTTTAAATTACAGTATTTAGATGACTTATTAATTAATTACACCCAACACTGTATAAAAAAGTAATTAAAATGTAAACTTACACATTGACTCGAGCAGCTATTTTCTCCCAAGCTAATTCTCTGTCCTTCGCCGATGCAGCCATTTAATTTTTTTCATATTCGCCATAAACTTAGATAAGCACTTCCGGTTCTGTTTGGGAAAAAATAAGCTTCCCTTACGCTGTTTCCATGGTGAATCCTTATATCTGCGCTCCATTGATAATGGCTTTTTATAGTGCGGTTGTGCGAGTTGATAAAACAAATTATTTTCAGCTGTTCTGAAACCAAAAACCCAGAGTTTCCCATCTTGGGGTTTTAAGTTTAAAGTCAGAGTTGGTTGAATCTCCTTTTTGAAACGGGCCCCAGGATTGGGCACCCCTGCTTTACACGCACATGAACACCTTCACATGATTGCAGACATGCATAAATGTACACAAATGTCCTACTGGAAGTTCACCAAATAAAATATGCATCCTTGTTACATGGTTAAAGGACCCTGTGTTGTCACAGTGAGGATGGATCCACAGAGTTTAGAGTGAGAGGGTGTCTGTGAGTGTATCAACTTACGTTGCTTTGAAGCTGGGGCAACAGCACAGTGCCGTCCTACTTTCTTTCCCAGGAAGGTGAGGGACAAGGAAACGTTCTCTGTTCCTGAGTTCACATACATGGTGCGTGTCTTTGCGAGGGTGTGTGTGAAGTCTGATGTGTCCAGGTTGGTGTGGGTGTCTATGTGGAGCAGTGCGTCATAGCACGTATTGTTAGAAGAACAATTTCCCCAAAGACTGTAAGGCAAGTAACAAAGTTAAATGTGCAACAAAAACACCAAACCATAATAACAAGTTATTCACAGCATTAACTAGGTAATAGGGAAAACACATTCACTGATGAAAAGAATGCTGTGTCCGACTATGTCTGGCTTTCTGTGTCTTTGTGTGTGTCTAATTTTGTCTACGCAGCAGAAAATTACAAATAGACATCTGGATCAGATCAGTCTGGAGGCTGCATGCCACCATCAACACCTGGCCTCCACATGTTGCTTTGCCCTGTCAACTAGGCTATCTCTCTACGTTCAGGCAGGAGTTGACGATGCCAGAGTTTTCTATAAGGAGTCATGTGGTTGAGCGGTTAGAGACTCGGGCTTGCATTTAGAAGCAACCTGGTTTGAACCCTGGCTGTGCCAAAATGATGTTGTGTGCTTGGGAAAGGCACTTCACCCTACTTGCCTCAGGGAAAGTCCCTGTACTTGTCCCTGTACTTGCTGTAAATCACTCTGGATAAGAGTGTCTGAAAAATGTTAATGTAAACCCCCCACCAAGTAAACAGGAAGAGCTTGGTCAACAAATGAGTCAGTTGGAAAAGTCGCTGGGTCACCAACCTTACATTTAAATATTACAATAATAGCAAATACTGTATATTATCAGTGTGGTCCTAGGCAATATGGTGGAATCCGTTGTAAAACATATATAGCTGCTCAGTGTTGCCATGGTGCATCAACATCAGGGGTGTCCAGTCCTGGTCCTCGAGGGCCACTGTGGCAGTGGCAGACAGTGGCTCTCGACACTTGTGATCTATAGTATATGTATATTCACCTATTTCATGGCTAGTATCATGAAAATCTTGATTCAAATCAGTTTCACAGGATGGATTTAAAGTAATTTACCTTTGGTCGGATGTGAAGTGCTCAGGGCAGCGGGGATGAAGTCAACCGGCTGTCCTGCGCTGGTATAGATGGGACTGCTGGGACGATATGGGTCGACTCAGCCTTTTGGGAGGGAAGGAAACTCTCAACACTGTTTAAATATTAAACCTTTCAGAGATGGAGTTTCAGCCAGGTATTAGCTTGCCCCACGCTAGTCAGCAGCAGGGGCTGGCCAACCATCCAGGCCATCCTCGGGTTTCTCCCGTGTGAGGGATAGAGATTGTAACCAGACACCGCCTCTTTTATCTGTTGGTCCTGGATATATTATTCACAATCTACATGCAGTGTGGGTTTGCAGAAAGACTATACAATTGTGCAAGTATTGCTTGTTAGATAATATACAATGTTATGTGACAGAATGTTATGTTACAGAATATACAGTTGTACGAGTACTGTATATTATGTTGAGATTTCCAGGAGGGGTCTGAGGGGTCTGCTAGCAGTAGAGCTAGAGGAGGGTAGGCAGCAAAGACACTTTTGGAGGCCCTTGTTGCTCTTTTTGCCCAGTTCTAACCCGATTTGGAATTTTTGTACTCACAATGAGGTATATTGTTATTACTACTTGCTTTTCTACAGGTACACGATTGCCCGTTTGAGATGCATGCCATGTTATTGTAACTTGTTTAACTGAATGCACTTGTGGCACTTCCCTTTGGCACTTGTTTGGCTTCACATTCACACAATGTATGTTTCATAATCTGACAACCCGTTTGGGGCCATAATATTACTACTTTCAGTGACCAATACGCTTATAAGCTCTCTCTTGGAAGTCACATTGGAAAAAAGTGTCTGCTAAATGAAGAAATGTAAATGTAATGTAAATGCTAAATTACATCTGCGAGAAACACACATTCAGGCATTCAGTGGTTAAATGATGTCCGATCAAATGATACCATAACCTCCTGTTTGGAAATTGTGGTGTCTGTTCCCCAAGACCACAAACCTACCATCCCTGATTGTGTTTAGCTTAACAGTGTCACAGAGGTACTTACTCCGGCAAGACAGAAAAGGTTACAAACTGCTTCTGTTTGTTTAAGTGTGAGCCTAGATGTCTGAGCACAAACATCATCTGCTGAACACAAGGGGACCTAAATCTCTCCCGCCACTTTTAAATGAACATTCAGACTACTTCTACTGCATTGGTGTCAAACACGTGACATCGAGGACCGAGGATCGAGTGCCAGCTCCAGCCTATTTCACCAAGTAGAGAAACTTGTTGGTGAAATCAGCTGGTGTAGTGCTTGGTTGACATGAAAACCTGCACCATTTTGGCCCTTGATGGCATGGGTTCGACACCACTGCTCTACAGGAACTCCCCTTCCCCAGGCCACATGCCAGAATACCTTGAACCAAGGAGACCTTGGCAAAAGCAACAGTTCCTGTTACTGTTTTTGCTCGAAAGCCCCTTTGAGCGCCATCTTCCAACCATCAAGGACATCCAGAGGAAGCACTGTCTGCGTAGAGCTCACAGTATCCAGAAGGACTCCCACCCCGCCCACAAACTGTTTGCCCTCTTGCCCAACGACAGCAGCCTCCGGTCTAAGACCAGCAGACAGAGGGACAGCTTCTTTCCAAGAACTGTGTCACTTTTTAACTCCACCACACGCTAACCCTCACCCCCTATATAACCCCCACCCCCCTATATTTTCACCCCCTATATTTACATCGCCCCCCTGTATCATTTCTGTATCATCTCTCTATATTTGCACTATCTGTATCATTTTGCAACATCTGTACTACTTTGCACCATCTTACCATTTTGCACATCTGTGTATAGTACCATTTTGCACTATCTGCACAGACAACACTGTAAACTCAACACACATTTTGTACAATACAGCTGTATATTTGTTGCTACCAAATCACTTTAATACCTTCTACATACTCTGTATATTCTGCTCATACTAACTGCTATATTATGCTTATACTAACTGTTTTGCACTTCTGGTTGAATGCTAACTGTATTTCGTTACCCTGTACTTGTACCTGTGTAATGACAATAAAGTTGAATCTAATCTAATCTAATCATCTATGTTTGGGATGGACAGATTGGACAGGTAGGTCTCAACTCTCTATCATGACATCAACATCATCATTCACACCCCACTACAGCTCTTTAGGTACAGATGAGATTATATGGTTCACTCATTTACTTTCGATTAGTCACGTTTTGTCAGGTGACCACGTTACATTGCATCACCAATGACCCAAATTATGACATTTACAAACAAATTATTGCTTCGACTTCCATTTTACATTTACATTTTCTTATATCCGTATTAAACAAATTATTTCACTTGTAGTTACACTTTAAATAGATCCCATTGCTCTACGACCACTGCATGGAAAACCTTTCGGTGTCAGCTCAGAGTTAGTGAAAAATGAACCGTCTCGCAAACGCCCGTTCCCGTCCAATAGCAAAGAAGAGAGTGTGGGCTGAACGGGTTGTTACTAGGTGTGGTTTATCCGTGTCTATAAATACACGAGCCTTACACTTTCTCTCTTCCCCTCAGCCTCTCAGAGAACCTCAATCTGTCCATTCAGGTAAGATTCTCAATGTAATCGTGCTTTGGTCTATGAATAAAATGTATTATTCTCTAGTAGTTGTAGGGCTTTATGTGGTTCAGATTGCGCTCTGGTGGAGTGTATAGTGGGTGTGGTGCGTCAAGGAAATTGTGGGTACGCGCAAAACGCTTCATGTTCTAAGTTGCGTGAAGTTGTCTAACTGTAGTGTAGTAGTGTAATATAAAAACACCAGTGGCTGTTGTCTTTTTCCTTGGACGGAGAGTGGCGTTGGTTAAACATTTACTTTCTGAACGTTCAGTTGGGCGTGGTCACCAGATTTATTTTGGCAGGAGCAGAACTTGGCGGATTGCTTCTACTCATCCAAGTAGCATTTCTCCATACTGGTTACGAATGCTTTTGGTTGCATGCTAAGTGTTCAGTGTCGTGTTTTGTGTTGGAGAATACAAAAAGAAAAGGTGAGATCAGAGAACAAACTTTGTCATTACTACCTCAAGATGGCCTTAAACACAAAACATCAAACCTAGTTTTGACAACCTAGATTTTTCTATATGGCATGGTTTCATCTTGGTTCCTGGTTTTGTGGTGTTTTCTTCTCCTTGCAGACCCCAGAGACAGAATGGCCTTCATACAAGAGTTCCTCAAGCAGACCGTCTATCTGGGCATGCCGGATGACTCAGTATGGCCACACACCAGTTACAACCCAACTGCTCGCTTCTGCTCTTTTTTTCTCTTCCTGTGGTATGCTTGTGTGGAAAAACTGAGCTGTATGCTTGTTTACACGGAGGGAGGGACAGATGGAGAGAGAAAGAGGGACGGGGAGGCGGAGGGATATTTGATATTTATAGTTCTTCCCTTGGCACTTATTGGTTCTCATGATGTATGATTCACAATCTAAAAAACCCACTGTGTTCGGGGTCTATCACGTTGCTATGCTCAATGACTGATGCTCTTTGTAAAAGCTCTCTCTTGTAAGTCGCTTTGGATAAAAGCGTCTGCTAAATGAATACATGTAGAAATGTAAATGATATAGAATGACTGAGAGTGAAAGAGTGTGTGAGAGAAAGAGAGAGGAACGATGAGTAAAAAGAAAGAGGTACATCAGAAATGTACGAGTTGAAAGTAGAGCTACGAAGTAAAGAGTTCTTGAGGGCTGTGACTCATGGGAAAAGGAATGCGAAACCCTCCCTTCAGGAAAAAACGGCATTCTCTACCTATCATTCCCTGAAAAGAAAAAAATATGGCCACGTTTCCCAGGTCTCTCATCTACTTTGTCTCACTTCTAGCTTGCGTTTCATAAGTGCTGTGCTATGGCCAGTTGCTTCTGTATTCACTTGGCATAACTGGTCTCATTTTCTCTCCCAGACTATGCCCAACGAGGGAACTGTGAAGCCAGACCCTCACTTCAGTGCCAATGGTGATGTAGGCATATTGGATAAGGCCATCAAAGCTAAAGGTGACACACACACACACACACTGTGTCACTACGTCACTGCAGAACAAAGAACTGTGGCTCGTCAAACACCAAGAGAATGTGAGCGTGTGCGGACATGCTGCTGTTCCGTGTGGCTGGAAGATGTTGTGAAAGGAGGTGGCCTGAGACCAGGGTTTTTTTCCAGGCTTTGGACAGGGTAGTTGGACTACAACTTCTGTAGTTCTATGTGACTTCCTGTTTGCAGGAAGGACAGTTGTGGTATACCCTTTTAACTGCTCTCCATGTGTGTAGGTGTGGACGAACACACCATCATCGATATCCTAGTGAGGAGGAGCAATGCACAGAGACAGGAAATCAAAGCAGCCTACCAAAAGGCTAGTGGAAAGGTGAGGCAAACCCACACACACTCTCTGACAACAGTGTGTGACCTCATCCTCGTCACACACACACTATTCATATATTTACATTTAGTCATTTAGCAGAGGCTCTTATCCAGAGCAATTTACAGAAAGTACAGGGACCTTCCCCAGAGGCAAGTGAAGTGCCTTGCCCAAAGACACAATGTCATGTTGGCACAGCAGGGATTTGAACTTGCAACCTTCTGATCCAGATTCCCTCACCACTCAGCCACTTGACTCCCTTCTTGTATATGGTTACGGTTGTTTTTGACTGCCCTGACTCTGTGGGTCCCCCACCCCCCAGCCGTTAGAGGGGGCGCTGAAGGCAGCCCTGAAGGGGGAGCTGGAGGATGTGGTTCTGGCTCTCCTAAGGACACCAGCCCAGTATGATGCCCAGCAACTTAAATTGGCCATGAAGGTATGGAGTACACACACATGGACACTGTAGTTCAGGGGTGGGCAATTCCGGTCCTCGAGGGTGCCCTGAAGGTTTTAAAAGTTTCCCTGCTCCAGCACACCTGATTCAAATGAATAGTCCTTATCAGCCTTCCACAGAGCTTGATAACAACCCTTTAATTTTTGAATCAGGTTTGCTAGACCAGGGAAACATCTAAAATCTTCAGGACAGTGGACCTTGAGGACTGGAATTGGCAGAGAGGGACGGTGATACTTAGAGTTGTGAAATATTGTCGTTCTTTTATTCCTGCTAGGTTGGTTAGATCCACTCGTATGCAATCCTAAACTACTGGATCTGCCTTTTATCACATTTGACAGCAGCTATTGCGCATGTTGTTCTTTTGATTTGAAAGTGGTATATTAAACATTTGTTTTGTTTTTAATTCTCTTTTGTCTCTGTGTGTCTCTCTGTGGATCTCTCTCGGTCTCTCTGACTCTCACTCTCTTTCTCAGGGTTTGGGCACAGATGAGGACACTCTGATTGAGATCTTGGCTTCCAGAACCAACAAAGAGATCATTGACATAAAGAGCGCTTACAAAGAAGGTGTGCTACTACTTGGATATGAAGTGCCTTACAAGGAAACGCTAGATCTGGACAGTTTGTAGACACTCTGCATGTAAAACGCCACAGCACAGTTCCCACTCGATTCTAATCGTCTACTCCATTGTCATTGCTAGAATTTAAGAAGGAACTGGAGGATGATATCAAGTCGGATACCGGTGGAGACTTCAGGAATGCCCTTCTTACACTTTGCAAGGTGTGTGTGCGTACCAGTACCATGTATTTCTTACATCTTACATATTTTCTTAAATTTCTTTCCTCCTCTCCTGTCCCCGGCCTAAACCAGGCAGCCAGGAGTGAGAGCCGAACCGTGAACGAGGAGCAGGCGGACAGCGATGCCAGGGCCATCTACGAGGCCGGAGAGAAGAAGAAAGGCACGGACTGCTCAGTCTTCATCAACATCCTGGCCAGCAGGAGCGCACCGCAGCTGCGGAAAGGTGAGACCCTCCATCCATCCATCCCTTCAGCCTCCCTCCCTCCATCCATCCATCCCTCCCTCCAGCCATCCATTCCACCAGCTATCCATCCTTGAGCAGCCAGCCATAATGTCATTGGTAGAGCATTTCATGGTGGATTAAGTGGTGGCAGATGATTATATATTTAATATTTTTTATTTCTAATTTAGCAGACACTTTAATCCAAAGCGATTTCCAAGAGAGAGCTTTACACAAAGTGCATAGGTCACTGATCATAACAATGAGACAGGCCCAAACATTACAGGTAGCCAGAACATGAAGCATACGTTGTGGGAAACCAGTGCCAAAGTGCCAAAGTGAAGAACCACAAAAGCATTCCGTTAAACAATTTACAATTAAATAACATGAACCTCAGTTAAGTGCAGGATTACACATTATTGTAATTCCATTTCGTTCTCTCGCTGTTTTGGTATTCCAGTCTGATAACAGTGTAGTGAAACTCGAAAGGAATAATGCTCTCTGTCTCTGTAGTGTTTGAAAGGTACTCTAAGTACAGCAAGGTGGACGTGGCTAAAGCAATTGATCTGGAGCTCAAGGGGGACATCGAGCGCTGCCTGATCGCAATAGGTAAACAAAACCATTTCTCATGACCTTGACCCAACACCCACCTCATCTATTGTCTAGCTATTGCATACTTAAAAAGATTTCTTGATTTAAGTCCTGTTAAGTCTTTGTTTGCTCCATCCTGCCAAAGTACATTTGTGCTTCTGCTTTCGTGTGTACGTAGTAAAGTGCGCTGGGAGCAAGCCTGCCTTCTTTGCTGAAAAACTCAACTTGGCCATGAAGGTAAAGTCTTATTTAATGATTCGTAGAAAAATCATGAATAGTTATCGAAAGCGACAATTAATGTGGAAAGGACAGAGATGCACTGAGTTCTGAAAGGTTTTCAGGAGTCAGAGTGAAAGAATAGTCTATATTTACGCGCCATGTCCACATTACAAATGTCTTCAATGTAATATACAGTAGTGTATTACTGTACCCTGCTGCTGTGGTGGACTGTAATTTCCCCCCCCCCCCCCCCCCCCCCCCGGGGAACTAATGATCGAGGTGAACCTTCCGAAATTCTGCGTGTTGTTCTTCAGGGTTCCGGAACCCGCACCAAAGTTCTGACCCGAATCATGGTGAGCCGTTCTGAGGTGGACTTGACCCATATTAAGCAGGAATACAAGAAGATGTTCGGCAAAACTCTTTATCAGGATATTCTGGTGAGCAAACAGCTACGGCATCTTCGAGGACACTTGACATCAGTTACCGTTTTAATGTGGAGTCAAGTTCAGTCAGCAAAAAAACAGCTCATCTGTTACTAAAAAGATACACGCATGAGTCAAACCACGATGTTAGTCATGTGGTACAATCAGTAGAGTGTCTGCTAAATGTAAACCAGAACTAGCGTTCCACTAACGGTGTGTGTGTTCTCTCCGGTCTTTTCCTTTCAGGATGATACTAAAGGAGACTACGAGAGGATCCTGCTGGCTCTCTGTGGAGAAAACTGACTTGAATTAAGCTCTTCCGCTGTCACCAGGACAACGTGTAGGAACCTTCCTAAAACTCCTGTCTTAAATGGCAAACCCTGTATATTCACTACCAGTCAAAAGTTTGGACACACCGTCCCATTCAAATGAATGGGACAATGTGTCCAAACTTTTAACTGGTACATTTATTAATTTAGCAGATGCTTTAGGGGGTAGGATACATGCTCCCCCCACTGCAAAAGTTAAAACCCTGACACTCACATTCACTTTGCTAGTGTCACGCAGGTAAACCAGTAAATGGCATGTTAGCGTAGCTTCTGATGATGAGCCTGTCCTGGATGCATCTTGTTGGTTGGGGGAAGGAGGGAGGTTAGCATGGCTGTGGTCCTTACGTGGCACTATTACCATGAATATCTCCATGTTAGGGGACTTGGGTGGTAGTGGAATGCACATAAGTGACCCCGAGCATCATAGTGATGACGAGGCAGGGCTTGCATACTTATTGGCTAAATAAAATGCCTTCTCTCAATAAAGCTTTTTATATTGTTTGTTTGTGATGTTATCTCTACTTTGCAATGATATCATGTCTAGTTCTAGCTTGTTTGTTGCTGGCTATTTGTTAACATCCATTTGTTAATCTTACAAGATTTTCATCTCTGGAAGGTATCGGACATGCTAACAGGGCCATCTAGTGATGAGATCTAAAACTACATCTGAAACCTCAAGAGCAGGCTGTTTTGTGTGCAAAGTTCATCTCTCATCTAATCCAAAAATCTGGTATGAGCGCATTTCGATTCCACAGAATGCAATCACAATGCACCTCAACAAATGTTAAGGTGTAAACCAGGACATGTGCATTAGGTAGACTTGCTACTGCTGCAAGGGAGTCAAGTGGCTAAGTGGTTAGGGAATCGGGTTAGTAATCAGAAGGTTGTGAATTTGAATCTCAGCCATGCCAACATAATATCGTGTCCTTGGAAAAGGCACTTCACCCTACTTGCCTCAAAGCAATGTCCGTGTAATTGCTTTAAGTCTCTCTTGATAAGAGTGTCTGCTGAAATGACAAAAAGTATTATGCTATGGCAACATACTCTTTACAACAGCCCACAGAAATAAAATACTTATTACTTATTAAAAACACAGTATGTTTTAAGTGGTTAGTTATGTTTGGAAACTTTGCAAGAAAAGACGTTCAATGCACATTGTTTTGGGACTTTTTTAAAGGTTTATTCCATTTTAAAACATGGATAGTATGGACCCATTGCATATTTTGGGTTAATTTGATCTTTACCGTAATTATTTGAAACTCACTGCAGAAGACATTTTCCTGGCCAAATTGATATACTGTACATGTAGTCCTACACATTCATAATCCAATATTTATGAACACACATGCAAAGACTACTCCTTGTCTTTGAAAGTGTTGTAAATGTTCAAAAGAACATTTAATTGCAGCACTAAGTGCCAGTCACCCGTGACTCCAAATGGGAATAAGCGGCTCTGCCGTAGAAAGTAAATAAGCAGTAGAAAATGAATGATTGCAGCATTGTCACATTCCATTTTATGAGTACTATAAATACTTTTCTGAATATTCCACCCAGATACTAGTCCAAGCTCTTGTCCTCTCGAAGCTGGACTACTGCAATTCACTACTAACCGGGCTTCCAGCGACTCAATCCTACCCCTTCAGAGGATCCAAAATGCAGCAGCCTGGCTGGTTGTCAATCTACCCAGACGCTCCCATGTCACCCCGCTCCCCATTGTGAAAAGTAGTGAACATTCGATGGTCACTCACCGAAGCAAAATATGCCATAATGCATTGCCAGAAGTTCTCTGGGCATGTAAAGAAAACCAATTGGTTCCAGCAGGGAGTCAACAGGGGGTGGAGTTTGAAGGAGGATAGTTTGTTGAATTGATTAAATAAATAAAAACAATATGCTTCAATAGAAAACTAAATACCCCTCGTGAATCGCCACCTTAACGTGGTAGAGGGGTTTGAGTGCTTGGATGATCCTAGGAGCTTTATGACGACAATGCCAAGGAAGTCCGTTACGTCGCCCGGATCGGCAAACCAGGGCCCCACTCTGGAGCCAGGCCCAGAGTGAGAGCTCGCAGGCGAGCGCCTGGTGGCTGGGTCTTTTCCCATGGGACCCGGCCGGGCCCAGCCCGAAAAGGCGATGTGGGACCACCTTCCCGCAGACCCACCACCCACAGGAAGGACTGTGGTCAAGGGAAAGTGCCCCGGACGGCCAGGGCCACGCACACAGTCTCTAGCGCTGGGGACATGGAGACCCTTCACAAGTTAAAGTCGCAGCAAGTCAGCGTGAAAGAATATCCTTATAGAGTTGGAAAATTAGACAGCGTTCATTCATCCTGCGACCGAAAAAGAATCAATCAAGACTGTAGAAGCTAGCACCTTGATCTGATCTTCGAACAGCCCTTTTGGAATATTACGATACAATACTATCTCTATTTTAGCTAAATATTCTATTGTTATTGTCACTTGTCATAGTTAACAATAAGTTAGTCGGCATCTGTCTATCTTGCTAAGTTAGCTAAAAACATATTTATTAAGGGGGCACTTGTCCACGTAGGGTTAGTACTTGAAACTTGAAAGCAGGGCCATTGAGAATAGATTTGTGTTGATTGGGCGGTGATTCTGATCAGCAATCGAGAGTAGCAGGTGGACTAATCACTTAGTGGAATTGCCAGTCTGCTGTCAAGAAGGCCGACTTAATCCCAGCACTTGCATCCCAGGCCTCTCTCCATGCACTAGCACTAACTGAGACCTGTATTCGCCCTGAAAACTCAGCTACACCGGCGGCACTCTCAGTGAACCACTCCTTCTCCCACTCTCCGCGCCTCACCGGACGAGGAGGGGGCACAGGCCTCCTCCTTGCTCCTCAAATCAAATTCACATCCTCACCGCTATCCCTTACTACCAAAGCATTCGAACACCATCATGTGATGCTTCTGGATCCCATCAAAGTTGCACTAGTGGTCCTCTATCGCCCCCCTGGCCCACTAGCCGACTTTTTGGAAGAACTGGACATGTTCCTCTCTGCACTCCCCGACGATGGAACTCCACTCATAATCCTCGGTGACTTCAACATCCACCTAGAAGGATCTCAGGCTGCTGACTTCTTGACTTCTTGTAACATCAGTAACCCCTCTACACATCTCAGATCATTTCCTCATCCAACTCTCCGTCTCACTCCCTCCAACCCCTCCCACTGCACCGCCACTTGTGACCTTCCGCCGCAACCTTCACAGCCTATGTCTCTCTCGCTTCTCCTCTGTGGTAACATCATCCCTGGCTCCCATCGATGAGTTCACCTCTCATCCAACGGACGCAGCCACGGATGCTCTGCTATCAACGCTAACTACGTCCCTTGACACCCTCTGCCCCAAGGCAACTAGACCTGCTCAGCCCTCTCCCCCCTGCCCGTGGCTATCAGAGGTCGTTCTGAAAGAGCGCTCCTCCCTCCGGGCTGCAGAGAGGTTGTGGCACAAGTCCAAGACCTCGACAAGTACCACTCCCTTCTCAAGACCTTCTCCACTCACATAACAGAGGCAAAAACGGACTACTTCTTGAAACAGGTGAACAACGCTCCTAACCCCCACAAACTGTTCTCTACCTTTTCCTCACTCCTCAACCCTCCTCCCCCTCCTCCTCCTACTACCTTGACGACTTCTCTCGTTTCTTTGGGGATAAAATCGCAGACATCAGCAGCCAATTCCCTGAACCCTCCCTGCCTAACCGCTCCCACACCTTGTCTGAACCCTCTACTTGCCTCTCCTCCTTTTCCCCCTTATCTGAAACAGGCATGTCTGACCTCATTCTCTCCCACCGTCCCACCCCTTGACCCAATCCCCTCCCCTCTTTTCCAAACCATTTCTCCTTCTATTACACTGTTCCTTCTCCATGTTCTCAACTCCTCACTCACCTCTGGCACTTTTCCCTCAGCATACAAACAGGCTATAGTCAAACCCTTACTCAAAAAACCCTCTCTTAACCCAGCCGTCCTCCAGAACTACAGACCAGTCTCACTGCTACCCTTCTTCTCTAAAACAATCGAGCGTGCTGTAGCCAACCAACTATCAAGCTTTCTCTCCCAGAACAACCTTAGATGAATGTTAAAGCTTTTCAACTCAAGTTGTGTAAAATCAACATTTATTTGTAAAGCAATTACACAAAGGGCTTTACCCTCAGGAAAGACAAGGAAAAACTCCCCGGAAAAATGTAAGAATCCTTGGGAGGAGCAATTCAGTGAGGGATCCCTTCCTCCAGAGACGGTTGGTGAGAGAGAGGAGCAGAACACAGGCTAAACATAGTCGTACATCTGGAAAGAGTTCGTTGGTCTTTGAAACATCAAATCCCTCGCCAATGCAGACCGTTCAGCCGGTTTCTCCCTGACCTGCGAGCCAGAGGCAGGTCCTGGGTGCTGAAGACACAAGATACAGCTGCTATGAGTTTCATTTTGTGTGTGAATGTGGGTGTGTGAGTGTGTAACCACACTGGTAACACTGGTCACTGTCCAGTCTGTACCAGTAGACATACAGACAAAGTCTTCGGATGTTGGTCTGTCGTCCCCAGTGTGGCCTGCTGGGAGCTGCTTCTCCTGGTTTCATCTCTACATGTTGCATTTAACATGAAGTGAAACCAGTTAGTTCTGCACATCAAACTCTGTCAATTAAACATGCTGTAACTCATTTAAAGACTATACAGAGAATACACCTGACAAATTACATGAAAGGATCACGTAGGAAGTCCAATATAAATCTGGATGTAGCTGTTTGGTTTTACCTTGTACAGTTTCTTGAAGCGAGAGAGGAAGTTGATCTCTTCTCTGGCTCCACCTGAACAAGAGATTCCTCCTGTTTGTCATCAAAGGTCACCCTCCTCGATACTCCGATCTTGGTTGGTGGACTGGGAGGTCCTAGGAAGCTCATCCATGGCCTGGCCGTTCACTATTGCTGTGGAGACACAAGATAGAGCTGCTATGAGTTTCATGTTGTGTGTGAATGTGGGTGTGTGAGTGTGTCTATCCAAAGACTGTATAACCACACTGGTCACATGTTTTACACTGTCCAGTCTGTACCAGTAGACTTACAGACAGTCTTCAGACGTTGGTGTATCATCCTCAGTGTGGCTGACTGGGAGCTGCTAATCCTCCTCCTCAACGAGAGTTTCCCCATGTTCATCGGCGAACGACACCATCCTCACTCTATAGGGCTGAGAGGGCCCAGCCACCACCTCCATAGCCTGGTCCAGTATCGTGGCCACAAGGATACTGGCTACACGCTGGTAGGAGTTAGAGTCGCCCCCTGCTGGGCACGGGATGGTGCCTGGGGAGTGCTGCTCCCGGGGCGGTGGGGGGGAGTGTGTCTCCCTGCTGGTCACCGGATGGTGCACGAGGAGTGCTGCTCCCGGGGCGCTGGGGGGGGAGTGTGTCTCTCTGCTGGGCACCGGATGGTGCACTTGGAATGCTGCTGCTGGGGCGGTGGGGCCCGAGTGCGACCTCCCTCTGGACACGGGATGGTGCACCATGAGAGCTGCAGCAGGGCCGTTGAGGGGGGGGCGTGTCTCCTTCTGGCATCAGGGTCACCCAGAATCTTCCCACCGCATAACCCCTGGGGGAACTGGGGGGAAAAGGAAGGTCATGCTCCCCTGACTCCTCCTCTGCGCTCCTGCTCCCATCCTTGGATGGGAGCAGGTGTCAGCTGCAGGTGTCAGCTGCAGGTGTCATCGCAGCTGTCAAAATGGAAACAAATGTAATTTCTACTATGCCAAGTGCCAAAATTTGCCTAGTAGTAGACCAAGGAAAGCTAGGTGTGGACACTGTATGACATGGTGGACATACTTACCAGGGAGACAAAGTACTGGTACAACAGCCCATCCTGGTTCTGGGTTAAACTTGTCTGCTTTAGAAGTTCTTCTGGCACATGTAGTGTCGATGAATCCAAAACAGTAATGAAGTCGGTTTCACACCTGACCCCTATTTATAGAGCAAGGCCATCATTATGATGTCATGGAACACCTGACTTTCAATTGGAGGACTGGCTTGTTGATAATTATCTTTATGATGTCATAGTAGAGCTTATTTTTGGGAGATCTGGGGCCCGTTCTTCGTACGTCGCTTAATACATCCGAGATCAAATGACACATCCAAGATGATTTCATCGTGCGAATCGTGATCCGGCTAACTGGGTTCTTCGAACAAACCTGTTGTGTACGATTAGTATCACTGGATAGGATCACGTGTTGGCTTAAAAGGGGATATGTATCGATAGTAGAAACATTGATTAGCAACGCTGCTATTGGCTGTTCAGCATGGCCAAAGAACGTGCCCACTTTTTCTCCCAATCAGAACAAGAGCTTTTAATGGAAGGTTATTCCGAATTTGAGTCATTATTTAAAACGACAGGGAACATCTCAAAGTCTGCAAATGCCAGGAGAGTGGGCTGGCAAAAAGTAGCAGAGAAATTAAAGTAAAAGTGAAATACGAGAATATTCTACAAAATGGTAGCCTTTAATTCATACTGTCTTTATTTTTAAAAAGCCACTTATTTTTCCTCCCTTTTAAAAACCACTGTTAAAGGATGTGTTTGTCTATTTATAACAGCCACAAAGAAAAATGCTGGAAAAAAACGGTATCTCTCAACAATTACACTTTATCCCACAATACCCGATTAATTTGAAAAGCTCTGCGAATTATTCTCCCACCTTCCGCAAGAGGTTGCTCGCGTAAGGCTGCGACATACTTCCCTATCTCCTCCGCTTATAAAGCCTCAATCTAATCTTGTTTACATGAAGTAAACCTGCTCCCGTGCAGGTTTGAGTTTACGGACCTGTTGCTATGACGACAAGTCTAGGATGAGCTTCGAAGAACCAAACGATCCAAGATCATGCCAAATCGTCAACAATCAAATCCAGCTAACTGAGTTAGCGACGTACGAAGAACGGGCCCCTGGGCTGATTCCAGCAAGAATGCATTGTCTGATTTCTCTATACATCAACTATCCATGTATAAACTACATTTATATAGTTTTATATTTATATATATGGCACGATGGGTAGATTTAAAACTTAACACTAGATCACTCCCTATAACGTTTGTAGTTTATGTTTACTTATTGGTTACCAGAGGTTAGGGTTATGGTTATAAAGGAATAAAGGAGCCAAAACTAAATAAATAGATACATGATCTAATAGATAAATAAATAAAGAGTTTAACGATGAAATACTTGAATTAATTAATTAATTAATCACGACTAAATAAATGAGTCTTGTTCATACACATTTTAAATCTAAGACCATTTCACTTGATTTGCTAGTTTTTTTGTGGCAGATCATATATTTGAAGAAAACCTCCTCTATAAAACACAACACATCCATTTGTATGTTTTTAAATAGTAATTTATTGTCACACTGGCATGTATTTATCACGGCAAACAATGACACTGCACGAAAGCGTACAAGTACACCAGCTGTCTCCGGTGTTCACCAACATCTTATTGTCAACTGACGTCCTCACCGCACTGAGCCGGATCAACGCGTGCAAGGCTGCTGGCCCAGACGGCATTCCTGGCCGCGTGCTCAGAGCATGCGCTGAGCAGCTTGCAGGAGTTTTCACGGACATTTTCAACCTGTCCCTTGCTCAAGCAGCTGTGCCGGCATGCTTCAAATCCACCTCCATCGTACCGGTGCCGAAGAATTCCAGCCTGTCGTGCCTGAACGACTATCGCCCTGTAGCACTGACACCCATTGTCATGAAGTGCTTCGAGCGACTGGTCCTGGCACACCTGAAGACCAACCTTCCTCCCACACTTGACCCTCACCAGTTTGCCTACCACAGCAATAGGAGCACAGACGATGCAGTTTCCTCAGCGCTGCACTCTGTGCTTACACACCTAGACAATAATAACACTTAAGCCCGTATGTTGTTTGTGGACTTCAGCTCTGCTTTCAACACTGTCATCCCCTCCAAGCTGATCACCAAACTTGGAGAGCTGGGTATCAACACCTCCCTCTGCCACTGGATTATGGACTTTCTGACCAACCGACCACAGCATGTTAGGTCAGCCCACTCCCGCTCCTCCACCATCACACTCAACACAGGTGTACCACGGGGATGTGTGCTCAGCCCGTTCCTCTACTCTCTCTTCACCCATGACTGCAAGCCAATGTATGGATCCAACTCCATCATCAAGTTTGCTGATGATACCACGGTGATCAGCCTCATCACTAACAACGATGAGACAGCCTACAGAGAGGAAGTGCAACACCTGGCCACGTGGTGTGGTGACAATAACCTGCTCCTTAACGCCACAAAGACAAAGGAGCTTATCGTGGACTTCAGGAAGAAGAGGGGAGACGCACGACCCCATTCAAATCAACGGGATGGCCGTTGAGCGTGTCTCCAGCTACAAGTTCCTGGGGATCCACATCTCGGATGACCTGTCCTGGATTACAAACACCTCCGGCCTGATCAAGAAGGCTCACCAGCATCTCTTTTTCTTGAGAACACTGAGGAAACACCACCTGTCCTCAGCTGTCATGGTGAACTTCTACCGCTGTGCGATCGAGTGCATTCTGACAAACTGTGTTACAGTGTGGTACAGGAAATGCACCGTCGCTGAGCGCAAGGCACTGCAGCGGGTGGTGAAAACCGCCCAACGCATCACTGGGACTATTCTTCCGTCCATTGAGGACATCCAAAGGAAGCGCTGTCTACGTAGAGCTCACAGCATCCGAAGAGATTCCTCACACCCCGCCCATGAACTGTTTGCCCTCCTGCCCTCCGGCAGGCGCCTCAGGAGTCTCCGGTCTAAGACCAGCAGACTGAGGAACAGCTTCTTCCCCAGAACTGTGACACTCCTGAACTCCACTAGACCCGCGCCCCTCTATACAACCCCCACCCCCCCGTAGAACCCCCGCCACCCTATATTCGCACATTTCTGTTTGTACATTTTGCGTATTGCACTATCTGTCCATTTTGCACATCTGCACATCTGTTACTGCACCACCTGTACATTTTGTTCATTTTGCACATCTGTTTATTGTTCATTTTGCACATCTGCCCATTGCATCATTTGCACTAACTGTACATACATGCAACCTGGTAATTTCTGTTTAATTTCTGTTTAATATTGTAGTATATTGTACCATACAGCTGCACATTTATGTAAAATAATTTGAATATGTACATACCCTGTATATTCTGATTATACTGTTCATACTATGTGTAGTGGCCAAAGTATAATTTATGTTAAAATGATAAATAATTTCATATTAGGAATTTCGAATTTATGATTTTGTAAATAGGAATATTTAATGCTTAAAATGTTTAATATTATTTAGGAAAGTTAAAAGAATTAGACTTCACACTTTTAGTTTATCTGTATTACGGAGACTAGGCAGAATGTGTACTGTCACTTTAATAATTGGCCATCTCTGTTTCCTTAAGTGGGCTGTGTCTTTGATTTACAAAGTAGCTGAGTGTGAGTATACAAGCATACAATGTTTCTTACCTGACTGACTGACTATCTCTGGCATACATTTGAACTTATTTTTAATTTTTTGTCTAGTTTAGTTAATTCATGTGATTTTTGTAAACCTCTGGAAAACAAAGACTAAAGTTCAATTTTTATTTGCAAACTTTTTGTCGAGTGGATTTATTACAAACTAGAAAAAAATTCCTAAAGACATTTTGAGTGTGCATGACTCTGGCCCGGGACCCTCCCCCATACATCACTGACACTGTTGAGTAATTTTCAGAATATGACTTCTACCATTGCTTAGGTATGTGACAGATCAAGCTTTCAACAGGTGTTCATATGCTGATGCACTAGTAGTAGCGTAAACACTAATTTCAGCAGGATTAAAGACAGCTCCACTTGAGCACACTGCCACAGTTTAAGTTTAAGTAGTAAGCAAGCAGTAAACAATTGGTCACTCTGTGTCAGGTAGCACTTTACATTACAGTTCAGTAGCATAGTAATAGTTTGGTTCTAATTTGATAATAGTGATAAATGCTTTAAAAAACTTAGAGTGTGAAATGACCCAAATACATCCAATGCCAAAACTAGGCCATCAATGGCTATGACTTTGGTATTAGAAATACACCTTTTATCAAAATGATACCGCATTATAAATATCAGATAACATTATAAAGTTATACAGCTGTGTTAAATGTCAAATCAATCCGCATGCAATCAAACATGTAACAAATCAGGATTCAGCAATAAGCTAGCATCAAAATTCACAAAAAGCACTAGGTCACACAGTTCTGATATCACACTAACAAAAACAGTGCTTTTTATCCAACATTAATTGAGAAAAACACACACGCACATACACACACACACACACAAACACACATACACATATATATATATATCTATCTATACATATATGTGCATTCACACAGGCAGTCTGTACATTAATGACTTAATGATGAACTGTCAATCAAACCATTCAGTGCAATGAATCACTTAGTAGCAGACACACAGGTTCAATCATCTATAAACTACAGGACTACAGGACTCCCCATACAACACTAGCCAATAGTTTGCAAGGTCAACCAGTATCCAGACGATTATGAATGTTTTGCTGCAAGCCCCCCCAACAATTTAAATAGCAATTCCTAAAAGACCTGTATTTAATCCCCACTGTTTCTCTATGGAACTGCCAAACCCAACCACCCACACACCTCCCCAATACCTGGTTCGATTCGTCTGGACCCCACCACATTAACTCTGGCCTCAAACCCCTCCTAAATCGCCCCCCCCCCGAGCCCCCCGCAACGTCACAATCTCCGCTTGAAAGTGCAAGTAAATTAATCGCGATTCTCAAACCTCTCCCCCAAATAGGCTCATAGCTCATCAACCCGACCTCCCACACACCTTCCCAATATCTTGTTAGATTCCTATGGACCCCACCACATGAACCCTGTCCTCAAACCCCCCCGCACGAGCCCCCCCGCCCCCGGCCCTAAACGGTCAAAATGCACACAAATAACCCCCCCCCCACTTACAACCCTCCACCACCGTCCTGACTGATAAGCACATGAATACATATAAGCCCAAATGTTAAAGAAGTCAAAAACCCACATCTTATATAGCATGCTAGCGAAACATATGCTGATGCACTAGCAATTAGCTTAAGCGCTAATTTCAGCATTGGTCGCTAATGTTAGCAAACAGCATATCTTTACAGCTAGTTGGAATGTCAGTTGTAAATCCCGACTGATAAGCACATGAATACCTATGAGCCCAAATGTTAAAGAAGTTAAAAACCTACATTTTAGATAGCATGCTAGCGAAAGCCAGAGAGGAAGAGTTGAGCTGGAGTACAGTTTATAAATACACCCGAAACACAAAGAACCAATTTGATTCCTCCAGTAAATATCCTCCAATTAAAGTTATTAAATGTGAAATGAATAACTTTTCATAAAATGGCCACCGTCTTCCCTTCTCCTCTTTAAAGCACGTTGCTAAGTAACGAACTAATAAGTTGCAGCTGTAACTGTCATGGCTGTTCAAAAGACAGAGAGAAAAGGCTTACAGCACCCGTCGAACAGGAAGGATTTCTGGCCAAACCGTGTTTCCAATCATAAAACCAGGTTAACGTGAAGCCGGCTGAGCCCTTCCTGAACGTCTACATAGGCATTTTGTGTTGACAAGTGAAGAAATGTGCTCTTGGGAGCAATTCTAAAAAGTGTTAGTTTTGTTTTCCTCCTGAAATTTTCCTGCCACTTTTAACATGGGAGTCTATGAGGCTGTTCATGGGTGCTGCGGCCGAATTTTCGCATGTCAAGCTAAAACAATAAATCTGACAGATAAAGTAAAGCAAGTGTGAGCTAGAGGACACATTTTCCTACGTTTCTATGTATAAATTGTGTCTGTAGTGGTGCATTTGAGGCCATGGTAGTCGAATACGTTTTATTTTTTTTACACATTTCTCTCTCTTCTCCTCACTCTAGCGATGACACCTCCACTCTACCTCTCAAACATTCTCTCCATTGACACCCATTCATTTTTTTGGTGTGGTTTTTGGCAATTTTTGGCCAAATTGTTCGCCAAAAGTCTTAGAAAAATCATAGCACATGTCGGGGCCGAGCCGCACGTTTTGATATAACTTTTGTGTATATGCGTCAAAAACTCTGGTAGGTGTTTTGAGCCAAAAAAAACGTGCGTACGCCAGTTTTCAGGCAAAGTCAGTGATTTATAAAAAACTAACTTGGCGGTAGAATGTGCGGTCCTCCACGCAAACTATCACCCTCCCGTAAACCTACGCACTTTTTGGAGACAGTGGGAATTGGAGACACATATACTGCAAAAAGTAAAAGTCGGAGAAGCGATTACTCGTAATATTTATGTATTTTGTTGGCCTCACACACATTGACTCAATTTATGATTATAATGAAGATTAAATACATCAGTGTTATTTGAGCTTGAACGGCGTGATAATTGTTCCATACACATCTTGTACAATGCAACTCAAAATTTAAATCAATATTCAGCGCTGTCTGTCTCACAATCAGATTGTCCTTTTACCGCAGTGTAGGAGGCTGAAATGCATGTAACTACAGAACACAAAGTATAACTAAATATATTTCTTTAATACTGTGCATATATCATATGTCAAAAACTGGAAATAC
The DNA here is from genome assembly GCA_030340685.1 of Protosalanx chinensis. Classification (NCBI taxonomy): domain Eukaryota; kingdom Metazoa; phylum Chordata; class Actinopteri; order Osmeriformes; family Salangidae; genus Protosalanx; species Protosalanx chinensis. The sequence goes on from CM059337.1 coordinate 5,166,869, forward strand.
AGTTGTTAAGCTCCCGTGAAATCACTACACTCATTACACTTCAGAATCAGAATTCGTTTTTAATCGCCATGCAAGATACATAAACACGGAATTTACTACTGCAGTTGTTACCGCTTCTTCTCCGGTTCTGCCACTTGGCGCTGTCCCACTATTGTGTTGCTTTTTGTTTGCCTTGATTCACTGTGAAAAAGAATCACCTGTCAAATTCATGAGAATTGATACTAGATTAGCATTCATGAGGTCCTTTGCATTGACCATTTATGGTAAAAAAAATCGGCGTGTTCAGGGCGGGGTGCAATGATACTTTACATACGCACACTTGTGGTTAAGATGTGATTTATAAAGCGAACATTGCCTACAGGTGTGCGTACGCACGGTTTTATAAATCTGAATTTTTGTGTGCGTACGCCAATTTACGCTTTTGGGCATACGCACACTTTTAGTAAGAATTCTACGCACTCCTTTATAAATGAGACCCCTGAACCTGATAGAACACCTATGGGTTAGGAATTGGATGACACCTAAATTTATATTTGAGTCAAGGCAGGTAGGTGAATACTTTTGGTAATATAGTGTTGATCTAGATGAACATTACACATAAATTGGAGAGAGTTAAGTGTGAGATAAGTGAGATGGCTCCCGTCTTGAATGAGAAGTGAGTGACATACAGCCAAGTTATTTCACATAAATAATTTTGCTCGTAATGGTTAAGAACGTAATGAAAGAATATTGCACATTGTACATTGTACATTACATTTACATTTATTCATTTAGCAGACGCTTTTATCCAAAGCGACTTACAAGAGAGAGCTTTTACAAAGAGCATCAGTCATTGAGCAAAGCAACGTGATAGACCCCGAACACAGTCGGATTTTTAGATCGTGAATCATACATCATGAGAGCCAATAAGTGCCAAAGGAAGAACTATAAATGCATAACACAACGATTATGAATATAAAGCAAGAGATACAACACATAATACATTAGATCAGGTGAAATGACATACTATTGTTAAGTGCCATTAAATTCTCTAAATAGGTGAGTTTTAAGCCTTCTTTTGAAGGTTGGAAGGCAGTCCGTGCTTCTGATGGAGGTCGGGAGTTGATTCCACCATTGGGGAGCCAGGCAGTGAAAGAGTTTGTGTTGCGCTCTGGCGCTCTTGAGGGGGGGTTCCACTAGACGGTTGTCAGCAGATGACCGTAGGTGGCGGGTGGGGGTATAGGGCTGGAGGAGAGAGTTGATATAGGTCGGGGCAGTCCCGTTTACCGCCCGGAAGGTCAGTACCAGGGTTTTGAATCTGATGCGGGCCATGACAGAAAGCCAGTGGAGGGCGATGAGGAGCGGGGTGACGTGACAGCGTCTGGGTAGGTTGAAAACCAGACGAGCGGCTGCATTCTGTATCGTATTGTACTGTAATAGTGGCTTGGTGTTATACAGGATTATACAGTAATTAAATGTCAGCAAATTCAATGTAAATAACGAAAGTATATGTTCCTGACACAAAATTAATCTTGTTCAAAACCATACTTTAATACAAGTCTTACAAAGACCATACATACAGTATTGGCAGCATACAGGCTGATAATAACAGTTGTATAAAATCCCAAAAAGATCCAACAGAGGGGCAACTACAGGACAATGACAAACATCTACCAATCCATCCTACTCTTCAAAGACACAGAAAAACACTGTGAAAAGCAAGCCCTGTGATAGCCACTGCAGAGGTTGTATGTCGATGGATGTCGCCGGCACTGAAGGTGTTAACTGTCTTGGTAGAGGTCTGAATCATGTTAGTCTCAGGATGGCCTTTCTGTGCTGGGTTGAGGATCATGTGTGTGTCTGTGTGTGTGCGTGTCTGTGTGTGTCACTGGTCAGACCGGCGGCCAGCTCTTTGCCACCTCCTGATGCATGGCTTCAGGAAGCCACTGGCAGTAGGCAGACAAGAGGACTATAGAGAGAAAGACAAAAAGAGACAGATATGGAGAGAGGTGGGGGTTGAGAGAAAGAAGTGGTCAGTTAAGGAAACATATCCACATAATATATATATATATATATATATATATATATACACACACTCAGGGACAGGGAATATATATATATATATATATAGATTTATATATACATTAAGCGCTCAAACACACTCACATTGGCTGTTACTCTTCCAGGCAGCGAGCAAAGCTTCTCTGCAGTCCACCATCTCAGAAGCCAGGGCCCCCAGCACGGCTTCAGTCCTGGGCTGAAGTCTGGGAGAGGGTTAAGGTAAACAATGGTTAACACTCACAACCGTTATTGACCTTAGAAGTAGCCTACCGTTCATAGTATACATGTGACCCACACACGTTACAATTTTTTTTCCCTTTCTAGCTAACATGTCAGTGACAGCTAACGTTCCTGGCTGACACAGATACACCCGTGGGGGTGTGTGTTGAGTGGAGGGGTATCGATGGTGTGGTGTACGAGGGCTCCTTACTTGGCCCAGGTCTTCAGCATGATGGACGGGCTGGAGAGAAGGTGAGGGCTGTACTGCTTCAGTTTGGGACACACCTGAAACGCGAACACGAGCAAGTGTCAGTTCCACAGATGAGCTCATTCGTCCGCACGACGCTAGAGCTAAAAGAGATATGGCTCTATGGACGGACAACAGTGGGGGGCCCAGCTCTGGATGATGTTAGGAGGATGATTCTGATCTGATCTAGAGCTCTGGATGATGTTAGGAGGATGATAGTGGATGATTTTGATCTGATCTAGAGCTCTGGATGATGTTAGGAGGATGATGGTGGATGATTTTGATCTGATCTAGAGCTCTGGATGATGTTTGGAGGATGATAGTGGATGATTTTGATCTGATCTAGAGCTCTGGATAATGTTAGGATGACAGTGGATGATTTTGATCTGATCTAGAGATCTGGATAATGTTAGGAGGACAGTGGATGATTTTGGTCTGTTCTAGAGCTCTGGGTGATGTTAGGAGGATGATAGTGGATGACTGGTCTGATCTAGAGATCTGGATAATATTAGGATGATGATAGTAGATGACTGGTCTGATCTAGAGATCTGGTAGAAACACCACAGCTCTGGATGATGTTACTGGATGAGCTTCATCTGAACAAAGCTTTGGTAGGAACATCAGTAAAGGTGCGTAGGGCTATGTGTGAACACACTACCTGTCCCTCCAGCAGGAACCTGGCAAACAGCTTGTAGCGCTCAAGGCCATCTGGGTAATCCATCTCCATTGCAGGAAGCTGCCACGCTACACGGACTGTGGTGGGGAGAGAGAGGAAGAGAGGCAGATTACGATACAGTGAACCCTCGTTTTTCACGGGGGTTACGTTCCAAAAAGAACCCGTGATAAGTGAAATCTGTGAAGTAGAAACTTTTATTTTATTTTTTTATTATACAATTAAATACTAAGAATATGTGGCCCTCAGTGAAAAAAGGTTGGACACCCCTGGCCTAAATAGTGTGTGTGTGTGTCTAGGTGCTGTGGGCGCGTGTAAATTTGCTGGCTGCACCGCTCAGTTCTGTGAGGAGAACGGGCTGAGGTATAAAGCTTTGATGGAGATTAGGAGGCTCAGAGGGCAGCTAACCAACGCAGGTACACACACACACACACACTCTCATCAACAGACACACACTGTGTGACTGTTGGAATTCAAACCAAAGAACAATCCCTTTTTACAGGCCCAAGCATTTGTTTAACAAATAAAAGTACTGTATCCTGTAAACCACAACTTTATTGATGCACAGGTTTGTGTTGGAGAGACTGTTTAGCCAATCAGAATGCAGAACACAATGCAAATCGGTTAAGTAGCGAAACCGTGAAAAGTGAACCGTGATATAGCGAGGGTTCACTGTACATGGATAAGGGACAGAAAGAGATTAAAAAAAAAGAGAAAGAGGGTAGAGGAAGGGAGAGAAAGAGGGAGAGAAGAGAGATCATTCCAAAAAGAGACGAGGTGGAGAGAGAGAGGGAACTTACAGAAAGTGCTGGGGCGGTAGCACCTCACCCTGCCCGTGGACTCACACAGCCAGGGGGCGGGGCTCGCCTGCGGTGGCCCAAAATGGCAGTACTGTGGGAGCAGGCGCGGCACCCATTCTGGTTCAACCGCTGACACACCTGGGAGTGGGGTTTTGTTTGTGTTCAGTGGCTTTGATTGGCGGTACCAAACTGACAATGTAATGTGACAATGTGATAACTAAACACAAACATCATCACGCCATCATGATTTTGGGGTTTATGTTATTTTCTGGTTTTCAGTTGACAGGGTTACGTCTGTTTTGAACACACCTTTCATGTACATCTTGGTGGTCTCCATGACCTCTTGGTAGACCACAAACGGAGGCAGGGTTTTAAAGAGGACGGAGGAGGGGTGGATGTACACTGGATCGTCCAGGAGAGCCGTCTGGGAAATGACGGCAAGCACAAGCAACATCAGGAAGGAGACACAACCGCAAACGATTCGCCTGCCCCGACCTGCGAATCCTCAGCGAATTCGTCCTAGGAGTCAGGTGGCTGAGCGTTTAGGAAATTGGGTTAGTAATCAGAATTTTGCCGGTTCGATTCCCGGCCGTGCCAAAAAATTACGTTGTGTTCTTGAGCAAGGCAGTTTACTCGACTTGCCTCAGGGGGAATGTCCCCTTGCTCTGGATAAGAGCGTCTCCTAAATGACTAGCTATAATAATAATAAAATCCGGAACGTGACTGGATGTCACCTTGTAAGCGTTCCTCCATTTGGGGTCCAGCATCTCCTCGGGCTGTATGCGTCGGGCCAGGTGGTCACCCAGCCCTGCCAGCACCACCTGACGCAGGCACACCACCTGGCTCTCCGTTGGCGGGGCCATTTTGGGATCCACAAAGACGCCCACCGCTGGACACACCGCGTTCACTGGGGGAGGAAGGATACTGCTCAGGGTTTGCCTGTGTGTGTGTGTGTGTATGTGAGAGAGTGAGGATGTGTGTGTTTGAGAGAGAGACAATATGTTTGTATGTGAGAGACGACGCGTGTGTGTATGTGAGAGGATGCGTGTGTGTGTCAGAGAGAGAGGATATGTGTGTATGTGGGGGTGTCAGATAGCTCAACAGTTAAGGCCTCATGATCGGAAGGTCTCAGATCGAGCCGAGAGAGAGAGAGAGAGAGAGAGAGAGAGAGAGGGAGAGGGAGAGGGAGAGGGAGAGGGAGAGGGAGAGGATGTCTGTTGATGAAAGTGTGTGTACCTGCGTTGGTTAGCTGCCCTCTGAGCCTCCTAATCTCCATCAAAGCTTTATACCTCAGCCCGTTCTCCTCACAGAACTGAGCGGTGCAGCCAGCAAACTCACACGCGCCCACAGCACCTAGACACACACACACACACACACTATTTAGGCCAGGGGTGTCCAACCTTTTTTCACTGAGGGCCACATACACAAAAATATAGGAGGGGCTGTGCCACTTACTAGAAATTAGGTTTAGCCATAACTTTAGTGTATTGAAATGAGAGAAAAGTGGTCAAATATGTTATGTTGTTGAATATAATGAAAGACAAACTGCCTTCATCACAGCTTTCCATAAATGGATCTTAATTGATTTACTCAGAAAAAACTTTGCTAGCTCTGTCTCAGAACGCAGATGACTTTGCATGTGCAGTCTGCGCGTTGTGCACAGCGGTGTGTACTCTGGGTGTTAAAAGAAAAACACATATATGAAAGTGGTGCGCATTTACCTACAATAGCTCCCCCTGGTGTTAAAACTGAGAAGTGCAATACACTCAGGCAAAAGCTGAAGTGCGGGCCATATTTATTTCTATTCATCAAATGTATTGCAGGCCAATAAAAAAATTGACTGGGGGCCGCAATTGGCCTACGGGCCAGTCAACGAGTCAACTAGCACAAACTGTCAAAAGGTACCACCAATAGGCACTGCAATAGAGAGACTCATTTTATCTGAAAGGAGAATTTAATGACTGCTCGACCCCCATAATAACACTTCCTCACCCAACATGACCATGAGATCACCCAGGAGCAGCGAGGCTCCCTGCCCAGCCCACAGTCTCCTCATCTGGCCTAGCCGGGCCCGCCGCTGGGCCAGCTTGGAGCTCTCGTCCTCACTGCCGGCCGGTCTGGAGGGCAGACAAACACACTCGCTGTCAACATCTGCATCGCCAGAACATTCTGGAAAATGAACAAAAACTAAGTGCACAGTCGGTTAGGGCGTTGGGCTAGTAATCAGAAGGTACCCATTTCGAACCACAGCTGTGCCAACGTAACGTTGTGTCCTTGGACAAGGCACTTCACCCTACTTGCCTCAGGAGGGAATGTCCCTGTACTTGCTATAAGTTGCTCTGGATAAGAGCGTCTGCTAAATGACTCAATGAAAAGGCTGAGGAATTAACTGTCAATCAATCCGTTCGAATCCCCCTTCTCCCACCTGTCCAGGTCCTCCATGATCTCTCGCACCGTCATGGCCGCCACCACGGCGATGACGTAGGGCAGGCAGTCCTGCTGCCGACCCAGGGCGAGCATCTTGGCGTAGCGCGGCGCCACGGGGAACGAGGCCATGGCCCGGCCCAGGGGGGTGATGGGACAGCTCAGACGGGCGCGCTCAATGTCCTTCACCCTGTGGAGGGGGGAGGGGGGGGACGGTTAGAAACAGAGAGGGGGAAGACAGAGAGGGAGGTGGAGAGGGAGAGACATAGAGAGAGAGGTGGAGAGGGACAGAGACATAGAGAGAAAGGTGGAGAGGGAGAGACAGATAGAGAGAGAGAGAAAGGTGGAGAGAGAGAGAGAGGTGGAACCTGACCTTCCAGTGCGGGGGGGTTCCTCCAAGGCCCCAAGGGAGACCAGCAGCTGCTCTGCTGCCATCAGGGCCTCCATGGAGGGAGGGGTGGGGAACGGGAAGTTCACCACCTGTACACACACACACACAGATATTCTCAAGGAATCCTGGACCTCTAAGAAGGTCTATGTTCTTTGAAGGGGTTCTGTGTTTTGAGAAGGGGCTTTGTGTTCTCAGAAGAGATTCTGTGTTCTGTGAAGGGGTTGTGTGTTCTTTGAATGGGTTCTGTGAAGTGGTTCTGTGTTCCGTGAAGGGGTTTTGGTGTTCTGTGAAGGGCTGTGTTTGAGGTTCGGTGTTGTGGTACCTTGTCTATGTTGAGGTCTTTCATCTGCAGAACCAAGTCCTCTACAGGCCTGCGAGTGATCTCAGCCTCGGAGAACAAGCTGAAGTCTGAGAACACTGCCGAGGAGTACAACCTGCGCACACACACTTCAGTTGTAGCTACAAGCAAGAAGGCAACAGACAAGGAAGAATTTTCTCACAAAACAAGAGAGGCCTCTCTCAACAATTCTGACCTATAGCAGTGTCCGGGTTCCGTTCGGCCTGCCCTCCCTGCTCTTTGATTGGCCGAGGCCTGCGAGGTCCACGTGACCTCGAAGGAGGACACCCCGGTGACACGGTCGTAGAAGCGCTTCTTGACACGGCCGCAGTCGACCACGTACTTGATCCCCGGGATGGTGAGGGAGGTCTCGGCCACGTTGGTCGCCACCACACACAGACGGGCTCCGGGAGGGGGCGGGCTGAACACCTGCGCGCACGCACACACACCCGTGTAAACACACATGTAGGTACACAGACGCACGTACGTTTGGTCAGTGTGTCCTCACCTTGGCCTGCTGTTCGGGTGCCAGGAGAGAGTAGAGAGGGAGGACGTAGAGGGGATGGGAGGGGTCTGCCTTCTCCTCTAAACACACACACGAGAAGAAACAGTTTAAGCTGAAATGCATCTTACTAAAAATAAAGTATTTAGTAGTACATTTCTATCTTCTATCTTTGCTTCCCAGCCCCCCACCTGTGTTTCCGGGGTCATCTCCTCCATCCAGGTACGACCCCTCCCCCTCCCACCCGTCCTCCTCGCCAACCCCCGCCTGCCTGTCATCCCCTTCCTCGCCCACCGGAAGGGCCGAGTAGGTATCCAGATCGATCCGTGGCAGCGACTGACGGATGAGCACACGCACATACAGGACGTCAGTACGTTCCTATACATGCACTATACACACACGTTATGGATAGACGTTTTGGACCGAGCGGGTTCCAGAGGGTTCCTACGTACCACAGCCTTTTTCTGCTTGGCTTTCTTCGATTTCCTTTGTTCGTTTGGCTCCTCCCCCTCACCTGAGGACACTCAGGGTTAATCACATGACATGACATTACATTTAGTCATTTAGCAGGTGCTCTTATCCAGAGCGACTTCAGCAAGTAGTGCCTTGCCGAAGGACAGAACGTCACGTTGGCACAGCCGCAAATTGATTCCCTAACCACTCAGCCACCTGACATGACCTCAGCTGCTGTTGTGGAGCTGCTGGAGGAACATATCACCTGGATATACAGTACAGTGCAGCTGTGAGTCTCTCACCAGCGTCAGTGTGTTCTCTCCTGTAAGGGAAGGCCTTCCGCAATCTCCTGCAGACGCTCTGGACCTCCGCCTGGCCCGTTAGAAACACCAGGATGCCCCCTGGAGACACACAAACCCACTGTTACTCCAACACACACCTGCTGTGACTCACACACACACACCTGCTGTCACACACACACACACCTGCTGTGACTCACACACACACCTGCTGTTATTCACACACACACACCTGCTGTCCCTCACACACACCTGCTGTCCCTCACACACACACCTGCTGTCCCTCACACACACACCTGCTGTTATTCACACACACACCTGCTGTCACACACACAAACACCTGCTGTCCCTCACGCACACACACCTGCTGTTACTCACACACACACACACCTGCTGTCACTCACACACACACCTGCTGTCACTCAAACACACACCTGCTGTGACTCACACACACACCTGCTGTTACTCACACACACACACCTGCTATGACTCACACACACACCTGCTGTCACACACACACCTGCTGTCCCTCACACACACACACACACACCTGCTGTTACTCACACACACACCTGCTATGACTCACACACACACCTGCTGTCACTCAAACACACACCTGCTGTGACTCACACTTTATGTATGGATTATATGTGTGTCTACCTTTGAGTGTGTGTGTGTGTCTGTGTGTGTGTGTACCTGGAGGCAGCATGCGGTGGATCTTGCAGGTCTTGTGGAACACCTCTCCAGAATAGTCCTCCAGCGGGGTCCTCTTGTTGAAGTGGACCGACACAGGAAACTGCCGGGCTTCCACCTTGAGGACGGGCGGGGGCGAGGGAAACAACTTCCTGTTTTCCGTGAAGTCCTCCACACGCAGAGTAGCAGACATGACCAGTAGCCTCATGGGGAGGCCTTTCTGTGTGACACACACAGGAAGCACAAGGTCACACCACACAGGAAGCACAGGAAACAGCCAGACAGGAAACAGCCAGACAGGTAAGTCAAACAAACAGACTGACGGACAGCCAGACAGACCGCTCACCTTGTTCCTCAGGGGGACGATGCGAGACAGCAGGCCGACCAGGATGTCCGTGTACACGCTCCTCTCATGGGCCTCGTCTATGATGATCACGCTGTACTTCTGGAGCAGGAAGTCCTACAGCAGAGAGAGACAAAGACAGAGATGACTGCTGTAGGAGCCAACTTGGAAGAGCAGAGAATGAAGAGAGAGACAAAGCTCGGGTTTGGGGCTTTTTCTTTTACCTTCTGAATCTCCTTCAGCAGGACACCATCTGTCATGAATTTGATTTTGGTGTCGCTCGTCACGTTCCCCTCGAAGCGAATCTGATACGACACCACCCTGGATGCCAGCACACGTGTAGGAGATTAGAGTTAATCGTTAGGATGACTTTAGGAGGGCCCCTGCTGGTGACCTTTCACCCCAGATTAAGGCAAAGGGTTGATGAGAAAAGAGGAGGAGGAAGGCAGTGAGGACTTTTGTCAGACAGACCGTGTGGACACGTTCATCTCCAAGGCCACTCTCTGGGACATGCTGACAGCTGCCACTCTCCTGGGCTCGGTCACACCTATGATCCCACCTCCACTGGAGAGAGAGAGGAGCAAGGAGGAGAGAGGGGGAGGAAAGAGTGAGGCGGAGGGGGGATGGAGAGCGGAGGAGAAGAAGGAGAGAGGAGGAGAGAAGGGGAGGAGGGAGAGAGAAGCGAGAAGGAGAGAGGGGAGGGGAGTGAGGAGGAGAGAGAGGAGCGAGAAGGAAAGGGGGGATGGGAGAGTGGAGCGAGGAGGAGAGGGGGAGGATGGAGAGAGGAGGGGGAGGAAGGAGAGAGGGGGAGGAGGGAGAGAGGGGAGGAGAGAGAGAGAGGGGTGAAGAGGAAAGGGGGGGTGGGAGAGAAGAGCAAGGAGTAGAGAGGGGGAGGAGCGAGGAGGAGCGATTTTCAAATATACTCGCTTTCTCAACCTATGTCTTTACAGACAACAAGGCAGGGGGATATCGAGAGGAAGTTGAACATTAAGTTGAACATGGGTTGTCTGTCGGGTCTACCTGGCGTAGCCAGCCTCGTACAGGAACTGGGGCACCTGGGTGGTCTTGCCACTTCCTGTCTCTCCACAGAGGACCACGAAGGGGTTCTCCTTAACCGCCTCCATGATCACCTGCTCCTCAGCTAGTACAGGCAGCCTCAGACGGGCCTCCTACACACACACAGACAGACAGACACACACACACAGACACACAAACAGACAAACACACAGAAACACACAAAAAAGACAGACACACACACACAGACCGATAGATACACAGACAGAAGAAAATAATCACATACTGCTTGGGAAGTGAACGGTAACTATCATGTCACGTCATGTGTAAAACTGATAACAGGAGGTCCATGTGTATACACACACACAGCTACATACAAACAAGTTCATACAAACAAACAAACAAACAAACACACACACACCTGTATCTGAGGGAGGCGGTCCACAGGTATGAAGACAGCCGGCTGGGAGTCTGTCTTGCTCAAGCCCGGGTCTGCAGCCCTCTTCTCCCCTTTCCTCTCCTCCGTCTCCTCCCTCGCTTTCTTGATCTCCTCCTCCTGACAGGGACGAGGAGGCTCCTCCGGTTTCCTCTCCTCCTCCTCCTCCTGCACTCCTCCGTTCTCCAACTCCTCCTCATCAGAGGACGTGTCTAAATCGCTGCTGTCCTCCGCCTCCCTCTCCTCCTCCTCCTCTTCCTCCTGATGGGTCCACTTCCTCTTCCTATTGGCTCCGCTCAGACTGTTGATCGCGGGTCTGGAGCCTCCCTCCTCCACCTCCTCCTCCGGGGTCCTGGACGTCACAGGGGAGGGCGGGGGGAGAAAGAAGCCACGTGTAAGTGTGTGCAACGCTGGCCTACATGTTTTAGATGTTTCTCCCGTCCCACAATTGAAATCAATTGAATTCAAATACATTTATAAAAATAAGCTGAACTTCATAATGACCTATGAATTTGAATCATGTGTGTTGGAGCAGGGAAACATTTAAAACATGCAGGACAGTGGGCCCTGAAGACCAAGTTGGGGGACCACTGTTCTACAGTGTGTGTGTGTGTGTGTGTGTGGTTGTGTGTCTGTGTGTGGTTAAGTGTCCTTGTATGTGTCCGTGTGTGGTTACATGTCGGTGTGTGTGTGTGTGGTTATGTGTCTCTGTGTGGTTACATGTCAGAGGGTGTGTGTGTGGTTACGTGTCGATGTGTGTGTGTGGTTCTATATCGGTGTGTGTGGTTACATGTCGGTGTGTGTGGTTAGGTGTCGGTGTGTGTGTGTGTGTGTGTGTGTGTGTGTGGTTACGTGTCGGTGTGTGTGGTTACTATGGCTGTCAAAACTGCAAAAAAATGACATTCAAATATTTGAATATTCCCCACACATGTATTCAAATATATTCGAGTCTCCCGGTTGCGCATTAGGCACGTCAATAACAGGACAAATTTATACAACGAGACATAACTACTTGTATAGGTAATATATTTAAGTTAATTTAACAACATATTACCTACACAAAAATAAGTAGATGAACTAATGGCCAAGACCGCAGACCTTGGCCTCTCGCTCGCACACACGCACTTTGTCTTTCTCTCTCCCGCACTGTCGCGCTCTCTGAGCATAGCGGTTTAAATGAACGACAACAATAAATAAATGCTGAGTGTTGATCAAAAGTTTTGTGCAAGAAATTAAAGGTCGCAATTATTATTATTATCGAATATATATTAGAATGTAGAATATTTGTTGACAGCCCTAGTGGTTACGCGTCGGTGTGTGTGGTTACATGTCGGTGTGTGTGGTTACGTGCCGGTGTGTGTGGTTACAAGTCGGTGTGTGTGTGTGGTTATGTGTCGTGTGTGTGGGGTTATGTGTCGTGTGTGTGGTTACGTGTTGGTGTGTGTGGTTACAGGTCGGTGTGTCTGTCTGTGTGTGTAACTCCTACTGTTTGCTCTGGTACAGCTTGTCTCCAGTGCCTATCTTGGAGGTGGTGTAGAGCAGTTTCAGCTCCGCCTCAGGAATCTGCACCTCTGACAGCTTGGTCAGGATGTCGTTTCTCTGCAACACACACACACACACACACGCTGAGCGTTTCTCTAAACAAACCCATTTTCCATACAACCACAGACCCTGAAGAGAACAAAATCTGACATGACAAGGTCATGTTCTATTACATTGGTTAGATGAAGAGGTCACTTTACATTTACATTTAGTCATTTAGTAGACGCTCTTATCCAGAGAATTTTACAGTAAGTACAGGGACATTCCCCCTGAGGCAAGTAGGGTGAAGTGCCTTGCCCAAGTACACAACGTAATATTGACAGCCGGGAGTTCAAACCGCGGATCTTCTGATTACTAGCCCGACACCCAAACTGACTGCGCCACATTACTTTAAAAGAGGGGGTTGTCGTGTTGGCAAGCAAGGACTCTTACGTGCGCTTTCTTGTTTTTGAGCTCCAGAACTTTCTGGAGGTTCTTCCTCTGTTTCTTAGTGAGAGGTGGCTTCTTACGAACTGGCTTCTGCAGGGTTTTCTTCTCCTTGGTTTTGGAGGCTGGGAGAACCAGCACGTTGCTCTCGTCCACCCCCTTCAGATGATCCCCATCTGGGAAGAGAGAAGGGAGCGAAGTATAGGTTAGGGTTAGAGGTAGAATTTCCTATCTAGATATTTATATAAATATGATGTGTTCTATTGTAATTGTACCGTCATTACAATAGAACATATACCCCCCCCCCCCCCCCACACACACACACACACGTGAATGACTTTGGTTCTCACCTTTCAACTCCACGACTACGTCTGTCGCGGGCTTCCCTGCCTCCGGGGCCGGTCGGGTCTCGCTATCTTGCTGCCTCCCCTTCCAGTTATGTTTCTTTCTCAGCCTCCCCATCTCGCTTAGAGATCGCTGTTACAAGAACACAGTCAGGAGCTCTGGATGTAAATAACGAGCGTCTTATCGATATGGAAAGCGACCTGATCGCGGTGACTACTCGCTGTCGTTGCAAATTGTGTCGCATTCATTCATTTAAAAAAAAGAGATGAGAAATAGCTATGCCGTTAAAACACCGAACGCAATAAAGTTAACAACAAACGTCAAAACTTCAATACAGATCTTGTCAACCAGAGGAAAGGTTATTCCCACTTGCATCCAATATCTCACGTGTAAACAAGGGGTGAAGGTCCAGCGCGAGAAATGGTCCGTCTCATTTCCTTGGCTACGTACAAAGGGTTCCGCTTAGAAACTTCACATCTTCAACGAAAGCAGTAAATGACTGTGGCACTGTATGCAGGTTTGCATCAAAATTGCATTTGCTGGAAATTACCTGTGAATAATTCCCCGTGAAATACGCTATTGTCTTGACTATGTAATGGCAATTAATAATTTACTTAGTGTTACAGATAAAACTTGATGTGAAAACAGGGAAGGACCAGACACCGCATAGAGCTCTTTAATTTGATTGAAATACCCACACAGTAAAACAAAGCATACAAAATATGAAAAAGTAAATAGAAAAAAACTAAACAGCACGATTGATTATTGTATAAAAAAATAAGAAAGGTCACGTGCTTAAAAAATCTTGACATTTTCCCGTTCGATTTGAATTTACAGTTTGGATAAAATAATCAGAAAAATATCAATTTCTCAGAATTTGCTATCCTTCAAAGGTTCGCGCTCGCTCCCCAGGTAGCCTTCCCCGCCCGTGAAGCTCTCGTCGGCGGTTCGGCGCGCCTCCCGCGTCAGCCTCTCGAACCTGCGCAGGAACACCACGACGGCCGCCAGCAGCGCCACCTGGAGCAGCACAAACACGCACAGGCACACCTGTGAAGCCAGCGCCAGGTCACAGTACCAGTAGTGACAGGTATCCAGCACCTCCTCTTCAGTCAGGTACACCACCAGGCGCCCCCTCAGGTCGGGAGGGTAACTGCAGTTGACGTGGAGGTGTTCGGCCGTGGCGAGGCTGGCGTGATCCAGGCCGTGGCCGTTCAGGGCCCTGTGTTCTCGGTTCTGCGGCTGGCGTAGGAGCCAGGCGCGCAGGTAGAGCACGCCGCAGTCGCACACCCAAGGGTTTCCATGGAGAGAGACGGAGCGCAGGAAGGGCAGGGAGTCCAGGAGGCCGTTGGGGAGGGAGGTGAGCAGGTTGTCGTGGAGACGGAGGTGGATGGTGTTGGATGGGAAGTGGGGGGGCAAGGAGGAGGTGGTTAAAGAACGATGGCTGCAGTCTACCTGACCCTCCTGGCAGGAGCAAGGGGAGGGGCACACTAATGACCCCTGAACTTCGACCCCAAACAGGAAGAGCAGACACAAGAGAGGAGGCCCCATCCTGAACTTCATCACTGGTCTCTCTGTAAGGACAGAAAACAGAACTCCATCATCATCATCATCTGAGCCTCTAACCTCACACTACAACAGGCTAAAACGACCCCTTTTAGAAAAAATATGGGAGTCATGTGGTGCAGTCGGTTAGGGTGTTGGGCTGGTAATCAGAAGGTCCCTGGTTCGAACCCTGGTTGTGTCAACATGATGTTATGTCCTTGGGCAAAGCACTTCACCCTACTTGCCTCAGAGTGGAATGTCCCTGTACTTGCTGTAAGTCCCTCAGGATAAGAGTGACTGCTAAAATGACTAGTGGTCAATGTAATAAAAAAAATCAGCACACAAGGTAGAATCTTGATCGTACATCTGCACGGTGTGGAACTTTGCCTTTGATGTCATCCTCCTTTAGCAATGAACCCACAGAGAGAGAGAATCTCTAGGCGCTCTCCGATGGACAGGAGGCCAGGAGGGAGGAGAGGCGGGGGTGAGGGGGGTGGGGGAGAAGGCAAGGCCAGGGGGAAGGAGACAAGGAGGCCCGGATGAGGATGGACGGAGGGGGGAAGCAGCAAGGCTTTCCTCGTCTCTGGCTGGTGACGCGTGAGGGATGCAGATAGCAAGTCTCACTGACAGATCTGCTTAATACTGCCTCTTCTCTGGGTGGGACTGAGCCTGAGGTCTGAGTGTGGCAGAGAGAGATAACCCAACCAGGATAGAATTCCCCAGAACAGGAAGTGAAAAAGCACTGGACTGACATGACAGAAGAGCAATTGAGTTTCTAGTTAGACTGGCTGTGTAATTATTACAGTATTGGTCAATTATGAAAAATAAATCATTTTTGTTGTAAACTGGTAGTAGTCAGTTTACCAGGTCATTTGGTCATTTACCAGATACTCTTATCCAGACTTACAGCAAGTACAGGGAAATTCCTCCTGAGGCAAGTAGGTGGAAGTGCCTTGCCCAAGGACACAACGTCATGTTAACACAGCTGTGGTTCGAACCAGGGACCTTCTGATTACTAGCCCGACACCCTAACCAACTGTGCCACATGACGCTAGAGTGAATATCAGTTTGATTAATGTAATTTTAGGGTATCATCATCATCCAAGGTTTTATTGTGGAATACCAGTCCAATGTCTATTAAAAACTATTTAAACAGTTTAGCTGTTGGCATATTACAGTTAGCACAGTAGGTTAATTAATTTATTAGTTAATAATTTAACAGTTTCAATCAGGTTCCTGTTTGATCATGGAAAAAATAAATTTACAAAAGGCATTGTGATCCTACAACATCTTGCAGGCAAATTGCTAAAGAATTTGCCTTCTTTAGCAAATTGAGTCTTTCTACTGTTAATCCCTGAAGTCTCACTGTGATCTGAAGACAGCCGTCTCTTACCTTCTCTTCTTCACTGGTATCTGAAGATCCTGAAGGGAAGTTTCTTACGGTCCGACGGAAGGGGACCACGTTACTGGGCGCACGGAGGGTGACTGCTATTCTGGTTTTAGGAGAGGCATATGATCAGACAGTCCCAGCTGGTATGCACTGATAAAAAAAACACACACAGACATGTACACGCACACTCACACAAAGCTGTCTTTAAGAGGCAGTACACAGGAAGAGGAACGACATCTTTCTTCTCAGTACAAACTGAGAGAACAAACACACAGCACACAGATGCCAATACAAGACTTTATATTTTAAACATGTACATATTGCAGTGCATAGATCAGGGGTGGCCAACCCTGGCCCTTGAGAGCCACAGTCCTGAAGGTTTTAGATGTTTCCCTGCTCCAACACACCTGATTCTAATTATGAGGCTTCCATAGAGCTTGATATTGACCCAGTCGTTAGAATCAGGTGTGCTGGAGCAGGGAAACATCTAAAACCTTCAGGACTGTGGCTCTTGAGGACCAGTGTTGGCCACCCCTGGCATAGATGATTAAGTTTAGAAATATTCGTATTGTAGTACCAAGGAGTATAAATGTTTAATATACATATTGTTAGAATCCATTACTCCGAGGGATAAACAGCAGTAGATTGTTGTATTTTGTACAGTGTAGTGTTTGTACCAGGTGCATATGTAGATAGATAGATCTTTATTGTCATTGTCACAGGTACAACGAAATTGAAAGTGCTTATAGTCAGTGCAACATAAAGTAAAAACCTAGTGCTAAAATAACGAATAAGTGTTTGTATACCATGATGTTGGTGCTGACGGAGAGAGACTGCGGAGATAAGTTATGACTCAGCATATTCTACTGTCAGAAAGTTCTACTGTATCCTGTCAGCACGTTCTACTGTATCCTGTCAGCAGGTTCTACTGTATCCTGTCAGCATGTTCTACTGTATCCTGTCAGCATGTTCTACTGTATCCTGTCAGCATGTTCTACTGTATCCTGTCAGCATGTTCTACTGTATCCTGTCAGCATGTTCTACTGTATCCTGTCAGCATGTTCTACTGTATCCTGTCAGCACGTTCTAATGTATCCTGTCAGAAAGTTCTACTGTATCCTGTCAGCACGTTCTACTGTATCCTGTCAGCACGTTCTACTGTATTTTCTGTTTTCGAAGGAGAAGGAATACTTTGGACACATTGGAGGTTTGAAGATGAACCAAGTCTGTTTATTTGTCATTATTATGACCTGGGTTTAGGTTTCAGTCACAGCGCAGTAGAAAGCAACAACATGACCAGGAGACTGTCGGCAGAGCTGGGAGACCCAGGTGCAAACGACACAGACACAAACACGCCCCAAAGTCATATGGACAGGCGGACAGAAAAACATAGGTCAGGCACATTTGTTAGCACACACGCACACACACAGAACTACACACACTCACAAGTCTAGCATTCTTCCTTTCTTTCTCTCTGTCTCTCTCTCTATCACACACACATACACACACACACACACATACAGGACCTCCCCCTACTGTAAACAGCTCATGCTTAGGATTTTCAATTGCCATCATTTGCCCTTTTCAGCCCAAGCTTTGATACCAGCCAAGAGCCGTCTGGCCAGAGCGTCTGAAGCAGAGGCCGGCCAGAGGCCAGCCAGCAAGCCAGAGGCCAGTGGAGGTCAGCAGTAGCCAGCCAGCCAGAGGCCAGTCAGCCAGCCAGAGGCCAGCCAGAGGCTAACCAGCCAGCCACAGGCCAGTGGAGGTCAGCAGAAGCCAGCCAGCCAGAGGCCAGCCAGAGGCCAACCAGCCAGCCAGAGGCCAGCCAACCAGCCAGCCAGAGGCCAGCATAGGCTAGCCAGAGGCCGGCCAACCAGCCAGCCAGCCAGAGGCCAGCAGACAGAGATCTCTACGACTGAGACAGACATCTCTAGCTGCAGTTATAAGGAACCCTAGCATGCTCCTACATGCACCACTCACAGTACAGAGACCCAGCACACATAGCTACCCTCTCATTATAGCAAAGAACCTGAATTCAGCAGCCAGCAACTGGCATTAAGTGCATTTCCAACGTTGCCATCGAATGCAGAATATGTTCTGAAAAAGGTTCAAATTTTTTGCTCATGCCCAAACATCGCAAAATCTTTAAAAGAGTTCATGTATATTTTTACAGTTCAGCAAAAATACATAACAAAGTGCCCTCAAGGACGGAAACAGTCTTTTTGAACATCAATCAGAGGAAAACACTAAACACAAACAGATATGCACGTTCAACATGAATAAAAAGGAATATCTACCCACAGATATCAAGCTGCAAAAACAATTGCTTTGCGTATACCCTGGCAAAATACCCTAAAAGATTCATCATCATATTCATAAATTAGATACGATTAAGCTGTCAGTTAAATTACAAGGTTACAATGGTTCATAATAACATCATATTAGGATTGTTACCAATAAGAAAGGGGCTCTCAAACGGACACACAAAAGTTGTAAAAAACTAAGAAAAAACATACTAGTATTGAGGCGACAAAATATACAAAGCATCAGACAGATGAATTCACAGCCATGAGTGTGTCCCTACACAGAGTATATCAGTAACATGTTGGTACATTTGACTGTGATGTGTTCGTTGCATTCAACGTCAGACAGTCTGTGTGTAGTTCAGGGGCTGGCCAGCAGGTGTCACTGCAGCCTGAACCTGCTCTGGGAATCGTCAGGGTGGAATCACTCTTTGTCGTGAATCTGCTGCTGCATCTTGTTCAGCATTTCCTGCATCCTCTTCAGCTGGAGGGAGAGAGGAGCAGGGGGAGAGTTAGTACACTTCTCAGCGCTGGTAGACATCACAAGGCCACCTGAAGCACATTCACAAACGTACCCCTGTCCGTCCTGAGTGTGCGAATGTGTGCGTGATTGCGTGTGAGTTTAGGATAGGCGTGAGTGACTAAGTGTGTGTGAGGCTGTATGTGAGAGTGTGTGAGAGTGCGTACTTGCGTAGGCGTGAGTGAGTGTGCCTGCATGAGCTAGCATGAGGGTGTGTGAGGGTGTATGTGAGTGTGTGTGAGTTTGTGTGAGAGTGTGTACTTGCGTATGCGGGAGTGACTGAGTGACTGAGTGTGTGTGCATAAGCGAGTGCGGGGGGTGCGAGTGAGTGTGCGTCTGGGTGAAGGATTGTGTGGTTGAGGGTGTATGTGAGTGTGTGAGGGTGTGTGTGTGAGAGAGTGTGTACATGGGCATGTGCGTGAGTGAGGGAGCGCGCGCGAGTGATCGTGTGCACGTGAGCGAGTGTGTGCATGTGAGTGAGCGTGTGCACGTGAGTGAGCGTGTGCACGTGAGTGAGTGTGTGCACGTGAGTGAGCGTGTGCGCGCGTGTGTTGGTCAGGAGGGGTCCTGAATGTTCACCTCCTCATCTTTCATCTTGATGAGCCTCTCCGTCTCCACGTCGGGGGTGGACAGGGGCAGGAAGGGGGTGGGGCTGTCCACACGGTTGTCCTGTGTCAGTTTACTGTGGGTCAAGGAAGCGAGGAGGGGAGGAGGGAGGAATGAAAGAGAGGAGGAGGGAAAAGGAGGAAAAGAGGGTGAAAGGAAGGTAAAGTTAGGAGATATAATATTCAAAGTCATGTATGTGGTAGGTTAATTGGACTCTGTGGAAATTGCCCCTGGTGAATGACTGTGAGAGTGAATGGTGGCTCTATGTTGTCTGTAACTGTTGACAGCCTTGTGACTAGCTGGCCCCAGTCCAGGGTGTACACCGAAAGTAACTGGGAAATTAACTGGGATAGGCTCCAGTCACCTGTGACCCCTAACGGGAATAAGCGGGAATAACACCACTAGATTCTCGATGCTTCATCTTGAAAAATAATTATCCATGTTCTTTCCCAGCTCTTTCTATGTCACACACACACACCTAGTCATTTCCTGGATGCACTGGGCCCTGTAGTTCTCGTAGTGCACATCACAGGTCACATCTTTCAGGTCGTGCATGTGGGACCGGATCAACATGTTCCGCAGCTTCACAAAGTCACAGTGGGACTGGTTCTCCACTGGGGAGGACAGAGAACATCATCATCATCATCATCATCATCATCACTTTAATGTCATGGAGGTGGAAGTGTGTGTGTGCTACAGTACAGATGGTGGTGTGTGTGTGTTACATTAGAGGTGGATGTGTGTGTGTGTCCTACAGTAGAGTTGGAGATGTGTGTGTGTGTGCTAGTAGAGGTGATGGGGGTATGTGTGCGCTACAGTAGAGGTGGATGTGTGTGTGTGATACAGTAGAGGTGGATATGCGTGTGTGTGTGCTGCAGTAGAGATGGAGGGGTGTGTTCCTCACCCTCTACAATGCCCCAGGGGTAAAGACGTCCTCGGACACGCTGACCTCGAGCCTCCACCACCGTGTTGCTGCCGATCACAGCAAACGGAGCGCATTCCTGCATACATACACAGGCACACACACACATAGGCACAGTCACACACACAAACAGGCACACAAACACACATGACACACACACGACATGCACACGGGAGGGAACACAAAATTAGAATCTTTGTTTTATTGTTGAATACACACACGCACGCACACACACACACACACAGGTAAACCCTATGTATCACCTTTAGCTCCTTGTCCAGCTGTTTAAACTCTTCATCCTCATCAGAGTCACATTCTGGGAACTGGTACACCTTGATGCCAAACTTCTCGATCTCCTCACGAACCTACACACACACACACTCATGTTAACTGCATGTTAGCACTTAAGTTCCATCGCTGTACCATGGAAGGAAAAGAGTGACACGTCCCGTTCTCATGCATCTGGATCAGGGGAGGATTTGGGGGACATGGGTCAGGGGTCACAGCAGGGATTAGGTTGGGGTCGGGGGTCACAGCAGGAGTGAGGTCAGTGTCAGGGGTCACAGCAGGAGTGAGGCTAGGGTCGGGGCTCACAGCAGGAGTTAGGCCAGGGTCGGGGGTCACAGCAGGAGTGAGGTCAGGGTCGAGGGTCACAGCAGGAGTGAGGTCAGGGTCAGGGGTCACAGCAGGAGTGAGGTCAGGGTCAGGGGTCACAGCAGGAGTGAGGTCAGGGTCAGGGGTCACAGCAGGAATGAGGTCAGGGTCGGGGGTCACAGCAGGAGTGAGGTCAGGGTCAGGGGTCACAGCAGGAGTGAGGTCAGGGTCGGGGGTCACAGCAGGAGTTAGCTCAGGGTCGGGGATCAGGGAGAACTCACTCTGTCTTTCAGCCTCTTGATCTCGTTGGGAGTGAGACAGTCCGCCTTGGCAATAAGAGGGACCACGTTGACCTTCTCATGAAGAGCCTTCATGAACTCCACGTCTACCGGACGCAGCCTGAAGACACACACACACACATTTTATACAGACACACACATATTATACAGACACACACATACACATATTATACACACATACATATTATACACACACACATATTTTACAGACGCACATTTATACAAACACACACACGCACATTTTATACAGGCACACACATTATACAGACACACACACATATTATACACACGCACATTTATACAAACACCCACTCACACACATTGTATGAGACGAATATGTAGAGTCAGGTGGCTAAGAGGTAAGGGAGTCAGAAGGTTCCCGGATTCAATCCACAAACATGACATTGTGTCCTTGGGCAAGGAATGTCACCCTACTTGCCTCATGGGGAAATGTCCCTGTACTTGCATTAAGTCGCTCTGGATAAGAGCATCTGCAAAATAACTACATTTAAATGTAATTGTATTGGTTATGGCTGTACACTGGGTGACGCTGTTTGGCTCAGCTATAAGAGCCAGGGGGAGATGGGTAGTGGGAAGTGTTGACTCCGGAAGGGCATATGATTTTGGCCGCTTGTGGCGGAGTTTTGCAACAGTTACTCATGTTTATGGATGTTTTGTTTGTACCGATCCCTGGTATAAAAGATGATCTCTTTAGCTGGCTTTTGGACTCTCACCCTGGGAGGGGGTAGGCGGTTGGTGGTGGGGGGTGAGAGGTGGTCGGTGGGGGTGGTGATGGTTGGGAGGGGGTAAGCTGTGGTGGTATGGGGGGTGAGAGGTGGTCGGTGGGGGGAGGGGTGGTGGATGGGACGGGGTAAGGTGTCGTGGTGTGGGGGGTGAGAGGTGGTAGGTGGTGGAGGGGGTGAGTGGTGGTAGGTTTGGGGGAGGGGGGGTTAATAACAGTGTTTACAGTGTTAACACCCCTCTAAGCTTCACACCTCCGGAAAATCACCTTCCGGCAGCACATTCTTCCGCATGTAGGTCAGGGCACGCAATTACGTGCGAGTGTGTAGAAGAGGAAACGTTTGTTCGGTCGGGGGGGATGCGACGCACCCTTGCATGCGGGGGGGGAGCAGGGGGGAGGTGGAGGGCGGGGGGGTACGGCAACTGCCACAAACAGGCGCTGACGAAATGACGCCTTCTCACCCGTGTCCGAAGGGAGGTATAAAGTACAGGCAGCAGTGAACGCGGTTGTCCTGGATGTTCTTCCTGTTCAGGCCGCTCTCATCTCTGAAGTACTGCTCAAACTGCTGGTCTATGTAGTCTGTTATGGGCTTCCAGCTGGGACACACACACACAAACATGAGGCAAACCTTGCTATTAAACAAGAACCACGAGCTATGAACAGTATGGAACCAGAACCAGGACTAGATCTAGGACCAGAACCAGGACCAAATCTTGGACCAAGACCAGAACTAGATATAGGACCAGAACCGGGATCAGATCTAGAACCAGGACTAGAACCAAATCTAGAAACAGAACCAGGACCAGATCTAGGACCAAGACCGGAACCAGATCTAGGACCAGAACCGTGACCGGATCTAGAACCTGGACCAGAACCCTGACCGGATCTAGAACCTGGACCAGAACCATATCTAGGACAGAACCAGGACCAGAACCAGATATTTGGACCAGAACCTGGACCAGATCTAGGACCAGAACCTGATCTAGGACCAGAACCAGAACCATGACCAGATCTAGGACCAGAACCAGGACCAGAACCAGGACCAGAACCAGAACCTGATCTAGGACCAGAACTAGGACCATGACTAGATCTAGGACCAGAACCAGGACCATGACCAGATCTAGGACCAGAACCAGGACCAGGACAATCAGCTCACCACTCATTGTTGTTGACAGCATCTCCAAACCCAGGAGTGTCCACAATGGTGAGTTTGAGCTTCACTCCTTTCTCCTCGATGTCAACAGTGTGTTTAATGATCTCCACCGTCTGGTTAATCCGCTCTGTTCCGGAGGAGAGAGGAGGAGGAGAGGGGAGGAGGAGGGGAAAAGGAGAAGAAGGACGAAGAAAAAAAAGTGAAGAAAGGAATTGGAAAGAGGAGAGGAGCATGGAACAAGAGGAAGAGTGTTAAGCATGACCCCAAAGTGCTGAGGGAGGAGGGGTGGGCCATGACTGTATTGACCCTGGGTCTTCCCACAGCTGTCACTCACCTTCAGCATTGAGCAGCTTCCTGTCCTTGTACAGGTCTGTCAGGAACAGGCTGTTCACCAAGGTGGATTTACCCATACCAGACTCCCCTGTGAGAGACACACACACACTTGACTAATGGTGTGTTTGTTTCCGTCGTGTATTCCTTTCGTATTGAACACACACAGTAGTATTTCCTAATATTGCTTTCCTTTGAACACACACATACACATACACAAACACTGACCTGCAACCATGAGAGTGAAGTCAAATCCCTTCTTGACAGATTTCCTGTGGACCTGGTTAGGCAGCGTGGCAAAGCCTACGTACTGCTTCTCCTGTGGAGGGAGAGAGAGAGAGAGAGAGAGAGAGAGAGGGAGGGAGGGGTGGAGAAGGGGGGGGGAAGAGGGAAATAGGCAGAGCAGAGAAGGAGAGGAGAAAGCAATGTCAAAAACAAGCAGGTAAGTGTAAGCAGGAAAGGACAAAAGCTACAATTTTGTCATGCTTTTGTGATGAATCGATCCATCATCGCAACGCTCTGTATAAAATGGATGTGATTTGACTTGATAACCCTGGATTCGGTTCCACCATTACAACACTCCAGAACCTTGGTACCAGAACCCGTACTATATATACCCATTCTTCTCTACACTCTCTTACTATGGTTATATTCCCCCCCATCTGTACAGCTAGTGCCCACTTTTACTTTGATCTTATTTGTATCTAATTTGTATTTTACATTATATTTTTTATTCTGTTTTACCCTTATTATTATGTTACATTTATGTTCTATGTTTGCTCTTTCCTGCCAAAGTAAATTCTGTGTTCAATCCTGCAGAGCAAATAAAATAGATTCTGATTCTGACACCCTGCATTGTTTGTCAGGTTAATACTATTGATAGAACCGCAAAAAGTGCATTCATAGCATGTCACAGGATCGCTGAGAAGGCCAGTTGGGATTCTCCTACTGGATAGATGCTATGTACCGTACACACGCACGCGCGCACGCACAAGCGCACACACAGTACCATTGGAGACCAATCTCTTACTGTAATACTGCAATGCTGCTGGGTGCAACCTTACACACACACACACACACCAGCTCAGTCGACCACTGGCAGACTAGCAGCAGAGTAGTGACAGTGCCTTATTGACCAGTCCTGAAAGGCTCATTCACTCTCTAAACACACTCTGAGCTCTCTCACACAGCCAGGGTCCTGAGACGCTGTCATAACTTGTCATCCACATATCCGACAGCCCCTGGGGCAGAGAGAGACAAACCACAAACGCACGCCAACTAAGTATCACACAAACACACACTCAGAGGCACACACACCCATGTTATTCCAGTGGGAGCCAGAGCCAGGCGAGGCAAGGCCTGCAGGCAGAGAATGGAGAAACCTGCCGATCAATGAGCTATCACACAAGCATTCGAACACACCAGGGTGTGCAAGCTCTGTCTTTCACACGCTTTCTCTCACACACACACACACACACCAGCAGGCAGAACACAGGATTCATGAAATCTGACGACAGTTCATGAGAACCTGTGAGTTTCTATCACAGCTTGCCATTTACCCCCATGTATGGTAAACGACTCCTCTATGAATCCAAATCACTGTCTGGCCACTTGAACCTCTGGATTCCTCTCTCTTCCATCCCTCTCCCCCACCCTTCTTTCCCTCTCCCCCATCCCTCTCTCCTCTACCACTCTTTCCCTCTCCCCCATCCCTCTCTCCCAACCACTCTTTCCCTCTCCCCCATCCCTCTCTCCCCACCCTTCTTTCCCTCTCCCCCACCCCTCTTTCCCCTGCCCCATCCCTCTTTCGCTCTCCCCATCCATCTCTCCCTCTCCTCTCTCCCCCACCCCTCTCTCCCTCTCCTCCACCCCTCTCTCCCTTTCCCCCATCCATCTCTCCCACACCTCTCTCCTCTTCCCCCATCCCTCTCGCCCTCTCCCCCATCCCTCTCTCCCCCATCCCTCTCTCCCCCATCCTTCTCTCCCCCATCCCTCTTTACCTTCTGTCGGGCTGTCCTCACTCTGGGGCACAAAAGACGCTCCACCAACTTCTCCTGGAGCATGATGGCATCCATACCAGACCAGACCAGACTAGAACCGAGACAAGACCCAGGACCAGGACCAGACCCAGGACCAGGACAGGACTAAGGAATCCAGGTACAAGATCAGTGGAGTGCAGGAGGACCAGAGCGGTAGAAGACAGTCCAGTGGACTGTGACAGGACCACCTCCTCCAGCTGTCAGAGAGACTCTGCCGTTCAACTGTGGCCGTGACGACGCCTCTTAAGACTCCTGCTCCTCCCTGCCACACCAGCCCTGAACGCACACGCGCACACACACACACACACACACACACACTCCTCTTTCCTGTTTTCTTACTCACTACGTCTATGTTCCTTCTCTCTCTCTCTTGCTAGCTCTCTCTCTCTTGCCGTATATCTGTCTCTCTCTCCCTCTCTCTCTCTCGCTCTCTGTGTCTCTATGTCTCTCTCCTTTGCTTTCAGCCCTGCGGTGGAACACTACTACTTGTACAGACAGGTACAGGCAAAATAGAGCGATGGATAGAAAAACAGAGGTAGAGAGATAACTAAATACAGAGCCAGAGAGACAGAGAGAGCGAGCTAGCGAGCGATGGAAAGTGGTGAGTGAGGTAGAGAGAGGTAGTAATTTAGGGGAGGAAGCGAGGAAGGAAAGAGAAGACGGGCAGAGGAATGAAATACTCTCATTCATTCATCCTGCAGTTCCTCCCCCTCTCTTCCCAGCTAGAAAAATAAAGCTTTTAGTAGTCAGCCACCAGTCAGACGCACACACACACACACACACACACACACACAAGCGTGCACACACACGTAAAGAACGTAAAAGACACAGACACACATAAACAAAAAAATAAAATACATTCCCAATATGAAAAAGAGGCCAAAGGATTGGACACGGGCGACCCTGAATCTAACCCTGGAAGAATCTTGGGTTCCTGTGTGGACCTGTCACCTTAACTCCCTTTCGACAGAGAGCTTAACAAAGCATTAAGACTCTGCCACTTTAGTAGCCTTTTACTCAGTGTGTGTGAGTGTGTGTGTGTGTGTTTGGACGAGGGTACGTTTTTGTATTGTTGGTGTGAATAGAAGGCTTGCCCATATGTGTGTGTATGTGTGTGTGTGTTTGTGTATTTTCACAGTGAATACCAGGCTTGCCCATGTGTGTGTGTTTGTGTATTTTTACAGTGAATACAGGTTTTACCATGTGTGTTTGTGTATTTTCACAGCGAATACAAGGCTTGCCCATGTCTAGACGGCATATTAAAGAACAAACAGCTTGCTGGCTTGTGAGAGGCCCAACTGTAAAGACCTTGCAGTGGAAATGCACGAAGAGAAGACCATGAGAGCACTTAAGCATGCACACAATTACCACCAGATGCGGGGTTTGTCAGTGAGCGAGAGAGAGGGAGGGAGGAGAGGGAGGGAGGGTTAAGACGAGAAAGAGGATCGGGGAGAGAGGACAGAGAGGGAAAAGGGAGAGGGGAGAGTCAGAGGAGAGAGAGAAAGAAAGACGGGGGTCATATTGGTTTAAAGACCAGGCTACGTGGATACAGTCACGGGGTTTCCACACCAGCTCTGGGGTCTCATTTATAAAGGAGTCTGTAGAATTCTTACTAAAAGTGTGCGTACGCCCAAAAGCGTAAATTGGTGTACACACACAAATTCAGATTTATAAAACCGTGCGTACGCACACCTGTTGGCAATGTTCGCTTTATAAATCACATCTTAACCACAAGTGTGCGTACGTAAAGTATCATTGCACCCCGCCCTGAACACGCCCATTTTTTACCATAAATGGTCAATGCAAAGGACCTCATGAATGAACCTCATCTAGTATCATTCTCATGAACCTGACAGGTGATTCTTCTTCACAGTGAATCAAGGCAAACAAAAAGCAACACAATAGTGGGACAGAGCTAAGTGGCAGAACCGGAGAAGAAGCGGTAACAACTGCAGTAGTAAATTACGTGTTTATGTATCTTGCATGGCGATTAAAAACGAATTCTGATTCTGAAGTGTAATGAGTGTAGTGATTTTGCGGGAGCTTAACAACTGTATTTCCAGTTTTTGACATATGATGATATATGCACAGTATTAAAGAAATATATTTAGTTATTCTTTGTGTTCTGTAGTTACATGCATTTCAGCCTCCTACACTGCGGTAAAAGGACAATCTGATTGTGAGACAGACAGCGCTGAATATTGATTTACATTTTGAGTTGCATTGTACAAGATGTGTATGGAACAATTATCACGCAGTTCAAGCTCAAATAACACTGATGTATTTGATCTTCATCATAATCATAAATTGAGTCAATGTGTGTGAGGACAACAAAATACATAAATATTACGAGTAATCGCTTCTCCGACTTTTACTTTTTGCAGTATGTGTCTCCAATTCCCACTATCTCCAAAAAGTGCGTAGGTTTACGGGAGGGTGATAGTTTGCGTGGAGGACCGCACATTCTACCGCCAAGTTAGTTTTTTATAAATCACTGACTTTGCGTGAAAACTGGCGTACGCACGTTTTCAGCCCCATTTTGTGCGTACGCAAGCTTTATAAATGAGACCCCAGGTCTGATGGTCTGATCTAGTTCCGATCTCGGCCACAGGAGGGTGACAGAGGGTTACAGGGACAAGAGGACAACCCAGGGAGGAGGGGGAGAAGGGTGGGGTAGATTGAGGGTGAGGGACCTACGGATGGATCAATGGATAAAGATGGAGCACAGTGTGTGTGTGTGTGTGTGTGCGTGTGTGAGAAAAGAGTGTTTAAATAATAGAGCAGATGTCCTGGAGTGACATCACAAAAGACCCCTTCAGGGTCCTCCCACGTCTCTCATTAGCCAGCTGTCCTCCCATCTGATTGGTGGTGTCACCTGCATATCTCCCAGAAACACATTCACACACACTGACATAATCACAACTATATTTCAAGTCTGTCCAATATCCAACAGAGAATGTTCTAGATGCAGATAAGCAAACAAACACAGTGTATTAACTATCTCCTGTCGGTCTATCGGTTGCAATCATCTCTTTTCTGGAATAACAGCCAAACGATTCTCTCAAACGGTGAATAAATCTGTGTGTGTGAGTGTGTATGTTTGTGTGTGCGTGTATTAGTGAGTGTGTGTGTGTGTAATAATGTGTGTGAGTCTCGCACCCTTTTTGTGCGATGGAAGCTCTGGTTCACAGCCAGTGCCCAATCTCCAACCAATTATTCGGGTTTCGATAGCGAAGAAACCAGTTTGCGGCCAGGATAACTGGTTCCAGAGCATCATCACCTTGGAACTCGCCTAAAACCGCTCTTCTTACATCAGGATTCTGAGGTGGTATCATAACCAACTCTAGACCAACTGAATTTGTGACAGCCAATTAAAAAAACAGCAGAGCTTCAGGGAAGAGCGTCCATGGATTGGCTTTGGCCACAGCACCAGCATGGATGTGAAACCTAAACTGTGGTCCATGAAGGAGATGAGCTGTCTCCTTGTAGGAGATTGTGAGGCCTGTAGGCCTGCAAATGCCAGGAGCGAGACTTTCAAGAAACACTGCGATTAGACACTGTAGTTGTTGACCTTGTTAGCAATAGCATTGGAAAGCTGAGACATTTACAGACTTATACACTGACGAAATGACGTTGGCAAAAGAGTCAGGTGGCTGAGCGGTGAGGGTGCTGGGCTTGTAATCAGAAGTTCCATGGTTCGAACCCTGGCTGGGCCAACATGACGTTGTGTCCTTGGGTAAGGCACTAGCTTCAGGGGGAATGTCCCTGTACTTGCTGTAAGTTGCTCTGGATAAGAGCGTCTGCGAAATGACTAACATAAGAGAGGTTCTTAGAAGGTTCGCAAGCTGATCCAAGTGCCAACCAACACCAGAAACAGACCAGAACCAGAATTGAGTTGGCAGTGGAAAGAGGGCCTGTCAGAGGCTGTTCATAGCCCAGTTAGCTGGACCCAGATCATGTCCAGCCAGCCCCATGTCCTGCTGGGATGGTGCTCCAGTCATATGTCACTGCTGTGGCCTTTCAGGAAGAGCTTCTGAAAAGGCCACAGCAGTAAACTCCACGCCTATTACTAAGAGCAAGACATGAACACACACCCACACTCGCACAAACAAATCGCGAGGGATGAATACGCTCATACCAGCCGACTTGCACACCCACGCACCACACACACCAGAGAGCTGGCAAGGCCAAGGAGCCAAAGAGCCTGGCTGTCCTCTGGGAGACAGAGTGGAGAGGAGTGACCTTCTCCGAGCAGCCAGACTATGGCAGAGCCACACAGCAGCAGTATCCACATCATTAACCTCCAATGGCTGACTGATGGGCGTCTGGGCGCTGACACGGTGAAGAGAAACCAGACCGGAAGGATGGAAGAGATGGTGGAGAGAGGGTGAGTAGGCGAGAAGATGGATTTCGAGATGGGGGGAGGGGGGTGAGACAGAGAGAAGGGAGGAGGTGTGACAGAAAAGAAACACTGGCGTTGAAAAGAGGGACTGAAAGAGATGCGGACCTTTAACCCTCATCTCCCCCACCCCTGTCCCCTTACAGCTTGCTCTTTTGAAGGATGTGAGAGACGCGTTCTTTAGCATGCTAATGCAACAGCGTGTAATTGCTCTGGCAACAATAGGCCGCTGCAGGGAAGGGCTCTTGGCTAGCGTAGCTTAGCGTAAACGTCTGCCCACTCCTTCACAATGGGTTCTCACATAGGGTTGGGGGGGGGGAAGGGGGGGGGAGTGGACTAGTGTAGCGTTAGCATTTAGCATCTGAGAGACACCCCGTGGAGGGTACTGAGGTCCTGGTGTCACACGGGCTGAGAGATACTCCAGCAGCGGCGGCACAAGGGACACGCCAAACCGTGCATGTCATCACAGCACTGAGGCGTGGAGGGTGAACTCAACCTGACGTAATTTACATGTTAAAACACTGTAGGAAAGGTTTCAAAGGTAGTCATCTGGACACCGTTTTCAAAATCAAACATACTGAAACATGTTTCCGCATGGGAGTGAACCATCATCTTTTCGAAAACATTGCCCAGATGACTTTCTCTGAAACCTTTTTTACAATGAAATATTCCTGGACGAATGAGGGTCTACACGGACATGTTAAAACACTACAGGTTAGAACACTAGAACTACAACATTCTACCAGTAAACTAGTTCCACCTGACAGGAACCAAAATGGTTTCCTAAATGACTTCTGAAACATCATAAAAATGGAAAAACCTCGGATTACACATTCTACTTCGGAGATCCGTCCATGTTGACGTACGTCTTGGTGGAGGAAGTAAAGCACTTGGTGTCATCCAGTTCAATGGATCTGAGCTGTAAAACTCCCCTCAAAACAACGCATAATCCTAAATTCATCAAGGTCGCCCCAAACTGTTTAAGAAGTAGGCTTGGAGGAGAGGAATATGGGTCAGGCCTGGGTTATTTCTGAACCAGGGAGAGCTGTGTGGGTTGCAGAAGCACAAGAGGCTGACGTGTGTGTGAGGGATGGGAGGTAGGAAGGAGGGGGAAGAACATTCTATACAGGAGCACAGGAGTGGAAGACCCGGGGCAGGAGATGAGAGATAAACCTGCTCTAACGTGAAGTTATAAACAAACACACAAACGTAGAAACAAACTCTCTTTCACACACACATGCTCTACTGGATGACTGGCATTGTGAGCATGTTTAGAGTATGACATTGTGACGCGTACCCGAGAACAAACTGCACGGCTGGAACACCTGGAGGCCTCCAATAAGAGCAGACGCCATCGCTCACACACCGCCATGGGAACGCACAGGCATGTGCAGGGTGTTACCAGGTGCGTATCACCACGGCGAACACGGGAGGTACAACTGCAGGAGCTTGGAAACAGCACAGCTATCCTGGTGTTTGTAGCTAAGCTAAATCTAATGATGACTGCAGTCACTCTTTCTCTTGGGTTGGCCACCCCCCTGTAGACACCAGCTCGCCCTGGGGGGGCGGGGGTGCCCATTCTGGCCCCACAGCTGCTCCCCCACAGGAGGGGGTCAGGGGGCCAAGTGTGGCTGCGAGTGGGGGTGTGTGGGGGGGTGTGAGTCTGTGTGTGTGAGAGTCTATGCGTGTGTGTGGGAGGGGGGGGTGTGAGTGTGTGTGTGGAGGAGGGGGTAGTGGACGACTGCTCAGAGTGGAGGGGCAGATGTACCTACAAGACATCTGTTTGTCTGGGTGGAAGAAAGATCCACCACCAAACATTGATGAAGTGTTACACAACCACTAGGATATAAAAAGGTGCAGTGCTTTCAGAACTAGAATGTATTTTCTTGGACTTGGTCAGCTGGTCGCTTTTCATTGGTCGACTGGGTTGAGGAGGTCTAGTTGGATGGATGGGACCTCAAACTGACATCGCTGGTCTAACTGGTCACTTAGCTGGTAGTGGGAGAGACTTAAAATCAGCACTCACTTTCAAACAGTAACCATAGAAACCAGGGTGTGTGAGTGACCCTCCCGCCCCCGCCAGCTCCCTGCCTACGCGTGGCCTGTCACCGCCGTAAAGGATGCTGGGTATGATGTAATGTGATGTTTCTCAGACGAGAGATCAGAACGCAGGGGACGTTGTTGCTAGGCAACCAGTCAGCGCAACTGTCTAGCCCTGGTGTGGCTAACCAGTTTGGTGATGTAGCCTAACCTGGTAGCTACTTTACTCTATTTTACATCCCTCTCTTCCTCCCCCGCTCTCACCCTCCCACAACCACTTCTCTCCCTTGACACCATACAGTCATATAGTGAATGTGTGTATGTGTGTGTGTCTGTCAAAGCCCGAAAGCGTGTATGTGAGAGAGTGTGACTCAAAAAGGGTGCAGGGTGTACTGCGAAAATGTGCGAGAGTGTGGGTGTTTGAGCGAATGGTAACGGTTTAGTGCCTGCGACAGATTCTTAACTGTAGCTATGACATCATCAGCATACAGTACTAAACACACACAAACACCAACAACACAGCAGCAATAATAATCCAGAGCGGAAAATCCCAGATGAAGATCCCGCTGCCGCGGATGTGGGTTTGCTTGGACTCTCCAAGACAGGAGATCCTCAGAAGAATGTGACTCTCAGGTCCGACATCAGCCCGCCACACTGCACTCCAGGCCTACACTGCACTACATCCATGTGTAAACACGCACAAAAATCACACACACGCAATAGATACATGTGTCTATGCACGCAAACGCACCACCCCAGGAGAACTGGAGACCCTACCAGAGGCCTATGCGCACAAACACACCACACATTACATACGCACCCACACACACAGTACACACATACATACACACACACCAACACACAGTACACACACACATACCCTCGTCTTGTCATTGTCTCTTAGACAGAAAGCCAAATGCAAACCGGGTCCTCCAGCCCTCCCATGAAGGATAATGTTTCTAGCAACTGGCCTTTAAATGCATGACCCTGCAGTGTCTATGGATCACAGCTCATTTTACATTTTACCGGGCATATGCGATATTCTACTGGCCATGTCTTTGTATCAAACACACTACACCGCCCATCCGCAGTTTAATTAAAGGTTCCCAGACCGACACCAGGAATCTTGATGCTTTTTACCGAATTACGTAAACCGCCCTGTCTTTCGTGCAAACCGTCCAAGAGACATCGTTCTTTCGAACGGAAGCAGGTCGGTCCAGGGCTATACGAGGATGAGGACACGCGCCAGAGGATGGGGGATGAGAGCGAGCCTTTGGGTACCATTCGGATGCGTGCGCATCCTCTGTGCTGTCCAAGTTCCAACAAGCGCCCGAATATGGTTATGAATATAATCCCGGGGGTTATTTCCATGCTCATCTACACTCGTGATGCGATGGCATGGTAACCGGGTCTACCAGGGCATCTTGGTGATGACGATTCTAAAACAGCTCAGATGTAAAAGCGAGCATCGATGAACGACTATGTTGAAATCAAGCATGTCTGTGTGTGACATTTGATAGCCCGGTTTTGAAAGGTAAACGCTGCTGTTGCCGCGTGCATGCCCCACGTGCACATTGCATAGTTTCTTCCATTGAAAACAGCTACTCCTGTTTCTTACCTCGGTGCTCTCATCTGGTGGTCATTGTTGAGTCGGATGAAGCGCAGGTGGACGCACACAGCGACGCCCAGATGCATGAGGAGAGAGCGACAGAGAGCAGCATGAAACCAATCACCGTTTTCCCACAACCGCATCAATACAAATATATGTCAAATCTCACAGCGATGGATCTTACCCGATTTGATCGGGATCCGGCTCTTGTAGCGAATATTGGTCGTCATCTTCACCACTCTCCTCCCTTGCTCTTGCGAAAGGACGACTCGTAAAGGCACCCTCCTCGCGTCATCCACGGATCGCTCTGTAGAGGGAGGGGTTGAGACATCGCCCAAAGCCCCGCCCCTCTCGGTGTGGTACCCAGCTGTGGTTCAAAACATGCCGATTTTGATGGGTCTGTGTGTGACCATATTTACATTGATTTATTTAGCAGACGCTTTTATCCAAAGCGTCTTGCATCAATCGGGGAAGTAATGTGGAGCAGTCGGTTAGGGCAGTGGTCCCCAAACATGGTCATCAGGGCCCACTGTCCTGCATGTTTTAGATGTTTCCCAATATATTATTTGGATAAACTTATCAAGATGGTCAGGTAAAATATGATCCTACATGTACCTTAGTCACATACAGTATGAAGGTGTTGGACTTGGGCCTAGGCCTAGGCCCTCATACTGGGTCTGTTGTATCTCTGTTCAATCTGCTGTATCACTGTTGTATCTCTGTTGTTTCTCTGCTGTATCTCGAATGTAGCTCTATCTGTTGTTTGATTTCTGTGGTCAAATAAATTGTTAACTGACTGCGATGTTTGTGTTCCCTGCTTCTCATCTACAACCTGATGCTATGAATTTTGAGTCGGACAAATCTCTGAAAGTCCTGAAAACATGGTTAGATTTGTGTTACTTAAATTCTCCTTTTTATTCAGTCAACAAGATGCGTTGGTAACTTGACTCTACAGTAAGCAGTTTAAACCCAGGTACAGTACTGTTAGGTCTATGTTGATAATATAGATATGTGAAATGAATAGTATAGTAGCGCTTTTATGACATGTTTCTAAGGTTTGATGATCTATATAAACTTCACAGTCCATATATATTTTTTTTACAATTAGCCATCACAGCATTTAGCAGTGGTGTGGAAATATGCTCTCTCCTTGTTTGTGCTGCAGGTGTGAGTGGTCCGCTCCCTAGTGGATCTCTGCTGGAACTGCAGGTGACCAGGCATGCTGCTCTTAGGACAGATGCAGAATGTTTTGGTCTCATTAAAAGATGTTCAAATGAACCCATCTCCATTCTCTGTCTGGTCTTTGTACAGACACATCCATTCTCAAATAAGGGGGAGTCAGATGGCTCAACGGGTTAAGGCGTTGGCTTCGTGATCGGAAGGTTGTGAGATCCTTGGGCAAGGCACTTCATCCTACTTGCCTCAGGGATAATGTCCCTGTACTTGCTGTAAGTTGCTTTGGATAAAAGTGTCTGCCAAATGAATAAATGTAAATGTAAGCAAACCCCATCTTCTTAGATAGAAGACCCGCAGTCTTCCGAGAGTTGCAGTCAAATATTTATTCACACCCACCCACAGATACAGCCAACACAAACAAGGAAATGAAAAACATGTACCGGTATCATGACTACAGTGTAGCAATACCATTCATACCTCATAAAACCAGACTTTCTAATATGACCAACTTGAGTAGAAGAGTACTTTCACTTTCTGGAGGAGAAGAGCAGAAAGTGAAAGTCGTTGTGAAACAGCGTTGAAGGAAGCAAGATTGGCACAACAACTAACCAAAACCAAAAAGGAATAACACATCGAGACCCATCTGTCCTGATCAGAAGTGAAGCTGAAGGGTCGACTCAACTGGGATTCCTGAATACAACAGAGCCACTGAAGACAAAATGTAGGATAAATTGGAAAGTTTCCTGACCTGTAACATCTGCTCAGACACTTTCAGAGATCCTGTGTCTCTGGGCTGCCGCCACAGTTTCTGCTCCACATGTCTGACTGAGTTCTGGGATCAAGCTAACAACAAGAACTGTCCCGTCTGTAAGAGAAAATCATCTAAAGATATGCCAGGTATCAATTTTACACTAAAAGATTTTGCTGACTCATTTGCTGAGAGACAGAAATCTGGATTGTCTGAAGAGAGGAGAGGAGAGGAGGGGGTGAAGGTGGCGTGTAGCAAACACTCAGAGATGCTGAAGACAGTGGCTGGTGTCATCAGAGAATCTGAGGTGCTCTGCAGTCTGCACGGTGAGAAGCTCCGACTGTTCTGTCAGGAGGATGAGGAACTCGTCTGCGTGGTGAGTCAGACCTCCAGGAAACACAGATCTCACACCTGTGTCCCAGTACAGGAAGCTGCCCTGGATCACAAGGTGAGAGGATAATATCCAGACT
The DNA here is from genome assembly GCA_030340685.1 of Protosalanx chinensis. Lineage (NCBI taxonomy): Eukaryota > Metazoa > Chordata > Actinopteri > Osmeriformes > Salangidae > Protosalanx > Protosalanx chinensis. The sequence continues at coordinate 5,202,935 of CM059337.1, forward strand.
ATAACTATTTTGCAGAAAAGGGCCATCAGAAACTAGTAAATAACTAAGGTAACAGAGAACATACAAATGTTGTATTTCTACAGATGAGAGTACTAAAAATTGTGGATTTGATTCATTTTAAACCAGCCCAAGTACTCTATAAAGCCAGAAATAAATAGACTCCTCATCATTATAAAAAATTGTTCCTAGACAGGGAGGAAAATATAACCTCAGAAGAAAATTTCAGCTTCAATGTGTCAATCAATGGTGTTAAGTTATGGAATAGTTTACCTGAGAATATTAAGCAATGTACCGGTAATCATATTCAGCAGTTTAAAAAGCATGTAAAGAATCTTGTTTTGAGGTATATAATAAAGAAGAATAGTGATTTTCCCAGGCATCCAAGCAAGGTTTTTGTTGCTGTTGTTATTTTAAATATATATATTTTTTTTGATTGTCTTTTTATTGTTTTTCTCTTTGGTGGTTTGGTAAGTATAACTTTTGACTTGAGAGACTGTTAACCATACTCATGTGATAAGTAAATGTTGGGTAGGGCTGGATAAAATTGTGCTTTTTCCTACTCCACTAATGTGGCACTTTTGTTTAATCTATTGTATGTATGTTGTTGCTAAAAAGCATGCAGATTAATCCGAATATAATTGAATGAAGTCAATAATGGCACATGTTGAGGTTGAATTATTTGCTTCAATGTCTGGCTTCAAAATACCCCAGAAATACTTTAAAAGATTTGACCAAATTTGCAAAACGTTTTTATGCAATGGTAAACGTGCAAGGATAAAGTTAGAAAGGCTTCAGGTTCCAATCAATAAGGGTGGCATGGGCCTCCCCAAGCTAGCCCTGTATCATTATGCCTTCTGTCTCAGTCATATTGCTCAGTGGACACTGCCACCTGAAAGAGTCCCTCCCTGGTTTGAGATTGAACAGAGATTGTTTTCCCCACTTGCCCCTATAAATGCTCTGTCTAGCACTATACATTAAAATTTCACATTTATATTTATTCATTTAGCAGACGCTTTTATCCAAAGCGAGTACAGGGACAATTTTCCCTGAGGCAAGTAGGGTGAAGTGCCTTGCCCAAGGACACAATACCCTCCACATTAAAATCTCACCCTATCATATCCAACCTCTTTAATGTTTGGAAGAAGTTTTCTAAAGCTTTTAATATCAATGTCTATCTTAATTCTGAATCTTGTGTTTGGAATAACCCAAAGTTGCGTATTAATAAACATTCTCTTTTATGGAAGGATTGGATAGAGAAGGGAATTATCACACTAGCAAACCTATATGAGAGGGATACTATAAAGCCATTTGAAATGTTGGCTGGTGAATACAATCTGCCCAGAGATAATTTCTGGAAGTACCTGCAAATGCGTCACTTGTTGTTTACTGTCATAGGGAGAGGAATAGAACCTCAACAGTCAAACCTTCTTTCTCGGACTACGAAAATAATGGGTTTGGGGCATGAGGCTTCCATATTCTATGCAATGTTATTCCAACAGACTGTTACCATATTTTATGCAACAATGTTAATTTGGTCGGCAGATTTGAACATGGATGTCACACATAAAGAGTGGGATCGTATTTGTGAAAACATCAAGAGGGTGTCAAGTAGGGACGTTTCTAGGATTGAAAGAGAAGGGGGGCTTAAGGCCTATTTATGCTTCGGCGTCAAACGTTGCGCGTGGGGCGCGGCGCGGTGGTTGAGCATTCGAAGTTTTGCGTCGAGGGTCCGCGTTTACTCTGCAATTCACCGCCATGCCACCAGGGGGTGTGGCTATGTGGTTTCAATCCGTGCTCTTTCTTCCGGTCATTTCCTTTATAAAGTCTATGGCACCAACAATAAACAACAGAAAGCAATGACGACTGTGCAGCTGTTTTTGGAGTGGGAGCTCATAGATATTGATGAGTCAATACTTGAATTGCAAAAGCCAAAGAGAAGACGTTTGCGGAGGTGGTCTGTACGACCACTAAACCGGTCGAGGCTGGGAGCAGGTGAATTTACCACACTGGTTCACCCACTGAGGGACCTGGATGAAGAAATGCACTTTCGATACTTTCGAATGTCAGCGGGCCGATTTGACGAGCTTCTTCATCGTATACGGCCATTAATATTACACCAGTCAACGCACAGCATGCCTGTTGATGCCGCCCAGAGACTGGCAGTGACGCTGAGAGTTTTAGCCTCGGGTGGAAGACCTCCAGCCCCATGTTTTGGGCAATCTCCCTCCATGAGTTCGCACTCATTTGAGTGTCTTTGTACTCTTTCAGCGATGAATTATACAAATGGTGATATTTTCGGACCTCCTCGCACAATCGCTCTTCGACTTGGTCCATCGTTCGTACGGAAGAACTTTAAAAATGGCGTGGTAAAACGAAAGACCGGAATAAGACCGGAAAAAGCAGCTGCCGGAAATGACGTTTTGAGCGGACCAATCACAGCGCTTGTGACGCCGACAACGCTACGCGCAGTTAGGATTTTTTGGAGGCGCGCGATGGGCAATGCGGGAGGGTCGGCGATGGTCGGCGGAGCAGTGCGCGCGACAAATCGCAGAAGCATAAATAGGCCTTTAGCCCCTGGCATTTTCTGTCGACGGTGGGGGGGGGGGGCGATTCCCAAAGACTTCAGTTTTTTACTCGTTTTTCGAACTTGTGGGTTACATGTTTGACGCTCAAGTTACCGACATTTCAGCGGACACTTCAGCCCCCCTAAAACAGGGCTAACGACGCCCATGGTGTCAAGAGACATAAAAATTAGATTAATCCAGTTTAAGATTCTGAACCGCTTCTATTGGACTCCAAGCCGACTGTTTAGGCTGAAGCTGCGGGATAATGCAGACTGCTGGAAGTGCTGCAGCCAGGGCCGGCTCTAGGCATAGGCGATATAGGCGGTCGCCTAGAGCGCCATCGGCAGTAGGGGCGCAGCAGGGGCGCTGGAGGGGCGCTGCACTCTTAATCGCTAAATAATAAGTCTTTTATTTCGAAAAATTACGGGATGCTCTCGGTAAAGTCCCGATAAAAAAGCACGTCTCATGAATTTATGATGTACAGAAAAATCTAAGGACTTGCCATTATAAGTTGTTGAGACTCTTTTGTTCATTGTGACAAATAAGGCATCTGTAATGAATTTCAGGATTTTAGGACAAAAGGACTACAAATGACATCACTTTGAAAAAGGACACAAATGGTTGGTCAAATTAAGGCGTGGCCTGTATCGCCCCCTTTGGTCTCAAGGGAACCAAAATGGGTGTGGTAGTTCATAATGTTGTACTGTTTCACCATGCCAAAAATCTCTTTTTACCGCTGTAATCCAAGGCTGCCATCAAACCCATGCTACTGGGTTTGATGGCTACCTGACGGAGGAATCCTAATAATAATACTACCTGCAATAACAATAGGTTTCCTCCTGAAGGAGGAATCCTAAATAACCCTGATTTGGCCGGTGGTTCAGTGAGTCAGTCTCAGGGGTTCGGCAGAGGTCAAGACACACATCCGACTCATGTGATTCATGATGACACGACCAATTAAGAAGGGTTCGGTAAATGCGAAACTGGTGGGGTTCAGTACCTCCAACAAGGTTAAGATCCACTGCTCTAAATTGAATTTGAAAGGTTTATAGTTTAGGTTTGGGGAGTGTTTATCGTCATTTCTGTCTCTGGCCTACAACAGTTTAAAGATGAAATGTGACAGAAATCAAAGTTAGGATTTGGCTCGCTGATAATCATTGCCGTTGCATTTCTCCGACCCTAAAAATGACCCAAATTCACAGGGACAAAAACTGTACATTTTGAACTTTTATTATGAAAGCGTGACATGGCAGGAAAGCAGAAAAACTGACAGTTAGATTGGTTAAGACATAAACCACCTGATTCTGAAACACTAGTCATCAAACTGTACCCTCGTCCACCTCAGATGGTTTGACCTAGGATGGCGTTTGGATGATCTGGTTTGTGTCGGGACTTTAAGCCGTGCTCTGGGAGGAGCTACATGTCGTCTAAGGGGGAGAAGGTGATCAGGGTGGACAGGACGAAGGGCTCCCGTCTGGGAGTGGACAAGCTGCCCAGAGCCTCCAGGTCCAGCGAAAAAACCTTGTCTCTGGTTTCCGTGGTTGCAGTTTCACTTGACGCCACTCCTGCTCTCAGGGAGGAGATGTGGGGGAGGTGAAGCTCTCGCTCTTCCTCCTCCTCCGGTTCCTCCTGTTCCTTCTCCTCCTCCCCCTGTTCCTCTTCCTTCTCCTCCCCCTCCTCCCCCCCCTCCTCCTCCCCCTCCTCCTCAGAGCTGAGGAGGCTGTTTTCGCATGATGGTGCTGGCAGTGTCTCGTTGTCAAGGCTGAACAGCATCAGACCCTGGTGATGTCAGAGGGCAGGTGTGATCTGGTGTGATGTCAGAGGGCAGGAGTGGTGAGGTACTCACAGGGTTCGCGTTGAGGAAGGAGGTGAGGGGGTGGTGTTTCAGGGTCTTGGCCCAGCGCCTCCCCCAGTCCTCCTCTAACATTCTGATGACGCTCTTCACCTCGGGGACCTCCTCCAGGGAGATCTTCTTCCTGCCAGGCGCCGTGTCGGGAACAGACATGTAGACACTCGGTAACGACCAAAAGGAAGTTCTGTGTTTGTGCAACTTACAAAAAACTAAACTATTCCGATTCTCAGCCTTCATCAGACGAGGTGCTGTCAGCCTCTTTGGTCCTGGTCTTGGTTCCACATGTGGTGAGCATCGTCAGGATTTACCTCATGAGCCGCAGACTCTCCAGGGAGCGGGCTATCTCCTGGCTTTTCTCCTGGAAGTCCCGGGGGTGGAGCAGGGAGGCGCGGCGGGAGGCCAGGTCTCGCTCCTCCCTCAGGAGGTGCAGGGCGTGGGTCAGCAGCTCCAGCGTTCGCAGCAGGTTCATCTGCCCCTCCTCATCCCCCTGGAACACACGAGGGCGGACGTCAAAGCTGAACACGCACCATTAGGTATACAGCCTTAAGTATCCACACACAGTGTCTACAACCCCACACACCCCCACACCCAGTGTGTCCATACTTGGAGCTGGAGGTCCTCGACTCTCCGCAGCATCGCTGGGGGGATGTGGAGGTCCATGTCCCTCCCGTCCAGGACGTACTGACCCCCTTCTCCTTTCAGCACGCTCTCCACCACACTCCGCTCCTTCTGCAGGGCTGACAGCACCGCCTCCACCCTGGACCACAGGGAGCGCACCTGGCACGCCCACACACACAATTAAAATTTACTTTACATACAAACTGACATTACATACCACAACTGTACAAATGAATGTAAAGTAAAAGAGGAACCTTCTGGATCTTCTGAGCCAGATCAGCGCTGTCCTGTTCAGAGTCTTGGTTGTGAGCCCTGGATGACAGAGAGGGGCTCGGTCAGTCATCATCGACACCAGCAGAAACCTCCACTGCGACTAGGAGCTTCAGGAGATATTGTCTTACTTGAGCAGATCTTCATACTGGGCATCCTCAGCTCTTCTATCTCTCAGAGACTTCACCTGCGACCTGCCGAGGGAACGTGAATCAGGGTTTAAATGGTCTTAACTCCCAGTTGAAGTCTGAAGGTGTGTGCGTCTCCTCCTCTTGGGGGAGGAGCTAACTCACTGGGCCCGTCTCTCGTACTCCTGTAGCAGACTGTTCTGCTGCAGTGCAGCGCTGAGGAACCGCCTCGTCACCAGACACTGGCGCATCTCTGCCGTCTCCACGCAGGAGGCTGGACTCCAGGCTGCCTCTGGGACCCACGTACCGTCTGCCGACACAACCATACCCACCCCAGACAGGGAACTGTGAGGTGGGGAGCAGAGAAGGGCAGTCCAGCCCTGTTCCTGGAGAGCTACCTGACACTAATCTAGCACACCTGAGTGTAATAGAGCTGTTTGATCAGGTGGCTGGTGTTTGAAACAGATGAAATAAGTGTGTTGGGGGCAGAGAAAGCCTACAGAGACGTAGATCTCCAGGAACAGGGGTTGGACACTCTTGTGATACAGTGGTTTTCAGACGATGTCTGTGTGTGCGTTGACAACAGGTGGGCCGATCGTACCTGTGGAGAATGTTTTCACGTCTTGCAGCATAACATGATTGGCTAACCACAGCATCAAATTGATGAACTTGGGCCCTCCAGGTGTGAGAAACAGCGATGCTACTACTGTGGGAGCTGTGCTGCCCGTTTCATCGCGGGCAATGTTTGAGATTGACGCTAAAAGCAAATCAGAAATGGTCCAATCAGAAATGGTCCAATAAGAAATTGTCTTTGACTTGAGTGACAGTTTGACGGACGTATCAGGATGTAGACGCAGTGACAACTTTGCTGAACAACGACGGTGAAAAATTGCGATGAAATAATTTCAGTTGTGTTTCGTTCTAAGTCATCTTTCAGTTTGACTGTTTTGATTGTATTAACAGCCATGTATAACCATGTACAACGACATACATACAATGGGGCAAAAAAGTATTTAGTCAGCCACCAATTGTGCAAGTTCTCCCACAGAGAAGTTACGGGTTTATGGGCCCTTTTGAAAATTAATTTAACTGAGGATTAAATTCAACGCTAAGTAAATATTGTTTACATTTATTCGTTTAGCAGACGCTTTTATCCAAAGTGACTTACAAGAGAGCTTTACAAAAGAGCAACCGTCACTAATTGTTTATTTAGACCTAGATCAAGCAGAAGTTCAGGAATCACATTACAGAACCGCATGGTAAAAAAAATATATAAATACTTATATTATTACTTTATGACTTTATTTACTGTGGTGGGCAGGTGCACATAATTACCATATAATAAAAATATGACGTCTTAAAATTTTAAAGTGTGCGTGCTTAATTATAATATTCGTGAACGTAGTAATTAAGGCTACAATTTTTTCATTTATTAGATTAGATATACTTTATTCATCCCACAATGGGGAAATTTACTTGCTACAGCAGCAGAAATACAAGTAGAAAAGGCAAAACAAATACAGATAATAAATATAATAAATTTAAATACCCCCCAAAATTATACAGATAAATAACATGGCATGAACAGAGCTACAAAATGATCAGGTGGTGCAGGTGTTATAGAGTCTGACAGCAGCCGTGATGAAGGACCTGCGGAACCTCTCCGTCCTACACTGTGGGTGTAACAGTCTGCTGATGAAGGACCTGCGGAAGCTCTCCATCCTACACCGTAGGTGTAACAGTCTGCTGCTGAAGGAGCTGCTCAGGGACCCCACAGTGTCGTGTAGGGGGTGAGAGGTTAGCTTAGCTAACATCCTCCTCTCACCCACTTCCTCTATGTAGTCCAGAGGACAGTCCAGGACAGAGCTCGCTCTTCTAATAAGTCTGTTGAGCCTGCTCCTGTGTCTGTCCGTGCTGCCCCCTCTCCAGAAGACCACAGTATAAAAGATGGCCGAGGCCACCACAGAGTCATAGAAGGTCCCGAGGAGAGCACTGCACACTCCGAAGGAACTCTGTCTCCTCAGCAGGTGGAGACGACTCTGGCCCTTCTTGTAAAGTGCGTGGGTGTTATCAGTTCAGTCCAGTTCATTGTTGAGGTAAAATACGCAGCAGTTTCCAGTTTCCACTAAATCCTCTTTAGTTGCGTAAAGAACTGAAACGAACTTAACTGCAGTTCTTCACAGATCTGTTGGTTACGTGCAAGTTCTTTCCTACCTGAAACCAGATTTCCTGTTGTCACTGTCTCTCAGCAGAGCCGTTATGTCTGGGAGAGTCAGCATGAAGGAGCCGGTCTGCCTGGTGGAGAGTGACAGAGAGGGGAGTTTCCGTGTGGATCCTGCTGCCCAGGACACCACCCGGTGGTGGGGTTGTACCGCACTGGCAAGTCCTACCTAATGAACAAGCTGGCTGGGGAGAACAAAGGTGGGCATGTTTAGTATCTTTAGTATAAAAGTCTGGAAACTATAGATGTTGTTTCACAACACACCTCATGAAGGGGCCAGACTCCCTAACTGCTCGTCTGGAGGTTGTTTGATTCTCAGTCTCAGTGCGTTTCTCACTACTGCTGATCCTAAAGTGGTCTGTTATTCTTTAATGTAAATAACAGAGATTTCATTACAGTCATGTAGATGGATAAGCCTGAACTAGTCTTGTGGGAATCTCACTTTTGTCATTATATAAATGTTTTATTATATTCAAAGTATTATGGATAAACCCATTTGCTCATTTAGTCTAAAGATGGCCTGAGATCCATTGTGTTCTTACTGTAGCCAATCACAGTAATGGACCTGGTTATTGTCATATTGTGGTTTTAATTCCATCCATCCATCCATTATCTTCCGCTTATCCGGGGCCGGGTCGCGGGGGCAGCAGTCTGAGCAGGGAAGCCCAGACTTCCCTCACCGCACACACCTCCTCCAGCTCCTCCGGGGGGATCCCGAGGCGTTCCCAGGCCAGCCGAGAGACATAGTCCCTCCAGCGTGTCCTAGGTCTTCCCCGGGGCCGCCTCCCGGTGGGACATGCCTGGAACACCTCCCGGGGGAGGCGTCCAGGAGGCATCCTAAACAGATGCCCGAGCCACCTCAACTGGCTCCTCTCGACGTGGAGGAGTAGCGGTTCTACTCCGAGCTCCTCCCGTGTGACCGAGCTCCTCACCCTATCTCTAAGGGAGCGCCCAGCCACCCTGCGGAGGAAACTCATTTCGACCGCTTGTATCCGCGATCTTGTCCTTTCGGTCATGACCCAAAGCTCATGACCATAGGTGAGAGTAGGAATGTAGATTGACCGGTAAATCGAGAGTTTCGCCTTGCGGCTCAGCTCCTTCTTCACCACGACAGTCCGGTACAGAGACTGCATCACTGCAGACGCTGCACCGATCCGCCTGTCAATCTCACGTTCCGTCCTTCCGTCACTCGTGAACAAGACCCCGAGATACTTGAACTCCTCCACTTGAGGCAAAGGCTCCCCACCCACCCAGAGGGGGCAAGCCACCTTTTTCCGGTCGAGTACCATGGCCTCGGATTTGGAGGTGCTGATCCTCATCCCAGCCGCTTCACACTCGGCATCAAACCGCTCCAGAGCATGCTGGAGGCCCCGGCTCGAGGAAGCAAACAGGACAACATAATCCGCAAACAGCAGAGATGAGATCCCGTGCTCCCCGAACCGGAAACCCTCCGCCCCCTGGGCGCCTAGAAATTCTGTCCATATAAACAATGAACAGAACCGGTGACAAAGGGCAACCCTGGCGGAGTCCAGCATGCACCCGGAACAGGTCTGACCTATTGCCGGCAATGCGAACACAGCTCCTACTTCGGTTGTACAGGGAACGGACGGCCCCTAACAAAGGGCCCCGGACCCCGTACTCCCGAAGTACCCCCCACAGGACACCACGAGGGACACAGTCGAATGCCTTCTCCAGATCCACAAAACACATGTAGACTGGTTGGGCAAACTCCCATGAACCCTCGAGCACCCGGTAGAGGGTGTAGAGCTGGTCCAGTGTTCCGCGGCCAGGACGAAAACCACACTGCTCCTCCTGGATCCGAGGTTCAACTATTGGCCGGATTCTCCTCTCCAGTACCCTGGCGTAGACCTTACCGGGGAGGCTGAGGAGTGTGATTCCTCTGTAATTGGAACACATCCTCCGGTCCCCCTTCTTAAATAGGGGAACCACCACCCCGGTCTGCCAATCCATAGGCACTGTTCCAGACCGCCACGCGATGCTGCAGAGGCGTGTCAACCAGGACAGTCCTACAACATCCAGAGACTTCAGGTACTCAGGACGGATCTCGTCCACCCCCGGAGCCCTGCAACCAAGGAGCCCATCGACTACCTCAGTGACTTCAGCCCGGGTGATAGGCGGGTCCGCCCCGAAGTCCCCAGTCTCTGCTTCCTCCTCGGAAGACGTGACGGCAGGATTGAGGAGATCCTCAAAGTATTCCTTCCACCGTCCGACAACATCCCCAGTCGACGTCAACAGCTCCCCACCCGCACCGTAAACAGTGTTGGTGAAGCACTGCTTCCCCCTCCTGAGGCGCCGAACGGTTTGCCAGAATTTCCTTTTTATTTTATTTTTATTCCAACCTATAAATGTCCAGTGGCAGTACAGATTGTTCTCTTCCCAAATTACTATTTAATTATGGATTCATTATTAACAAGACGTGTACTTTCACTTTCATTCTGAGCTACATAGCTTATGATATCAAATTCCATGTTTGTGCAAACCTACAATAAAAACGTTCTGCATAGTGTGGTTAATGTACATTGAACCTCGAGATAATGTTTCATCAGGAGAGGCTGTACAGTAAATCACATTAAGATAACCACTTGACCTTTGTGCTTCTTCCTCCAGGATTTGCTCAGGGACCCACCATTCAGTCCAAGACTAAAGGCATCCGGATGTGGTGTCTTCCTCATCCTTTAAAGGCTGACCACACTCTGGTGCTGCTGGACACAAAGGGACTAGGGGACGTAGAGAAGGTGAGGGGGGGGAAACTGACAGTTTGTTCTTGTCATCTCTACACACATTGTCATACTAAACTATTAACAATAAATCCCCATATAAAAGTGGAGTATTCTTAATCATAGTAATTCGAATCACTGTTATTGTGTCCCCTTTTTGTTTCCAGGGCGATGATAAGAACGACAACTGGATCTTCTCCCTTGCTGTCCTCCTCAGCAGCACTCTGGTGTACAACAGCATGATAAACATCGACAACAAAGCCTTGGAGCCTCTACCTCCCCTCCACCTGCCTCTACCTCCCCTCCACCTGCCTCTACCTCCCCTCCACCTGCCTCTACCTCCCCTCCACCTGCCTCTACCTCCCCTCCACCTGCCTCTACCTCCCCTCCACCTGCCTCTACCTCCTCTCCACCTGCCTCTACCTCCACCTGCCTCTACCTCCACCTGCCTCTACCTCCACCTGTCTCTACCTCCCCTCCACCTGCCTCTACCTCCCCTCCACCTGCCTCTGCCTCTACCACTCCTCCACCTGTCTCCACCTGCCTCACTTCCTCACCTTCAGCTGAGCTTGGATGACTGAGTTTCCTTCTTATCCCCCCCCCCCCCCCCCCCCCCCCCCCAGGTGATTCCCGGTACCCCCTGCTGGGACAGCCCCTCCAGTACAACCCCCAGGTCCGGCCCCCCCTTCTCTACGCCCCCCCCATGGTCCCCAATCACCAGGTGAGTCGCCGCAGAACAGCCTCAGAACAGAACAGCCTCAGAACAGAACAGCCTCAGAACAGCCTCAGAACCGAACAGCCACAGAACAGAACAGCCTCAGAACAGAACAGCCTCAGAACAGAACAGCCACAGAACAGAACAGCCTCAGAACAGAACAGTCACAGAACAGAACAGCCTCAGAACAGAACAGCCACAGAACAGAACAGCCACAGAACAGAACAGCCACAGAACAGAACAGCCACAGAACAGAACAGCCACAGAACAGAACAGTCACAGAACAGAACAGCCACAGAACAGAACAGCCACAGAACAGAACAGCCTCAGAACAGAACAGCCACAGAACAGAACAGGCACTTCACCCTATTTGTCTCTGGGGGAAAGTCCCTGTACTTGCTGTAAGACCCTCTGGATAAGCATGTTTGCTAAATGACTAAATGTAAATGAATGGTATACTGGATTGACCGGTAAATCGAGAGTTTCGCCTTGCGGCTCAGCTCCTTCTTCACCACGACAGTCCGGTACAGAGACTGCATCACTGCAGACGCTGCACCGATCCGCCTGTCAATCTCACGTTCCGTCCTTCCGTCACTCGTGAACAAGACCCCGAGATACTTGAACTCCTCCACTTGAGGCAAAGGCTCCCCACCCACCCAGAGGGGGCAAGCCACCTTTTTCCGGTCGAGTACCATGGCCTCGGATTTGGAGGTGCTGATCCTCATCCCAGCCGCTTCACACTCGGCATCAAACCGCTCCAGAGCATGCTGGAGGCCCCGGCTCGAGGAAGCAAACAGGACAACATAATCCGCAAACAGCAGAGATGAGATCCCGTGCTCCCCGAACCGGAAACCCTCCGCCCCCTGGGCGCCTAGAAATTCTGTCCATATAAACAATGAACAGAACCGGTGACAAAGGGCAACCCTGGCGGAGTCCAGCATGCACCCGGAACAGGTCTGACCTATTGCCGGCAATGCGAACACAGCTCCTACTTCGGTTGTACAGGGAACGGACGGCCCCTAACAAAGGGCCCCGGACCCCGTACTCCCGAAGTACCCCCCACAGGACACCACGAGGGACACAGTCGAATGCCTTCTCCAGATCCACAAAACACATGTAGACTGGTTGGGCAAACTCCCATGAACCCTCGAGCACCCGGTAGAGGGTGTAGAGCTGGTCCAGTGTTCCGCGGCCAGGACGAAAACCACACTGCTCCTCCTGGATCCGAGGTTCAACTATTGGCCGGATTCTCCTCTCCAGTACCCTGGCGTAGACCTTACCGGGGAGGCTGAGGAGTGTGATTCCTCTGTAATTGGAACACATCCTCCGGTCCCCCTTCTTAAATAGGGGAACCACCACCCCGGTCTGCCAATCCATAGGCACTGTTCCAGACCGCCACGCGATGCTGCAGAGGCGTGTCAACCAGGACAGTCCTACAACATCCAGAGACTTCAGGTACTCAGGACGGATCTCGTCCACCCCCGGAGCCCTGCAACCAAGGAGCCCATCGACTACCTCAGTGACTTCAGCCCGGGTGATAGGCGGGTCCGCCCCGAAGTCCCCAGTCTCTGCTTCCTCCTCGGAAGACGTGACGGCAGGATTGAGGAGATCCTCAAAGTATTCCTTCCACCGTCCGACAACATCCCCAGTCGACGTCAACAGCTCCCCACCCGCACCGTAAACAGTGTTGGTGAAGCACTGCTTCCCCCTCCTGAGGCGCCGAACGGTTTGCCAGAATTTCCTTTTTATTTTATTTTTATTCCAACCTATAAATGTCCAGTGGCAGTACAGATTGTTCTCTTCCCAAATTACTATTTAATTATGGATTCATTATTAACAAGACGTGTACTTTCACTTTCATTCTGAGCTACATAGCTTATGATATCAAATTCCATGTTTGTGCAAACCTACAATAAAAACGTTCTGCATAGTGTGGTTAATGTACATTGAACCTCGAGATAATGTTTCATCAGGAGAGGCTGTACAGTAAATCACATTAAGATAACCACTTGACCTTTGTGCTTCTTCCTCCAGGATTTGCTCAGGGACCCACCATTCAGTCCAAGACTAAAGGCATCCGGATGTGGTGTCTTCCTCATCCTTTAAAGGCTGACCACACTCTGGTGCTGCTGGACACAAAGGGACTAGGGGACGTAGAGAAGGTGAGGGGGGGGAAACTGACAGTTTGTTCTTGTCATCTCTACACACATTGTCATACTAAACTATTAACAATAAATCCCCATATAAAAGTGGAGTATTCTTAATCATAGTAATTCGAATCACTGTTATTGTGTCCCCTTTTTGTTTCCAGGGCGATGATAAGAACGACAACTGGATCTTCTCCCTTGCTGTCCTCCTCAGCAGCACTCTGGTGTACAACAGCATGATAAACATCGACAACAAAGCCTTGGAGCCTCTACCTCCCCTCCACCTGCCTCTACCTCCCCTCCACCTGCCTCTACCTCCCCTCCACCTGCCTCTACCTCCCCTCCACCTGCCTCTACCTCCCCTCCACCTGCCTCTACCTCCCCTCCACCTGCCTCTACCTCCTCTCCACCTGCCTCTACCTCCACCTGCCTCTACCTCCACCTGCCTCTACCTCCACCTGTCTCTACCTCCCCTCCACCTGCCTCTACCTCCCCTCCACCTGCCTCTGCCTCTACCACTCCTCCACCTGTCTCCACCTGCCTCACTTCCTCACCTTCAGCTGAGCTTGGATGACTGAGTTTCCTTCTTATCCCCCCCCCCCCCCCCCCCCCCCCCCAGGTGATTCCCGGTACCCCCTGCTGGGACAGCCCCTCCAGTACAACCCCCAGGTCCGGCCCCCCCTTCTCTACGCCCCCCCCATGGTCCCCAATCACCAGGTGAGTCGCCGCAGAACAGCCTCAGAACAGAACAGCCTCAGAACAGAACAGCCTCAGAACAGCCTCAGAACCGAACAGCCACAGAACAGAACAGCCTCAGAACAGAACAGCCTCAGAACAGAACAGCCACAGAACAGAACAGCCTCAGAACAGAACAGTCACAGAACAGAACAGCCTCAGAACAGAACAGCCACAGAACAGAACAGCCACAGAACAGAACAGCCACAGAACAGAACAGCCACAGAACAGAACAGCCACAGAACAGAACAGTCACAGAACAGAACAGCCACAGAACAGAACAGCCACAGAACAGAACAGCCTCAGAACAGAACAGCCACAGAACAGAACAGGCACTTCACCCTATTTGTCTCTGGGGGAAAGTCCCTGTACTTGCTGTAAGACCCTCTGGATAAGCATGTTTGCTAAATGACTAAATGTAAATGAATGGTATACTGGATGTGATGAATAGATATAATAATATCCTGTACCTGCATTATTACAAGTAATTCTCCCCATTTGCACATTTATACAGAATTTGATCATATGGAGCATAATGTTCACTGTAATTAGAAACATTAACATATATCGTTTTTGTGAAATTTAATTAAGTAAAATACATCTGTGACCAGTCATGATGAGTTTAGCTCAACGGGTTAAGGCGTTGGCTTCATGAACGGAAGGTTGTGAGATCAAGCCCCAGCTGTGGCTATATGATGTTGTGTCCTTGGGCAAGACACGTCACCCTACTTTCCTCAGGGAGAATGTCCCTGTACTTACTGTAAGTCGCTTTGGATAAAAGAGTCTGCTAAATGTTAAATTACCAAATATTTGAAAATAACAATAACATGTGTCCTACTTTATGAAAACACAAGACAATGTATGTTTAAATTCTTTATTCAATGAAAACACCATGACACATTTCCTTATGTTAGTAACATGATTAGATTGGATTGGTTCGAAGGCCTGTTGTGAAAGGAGAGCAGGTATAAAAAAGGTTCTAGGCTTATTTTTTGGACATCAAATCTAGCAGCTCATCTACAGCTGAACTGAACCTGAAGAAAAGGCGGTTTGACTAAAGCGTCTTAAGCAATAAGACACACGAGCGAACGAGCAGAACATGAGACGCAAATGAGAAAACGAGTGACGATTGTAAAAACAGATGTTGCCGCTTTCGTTGTAGCCTTAGTGTTTTTCAGGTGATGGTAATAAACAGCGCCATCGATAGGACGCTTCTAAACTGCAGCAATTCTGCAACGAACCACATGATCCAGACGTTCATGTAAACACTGAATTGCCAGAATCGGCTGAACTTTAACCAAAGTACCGTTACAAAGTGAAATCTGCAGATAACCCACATAAAGACAATGATCCATATTAAGTAAAAGACACTTTCAAAGAACAGTTTGTTAACCACAAACCAGCAACCCTTTCAGTCTAAATAAAAAGTTATAGAATAAACAAATGTATTTGTTAGATGATGAAGTCCTTGAGGAGGTTGGTTTGCTGATTGGTTGGTCGCTATGGATTTAGGAAGAAGGGATTATGGGTGGAGGAGGAAGAGGAGAGGGCAGATAGAGAGGAGGAGGAGAGAAGAGATGTAGAAGAAGAGTACACGTCAGAAGTGGGTGGAGTGGAGAGAGAGTATGGTGGAGAGGAAGAGAGAGGAGAACAAGGGGATGGGTGGTGTGAGGGGGACTGTTGGAGGGGATGACGTAGGGGAGAGGCGATGGGTCGATGATCCCCTTTTCCTTCACTCATCCCCCTTCATGTTCATCTGCGCCTGCATCTTAGTTATCATCTCCTGCATGCGCCTCAACTGCAGAGAGACAAAGAGGAGAGACAGAGAGTGGGAGAGAGATAGCCAGAACAAGAGAGAGACACAGAGAGACAAAAGAGAAAAAATAAAGAGAGAGAGAGAGTGAGAGAGAAAAAATAAGTTGGTTATATGCCGTTTCAGGTCATGAGAATAGTTACTTTGAACATCAGCACCTAAACCTTTTGGGCAGTACCACCCTCTATTGGTCAAGCAGGACACATGCGTTACAGCTCAAGCGTGTCCCTTGTCGCTTCCACATGATTTTGCCCAAACCGGGATTCGACCTCATGCCTTCTGACTCACACACTACGACAACATTATAAACACTGTTTAAACTAGCTACATCCAACAGACCACTGATTCCTCTTTTGCACTTCTGGTGAGGGGGGGCTCTGGCCGCTCTCAAGCCAACATTGGTTGGTCCACTCCAGACTGGCTGCGGTCATGCGGTGGGACGTGGTCATGTCCACACAGCCTGGCTGCTGGTTTAACCAAGCTGCTTAAGAGTCGGGAATGCAGAAATGCTGGGAGGTGGTAGAGGAGCTCACGGTAACACGCAGGTCAGGTGACGAGGAGTAGGGGAGAGGGTAAAGAGGGGGGGGGGGAGAGAGAGGAAGAGGGGGTGAAACAGAGAGGGCTGGTGGGAGAGAGGAATGGAGGTGGAGAGGGAGAGAGGAAATAGGGAATGGACCACACGCAATCTGAACACAGTGAAGTGAACCTAATCCAGTTCTGCTTCAAAACAGCTTAGTGTGTCCAGTGTAAAGGTTCATCTATGATCTGGAACTTTCTTGTGACTGACCTTTCCTGAGGACAAAAACAGTCAGCCAGTCAGTCAGCCAGCCAGCCCTGGACGACATCCTATAAATCCCTCCCACCAGACCTTTTCCACCAGATAACTAAGCCAGACAGGAAATTATGCTGATGTCACATCCTGTGCCAAGACCTGCATGTTGACCAACAGTCCTGACTGCACAGCACCCCTGTACATCGCCCCTGGCAACGCAAAGCAGAGCCAATCCAAAGCCGTCAGGAAGTGCGGAGCCGTCCTGCGACAGATCCTGGTGGCGACGGCTGGTTCCCATGGTAAACAATGTAAAGAAAGATGGCGGACGGGAAGGGGGCTGGGAGCTGGTGTGTGCCTCTCCTAACGGTGTGTCAGGATTTATGGAGAGCCTCAGGGGGGATTGAGCGCTCCAGCGGGGAGCGACGCTGCCTGTGTGAGCTGAAGCTTCCTGAATAGGAGCCTCCCCTTCCTGTCTCAGACGCCACACAGGCCGGCCCCTCCTCCAGCAGGGGAACAACCAGAGAAGAAGTCAACGATTGAGTCACCAGATGCTGTTAAGCTGAGAGAGGGTGACGTATTTACTTTGAAGTGTCCATACGACAGCTTATTTGCTCAGTAGTTAGACAGGTAAAAGATAGGTATCACAGCAGAGAGACAGGTGACCCTGTAAGTGGCTGTGAGACAGGTATCACAGCCGGGATACAGGTACAGGCATTCTCACCTCCATCTCCTTCTGCAGGAGGATCTGGTCCTTGTCCACCACATCTTCCTCAACATCCCTGCAGGAGAGGAGATGACAGGAGGGGAAATGAGAGGGGGGAGATGAGAGGAGAGGGGAGAGAGAAGAGAGGAGGGGGAGAGAGAAGAGAGAGGGAAAGAGAAGAGAGGAGGGAGAAGAGAGGAGGGGATAAGAGAGGGAGAAGAGAGGAGGTGAGAAGAGAGGGGGAGAGAGAAGAGAGGGGGGAGAGGGAGAAGAGAGGAGTGAAGGCGAGAGAGAAGGTTTAGCGCTACGACGTTTGAGAGACATGTGGATCTTTGCTGGTGTTTCTGTGTGTGGACAGTATCTCACCTGCCAGCTCTCTTCAGTCTCTCGGAGCGGAAGTTCTCATAGTGGAGGTCCTGGGTCACTTCCTGGAGGTCCTGCATGTGAGTGCTGCAAGACACATGCAGTTCTCTGCTCAAGCACCAGGTGGTAGCAAATGTCAGCTAGGATTCTATCAAGACCATCTACACAGAATGGTGACTTTGTTTCATACTCATACTCACTTTCATACTCATTTCATACTGTCCAAACAATGCCTTAATTAATTCTCGTGGTATCCTTCTACAATCCTCCATTGTTAAATACTTATGTATAGTCTTGCCTAGACTTTAATCTTTATATTGTTCATACTCTGCTTTAGTTAAGTAGAAGAAGTAGAATAGAACTACTAGACTAGAGTCCTCTGGTGCTCTGGAGTACTAAAGACCCTTACCATATAATATTATGACTCAAAGCCACAAACTACACTACCCACAATTTCCCTCCCATGTTGCTGTGGTGACTCACACAAGCATGGTGCGCAGCTTGAGGAAGTCATTGTGTTCAGGGTTCTCCACCTCGACCACGCCCCACGGATACAGGCGACCACGAATCTTCTTCCCTTTGACTTCGATCAGCTGGTTGGAGCCAATCACAGCAAACGGAATGCTAGCCTGGAAGGAGGGAGGGGGAGTAAGATAAAGTGAGGAAGGAAGGGAGGGGTGTGGGAGGAGAGGAGAGAGCAGAGAGAGGACAAGATGACTTTGGTCATTCCCTGCTCAGGACCAGAGCGGTTGCAGAGGAAGTCGTTTGGCAGCACAGGCCGATGTTCGCCCCTCCCCCGCGCTCCTGGACGGGGTGGAGCCTCACCTTCAGGACCCTGGTCTGCTCTTTGAACTCCTCATCTTCATCAGAGTCGGCGTCAGGCAGCTGGTAGATCCTGATCCCATGCTCTCCGATCTCATCCAGGATCTGCAACACGCAAACAACAGACTCCATTTATTTCGGTTGCAACGTTGACCTCTGACCCCGTCCCCCGCGGGAGAGAGGGGATGCGCTAGCAGGTGGATGTTGGTGCGGGCATGGCCGGCTCTACCTAATTTAGTGCCCTAGGCGAGATTACTGCGCCTCCAGCGCCCCTCCAGCCGGCCCTGGGTGCGGGGTCACTGTGGTGGAGTCCAACCTCAAAACACATGCTGTCCTCCAAACCCGGCTAATCTCCCTCCCAACCATTTTGCGCGACGCTTCACGAGTTAGGCGGCCATCTTGCGTTCCCCTAGAGCCCCAGTGGCTCTGACTGGCCAAATTACTTTCAAATCTAAACAGGCTGGGAGGGGGAAACGCCCCACAAGACGGTCGTCTGCGAATACCTGGTGCGGTTGGGCTGCTACGGGGCTCTGAGGTTTAATTAAAGTAGCTGTGGGGGTGAGGGTGGGGGGGTGTGGGGGGGTTGAGAGCTGGAAGCAGGGGGTGAAGAGGAGGGTCCACAAAAAAGTTTGAGCACGGGACTGTGTGTGTGTGTGTACGTGCGTGAGTTTAACCATCCCCTCAGCCCCTGCCTTTGTTCTAAGCCCCACCGGGACAGAACCAGGCCTACAAAGGCCTTTCTTTCCCCGGCAGAATCTAAAAAGGACTGTATTTATTATCACTAGACATCAAAGTCAATGCGACAAACTCGCATCACAATGTAGACTTTACGCGAGCCAGGCCCCTTTTCCGAAAATGTCGAGAGCTTGTTTTTCCTCGATTTTGGAGCGACTTTCATGTCACGTCGACAAAGGACAGCGGGGTGTGAGTCAGCCGAGAGTCTGAGAGGTGACTGCAGGTTTCCCTCCAGAACAGCCTGCTGTTTCGGCTCCCTGTTATGGCTGCCCCTTGTTTTCTCAGCCAGCTCGGCTCACAGGGGTGTATGCGATGGGGGTGTGTGTGCGGAGGAGAGGGCATTGTTAGGGACCACATCTCAAAACAAACAGACCCTTAGCGGACGGAGAGGAGAGCGTGACATAAGGCCAGGGTCCTCGCTTCAGGACAACACGCACACACGCGCACACGCACTTACACAGAGACTGGGGCTATTACACACATGCACTTTACACAGGCTTGGGCTATCACACACACACACACTCATGAACTTTACACAGAGACTCGGGCTATCACACACATGCACTTTACACAGACTTGGGCTATCACACACACACACACACACTCATGAACTTTACACAGAGTTTTGGGCTATCACACACATGCACTTTACACAGACTTGGGCTATCACACACACACACACTCATGAACTTTACACAGAGACTCGGGCTATCACACACATGCACTTTACACAGACTTGGGCTATCACACACACACACACTAATGCACTTTACAAAGAGACTCAGGCTATCACACATACACTCATGCAATTTACACAGAGACTCATGCTACCACACACACACTCACGCATTTTACACAGAGACTCATGCTACCACACACACACTCACGCACTTTACACAGAGACTCTCACACACACACAGTCCACTAACATAAGGCCGGATAAGCATCAGTGTGCAGACCAGAGGGTTTTGGGGAAACCTTACAGGGAGAGGAAAATAAACAGATATCTTACACAATGGCAGGAACAAACACACAAATAACTCAACTGCTACATAAAGGCGAAAGAAGAAAAAAATGAAAACAGAGAAAAATGAAAAAATACTGAGAGAACGTGAGAAATGTCTGTGAGGAGAAAGAAAAGAAAACGTGAGAAATTACTGAACCGGCCAGTGTACACTGCAGCAGACACCTAAGATTCAGTTCAGTATATTCCAGTGTACACTGCAGCAGACACCTAAGATTCAGTTCAGTATATTCCAGTGTACACTGCAGCAGACACCTAAGATTCAGTTCAGTATTTTCCAAGAGAGAAACTTGCACTCATACAAAACATACACAATGTTTCCCCTTCAAATTTGAACCACCTTCTAAAACTGGACTCTTGGGAGTTGGCTCAAAGCATCAATGACACATAATGACACACACCTCTCTATTTACTTGCTTGCCCAGTACAAACCTGATAATTGTTATTTACCTGGGTCTACTTAGGAGCATAACATCCATTACCTTGCTAACCGCAGGTATAATAATAACAGCAACCTAGGTATCTGAAGCACTGCTAACCACACACTGTAAACCCTCGCCTACTTAAGGGGCCACTGGAAGATATTTGGAGACACCACAAATCCAGTTCATCCTGC
This sequence comes from Protosalanx chinensis, assembly GCA_030340685.1. Taxonomy (NCBI): domain Eukaryota; kingdom Metazoa; phylum Chordata; class Actinopteri; order Osmeriformes; family Salangidae; genus Protosalanx; species Protosalanx chinensis. The sequence continues at coordinate 5,223,771 of CM059337.1, forward strand.
TGATGTTGTTGAAGTCTAAAAAAAATTTATTTACTGGGTCGTCATTTTTAGCAGACGCTCTTATACACAGAGCGACTTACAGCAATTACAGGGACATTCCCCCTGAGGCAAGTAGGGTGAAGTGCCTTGCTCAAGGACACAACGTCTTGTTGACATAGCCGGGGTTCGATCCAGGTACCTTCTGATTACTGGCCCAATAAGAGACTTTGCCACATGACTCCCAGTAAAAGCATCCCAGCACACCTGGGGCCTCATGTACAAAGGTTGCGTACGCACAAAAACGTGGCGTACGTCCTTTCCCACGCTCACGTTCAGATGTATCAAACGTGAAATGACCGTGGAAATGTGTGGTGCCCCACGCCAGCTTAATAGCTGTCGTACGCACGTTTCTACAGCTATCGTTCCTTTGGCGTCACTTAGAGGTGATGCTGGGAAACTGTTAATAATGTGAAAACAGTCAAGTGATGTGCCTATCAGAGACACCGTTGTGAACAATTTACACACCCAGGCGTTTGTAATCATATAGGTGAATATAAAAGCATGCGCAATGTGATGAAGAAAATTGTATTAACAATGGCAGCGTTCGCGTTGTTTGAGGACCTTGCAAATGGTGCAATCCGACGTGAGCGAGTTTTTAGGGAACGCGAGGATTTACTTGCAAACAATAACTGGCTCATAAGCCGATTTCGGTTACCAAGGCCAGTGTTACTGGAGTACGCAATTAGCAGCGATAGCCGGTTTCCCTAAGGTTATCGGAGATATTGACTGCACACACATTGCTATAAAAGCGCCATCACAGGATTAATTTGTTTATGTTAACAGAAAACATTTTAATTCCATTAATGTTCAAATCATATGTGATGCGCAAATGCAGTTAACTAAAATAGTGGCAAGGTGGCCTGGCTCAACGCATGACTCATTCATTCTGACTAACAGCATGGTTGGGAACAGGCTGGAGGCTGGCGCGGTGCGCGATGGGTGGCTATGGGTGCGTAAATAGTTTATTCGTTTAATTGTCTATGTTAACCAGCGAAATGCACATTTGGGCAGGTGCGCATTCAAATGTTTAGTTTATTGAAATTAGAGCTACAAAGCTTTCTATCAAGCCCGATTGACTCATTTATTCCCTCTACTCATTTAGATTTATCTGATCGGACCAAGAGGGAAATTAGATAAACCTTTATTTGTCCTCCAGAGGGTGGAAATCTCAGGTCCAGGGCCTATTTACATTGATTTGAATATTTAAATGGAGGCGTGGACAGGGAGGAGTTCGGCACTTCTGCATGTGCGCTCAATTCCACGTTGATTGTGATGTACAAAAGAAACGTGCTTGGATCCATGCCTACGCACACTTTGATACATCTGAATTTATTTGTGCGTACGACAGTTTCTGGGTTTTGGCGTACGCCAAGTTTCAGTAGGAAATCCACGCAAGTCTTTGTACATGAGGCCCCAGATCTCTCTAACTGCATATGGATTCACCTACCTTTTCTAATCTTTTACCTCACACCCTTACCCTTGTGTGCTTTTGCAAGACTGTGTGCCGTTGCTGCGAAGGAGTTTCCCCCGGGATGAATAAAGTAATCTGAATCTGAGGTATTCTCTCCCACCTCCTTTCTCCCTCCATCTCTCCTTCCCTCAATGTCTCTTCCCTTCTGCTTTGACCACAGGTAGAGTGATGGAACCATTAGATTAAGAAATGGCACCAAATCGGAGATGGTTCTCCAGAGTGTCTGAGAAGAAACAATCGGCCACCGGTCACCCCACCCCTCCTGCACAGGCATCTTCCTCTCCTCCTTCCAGAAAGCTGTTTATGTTGGCACACACACGTTGGCACAGGGAGGCCATTTTGATTTAATGACTATCCTGTTCCGCTTGGAGTTTCCAGAACCAGACTCCCTCCTTCCATTTCAACATTTCACCTTGTTCGTCCTCTCCCATCTCCCTCCCTCCATCCCCCTCTCTCTCCTTCCCTCCTCTCTCTGTGTAATGTTATGGTTGGCGATGAGCGTTGTGCCCGACCTATCAGGAGGTAACAAAGGCTGCCGCTCCGTGTCTCGGCGCTAATCAGGACAGGAAGTGGAAGACAGAGATGCAGGGCTGGGATGTGCTGAGGCCCCAGCTGACGTGATGGCATGTTTGCGGAGGGGAGTGTGGGGGGGGGGCGGGATAAGAGTGGAGAGGAGTGGGGTGTGGAGAGGGGAGGAGGGAGGAGGAGTCCGAGAGGGGGTCAGTCAAGGGGAGCGACGGTTTAGAAAGCAAAACACAAACACAGATTAAGGGAATTACATCACCGAGCGTGGAAAACAAATACTTTCAACATCAGCAAACTAATTTTGTGGTTAAGGAAGACATGATGTTGTTCCAGGCCTTCCAGATATAGCACAGCTGTCACATGGGCAGCCTCTGTAACAGCAGCCGTTGGTAGAATGGTGTTGGTGTAACCTCACCACTCCACCTAAGACGCTGGACCAGGGACCCACGACCGCCCCCACCCCGACCCGCTAACATCAGGTCCGGTAACACCAGAGCCAGACCAGGTCCAATCAGGACCAGCCACTTTGGGTCTAGTCCCACATACTCACAAACACATACATCCAGTTTCTCTACATTTCCCACCTGTTGCCAGACCATCTGTACAGCCAAGTTTGTTTATTTGACCTGACATTGTATGAGTCTGTACAAAGCTACAATTCCACCAGGGAACAATACTTGGAAGTAAAAAAATTGCCCAGAAGCAACAATGTGCAGCCCAAAGACCTCACCACTGCAGAAACAATGATGAGACATCTTGACAGTGTCGAGCACCGAAGGAGGGTCGAGGTAGGAGGAGCATGGAGCTGATGCTGGGAAAACATGTAGGCAACCAGGCTACATAGACTTACCCTACAAACCAGGCTACCTAGACTAGTAGCTACAAACCAGGCTACCTAGACTAGCCCTACAAACCACAAATAAGGCTACCAAGACTAGCCCTACAAACCAGGCTACCTAGACTGGCCCTACAAACCAGGCTATATAGACTATCCCTAAAAACCAGGCTACATAGACTGGCATACACTGTGTGCACAATTATTAGGCAAGTGAGTATTTTGATCATATCATCATTGAATGCATATTTTCCAACTCCAAGCATTATAAACTTGAATTCTTAATGGATTTAAATTTATCAGTTATTTTTTTTGTAATTAGGAAGGGTGTATTTGTGTAATTAGAGAGGGTGTGGCCTAAGAGGATCAACACACTATACCAAGGTGTGCATGATTATTAGGTTGCTTGACTTGTCAGGCAAAATTGGTCAAAAAAGATTTAACTGACACTGAAATGTCAAGTCTTTCAGAGGGAGGCAGTACTCTTGAAATTGCTAAGATATTGGGGCGTGACCACAAAACCATCAAATGTTTTGTTGCAAATAGTCAACAGGGACGCAAGAAAGGTGTTGAGAAAAAAATATGCAGCCTAACTGTAAAGGATTTAAATTTAGATGTATTCATTTAGCAGATGCCTTTTTGAGAACAATCAAACGTGAAGCTACCATAAGCTACCATTATACTCCAGTGGGGTCATATTCCAGAATTGCAACCTACCAGGAGTACCCAGAAGTACAAGGTGTTCAGTGCTCAGAGACATGACCAAGGTAAGGAAGTCTGAAACTCGACCACCACTGAACAAGACACAGAAATGGAAACGCCATGACTGGGCAAAGAACTCTCTGAAGACAGATTTTTCAAAGGTTTAATGGACCAATGAGATGAGGATGACTCTTGACGAACCAGATAAATGGGCTGGATCAGTAACGGCCAAAGAGCTCCACAGATGCCAGCAAGGGGAAGGAGGGATACTGGTATGGGCTGGTATTATTAAAGATGAACTAGTTGGATCTTTTCAGGTTGAACATGGACTCAAACTAAATTCGAAAACATACTGCCAGTTTTTAGAAGATGGTAGTACAGGAAAAGATCTACATCTTTCAAAAAGACCATGATTTGTTTTAATGCAGGACAATGCTCCAATGCTCCATCACATGCATCAAAGTACTCCACTGTGTGGCTAGCCAGGCCTTAAAGACGAAAGAATAATGACATGACCCCCTTTATTACATGACCTAAACCCTATTGAGCCTTCTTAAGTGGGAGATTTAAGGTGAGGCTCTGGGTGCTGCTGCAGAAAATCGTCAACAGATCAAGAAACTGACAGACTCCATGAATGAAAGGCTTATTACTGTTGTTGAAAATAAGGTTCAATAACAGGGCTAATAAGGGCTATATTTGTCACCCCAAAAAGTTTTTATGTCAGAAATGTTTATTTGTAAATTTTTTGTTTGTTTATTATTCCCACTCTAACAGATGGAAATAAAGATGTGAGTTGGAAAGTTTTTTATTTAGTTTTGCATAATAATTGTTCACACAAATAATTGCTCAATAATTGTGCGCACATAGATATTCTTGTAAAAAAGCCGTAAAAAAAAGCTTGTAAAAAATGCAGTTTTGAGGTTTAGTGACATTTTGAATTGGCCCGAAAGCACTGTAGTAATAAAACGAATCCTCAAAAATACAACTTGCCTAATAATTGTGCACACGATGTAGACTACCCCTACAAACTACAGTAGTTTACATAGACCATACAGTAACGTAAAGACTACAGAGAATATGCTCCTTGTTCCAGTCTTTTAACTGGTCCCCACAACAAAACAGACTGAAGACTATATGTGTTCCCCTAAAGACCCAGAGGGCCAAATGAGAGTGTCTTTACAGGAAATATATTTACCCCCCTCCTCACCCTGCAGGGGTCTCTGGGGTCACAGAGCACGGATAATACCCACCCGGAGGGGGCCAGGATGAGGGAATTATACCCCCATACCGAGCACCACATACACACACACAAGTCCAGAGACACAGGGACAAACACACACAAAGAAAAGACACACATGTACCTCAGCGTCTAACGGGCGTAAGCTGGCCTCAGAAAGACAGCAGGAGATAGATGAGAAAGTGTGTGTGTGTTAGTCAATGTGTATAGGGTGAATCACATTTGAGAGACAAGCAAGGGCTTCCAACCCACACTCTGAGCCCTGTCTTGCACCTGGCGCAATTGACTTGCACCGACGCATGTATCATTGCTATTGTGCACTCGACGCACAGCAGATTTTTCCATCCACAGATGCATGTCGGTAAATTATGGAATGAACTTTCTCTCCGAGGGCCGGTTCGACACAAAACGTTCACTGGTGCTATTTTGCAGTTTCAAGAAGACCATTCTGCCACTGACCAAGAAAAGAGTGGCTAAAAGACAGTGGTGCGTTATTCAAAAGTTATTTAGCCAGACGTGGCAATACTGTATGAGTGTACAACGTGCATGCTCTTTGCTCCTCTAATCTAAACAGACGCAGCGGTTCCCTTTCCTGCAAACATGATTACAAGGAAAAATATTACCAAACGTGGGAAATCATTGTGATATTTGAAAACGTACCAATTTTTTACAACTTCACAATGCATAAATTTAGTGCACACATTTACTCACATTTTAGCTAAGGTTTCAAATATCACAATTATTTCCCAAATATCTCATTGATTCCTCAGGATAGTTGCAATAGGGTTGCCAATAGTGGAAACAACTATGGCAAGTTGGTCCCACGCCTGTTTAACCGAAGATAACTTGGGTGGATTTCTCCCATCCCTGTACAGTGTGACATCTCTTTCTTTTATGGCTCTAACGAGGACGTCGGTCTCCTTGGCTGTGAAGTGTTCTTGACAGGGCCGTGCAGAGACCTCTAAAGTAGCAGGTGCTCAATGTCAAAAAGGGGCGTTGAAAAGATTGAAACGAATGGATCTGGACGTATAGTTTCAAGGTGAAATAGATGTCTTGGTTTAAATCTTTTCTTCATCAGGACCAATGTCCTAAATGACTGAGAACATTGTACAGAAAGCGTTTGTATTATTTGTTATATTGTCACCATTTTTGAGACAGTGTTAACCTGGCTCAAAGGCAGAGGCTGTCCACAGTTGGGTCTCCAAACATAGACATATTCAGTGGTAGACATTATATAGGGACTTGAATATGTAATAATTATCTTCAGCCTTCGAGCGTAAAATAGTGTTTTGAGCTTTATGTAAAATGAATGTTAAACCTTTTCTAGTGTAGGTGAGGTCTTTATTATGTATGGCTGCGAATTGTTGACTAGGAAAGCAGAAACAAAAGCCCTCCACTGCAGACCGATATGCAATAACTTAGATTAAGAGTGGGAAGAAATGCAAGGTTAATTTAACTTTTACCGGTAAACGTGGATGCGGAGCTCTAACCTGCGCAGCCCATCATCAACCAGACAAGAGGAATAATTTAAAAAGCTGAACGGCACGTGCCTGGTTTTTGATGTGCGCCTGACAAATTCACCATAATCTTAACCCGTCATGGAACAAGCGCTTCTGCTTCTAAGAGAATGTGAGCTGACACTGATTGGTTTATTGCCCCTTACGCCAAAACCACACCTGTGACTAATTTAGCCACTTCAGACCAACACATTTTTGCTTTGTGCCGGGTGGAAGACTAATTTATCCCGCCTGTATAATAGCAATAGCTCCCGAGTCCTGGTGTTCAAAGATACTTGGCGCTTTGAACTTGACACTTGCGTTTCAGATAGTGTAAATAGGGCCCTCTAGGTCAAACAGTGTTACAGTGTCCATGTTCACACAGGGGGCAGAACAGTGATTCCTTACCACCATGGCTACACCAAAGGACCTCGCATGAGGCACTTGGAGCTGGACCTAGCATACAGTAGCAGAGGTAGCGAGAAGCCAAGCTGGGATGGTAGAAATTTCTAGCTGCATGGTTTTCTCCCTCCAGAGCCTGAGAGAGGCCCCTGTTTAAGTCAGACCAGAGCACTCTCCTGTTCCATCTGTGTGTGTGTAACACTCATTTTCTCCAGGGGGAAACGAGTATTTATTGTTCTAATCTGTTCAGAAGCGTAGGGTAAGACTTGGCACAATCACTGGGCAGGAGGCAGATAAATAAATAACCCTGCAGAAGCCTGCGTGTTTGAGACACTGTCAGGAAAGAGAATGCGTATCGTAAGCACGTCCGGATACACACACGTGCACGTGCTGTACGTGCACACACCCCTTGGACACACACAAGCGTGCTTACCTGCACGCAAACATGTGCTTTGGGACAGACACACACTTGAACCCACACAAACACACACACACTGGGAGGATGAGGTTGTAGTCGTTGGATTTTTACCAAGACCGTTACCAAGCGGCAGCCTGAGCCAGCATGAGTGTAGTGGATGCTAACTGTTCAAACTTTTAATCAACTCGACCCTCGACCATCTATACAGCTAGTGCCCACTTTGTACTTCATGTTATTTGTAATTTTATGTTATTGTATCTCATTTGTATTGTATTTTACATTATATTTTTTGTATCCTGTTTTATTATTATGCCGCATATACTGTATGTTCTATCTGCCATAGTGAATTCTGGGTTTGTCTTGCATAGCGATTAAAATAGATTCTGATTCCTATTGTTTTCCTCTCTCTGTTAGCCATCAGCTAGCTGAGCAATTGTGGAGCTTGTGTTTATCCACTTGTGAACAAAGTGGAGGATGAAGAGAGATGGCATGCAAATGACTCGTACAGAAGGGGGAAAGAGGAAAGAGAGGGGGGGGAGAGGGGGGGCATGGGGAGGGGGGAAGGAGAAAGAGAAAGGAGAGAGCTGATCAATTGTTCTTCTCCTTAGCGATGCGAGAACACAACTGGACCGGGGTCCCCCTGGCCCTGCTGACCTCCGACCTATAGGAGGGGACCTGCAGCAGGAGGCCACAAATCCCCCTACACACAAACACACACACAATAATCCCACCGAAACTTGTCTTCAAATGTACCCTCCTTCTCTGTGAGTGCCCCCTTCAGACAACCCCGTCAGGACCGCTAGTTGATGACATCATCTTCGTAACCTCTCCCCTGTGACTGCTTTATGAGCAGGACATATTGTGCAGCCAAACCCCCTGTGTCTGGAACCCTGCAGTCATATCCTGCAAGGCTTTGTCAATGTTCCCCTTTTCCTTCATGGTGGTGCTACACGAGTCAGAACCTGAGGAGGGTGACCATACACAGGAGTCTATTACCTAGCACGGTTTCACTTTATTAGTCTCACTGTCTGACAGAGTTCCAGTCAAAACCAGTTTCGAGTGAGTGTGTGTGTGTGTGTGTGCCCGTGCTGGGTAGACTCAGATAACGAGTGAAGCAGGGCGGAGGTGCTTTAAGAGTAAGCCCCGTACAGGATATGACTGCGGGGTCCAGACACAGGGGATCAGCTGTACAATCCACCCTGCTCAGGACAACTTATGAGCTCCAGAACCCTGGCCTCTCAGCATGGGACCCTTGACTTCAGAGAAACAATTAAAAGAGGAGGGAGACACAGGTGGAGATGGGGGGTGGGGGGGAATGCAGTGAAGAGATAAGAGAAAGTGTGTGGGACAAGTCAAGGAAGAGAAAGTGAGCGAGCAAAGAAGAGAGAGAGAGAAAGAGAGAGAGAGGGGGATGGGGGTGGAGACCAGTAGCACCAGAAGCTCGTTCTGTAGCCGATAAGGCAGAAGTATGCAGGTTCTGAAGACTGCGATTCGTCACTGGAGTAGCCCCCACACATTACAGGAAGCCTATATTGTTCTGGACAAGCTGTTTCCCCCTAATAATACCACAAGGGCCATGAGGAGCCAGGGGGGGCGAGGGAATGTGGTGAGAAACAAACGATCCTAGACCAGTGAGAAAGTGCCAAGTGAAAAAACAAATAAACTAATAAATATCGGAGTTGAACAACAATGAAGGTCATTAATCATTCCGTAGTGGCAGGCAGTCTGGCAGTTCTCTTGAAGCTTTGAACAAGCTGAGAGGAGAGGCTGGGAGAGTAGCTATTCCTGCTCTGTAGCTAGCTAGTCCTGGTCTATAGCTAGCTAGTCCTGGTGTGTAGCTAGCTAGTCCTGGTCTATAGCTAGCTAGTCCTGGTGTGTAGCTAGCTAGTCCTGGTTTATAGCTAGCTAGTCCTGGTCTGTAGCTAGCTAGTCCTGGTGTGTAGCTAGTTAGTCCTGGTACGTAGCTAGCTAGTCCTGGTTTGTAGCTAGCTAGTCCTGGTTTGTAGCTAGCTAGCCCTGGTGTGTAGCTAGCAGGTCCTGGTGTGTATCTTGCTAGTCCTGGTCTGTAGCTAGCTAGTCCTGGTGTGTAGCTAGCTAATCCTGGTCTGTAGCTAGCTAGTCCTTATGTATAGCTAGATAGTCCTGGTTTGTAGCTAGCTAGTCCTGATGTGTAGCTGGCTAGTCTTGGTCTGTAGCTAGCTAGCCCTGGTGTATAGCTAGGCTAGTCCTGGTGTGTAGCTAGGCCAGTCCTGGTGTGTAGCTACCTAGTCCTGGTGTGTAGCTAGTTAGTCCTGGTGTGTAGCTACTTAGTCCTGGTGTGTAGTTAGTTATTCCTGGTGTGTAGCTAGGCTAGTCTTGGTGTGTAGCTAGTTAGTCCTGATGTGTAGCTAGTTTGTCCTGGTGTATTCAGATTCAGATTCAGATTACTTTATTGATCCCGAGGGAAACTCCTTCGTATCAACGGCACACAGTCTCGCAAAGCACATAGCACTATAGCTAGGCTAGTCCTGGTCTGTATCTAGCTAATCACAGTCTGTAGTTTCTCCTGGTCTGTAGCAAGTCAAGGTCTACTGCTAGTTCTGATCTTTAGCTAGTCTACACTTTGGTCATTCAAAATTGTAGCTAGTTTGGTCTGTAGCTTCTAGAAGAGGCTGAAATGCAGCAAAAGCTGTTAGCACGTACACCATAACAACCAATCAGAATGCATAGGCTGTTCTTGGCTAACTGGGCCTCAGTACACCACTGTGAGGCGGGGTCAACACTAATTGGGTTGGGAAGATTACAAACACAGAGAAGAACTTCCTAGTACTGCCTACAGGGCCATGTTCCTAGAATGCAGGCCTTTTAGGTAAACACTGCCACACCACATCTAAATATGGGGCTGTGTTTGACTGTTATTACTTGGACATCCTGTCGATAATGACCAACTCATTTACTTCAATTAGGCCGTCCATGGTGTATCTGAATGTGTGTGTGTGTTTGTGTGGGTATAGCTAGTCCTACTCTGTGGCCATCTTGGTCTGTAGCTAGTAGCTAGTCTAGGTTGTTAGTCCTGGTTGTAGCTAGTCCTAGTCTTCAGCTTGCTGGGTATGTACCCAGTCCAGGTTGTAGCTAGTCCTGGTTGTAACTAGACCTGGTCTGTAGCTAGTCTAGGTTGTAGTTAGTCCTGGTTGTAGTTAGTCCTAGACTGTGGCTTGCTTGGTCTGTAACTAGTCCAGGTTGTAGCCAGTCCTGGTCTGTAGCTAGTTCTGGTCTGTGTCAAGCTTGGTCAGTAGCTAGTCCATGTTGTAGCTAGTCTAGGTTGTAGCTCACCTGGTCTGTAACAAAATCCTACCAGTTGTCCCAACGGACAATATTCCTCGAATGCGGCCGTTTTAAACCCCCCAACGCTGTGATTGGCTGTTATTACTTCTACTTCCTGTCAATAATGACTTCTCCAGGAACCAGATACCATTAACCCCAATTAGGCCATCCATGCTTTATCTGAGGGTGTGCGTTTCTGCATGGTAGCGTTTGTGTATGTGCTACATGTGTTTGCGGGCTTGGGGGGGGAAACCATGGGAACCAGTTGTCCAAAGTGTGCAAAATAGAGAAAGGCAGAGCAGGAAAGAGGGGGCCATGATGCTATCTCTGCATTCCTCTTGTTCCCTCTCTCACCCCAGCGTGCCTCGCTCGTCCCCACCCCATGCCCCAACATCAACCCCCACGATAACACAGATGACCACCTCAAGGGGCGAGGTTACCAGTGGGAAAACTACTGTGTACCACGCCAGGCTACGGCTGAAGACTATAGCAGGAAATGTTGCTTTGTTCATCTCAAGGACCAGTGGAACAATAATCAGGTTCGGAACAGGGAACCAGTCCACCCCTGGTACCGCACAGTACCACCAATGCAGTGCCTTGGCAGGGCTGTGGTACCCGGGAAGTGGTTACGGTGGCTGCGTCTCTCTGCAGGACACGCTCTGGAAGGAGGCTCTTCTGTAAAGATGCTCTTTTGTAAAGCTCTCTCTTGTAAGTCACTTTGGATAAAAGCGTCTCCTAAATGAATAAATGTAAAATGTAAATTTATTGTGTGGATCTGGTTACTAAAGCAGACTGTTTCAGAGGTGCTATATCAGCACTGTACACAGACTGTGTGTGAATGTGTGTGTTGATGCGTGGTGTGTATATCTGAATGTGTGTGTTGGTGCGTGGTGTGTGTACCAGGAGATAAAGCAGAGCTACTAGACCCAGGCTAAGCACGCAGGCTGGACCTCCAGAGCTCCATGCCCACTCAGGCCTTCCCCAGTCCCAAGACAGGACTCCCCTCTGAGGGGAGGGGAACAGGCCAGCAGCTCTGAGGTCTGAATGGAGGACAGGTGGGGGGTCTGGAGGAGAACACACAGACCGCTAAAGGATGGGGGGCGGAGGGTTGAGGGGATGTGGCTGAGAGAGGCTGGAAAAGCAAGGGAGGAGATAACCAGAGAGGAGGAGGGGAAGAAAGGAGAGGAGGAGAGAACAAGTTGTGTCACAGAAGCAGGAAATCCTATTTGCACAGCCTCATTCTCCTTTCTGCCCAGCAGGAGTTATCAGCTTAACACATCTCTCCTGGGGGGTGTCTTTGTGTGTACGTGTGTATTGTATGTGTATTTCTGTGTGTGTGTGTGTGTGTGTGTAGACCTGCTGCTTTGGAGAGATGAAAGGGAGGCCAGCCTGAGTAACCTGGCGACAGTTACAAGACAAGTGTGTGTGTGTGTGTGTGTGTGGGAAGGGGGAAACAGACAGCTGGATTGGATCCAGTAGGAAGCATCTGGAAGGAGAGGACACTCTCTTTCTCTCTCTCTCTATGTCTCTCTCTCTCCTGCTTTCAGAGGAGCTGCCTATTGTCTGTATTCTTGCTGCATCACCAAAAACATGCACCTATTATACATCAGCCCGCTCCCACACACACACACACACACCTCCAGTGCGAGGACTCCCACACCGTCACGGATGTCTGACTTTTTCTGTGCCCACGTGGTAGCTTGACGATGGCCTGTGTTATTCTATTGTTCTGTTATACTTTCTAATGAGGACCCCATCTGGGTGGGGAGGGGACGACGATGACATCAGAACAGGTTGTGGTGTCCCCTGTTACCCTGACAACATGCCCTGACACACCGAAGGGGAACTTTATACGGTGTGTCCGTGTGTGTGTGTGGGTGGGGGTGTTTTAGTGTCTTTGTGTCCAGCGTGGGTGCGTGAGGGTGCTGGGGTAGGGGGGAAGGGGGGAGCGTCTTACCCTCCTCTTGAGACGGTCCCTCTCTTTCAGAGTCAGCGTGTCTGCCTTGGCGATCACTGGGACGATGTTCACCTTGCTGTGGATGGCCTTCATGAACTCTACATCCAGAGGCTTTAGACTGGAGGCCAGGGAGACAAAGAGGGTAAAGGTGGATCTGTGTGTGCGTGTGTGTCTGCATGTCTGTGAGTGTGTGTGTGTGTGACGGCTTTCTCACCCGTGTCCAAAGGGGGATATGAAGTAGAAACAGCAATGAACGCGGTTGTCCACTATGTGTCTACGGTTCAGTCCACTCTCATCATGCAGGTAGCGCTCAAACTGCTGGTCTATATACTGGATGATGGTTCTGAAGCTGCAAGTGCACACACACACTGATGAGGCTAAGACAGGAGGCTGTGGACAACCACATTTACCCCAACAACACACACTACACACCGACACACCTTACATTTACTTCAACCCCATATGACTGGCCTCTAAAGCACAGTTAGAGAGAAAGAGAGACAGATATTAAGAGTTAGAAAGAGGCAGGTAGAGAAAAAAAGACAGGAGACCCAGAAGGGGGGGGGGGTGCATGCAGGCATGTCTGACGAGCAACAGGAAATGGAGACGGAGAAGAGAGGAGGAGACAGAGGAGGGAAGATGCTCAAGGCTTTTAATCGAGCAAAACGCCTCCCACCCTCGCACAACAGAGGAGGGGGAGGGTGGAGGAGAGGAGGAAGGGAGGAGGAGAGTGAAAGGGAGGAAGAGGGGGAGGAGACTAGAGTGCAGGAGTAGAAAAGGTTGAGAGGCAGGGAAGGAAGAAAGAAGGGAGGGAGGGAATCACGGTAGGAAGGAATAACGGAAGGAAGGAAGGAAAGAAGGAAGGAAGGAAGGAAGGAATGAAGGAAGGAAGGAATGAAGGAAGGTATGAAGGAAGGAATGAAGGAAGGAAGGAATGAAGGAATGAAGGAAGGAATGAAGGAAAGAAAGAAAGACGGAAGGAAGGAGAGCGTAAGGAGCACTCAATATTGGAAAAGGAAACAACTTTGATTTGAATGTCTACATTGTATTGGCCAAGCACACACACACACCAGTCCTGGCTGTTGATGGCATCGCCGTATCCAGGGGTGTCGACCACGGTGAGGCGAAGTTTCACTCCTCGCTCCTCAATCTCTACCGTGGACGCCTCAATCTGGACTGTCCTCTCTATCTTTTCTGAGGAGGGAGGGAGGGAGAGGGGGAGGAGGACAGAAAGGAGGCAGAGAAAAAGAGATGAGAGAGGAAGAGAGGAGGGAGGGAGGGAGGGAAGGCAACGTTTCTTGACTTCGTGAAGCGATGAGTCACGTAGAGCCCTGGTACTGAAAACAAGCTTAACTCCTCTATTAAGAGAGCGATGTGGAGAGACGTGGTCAGAGAAGTTTCATAACTTCAACATCAAAACATCTTTACAGTGACTGACTCAGGAGCAGCTTAGAGAGTTAAACCTTGCCTTAGGCCACAATAACCATTGTTTGTCCCTACCTAGACAGCTCCCCCCCCACCCCCACCCACCCTATTGGATACTCTACCCTCCCTAACCTCCCTTTACCCTTCCCCATACATCCTGAACACCCAATGTCCCCAGCCTATCTATATTAAGATCAGATTAGATTCAACTTTATTGTCATTACACAGGTACAAGTACAGGGTACAGAATTAAGCTACTACTACTACCTTTATTTACTCTATACCCCCTACCTACCCTTACATACCGCCTAAATACCTCCTACATACCCCCTACATACCCCTACATGCCCCTGGCCCAGGCAGACCCTCCCTACCTACCCAGAATCCCAGTAGGTGCCCTCCCTGTGTCTTGTAAACAGAAACACACATTCTCAGCATTCTGGATGCTTCACGCTACGCAGGGGACATGGAACCAGACGGGCCTCCTTTATTACAATGTGTGTGTGTGTAGTGTTTGTGTGTGTGTGTGTAAGTGTGTGTGAAATAATGTGTATGCAATTGTTTACCTGCAGCTCCAGGTATGTATCTCTCTGGGTAAAGGTCCGTCAGAAAGAGGCTGTTGATCAGAGTAGATTTGCCCAGTCCAGACTCCCCTGCAAACAGACAGACAGACGGACAGGCAGACAGACAGATAGACAGGCAGACAGACAGCAGTGAGGCATGGATGACGAAAGGTCATCAGATCTTATCTGGGCGTCTTCTGATGACTTGACTCACCGACGACCATGAGGGTGAATTCAAAGCCCTTCTTCACAGACTTCCTGTGGACCTGGTTGGGGAGGTTCGCAAAGCCAACGTAGCCTGCGGCCTCTGGGAACTGAGGGGGCCCCATATACACAGATTAAAAAACACACACAGATTCCAAAACACACAAAGATTCCAAAAAACACACAGATTTCAAAACACACACAGATTCCAAAACACACACAGATTCCAAGACACACGCAGATTCCAAAACACACACAAAATTCAAAACACACACAGATTCCAAGACACACACAGATCCCCAAAACCCACACAGATTCCGAAACACACACAGATTCCAAGACACACACAGATTCCAAAACACACACAGACTTCAAAACACTCACAGATTTCAAAACACACACAGATTCCCGAAACACACAGATTCCAAGACACACACAGATTCCCCAAACACACACAGATTCCGAAACACACACAGACTCAGAAACACACACAGATTCCGAAACACACACAGATTCCGAAACACACACAGACTCCAAAACACACACAGATTCCAAGACACACACAGACTCCCGAAACACAGGCAAAATTAAATAAAATAAAAACAGGCACATACACAGAGACACACACACACAGAAACACACACACACACACACACAGAAACACAGAATCATGTCCTGCACACACAGTGAGAGTCGGAGAGACTGACATGAGTCATTTCCCTCTTCAGCTTGCAGCCATCATACAAGCTAGCGTTCTCTATTGTATGTATGTGAGAGTGTGAGGGTGGGTCGGCGGACCACCGTGTGCACCAATGTGTCTATATACTGTGTGAGTGTGAGTGTGTGTAGAGTGTGTATGGGGGTCTGTGTGTGTGTTTTGATAAATGGGTTCATTAAGATCAAGATGTGGATAAAATGCCAAAAGCCATAAGGCTGTTGATGTAATAGTGGCGTTTATACAGGATATCCTCCCTCTAAGTGCATGGGCTAGGCTAGCATGGTGTGTGTGTATATGTGTGTGTATGTGTGTGTGTGTGTGTGTGTGTGTGAAAGAGAGAGAGTTAGAGTTAGAGAGAGATAGAGAGAAGAGAAACAGCAGGAGAAAGAAGCTCTATGCCATCAGGACCCTCACATCATGTAAGGGACTGATTTGGGGTCGGAATGGGATTCGCTCACCTTCCCTTTCTCTCCAGGCTGAGACATGATGACTGATCCGGGACCCGCTGTTAGAAACAAGACATATGATGCATCAGAACACAAATGCCACTGGGAACACTCTCTCTCCCTCTGTCTCTCATTCTCTCCCTCTGTCTCTCATTCTCGCTCTCTCTGTCTCTCATTCTTGCTCTCACTGTGTCTCTCATTCTCTCTCTCCCTTTGTCTCTCAGTCTCTCTCTCCCTTTGTCTCTCAGTCTCTCTCTCCCTCTGTCTCTTCTTTTCGCTCCATCTGTCATTCCCTCCTCATAGTGAGAGATTAAGAGTGTGTGCATGTGTACATGTGAGATAGCAGAGTAAGAGAGACGCGTAGAGTAGAGTAAGAGAGACGCGTAGAGTAGAGTAACAAGACGCGTGTGTGTGTATCAATCTGAGAGGGTGTGAGGATGTGTGTGTGCATGTGGTCCCAGTCTAAAAGGCCCTGCAGCAGTGTTATCAGGGCTGCTGCCGTCTCACAAACGGAGCGATAAGCATGAGCGGAGGCAAGTGGGCCACACTGACCGGGTCAGAGAGGGGAGAACCGCTCCACTGTTACGCAATCTGAAGACACAAACCAGAACCACCTCAAGGAAGTCCACATTCACACACTCCCTCACCCGCACATTTCAACAGGTGGGTCTTCAACAATCCTGCATGTATTGATCAAAGGAGGTTAGGGTGGCTGAGTGGTTAGGGCGTCGAGCTAGTGACCAGAAGGTTGCCGGTTCGATTCCCGGCTGAGGCAACATGACGTTGTGTCCTTGGGTAAGGCACTTCATCCTACTTGCCTCAGGGGAATGACCTTGTATATGCTGTCGCTCTGGATAAGAGCGTCTGCTAAATGACTAAATGTCATGGTAAATGGTCCTGTATTCGTCTGACAATCCCTCTCTCGCTCGTCCTCTCCCTCTTTATAACACCCCCCCCCCCCCCCCCAACACAAAGACAACACGACTGGAAGCAGGCGGCATAATAGCCGCGTAATAATGAGAGAGACTTAATATACCTGCCTTCTGGGGTTGGTTAATACGCACACTTGCAGAACTCGATGTTGCCTTCCCACACCAACTCTAATTAACAAGCAACACGTAGACTAAAACATGGCTATCGTATTTGACCTGGAGGAGATTAAAAATGGTTTGAGCCTTGAGTGGAAAAATGCCACCTTAGCTAAGCCAAAGTCCCAGCATGTGAGGCGTTTGTACTTGATTTATGAGTTGGATTAAAGCCATGAAGGGGTGGGGGGGATTGGGGTAATTAACTTGTTCTAGACTGGGGAGGGGGTCAACATGGCTATAGCTGAGGACTGTACGTTTACAGTCCCCCCCCCCCCCCCCCCCGTTTACAGTCCCCCCCCCCCCTGCTGGGGTGTTGACCCATTACCCATTCCCCCGCCTGTGTCAGTGCGGCAACGTAGCGCATCCTGTAACGGCGAGAGAACGAGAACAGCGGTAACCCACTGTCTGGCCTGGGACCAGGCTGCTCAAGCAACTGCAGATGAGAAAGAGGATCGGGTTTGGCATGATGACCTTCTACATATATACACACACACTGATTGAAAGGGAGTTCATGGCAGGAATTGACAAAGAAAAGTAGCCTACTGGGGGGAGGGTGGGGGGGATCTGGGGGGGGGGATCTGTGTTGTAATATATGCAAGATAGCCACTGTGTCTAGAACCACATCTAAGAATCGACAATGAAACATGGCACAATAGCCGGAACGAGAGAGCCTTTCAACTGGAAACCAGCGCCGCTCTTCATAACAAACACCCTCTTCAGCCCCCTGGTCGCAGGTAGGGGGATGCTGAGACATATTACATAACTCCTGTGAAGTTGCCCAAAAACATTTAGCAAAATGATTGATCTGGAGGATGTGACACTCCGGGTTCAAGAACCCATCAGATCAGATGTTTGCCCAGAGCATTCATAAGCACACGTTCTGTGTTTGCTCCAAAGCAGTAATTTATTTGAGTTTAGGTAACTTACATGTTGGATGATGCAGGACTACAATAAGTATGTAGGGAGTCAGGTGGCTCAGTGGCTTAAGGTGTTTTCCTCATGATCAGAAGGTTGTGAGATTGATTCCCGGCTGAGGCTATGTGATTTTGTGTCCATGGGCAAGGCACTTCACCCTACTTGCCTCAGAGGAAATGTCCTTGTATGTACTGTAAGTTGCTTTGGAGAAAAGTGTCTGCTAAATGAATATTTATGTATTTATTTATTTATTTACAATAAGCATTGGAGGTACTTGAAGGAGTGTTTAGAAAGTGTATTTGTTTTCTCCCAGAAGCCTCATGTTTATTTCTGGAATGTATATACAGCTTGGGTTGTCAGCGACAGTGGAACATAGGTCCACACCCCGTCTGAGAATAAAAATGTTCCATACCCCGGGGTTCAAACCCATAACCAAATAAGACGGACAAGCTATGAACTGTGGTCATTTTCATAATATTTGAAATAATATAGTGTGTTTTGTTATATCTAACATCACACGAAAGAGGGATTTATCTCTTTTTTTCGCGTTTTCGCAGGCCTACATTGACACTATTTGTTCCATGTCAAACTTCTGGCATGCAACAGTTGGTCTTCCAAGGAGGTTTGAAATATGTTTATGCGAACCCCCTAAAAGAGTAAACATGAACTGACTGTCATTGATAACAGCGGTTGTTAACGACCATTTAAATTCTTACCTGAATATCACTTTTATGTCAAAAAAAAAAAGAAGAATGGATTTGTTTCCCCCTCGTCTGCCTATCCAAGACCAAGGAAGGAAGTCCCGGAAACAAAGTAGAACTCCACCTTCATCCTTGACGCTCGTTCGTTGCCGCAGGCGGGGCGTAGCGTCACTGTTGCCATTACGGCTCGAACGATGTGGACGTCAACCGACCATTTGCATCAGCCGTTTGATCCAATATGGCCGCTGTTGTGTTACAGTTTCTCCCAAAGGAAACATTGTTGCTATTTCTTAAACGTCCAGACAAGCAGGGCGGGATTATACATAATTACACACTGTGAGAAACATTGAACATATTAAGGCTTTAACACAAATGGCGCAAAGATGTTTTAGTAAAAGTTTCAAAGTAAAATAAAACGATAGAACAAATGAAACATGACACATGTAAACTATGTGTAACTATTTACATTTTATTGTTTCCATAGTTGTAAACACATCGCATGTGTTTTCACCGAGACTGACAATCTTGACCCAATATGGTGTAGGGGGTGGTAGTATAATTGAGTTCATTAAACTCTCACTTTGTATGTAATTGACTTTGACATTTTCTTACTGAAAAACAAGTCTATCGTCAGCCCCTCTCCCCTCCCCGGCTCCCCGTCCAGCCTTCCTCACGCCACATAACTGTTCACACACACAATGCGCACTGGACCCGCTTTGTTCATTCTCGTCCAAATTCCCTGCCTTCTCATTGGTGCTTTGAAGATGCGATGGCAACGGATTGGATGAAAGTATTTCCTCCAGCGTTAACACTTGTAGAGCCCCCCCCCAACCCCGACCCCCCCCCCCCCCCCCCCCCCCCCCCCCCTCCTCCTCCCTCCCTCCGTCCCAGCATCCCTGTCCCATTGATATCCATGCAGCAGCACTATTCTTCCAGTTGTTTGTACAATCCGTCAGTCGGTTAACGAAGCCGTATCCACTTGTTCGCTAGCGACAGTGATGAGCGAATAACAAACTACCACGTTTCTGTACAGCTGCAGGTCTAGAGGAGAAACAAGGTTTTGCTAGAGGTTTGCTTTACACACAGGAGGGAACTTTTATTTTGGCCCAAGTTTGTAAACTACATTTATTTCAAGAAGAAGCGAAGATGGTTTCGGCCGGACTGGAGATCTTGGGGCTGGCGCTGTGCGTCTGTGGGTCGCTTCTGGTGATGGTGGCGTGCGGCCTGCCCATGTGGAAGGTGACTGCGTTCATCGAGGCCAACATCGTGGTGTCGCAGACCATCTGGGACGGCCTGTGGATGTCCTGCGTGGTGCAGAGCACGGGCCAGATGCAGTGCAAGGTGCACGACTCCATCCTCGCCCTCACTCACGACCTGCAGGCGGCTCGGGCGCTCACCGTCATCTCCTCGGTGCTGGGTGTGTTGGGGCTCATGATTGTAATCGCCGGGGCACAGTGCACCAACTGCATCCGCGACGAGAACGTCAAGGCCCGGGTGGTGAACGCCGGAGGGGTCGTCTACATCATCAGCGGACTGTTTGTTCTGGTGCCTCTCTGCTGGATGGCCAACAACATAATCTCCGACTTTTACAACCCCCAGTTGCTCTCGTCCCAGAAAAGGGAGATCGGAGCCGCGCTCTACATCGGCTGGGCGGCCACGGCGCTGCTACTGATCGGGGGCTCGCTTCTTTGCTGCTCCTGTCCTTCCAGCGGGAACACGGGCTACTCGGTCAAATACGCCCCACCGACAAAACGGGCCACACCGAACGGAGACTACGACAAACGGAATTATGTGTAGCTGTAACCAGATCCCTTCCAGGGCGACTACAGACTGGGCGTAACTGTGGTTTGTAGTCTTATTAAAAGAACTCTGTTTTTTTTCTCAAAGAAAAGTTTTGTTTTGTTTTATTTGCACTGTCTTTTTTTTTTACTCTGAACTTTGAAATCAGTTGAAGTACATTGCCTGCGCCACGCTGGTCTTTGTAAACAGTGTTGAACAACCTACTCATCTGTTCGGTCTCGGCAGGACTAACGGGTATGGAGACCAAACTGTCTGTGATCACCGTTACAAGAAAGCTGCGTGTGTGTTGGAGCTTATCTGTGGTTGTACGTTTTTTTCTTTTCTAGAAAGTTATTTGGATTCCGAAATGTCTAGAATCGTCAGAAGTTTGTAAGCAAAAAGTAATTGGTTAGGTGCAGTCCAGATGAAGCGAAAATGCAGCATGTAGGGGATTGTTAAAGACATCGATAATAACTCAGTTAAACTGCTGAGTTTGTCTGTTTCACGAGTTGGTGGAATCTTACACGAGCTCCGGGTTGGGAAGAAATATAATTCCTAAAAATGGCATTAATAGACTCAAAAATACGCGCAAAAATTCAACAGTGTGCCGTCTAATATTGGCAGCATCCTAAACGCCAGTTAGTTGAGAGGGTTTACACCTGTTCGACAGACCCAGGCTCAACTAAGCCAGGCTCAACTAAGCTTTTCTTCAGTTTTCCAAATATTATTTGAGCGCCTGCGTACTTTAATTTTGGGATCTATAGACAGTGCCGTATGTTTTTTTCTATAAGTTTGATGTGTAGGAGTAAACTGCTGTTAAAATGTTTTGGTTTTTGTGAATGTTTGATGTTATGATTCATACTTGTATTTGATGCAATATTCTTTATTTTTAAGTCAATTTGTTACATTGAGATTAAACTGACTCTATGGTCTCAAACCTGATCAAGTCTAGTGTTTTTGTTTTTTTTACCATGTTATAGGATAGGCTTCCACAACAAAAAGTCACAGAACAACCAAGTGGATGGTGTTTGGATAATATTCCAGACATGTGCAAATAGGCTGCGCTGCCAGAAGCACCCTGTTCCCAGCGCAGATGCTCTAACCCCCCCACGGAGGGAGAAAGTATTTTGACGAACCATAGAAATCCAGATGACAATGCCCATTCAGCGGCAGTGGAGCTCCGCTGTTCAGCACACAATACCACCCCACCCCCCACCCCACCCCATCCCCCTTTCAAAGCAGCTCTGCCTCAGTCGCGATGCGATGTAGGCGTTCAATTCGGGGAGCAAGGGAGAATTTCGGGAAACTTCTTCCCGCAAGTCATTCCTTTATCTCCCCTTCCCGCCTTTGCATTGAATGAAAATGGTTGTTTGTTGGAAAATAGAGGCAGCCTGTAAATTTGGTGTGTGTGTGTGTGTGTGTAGGGGGGTGGTGTGGTGTGGGGTACATCATACATTAAACTATTTGTTAAACGTTTACCCAGCCATTTCAGATGGCATAATTCATCACAACTGTTCAAAGATTAGCTTGGATTTCCAAAGCTTACATACTTTCACTGGTAAAAAAAAAAGACTCTTAGTGGGTCATATGCCCAACTTAAAAATATTAATTCTACTGACTAGTCACCATGGGCTCAGCAGCGCTGAACTGCAGTTGGAAGATACATTCTTACAGCAGGTTATATGAGTGGGAGTGTGTCTATGAAGATATTGGTGTTTGTTGTGTTGTATTCATGAACGGCTTGGATGGATATTCTATGTGCTCCAGTACATTGTGTTCCTCAGGACCAGACAAGGGTCTGGAGAAGACTGGAAAGGACTGAGCAGGGCTGGACTGGACTGGACTAGGCAGGGCAGGACTGGGATATCGGAGCTCGGATGGGCTGGTCTGGGGGGTAAGGCTGGCACTGGTTCGGTGGGATATGGAGCCTATCCCAAAGGTGAGGCTGACTCTGGGGTCTGGGTGAAGGGAAAGTGGCTTTGGGTGGAGGCAGGGATGTGTCTGGTCTGAGTGGAGGGAAGGCTGTAGAGAAGGCTGACTCTGAGTGGAGGGAGGGCTGACTCTGGGTGGAGGGAGGGATGACTGAGTGGAGGGAGGGCTGACTCTGGGTGGAGGGAGGGATGACTGAGTGGAGGGAGGGCTGACTCTGGGTGGAGGGAGGGCTGACTCTGAGTGGAGGGAGGGCTGACTCTGGGTGGAGGGAGGGCTGACTGAGTGGAGGGAGGGCTGACTCTAAGTGGAGGGAGGGCTGACTCTGGGTGGAGGGAAGGCTGACTCTGGGTGGAGGGAGGGCTGACTCTAAGTGAAGGGAGGGCTGACTCTGGGTGGAGGGAGAGCCGGCTCTGGGTGGAGGGAGGACTGACTCTAAGTGGAGGGAGGGCTGACTCTGGGTGGAGGGAGGGCTGACTCTGGGTGGAGGGAGGGCTGACTCTGGGTGGAGGGAGGGCTGACTCTAAGTGGAGGGAGGGCTGACTCTGGGTGGAGGGAGAGCCGACTCTGGTGCTGTTTCTCTGGATTGGTAGTTCCACACTCTTGTAACTGCCTCAGTGTGACAAAACTTGGGGGTGGGGGTCTTGAGAGTGTGTGTGGTTAAGAATGTGTGAGAGTGGGGTTGGGGGATGCACCTTTAAAAAAAGACCCTCATTCTAGAAAGAAAAGAGGCAAACAGGGCTGAAAACGTCACTCAATAGACTCTTACCATGGCAACCAGTCAAAACCTGTGGTTGCCCCAGTGACAGGGCCCTATAATGTGACGGTATGGATGAGGTTAATAAAGGCCCCCAGCCAACAGACATTCCAACACACATACACACACACGCACACACACACTCTGTAGTGTGAAGAGAGGATTTACTGGTCTGATTCAGCAGTTGTCAGCAGTGAAGTGTACTTTAGTGGAAAACACATATTTCAATGTGTTGCAATGATGTACCCTCCAAATGTTGCCAGGATGAAAACCAACATCATCAGTTCTAAAGACAGGTTCGATAAAGAGATGGAAAAGTTTTCAACATTCGCTTGGGCGGTTTATTATTATTACTTAGCCATTTTGAACCGTCAGGAGGTGTCCATTACATCATTGCGATAGTTGTGTGTGTGCGTGTGTGTTTGGGTCAGGTCAGGTTGGGGGTTTGGGTCAGGTCATCGGCTCTCATGGCTTGACCTTTGAACCTTGACCCTGGTCTGAGTTCCGTAAATTCGGAAGTAATTCCTAGGCACATAATGACGTCATGGGTCAACGAAGTCAGATGGCTCAGCGGGTTAAGGCGTTAAGGTGCCGCATGAGTGGAAGGTTGTGAGTTCGAACCCTGGCTGTGTCTATGTGATGTTGTGTCCTTGGGCAAGGCACTTTACCCTACTTATCTCAGGGAGAATGTCCCTGTACTTACTACTTTACTTGATGGAAGTGTCTTCTAAATGAGTATTTATTTAAGTGTGAAACCCAGTGCATGGACCCTCATAACAGCTGAGATGCTGTCACACACTCACACTCAATCCCTCTCTCTGTCTCTCTTCATTGGAAGCAGCTGCTGGCAGGTGTCTGCTAGGAGGTGAGGCGGGGAATGGGGGGGAGGAGGGGGGTGCGAGTGTTTCCATTTAAATGAAGGATGATGTTTATGTTTCTCTTCCAACGAATCACAGAGAGTGCTACATGAAGGAGCCATTAAATAAGCCTTGCACAAGACTTCACATTTCACTCATCACCTTCATTCCTGAGTACCGTTTTACTCCCGGATGCACTTAGGAATGGCTGCTGGACCTGATGTTAGTTTCCCCCAGGACTATAATGACTCTTATTGAAGGCCTTGTTGCTCTTTTTGCCAAGTTCTAATCGATTTTAAATTATTGTACTGTAATATATTATTATTATTAATTGCCAGGTACACTATTGCAGGTTTGAAATGCATGTAAAATTATTTGTAACTTGTTTAACTGAATGCTTTTGTGTGCTCTTCCCTTGGGCACTGGTTTGATTTACCTTAATGTATGTTTCATAATCTGACAACACGAAATGTTTGGGGCCATCCTGTCATTATCATCAGTGACCGATGCTCTTTTGTAAACCTCTCGCTTGAAAGTCGCTTTGGATAAAAGCGTCTGCTAAATGAATACTTGTAAAATGTAAATGTAGGGAAAGGACTTCAAAGTGCTCAGGGTGGAGAACAATCTACCACTTGCGCGCTCTCGTCCTCCTCCACCCCACACACGCACACACACACACGCTCAGTAAAGACAGAGGCCTGACTGGCAGCTCTCTGCTGAGATGAGGAGGAAAACCTAGAGTTAGAGGAATGTCCAGAGAGATCAGAGCACATTGTTGATTTAACATGGATTTCACAGCTTATGAGGTATCACTGTTTCTCTGTTCCTCTCTCTCTCTCTTTCTCTAACTCTCTCTCTAACTCTCTCTCCCTCTTATTCGCTCCTTCCCTGCCTTTCTCTGTGCGTCTGTGTCTTACAGAGTTAGTTACAGGGTTAGTTACAGACATACTTACAGAGTTACTTACAGAGTTAGTTACTGAGTTAGTTACAGGGTAAGTTACAGAGTAATGTGCAGACTTAGTGACAGAGTTAGGTACAAAGTTGGTGACAGAATCACTAATAGAGATAGCTAGAGCGTTAGTGAAAGAGTTTGGTACAGAGTTAGTGACAGAGTTAGGTACAGAGTTAGTGACAGAGTTAGGTATATGGTTAGTGACAGAGTTAGGTGCAGAGTTAGTGACAGAGTTAGGTATATAGTTAGTGACAGAGTTAGGTGCAGTTAGTGACAGAGTTAAATACAGAGTTAGTGACAAAGTTAGGTGCAGAGTTTGTGACAGAGTTAGGTGCAGAGTTAGTGACAGAGTTAGGTGCAGAATTTGTGACAGAGTTAGGTGCAGAGTTTGTGACAGAGTTAGGTGCAGAGTTAGTGACAGAGTTAGGTGCAGGGTTTGTTCTCAGAGGACCTTGGAGGTCCCAAGCTGTATATGTCTGCTATAAACAGCAGCTGTGGAGACACGCATTTTTTACAAAGGAAACAGTAATCAGCCGCACACAAACAAACAATATGAACACAAGCACTTACCTACACAATCACACATGCGTTTAAACCCTTACATACCTACACCCATACACGCATACACACTCTTAGCATGGGTGCAAACACACAGGATCCGGAGGTTCAATTAGTGCATTGTTTTGACACTAATTGTGTCTTGCAGGAAATTCTGTGGTGCTATTGTGAGCTTCTGCATGTACAGAGAGCAGCTCTGACGAGAGACGTCATTTAGCAGACGCTCTTATCCAGAGCAACTTACAGCAAGTACAGGGACATTCCCCCTGAGGTAAGGAGGGTGAAGTGCCTTTCCCAAGGACACAATGTCATGTTGACACAGCCGGGGTTCGAACCAGGGACTAGCCCGACACTCTAACCGACTGCGTGTTATCCACTAAGACAGAGCGTCAGCCTGCAAGCGCAGCCAGAACACAGGCACGGCTCTAGTAGGAGCAGGGTCAGCGTTTGCGTACACGGCAGTGGGTCTTTCCTGCCGCCTCAGAGCAGGAGAGCGTCTCCGCTGTGGCCTCCTGGGAAGCCGGACTCGGTAACACTGATCAATGTTCCCATCATGTCACACCTAAACCATCACCTCCCCCACCCCCCCCCCCCCCCCCCCCCCCCGCCCCGGACACCCACCTCCAGGTCAGCCCTCTGCTTAAATTTATTCTGAACAGAGGTCAGAGGTACAAACCAAAGAGACTCCACAAAAGAAAGACTTACACAGGAGTCCAGAGGTCGCGGCAAGACGGGGTCCTGGCGGGCCCCTGAGGCTGGCGGGAGCCGTTTGTAGAGGGCCAGGGATGAGGTAGGGCAGGTCCTGTGGTGCCGCCCTCGGGAAAGAACAACTGTGGATGTATTGGGAATACTGTGGGAAGGGAGTTTAGCCTGTATTTGTGAGAGATTTAGCATTTACCTTACAGTTACATTTAGTCATTTAGCAGACGCTCTTGTCCACAGCGTTTTACAGCAAGTACAGGGACATTTCCCCTGAGGCAAGTAGGGTGAAGTGCCTTGCCCAAGGACCCCCAACAACATGTTGGCAGTGCCAAGGTTCGAACTGAGTACCTCCTTCTGATTACCAGCCCAACTCCATAACTGACCGCACCACATGACTCCACATGACAATGTGTTTGGGTGTGGAATATGCGAGAGAGAAACGGTGCGTGTCGAACATGCGTTCGAATGCGGGCATGCGTGCGAGCGAGAGCGCGCCTCGACTGTGACACGGCGACAAGCGGAGAGCACAGTCAGCTGTGAGCCTTTGTCTCTGGCTATGGCTAATCCCATCTGGAATCCGGGGGCTGCTGGAGACAGAGGGAGAGGGCTCCACGGACGTGACTTTAAAAGGAAAGATGGAGAGAGGTGGAACGAAGGGAGGAACGGATGAAGGGAGGAAGGGATGAAGGGCCAGAGGAGAAAACGGAAGAAGCCAGGATGAGGAAAGAGAACGAAAATAGCCGGACATGTAGGGTTAAAGGGAGTGAGGGCGCTTTGATGACGAGAGTGAGAGGAAGAGAGAAGGAAGGATGGGGGGGCTGCGGGGGAGGGGCTTGGGGGGGCTTGGAGGGGGGCTTGGGGGGGTTGGGAGGGGGCTTTGGGGGGGGGGTTGGGGGGAAATAAGGAGTTCGAGGTGGGATGACTGTGTCCATGACCACATGACCGCGTGCCGCGGAGAACACCGGTCACGTCCTGGACACTTCCTTTGCACTTTCTGATTCTTTTCTGGTCACTTCTTGTTCACTTCCTGATTCTTTTCTGGTCACTTTCCGGCATCTTCCAAACAGTGAGCCCAAACACTAGACACTGTCCGGTCAATCGTTTGAAAGAGCGTGAATTAAGTACAGACAGTGACACACACACATTGTTTTTTTCAGGATCTAAGCAGCTTATTAGAAAGCCAGTGAAGAAAAGCCAACATGAGAGTGGGAGGCCCTTATGTCTAACACACACACACTCTCACACACACACACACACACACACACAGGCACAAACAGACAAACACATGTGACTCTCCCTCCAGCTCGTACATGTGTGTGTAGCATGAGTGTTTGAGTGTGCTTGGGTATGTTGGTCTGTGTGACAGTGTATACATTTGTGCATGTATCGTTGGTGTGTGTGTGGTTGCTTGCATGTGTATTGTGTGTGTGGGTGCGCGCGGCATTCCTTCAGGGTAAAGCAGCGTAAAGGCTAGTGGCCCCACACCACTGGAGGTGGGAGGAGGGGATGGAGGGATGGAGGGGAGGAAGGGAGGAACAGTGCAGTGGGTGAAGGGATGTGGGGGGATGCGGCTGAAGAAACCAAATGAGAGGATGAAGATTAACAAGTAATGGAGAGAGAGATAGAGAGAGAGTGACAGAAAGAGAGAGAGAGAGAAAACGAGAGAGGGAAACAGAGATGAAGAAAAAGAGAAATAAAAGAAGAGACAGAAAGAAGGAAAAACCCACTCTGTTGGTACACATTCACTTAGACTTGGTCCACCTCTTGTCTGTAGGTAATAAGCCAGCCCCACCCTGTAATTGCATGCATGTGTTTGTGTGAATGTGTTTGTGTACGTTGTGTGTAGCGTGTGCATTTGTGTATACATGTGGGTGTCTGAATTGTTGTTTGAGCAGAGGATGTAGAAGCATCTAGAAGGGTAAATATAGACATGTACAGCAGTTGTCAGTGTGAGTTCATCTTGTAGTTGACTCTGCTTGGCTCTCATCAGGGAATAGTGGGTTCCTAAGCTGTACCAGTCTCAGTACGTTCTAATGAAAATATACGAAATGAGTCCAATGCAGCCTCATTGCCATCCTAAAACACTGGGTCAATCTGAGAGGGCAGGGGTCTGTTTCTTGGTCTGTCTGAAGGGGGCAGGGGTCTGGTCCTGGGTCAGTCTAAGGGGGGAGGGTCTGGTCCTGGGTCAGTCTGAGGTTGAGAGGTCTAGTTCTGGGTCTCTCTGAGGGGGGAGGGGTCTGGTCTTGGGTCTGTCTGAAGGGGCAGGGGTCTGGGTCAGTTTGAAGGGGCAGGTGTCTGGGTCAGTATGAGAGGGCAGGGGTCTAGTCCTGGGTCAGTCTGAGGGGAGAGGGGCTGGTCCTGGGTCTGTCTGGAGGGGCAGGGGTCTGGTTCTGGGTCAGTTTGAAGGGGCAGGTGTCTGGGTCAGTATGAGGGGGCAGGGGTCTGGTCCTGGGTCAGTCTGAGGGGGGAGGGTTTGGTCATGGGTCAGTCTGAGGGGGCAGGGGTCTGGTCCTGGGTCAGTCTGAGGGGGGAGGGTTTGGTCCTGGGTCAGTCTGAGGGAGCAGGGGTCTGGTCCTGGGTCAGTCTGAAGGGGCAGGGGTCTGGTTCTGGGTCAGTTTGAAGGGGCAGGGGTCTGGTTCTAGGTCAGTCTGAGGGGGCAGGGGTCTGGTTCTGTGTCAGGGTCGTTAGCAGCAGTGTGTTGGTAAACAGACTCTGTTCTGCTGGACATTCCAGCCACAGGAAACAGGATGGACATTGTCATTAGAACAGAGAGCAATAAAAATTAAGTATGACGCAAACATACGAACGCGCACAGCCACACACACACACACACACACACAACCGAATACACCCACCTGACCCTACAAATGTGTTACCAATGCATGCATTTACACACACACCATCTGTGAATTCACCTACTGTACTCCTCTTAAATTCAGGGCGACATGGCGCCTTCCACATTTTGATAATCAGGCTATCTTGTGAACCAACACCCGCCTAACACCCTAACACCCACCTAACACACACCAAACACCCTAACACACACCTAACACCCACCTAACACCCTAACACCCACCTAACACCCTGTCCACATGACGGGTCGCGATCTGGTTCTGATTCAGAGCTTGATCAGAGCCTCAATCGTTCAGCAGAGGGCCACCCCCACCTCATCAACACCTGCCCCCCAACCCCCCTGGCTGGCTGGATAGAGTCCAGAGATGGGAGGGTGGCAGGGAGGAAGGTCTGCTCATGTGTTCTGCTGTGTGGTCACGTTCAGGAGCTGTGCCTCACCTTTGGCCCAGAAATGACAATACAGCATCCAGGAAGGATCTCGCTATTGTGGCATCTTGAATACCGAGCCCTTCAGCTGAACTTTGTATACCTTTCCAGTCCACGAAACGGTCAGCGAGTTCCAGTTCATATGCGTCTTTGAACATTTTTGAGTCATTGTTATAAATCCACCTTACTCTGCAAGTTCAGGTGGCTTAGCGGTTAAGGCGTTAGGCTCATGAGTGGAAAGTTGTGAGTTCAATTCCTGGCTGTGGCTATGTGACG
Source organism: Protosalanx chinensis (assembly GCA_030340685.1). Classification (NCBI taxonomy): domain Eukaryota; kingdom Metazoa; phylum Chordata; class Actinopteri; order Osmeriformes; family Salangidae; genus Protosalanx; species Protosalanx chinensis. The sequence goes on from CM059337.1 coordinate 5,253,305, forward strand.
TTGTGTCCTTGAGCAAAGCATTTCACCCTACTTATCTCAGAGGGGAATGTCCCTGTACTCACTGGAAGTCGCTTTGGATAAAAGAGTCTGCTATATGTAAACGTAAATGACGCACACAACACATTTACAGTATGTACATTTCTGGACAACTGTTCCTTGGATTCCACTCAACCATAACAACTGCAAAGTAAAACACCCCTCTCTACCCCCCATGGAGGGACAGAACCCAGACAACAAAGGCAGGTCAATACAATATCATTTATTATAGATATATGGACACCAACACTCATACAGACAAAAGCACTATTTACACTGGGCTAAAACGTTAAAAAAATTGACACATTCACAAAACAGCTGTACAATATGCACACAGCGTGGGTCGGCACCGTCGTTCCCGCTTCCCCGTCCGCTCAGGGTGGAGCACGTTGCCCAGAAGGTTCCCTGCCAGGTTCACGACAGCAGGGTGACGAGCGCGTCCAGGAACTTGCTCCTGTCCTCCATCTTCAGCTCGATGACTGGAGGCGCAGAAAGAGAGGTCACCACACACACGCTTAACTTTAAACATTTCAAAACACCCCAACCCCCGAAACATAAAAACAAAAGTGACGATAATTGTACAAAAACGCAAATCAGCTCGAAAAACAGACAAACTCGTAAACTCGAGAGTTCCTGTTCATCCGGCTGCCTAACGGCCGGACGCGTCAAGCCTGCCCCCTAGTGCTCAAAGTCAGAATAGGCAGTGAAGAGTTGCCGAGTCAGTTCGGCATCCTTGCCACCCCCCCCCCCCCCCCCAGACTTACTGGACGTGTCAAAGTGGTCGTGTAACGTTCTGGAACCCGTGCTCTCTGCCGCCTTCTCGAACGCCCTGCCAAAGAAACTGCAGAAGAAAAAAAGAGAAAAAGAGAGAGCAAGACAGCAAGAGAGAGAGCCAGTGGAAGAGAGAGCCAGAGAGCCAGTGGAAGAGAGAGCCAGTGGAAGAGAGAGCCAGTGGAAGAGAGAGCCAGTGGAAGAGAGAGCCAGTGGAAGAGAGAGCCAGTGGAAGAGAGAGCCAGTGGAAGAGAGAGCCAGAGAGGTTGGTGAGAGGACCTAAAATGGCTAGCACCTGACGGCTAGCGAAAACGTTTCCTCAGCAGACACGGGGTGGCGGGGTCTCCTCACTTCTTCTTGTCGGAGGTCTCCGACTCCGGAGGGATGCCCAGGACGATGACGGTGCCCTGCTCGACCTTCATGGGGGCCGCTATGATGAGGGGCAGCAGCTTACAGCGTTTGTTCCTGGTCTGGGGAGAGGGGGGTGGTGGAACACCAGGCAGAGGTGTTAGTGACAGATGCAAGACAGGGAAACAGAATGTCTTGTTCTGGTGGTACATCTATCGGCGAGCTGTCAAACACATAGTAGTTTAGGGTGTGACAAGGATGGCTGGAATGATGAGGCTGGAGTGGAGGGGTGGATGTGTAGCCTGTGTGTGTGTGAGAATGAGAGAAGTACGACTCACAGAACGGACGAAGGCTTTGAGCAGGTACTTGCAAAGTAGCGTCAGGGCCATGGGCTTGGAGAACAGTTTAACGTCAGGTGTCCCCTGCGCGCACACACAAGCAAAAACTATGTGACTACAAGATCTGCTACTTTCACACACACACACACAAAATGCTGTTTGTGTCTCACACAGTCAGGCAGACAGACACATTATTACGCAAAAACACATATCTTTCTCGTTCACACACAGTCACACACAGTCACACACAGTCACACACAGTCACACACAGTCACACACAGTCACACACAGTCACACACAGTCACACACAGTCACACACACCTCCATGAGGTAGCAGTAGAGGAAGGGGCCCTGGGACAGTATGAGGTTGGTGCAGATGCAGCTGGCTACCGTCTGCTGGATGGCCATCACCTTCCTCTTAGCCTGCTCAATCCCCAGATGGAGCCCCTCCAGGTGGCTCCTGCAGGGGGGAGAGGGAGGGAAGAGAGACAGACAGAAAGAGAGAGGTAGAGCCACAGAATCTGTTCTTTAAATCACGGTAACATGGTGCTGTATAATACCACTCTCCTTACACATGTTGGGTTCCATTTGGAAGCGTGGACAGTCTTGAGCAATGTGTGATGTGTGTGTATGTGATGCATTGTGCGTGTGTGATGTGTGTACCGAGAGAGGCAGTCTAGGGCTTTGATGAAGTTGTCCCCGGCCCCCAGTTCAGGCTCTGGGCCCTCTAGCAGGGCGGAGGCAGCGTGTACCATGTCGCTGGCCAGGAAGCGGTTCTTAAAACCAAAATGGACGCCGAACGTCTGGATCCGGATGTCCTTCATGCTGGGGGAGATGGAGGAGGAGGAATGACAGGGGAAGAGAGACGGGGAGGAGGAGACGGAGGGAGCAGGAGGGAGATGAAGCTACACATAGACAACATCCAGACTGTTTTGTCTCTACCGTGCTCTAATGAAGATTCCTACCCGTATTTGTTGGAGGACTCCTCTATGACCTCTCGCAGGTTCTCCTTGATGGACATTTCCATGGAGTGGAATTTCTGACGCACCTGCTTTAGAGGGAGCCTGAAAGTAGGGAGGTGGAAGGAGAGGAGGAGGGGGAAGGAAGACACGTTACCTCTCGCCCCCAAACTATTGACCCACTGGTCAGCGACATAAGGACAAACTCTCCCTCTCTCTATCAGTCCACCCCCCACTAGTCCACCCCATGTAGCCTGAACCCCAAAAGCGGTTCCAGGGATCCCACCACATCCCACCCCTCAACTCCCCCATCCTACCCCAGGGGGGTCCCGCCCCCAACCCCTCCCTCGTCCTACCCCATGTCAGCCAGGAACTCCTGCAGCTTCTTCTGACCGTGCATGGACCACAGCTTGAAGCTGCACGAGGTGTAGCAGGAGTTACAGATGCTCTCGTAGAGCGACCAGTGCTGGTAGAGCGTCAGGCGCAGGCTGGGAGCAGAGGTCAAGGGGTTTAAAGGTGGGGAAGTCGAGAGACAGACGCACACAGGCAGTGAGAGTAGAGCCAGAGAGTAGGGTCAAAGGAGTCAGACAGAGTTTAGCCATAGAATAGAGGCAGTGGAGTTAAGAGTGTACAGCCAGAGTAGAGGCAGTGTAGTCAGAAAGTAGAGCCACAGAGTAGATGCAGTGTAGTCAGAGAGAGTAGAGCCACAGAGTAGATGCAGTGTAGTCAGAGAGAGTAGAGCCACAGAGTAGAGGCAGTGGAGTTAGAGAGAGTAGAGCAGGTGTGGCCAATCCTGGTCCTCGAGAGCCACAGTCCTGAAGGTTTTAGATGTTTCCCTGCTCCAGCACACCTGATTCTAATTATGAGGCTTCCACAGAGCTTGATAATGAGCCGGTCATTCCCTGGAGTAGAGCCACAGAGTAGAGGCAGTAGAGCCACATAGTAGAGGCAGTGGAGTCAGAGAGAGTAGAGCCACAGAGCAGATGCAGTTAAGAAAGAGAGATAAGACGCAGTGGAGTCGGAGAGAGTAGAGCCACAGAGCAGAGGCAGTTAAGAAAGAGAGAGTAGAGGCAGTGGAGTCAGAGAGTAGAGCCACAGAGTAGAGGCAGTGGAGTCAGAGAGCAGGAGGTTGGAGAGCTCGGTGTGAAGGATACTCGTACTCGAAGGAGATCCTCATGCAGTCGATGGAGAGGGTGTTCTCCTCGTCCTCGTTGCGGTGGTTGTGACGAGACACGTGGCGCTGCAAGGTGGCGATGTCCGTCACATACTTCATACTGGACACACAGGGACACGTCAGGGCCGTGTGTGTGAGTGTGTGTGTGAGTAAGTGAAAGGATGTTACGTGTTCCAGTGCAGTACAGTTAGAGGCTCTTACTGAGTGATTTTATCGTGAACCCACTGGTCTGTCAGTCCAATGATGGCCCACCTACAGAGGACAGACAGACAGAACTGTAACCAGCACACACACACACACACACCAGTGGCTCTCAGGACACACTCAAACACACACCCCTGCATCTTTGTCTACAGCTATACTCTTCACTCCTAAAAAACCCTCAGCCAGGTTCATCCCCCATCCCCCCCCCCCCTCCCCCAGTTTGAGAGTCACTTCCTGAAACCCTCCTGGGTTTGTCCCCAGTGCTCAGTACTTACCACAGCATGTCCTTGGTGTCTTTGGTCAGCACCCAGGCCAGTTCGAAAACCACCATGGCAGCCTGGGAGACATTTACATTGAGTCATTCAGCAGACGCTCTTATCCAGAGCGATTTACAGTAAGTACAGGGACATTCCCCCCTGATTACTAGCCCGACTGCGCCACACGACTCCCAGGGGGACAACAGAAGATTAGCAGCACCCTGGTGTAGATACGCCGCCAGTCTAACGACCCCCTAAAGCGAGGTTGCCAAATAAGCCAGGCGGAGGTTGGTCCAATTCATTCCCTTACGGCAGTGGTGTCAAACTCGTGCCATCACGGGCCAAGAAAGTGCAGGTTTTCCTGCCAACCAAGCCACTACTCCAGTTGATTTCAATAACAAGTTTGATTTCACTAAGTGGAGAAACTCATTAGTGAAATCAGATGGTGTAGTGGCCTGGTTAACACGAAAACCTGCACCCTCTAGGCTCACGGTGGCACGAGTTTGACAACACTGCCTTAGGGGGAACAGTGCCCCTCTCCCCGGTGAGCCTGTGTGTCTGGTGGACCTGACTGGCGCAGCGGAGAGAAAGAGAGGAAGCAGACCCCGGGAGGTCAAAGGTTAATATGGAGCCTACTCACTGAGGTGCCGTGGTATTCGTACTGCTCGTAGTCGAACAGGATCTCTCGCCTGGGAGGACGGGGAGCATGGAAGGACAACGCCAAACAAAGATCATCAACAACAACGACAGGACTGCACAAGAGTTCAGGCTGATCTCGGTCCGAATCTAAAATGGACGCCACACGAGACATTTGGCTGACTCCCTCTCACCTGCGAGCCTCCCACTCCCTCTTTGCCCTCTGTCGCTCAATCCTCCTCTCCACAGCCCCCTGGAAGACGCAGGTAATGATGATGACCAGAACAGGGAGACCATAACAAAACACGCACTGGCAAATCACAGGAAGTCCCGTCCTCCAAACCCCACACACCAGGATTTGATTGACAGGCCCCACGACCAATCAAGCGTCCCACGAGTTACAAGTGTGCTCCCGCAACCTTTCCGACCTACCTCATCGAACCGCCTCCGTTTCCCAGAGGGCTCGGAGCCGGCTTCACTCTCGTTCCCAGAATCCTCACCGCCCTCCTCCTCTTCCTCGTCCTCACGGAAGATGTCGTCGTACGACGGCACGTCCAGATCGTCGTCCTGCTTGATCAGCAGCTTCACCTGCGGAGAAGGGGGACGTTTTAGGAAAGCGACGACAGGCGCTCCTTTCCATAACCCAGCAGCCGTGACCCCCCTGACCTGGGCGTCGTTGTAAACGTTGACCACGTCCACGGGTCGATGCGTGTCGCAGATGAAGAAGAGCGAGTCTTCGTCGGGCTGGAGGGTCTCGAGCAGGTCCACGTTGGCACCGCAGTTGATCAGGACGAAATAGCGGAACTGAGGAGAGGGAGAGGGGACGGTTTTAGTGACCCCGGCAAGCACCTCGACGTCGACGGCCAGGGGTGGGCCATTCCGGTCCTCGAGGGCCGCTGTCCTGAAGGTTTTAGATGTTTTCCTGCTCCAGCACACCTGATTCTAATGAAGGGTCATTATGAGGCTTCTACAGAACTTAGTAACAACGCCGTTTATTTTAATCAGGTGTGCTAGACCAGGGAAACATCTAAAACCTTCAGGGCAGTGGCCCTCGAGGACCGGAATGGCCCACTCCTGATAGGCGCAACCCTCAAGACAGCTTGTCACAAATCCAAACATCTCCTCCTCTGCGTGTGCCACGGGTATCCAACGACCCGTTCAAAGACAAAAAAAATCTCCGACATGTGGAGCCATGGCAAGCCAGCCGAGCGCAACATAAAAAAACGTGGGACTGGAATTGGAAAAAAGGAGGAATATTTATTATCTTCAGTCCAGATGCATAGATTGTCTCACCTGCTCCTTGTGCTCCATGAAGGCTGTGCACAAGTCCTGCCAACCAGCAACCGGCACCAAGGTGTACTGCACCTGGTCACACTGAAACAGCGCCTGTGGAAAACACGGAGGAAGCTACCGTCATTAACTGGTTTCCAGCTCTCAGAAACGCCAGCCTTAACGTCCAAGGCCAAAAAGCGGTGTTGACCGAGTAGGTTATTGTGGGAATACTAGAATATTTGCCTCATATTTATGCAGCTACAGAATTACGCATTTAGTCTTACTTTCAAGCTATTTGACGTGTTTGGCAGTGCATTGATGACTTGTTACTTAAAGTCCACTATTAATCCTATAAATCATTGTACTCACTTTGAGGTATATTATCAAGATATCAACAACAACAACAGAGTGCCTAAATAATTCTAAAGTGCCATTAAATTCGTCTTAGTCTTTTCTTGAAGGTGAGGAGACAGTCTGTGTTTCTGATGGAGGTGGGGAGTTGATTCCACCATTGGGGAGCCAGACAGGGGAAGAGTTTGTGTTGGGCTCTTGAGAGGGGAGACCAGAGGACCTTACCTGGAGTATTTTACAGGCGCACAGGGCATCGATGTCGGACGCGACCAACAGTGCGACTCTCTGGGAGAATAGATAAGATAAGAAATGAGTTAATTCAAAGACAAGCGCGGAGTAACGAGCATTGACAGTGCTGCTGCTCTGCCGCACACATTATCTCGACACTCGTCCTATTTGGACAGAAAGTGCGCTGACCTGGGTGACAACAACGTCGTAAAACTCCTTTTTAATGTCCGTCACGAACATTTTCAGGACTGTTGAGCAGAAATAAAATAAAAATAAAACTTTCTATGCTATACTTTAGGCAAGCTGGCTGACGACTTAGTTTGCTGTCCGACCTTTTTGTTGCGTTCATTTCCTGATTAGAAATACGGCGCCAAATTCAGCCTTTAGGACAACCAATGGAGCTTTCAGGATTTTGGACCAATGAACGTCAAGGAACCAGTGACATGTTTAATAACCCTTTAGAAGCCAGCACCCATTTATATCATTATTGAGGGTTTTTTTCCAATCGCAACGTTGCATTCTTTTTAGAGGGACAAAATAAACTCAACATATACATTACTGTATGACCTTATTGACATTAAGAATATAAACAATCCATGTAAAATGCGATACTCACCTGTTGGTTTGTTGAAAGATAGGAGAGACCGGGGATGAATGTAACACATTTTGCTGGGTCTCAAACTTTGATACATACTACCCATAACATCCATCCATCCATTATCTTCCGCTTATCCGGGGCCGGGTCGCGGGGGCAGCAGTCTGAGCAGGGAAGCCCAGACTTCCCTCACCGCACACACCTCCTCCAGCTCCTCCGGGGGGATCCCGAGGCGTTCCCAGGCCAGCCGAGAGACATAGTCCCTCCAGCGTGTCCTAGGTCTTCCCCGGGGCCGCCTCCCGGTGGGACATGCCTGGAACACCTCCCGGGGGAGGCGTCCAGGAGGCATCCTAAACAGATGCCCGAGCCACCTCAACTGGCTCCTCTCGACGTGGAGGAGCTCCTCCCGTGTGACCGAGCTCCTCACCCTATCTCTAAGGGAGCGCCCAGCCACCCTGCGGAGGAAACTCATTTCGACCGCTTGTATCCGCGATCTTACCCATAACAGTTTTTTACAAATATAACTCACTTTGACACATTTTAAACAATCACAGATTATGTGAGTTAGTGTTGAATACAAAGAGTTCCGTTGTTAAAATCTACCCCACAACTGGGGTTAGATGTAACACCAGCTGAGGATGGATGTAACAATGAGAGGTAATTTGCTCAAATAAGATCCACACTATAAAATGTCCAGTTATTGTCCCGTGCCAACTAGTATGCAAACTACCTGACCTAAGCAAGTGATCAGAAAACATGTTATCCTCGTGAGTGATGTATGACACCTTGGGGCAACAAGTAAGCCACAACAATGGTTTTGGATAGCTGTAAATAAATTATCTACCTCTTAATAATAGGTATAATAATTATGGAGATAATTTTGTACTTTTTTTATTATGCCTATCTAATTGTTACCTCTCGAGGGGTTAACCCATAGAACAGATCAGCTGCTTCTGTTAAATACTCTGTCAAGAGTTCCTCCTGTTACAACTATCCCCACAACAACCAGCCATTACATAGCTAACTGTTAAGGCATGTGGGTTTTAAGTTAGCATGAATACTGAGCATCAAATTAAACTAGAGAAACGGTTACTTTAGGCGATATAAATTGCAACTTTGCATTTACAATAGAATTATCACGTGTTAAAATTCACAGTGTTGCTAACAGAGACATGCCACTTTTCATGTGAGCTTGAAATGGAAATGGGAGTCTACGATATTGATGACATCACTGTAACTCTTTTCTAATGGGCCAAACTGACAGTGTTACAACTAACCCCCTTGTTACAACACTCCCCGGTCTCCCCTACGTATAATGGAGGCAACCGTTGGGTTGCACTCTTTCACCAGCCTTTCTTAGTGAAAGACCGTGGTTGATTAAATTATCAATGATAGTGGCGCAAATTTCATCACTGACTACTCGTCTCAGCCCTTGGAATGCCACCACTATGCATTCTTACACCTCTACCTTGCCCTCTCCTTGGGCCTGCTATTCTCCCCAGCTCTGCTCAAAGTCCTTCTTTTATAGTAAAGTATAGTACTGAGTCTAGTCCGACTGGGCGTCAGATGGCTCAATGGGTTAAGGCGTTGTCCTCATGATCGGAAGGTTGTGAGATTGATCCCCGGCTGTGGCTATATGATGTTGTGTCCTTGGGCAAGGCACTTCACCCTACTTGCCTCAGGGAGAATGTCCCTGTACTTACTGTAAATCGCTTTGGATAAACGCGTCTGCTAAATGAATACATGTAAATGTAGTCCAATCTGCAGATTGGGAGAGAAAGCCAGACCTCTGGCAATAAATGAAGACAACACAAGGTTCAGGTTCCAATCATGTCTCTCTACGCTCTGAGAGCTGGAGGAACATCTTTAATAAGGCACAAGAATGTAAACATAGATAGTGACAGTCAAACAGTGATGACGTTACAACAGCCTCAGAGAAAAAGATGCACAGCTCCAAACTCATGACCAATCTCTGACTAGAGATCAGAATCAGAATCAGAATGGGGTTTATTCGCTATGCAAGATTAACAAACATAGAATTCACTGTGGCAGAAATGAGCAAACATAGAACATATATGTGGCATACTAATAATAAAAAAATGAATACAATGTAAAATACACTACAGATATGATATATGAGCTCATAGTTGGAGCTGTCTTTCTCCTGACCCCAAACCTTTATTAACCCTGACACATAAACACAATCTACTTCTTAGCAAGCTCGCATGAGAAATAAACCAACTAGTGTCCAATGACTAGTTCTATTCATTAGTGATTAATGTAAGCACACAGAAATGCCTATTTTCACAGTGACCAGCGCCACAAATACAATAGCACATACAACAAACTGTAGTTAATTTAACTGAAATTTAACTGAAATAATGCATGACAAAAATATCTTATTTTATAATCCCTGCCCTCCAGTGGCCATTTCTGGCAACGCAATAGAACTCGGCCACATCTTGCTAGATCAGGCCGAGTTTGCACATAGTGCCTGACAGTCAACAAGTAAAGCACTTATGTACATACAATGAAAAACGTGGACAAACACAGTTTTGAGAAAAATACTGCATATTTCCTTTTTTGTTTTTCTTACACATGCAGTTTAAACTTTCAACCAAATGTGAAAAGACACTGCTCCCCTTGAATTGATATGCATCAGTGATCACCAGCGTTAAATTGTCTGCATGTCTATGATTTTAACGTGTTAATGGATGCGAAAAAATAAATACATTATTTAACGTTGATTTCATATCATATTGCACTTGGCCGAAATATCAGGTTTACTGACAGACACCGGATATGTTTGCATTTATATTTGTCATGTTGTCATGTCATGTTGGACTTGACTGGCGTGGTGGTTTCGTCCGTGAATTATTTGTTACGTTGTTATGGCTTTTACTTTTTAATGTAATTTACCATGGATATATAATGTCTTAAACTATTCATTTACACCCATAAAACACAGTAACTCTGAGTATTAACACTATAATGTGAAACCCTAACCCGTTTAAAATACGCAATGTTACTACGTCCCAATGAACCAGACCAGGGGTCGGCAACCTTCTCTATCAAAACAGCCATTTTAGCCACTCTCCCACGAACGAAAAGGTATCTGAAGTCGCAAAGCCATTTGATCCCTAAAAGGTAACATTTTACATGTAAAATACATGTATAAATAATTATAGAGCACTAAGGTATTTTGGAGTGCAGGGGGGCATGGTGTGATCTGATGAGCAGCAGCATCACTGAGAGGGAAAGTAGGAAGCTGGACAAGGTCATCAAGAAGTCCAGCTCAGTCCTGGGCTGTCCTCTGGACCTGGGAAGGTGTCCCACCCCTGAACTCCTAACCCTTTGACATCAACAAAGTCATTTTAACCTGATTTAAGTCAGGGACAGTGTTGTCTATGTGAAAATAAATGCAGTTGTGTGTATTTGAATGTTGCTCAGATCAGTTTACCTTACACTTGCTTTTATCCTTACAGGAGAGAGCTTTACAAAAGAGCTTCGGTCACTGAGCATAGCAACGAGATAGACCCCCAAAATAGCGGGCAGCTAGATTACAGGAGAGAGCTTTACAAAAGAGCTTTGGTCACTGAGCATAGCAACGTGATAGACCCCAAAAATAGCGAGCATCTAGATTAAAAAACATTACAACCAATAAGTGCCAAGGGAAGAACTATAAGAGCATTCAGCTGAACATTTCACAATTTTTAAGGTGAGCCTCCACCGGACAGTAGTCTACCTGTGGCGCGAGTAGTAAAGACACAACAAAAAACACAACACAAAACACAACAATAGCGAGTTTCTGAACAACAGCAACAAGTGATATTTCTGAGTGCCATACTATTTCTAATGTTTCTAAGTGCCATTCAGTTCTCGGAATTAGTGGGTTTGAGCCTTTTCTTGAAGGTGAGGACACAGTCTGTGTTTCTGATGGGGGTGGGGAGTTGATTCCACCATTGGGGAGCCAGACAGTGGAAGAGTTTGTGCTGGGCTCTGGCGCTCTTGAGAGGGGGGACCACTAGGCGGTTGTCAGATGAGGACCGTAGGTGGCAGGCAGGGGTGTAAGGCCGAAGCAGAGAGTTGATATAGCTCGGAGCAGTCCCGTTCACTGCTCGGAAGGTCAGCACCAGGGTCTTGAATCTGATATGGGTCATGATGGGAAGCCAGTGGAGGGCGATGAGGATCGGGGTGACATGGCAACGTTTGGGTAGGTTAAAAACCAGACGAGCTGCTGCATTTTGGATCCTCTGAAGGGGACGGATTGCACTTGTAGGAAGGCCGGCTAGTAACAACTTGCAGGTCTTGGACTAGCAGCTGGGTGGAATGTTCAGACAGGTATTTTCTGATTTTCCGGATGTCGTAGAGGCTGAATCTACATGACAGAGAGATTGTGGCAATGTGTGCCGTGAGGGAGAGCTCGTCATCCAAGGTAACCCCCAGGTTTCTGGCAGAAGATGTTGCAGATCCCAAAATGGTAGAGAGGTCATGGGTGATAGCCCTTAATGTTACGTCAGCAAGTGGCTGATGTTGAATTAATGACACTCTGTTCTGTAGTACCTTGGGCAGTGGTATGAGAGAAAGAAGCTTCCTGCTGTGTCTGAGAAAGGAACATGCAACCAAGTCACTTACTCCTTACTGCAGGATGGACTGTCCAAGTCCGCAATACAGAGCTGCTTTGAGTTAAACCTCAGCATTGGCCATGTGTGAACCCATTCTGTCACACAGGTCACATGGGCATATGTACTCAATAGAGGATGTGGCCAAGATCAAAGCTGACCCAGTTTGCGCCTCCTGACAGTCCACAAGTAAAGCGCTTATGTCCATGCAGTATTACAAGGAAAATTGGGGACAAACACAGTTTGGAGAAAAAGACTGTGTATCTATTGGCTAAACAAAAGCTATTTGCAGTACTGCTCACTACCACAGGAAGGTGGAGAGAGGCAGAGGACCATCACAGAGGGTTTCACTTACATTTGAGTGAGGCAGCTGTCTCAGATCTGCTGCCTCAGCCATGGGTTGGTCCACATGGGGTCCACCAAACCTGTCCATCAGATTCAGATTCATTTAGTAGCGGCATGGAGATGTGTAGGAAAGTGGGCAGGTGATGTGAGTCAGATGTGGTGTTGTGCACACTTACAACATAGCCTTCCATAGCTGGACCTCCAGACGTTTGTTCGCGGTCTTCAGCTCCTGAACACACACTCAAGGTCAAGAATAAAAGCGCCAACACTGTCGTCATAATGTCAATGAGAAAGAAATGGAATAAAATAAGGCATTCTGCTATACCTCTATAGTGGTGAGGTGCTCTTCGGTCGAACTTTCCAAAAGTTCGATGGTCATCACTTTCTACAGTAACAGACATCAAACCCTTTTTTGTAATAACGCAGAGTAGAAAACCACAAGCAGGACTATGCCAGAGAAGGAAAGTTCTTCCAGAAACTCTGTCTGATATTACATATGGAGAAAGATCCTACCTCATGCAAAGATCCTACCTCATCCTACCTCTGATCTTTTGAAGGGAGAGTCTGTGTTTCTCCTCCAGTTTCTGAGAGTCAAACACCAATCATTCATAATTTTCATTTTTAAATAATAAAAAAAGATATGTATATTTAAAATAAATGTGTGTGTGTGTTTGTGCGTGTATGTGTGTGTGCGAAAAGTTGATGATGAGATACCTGTAGGGCCTGCATACCTGTGCTGTGCAAAAGCACGTCTCGTGTGCTCCTGAACTTTCTACACACTCACCAGCTCTCTGAGATTGTTCCTCTCGGTGCAGATGCAGGTGGGGACGTCCATCGGTACAGAAACTCGACAGATGTCTTCCAGGTCATCGATCAGCATCGTTGCTTCATTCAGTGCCTGCCTGAGATTGAAAAAGTCCAAACACAAAACTGTGATGAATGTTAAGTCATTTAGCAGACGCTCTTATTCAGAGTGACTTACAGGGACATTCCCCAAGGGGGTGAATTGCCTTGCGAAAGAACACAACATCGTGTTAGCACGGCCAGGATTCAAACTGGCAACCTTCTGATTACTAGCCCGAGTGCGCGTGTGTGTGTTACAGTTCGTACCTCTTTATCTCGAACTTGAGGGCCGCGGACAAGAGCAGTCTTGGGAGAGGTAGTACTTGTTGGTTGGTTCTCATGATGTATGATTCACAATCTAAAAAACCCACTGTGTTCAGGGTCTATCACGTTGCTATGCTCAATGACTGATGCTCTTTGTAAAAGCTCTCTCTTGTAAGTCGCTTTGGATAAAAGCGTCTGCTAAATGAATGTCAATGTCAATGTACTTGGAGAGCTCAAGCTCATCATTTTCACCTGTCCAGTATTTCTGGCCGCCTTCAGCCATAATTGATTCACTATGCATTCACCATGCAAGAAATTTTAGGTTAAGCCCAACATAAGTGCTGTATAGCTTGCCTTGTCTGTTATGAAAATTTCAGGGTTGTGGAGATGTGTTTACTGATTGCATATTGCGTGAAAAAGACATGAAACGTGAACTGTATGGCCAAAAAAGACTGATGCTGTGCTAATTGTGTTTAGAGTTTTGAAATGTGACAACTGTTTAGAAAAATGAATGTTAGCAACTGAAATTTACTATTTAATTTATTACCATGTAAATAATTGAACAAATAAAAGAAAATAAATCCATCCATCCATTTTCTTCCGCTTATCCGGGGCCGGGTCGCGGGGGCAGCAGTCTGAGCAGGGAAGCCCAGACTTCCCTCACCGCACACACCTCCTCCAGCTCCTCCGGGGGGATCCCGAGGCGTTCCCAGGCCAGCCGAGAGACATAGTCCCTCCAGCGTGTCCTATGTCTTCCCCGGGGCCGCCTCCCGGTGGGACATGCTTGGAACACCTCCCGAGGGAGGCGTCCAGGAGGCATCCGAAACAGATGCCCGAGCCACCTCAGCTGGCTCCTCTCGACGTGGAGGAGCAGCGGTTCTACTCCGATCTCCTCCCGTGTGACCGAGCTCCTCACCCTATCTCTAAGGGAGCGCCTGACCACCCTGCAGAGAAAACTCATTTCGACCGCTTGTATCCACGATCTTGTCCTTTCGGTCATGACCCAAAGCTCATGACCATAGGTGAGAGTAGGAATGTAGATTGACCGGTAAATCGAGAGTTTTGGATTACGACTCAGCTCCTTCTTCACCACGACAGTCCGGTACAGAGACTGCATCACTGCAGAAGCTGCACCGATCCGCCTGTCAATCTCATGTTCTGTCCTTCCGTCACTCGTGAACAAGACCCCGAGATACTTGAACTCCTCCACTTGAGGCAAAGGCTCCCCACCCACCCAGAGGGGGCAAGCCACCTTTTTCCGATCGAGTACCATGGCCTCAGATTTGGAGGTGCTGATCCTCATCCCAACCGCTTCACACTCGTAATCAAACCGCTCCAGAGCATGCTGGAGGCCCCGGCTCGAGGAAGCAAACAGGACAACATAATCCGCAAACAGCAGAGATGAGATCCTGTGCTCCCCGAACCAGAAACCCTCCGCCCCCTGGGCACGCCTAGAAATTGTGTCCATATAAACGATGAACAGAACCGGTGACAAAGGGCAACCCTGGAGGAGTCCAGCATGCACCCGGAACAGGTCTGACTTATTGCCGGCAATGCGAACACAGCTCCTACTTTGGTCGTACAGGGAACGGAGGCCCCTAACAAAGGGCCCCGGACCCCGTACTCCCGAAATACCCCCCACAGGACACCACGAAGGACACAGTCGAATGCCTTCTCCAGATCCACAAAACCCATGTGGACTGGTTGGGCAAACTCCCATGAACCCTCGAGCACCTGGTAGAGGGTATAGAGCTGGTCCAGTGTTCCGCGGCCAAGACGAAAACCACACTGCTCCTCCTGAATCCGAGGTTCGACTATCGGCCGGATTCTCCTCTCCAGTACCCTGGCGTAGACCTTACCGGGGAGGCTGAGGAGTGTGATTCCTCTGACTACCTAAGTGACTTCAGCCCGGGTGATAGGCGGGTCCGCCCCGGAGCCCCCAGTCTTTGCTTCCTCCTCGGAAGACGTGACGGCAGGATTGAGGAGATCCTCAAAGTATTCCTTCCACCGTCCGACAACATCCCCAGTCGAGGTCAACAGCTCCCCACCCGCACCGTAAACAGTGTTGGTGAAGCACTGCTTCCCCCTCCTGAGGCGCCGAACAGTTTGCCAGAATTTCCTTGGGGCCGACCGATAGTCCTCCTCCATGGCCTCCCCAAACTCCTCCCAGACCCTAGTTTTTGCCTCTGTGACTACCCGAGTCGCAGCACGCTTGGCCTGCCAGTATCGGTCAACTGTTTCGGGAGTCCCACAAGCCAAACCGGCTTGATAGGACTCCTTCTTCAGTTTGACGGCATACTTCCGGTGTCCACCACCGAGTTCTGGGATTGCCGCCGTGACCAGCACCAGAGACCTTGCAACCACAACTCCAGACTGCCGCATTGACAATGGAGGTCGAGAACATGGTCCATTCAGACTCAATGTCCCCAGCCTACTCCGGGATCTGTGAGAAGCTCTCCCGGAGGTGTGAGTTGAAGACCCCGCTGACAGAAGGGTCCGCCAAACGTTCCCAGCAGACCCTCACGATATGCTTGGGCCTGCCAAGTCTGTCCAACCTCCTCAACCGCCAGCGGATCTGACTCACAACCAGGTGGTGATCGGTTGACAGCTCCGCCCCTCTCTTCACCCGAGTGTCCAAGACACACGGCCGCAGGTCAGAAGACACGACAACAAAGTTGATCATCGACCTCCGGCCTAGAGTGTCCTGGTGCCACGTGCACTGATGGACACTCTTGTGCTGAACATGGTGTTTGTTATAAACAAACCGTGACTAGCACAGAAGTCCAATAACAGAACACTACTCGGGTTCCGATCAGGGGGGCCGTTCTTCCCAATCACCCTTCTCCAGGTGTCACTGTCATTTCCCACGTGGGCGTTGAAGTCCCCCAGTAAAACGACAGAGTCCCCAGTCGGTGCACTGTTAAGTACGCCTCCCAGACTCCAAGAAGGCCAGGTACTCTGCACTGCTGTTCGGCCCGTAGGCCACCACAACAGTGAGAGACCTATATGACATAAATACCGGTGTTTACCGAGACAATTATTCTTAAAATTGTTAGTTTACCTTACTTGCCTATTAATTTGTATTATAAATAATATTTCATGTTTTTCTTCATGTTCATGGTTTTGTCCATCTTGCTGCAGTAAATTCCGTGTTTGTGCAACTTACATGTTGAATAAAACCAATTCTGATATTAACAAGAAGGTAAACGTGCAGTGGAGAATCTTGTTTTTATTAAGAAATATCAGTGTCACCAAGAAATCCTGAAGAACACACACATTTAGAACATTGTCTACAGAAGCAGATGTGTGTCATCTGCTAGCCAAAGAGAAAAAGGACGTCCATAAGAATGATTTACACAGTATAACACTCACAGCAGAGAACAGAAAAAGCCAAGCAAGGCTAGTTCTGCTCGTGTCTAAAGATGGACCAGGTTTTATTATCAGAGGCCAATATTTTATTATCAGAGGCAGTGAGTGAACATACATTGTATCTAGAAACTCATAAATCCTTGAAGACTACTAACACGTCCCGACTCTTCTTTGTGAAAGAAAAAGAACAGATTTGTTTCTTCAAGTACATTCTCCCCTGCTCTTCCACACGCCCCATAATCCTAAAACATTTATCATACAGATGTCCCAAAATTATCTCATGAATATAACCTATAGGATAAACTAAATCCGATTTATCTGTAAAAAGATAATTTATCTCCCCCTTCACCCTCTCATTCCAGACAGACAGATTCCATTTCACAGTTTAGATAAATCAGTTTCATGCAATCTGCTTGGCCACAGACATGATCCCACCTTACACACTCGTTACCAGGCAACACCTCAATAAAAAAAAGCATGACATGAAACCACATAATAAGCATATATATATATATATATACAAAAAACTAAATCACAAGCTCTGACAACAAACTGTGTAAATTGTTAAACCTACAGGGTGATCAGAATGATTTAGGAGAGTTATCATGATCAGAAGTTCCAAAGCTGATCCTTTGACCAAGGTGGTCTGTGTACCACAGGAGTGAAGGTAGGGGAAACATGTAGTATCTGTGTGTATAGCTTTCATGCAGTCTTTTAAGTCGGGTCCAAATAGGACGAGGGTGGCATCAAAGTAGGGTGGCGTCAGAGGAGGGTGGCGTCAGAGGAGGGTGGCGTCAAAGGAGGGTGGCGTCAGAGGAGGGTGGCGTCAAAGGAGCAGCTCCAGCTGAACGTTCTGATTCGACGGGATCAGACCTCGGCCGAGGACCGTTCCCTGGGTAAGGCTTGATTCACGCCAAACTCTGAGCCGAATAAAGCTGCCGTCGCCTTGTGATACTACATGTACCACTGCTTCCAGAACCACTGACAGTTGGAGGGGAAAAAAGGAATAAACTTGAACACGAGTCCACTCACAATAGGAAGAACTTGCTTAGAAATACGATGCTGGAGGTGAGAAATCCAGATTTAACAATTGAGTAACCTGTACGCCACAGGGCCTCAAGTCATCAGAAAGCCAGCGGTGGGAGTATTAACCCCATATACCAACACCACTGCAGCCATCACTGTTCTGGCAACACCAGACTGGTGAGTTTAGCACTGCTGATAAGCTGTGCAGGTGAAAGCTTGTTAGGTCAGTGTCATCCATCACTGATCATGGTTTCTCTGGGCAGTGTGCGCGCGAGTGGTCAACATTGTCACTCTCATCAGGCCGAGCGAACCAGAAAAAGGCAGGCGACCAGAAGCGCTTCCGTCCGGGTGGAATTGTTTCCCCGGGGAGGAACAGGAGAATTCTGGGAGCTGTTGGAAGTTGGACACCAGCAGCAGGAAGCACCTTTAGAGGAGGCAGAGGAGAGGAGACCCACTCCCAGCCAGTGGAGTGCAACTCAGATCCAGTATGAAGTTGGTCAGTGGCAGAGCGTGGCGAAAGATGCTCGGCTTGAGTACTGTGGATCAGATGGAGTGGTGGAAAATGAAGATATGCTTGTATGCAGGGGATAGGGGAGCAGGTGTGGACCAGGGCAGCAGGTGTGGACCAGGGCAGCAGGTGTGGACCAGGGCAGCAGGTGTGGACCAGGGGAGCAGGTGTGGACCAGGGCAGCAGGTGTGGACCAGGGGAGCAGGTGTGGACTAGGGGAGCAGGTGTGGACTAGGGGAGCAGGTGTGGACCAGGGCAGCAGGTGTGGACCAGGTGTGGAGCAGGTGTGGACCAGGGGAGCAGGTGTGGACTGGGGGAGCAGGTGTGGACCAGGTGTGGACCAGGTGTGGAGCAGGTGTGGAGCAGGTGTGGACCAGGTGTGGAGTAGGTGTGGAGCAGGTGTGGAGCAGGTGTGGACCAGGTGTGGACCAGGGGATCAGCGCTACAGGGGAAGTATGTAGTTGGAGTTGGCCAGCTTGCGCTCCTGCTTGGAGGGCACGGCATCTCGGTGGCGCAGGGGCCGGCGGCAGTCTGGATCCTGCAGGGAGGGGTAGTGCTGTCTGTAGCACAGCCAGGATAACAGCATGCCCAGGGCTGAGCCCACCAGCACATCTGCACAGAGGAGGAGGGAGGGAGGTGAGAGAGAGCACAAGCGCACATGCACCCACGCTGCCATGCTATCACGAGCAAAGCGCGGTGGCCAATCGAATCCGAGCAGCGGACCAGCCTGGCCGTCCGCATCCTCACCTTGCCAGTGGTGTTTGTAGTCACAGGTCCGGGAGAGGGCGATCAGGGCCGCCAGCAGCAGGGGGCTGAGGAAGGCACACAGGCGCCAGGCCTGGCCACGCCCCTCTGGGCTGAAGCAGCGAAGTTTACCGCCCACGTACAGAGCGGTGAAGCCCAGGCCTGCAAACGCAACTGGAGGGATGGGGGACAGGGGGAGGCAGAAGGAAGAGTGGGGGAAGTGATAAGTGAGAGGTTGGAGGGCGATGAGGGGGGAGGAGGGAGACAGGAGAGAGAGAGAGAAGGCAGTGAGGGCGGATACAAAGGTTATTTAGAATGGGAAGTGAAGTGTGAGAATACAGAGAGCGAGAGGGGAGAGAGACAGAGGGACACAGCCAGGGAGAGAGAGCGTCAGCAACACACACATAATACAAAAAGCCTGCGGCTAAAATGCTACGCAGTTACCAGCCAGCCTTGGTGTTCACTGTAAATATCAGATTATATAAACGGGGACTATGTAGGAGACCCCTGAGATTCTACCAACAGCCAATCCGAGAGTGTTTTACATTTACATTTACATGTATTAATTTAGCTTTTATCCAAAGTGACTTACAATAGAGAGCTTTTACAAAGAGCAT
The DNA here is from genome assembly GCA_030340685.1 of Protosalanx chinensis. Taxonomy (NCBI): domain Eukaryota; kingdom Metazoa; phylum Chordata; class Actinopteri; order Osmeriformes; family Salangidae; genus Protosalanx; species Protosalanx chinensis. Next base: position 5,272,812 of record CM059337.1, read on the forward strand.
CGGTCACTGAGCATAGCAACGTGATAGACCCCAAAACATAGTGGGCTTTTAGATTTGTGAAACATACATTATGAGAACCAATAAGTGCCAAGGAAAGAGCTATAAAAGTATAACACAATGATTGCGAGCAATAAAGCAAGAAAACAACAACACTGGCGAGTCACCACATGGGGACCGACAAGTAGTTCTGAGCAACATTAGATTATATTAAGTACCATACTATTCCTAAGTGCCATTAAGTGTGTCTTACAGGAGGAGTGTCCGCTGGGGAAGCTCTTCCTGCCTTCGATGACCACTTCCGGGTCACCGCTGCAGTGCAGTTCCTGGTTCATCTGTCCATCTGGGAAACAACGATAGAAGAAGTCTGGTCTCGGCCTAGAGCGGGAACACACACACGAACACTTTACATCCAGTATTGAAACTAAAGACATATACATGAACAGTTCCCACACGTTTCCAAGGTAACTCACCTGCCCACAGTCAGCTTGATGGCGTTGGTTACCACGCCATTCAACACCAGGGTCAGACTCACCGCTGCAAAAACACAGGAAGAAGGCTTCTAATCTCCCCACATCCTACTTCCTGTATTTCCTTTTACAGTTTTCTGCATGTCCTAATTCTACCATTTATCCTTGTGAACAGTGAATAGCCAGTCCTTAACCAGATCAACAGGATGGCAACTGCAGATCAAGTGCTTGAGGACTCCATCATTAACCCTTGTGCTTCTCTTCAGGGGCCAGAATTACCCAAAACTATGTTTAATGCACACCCATAATGTCACATTTAGATTGTATGTGCTTGATTGAACTCGGACAAAACTGGCTGCACATTTCTATGCCCAACAGGGTACAGGGTAAACATTTAATGAACCTGCTTTATTTCAAGGTTGAAGGAGGGGCCTTTTTGACCCTTAGGACAAAAAGGGTCAAACCTTTTGTGGCCGAAAATATGAAGACAGCACAAGGGTGGAGCAGCATTGTACATCACAGGCACTGTGAGGTCTCAACAGGCCCTTACCCAGACACCCCTCCCTCACATCGCCTCGTTCCGCCTTCCCCAGGACCACAAACAGCAGGATCACCAAGATCGGGGTGAAGCACGCCACGGCCTGAATGGGACAAGAGAACAAAGGTCACAGCCGTTGTCAGCGGAATTGATTGGTTGGAGGCGGGAGCGTGTTATGTTGCGTCCCGTATAATATGCATGGGTTATACGTCGGAGAAGGAGAGAGAGCTACTTTAAAAACCTCCTGACTTCCATGAAAAATATTTCATGTTATTTTTTGTTAAAGAATCTTTTTATTTTACAGATAACGGGCAATAAAATATGTCCATTAGAGTGTACATCAGAATGCCGTACATGGCAAATGAATATATATTCTAAAACCATGAATTCAACATAAGAATTTGTCAAACTTAAGTGTATCCCTATGTTGCAGTGTATGAAAACATAAAAAAGCACCATGACCTCTGAACATAATTCCTGCTGGAACTATGTTATTATTTGTGCAGCAATTTCCCTTCTTCGAGACGCAAAGGAACACCTTGCACTTGGTGCACATCACATAGGTCTTGCTGTTGCACCCAGATCTTCGACACCTTGATGCATGTGGCTCGTCCTGCATCTCTGGGAGATGGATGGCCCCATATTGCCTCAGAGCCACGTTTGGCTGTGGCTTCCACGTTTGATGTGGGGGAGTGTAGTCATCGTCAACATCACTAACGTTTCCTGCTTGGGCCTGAGTAATGAACTGCTCACCAAGTAGCACTTTGAATTCAAGCAACTTGAGTTGTTTCTTTCCCAGAAGCTGACAGTCAGCCTTGTACTGAAGCCAGGCATTGGTGATTGCCAGGTCAAAGAAGTGGAAAATGGCACGTACTGTCCATTTACGAGTGCGAGTGGCCATCCTGTAGAAACATAGCATCCTGTCAATCAAGTCCACGCCAGCCATGTTGGTATTGTACTCAGCGATTGCCAGTGGTCTTGACACCTGGACAAACCTTTTGTCTTTCTTGGACCACCTTCAGCGTGTGTCTTCAGGCTCAATTCCATAGGCAGATGATGCCATGGCCACTGGCTCTCCTGCTCTGCTTGCCCTGCCTAAATGTCATCCTCAGAGCTCTCTGAACGCTCTGCCTCTGCTTCTGTCTCTAACACTGGATCTTGGTCTTCTTCATCAGACAACTCGATATCTGAGTTTCCATCAACAATTTGCACAGAAAGAAACAGGAAGTTCCCAAAGTCCCACCCCTACAAATGAGGTATCATTGGAAAGCCCTAGTTAGTTAGCCCTAGTTAGTTCTGTAGCATGCAGGGGGTGGAAGATATTCAGGTTCACAAAGGTCATCCAGAAAGGACAAATTTGAACTGCTGGTAGTCAGGAGGTTAAGTGGACCATGAGGGGTGTAGCCTAGATTGATAGTGAGTCAGGAAACTAAAGTTTTACATAACTGGTGCAGGAGTTAGAACTAGACATGACATGCTCATAGTCCTACTACACACACACACACAAATATAAAACTCGCAGACACAATATAGACACGCACAGTACAGACACAGGGAATACTCACAAACATGAGATTGGTCGGAACATGATCTGTCGTCACGGGGTGAAACTTGTACAACCACATTTCTTCTGGTTGAATCTGACGGTGGAAGGGGGGAAGCTGCTCTGTCACTCTAAAACACACGCGCGCGCACACACACGCACACGCCGACAGGTACTTTGATTAATTCACCGCGGTTCGCGGAAAACCAAGTGATGCAGGCAGACAGAAGTCATATTCTACTCACAGGATGATCAGCAGAAGACCAAGTCGGACAGACAACTCCGACAGCAGGATATTATTCTTCATGTCGCCGATCAGCGTGGGGTCCACAGAGGGGGGCACTTGACCGGGCTCTACTCGCCACTTCTCCGGTTTAGACCACCGGCATCTCCTCCTAAGCTTGGAGACAGAAGAACGCTGTTCTTCAATGGGCGCGGATGAACTAGACCAGTGGTTCTTAACCTTGTTGGAGGTACTGAACCCCACCAGTTCCATATGCGCATTCACCCGACCCTTCTTAATTGGTCGTGTCATCACGAACCATGAGTCGGATGTGTGTCTTGACCTCCGCCGAACCCCTGAGACTGACTCACCAAACCCCTGGGGTTCGATCGACCCCAGGTTAAGAACCGCTGAACTAGACACATAAATCCACTGATACACACAGTATCAGGACTGAGGGTGTGGATATGGAGTCTTGTTTCGGATATTTTACCATTTGAAAGGACCGGTAGAGAAAATGCAGGTGGGCTACACCCCTGAGCGATCTACCGTAGTCGATCTCACTTGATGAACCAATGTACTGCCTAATCCACTGATTAATCGGACAATGCCGATCAATGCACCAACCGTCCAGGAGCCCCTGCCATTGCTGTTGTACATTACGTAGCATGCACAACCCTGAAAGCTCGGAAGTAGGCTAAGAAGGAGGTTCTAGCTACCACTACAAGCTAGTTAGCTCCACATCTGTCTATTTCCGCAGGGGATCACTCGGTATACTGACAGCGCAGTATACTTACTTGCAGCACCAACCTCAAACTCCCAGCAACGTCTGTTTCCACATAGGATCGGAGGTACGGAGTGTAGACTTAACGTGGATCGGCCCTTGGAAGTTGCATTCGCTTTTAAATCCGATAAAAAGCACTGATGTTACACCCCCACCGCAGACAGGGATGCCCGGAGCCTCGGAGTGAAAGGGTGGAAAGTGGCCACGTCACGTCAGTGATGGCGCCGCCTGGTGGGTCGTGTGAGTACTGCTCGATACTGGGGGATCGGTGCATCTGATCTTCCTCATGATTTAAAATATATTCCAGGTAAAACAGAGTATCATGTGTATTCTATTACTTCCACAGGTTTTATTCCAGGAGGGAAATTGTATCTCAAGATCCGTATGTATTGTATCCCAACACTCTTATTTTGCTCCCAGCCTTTACCCCTTTTGTGCATTTACTTACTTATTTTACCCCTATTCCTTCATCGCTGTGTGCACTCTTCTACTCTTGCTTTGACAAGACTGTGTGCAGTTGTTCCTAAAGAGTTACCCCTCGGGGATTAATAAAGTCATCTGAATCTGAAATTGAACGACAAAATTGAAATTTGAAAGGAGTCCAATTTAGGGCCGGACAAGCAGAAACGGAGACATTAGTCACTGAGACGGAGTACAGTTTTATTAAGTAAAATTTCAGGCATGTTTAGACTCCTGCAACGCCACCTCTTTCAGAATGAAAAAAGACAGAATCAATAATCATTTTCAAAATAAAAAGACAAGTCATGTACAAAAAGAGTGTTGTCCCAACAGTCACACACATTTACAAGCTCAATGTACAAGCAAACAGCACACCACAGTTAACATGAGATCCTATGCAAGTTCAATGCAATCTATGTACAAAGTCTTATGTCATTATAACACAGTTATAACTGGTGCTTCGTGTTCATCCACTGGAATGGAAGCAACATCGAGATATTGAAAGGACGGCAGGCAGAGACACATCAGGACCGACTCACCACTAGAAAGGGGGGGGGGGGGGGGGATATATATAACTATGGCAGAGTTCCTTTTCATAATTTCCTCAAACTGTTTCAAAGGCCGATCCACTTGCCGTCAAAAAAACAATAAGGGGGTCGGCAGTAACAATAACGTTTATTTGCACACACAAAAAACAAGGAGACTCCTATGAGTTACAACTATGAGTTACTGCTTCAGTCCCTTTAGTTGAGAAACACTTCTGTCTGTCTGTAGCCACTGCACAATACACTGGGAACAAGGCAGGTAAAATACTGGAACTGTAACGCAACGTCGTGACGTCACGTCACATTCCCCGACCTCTTCACGTGGAAGGAGCGGAGGAAAGAAGTGACATGTCGTCAGCAATGTGACGTCACATCAAGCCCACCGGTGGGGGAAAAAAAGAACAAAAAAATCAAGGCGCATTGGAAAACGTCTGTGCAATAGCAGAGAGAAAGATTGAATTTCCACAAAAGTTATAATACCAACATGTAACTGTTTTTTGTTAACACAAACGTATGGATATACTGTAGATATAACACTATATTGATCAAATAATTCATTGTAGTTCAGTGTCAATGGGATTTTTCACACAGTTTTTGTCTGAATGAGCGAAAGGATTGTGTTTAGGACTGGAATGGTCACTTTGTGTGTGTTGGAGATCAAGCCACCACTAGCCTTTACCAGAGCATAGATATCTTAACAACCACCTCCAAATACGGTGTTGTAATAATCATTCATGTAGTATAAAAAAATACACCAATAAATAAAATAAAAAATGAGATTATAAAAATAAAAGGAGGAAAAATCATTCAAGTTTAAAAAGGTTAACATGCAGATAATACATAGAAGACAAGGTGACCCAAATTCACCTCAAATCATTTGGATTTGTGGTAACTGAAGTGGTTTTAATCTGCTCTAACCACATGGTTCCAGATTATTCCCTGACCCGAGAATTTGGCAGGCTTGGGTCCAGAGTAAAGATGTTTAAAAAAGGACATGATTTCTATTGAAGTCAGTCACTGGGGCAGTCTGTTGCACGTACCGTCAGTACATTACAGTACTGTCTGGCTCCTACTTGATTGGCACCATCTGACTATCATTTTATAAAGTGTTTACAATTCGGATGTAATCGGTAGTCTTCTCAGATGAGACTGGACTAAAACAAAAGGCTTTTTTTTAAAGGGCACACTTACATAACACTAAACAGCCAAATGTACCAGAGAGAGTTCAAACAAGATAGCAAAACAAACGCTTCGAAGCGAGTTCAGGCTGACAAGGCAGAACCTCTGACCTAAGTTACACAGGCTCAACATACAGGAAGTCACAACAAAGTCCTTCTGACCAATGAGGAGCAGCCCGAGGAATCATTACACCAATAGAAAAGAAATATGACATGTATACAACGACTACATAGAGATTAACAAAGTGTAAAGCTCCCTATTATTTGTCTGTTGTTGATATATTCTATTTCACGTAATACTTTAGGAAGGGAGGGTAACCTACAGCTGTGTTTGAAAACATAAAAGACCTAGTATAAAATATGATGTGATCATAATTACAAAATCAGATCTTTTAAGATGAAAGCTTAAAAACACTGTACATCAGACACTGAAGTTCTGTAGTATATTTGTACATTACACAGAAGTTCTGGGTTAACACTATGTACTGCAGTTGTAAATAGAAAAATCCAAGAGAGGTACCGTGAGCAGAACTAAGAGGAGTGAGTCCGGTCTGTCGTGTTAACGGGTGACGCGTTTGGATACCTGGGATGAACTGTGCACCGGAAACGTCCGGAAGGTTCTCCAGAGTCACCCTTCGAAAAAGATATTTGGACGACGTTGTTCCATGAAAAGAGCAGAGAAGTTACAACACGGTTAAAATTTCTGCCAACGTCACTACAGAGAAGAGGTATTCATTTCAAACATGTACGCGGGTCATATTCATGTTCATGTATGTACACGCACAACACGTTATGTGGAGCCGAACTCAGCTTTTTTTCTTCTTCTTCTTCTTCTCTTTTTTTTTTTTTTAAACCAAGAGCTGTGAAAGTGCTTCAGAGTCAGCGCAAACGGTACGCCAACGACACGCGTGGTGCACAGTAGCCTAGGCAACGCATAATCACTGACAGGAACTGCATTGTGGGGGACAAGGGGGGACCGGGGGGGGGGGGGGGGGGGGGGGGGGGGATATCGCACCTTCAGGCACGACCGCGTATCTAGGACAAGGACCCGAAGCCGCGGTGAAAGCACGGAACGACCTGTCCTACAGAATGTAACAGGAACCACTTCTCCTCCCCACGTCAACATCTTTAGAATACTTCTGAGCTGAGTTCGAGGGGGGGGGGGGGGGGGGGGGGGGCGAGGCAGTTCGGACCTCTGCGCACACCGACCCCCCCCTCCACACACACACACACACACTTTAGTAGCGATGAGCCACATCTGTACACACGGGGAGGAGGGGTATAGTGGGACTTGTCAAATTGAAAAGACAAGAGCGCATCGGCGAACCGCTCGATTTGGGGGCAGGACGGGTTCCCACTGAAGAACGAGGGAAAAAGAAGAGCAGCGCAAATCTTGATCGCTTGCTGCGCCGCGAGAGGACCCCGTCTGTAAACGACGAACAAACACGCAGATATCGACGTCCCTCGATACTCGGAAGGACTGCCCTAGTTGGTCAGAAATAGTAGTGTGTGGTCCTGGAATGATTGCACAACTGTTTTCCACGCCCAGCCCCCTCCCCCAACGCCCCCAACGCCCGCCCCTCCACCACGCCCCCACCCCTGCCACCCCAGAAGGAAGAGATGAAACTGTGAGCTGGAGTGGTGATTTCTGGAGTGTAAGGTCTTCCATTCTGGGTCACAGTTTCCAAACTGCGTACAGGCAGTGTATGTGTGTGTGTGTGTGTGTGTGTACGTGCGTGCGTGCGTGCCCCAGCTCACAGGAAGTAAACGAAAAAGCAGCATTCAGGTGAGTTTTTGCTCAGCTCCATGTGGAACTGGGAGGAGCTTGACAGGGGGCTGGGGGTGGGGCCTGCAGGCAGGGACACACCTCAATCTCTCTTCCGTCCCTTCTCTCTCTCTATGTTCTCCCTTTCAAACCGAAACTCAGGATAACTGTGTGTGTAAAATGGCAATTCTGCCTCCGTCCATACACAGGTGTCTGTATCTGTCTGTGCTTCCAGCCACGGGCAGTCCCAGTGTGGAGTGCTGGCTGTAGTAAAAAAAACAAAAAAACAAACGGCAGCAATGGTCTATGTGTGTTGGTCACAACCTTCCGAGGACCAATCATATGCCAGTAAGAACAGTGTACTTCCTGGGAGAGGGGGGTTGGGGTGGGGGTGTTTACTGGGGGTGCAATGTCACTCTCTGGTCAGTAGGGGGGGGTCCTCCTCCAGGTCCACTGGCTCCTCTTTCACCCTAACGGGGCTTGGAGGGCTGGACGGACTCAGGGCTGGGTGCTGGGGGGCTTGAGTGTGGTGGGGGACGGAGCCCGGGGGACTGAGAGGGCTGTGATTGGAGCAGCAGAGGCGCCCATCCAGGGAGGAGGGGGCAAGGGCACCGCCCTCGTGGTCGCGACAGAAGGAGCGCGGGCAGAACTCGCAGAGAGACGAGGCCGGGAGGCTACACACGCTGCAGTCATGCCACGGACACTCCCAACGACCTGAAGGGAGGGGGGGGGGGGGGGGGGGGGAAGGGAGGGAGGGAGAGACAGAGAGAGGGGGGGAGGGAGAGAGGGAGGGAAAGGGGAGACAGAGAGAGAGAAAGAGAGAGAGAGAGATGGAAGGGCAGAATCAGAATCAGTTTTAATCGCCATGCAAGATACACAGACACAAAATGTACTGTGGCAGGAAAGAGCAAACATAGAACATATATGAGAGTAAGAAAAGTGGAATAAAAAAACGAAAGATAAAATATAATAAAATAATAAAAAGAGGGCACTAGCTGTCCAGGTGGAGGGCATAAAACTATGAGGGCTACTCAGAGAGAACACTCAAACCAACCCACACTATGTGTGTCGTACCATATGGGGGCTTGGTGAGGTTGAGGCAGAGCAGATGGTAGGCCTTGGGACAGTCCTTCCTGTCGCACATGACCAGCTCCCCGCCCTCCCCGCACAGGAAGCAGCAGTACTCATGTGTGTGTTTGCCCTCCGGGCGCAACTTCCTCTTCTTGGGCTTCAGTTTGGCATTCCTGGCCTTCTCCTCCTTTTCCATCACCACAGCGCTCTGACACACACACACACACACACACTTGTTATTAACCAGGAAAATAAATATAAACAGATCTAGTGTCAAATAATGATGTCATACGGGAGTGGTTTTGAGAATTGGAGTAAAGAAAGCTGTCGGTTGTGATGCAATGCCTTCTTAAAGTAGTGACATGTGATGTCACACAGTGGTATCACAGTGATGTCACACATTGATGTCACACAGTGATGTCACACAGTGGTGTTATAGTAATGTCACACTGGTGTCACAGTGGTTTCACAGCAATTTCACACAGTGATGTCACAGCAGTGTAACAGTGATGCCACAGTAATGTCACACAGTGATGTCACAGGGATGTCACAGCAGTGTAACAGTGATGCTACAGTAATGTCACACAGTGATGTCACAGCAGTGTAACAGTGATGTCACACAGTAATGTCACAGCAGTGTAACAGTGATGCCACAGTAATGTCACACAGTGATGTCACAGCAGTGTAACAGTGATGCCACAGTAATGTCACACAGAGATGTCACAGCAGTGTAACAGTGATGCCACAGTAATGTCACACAGTGATGTCACAGCAGTGTAACAGTGATGCCACAGTAATGTCACACAGTGATGTCACAGCAGTGTAACAGTGATGCCACAGTAATGTCACACAGAGATGTCACAGCAGTGTAACAGTGATGCCACAGTAATGTCACACAGCAGTGGCGGTGCCGTGGCACAGTGTGATAGGTGTGGCCTCCTCACCGTAGGCCGAACCCCCAGGAAGCCAGAGCAGTTGTCGGCTCCACAGTGGCAGGAAGTCCTCCTGTTCCCCACGCAGTCCAGGTTGTAGTTGAAAGTCAGCTCAGAGCCTGCAGACAGAAAGACGGTCACATGACCAACTGTCATCTTACAGAACTCCCCACTCCCGCTCCCCTCAGCCTCCTAAGAAGACCCCTAACTCATTGATATAACAATGGTAACCCATTGATATAACAATGGTAACCCATTGATATAACAATGTATTAGGCAATAGTCTGACATAACATCCTGTAATATAACAATGCATATTTGGCAATATTCTGACAACTGTAATATAACTATGTATATTCTGTGTGGATTCACCTACCGTTTTTTTGCTCCCACCCCTCTATCCCTGTGTACACTTTTCTAATCTTTTACCTCACACCCTTACCACTGTGTGCCCTTGCTGGGAAGGAGTTTCCCCCGGGATCAATAAAGTATTCTGAATCTGAAGAACCCAGGGTTCCTCCTCCTTTGCCCTTCAATGAAATTGTCTGTTTGTCAAGAGCTGTGTGTGTGTGTGTGTATGTGTGTGTGTGCATACTTACCAGCCTCGATGTCACAGAGGGTGAAGAGTCCGATCCGGAAGTCTCCGTTCACTGTCCACTTCTGGGTCTCACAGTTGGGGCTGCAGCAGTGGTTGATGAAGCGAGACGAGTTTCCCTTGGGCCCCGCATCGATCACCCGGTCCTGGAGAACACATACAGGGTACGCTACATTTATCAAGGGGGACAGGAAGGGAAGGGTGGAAGGTTGGGATAAGCTGATTGAGCGCAGAAGGTTTGTCGTGTTCCTGCGTTACCTTGGTGAGGGTGAGCATGTAGAAGTTAGTCACATGGTTCTCGTGGGCGAGTTTGATTCGCTGTTGGCACTCCTCTGAATCGATCACTTCCCCGACATACTCGGTCACAAAGTCTCCCTGGGGGGAGGTAAGGGAGGACGTTACAAACACACCCTTGATGCTTTGGATCATGCTGAAATCTGGGACAGGGACAAATGTGACAAAACTACCCCACAGAGAGAGCAAGTTGGGAGTCAGGTGGCTGAGTGGTTAGGGCATTGGACTAGTGATCAGAAGGTTGTCAGTTCGATTCCCGGTTGAGGCAACATGGCAACATCCTTGAGAAAAGTTCACCCTACTTGCCTCAGAGGGGAATACCCCTGTATGTGCTGCAAGTCGCTCTGGATAAGAGCGTCCGCTAAACGACTAAATTAGATCTTGGATTCCAGGAAGTGGAATGTAACGGAGTGCCTGATTGGTCCTTACCTTACGGAGGGCCTGATTGGTCCTTAGGCCCCAGCCACGCCCTTCTGTCTTAATGACCTCTGTCTCAGCATAGAGGCGCTTGGAGAAGCACTGGTTCTCACAGTTGTCTCCTGCCGGACACACCTGTATATGCAGACAGACACAGAGATGTAGAGCGGCGCAAACATACACACAAACACAGAGACACAAACACACACACACACACCTGTGGATGGCACTCGTACTGCAGCATGCGGTTCAGACACTGGGAGTCTTGACTGCAGGGACGCTCGTCCGTGGGCTTGCAGTTGCATCGTGGGATTTCTGACAGGTCCGCCACGTGCACCTGCACCCTCCCCACTGGCTTGTTTGACTGAAAAAAACACACATCAATAGCAGTTACTGGACCAGAGAGAACGTGTGTGTGTGTGAGAGAGAGAGAGAGAGAAAGAGAGAGAATGCAGTTACCTGGATGAACTTGTAAGGTGGAGGTTTGCGTGAATTGCGTTCCTGCTCCAGAGCCTCCCTGCTCTCCCTCTGGGCCTTGAGCTCCTGGAACCGGCGAGCTGCTTCCTCCAGAGCTGCATCACGCACGCACACGCACACGCACACACACGTCACCAACAGCCACTACCGTGAAGACAGAAGGCCAAACTCCACCCCAAACTCCTCCCACACCCGTGTTCAGAGGGGTCTGTCTCGAGAACGCCGGCCCCCACCACTGCCCCCAACCCCGCTCGCAGTGCCAGCGGGCGCTCACCTTTCTTGAAGGTCTTGTTGACGTTGATCTGGCCCGTCACAAAGTTCTTGTCGTTCTCCACGTAGGGGAACACGCGGCCCTGGTGGATCCAGTAGTAGTCGTGGGAGCCGAAAAAGAAGACAGGGAAGTCGCCAATGTCGTGGCGGAGGGCCTGGATGTTGGAGGGGACTAGGCGAGGGTTACAGATCTCTGAAGGCCACCACCTGGGGGGGGGGGGGGGAGGGGGAGAGAGAGGAATCATAAGGTCCCTGGTTCGAATCCTGGCTGCGTCAACAAGACGTTGTGTCCTAGGGCAAGGCCAAACTTCACCCTATGGAATTTCCCTGGTGGGGGGGGGGGGGGGGGGTAGGTGATACAGGAGAGCGAGCAGAGAGGGGAAGGGGAGAGTGGAGGGGAAGAGTCACCTGTAGTTGCCCAGCTTGACCCAGACGATCTGCTTGTAGTGGGGCTTCTTCCCCGCGCTGCAGTCGGCACAAGACCACGCCCCCTCCGCCAGCTCTGCCTCCAGACACTCGGGGTGGACAGACGCAGGGCACGAGTCACAGCAGAGCAGCTTCCCTCCTGCACGGACGCCGGTGCGTGCATGTGTGGTTAGTGTGTGGGTGTGTGTGTGTGTGTGGGGAAGTGAGGGAGTTGAAAGAGAGAGGAGGTGCGTGTTTGCGGAGGTGTTGAGAGAGAGAGAGAGAGAGAGGGTGTGTGAGGGGGAGAGATGGCGTTGACGGAGTTGTGTGTGTGCAGAGAAAGAAACAGCCCTGGGTTAGATACCACACCTAAACATCTAGCTTAACTCAGAACCCTGCCTGCAGCCTCTGCTCCACTTAAGGTGGTCTGATCATCCCTCTGGTCCACTTAAGGTGGTCAGATCATCCCTCTGGTCCACACTTAAGGTGGTCAGATCATCCCTCTGGTCCACTTAAGGTGGTCTGATCATCCCTCTGCTCCACACTTAAGGTGGTCTGATCATCCCTCTGGTCCACTTAAGGTGGTCTGATCATCCCTCTGGTCCACTTAAGGTGGTCTGATCATCCCTCTGCTCCACTTAAGGTGGTCTGATCATCCCTCTGGTCCACTTAAGGTGGTCTGATCATCCCTCTGCTCCACTTAAGGTGGTCTGATAAGCGAAAATCTGTCCAGTCCTGGTCCTCGAGGGCCACTGTTTTAAATGTTTCCCTGCTCCAGCACACCTGATTGTAATGAATGGGTCGTTATCAAGCTCTGTGGAAGCCTCATAATGTCCATTCATTAGAATCAGGTGTGCTGGAGCAGGGAAACGTCTAAAATGGTCAAGATAGTGGCTCTCGAGGACCAGGACTGGACACCCCTGCTTAAGGCTGACATACATTTTAAAATGCATTGATAAATTGAGAGCAGGTCTGAAAGCAAGGTTCACAAGGCCAGCCCCAGGGGACAGGCGCACACACACACACACACACACACACCACAATGTAGTTATCAAGACCACCAAAATGGCACAAAAGCAAAGCTGAGATGGCATCTGCTGTCAGGAGTGTGACCTTTCCCCTCCGCCACCCTGGCCTGACCTGTACACACACACACACACACACACACACGTACACAGACACACAGACACACACACACAGCCCTGGGTGGAGAATCTAATTTCCAGTAGCAATCTTTATGCCGACCGCTTGTGATTGTAGTGGATCAGACAGTCGATCTGGATGGTGTTTGAGCTCTCTGGAAATATCTGAGGGTTCCATCCAAGGCAGAGGGTCACACAGGTGAAAGGTCACAGAGGTGAAAGGTCACACGCCGCACGAGAGCCAATTATTCGACTGATCGGGACATTCCAGCCAATAGCAGAATTTAGGAGGGAGGGGGGAGGGGGGGGGGGGGGGGGTCAGTGGCAGACAGACACATAAGGCAGCCAATCGACACTAAGATGTACTTGGGCGGGGTGCTGAAGTAGAACAAACGGTCCAGCCCCCCCCAGCTCCAACACAGGAAATAGAATCACTCAAGTCCCCTTAGCAGCGGTAATCCCTACACCAATAAATACCAATCCTCCAGAATAATAACCAAAAGAAATCGAATGAAGTTAATCCCCACTCAAGTTTGCCAACAGAGAGATGTTCGGGTTGAGAGACGGCAGGCGAAGGGGGGGGGGGGGGGGGGGGGGGCTCGTCTCTGGGTGTGGTCTGGAAGGGGGGGGTATGCAGGGGGTCTGCTGTCTGACAGGCTGGTAGGGCCCCCCCCCACCCCTCATGTTAAGAGGCAGAACACGGAATTAGAGAGCTTGCAAGCCATCAGCCTGGGACATGTAGACAAGGGGGTGGGGGTGGGGAGACTCAGGCACAAGCACAAACACGCACGCGCACACACGTCACTGGTGGGGAGGGGGGCGAGGGGGAGAGGAGAGAGACAAAACTGTTCCGTTACCTTTCCCAACAGTCTTTTTGGTAGCTGACGAAGAGGAGGGAATCATAGGTAATTTCAACTCAGCGCGATTTGACTCAGTCAGAAGGTAGTGGGACTTATAGGCATATGAACTTAATATGGTGTCATTTAGCTGCTGCACTAAGAGCCCTACACAGGACACACACAGGAAGAGATGGGGGTGAGCCGCAATCAAACTACAATGCCCACAATTCCACAAGAGAGAGAGAGTAGGAAAGAGAGAGAGAGAGAGAGAAAGAACACACGCTGTTAGAACACACAGCAACGGCCATTCCAAACAGACGCACAGCGCACCCCACTGACAACAGAGATATCGAAATAAAATGGTGTGTGCTTGTGTGCGTGGGGAAATAGACTTCCTCCACGCGTCAATACTGACAAGGGGATGGTGAAAGGTCTTTGGCGCATTTCGCGAGATGTTGTTAGCCCCCCCCCGTGGGTGTGGGGGGGAGTGGCTGATGTGAGTTGAGTGCGCTGTGAACGTCACAGGTTATTAGATCCATGTGCAGCGGAGCTGCTTTGGGGAGGATGGGGGGGAAGGTTACACAGACACGGTTCAAAAGGAGCACTGAGGGGTTCGTGAGCGGAACACGGGGAGGGAGGGCGGGGGCGCCAGACGGAAGGGGAGAGAGGGAGGGCAGGGGAGGGAAAGAGGGAGGAAAGGCCATCTCCAGAGTGTTCAGGGAGAGATTAAATCAGCCCACCCCGTCCTGCCCCTCGTCTTCCTCTGCTGGTGATGTCAAAGCCCTGGACCCGCCCTGTAGAGGGGAGGGGGAGGGGGAGGGGGCTGGCTGGCTGGTTGGGTGACCATGGCAACAGGCGGGGGTGGGGGGGCGTGGAGGGAGCCTACCTCGGGCACAGAGGAAGCACCAACCGACGCTGACGGGCGAGGAGAGCAGGCCATTCCTCTTGGCCCCGCCGTGGTTACTGCAGATCATCAGGTGCTGAGAGAGGAGAAGGCTGCCCGCGGCAACGCAGCTGTCCCCCGTGTGGTAGGCGAGGGGACAGCGCACGCAGCGGATCATCCGGCCTGGAGGGAGGGAGGGGAGAGGGAGAGAGAAAAAGATAGGAGATAAGTAGGGGGAGAGGAAAGTTTCAATTCTTCGGAGGAAGGACAGGTAGCGAGAGAGAGAGAGAGATGGAGAGAGAGAGACAGAGAGAGAGAGAGAGAGAGAGGAGAAACAGCAGGAGAAAGAAGCTCTATGCCATTAGGACCCCTCTATCCCATCAGGGAGGGGAGAGATAAATAAATAAGAGATCAGTAGAGGTTTCAATTATTCGAATGCGGAGAAAGGATAGGCAGCGAAAGAGAGATGGAGAGAGAGATGGGGAGAGAGAGAGAGAGAGAGAGAGAGAGAGATGGAGAGCGAGTGTGAAAGAGAGAGAGCGCGAGAGACAGAGAGACGGGTGTAGCCACCTTTGCTGGCACGCTGCAGGTCTCTCTCCAGACAGCAGGTGGCGCAGGTGTGCTGCGGGCAGCGGAACCCTCCACCCGCCACGGCCGTGGCACCCGGGAGCTTGAGCACGCAGTCGTAATGGTAATACCGGCCGCAGCCAACCACGGAACAGCGCGTCACCTCGCCCACCACTTTGCAGCTGAAACAGGGGTGGGAACCTGGAGGAGAGAGAGGGAGGGAGAGAGAGAAAGAGAGAAAGGGCAGGGGAGGAGGCAGAAAGAATTAGGAGAATTAAGACAAACAACCAAACCCAAATTATTTTTGGTATATGCTGTAGGAGTCTATAGGATGCTGTAAGGTCCTTCAGGATGCTGTAGGGTCCTATAAGATGCAGTAGGAGCCTATAGTAAGACTTGTAAGATGCAGAAGGGGCCCATAGGATGCTTTAGGAGCCTGTTCATTGCTGTCAGGGTCTCTATGATGCTGTAGGGGCTTTAGGAGAATGTAGGGGTCTTTACAATGATGTAGGAGTTTATAGGATCCAGAAGAAGCCTATATGATGTTGTAGGGCTCTATAGCAGGGGTCTTCAAACTTTTTTAGCCCAGGGACCCCTTGGGTGTGAGAAAAACAGAACAGGGACCCCCACTTGTAATTCTTTTTTTTTTTTATTATAATTATTAGTAGTAGTAGTAGTAGTAGTAATAGTTTTAGTCAGGAATTTATCCATCAGGTCTTTAAAACAACTCTTTGTGTCTCTAGCCAATAACAACTATGGTAGCTAACTAGCTTGTTTTTTGGGTCAGAAGTTGACGTTAGCCACGTTTTTGTCTATTAACCTGAATTTTTTTATTTTAGTATTATTATTATCACCTGTTAATTAAGTTTTCTCAATCACATTATAAATATATTGTATTTTTTTTAACTCACAAATCATTTGGGTAAAACCTTCAAATAATGTATTTTTCATTTGGGGGACCCTCTGCAGTACCTCCACGGATCCCCTAGGGGTCGCGGACCCCCGGTTGAATATCACTGGTCTATAGGATACTGTAAGGGCCTATAGGATGCTGCAGAACCTATAGGATGCTGTAGGGGTATATATGATGTTGTAGGGGTCTATAGAATGCTGTAGGGGCATATAGGATGTAGGAGCCTATGGGATTATGTAGGGGTCTATATGATGCTGTAGGAGCCTATAGAATGCTGTAGGGGCCTATATGATGCTGTAGGGGTCTATATGATGCTGTAGGGGTCTATAGGATGATGTAGGGGCATATAGGATGTCATAGGAGCCTATGGGATTATGTAGGGGTCTATATGATGCTGTAAGGGCCTATAGGATGCTGCATGGTAGGGGCCTCACCGTTGTGACAGTCGGGGCAGGTAAACTTGCCCTCAGGGAGCGAGCTGAGGCCCAGACACTCCAGGTGGAACACACCACAGCAGTCCCCGTCACACGCTACCAGCCCCTCGTCACACAGCTCACAGATCTTCAAACACACGTACGCACACACACACACACGGTCATCAGATATCGTGTCTGGTAAATTGAAGAGAAGAAGAAGGAGAGGGGAGAAGGAAAGGAGGGGAGAGGGCAGCGTGAGGCCCACCTGGCAGACAGTGTCTCTCCGGGCAGAGCAGCTGCCCTGGTTGGACAGGCTGGAGTCCACTGACTGGGTGTCGGAGGCGTCTGCATCTGCAGCAGCAGGGCTGTCCAGACCCTTCCCAAACTGGCTCTGGAACACACACAGCAGGTCTGGATCTGCTCACAGGTGTGTCTGAATTGGTGTATGTACTAGACTTGTGTATGTGTGTATACTGAGATTGTGTAGAATATGTCTGTGTGTGTGTGTGTTGAGATTGTGTAGAGGATATGTGTGGGTATTAGACTTGTGTGTAATACACGTGTAAGTGTGAGCAGTTCATGCGTGTGAGGACAGCATGCGTGTGTAGTACGCGCACGTATGTGTGTCTGCAGTGTGTGTACAGTATGTGTGTGTCTGCAGTACGTGTGTGTGTGTACAGTACGTGTGTGTGTGTCTGCAGTATGTGTGTTTGTGTACAGTATGTGTGTGTTTCTGCAGTAAGTGTGTGTGTGTGTGTGTGTGTACAGTACGTGTGTGTGTGTGTACAGTATGCGTGTGTTTCTGCAGCAGTAAGTGTGTGTGTGTGTATACAGTACGTGTGTGTGTGTGTGTGTACAGGATGCGTGTGTCTGCAGTATGTGTGTGTGTACAGTATGTGTGTGTTTCTGCAGCAAGTGTGTGTTTCAGCAGTAAGTGTGTGTGTGTACAGGATGTGTGTGTCTGCAGTATGTGTGTCCTACCTGCGAGTCGTTGAGTCCTCTGGAGTCAGAGTCTGACGTGTCTCTGTACTGGGACGAGGCCATCTCCACATCTGTGGACGCACGACTCCTCTTCTTCAGGGGCTTGCAGGCGTCCGAGATCTCGCTGGCTCCTGCGGTGCCAACCACACACACACACACACACACACACCGCCCACCCACAAACACACACACAGAAAAGCCACCCGTTAGAATGAGCACTGGTGAATGAAAAATGTGGATTACATTGGTGTCAAACTCACGCCATCGAGGGCCAAGAGGGTGCTGGTTTTCGTGTCAACCAAGCAACTACTCTATTTAATGATATCAGCTGGAGTAATGATTTGATGTGAAACCCTGCACCCTCTTGGGGTTTGACACCAATGTTTTAGAGGAATTGATGTACCTTTCTGCGATCCTGTCCTCAGCATAGTTTCAGGAGCCATCTCAGCCTAGCGGAGGAGATAGATAGAAGGATAAAAAAATAAAAGGAAGAGAGAGAGAGACAGCAAAGGTGAGTTGGAGAAATGATGCTTTGATTCCAGACTTCTCCATGGCTCTGTAACTCTGATATTGCTTGGTTGTCACTGTGCTCGTGAGAAGCACCTGTTCTTTTTTGGTCTTCTTCTTGGGGACCACTTCCCCACCCCTTTCTGACTCCGACCTGCTCCTTACAGACCTCCGTTGGTGCTTACGCTCCTGAGAACCTGCGTGAGCGCACACACACACACGGTTTAACTTCTATGCAGCATGGTGTGACCCTCCCCCTCTCTCTCTGATCCCTGGCATACCTGGAGGGCTGCTGCAGGGGGAGCCGGGGGAGGAGGTGTGCTCGCTGGCCTGCGTCCCTCCTTCCTCACTCCTCCGGCTGGCCGGAGATCCCCGCCTCTCCTCCCCCTCGTCCTCTTCTTCGTCGCCGTCCTCCTCCCCCTCCCCTTCCTCCTCCGGGCTGACAGGCTCGGGTTTGACACCGCAGCCCTGCTGGGGGGAGACAGGAGAACAGGTGAGACGGGAGAACAGGTGAGACGGGAGAACAGGTGAGACGGGAGAACAGGTGAGACGGGAGAACAGGTGAGACGGGAGAACAGGTGAGACGGGAGAACAGGTGAGACGGGAGAACAGGTGAGACGAGAGAAAAGGTGAGACGGGAGAAAAGGTGAGACAGAAGAACAGGTGAAATAGGAGAGACAGGAGAGCAGTCGAGACAGGTGAGAACAGGTGAAACAGGTGAGACAGGAGAACAGGCGAGACGGGAGAACAGGCAGGGGTGAAAGTAAGCCGGTACGGTCCGGTACTGCGTACCACTAAAAGATTAAGTGGCAGTACGCAGTACCAGGAAAAGGGGGAGAGCGGCTGCCTGCTGAAGCCCTCAATCAGAACCAGTCACGGCTGCACTTTGGGTCATAAACTGAACACTACTATGTCTGTTTATGAATTGCTTTTAACTCATTCCGAACTATCCGTGCCGAGTTTGGGTCCATGCTGGACCGAGCCTTGGCCGGACATCTCCCTCTCTTCCTCACGGCTCATGCCCTGCTTCTCTCCCCCTCCCCTCGGGGAGAGCACGGTGCCTTCGAAACTTGAACTACATTTAATGTCTTTCCGTTCGTTGTAAAATGTCCCTATTAAAATCAGTAGGAGAGTAAACAGTTGTGTTTCATGTTATTATATTCAATTTCAACGACACGGAACAACTAGAAAAAAAACTGCTTATGAGCTAACGACCAGAGATTTCGCACAGCAGTACGTGAATGCGCATTTGATCATATTGTCAAGTGTTTCTAATTTCTGCCTTCTGCCACAGGTAGCCTACACTAAAATATAGAAATATTTTTATTTGTTTGTGTTTTAATGTAGATTTCTTTTAACCCTCCTGTTGTGTTCGTTTCTTGTTCACTACTTTTGTGTTCCCGATAAAAAATGACAGCCTCATTATAGCTGACTATAATTCCATGATGATATACAGTATATATTATCAACTAATGTTGCGTTAGATGTTTTAAGCAACTTAAGTTCTTGTTAATATTACAAGTTTGCCCTTTATGGTCTCTATGCCTCATTGACCTCATTACTGGGTTATGGACCCCATGGTTAATAACTTACGGTTAATTATTTTTTATATAACAAATATTGTTCAATTTATGACAGACTACTTCGTATAAAGGTCTTACAAAGACATGATTATCATTTCAATGGATTCTGAACAGTTCCAAGCAGGATTTGATGTCATCAACCCGGGAGTGGGTGTCCAATCCTGGTCCTCGAGGGCCTCTGTCCTGAAGGTTTTAGATGTTTCCCTGCTCAAGCACACCTGATTCAAATGAAACGTCATTATTCAGGCTTCCACATAGCTTGACAACAACCCATTCATTAGAATCAGGTGCTGGAGCAGGGAAACATCTAAAACCTTTAGGACAGTGGCCCTCAAGGACCAGGATTGGACACACATGGCCTATCTGGTTGGCCCTGGGGTCATCATGATTACTTTTTTTTGTCGACAGTTGACCTCTCCTCTCAGGTGGTGATGAACCCCAGGACAAACTCACATTCTGAAACTCACCACTTATCAGTGTCAAAGATGTGATCAATAGGCTCACGTACAGAATACTGTTTGGTCATCGTGCTGCCATAGCATGAATTATGAGCAAATCCAACAGGTTTGGTTCACGTGGGTGAAAGATTCTATTGGGCAAGGTTCCATGGAAGCCAAGAAGGGGAGTAATGTGTGTGTATGTAGCATGTGTGTGCATGTGTACTCAAACACAGGTGCATGTTGGGGGCTGGGAGGGTAAGTGTGTCCATCTGTTGAATGGGTGTGTGCCTGAACAAAAGATTATACACAAATTTGAGTCTTACCCATTCATTTGAAAGACCGGTCATTTTTGACCGGGAACACCACAAGTGTAACAAAGTTAAAACACCCAGATTTGTATGGAATTCAGAAGAAAAAAAATCTTGGCTGTTTAGATACCCTGTGTGGACTAAGTCTCACGGAGTCTCATGGCAATCAGAATGAATTCAAAACATTTTTTTAGAGAGAAAACATGTAAATCGGTCACTTTTGACCGGAACACAACAGGAAGGTTAAATGCATGAAGTGAGAGAGAGAACACTATGAGGCATGATGGTTTTGGTAATAGTACCGGCAAGAATTTAAATCTACTTTCACCCCTGAGAACAGGTGAGATGGGAGAACAGGTGAGATGGGAGAACAGAACAGGTAAAACAGGAGAACAGGTGATACAAGAGAACAGGTCAGACAGGAGAACAGGTGAGACAGGAGAACAGGTGAGACAGGTCCATCGTTTTTTTTCCCCGCGTGTATCCGGCACACTAACCTCTGGTGAACAGTAGCCCAGGTCTGTGTGTCTCCCCTCGCCCTCCTCCCTTTCCCTCTCCCTCTCTGGTGGGGAGGAGAGAGACGTCTTCTTCTGCAGCAGAGGCCAGTCGCACTTAGTGATCTCCACGTTCAGCTTCTTCATGGTGATGGACAGGGGCAGCAGCTTCCTGGCGGCGGCCGTCTTCCAGGCCCTGACCGGGGGAGGGGACTCCTGCGCCGCCCCGGCCTCCGACGGGGCCTCCGTTCCTGGGGGACCGGCTTGGCCGGGTTCCCCTCTCTGGTCCTCCACCCCCTCCGATGCCTGGGTGGGCTCCTCATTGGGGACGCTGCACTGCCGGCGAGGCTGCTGTCGGCGGGCCGTGGAGGCGGTCTGGTCCTGGTCCGGTGATGTCACTCCACTC
The DNA here is from genome assembly GCA_030340685.1 of Protosalanx chinensis. NCBI lineage: Eukaryota > Metazoa > Chordata > Actinopteri > Osmeriformes > Salangidae > Protosalanx > Protosalanx chinensis. Next base: position 5,294,254 of record CM059337.1, read on the forward strand.
TCCTCCTTCTTGCAGGTGGAGCTGGTGGAGCTAGGAGTGCGTTGGGTTCGTCTCTCGGCGCGGGCCGCTGGCTTCTTGGCAGGCGGGGGCGCGTTGGGGTCGGGGTCGACGTAGATAAAGGTGTAGTTGTCGATACGCTCCTGCCGCGTCATCAGGAAGGCATCTTCGGCGTGGCCGACGCCCACCTCCCACTGGGCGCGCTCCCTCTGCGGAATGGGCTTCTGAAGCTGGGGTGAAGGGGGCGGAGACACGACACTGTGACCTCACACAAAATGATCTGATTGGCTTGAAAAGGGGGCGCAAATCCCGTCTTTTCTACTTTTACTAAACGATTAACTTGGGAGAAATCGTTCACAAACCACAGCAAAGGGGAACCAGTTTGTTTGATATCGACAAACCACAATTTCACAGGTCTAAAATAATATGACATACGATGTAATTATTACACATTACAACCCCTAGTAGTACTATTTACGATCTTTATGAGAGATTTATGATCTGATTAGGGGGTCAGATGGCTCAATGGTTAAGGTGTTGGCCTCATGATCGGAAGGTTGTAAGATCAAGCCCCCGCTGTGGCTATATGATGTTGTGTCCTTGGGCAAGGCACTTCACCCTAATTGCCTCAGGGAAAAATGTCCCTGTACTTACTGTAAGTTGCTTTGGATAAAAGCGTCTGCTAAATGAATAAATGTATTTAGCTCCTGACTATTTTTCATCTCAAGAGCCGTATACCGTATTTTCCGGACTATAGAGCGCACCTAAATATAAGCCGCACCCACCTAAAATTTAAAATAAATATATATTTTGTCACTGGACTATAAGCCGCCGATATCCAGGTTGAGAAATAAGATATTTACATAGAAAGATTTTGTACTATAAGTGTTTATTCATATACCTGAAATGATTGTTTCTGAACAGTGCCCTTAACGCAGCCATATAAGTGCTGATCGAACAAAACAGAAAGGTTTTCCATGGTTTTATTCATCTTCCTCCTGTGCACTAAAGTCAAGTTGCTTTATTTTCCTTCCTTCTGCATACTGAAACCACTAAACATAAAACCACTGTCACTTTTTCATTCTCTTATTGTTTTCTCACGATATGTTTCATAATCTGTAAACCCACTATGCTTGGGGACTGTAAGTGTAACCCTGCTATGATCAGGGACCGATGCTCTTTTGTAATGCTCTCATGTAAGGCGCTTTGGATACAAGCGTCTGCTAAATGAATAAATGTAAATGTAATGTGCAAGGACTGAAGACAAATTTTGAGAAAAGCCGCAATGGTCCAAAACGTGTGGAAAAAGTAGCGGCTTATAGTCCGGACAATACGGTAACCAATCGATCCATACATAAGGTGCTCCGTATTATAAGGCGCAGTGTCATTTTTTGAGAAAATTCAAGGCTTTTAAGTGCGCTTTTAAGTGCGCTTTTAAGTGCGCCTTATAGTGCGGAATATACGGTATATTGTATCCCAGCACAATTTTTATCCCAGCCTTTACCCCTTGTGTGCATTTACTCACTTATTTTATGTGAATAGTGTGCACTATTCTAATATTTTACCTCACACCCTTACTCCTGTGTGCTTTTACGAGACTGTGTGCTGTTGTTGCTAAAGAGTTTACCCTCAGGGATTAATAAAGTATTCTGAATCTGAATGAATTCTGAATTGCGCAGGTGTGACGGCAGCAGGCGTCACCTTGTGTCTCTCTGCAGGGTTGCTAGTCTTGCGTAGGGTCTCGGCCTGCAGTTCTTCAAACTGGTGCTCCCCCTGGTAGATCACTACCCTCTTCTCATGGATCCAGGCCCGCTCCGCCACGCTGCCGAAGAACTGCACATGATACTCTCTGTGACCTGGAGAAAAGGGGGGGGGGGGTTTGAGGAGGTGTGTGTGGTTTGAGGAGGTGTGTGTGTGTGTGTGGTTTGAGCAGGTGTGTGAGTGTGGTTTGAGCAGGTGTGTGAAGATGTGTTTGGTCTGAGGATGTGCGTGAGTGCGGTTGGAATCATGTCTCCATGCGCCTGCTTGTGTGTGTGTGTGTGTGTGTGGGGGGGGTGGCCTCTTACCTCTGGTGTTGATGCGCGTGTGCACCTTCATCTGGGGGTCGCAGGACACCATGCAGGGCCACCAGGGGTAGGTGCCCACCTTTGACCACACCAGGTCCCCCACCACAAACTCCTTACAGAACCCTGTGGCCTGGATCACAGACGCATGCTGCTGCTGCTGCCTTGGAACCTACACACACACACACGCCAAAGATTAGATTAGATTCACAAACACACATCAAAATATCAGAAAACACAAAGACACACTCCCACGTTTTAAGGACATGGCAATACCCGAGTAATCCCACACGGTTGGATTAGATTCAACTAATCTAGTTAGACCTACACTAGCCTTCGGAGTCTTAAGCTCTGCGTTAATGGAGGTCTGTAGGGCTCCCTCAGCCTGTCCAAGGCCCAGGATCGGCTCTCCAGGCAGGACCTGGATCTGGGGGTTCCCAGCCTCGCCCGGAGCCTCCCCTGTGGGCTGCTCAGGGTCTGAGGCCTGCTCCTGCAGCCTGGCATTCTTTTTCCTCCTCTCCTTCTTCCTCTCGTGTCTGCGGCGGACCTGGGAACCGTCGCTGGTGTCCGACTCCTGCAGAGAAGCAGAGGTGATTAGACACACTGACAATGGTGGACATGTTTTATCTTCTGTCTATGTCTACTATATGACACCGTCCATATAAAAATACTGCACATACAATCACTGTAATATTTTGTATAATACACCTGTATATTTGTTGCTACCAAATCACTTTAATACCCTGTACATACTCTGTATATTCTGCTTAAACTAACTGATATATTCTGCTTATACTAACTGTTTTGCACTTCTGGATGGACGCTAACTGTATTTCATTACCCTGTACTTGTACCTGTGTAATGACAATAAAGTTGAATCTAATCTAATCTAATATCCTCAACCCTTCATCAGATCTTGGACAATGATATAGTCCCGAATACAAACACAATACTATCTCCGACACTTGAAAGTTTGTTGTGGTTCAACGCATCCCTGAGTTTGATTCAGTCTTCGATAAGTAGCCTTGTAGAACTTTTTCTATTTATTTTCCATTTCCGCCAGGATTTATGAGTCAAACTGGAGAAGGTGGAGGCCCAGCGTGGCCCAGGTGCGACTGTGCATGCTGTACCTGGAGCTCCTGGAGCAGATCCCCGCACAGGGCCGACTCAAACAGCTCCCGGCCATTCTGGTAGGTCTTGATGATCTTGAGCTTGATCTCTGGAGAGCTGGTCTTCTTCAGCACCCCAGCGGGCGCGTCAGGGTGATTCAAGGGGGTACGCGAGGGGTGCGAGGAGGGCGCGCTGTCCAGCAGAGAGGGGGGTGGGCTGGAGGAGGGCAGGAGCAAAGGGGGTGGAGGGTGGAGCACGTGGCTCATGAGGTGGGGGGGAGGGGGGAGGTGGTGGTGTTGGGAGGAAAGGGGCGGGGGGCTGTGCGGGTGGGGCTGCGCTTGGGGGTGGCTCTGGAGGTAGTGGTGGGGGAGGTGGTGATGGGGCACGGGGTGGAGGTGAGGGTGATGGGATGGGGGCGGAGGTGGCGGAGAGGGGGGCTTCTCCTGGAGAACGGAGGCCCTCAACACGGCTCCCTCCCCCGGGAGGAGACAGTGGTCTCCGTACCCCCTCATGGCCCCGTAGCCATTGGCTGAGCCGTTGGGGAACTGGGGGTACACAGAGAACTTGGACTGGGGCTCGTACAGACCCAGGCCCAAGCCCAGCCCCGGGGCGTACCCGTTTGAGACCGGGGGCATGTCCTCAGAGGCCGGGGGGGGGTAGGAAAAGTCGGCGTCCAGCGCGGCGTCGTAGGGGGGGCCTCCGTCCTCGCCCGCATCGCTCCCGGTGTCGTAGGCGCCGTCCTGACGGATGTTGGCCGAATCAATGAGCTGAGGGGGTTGCTGAATTGTATTTCCCATGATCCCTTGCATGAAAGAGAAGGAGAAATCCATTGTTGTGCTCCTGCATCCTTAACTGTCCTTTTCTCTGTCTGGACCTAGGAAAAAGGAGAACCGGTTAAGAGCGAGTGAGAGACAGGCGGAGGGATAAGAGTATAGTGTTGAAGGGAAAAAAGGGGGACACACAAACAGTTCGGTTTCTTCAATTGTACATCTGAGGTGAGATGATCAAGTGGGCATTGCACTGTGTACACAGAAGGAAAAGAATATTTCCATCCTTTAAATTATACCATATATAACCATGAGCGTTGGCAATAGCGGAACAAAATGCATTCCTTTACATTTTAATCAGGACACGGTATTCAGGACAGTCAAACGTTTATCTTTGTGTACTTTTAGTCTACAGCAGTGGTCTTCAACCCTGGTCCTAATGGTTCACGATCCTGTATGCTTTAGATGTCTCCCTGCTCAAAAACACTTCATTCAAAGGAATGTACTGGAACAGGGACCTGCTGAACAGGGCTAAAGTACCATTTGTTGTTGATTCCTCACACATTTAGATATAATACACCTAGCTAATCTGTCAGGCAGGCAATGTATAGTCCTCATCTCAATGTCCACTCGGACAGATAGAGTTTAGATCATCTGTGTCCCAACCAAAGGTCAATAAGGGGTCAGGGGTTAACTATACTTTCGTTCCAAGTCTTTTTTATTGAATTGCTGTTTACAGAAGTCAAATAATTAGGAATCATAAAGTCCGATTACGATGCATGCACCTATTGCCAGGTGTTACAGGCCACTATAGGACTGTGTAATGACCATCAATTCTCCTGATGGCCATTGTGGATGTTTGTTCTGGTAAATATAGTTTAGCAGACAGACCGATGCCCCCTCTAACCGCCTGGTTGAAGCTAAATATATCTAATTTGCCTTAAAATGAAGTTGGGCATGTGAGAAGAGTGAAAACGATCTAGCACCTAATCCCAATACAGCTGCATCCGTGTTGCATCGCTTTGCTGCGATGGGGCTAGTTAGCTAGCTAGCCTTTGGGGCAGGCAGTCGTTGCCCCAAAAAACTACAACGTGTTGCAAAAACAGACAAAGTGTGTTAACGTGAAAAACAAATGAGCAAAGACTGCGATGTCGTTCGTACACGATGACAAGCGTAAGGTGGGCACACGTTTTGAAGAGAGACCGTTTAAATAGGGATGCGAAAGACGGGTCCCAAAATGGGAAAGGAAGCTAGGCTATACATTGTTGCCAATATGGCTGCCTTTTGGCCCCCATTTAAATCAAATTGTCTGGCGTGATTAAACCTTAATTTGGAGAAAGGATGAGATATTAAGCAAATACTAGATGACGAAGCCGCGCGTGTAAATTCATCGAAATAATATTGACAGCACGCGAATCAAGCGCGAGAGACAGAAGGAGCGATGCGCACAGTGAGAGCTGCGCGAGGTGTGTAAAATATCATATCAATACCTTCAGCGTATCCCATTCTAAACACCTACACCGGATTGCTGGCCTTCTTTCTGCAATCTATTAAAAAAAAGATGAAATCACAAAAATCTCGGGACGATATTGGAGCAGGCCTCTCCGTTATAGCGCTTTTCAATAGGGTAGTTCTCTTTTTCCACCGACTCCCTCCCCCAAGACGTGTCTTTCTTCCCAGTAAAATCTAGAGGGGCCTGGAATGTTCACGGAATCTGGTTGGATGTTATGTCTAAATCTCGCCCCCTATGTATTACGATTGAACTGGCTTCCCTTTGCTGTAGTCTAACAAAAGCACCCTGCTTTGGGCCTTGTCGGTCTACGCTCAGCGCCAAATCACAAGCCCTCGATTGGTGAGGGTCACAGAGTCAAACGTACATCGGGATGTGTAGTTCAATTTTGGGGGACATGGAGCCTAGAGGAAATTAATTAATTACTCGTCAAGTGTCAAAAAGTCTCGTCAATTCGTGTACTAAAATATAAATAAAATTGATTTAGGATTGGCACAGTTTTTTATTTAGGCTAAAAGAGGTTATGGCTACTTATCTTGATGATATTGAATCTTTGATAGTGAAAGTTTGGTTTGTAGGTTATATGTGAACAACAACAATGCAAATATGCAATAATTACATCTGTGTATTTGTAGGATCAGTTTCAGTAGTACCTCTGATTGGGACTTATTTAGCATATTATCATGGTATGTCTGCACACCCTCCGAGGCCTAGGCCTTTTTTTCGTGTCAATTTTTATTTATTTTTGGTTTTGAGTCTGTAACATAGCAACAAGCTAAATGATGTGAAAAAGCATAGACATTAGAAAGATGTCAATCGCGGTGATGACGCAGTAAGGGGGTTGACGCAGTAAGGTGTGATGCAGTACTGGTACTGAGTACCCCTTCAAGGGGGTTCAGGTTGCCTTCATGTTCCGTGCACTGATTGGCTTTTATGGGCAGAAATAGACTCCAGCCATTGGTAGCTCAACCTGTCACTCAAAAAGCGCCCATCCTCGCCTGATCCTTGACGTCAACATGAGCCACGCTTGCGTGACCTTTTCAGTGCAGCACTGAACGCTGTACCGACTGGGTGGGTACTGTGAGGCGCTGGAAAACACGACGATTCCGAAACGAACACAAGTAATAAACCCTTCGTAAATGGGTTTATCATCACAACAGTCGTTGGTCTTCGTCTCGCTTCTTCAATTAACCGACTCCGGTGAATGGACTGTATCGTTTTTTGCTCGCCTAACTGCCTTACGACGACCAGTCATTAACGCCAGCAGGACATTTGACGTTCGAGGTAGGCAGGCTCGCGGCACGGCAGCGTCATCACACTCCATTTTCAGCCTAGCACTGCTAGCATTGAAGCTAATTTAAACTAAGCTAAGCTAACAGGCTGTCAAGGCCCAGTGACCAGCGGGCTAGTTTGACAACGAAGCTAAGTTATTGTAGCAAATGGACGGACTTTGTTGCTACATCACGCACGAATTGAGAGAAAGTCTTGCGCTGTTAGTTTAGTGAGATGGTCGCCTTCTTGTATCACTTGTTAGCTAGATTAGTTGTTTCGTTCCAGTTGTTAGTTAGCTATAGGCTAATGGCATTCCAGCGGTGCTAAAGTCAGACATGTCATTAGAGCGAGTTCCAGGGTGCTAGCGCCGCTAGCTTGTATTAGTCCCCTGTAAGAATCAAATGTCAACATTGTGTTTTGATGGCCAGATGGACGAAACGATCTTAATGGCGCTGTCATTTCGATTGTGTTGTCAACACACACGGTGTGTAGAGTTTTGCTGTCTGCCGACTGACACTTACTATGCCGGTGGACATTGGTTTTGGGCAGTAATATAATTTAACAAAACTGCTAGACTGTGTGTATCCCATTTGTAACTTACGTGTAACTTGGATGTTTGCATGTAAAACAAGTGAAGTTAAATGAAGTCTACAGACTTTAAGCTCGATCAAAACAGAAAATGTACACACTGTGCTATCGCAACTTTGGCGTGCGTATCTGCTATTATGTAACTACGTCTGCAGTACTTGATTGATTTCCAACATGGAATCAAGACTCCTAAAATCAGAACTAAGGCAAGGGCGCGACCTCTACTGTGTAGTTTAGAGCTATATGTTTTACCAAATATCTCCTCTGTCTTTCAGGAAGTGTCGATCTGCCGTTATGATGGCAGTCTTCAGTCCACAGGTGCTTATGGCTGTAACAAGATCAAGGTAAGAATGCCAGATCACATGCAGCCCATAAGCCATAACCACTGCAGCGGATTCTCTGGAAAGTAATTTTGTCCCATGGCCAGTTAGACCAATCACATCCTAACCAAGTTCCCTGAAAGTTAGTTGCGTAAGTGTACTGTAGGCTGGTCAGTAAACAGACCAACTCATGCCACTGTTTACACCATGTAACTGCAAAAGAGATAGTAACTTTGGAAAGCACAGCTAGCATCACATGAGACGTCAATAGTATTGGTGAATGAATCATATAAGGACTTAAGAAAGTAATTGAATATATAGACAGAAGCTATTGACAAACTATTTGCACCTTTTGAGTATGTGGGACTTTTTATACACAAAAATATACGTAAGAAATCACAGATAGGATGTTGTCTGAGCAATGTTTGGTTCATTTCTTGCAGGGGGTCTTACCTGCTATCTAAAAGGCACAGCCGCTGTCCCCTCCCCTCCACCGCCTACCTCCAGCTCCACCTGGACTCCCAAGCACGCCTGTCCACCCCACCCCCTCTCAGACACTCCCGATCTGGATACCCCCACTGCTTGCGGACCCATGGACCCACCCACCCCCACAGCGTCTCCCTGCTGGCCAGATCGCTACACAGCAGCTGTGTCTGGCTCCAGGACACCAAACAGGACTCTCAGCCCCTTCCCGGGGCCACCCCAGCCCAGGATGACCCCCCTGGGGTTAAGAAAGATGCTGCTGCCCCCCCACCTCCATCCACCCCGACACCAGCTGCCACCGCAGCCGCATCGCTACCTCCTGCCCAGGAGAGGGCGGCAGTGAGAAAGTCTATTGGCCAGAGGATAGTGGATGAGATGAAACACTACTACAACGGCTTCCGTCTCCTAGGGATTGACACCAAGATCGCAGGGAGGATGGTGTGGAGACTGTTGCACGGGCAGTTGCTCTCGCGCAGGGAGAGGAGGAGGGTAAGGGGCCAGGGAAGCGTGCCAAGCTGGGGGGGGGGGTGGTCAGCTTTGACGGGATTCCAGTAGCAGTCAGCTGTGTTTGGGTTCAGCTTGCCGATAAGAAAGTGTGACAGGCAGCCAGGAGAAGGGTGGACCCGCTGCCCTCCAGCAATCGCACCTCGCTGGAGGGTTCCGCCCCCTGTCATGCATGTGAACATGAATCAAGAGATTCTGAGGCGGGTTTGGCAGGTAAACTCCACCTTGCCCAGGGCGTCACCCGAAGTGAGGGAAAGGTTTGTGCTGGGACCTGGGCTGGTTCTACAGGACATCCTGGGAGAGTCGTGTGGCTCAGCGGGTTAAGGCGTTGACCTTGTGATCAGAAGGTTGTGAGTTTGATTCCCGGCTGTGGCTACAGGGAGTCAGATGGCTCAGCTGGTTAAGGATTGGTCTCATGATCGGAAGGTTATGAGTTCAAACCCTGGCTGTGGCTATGTGATGTTGTGTTCTTGGGCAGGGAAAAGGTCCCCTAAAAGCGTCTGCTAAATGAGGTATTATTATTAAATGAGGTATTATTACATGACTTTGTGTCCTTGGGCAAGGCACTTCACCCTACTTGCCTCAAGGGGAATGTCCCTGTACTTACTGTTATTCGCTTTGGATAAGAGCGTCTGCTGAATGACTACATGTAACATCCTTGCCCTAGTTTGTCCTTGTCCTGTCCTCCCCTGTCCTGCACAGTGCAGACCTACTCTGTCATCCCAGAGTTGGTCACGTTTCTATGACTCCCATGGTTGTGCTGCACGCTGACATGGCGTGACAGTGACAGGCTGGGGAATCCAGGTCAGAGGAGTAGTGTTACAAGCAGGGACACCAGGTTAGCATAGCATTAGGATAGTATTGGCATAGCATTGTAGGAAATGGGCATAGACTTGAGACTTGAATATAGACATAAGTCCTCTTCTACCTAAAGCAGGGACACAAGGTTAGCATAACATTAGCATAGCATAGAAGAAAATGGGTGTAGACTTGAGACTTGGACATAGACTTAAGTCCTTTTCTACCTCAAGCAGGGACACAAGGTTAGCATAACATTAGCATAGCATAGCAGGAAATGGATATAGACTTAAGTTCTCTTCTACCTGTTCTGATTTGATTTAATGCGGGGCTTTGAAAGAGCCTAACCCAAGGGTGGGCATTTGGGGTCCTCGGGGGCCCACTGTCCTGAAGGTTATAGATGTTTCCCTACTCCAGTACACCTGATTCTGATGAATGGGAATGATGAATGATTGTTATCAAGCTCAGTGGAAGCCTCATAACAATTAACCCAAATAACCCATTCAATAGAATCAGGTGTTCTTGAGCTGGGATATATTTAATATTCAGGAGAGTGGCCCTCTGGGACCAGAACTGCCCATCCCCGGCCCAACACTTAAAGAGCATGCATTTTATTGGGAAGTCTTTAAACACTTAGCCAGCCGAGGCTAACATTCAGATGGAATTTCCAAGGTGGAATTTTCTCAGCCCGGGGCTCTGTGCTTCTAGAGCTGGGTCTGCTCTGCGCTGATCCGCTGGCGGCGTTTGGGCTGTGCCCTCCTCACGCACATGGCCTGGCAGCGTTGCGTAACACATTGTTGTGAGATTATCTGAGTGCAAGACTATAAAAAATGGTACAGGGAGTGTGCGACCAGGCACCTGCAAATTAGTGGAAGAATGCCTCTCTAAGCGTTGGGTTTGGGACATGTTCAGACCGGGGGAGGAAGTGAAGGAGACTTTTTTCGCCCCCTTTCAACTGTAGAGGATTTACTTAGTGACCCAATAAAGTGGCCTGGTATGGACGAGGTCTTTATTTGGTTTGAGTGTTCCTGTTGTTAAACCTTTGATCTCCCTGTAAGACGGTAGAAAGGGTTCACTGTTTTTTCTGTTAGGAGGACTGTGAGAGTCAGAGCTCCTGGGGTTCCAGCCTCGGAGGAACCTCACCCCCCAGACCACACTTTGTGTGGATGTCCGGGGATGGTTGCCATGGAGGCCTCAGCAGGTGTTGGAGATTCTGTCATCTACTGGAACCAGACCTGCTGTGATTGGCCGGTCGCCACCCTGACCTCCTGGTTATGGGGAAAGGAAGGCCATGAGTGGCCGCCTCTTAAATTAGGCTGACTGGTTGATTTGATTCTTTGGGAGGATCCATCCCTTTAGCTAGGTTTTTTTTTTTTCTTCAGGCAGACACGCATGCAGATAGAGCGACGTACATGCAGATAGTCAATTGATTCGAATCCCGGCTGTGTACCCTACTTGCCTCAGGGAGAATGTCCCTCTACTTGCTGTAAGTCGCTTTGGATAAAAGCATCTGCTAAATGAGTATTTATTTATTTGAGCGACACGCACGCATGCACACGCACAGACAGACATGTAGACACACTCTCTCTCACACACACACACACAAAAAATGATCTGCCCAGTGTGAATACTATGGCAGAGCTATACAGAGCTGCAGGGCTATTTAAAGAAAGGACTGGAAGTCCTCACACACGTGTGGCAGAGACAGTGGCTGAATCCCTGGAGTTTCCAGTGGGGCGGGTGGGTGGGGGCGTCACCCTGGGGTGACTCTGATGGCAGGCTGGGCTCGCAGCCCTGGGACAGCCTGGACACCAGCGTTGTTATACTACACCCATGGTGAACACAAGACTGAGGGCTGGTCTGCTAACTGTTCTCCTTTAACTCTCCGTCTCTCTCTCCCTCCCTCTCTCACCCCCACCCTCTCTCTCTCCCACACCCTCCCTCTCTCTCTTTTTCTCTTTCTCTGTTTTTCTCTCTTTCCCTCCCTCTCTTGCTCCCTCTCTTTCTGTGTCTCTTTCTCTCCTTCCCTCTCTCTCTCTCCCCCTCCCTCCCTCTCTCCAGTTGATGAGGACCTGCGCTGACCTGTTCCGCCTGGTCCCCTTCATCGTCTTCATCATCGTTCCCTTCATGGAGTTCCTGCTTCCAGTCTTCCTCAAGCTCTTCCCGGAAATGCTGCCCTCCACCTTCGAGACAGAGGACAAGAAGGTGCCTCCTCCGCCTAACCCTCCCTCCACCTCACCTTCAACCCCCACCCCTCCTCCTCCACGTCATGTTCTACCCTGCATATTAGGAGTCAGATGGCTCAGCAGGTTAAGGCGTTGGCCTCATGAGTGGAAGGTAGTGAGTTCGAATCCCAGCTGTGGCTATGGGATGTTGTGTCCTTGGGCAAGGCACTTCACCCTACTTGCCTCAGGGAGAATGTCCCTGTACTTACTGTTAGTCACTCCGGATAAAAGCGTCTGCTAGATGAGTATTTATTAATTCATTTATTATATTAGCATAGCAGCTGTGTTTTAATATGCCTGTAGAGTTGGTGTACAGCACCACACGGTACAGTACAGGTCCAGATTAGCTGGGAAAGGCCTCCTTCCCTGCTGGAGGTCATGTGATGTAACATCATGCCTTGGTTAAGAGGATCAGGGATTTTGAGGGTTGTTTACATGTACATTTAAGTGGCAGAGAGAGGGTCGGGGCCCCTGAAGTTCTCATCTGTAAGGACCACGGCTGGCTGGCTCCTAGATATGCCCTCGTGCTTGCTCACACACACACACACTCCTGTCAAAGGAGGGGGCAAAAAAGGGTAGCAGTGTTCCACCCCCCCACCCCCGGTCGATCAGCATGATGGTTTTCTGGTGCGTCACAGACAGGAGAGGGGGGTGGGGGGAGGAGTGACTCGTCAGATGTCTAACACCATGTCTTTCCATCCTCCTCCTCCTCTTCCCCCCTCCCAGGAGGAGAAACAGAAGAAGGGCTTGGCTGCAAAGCTGGAGCTTGCCAAGTTCCTCCAGGAGACGATAGCAGAGCTGGCTCTCCGGAACAAGGCCAAGGCGCAGACGGAGGATGAGACCCAGCGCTTCTCCACATACGTGCAGAAGGTAAACGCAACACCGGGGTGGGGGTGGGGGTGGGGTGTTGTGGTGTCTACAGAAAGCCGTATCTTATTTCCCAGTCTGAGCGATCGACAACCGGTCCTGAGATCGGTTAGTGAGTCAGCAAAGTAAACACAAACAGGGTCAAAGGTCAGCTCTGAAGTTTCTTTCTATGCCCTTTTGCCACTCCTGGGTTTTTAAGGGTCTTTTGCGTGTGTGTTTGTGCGTGTGATTGTGTGATAGTGTGAGTGTGTGAAAGAAGGCCTGCTGCTATGACCTCATCTACAAAACAAACCCAGTGCAATCTTAAAATGCTTATCTCTCACGTGTCAATCAGACACAAACCTCTACCCAGAAAACATTCAAAGGTTTCTCACTCTCTCATACACACTCACACACACGCGCACTCACTCACACACACACACACACACACACACCTTGATAGGAGTGCACAGACAGGAGTCTAACCTCTGGGTCCAGAAGTCAGAACAGGGGAGTTAAACACAGGAGTCAAACAGAGGAGTCATTTGAAACAGAGAACCATGTTCTAGTCTTCCAATCCCCTCCAGTTTTGTGTAGCGACGCTAGTTCAGTCAGAGACAGGGTATAGACCCTATGCTGGTGAGGCCCAGATCACGGGTTTATGTCTGAGCCCCGAATTACAAGAGAGCAGGAACCTAGCCCAGCATGGTTACTGTCAGCAGAAGAACTGACAGAAGGAGGCTCATTATTAGGGAGTCACGTGGCTCAACCGTTAAGGCATTGGGCTAGTGATCAGAAAGTTGCGAGTTCGATTCCCGGCTGTGGCTACCTGACTTTGTGTCCTTGGGCAAGGCACTTCACCCTACTTGCCTCAGGGGGGGATGTCCCTGTACTTGCTGTAAGTCGCTCCGGATAAGAGCATCTGCTGAATGTAAATGTGAATGGATTTTGACACGTTATTTCCGCTTAAAAGAAACCAAGTCTAGAACTAGAGTGCCCTCCCCTTTAAGCCACACAGCTGGGTCTAACCCTGCACCCCCCCCCCCCCCCCCCCCCACACACACACATTTCCAGGTGCGCCACACGGGTGAGCAGCCCACCACCAAGGACATCGTGAAGTTCTCCAAGCTGTTTGAGGACGAGCTGACCCTGGAGCACCTGGAGCGGCCTCAGCTGGTGGCGCTGTGCAAGCTGCTGGAGCTGCAGCCCATCGGCACCAACAATCTGCTGAGGTTCCAGCTGATGATGCAGCTCCGCACCATCAAGACCGACGACGAGGTGATGGGGGAGACTGGGGGGTGGTGAGGAGGGTGGGGGGGTGTAGGGGTGAGGAGGGGTGTAGGGGTGAGGAGGGGTGTAGGGGTGAGGAGGGGTGTAGGGGCGAGGAGGGGTGTAGGGGTGAGGAGCGGTGTAGGGTAGAGTGGCAGACTGGGGGGATGAGGAGGGGTGGGGGAGATGCAGGGGCGGTTTGGGCAGAGGTTAGGGAGACTGGGTGGGTGTGTGGAGGAGACTGGGAGGGGAGGGGGAGACTGGGGCACGAGGAGGGGTGTGGGTTGGGGGAGAGACTGAGGGGGCGAGGATGGGTGTGGGAGACTGGGAAGTAAGTAGTTGTGAGAGAGACTGTGGGGATGTGGAGGGGTGGAGGATAGTGTGGAGGATAGTGGTGGTTCATCGTCTGGTTTGCTCACCGGTCTTGTTGTTATCCTCCCTCCTCCAGATGATAGCTGGGGAGGGCGTAGCGGCCATGAGTGTGTCAGAGCTGCAGGCAGCCTGCCGTAGCAGGGGCATGAGGTCCCTGGGTCTCACCAGCGACCAGCTACGCCAGCAGCTGCAACAGGTACGTGCACACACCTCTGTGTCTCTCGTGAACACACACACGCTTCTTCTCTGTCTTACTCATTTTCTCCCTGTGTGTGTGTGTGTAGTGGCTGGACCTGCACCTGAAGGAGAACGTTCCCCCCTCTTTGCTCCTGCTCTCCAGAGCCATGTACTTGACCGACCTCAAACCCAAACCCCCCATCATCCCCCCTGTCGCCAAACTAGAGGTAACGCACTGACTGAGTCCCCTGTGCTCTCTCACACCCACAAATACACACACACACACCTAAGCTCATACACCTGAAAATACTCACAAACACCTGAAAATACACACACACACCTACACTCTTATAACGCCACACAAAAACACTCACAAACACCTGCAAATTCACCTACACTCTCATACACCTGAAAATACACTCACCAAGACCCGCAAATACACTCACACACCTACACACACCTAAAAATACACTCGCAATCAGAATCAGAATTCGGTTTAATCGCTATGCAAGGTTTACAACCATATAATTCACTGTGGCAGAAAAGAGCAAACGCAGAACAGATATGTGACATAATAATAAAACATCACCTGCAAATACACACATACACTCTCACACACCCACAAATACACACACTCACACTCACCCACCCACCACTCACACACGCACATACTCTCACACATTCGCAAAGGCGCTCTCACAAACTCGCAAATACATTCTCACAAACTCACTCACTTCCCAAACAAATAACAAACCAAGAACAAAAGTAAGCCATGCAGCCTACATCCTTTGTCTAAGGATTATCTTGATTATTTCATCAGATTTCTTAATGTGTTTGTGTGTGTGTGTTTGTTGCAGAAGTCTCCCCCTCCTGTGGAGACCATTGAAGAAGCACTTCCTTCAGTCTCAGCTGAGATACTAGCCGACCCTGCTCTCATCATCAAGGAAAGACCGGTGCGTCATACCTGCCTCACACACTCACACACTCCTCTTACGTAGCATGGTAGACAGGTGTGTAAGGTCCAGGGTCATGCCGTGGTGCGTGTGTGTTTCAGATCGAGGAGGTGAAGGACAAAGCTCCCGTGCTCTCCGACAAGCCTCTGACCCCAGCGCAGGTCATCCAGGTCAGTCCCTCCACCCCTGACCCTTGACCCTTCCACGGTCACGTGATCACTGAAGGGTTCCACCCAGGATTAGGTCTCTCACGGATGTAATCCTGTCAACCTGTGATCCCTCGCATGACATTCTAATCTCTCTTTCACACGCATAGATAACCACAACAGCACTTCATGTTTTTGATGCCTTTAAGATAAGAAATTGCAGTTCACAACTGCAGCAGGATAAAGTACAGCACACAGAGTTGCAGGGTAAATAACAATAAAGGGGACACAATATAGTACAGTATAAAAAGTTATAATTGAATACTAAAATTATTCAAGTATGAGGTTAAGTGAAATGGCTCCTGTCTCGAATGTGAAGTGAGAGACAAGTTATTTCACGTAAAGAATATTACAGTGTTGTACGTAGGAAAAAGAAGACTTCCAATACTTAAATCGAAGCCTTAACCTTTCCTGAAAAATGTTAGCAAATGTACTCCCTTTGCACATGACAACACCTGGTTTTCGTACATTCCGGTCTAGAGACCAGGCACTAGAACTAACGGCAGTACATCACAAAATGACCTTTGACCTCTCCCCTCAGGCCAAAGCGGCAGAGATGACCGCGAAAAGCAAGATGACTGCAAACGGTGTGTGAGGAAGAGGAGGAGGAGGAGGGAGAGAAGGACAGGCTGGAGGCTAGATGTTGGAGCTGCCATCGGCTTCACCGCTTCTGCAAGACCTGAAGCAGCCCCCCCCCCCAGCAAACCCCCCCTCCAGCCAAGTGGTGATGTCAGACCCAGACCTGATCGTCATCGGTGCTAGACTTTCCAACTGTTTGCGCCAGTCGCTCAGCCAGCCAGGACCATCCACTCCCATCCCTCTCGCCCCGCTCACCCCAGGACAAGCCACCATCCTCTCTTCACCCTTCCTCCCTGCTGACCCCTCCCTCCCTCTAAGCCACGTACAACTGGCTCCTCTCAGACACTCCAGTTTTCCCCAAACAACCAGACAGGATGTTGTCCAGTCCTGACGTGATTCGCCAAGACCGAGGGACTAAAACCTGCTCGTCCAGTGACGGAACAGGAGATCGCGTCGTTTTCAAAGAACGTCTTGGTCCTCTGGTCGGCTGGCCTTGACTCTCTCCCTCCACCCCAGCCCCTTCCCCCCCCACACCCCCTCGCCTCCTTGTATATGTGTAAATATAGTGTGTAAGATGTTGTCGCTCAGGAGGCTGGCCCATCGCTGCTCTCTGCACTCTCTGCTATGCCACTCCCTCAAACTGTCCTGAGAGAAAAGAAAAAGAAAAGAGTTCTATGAACTTGACCCTTCTGGTTGTTTTTAATTATTATTATTATTATTTTGTCGCGTGTAAATACAAAGGCCAGGCTCAGGCATCTCGGTGTCGGAGGTGAGGTGAACACAAGCGCCGGCAGAGTCGGACGAGATGCGACAGCCTCCAGTTTGCGAACCTGTCCTCCTCGTCTTGGAGAGGCCCTCCCCGGCAGAGACGTCCGCCTCCCCCTGTGGGGGCTCTGAGGGTTAACCCCCTCCACCTCTGTCCTCAGATCCATCTGTGGAACTCTCTGCCCAGTCCCAGAGCCTCTTGACATCCAGGGTGTGATGGGTTCTTGCAAACTGAAAGGATGTCTGCTTTGATCCTCAACTCTGTTGGTTGTGTTGCCTCAACGCCTTAACGACGTGTAGATTGATATCCGGCCTCTTGGACTGAATGAAGTGGCATTGTGTATTTAGAAGACTATAAATAGCAGATGGAACACTGGTTTGATTTAATCTGATTGTACGAGAGCTTCCTCCTCCCCTTCCTCCCTTCTGGAGACGCAGCAGAGACGCAAGGCGTGGTCAGGTAGATTAGACCTCTGCGGTCGTTCTAGAGATGCTGCGGTCGGTCATGTCGACCGGGCTGCGAAACCGCTCTGCTCGCCTCTCCTTGTAATCAATTGAACAGGAAATATGTGTAAAAAGCTTCTTTTTGTATTGAGTATAAAGTGGTTATATTGTATTGATGCTAAAGTACTACTACTACTACTACCCTTGAGTCATAGGAGAGAGAAACTTGACATTTTATTGAGTTATATTACTGGATAATGTTTTATCCAAAACCTGTTATCACAACTCAAGCTAGTGAACAATCTGACGAGGGGGAAGAAAAAAATAAGTGTTAAATAATTTATTGGCGTTAAAGTGGACAGAAAGTTTACCCTTGGAACCTTTTGCCCCCCCTCCCCCAAAAAGTGCAACATCTTAATTAAAAGTGTTCACGTGGTTCTAAAATAACTTAAATATATACAGAGCCCCTCCTGTGACCACGAGATCTCAACCTTTGCTACTTTGTCTGAAGTTCACTACTATAACCGCCTAGGATTTACCACATGAAACGCGTGTACTTTAGCCGCTATTGTGTTTGGTTGTGCGTGTTTGATTGATGATGCCTTAGTCTCTGGGACCCCTCTCTTCCCCCTAAAGCATTTAGAACCAGGGGACAAAAGGAGGCCACCCCGTCCTGTCAGTCGACCCTCGGCCCCTCTCTAATGAGCTTCATGCTTATTGTATGTTAGCGTTAGCATGGCCCCATTTTAGTGAAAAACTTGGTGGAATTCCTGCTATATTCCCTAATGCTGGGTTGCTAATTATGACTCCGACTGACTTTCCATCACTGCTAGGCTTCAGGCCTGCTTGCTGAACTGGTTAACCTGCTAGCGCTCTGCCTGGTTCACCTGCTAGCGATCTGCCAGGTTGGCCTGCTAGCGCTCTGCCTGGTTGGCCTGCTAGCGCTCTGCCTGGTTGGCCTGCTAGCGCTCTGCCTGGTTGGCCTGCTAGCGCTCTGCCTGGTTGGCCTGCTAGCGCTCTGCCTGGTTGGCCTGCTAGCACTCTGTCTGGTTGGCCTGCTAGCACTCTGTCTGGTTGGCCTGCTAGCGCTCTGTCTAGTTCACCTGCTAGCGCTCTGTCTGGTTCACCTGCTAGCGCTCTGCCTGGTTCCCCTGCTAGCGCTCTGCCTGGTTCCCCTGCTAGCGCTCTGCCTGGTTCCCCTGCTAGCGCTCTGCCTGGTTCCCCTGCTAGCGCTCTGCCTGGTTCACCTGCTAGCGCTCTGTCTGGTTGGCCAGCTAGCGCTCTGTCTAGTTGGCCTGCTAGCGCTCTGTCTAGTTCACCTGCTAGCGCTCTGCCTGGTTCACCTGCTAGCGCTCTGCCTGGTTCGCCTGCTAGCGCTCTGCCTGGTTCGCCTGCTAGCGCTCTGCCTGGTTCGCCTGCTAGCGCTCTGCCTGGTTCGCCTGCTAGCGCTCTGCCTGGTTGGCCTGCTAGCGCTCTGCCTGGTTCGCCTGCTAGCGCTCTGCCTGGTTCACTTGCTAGCGCTCTGCCTGGTTGGCCTGCTAGCGCTCTGCCTAGTTCACTTGCTAGCACCGGTACATCTAGACATACTGCACTCCACAGGTTTTCCATACATACAGTTTATTTTAGAGTTTTACTGAGATCTTTTTGATCCGATTTTCCGACCAAACATTTGAACTTGTCATTGTACAGGGTATCAGGGTGACGCTTGAACCAACTTTTGTCTGAATTGTTTCCTGACCCCCGTCTCCCTGTTCAAAGATATCATCTATATCTCGCCCCTCACGGCCACCCGGGGCCTAGGCGGAAGCTGTCACCTCTCCCTGTGGCCTTTCACGTTGCAAAACTATTGAACAGGGATGCAAAAGTGGCACACGAAAGGGTTTCGCACGAAAGCTAATGAGAACGGCAGTGAGTGAAAGCATTTCATGCCAAGCTCAGTCTTAGAAACTGCCCCACTTTGGGGAAACAAAAGCATTGGAAATGAAATGGTTAAACAGCTGAACAGAACTCCTTAAGTGCAGAGGGTTATAGCATTGGCATGGGGGTGGGGGACTCTGACCTAGAACGTCCAACTCTTCATAAAGAGTTTTAAAAGGATCATGTAACTGAATAAAGGGCCTTCAGACATGGCAATTGTTGTCGTTTGTGTGTTTCTCCTCCTCTTTGTGGCAAGGGGAGGAGTTAAACGGACTTCCCAGCCTCCACAGAAGAGCCCTTTCCCCAGTGTCGACAACTGGATGGATCAATGGATATTCGTCAGATGAAGTCCAAGGTCAAGTGATCAGACAGTAGACTTCCACTGAGAGGGCTGAACTGTGACCCTTACTGAACGTATCTCTGTGGGGGACTCCTCATATCTCTCCTGACTGGGTCTCTCTACAAAGTGGTCTTGTACTGTACACTGTCAGCTGCTGTGCTCTGGGGCTAGTTTAAACCCTGTTACCGTGAAAAAGGCCCTAAAAGATCTTCTGTCGATCTGCCTACAGTACACACTGAACTGGAGGTTAGTGAGACAGTCATTGCTTTCAGAAGTCTACCTTCCTGATCATAGATGCAAAAGATGCATCATGCTATGTCATATGGTGCGTTGGGAGAGAGAGAGAGAGTTGTTAAACTATGTAAATGCATTTATTAAATAGCCCTTTGAGCTTGTGTACTGTTGTCCTTGTGGTGATGTAGCAGATGCATGCTTTAAGGGGGGCACTGACCCACAGAAACGGGGATGTCTATTGTGGCGATATTTTCCAAAGGTTTCAGACATGGGTTTAACTGTTGGTATTACATGTTTTCTACAATGCCACTTTGCTCTTATTTATGTTTTACTCTTGAAGTGGCTTTGGGCCATCTGACCAGGGTTTCCAGCGATCATCACCATGGTAACCGTTTCGCCAACATGGTCAGTGTCGGATTAAAGCCTTGTTGATTTAATTATGAAGTACTAGTATTAAGCGTTAATGTTACTGCATCAATTAATGCTTATATCGTCCGTGCAGAGGAACATTTGCGTATTCACGGTACAATTTAGGACGTCCTAATAAGGCGAGACGCCACTTGAAATGGTGTTCTTTGAGTTCATCGATCTGCCATCTCACTTTTAAGATGTCTTACAGCAGACGCACCCTTATTTCGGACTGGTGAGTAACTTCTTCAGACATAAGCTGTCCGAAGTCGGGCGCTGTCTGTCGGCAACAATCCGTAAAAGGTTTGCAACTCTTTCCAGGCATAAGGACAGGGAAGCGGAACCCAAAGACTATGACTTCACCCAGTGTCCTGCTGGGAAGAAAACACTCATCAAATCCACATACAAACACCTTGGAACCATGATGGAAGCTGTGAGTAGGCTGGGATCGTCATGAACAACGTGTCTGTCTAAAATAGTTGATAGATAGATCTTTATTTGTCATTGTCACAAGGTACAACGAAATTGAAAGTGATGTGTCAGGGCACACATTTACATGTGTGTACATGAGTGTGTGTGGAAATGTGTAGAACTAAGCACGTGAGTGGGTGAGTGTGTGTGTGTGTGTTCATAGTGCAGTACTCAGCACAGCACAAATCCATGTGCAATCTCCAGATTGTCCATGTGCAATCTCTCCCATAAACATAAACCCCCTCCCTTTCTGCAGGACTGGACCACCAGCACCGGGGCCCAGATGACCAGGAGCCCTCTGGAGGAGGAGAAGCAGACCAGGAGAAGGCCCAGGTCCCAGGTCACAGCTGAGCACCAGTCTGCACATTTCAACAGGCGGACTCTGCCCAGGTTAGACATCCTGAACGATCTGCTATCTCTGTCTATCTCTTGGATGCAGGTTAAGCTCTCATGTTTGCGTTGACATCTGACTGAACGCGCTTGATCACCTTCAAGGTGGTCAATAAGAGAGGACGGGGAACAGAGGGAGGAGGGGGGGCAGAAACTGTAAAAGAAAGTTCTGACTACAGTATATTATGTGGTTTTATCACAGCAAGGATGCAGCTGGGCTGGTGACCAATTACATTTTGCCACGTCATCCCCCTGGCCATAATCAAATGTAAGCAGCTGTTTCATTTCTAATGACATAGGATTTCTAATGCAGTAGACCGAGTTGTCTCTGAATTGGTCAGTCACCATCTGTGTCACCATCTACCACCAGAAGGGGGCGCAATATCGCTATATAATACATACATTTACTGATATGCCTCAATGCTAAAGGATGTATCTTAGATTATTTCTTTATTGCACTCACTTAGGATGCCCACATTTTATCTGCATGCATATAAAGGAAAATGTGTGTGGAATGACCTAGATTGTTTGTACACATGTGAGCATTCACACTGTCTAGACCAGTTGTGTCAAACTAGTGGCATCGAGGGCCAAGAGGGTGCAGGTTTTCGTGTTAACCAAGCACTACTCCAGCTGATTTCACTAACCAGCTACTCTACTGAGTGAAATCAGATAGTGTAGTGCTTGGTTGATGTGAAAACCTGCACCCTCTGGGCCCTCGATGGCACTAGTTTGACACCAATGGTCTAGAGTAGACTAATCTGGAAAGCTGTCACAATTCAACCTTCATTAAGCACACCTGACTCTGAATGATGAGCTTGTTAACCAGCTGAATAGGAAGGGTCTTATCCAGGACAGAGGTGAACTTCTCCTCTGGTTTTTGAGGCAGTAAGTCTTAATGTCGGGTGAATTTGTTTTAATCTCCTGTCCCTCCCCCCAGTGAGCTGGTCTCCACTTATAACGTGGATTACCTGCCTCCGTATGGCGCCTTTAAGGAGGAAGTGAGTGGGAACCAACAAAAACATACTACATTATTAATTGTATATAACATATTGAATGTCATTTTTTACAAATATTATTTCTGAATTTGTGAGAATTGGTCTGAAGGAGTATGCTTCCTCCACTCATCTCCATATCGTATTTTCTTTTTATTCAAACATATGAATGTTGAATAAGGGTTTATGTGAGTGAAAGCTGACAGAATCCCTGGCAAGTTTGTCCCTCAGGGGGCTAACGTTCCAGTCATTCGTTATGTTATCTTGACATTCCGGAAACACAAGCAATATCTGGCGCTATAATCAGTAGCAGGGTTGTAGCTCGGTATATTTTTCGTCAGTTTCATTTTATTTACCCCCTTCCTTCTTCTCATAAGTGCTCACAGATGTTTTAATATGATAGCTAATTCTCCACAGTAGGCCGGGCTGACGTCCTCATCCCGGAATCATCCCTCTGGCCTGCAAACTCTTCATATCCAACGGTTTCATATCCCCCCCCCCCCTTCCCCTCCCGAAAAGAACAAGTCGCATTTCCTGTATGAAACAGGAAATAAAGAGAGATGTGTAAGCTGAATGGGGTACCGATGTGATGTGTAGTGAGTCACAGGACTGGTCTTTCTGAGGGCCTTGCTGAATCAATCCTGTGGCCTTCTGGGTTTTATTGGAGGGCTTTTGAGAACAACTGTGATGTAATCTCAGCCGTATCCACAGAACACACCTGTTCGGATTACAGATCTTATAAACAGATGCCTGTTCCATATTCTGTGTTCCTCCAGTTAGGAGGAAATAAGAGATGCAAAGGTTGAGATAGCTTTGACGAATGGTTTGGTTAACCTTGGTTTCGAGGACGCAAAGACCTGGCAATGTTTTTGGAGTGATTGTCGTCTCGTTTGTCACCTCTGGGGGGTGTGGCGTTGGGGGGACGGGGGGGGGGGGGGAGGGGGACGGGGGATTCACGTTGTATTTCCTGTGTCCTGTCTGGCTTCTTCCGTTCTCCAGGTGAGCGCGACACGCCAGGCGGAGGAGATGCCCGATTTCCGGAGGCGCCAGTCTCAGTTTACAGACACGGCGGACTACCGCCGCGCTGGACGCAACACCTGGCAGGACGAGAGCGGCGTCTACCTTTCCCGGCGCTCCAGGAGCAGCATTCACACCAGGCCCACCAACCCCTTCTTACCCTAAACTCCCCTCTCCCTTCCTGGGGCACCACGGTATGCCGGCTCCCTGTCTCCCTGTTGACGTACCACAGCTAACTTCTATGGATCGTTGTACTTAGTTCCACCGCCCTTTTATTCTTCCTCCGGAGTTTATTCTTCTGCATAAATAAACATTTCATCAGAGATTATTTTGGGAGGACAGTTGTTTTCATTTGGGCCGAGTTAGCGGATGTAAACGCACAGCTAGCTCGCTAGGCTACGTGTTTGTGTTCTGCTCCGCGGTGTTCAATGAAGTGTTTCAACGTGTTTTCTTTCTCTCTCTCCCAGTCTTCCTCAGCCTCGCTCTGTCTCCCCTCCGTGTCTTCTCCCTTTGACCCTCAGCATGTGCTTGTGCATTCTGCCTCTTCCCATCTCCAACGGTGGTTCCTTGTTTATCCGGGTCTTTCCGCAAGGACCGTTCCATCTTTTCTGTTGTTGAAATGGCCCTCCAGGGTGGTGAGAGCATGTTAGTTCCCACCACAGGCTTCAGTCTTCCGTCACGCTTCATCCAGGTTCTTCCTCGTTGAGATACTGTACACATATAGCAGGTCACTATTTTATGTCCACCTGGACTTTAGCTAACCTTCTGGCGCACCTTGTGTTTGTTCATGTTTGGGTTTATGCAGTATTTCTAAACAAAACATTGTAACTCCGGTCATATTTTGGAAGTCTTCCTACATTTCCTGTGTGCTTAAGTGTCCTTATACCCTACACAGGGTGTAATACACCAGGCCGGTGGAACAGTCTAGAACTATGTACCAGAATAGTGTGTGTGTGTGTCCCCTCTGGGTGGGCATTTAATTAGTGTGTTGTGTATGTGTGTTTGTCCATGTGTTGAGTGAAAAAGAGGGAATGCAGTTTCAAAATGTATTTATAACACATGAATGAATCATTCCTTGTTGAATTGCTGCACGTGCACACATGCACTTATACTCTCCTTCTGCACACGCACACACACACTGCAATTTCCCCACTGAGGGACAAATAAAAGAGGATCTTATTAAAATAATAATTCTTATTTTCTGTCATACCAGTGCATCCCTGAGAGTGACATAACCCCCGTCGATCAAAGTAACCAACGGCACCAACTATTGTTGTGAACACCTTGACAGAGGATAAACCTAGATAACCTGTTCACTAGATGAAGATGAGAGCTCACAGATTTGGAAGGAGGATTTATTTGTCTCTGCGTCTTAATCTGGTGTTAGTTGATCGTACCAGACAGTTACTTGGCAATCTATACAGCATCTGTTCTGTCATCCAGAAGATGTCAGAACAGTTTCCTGCATTGTGGAGTAATAACGTGCAAATCAGGGAGTCAGGTGGCTCAGCGGTTAAGGCTTTGGTCTCATGATCGGAAGGTTGCGGCTACATTGACTTTGTGTCATTGGGCAAGGCACTTCACCCTACTTGCCTCAGGGGGAATGTCCCTGTACTTGCTGTAAATCGCTCTGGATAAGCACTCGTAACCAGGCTGATGTGAGTTAACGGTGCTCTGCAATGCGTTCTATACAGATCTTCTTCTGCGGTGTTTCTCTATGATGCTCTTCCTATAGGAGGACCTTCTCCACGTCGGAGAGGAGAGGTAAAAGGGTTGTTAGTGGCGCAGTCTGTTAGGATGTCAGTTTAGTCATCAGAAGGTCCCAGGTTCTAACCCTGACTGTGTCAACAAGACGTTGTGTCCAGGGCAACGCACTTCACTCTGCTTGCCTCAGGGGGAATGTCCCTGTACTTGATGTAAGTCGCTCTGGATGAGAGCGTCTGCCAAACGACTAAATGTAAACGTAAAAGCTCTCTGTGGTCCGGTGTGTGGCTGTTTTGACCAGCGCCTGAACCTCCAGCTGATCCTAGAGAAGGCAGAGCAGCTGCTCCTGCCTCGAGGCACAGCTCACCCTCAGGTCTCCACACTGCTGCTGCTCTGAAGCTCTGCCAGGGAGAACCCACACACACGTGTGCACACGTGCACGCACACACTGACTCACTCCCTTGCAGCAATAAAGCAGGACCCGGAGGAAATGAGGAACGTTATTCTTCGTGGTATCCTTTTTGGTTTTGGCCATTTTCTGCGAGCGTTGGAAGGGATCCTTCTGTTGACACGGGGAGACAAGCCATATTGCTCAGATCGTTTGCAGCATTTCTTGGGGATTTACAGTAGATGTGTGATGGTAAACAACAGCAGCTTAAGAGGAGTGAAGAGTGTGCAAAATTAGTGTTTATCTTTCTTTCTCCTCGCATATAGCAAAACATTCACAGGCAGAACTGAGCCACTCCCACCCAGTCGACCTTGAGATACCCACATCACTTCCTTCCAGCACCTGTCAGATGTGTTTTACTGTTTGTTAACACTGTGTTTCAACATGTGAAAAACCTATAAATATTGTTTAGTAGAAAAGGTTTTCAGAGGTAGTTATCTGGACACTTTTTTCAAAATCAAAGACGTTTTGAGGTTTCATTTTCAATTAGAGAAAATGGTCTGAGAACCCAAATACTTATGCTATTCTGTGCTGAATGGAGCACTCCTGGACGAATGAGGGGTCTAAACCTACCGATTAATATTGTTATTGTGTTTTGCTGAGGGCAGTCTAATTTCACATGAAACCCCTCTCCATTGATCTCAAGCTCTGGGGGGTGGGGGGGTGGGGGGGGGGGGGCTGCACTCGTGCCCTTGTGTGTGAGTGACTCATTGCTAGTCAGAAGGAAGACAGGGGCTCATTGGACAGGCAGACTGATGGGAACCAGATCTGCTGCCCAGCAGAACTCTCCTCTCCGCCACTGCAAACAAGTGCCTCATACACGAGCACCTCATGCATGACCTCCATTCGTCGTTTAACTTTTTCCCTAGTGACTATGGCGCTTAACATTTCTCATCTCCAAGTGGTTACCACACATACTTTGTGACGTTAGCCTTCACCTTGGTCATCTCAGAAAGACCAGGCGGTTCATTTGTACTCAACCACGATAACGTGCCTAAAAGTACTTACTTGACTTAAAAGGAAATGTGACTAAATTGGGACATTTTCTCACCCTTGTGTTCATCTACAAGGATATAACTGTAAATGAAAGTGGAGTCATTTAATTTAATCACTGTCCGACAGTCCTGTGGTTATCTCAGTCTGTTCAGCTGTGGAAAGTCTGGGTCGTTCTTGACAACCCTGGAAAAGTAAAGTGATTCAAATGTCCTCCTCAGACAGTTAATCACTGAGCTCCGAGTGTGTGCATGACACACACACACTCAAGGATGCACACACAGGAACACCCCCAAACACTCATCTACTGCAGACAAATGGAGTGCATCAGTGCAGACATACAAGAATGCTCATTCCTTTATGTGAGTTTGTGTTTCTCCTGTGGCTACCTAATCTAGTTTACCTGCCTTAGTTAGTTATGGGTGATGAATCCACTAGGACACCAGGCCAGACTCTAATGTTTCAAGCTACCAACTCAGGCAGTTGAAGAACCTCACTTCCTGGGACCCGGACGCAACTTTTTCCGCACCCTGGTGTGTGTGTGTGTCCATGAACATGCGTGCATGAAAGGGGTTGTAAACCAGTGGCCATCCATGCGAGCGTCTTCGTGCAAATGGGATTTTGGTCCCTCTCAAAGCCATGTCAACAACACCTCCACTTTGTGTCAAGCACCGGCCGGACTCCCGCTCCATGTTTACATCTCAGAGGCAGGTAGAGCAAAGCTGCGGATCCATCATCCACCTCAACCCTGGGAAACAAACCAGTTTGAGACACTAACAGGCATACCCTGACATCTCTGCAGGTCAAGGGTCAAGCTCTATTTCGGTTGGAGAGGTTTTTGACATAGACCAAGCTCTGTCCTCTGTCTCGACATAGACATTTTACACTCCTTCTACTCACATTCAAAACATATTGGAATTCTTATTTGCTTATTGCAGGTATTCCTGAATCCAAATGGTTCTCTTTCCTACGTCCACAGACATGAGGTGAGCTGGGGATCTCTTTAGAGGTACTAATGCAAGGAGGAGGAATGAGGATCTCTCCTAAACAGAGGTGATATTGTGTGGAGGAGAAGCGAGGGGTTTCCTGCTGGGCCTGGGTGGAATACAGCTTTCTGTGACTGCAGTCTTTTTCTTTTATTTTTCACCGTGTGTTACACTCCTTCCAGCCTGTGTGGACTGTTTGCTCTCATACATATTTTACCATACTCCATCCAACTCTGCCATACTCTGTCACACTCAACCCTGATCTACTATGCTCTGCCACACTCAACCCTAATCTACTATACTGCCATATTCTACTCTACCATACTCAACCCTAACCCTACTATACTCTACTATACCCTAATCTACTATAATCTGCTCTACCAAACTCTACTTTACCCTACTACATTTACATGTATTCATTTAGCAGACAATTTTATCCAAAGTGACTTCCAAGAGAGAGCATACAAAAGAGCATAGGTCACTGATCATAACAATAGATAGTGGAGGTGGTCGGAACATGAAGCATACATTGTGGGAAACCAAACACGTGCCAAAGGGAAGAACCACTAGAGCTGATTCTGAAGTTACAATTAAATAACATGAACCTCAAATGTGCAAGAGTGTACCTGTGTGAAAACAAGCAACAATAATATACCTCTCAGCAAGTACAATAATTTCAAATCAGTTAATACTGGCCAACAAGAGAGCAACAAGTACCTCAGAAAGAGGGATTGGGCATTTTGTTGTTGGTGGAACTAACACCAGGTCCAGCAAATTATTCCGAAATATTTTGAGACTTTTCTTGAAGGTGGGGAGACAGTCATTGTGTCTGATGGAGATAGGGAGTTGATTCTACCATTGGCCAGGCTGGGGAAGAGCTTGTGTTGGGACCAGGCGCTCTTGAGCGGTGGCACCACCAGACGAGACCGCATGTGGTGGATGGGGGTGTAAGGCTGGAGGACAAACTTGACTAGTTACTATGGCGCTTAACATTTCTGTCAGGTGTAGTTCCGTTCAGTACCAGGGTGTTGAATCTGGGCTGTGATTGGTAGCCAGTGGAGCGAGATGAGGAGCAGGGTGATATGAGAGCGTCTGTAGCGCTCGGTAGATTGTAGACCAGGCTGCTGCATTCTGCATCCTCTGGTGAGGGATTGTTGCGCATGCTGGGAGACCAGCGAGCACTGAGTTGTAGTTAAACTTTGAGAGGACAAGTGCTTGGACTAGCAGCTGGGTGGAACTGTTGCAATGTGGGCTGTGAGGGAGAGCTTGTCATCCATGGTAACTTTCAGGTTTCAGGCAGAGGATGGAGGGGTCACCGTTGCAGATCACAGGGTGATTGAGAGATCGTGGGAGATGGACAGTTTGGCCGAAATGATGAGAAGTTCCATTTTGGCGAGGTTCAGCTGGCGGTGGTGCTTGATCATCCAGGTGGAGATGTCTGTGAGGCAGGCCTCGATCCCAGCTGAGATCCCCGGATCAGTCGGGGGGGAACTACAGGCACGTCATCAGCATAACAGTGGTAGGAGAAGCCATGGGAGGTGATGATTGGTCCAAGTGAGGTGGTGTACAGGGAGAAGAGGAGGGGTCCAACAAGGAGCCCTGTGGGACACCAGTGAAGAGCTGGCAGGGGTGAGACGGTTTGCCAACAGGTAGGATGAGATACATTGAAGTGCAGTGCCGGTGATGCCCATCTCAGAGAGTCTGGCGAGCAGGATTAGGAGTACCTGCCGTACTCTCCTCCACTCTACCAGATCTAAGCCGACCAGAGTTTACTCTACTTCACCGTGCTCTACTCTAGGTCTACTATACCATACTCTACTTGATTGTACTCTACTCTCAGCTACCCGGCTCTCCTCTGGCCTCCATCTGCGCTTGCAGAAGGGCCAGTGTGTGGTGTCTGCCACCCTGTGTGTCAGCTGTGCCACGTGGGTTGAGCTGGCCTGACAGCAGCTAGCTGCAGACGGTTCCATGACCTCATCCTGAAACACCATAACTCCTACATGGGACAGGGGTGGCAACAGGAGGAACAAGCACTCAGCTCCTGCATGGAGTAGTGACTCAAACACACACAAGGACACACACTGGGAGACAGGAACTTCCACGCACAAACACGCCAAGACAATACCGTCCACACACAAATTTCTGCATGCGCAACAGGAGTATGCATAAACAAACTGGAAGGGATATAAACACACACACAGACAAACACAGCTGGTTGTATAAAAAGGGAGACCCATTCTCGAAGCCTGGCTGGATTGCAGGCTAACAAACATATCGCTGCTGACAGCGCAGGGAAGTGAAAACACAGCCAACGGCTGTGGAACAACATTTTCCTGGGTAAATACCAACATGTCTGTCAGCAATCTGCATGAAAATCTTTCCATTTGTCTCTAGCCAGCCTGTGCCCCCATTCAGCGACATCAAAATACTTTCGTCACTGTGTTCAGGCCCGTACGGTTAGTGTTTGCAGCTCAACCCATGACAAGTCTACACTGTGTTTGTTCCCAGCCAAGGAACTGCTACCACTTACCCAGGTCTGCTGCTTAACCGAACCCTCAGAGCTAATCTGTGACATCATCTGGATCAGAGATATGGCCCTGCCAGAACAGGTGCAGCGGAGCGTCTCATCTTCGAACCTGAACCTTACACCTGCGAATGTTCATCACCCCAGCGGTGCAGGTCATCAGACGTTCTTCTCCGTGTCAGACAACTGCGTAAACCAGTGCAAAACCTCGGACATCTCTGAAACATAAGATCCAAATATGTCTGCAATGACCTTGGCAGCTGCAAGCCTCTTCGGTCTGGGGGGGGGGGGGGGGGGGGGGGGGCGACGACGACAAAGGGTGGGTTAGAAAAATAGTCCGGAACACTTGCAATTTGATGTCCTACTGTGCACCATGAGGAAATGTGTGTGTGTGTGTGGGGGGGATGTACTCTGTCAGTGGAGGCAGGAATGTATCTGGGTTCCCAGACGTAGGGAATGGATGCGGGGGGGCGGGGTACAGGGAGTCCCTGTGGCCAGAAGTCCGTTCAAATCTGGACTGCATTACCGTGCAACTGTTCCTCCCTATAGGTCTCTCTGTACTCCTCGGTGCCAACTGCTGCGCGTCTCTCCAAATCTGATTATGCCATGTAACGTTCACGGAAGACACCGAGATACTTATTATCGTCGCAGCTGGAAGCGCTGACTGAACTTGCGCGCGAGCAAGGTCCACCGACAGATTGATGCACGAGCCGTCTGCTATTTCGGGGTTTTGAGTCGTCTTTAACTGGCCGCGCGCGTGTGGACCTACCCCTCTCCGTTTCCCTTCTCCGTCCTGCTGCCGCCTCGCGATGCTCATGGTTTACCTCCCCGTTATCTTAGGTGAGTAGGAAGAATGGAATGCGTATAAAGAAGATATTAAACGGAACGACGCAACGTGTCGCTCCGTTTACGCAGGACAGATCTCTGCGTCACGCATAGTTTGAGTCCCAGTTGGAGCTGAAGTTCCGTTAGTTTACAGTTTTTTTCTACCTTTATCCCATCGCTTGGTTTAAGTCAGATGCTGAGATCAGCGTACGTGGAATGACGTTGAATGCATAACCCACTACTCTTCTTTGGAGTAACAATATTTTAATGAAACGCTCGAAACTTTTGTTTTCCTCCTAGTTCCTCTGTTGAGTGGGTTAGTACGGGCTCAGCAACAACTTCTGGCCGGCTCCTGTAACTTCGAGCAGGACACCTGCGGCTACGCGTCCGACCCGGCCTACGCAAGATGGACCAGAAACGACGAAGGTTAGTTGGAAAATATAAATCAATATTCTACGCATCATGACAGTAATATGTTTTTCAGAATCAGTTTACATCTAAATGAACCATGCATTAAGCATGCCCCAGTCCAGGGTGTACCCCGCCTAAGTAACTGGGATAGGCTCCAGTCACCCGTGACCCCTAACGGGAAAAAGCGCCACCGCTAAAATGAATGATGAACCATGCATTCACTTGCACATAGCCCATCGGATTGTTTTGAAACAGTATGGCCAGTTTGGAGTGTGCAGGGTGGGGGAGCTGATGTGCTGCTCTCTCAGCCTCTACAACTTATCTATTTGCATAACCGGTTGGCATAGTGATTCAGTGATTGGAAGAGAGAGACTGAATGAAAGTGTGTGTGTGTGTGTTTTGTATGAATGAGGGAGAGGGGAGGGGTGTTACTAACACAGAGACAAGAGCATGGAATGTTAATGAAGCATTACTCACTTGAGGTCCCATGTCCACGCATGCGGTTCTACCGTGGTCGGTTGGTTACATCTGCAAATACTACACTGCCCTGGTCTGCATACACACAAACACACACAGCTAGATAAAAAGAAACAGAGAGAGAGAGAGTGAGAGAGAGAGAGAGAGAGAGAGAGGGGGGGGGGGTCAGAGAAAAGGGGAGAGAGAAACATAAACAGAGAGAGCCAGAGAGAAAGAGAGCTGTATGTTACCAGAGTGCCCACACACACACAAATACACGCATGCACACTCACACACACTCCACTTCATTCCCCTTTTCCACCTCCATGGACGTAGAACCCTCCTAGTCCCTGTGGGCCTGCAGGCAGCCCCCCTCCAGGACCTGCTCTGGTTTGCGGTCATCCTTCTCAGGTATTTACTTTGGGTCGCTAAAAATAAGTAGCGATGTTGTAGCGTTGTCTTGGCCATCTTGCTGGCAAGCTGAGCTGTCTGTATAGTTTTAGACCCACTTACTGTAAACTGCTGGCACCAGTTCTCCCTCACCAGTTCTCCCTCCCTCCTTGTCTCCTTCCCTCACTTCCTCTCTTCCCTCTCTGTGACTAGACATAGACCTCCATTTCTCTGGAGTAAAGACCAGAAGCGTTCACACTGAGCGTTAACCAGTCCAGAGGGAGAGTTGCGCTTCCAGGGCAGGAACAAGGACAGGGTTCCGCCAGCCAACCGTCTGCGATGGCAGTGCGGCTGGTGAGGTAGCTCGGCCATTATTATGGTTGTAAAAACCATGACTGGGCCACGGTGCCTGGTGTTGTCTGTTTGGTTTCCACGGAAACATATGACGGAGCGGTTGTTCTGTGGTTGAGAGATGGATGGAAGTATTTCCAAGTGGTTGTTATGCTGCAGCCTACTGTACTTGCCAAGGAGGGACAACTGAGAGGAAAGACTGCCTGAGATAAAGAACATTTTTCAAGTAGAATAAACAGATGTAACATATAAAGAATAAATAAAAACGAGGCAAGCTCATCCTTCAAAGACGCCTAAGGCACACCTAGCCAACCAATGAAATTTGTGGCCCGAATTTGTTTGCCAAAGAGATTATTTCACTTGATTTCCCAATGAAAATAAATGACTGAGGAGAATGGGAAACAGTCAGCATGTTCGTTTTCCAGACAGAAATGTGTTACAGGGCAAGAGAAGGTGATGATTCATTTGACGAGCGTTGCAATCCTCACACCCATGATCAAAGCCTGAGATTGGCTGTCAGGTCAGGAACAGCTGCAGGGAGAACAGTCTAGAAGCAAGACAGACTCATCAAACAAGTCTCTGGTCATTGTCAAGTCTGCCACCACAGAGATTCAAAGGAGCTGATTGAGCGCTGACTGAAATGACTCAGCACACGATACACACACACAGAGACAGATGCTGAGACTGCATGTTGCGATCCACTGCTATAACCATCCACTGCTATAACTATAACGTTGCTATGCTTAGTGACCAATGCCCTTTTGTAAAGCTCTCTCTTGTTAGTCGCTTTGGATAAAAGCGTCTGGTAAATGATTAAATGTAAAGCATCAACACCAGCGAGTTAACAAGTAATTCTGAACAACAACAACAGATTATATTTCTAAATGCCATAATATTAAATATTTTATAATATATTAGTTCCATCAAATTCTCGGAATAAGTTAGTCTTGAGCCTTTTCTTGAAGGTGAGGAGACAGTCTGTGTTTCTGATGGAGGTGGGGAGTTGATTCCACCATTGGGGAGCCAAACAGGGGAAAAGCTTGTGTTGGGCTCTTCCTCATCCTAGCCTGTAAACGGGGGTAACTGTCATTATCGCCAGTCACCGCTGGTTAGTTTCGAAGCTAGCCAGGCGCCGACTGCCTTTTAAATGTCATATTTACGACACGCACTTCACGTCGCACCGCTCAAGGGTAGCACTGAGAAGATAAAGTCAGTTTAAAGTTACAATGTGAGACCCCTTGTCTGAAATTAACAGCTTACGTTGTCACCAGAGAAACTCAGAAACACTAACACCTCTTTAATGATTCCAAGAAGGCTACCTTAGCTGTACGTTATCTGTTTGTGTATGACTGACACCTCAAGTACTCACTGATAAGAGTTTTGTGGTTTAAATGAATTCTTGGTGCATCATTAGTCCTTGAGCTAACTGCCACCTATCTACCCCCCTCCTTCCTTCAATATCTCAGTTACTCAGAATTCTCAACATGAAAACTGTATTCCATGAGTCTGCTGTCAGCCTAAATATGCCCAATTACCAATTATTTATTTGACGACAGACCCGCTTAAAGGATTTCTCTTCCAAAATACTGCACTCGCCTGCCCCTACGCTCCCAAATCCAACCTGTGGAAATGTTTACAGTGGAGGAGTCTTGAGGTTGTGCCAGATGAGAGCAACAGGAGACTCTCGGGTCTGAACGCTGCTGCTAGCTACAGCAGGAGACCCACCAGGAGTTACTCCAGAGAAAAGACTTGATAGGAAGAGAGATAAAGAAGGAGAGAGAAGCAGCGGGAGAGAGGAAAGGTGCGGATGGATGAGGAATAGGTCAAGGATAGGAAGAGCGCTTGAGATGAGACGTCAACCCATCTGGAAGGAAGTATCTTTTCCGCTGTCAGACTATCGAAATACATTTCCTGGGGGTTGTAAAAGTGACCAGCAACACAGTAACGCAGTAACAGTGTAGTCTTGTTATCTCCAGCAACACCAGGGCTTGTGGAGCATCTTGGGATACGTGGCTGACTTGGTTCCTTGCCTTTCTAACTCTGTCTGTACAGTGTGTGGTTGGCTTGCTTCTACTCTACTCCATTATCTCTTTTTCTGTCACATTTTCTCTCAGTCATTCTTACTTTAATTCCCTATTTCATTCCCTCTCTGAATATTGGTGGTTTTAGCTTCTAAGTTTTGTGCTGATTGGGCAATATTGTGGTCTAGACTTAACGTAATATATACGTTGATGTCAGCTTTGAGAGGAAATTGCGTACACTGGTATTATTTTTCTTTCTCCCACTCACCTCCCAAACCTCTTCTTT
Source organism: Protosalanx chinensis (assembly GCA_030340685.1). Classification (NCBI taxonomy): domain Eukaryota; kingdom Metazoa; phylum Chordata; class Actinopteri; order Osmeriformes; family Salangidae; genus Protosalanx; species Protosalanx chinensis. The sequence goes on from CM059337.1 coordinate 5,328,669, forward strand.
GTCTCCTCTAACCCCCCACCCCCTCTCTCCTGTTTGCCTCAGGGCGTTTCATCACGGCAGAAAGCTCCGCCCTGGGCGGACAGGGGAAGGCGGTTCTGGTGAGCCCGGTCCTGGACCAGCTGGACTGGAGCTGCCTGAGGCTGGTGTACCAGATCACCGGGGTCGGTTCCCTGCAGCTGCACCTCCGCCCCGAGGGGGACAACTTTGACTACATCCTCTGGAGCGCCCGCAAGCCCTCCGACAGCTGGCTCATCGCCAGCATCGACCTGAGGAACTCCTCCATGGCCTACCAGGTGGAATTATAGAGGACTGGCCTGGGTTAAAGAGGGAGAGGGGGGATTAGGAAATGGAGAGACTGCAGGTGGTTGAGAGTGGAGAAGGGATGAAGGGGTGGAATAAAGTGAGATGAATGGGGTGAGAGTGTGAGGGGGTGATAGGGCGATATTTAAGGGGGAGGGAGGTAGAGGTGGGGGAGAGGCGAGAGAATCACATCATCTTTAGTCAATGCCAGCAAGAGATAAAGTTTCAATTTGTGACGTAAAAGAGCAAAGGTAAACACAGGCGTTGGTTTTAAATAGAAATGCATAAGCCTGCGAAATTATCAACAGACCTTAGTAATGGATTGTTTATCGGCGAATAAAACAGCATGATCTTCTCTGAGTGAGCTTCATTGTAAACTAACTCCAAACTATCTGGTCTGCCGCCAAGAGCTGCACAGGGACGGCATCACGAGGAAGATAAAAGCAGCTTTAAGATGAATCGCCCGCCTGACTTTTCCTTACTTACTGTCGCCACGTCGAAGAGTAACCATGTGCAGGTTGGCGGTGGTTAGGTTAGGAGTCATCCATCAGGAACCCGCCACACCAGAGGAACGAGGCGAGTCGACCTCCCTCCTCAACGTAAACGTGTCTTAAAAGCTCTGAGGTATCTGGGGGTTCGATCTGCGGGATGAGGTGCTGCAAGCTGCTGCCTGCAGGCACTAACAAGCTCTGTCTCTGGGGAGATGCCCTGGGATTTCCTGTGAAAAAGGGTTTCCACAGGGATCGCAGACAGGCCGGGGGGGGCCCAACTCCTGGGGCTGCAGAATAGTTGTTTCTTCATATTCTGTTCGGTGGGCGGGGTTGATGATGGGTAGACTTCCTGCTATCCTGCTGCTCACTTTTTTCTCCTCTAGTGAGTTTTTCTGGCAGTTTCTCCTTGTCTTCCTTGAGGGTTTCAGTTGGTTGAGGGGAAGTTCCACGGGCATATGTGAAGCCCTCTGTGACGTTGCTTGTAAAAAGGGCTACCCAAATACATTTGGATTTGATTTGACTTTTGACGTTACCTTCCCTTGTTCCCCGTTTCCTTCCCTTGTTCCCCGTTTCCTTCCATCCTCCCTTCACCTGCTTCCTTTCCACTGTCCTGCTAGATCCTGATGGAGGCTCAGCCTGAAGACGAGCTGGGCAACAGTGTGGCCATTTTTGAAATCCACATCGTCCCCGGATACTGCCTAGGTCAGTGTTCTTCTTCGAGTCTGAGGAACCAGCGTCACAAGCTGAGAACACACCCATGGAACTCTAGAATGAATCATACTCCAGGAACTCTACACTCTAGAACACAGGTGTCAAACTTGTGCCATCGCGGGCCAAGAAAGTGCAGGCTTTCGTGCCAGCCAAGCAACTACACCAGCTGATTTCAATAACAAGTTTGATTTCACTAAGTGGAGAATCTCGTTAGTGAAATCAGCTGGTGTAGTGGCCTGGTTAACACCAAAACCTGCACACTTTTGGCCCGCGATGGCACGAGTTTGACACCAATGCTCTAGAACTCCCATTATATATATAACTACCTATCCATATACATGGCTCCCCATGTAGGGCCACGAGTATCTATATTCATCAAAATGATGCAATAATGGCAGTTGAGACTTTTGTCCTGGCTCCTTCCAGAGTGCAACTTTGAGGAACACCATCTGTGTGGCTATAGCAACCAGTGGAACCCCAATGTGAACTGGTACGTGGGAGGCAGCCTGGCTCGGGACCCTCAGTCCAGTCTCCCTGACGACCACACCATGAACAACAAGAGAGGTCCATACACACACACATGCTGAAGGATTCTGAAACCGTTTCAACACATGTTTCAACTCCTGCTGTTTCGCTTGAAAGTACGTCTGTTGTTTTACTTTTTAACCTCTCCGACATTCCCACACACACACCCCAGGCCACTATATGTATGTAGACTCGGTGTACGCCAAGCGATTCCAGGAAGTGGCCAAGCTCACGTCCCCCATGAGCACCACCCCCATGGTGGGATGCCTGTCCTTCTACTACCAGAGAGACCAAGAGAGGGGCAACATTTTCTCCGTTTTCACCCGGGACCAGCTGGGTCACTACGAGGAGCTGTGGAAACCCGAGGTGTACGCCACCCCCTTCTGGAAGCTGGTGACCGTGGACATCAAGGCTTTACACCCCATGGAGGTCAGTTGGGGGGTGGGGTGGGGGAGGGGTTGCTGTTATGGTGCCTCCTCGGTGCACCCCGACTGGATAAGCGTTCATCTCTTCTGCCCCCCCCCGCCTCCCTCTCGGTTGCCGCTTCTCTTGTTCTATCCCTTTCGTGCTCCTCTCTGCTATCTCTTCTCCTTTCTAAAAGAAGGATATAAATAGGCTGACGTGAGGAAAGCGGGTTATTGATGGCTGGAGCTACGAGGCCAAAGACTGCAGTCCAGAGAGAGAACATTCTGGAGAGAATATCCTCGCTCTCTGCATCCCATTTCAGGCCCATTTTACCTTGGTGGATTTGAGTCTGTCTTTTGAGATAAGGAATGTGGACGGAAAGTCTTTCTTTTGGTCAAGTGTCCGTCTTATATTGTTTTCCCTGAAGAGCCATGCAGAGCGCTGTAGTTAAAATAGTTTCCGCTGGGTTTATGTGTAACAATCTACTGTGTGCTCTCAGAAGAGTCGTTCTTTTGACGTGAATGAAAATGTACGATCAGGATGTTCGTGCGTGAGTGCTTTTGTGTGTGTGCCTGAACGAAGCCAATGTAAATAAATCAGAGAGAATATTTGCCATGCCTGGAGTTTCTCCAAAAATATCCCAGGGGAAAACACGGGTAAGAAAAGGTTTTGTGTGAGGTACAATAGCGTAGTATTTTCAATGACTGAGCTGTCAACCAGCGCTGAAGTTGAACTGTGTTTAAACGAAGCGTAAGCAGGCTACATATCATCTGGTACAGCTGCTGTCGCTGCGTTCTACCCCATGCCCCCTTCCTCTCAGTCTGCGCACAGGTCACATGGTCCCATGACCACGCTCCCGTCGAAACCCTGAGAGGGCTTGTACTTTACGCTTTAGGGGGAGCTAGCTGCGGAAACTTCCAGAAATTCGCCAAGCCCTCTAAATAACAACCATTTAGTCAGGCCAACCTAGTAGGATATTGGGAAGTTTGATGTCCTCGGCTTGATGGACTATCCTTCTAACAAACGCTGTGGGTGTGTGTTTCAGGTGGTGTATGAGGTGGCCTTCAACAGTGCCAGAGGAGGATTTGTGGCCATAGACGACATATCCTTCTCCCCAGAGTTCTGCCACACTGACACAGGTGAGGGGACTGAAAAGAACGGATGGATGAATGGATGGATAGATGGATGGATGATTGTTTATACAGACAGCCGGGTGATTGGTTAGACAGACAGCTGGGTGATTGGTTGAACAGATTATTGGAGGCATGATTGGACAGATACATAAATGTTTAGAAGAATTCTTTGGACGGGACTCTGGAACAAGCCTTGCCAGACTGCAGATGTTAGGCCAGCTATTTCCATCCTCCACTATACTCCAATTTTATCTTTGAGTTCATATGATCTGGCTACTCTCTCACACTGACCCCAAACCCTGACCTGTGAGTCATAAACACAGGTTGCCATGGAGACATGTGGCCTCTGCCTTCGCTCACCACGGCGTCTCATGTGTCAATCCAGAGCCCACCTTCGAGCCGTCCATCGCTGACTGTGACTTTGAGGAGGGCCTGTGTCGGTATTATCAGGAGAGAGTGGAAGGGAAGGTTTGGACCCTGGTGTCCGTCAAGCCCAACGCCTACAGGATGGGAGATCACACCACAGGAACCGGTCAGTCTCACATCGCCGTTTGAACGCTGCGTCGCTGTGTGTCACAATGATACCGTCACCTGGTGGTGAGAATATGAGAGGAGGTGATACCTTCTATGTTATGCTCCGATTACGGACTAAAGCGAACCACCCACTTGACCCAGGAGCTGGACGAGGCTGCTCACTGCGCCTCTCCTTGTTGAGGTCTGCTAGCATGACCCGATCTGCTCCTCCCTCCCTCCCTCTCCCCCACCCCCACCCCTCTCTGCTCCAGGCTCCTTCCTTCTCGCCAACACCCGCTTCACGTCGCGCCCGGGCTACGTGGGCCGCCTGCACGGACCGCTGCTGCCAGGCAACCACAAGTACTGCCTGCGCTTCTACTACGCGCTGCACGGCTTCCGCAAAGTGGATAACGCGCTGATGCTCTACCTGTATGACGAGCACAACGTGGCCCTTGAGAAAGTGTGGACGCTGGCCGACAGCACCAGGGACATGTGGACCCGGGTGGACATCACCTACATGAAGCCCATGCCCACCAAGGTAACGCTCGCCGGGGGCAACGGCTCTGGGATGGGTGGGTGGATGGATGGAAAGGGGTGGATGGGCGGAGGTAGACATGGAGGAATGGATTAACGGGAACAGGACAAATGATCATTTCCTTCCCGTCTTCACTCCTTTCCGCAGGCGGTATTTGTCAGCATATGTAAAGACTTCTGGGACTGCGGGCTGGTCGCCATCGATGACATCACAGTCACCATCGGAGACTGTCGAATCAATGAAGGTAAGACAGACAAGTCAGACGTTGTAATGTAACATTGTTTGTAAGATATGATGTATTGTAGTGTCCATGACAACCCTTGTGTGTGAATGTAGGTGTTTTCCTGCACAGGGAAGGGCAAGGATCAAAATACATAAATACCTGATCTGGTATATTCAGCATCGGTGGTTCAGTGGTAGGATTCTTGCCTACCATGTGCAGAAAGCCTGGGTTTTATTCCCCGCCAATGCATTGAATATGTGTGCGTCTGTGAAATTTCTCCACTGTGGGACTAGTAAGGGATCATTTCTTTCTTCTTCTATTCCCTACAGCACAATTCTGGGATGTTGTGGTTACATTTACATTTGTAGTCATTTAGCAGACGCTCTTACCCACAGCGACATACAGAAAGTACAGGGACATTCCCCCTGAGGCAAGTAGGGTGAAGTGCCTTGCCCCAGTACACAACGTCATGTTGGCACTGTCAGTGTTTGAACAGGGTACCTTTTGATTCCTAGCCTGACTCCTTAACCGCTCAGCCACATGACTCCCTCTCCCTGGCTTCCATCTTTATTGCAATCCTTATTTATTTCAGCAGCTGACAACAGCTGAAAGACTGGGCTGGGCCCTAGATTTGAAACTGTTTCTATTTATAAATGTTTAAACGCTCAGCCACTGTGGAAACCGTTCAGGCCCAACCTCATGGAGGGACGATAATTACATGGGCAGTTCTGTCTGGCCAGCGCAATGCATCTTTTAGTAGTTGCCAAACACCAATCGCAGTCTTTGCTGTGATTTGAGGTTGATTGGTGCTGAGAGCTATGATGTCAACCAGCAGCAACTGCTTTATAGGAACAGTCTTATAACACACTGCAGAACATCCTTTTTCCACACACATCCAGCTGTCTGTTCCATTGTCTCCACTGTCTCTTATTAAACTCTAGACAGACGTGAATCTTGTCAGACCAAACAAACCTATTTGCTATCCCTTGTGCTGTATTCATATTCTGTAACTTCCCACCTTCCCACCCAAAAAGGCCCCACCTTCAACCCTGAAATAAAGCAGGTTCATTAAATGTTTACCCTGTACTCTTTTGGGCACTAAAATGTGCAGCCATGCTACATTTATTCATTTAGCTGAAATTTTTATCCAAAGTGACTTCCAAGAGAGCTTTACTAAAGAGCATCGCTCACTGATCATGACATTATGATAGTCTCCACACGTTGCGGGTAGTGACATTATGAAGCATACATCATGCGAAACCAAACAAGTGCCAAAGGGAAGAGCCACAAGAGCGGCAGGTTATAAGTTCGAACCCCGAGTGTAGCTATGTGATAATGTGTCCTTGGGCAAGGCACTTCACCCTACTTGCCTCAGGGGGATTCTCCCTGTACTTGCTGTAAGTTGCTTTGGATAAAAGTGTCTGCTAAATGAGTACTCATTATTATTTATTTACAACTAAATGTCTGAGCGTGTGTGTGTGTGAAAAACATAGTTTTGGTCCTTTTGGCCTCTGAAGTGCGCAAGATGTTATCAGCGTTACAGGATCGCATCGCGCTGCGAATCAAGCGACCCTGATTAGAAACCTCAGGTGAAGTCTGGCCTGTTCATCGTGTTGTGTGTTGCAGGGCGGAAGAGCGAGCAGCCTGGACAGTGCGACTTTGAGACAGGTGACTGTGGCTACAGCCAGGACCGGGAGGGGGACAAGGGGGACTGGCTCCGGATCAGAGGCCAATCCCCCACCTCCTACACCGGGCCCCGGGGGGACCACACCACAGGGGTGGGTAAGTCACACGCGTGGAGCTCATTTTTAATGCGCCCCGTTCGTTTCTATGTGAATTCATGACCCACACAAACACAAGGCTTAACTAAGGACCATGAAAGGCTTACGATAAGTAATTTTGGACAAGAAAACAAAAAGTCAATCTGACCTACAGTACCTTTCCTTGAACATGCCTGCATCTTTCTGCAGGGTACATTTACATTTGACATTTAACCATTTAGCAGACGCTCTTATCCAGAGCTACTTACAGCAAGTACAGGGACATCCCCTCTGAGGCAAGTAGGGTGAAGTGCCTCGCCCAAGTACACAACGTCAGGTTGCCTCAGCCGGGAATCGAACTGGCAAACTTCTGATAGCCCGACACCCTAACCACTCAGCCACCTGACTCCCTCAGGGTACTTCTTGTACATCGAGGCATCCCTGATGCGTCCGGGCCACACGGCGCGCCTCCTCTCCTCCTGGCTGCGGGGCTCCCACGCCCCCCAGTGCCTGGTGTTCCACTACCACATGTACGGCTCGGGGACGGGCATACTGAGCGTGCTCCTGCGCCGGGCGGGCCACGAGAAGGACGCCCTGCTGTGGCGGCGACGCGGAGAGCAGAGCGTGTCTTGGATGAGGGCCACGGTGGACTATGATTGCAACGGCAAGCACCAGGTAAGCAAGGATACTTGCGCGCAGGCTGGTGCGCATCACACACACACACTGACTTTGCAGTATGTAAACTCCTTCATAACACTTTCTGTTTGCTACTGTGTATACACCCCCCTCTTCCTGTACTTTATATACCCATTATTCTTTACAGTCTCTTAGTATAGTTATATCCCCCCCCCCCCCATCTGTACAGCTAATGCCCACTTTTACTTTAATCTAATTTGTATTGTACATTATATTTGTTATTCTGTTTTACCCTTATTATTATGTTACATATATGTTCTATGTTTGCTCTTTCCTGCCAAAGTCAATTCTGTGTTTGCATATCTTGCATAGCGAATAAAATTGATTCTGATTGTAATTCTGATTCTTTGTAGATTATATTCGAAGCGATACGGGGGCCGTCCATCAGAAGCGACATTGCCATCGATGACATTGTGTTTAAAAAAGGACCCTGCACAGGTATTTGTGAACCCGGTATATTGAGAATTGCAAAAAAAACGTTAATCAATTTCAGTAAAGATTGTTGCGTAAACATTTGTGATATCTTTCTTTCTAGATCCTATTGACTCAATTCCATACTCTGGATTCTCAGAAAACTTCAACGAGATTGACTAGTGGAGACAGTTTGAGTGAATGTGTGTAGCTGTGTTGGTATGTGACGGGGACAGGTTTAACATTGGGATTTAAAAGTATGAACACTTCACCACGACAACACTCTGGCTTTACGTAGAGTAGAAATATACTAATTTACAAACTGATCTGACACGTCTACATAGTTTTGCACTGTCTGTCCACTTTTACAATGTTGGGTCAATTTGTACCCTATAAATTGAATATTTGTTTACAATATTTGTTTATTATTTTTTAATAGCCAAATGCGACGACTCTTTTTGTACCACTGAGAGAAAGGATTGCGTTTGTCAAGATAACTTCTCAAAGAAAAGCACATTTTATCCCAATAAAAATATTTCTTCTGACCTCTACTGGCCAGAGTCTGTTACTGCACCTCATAAAGAACACTCAGAAACAGGGCCGTGCAGTCCTACATAGTCATATATAGACATGACTATGCGTGCAGCATGGACCTTTGATGCAGTGATCTCTAAACCGGCAGGTTGCCCGACGTAAAATAGGCACTTCAATACGTAATGGACAAAAAATCTTTAATTGAGCGCAATTTTTGGGGGGAGCTTTCTGTTAAAGAAATATAACCTTTTTAAATTTCTTAAAACCTTTTCTAGTGATGGTGATGTCTATCACTTCTGGATCCAAATTGTCGACAGGGAAAGCAGAAACAAAATCCCTCCATTAAAGACCGATGTGTAATAACTTCAAGAACGAGTGGGAAGCAATGCGAGGTTAATTGAACATTTACCTACTTTTTAACTTGGCGTTGGAGATATGACCTGCATAACCCATTGCATTATCAACCAGACAATCGGAATAAAAAAAATGTAATAAGCATAATACTGAAAGCACTATCGGCAACAACTGGCCGGCGGCAGCACACTAATTATTAATTATAAATAATAATCCGATGTATTTTTTCGTGAATGGCACAAATTGTCAATTCCCTTGACAAAAAGGGCACTTTGAGGCAAGCCCCCCCGCATCCCCCTTTGCACGTGCCTGTTAGGAAAAGGACAGGCTTTTTGCATTCTGATTTACATGCACAGTCGACAGACACATTCATATCAAACCTCTCACTGTGACAAAAAACGTGTCTCAGCTTCAGGATTTCTTTGTGAAGACTGAGAAAGGAATACCCGATTGCAGGTAAAGAAGAAAGTAATGACAACTGTGTCTTCAGTGCTGCACCTGTATGTTTCTTACTAAATAAATTAGCCAAGGCAGAGTGAAAATAAGTGGACGAGATCGAAACAGTTGGGTTTTTCTACAGAGGTATGCTGCGACGAAGTAGAAGAACATTTTCAATTTTTCAAATAAAATCCTCGAATGTTATGGTATTATTTATTTATGTATGTTCTGCATTTGATTCCTATTATTTGACCAGAATGCTGTTGCGCCCCAGTGCCTATCGTGGAAGACGTTTTTCCAGGTCCATCAAGCTGGTAACACAGTTTTAGGACTGGCGAGATGCCAAGAATCAAGTCAATGGAGCAGCTGCCGCAAAATCGCATCTGCTGTACTGTGTATTTACAGTACGAGGGCGCCACGACCTTAGTTATGTCAACGGCGCAACCCGATCATAGACGATAGCACTGGAATTGACATATAATCTGCTAACCCTTGTGAGGTGTTCGGGTCTATGGGACCCGTTGAAATTTTATCGAAAGTATCGAAAACATAATATTATAACTTGGGTTTTTAAATTAAAAACAAAAAACGAGTGGCATCGTAATTCATCTATTGGATCCTACAAAGGATCCTAAATTTCTTTTTTTTATATATATACTGTTTATATTTAGGATTAAGCAAACATTTGTTGAGGTTTTTTTAAACTTAAAATTGTTTGATTGTGTTGAATTTAAACCCCCCAAACCGCAACAAGTCCACCAGACCCACGAATACTGAAATATGAACACCACACAAGGGTTAAATAACTGCATGTGGAATAATGCGTGAAATGTCCCTTTAAACCGCAGAGGACCGCACGTCACTGAACGCCCCCTGCACACGTTGGCTGTGATGTGCTGTGAATGGGCCATGAAAACAGTAGACCTGGATTAGTCCGAGGATAGACAAGAATGAGACATCTCTAGCTCGTTTCAGATTTACGGTATTACTGCTGCCAGAGGGTTTTCGTTGTGGCAACCAACCCGGCCAGAGAGGCGCTGATCAGGCTCCATCCCTGGTAAGCGTGCAGTCTGACTAGCCTCCTAGCCTAGCTTGCTGGATTATTGTAGTTAATTTCCCAGCCATTAAAGTCTTGGTAGACCAATAATTTACACTCTTGATGATTGTATCGGGGATCGTGCTACCAGATAAGGGTGCTAGCTAGGGATCGCGTCCCCCTTTTTACTTAGATTCGCAGAGTAAAATAGCATCAGCTAGCTAGTCTAGCTCCATCCTCATCCGCTCATCAGAGCTCAGTTTAGGGGAGATCTACGGGGGGTCGAGTCTCCTATAGCAGCTACCTGGAGCATTAGTCCAGATTGGATAGACATGGTCGTGTGACGCTGCAACAGTTTATCTCTAGAAAATGGTATCTGTCTCCGATAACATGACCTGCTCAATTTGTGAAAGCAGAGTAACTGATTAAACCAACTCCAATGGGATTTGCGTTGAAGAAATCAGACGCTACTTTGCATTGATCTCTCCGTTGACTGCAGGATAATCCGGAGTTGTGAGATTAGGGTATTTTAAACATACACAATTTCCGACGAACCTTCTCGACGAATCCGAATATAAAATCATTTAATTAAAAGTAACGTTACAACTAACAACCACTGCCGTGTATATACCCCCCCCCTACTATATATTCATATTCCACCCATCTGTACAGCTAGTGCCCACTTTTATCTTATGTGTATTTCATATAACATTTTGTATTCTATTTTTATCTACCCTTATTATGTTCTATAAATGTTTGCTCTTTCCTGCCATAGAACATTCTGTGTTTGTATATCTTTCATAGCGAATAAAAACAGATTCAGATTCTGACAAATGGCACAAACTAGATCAAGGTTTGTGCTTAAGTGTCTGTTAGTAAAATGTATTTAATGAATGGATGTTAGTTGTGTGGAAATGATACCCTTGTGTATGTGACTAAAGCCCTTGCTGGATGACTTTATCCGAGGTAGTGAGATGGGTAACAGAAAAATACACCCTGGAAAGAGATAATGGTCTCAGAATGACCAACACCAACATCATGATAAGGGTTAGTTGATGGTATCAGTGGAGACCTCTGTACTGATCACTATAATTATGTTCCCCACTGAATGCTATTGTTATGTTTTGGTGGTTCAGCCACTCTATAAAGTGGTCTGTTTGGAAAGTTGTGCCAAAACTTTGTTCCCAACTATCCAGACGTCCTATACTTAAACTCACTGCTTTTTGGAAAAATATACATTTTTCTGGAAATAACTTCTAACGGCAAGTTCAATCTGTTTCTTTATGTGTTGAGTGTTGTGGTGGTTTGGCAATGTGTTTTCAGAGTTGTATTGATTTAACAGCAGGTCATACAAGTCCTTGGCTAGGCTGTATCCTGGTTTGTGCAATTGTTGGAGAGCACTAACGGAATCAAGATGACATTTTCACTGTTCAGTCAACTAAAAACCTTGAATCAGGACTGTTATCTAGTTATCTGTATTTGCAAACGCACGTCTGACCAAAAAGAGATTTCGTCAGGGTTGAGTCAACAAACTGGCCATCTACACACACACACTTCCTCTGTTCCCATACAAATCTTTTATGACATTTGACTTTACATAATTTACATAACAAATTCACAAGATGTCTTATTTTAGTCAAGGTTAGTGCATGGAAGAGTTCATATCAACTCGTCCAATAGGGTGGGATTTAAGCTTGGCTAAAAGCCATGCTGGAGATTTGTAAGGTAAACAACCGCATATTGTCTTTTTTTAGTTATGTAAGTCTCTCTCCGTCCTCTCTCCCTCCAGAGTTAGCTGGTATCCTGAAGACTATCCTTCGTGGACCCCAGGCTGACCTGAGAGCTAGAGGTAAAAAGATAAGGACGCACATTCTCAACTGCGTTTGCACTTTTGACCAATCACTTGGCCAGTGAAAATGCTGATGAGATAAACAGATCTCAATTATTGGACCGAGGTGAAACGCTGCTCGTGTGTGGGCTAACAGAAGAGTAGATCTTCTCTGAGAATATCTTGTCGATATCCTCTCTGAGAGCATTCAGTTCAGTTCACTTTGGGAATGTCTAAGGAGTTCCCCGGCTGTCTTGTGATGGGTTAAAGTGTGCATGCTCGTTTTCTGTTTTCCTGCTTGTTCACATTTCTGGTCCAATTGAGCTGATTGAAACCAGTTCTGTGGCGAGGGCCACGGCACCGTCGGTTTCAGAAGGCGGTTCATCGTGTGTGTGCGTACGCTACAGGACCGTGTGATCTTGGGTCTATTGCAACCCCTCTTTACTCCGCTTTGGATAAAAGTGTCTGATAAATGTACTCCATCTTTACCCAAAAATGCCCTCATTACTGAAGAAGAAGAACAGCCATAACGGATGTTTAAAGGTGTCATATGTTTATTTATTTATATAAAGGTGCAAAACTCATCACTTTGAGCCAGCGGTGGAAAAGGGGGCTTGAGAGAGCTGAGTTGGGTGTCTGAGCCCTGCCCTCCACCCAGTCACAGCCCCCTTCCTTTTGATGACTTTTTGACGTCTGCGTTGTGTCCGTGCACAGGGGAGCGTGCCGAGAGCAGCTGGGAGCTGATGGGCCGTGCCCTCCCTCCCTCTCTCCCTCCCTACCTCCCCTATGATGCACCTCACACTTAAAGGTGCTGTTCAGCGTGTAGCGTTGATGAGCTGGCAGATCGGTTTACCAGCCTGACCTGTAGGAGGGAGGGAGTGGAAGGGGAGAGGGTGAGAAGGGTAAGCAGAGAGGGTGAGAAGGGTAAGCAGAGAGGGTGAGAAGGGTAAGCAGAGAGAGAGGGTGAGAGAAAGAGAGAGGTAGAGAGAGTGAGAGGAGGGCTAACTGACCTTGGTGTGAGTGCTCCAGGATGGAGTGTCCTGCCAAGATGTACTCTTCCTATCCTCCATGTCTACCATCTCCCTCTCTCCCTCCACCTGCTCCCTCTCTCCCTCCACATCCTCCTCCCTATCTCCCTCCACCTCCCTCTCTCCCTCCATCTCCCTCTCTCCCTTCCACCTCCCTCTCCCCTGCCATCTCCTCCTCCATCTCTCACTCCACCTCCTCCTCCCTCTCTCCCTCCTCTCCCTCCATCTCCCTCTCTTCTTCTCCCTCCCGCTCTGTTCCTCTCCCCCTCTCCTCCTCATCTTCCTCAAGCTGGAACTTGTCCACAGGATGCAGTGCCTAGCTGGGGGAGGATGAAAAGATGTCGCCATTGACTTGTCATCAGCAGCGGTCCTAATAGCAGCATCTCCCTAACTCAAGTCTGTTTCTGTCCCTACCCCTCCAGGCGACCGCACTCCGAAGATCTGAAGACTCCCTCTCTCCCCTCCCCCAGTGCCCAGGTGCGTTCAAGGTTTTGGGGGAAGTCAGCTCAGTGTAGGGCCCTCAGGACTCTGGAGGGGCCGGCAACACACGTTTAGGAGCCGGGGTCTTGAATGGAAATACTGTCAGAATAAGTTTCCCTAGCATGTGTTGCGAGGTGAATGGTGTGTGTGTGTGTGGATGTGGGGGTGGGGTGCGTTGGTGGTTAGAGTGCTTCCTCCTGTGTTTGTCACAGTGGTTCTCTGTGTAGGGGTGGGTATGTATGTGTGTGTCGGATTGTTGTCTGGTAATGCCGATGTTAAAATGGATGAATATACGAAATCCAGCCCAATTTTCCATCCCAGCCCTATAAGGAGTAGTTTTATGCTGGAGAATTCCTTGGGTTATGATTTTATAACCCCCACCTCTCTCCCACAGACAGACACCCCCCCCCCCTCCTTCCTGCCAGTGGAGGAGTCATGACCCAGAAGCCTCATCATGGCCGCCGTACCCCCAGCACCAGCATCCTCCCCCAGCTGACCTTGGCCCTCACCCTGGCCCTCTTACTTTCCCCCCTGGGGAGGGTGCTGGGTGAAGGGGAGGCTTCGTCTCCAGCCCAGGTGCTCCAGGACCTGCTAGCGCGCTATGGGGACAACGCTACCATCTCAGTGCCCCAACTGCGGTCCTTGCTGGCCCGCCTCAGCGCCGGGCAGGGGGAAGTAAACGCCACCACCCCCACCACGGAGGGGCCCCCGGCCGCGCTCCCAAAGACTAATAGCTCAAAAGTGAGTGTAGGCTAGTCTGCGCTGCCAGCTGTGGTTCTGCTTCACAAACTGGCCTTACCTGTTTAGCATGCCCTGTTAGCCAGTATGGATGTTAGAGGGATTTGTGTGTACATACCAATGCTACTTCACCTTGATGATGCTGTCTATCTACCTTCAGGTCTCTCTGCTTACAGTCATGCACATTGCACAGATATTCTGCATATTTCCCAAGCTTAATGCCGTGTGTGATATGCCAGACGGATATCTTTTCTGAGCTAAACTTTGTGTGTTATTGGCCAGACGGCTATATTTTTTGAGCTTACCTTTACCTTCTCACCTTCAAGAAAAGGCTTAAGACTCACTTGTTCCGAGAGTTTAATGTAGAAATATCAGGTGTTGTTGTTCAGAATCAGAATTACTTTATTGATCCCCAAGAGGCCACTCTAGTGTTTTTGTTGCTTTATTGTTTGCGTCTTACAAGCAAACTATTGCCTGTCTGAGGTGCCTACCTTACATTTGTAAACTGTTTGGTTGAATACTCTTTTAGCTCTTCACTTAACGTCATGTGTGATGGGCTCGATGACTTGCTAAAGGTCTTTCTGAGGATTTGGCTGGTTTGGTCAAAGCTTGGCTGAAGGGAAAAGATTGTCAACGGCTGTCCTGTCTGTCTGTCTGCCAGAGACAGTCCTGTCTGTCTGTCTCTCAGAGGCTGTCCTGTCTGTCTGTCAGTGTCTGTCTGTGTGTCTGTCAATGGCTGTCCTGTCTGTCTGTCTGCCAGAGATAGTCCTGTCTGTCTGTCAGTCAGACACCATCCTGTCTTTCAGAGACTGTCCTGTCTGTCTGTCAGTCAGACACCATCCTGTCTTTCAGAGACTGTCCTGTCTGTCTGTCAGTCAGACACCATCCTGTCTTTCAGAGACTGTCCTGTCTGTCTGTCAGTCAGACACCCTCCTGTCTTTCAGAGACTGTCCTGTCTGTCTGTCATAGACCAGTCTGTCCTATCTGGCTGTCTATCTGAGATCGTCCTGTCTGTCCGTCGGTTATAAACTGTCTTGTCTATCTGTTTGTCAGTCTGTTTGTCAGAGACTGTACTGTCTGTCTGTCAGAGACTAGTCTGTCAAAGATCAGTCTGTCTGTCTGTCAGAAACTGTTCTGTCTTTCAGAGACTATTCTGTCTGTCTGTTAGAGACTGTCCTGTCTGTCTGTCAGAGACTGTCCTGTCTGTCTGTCTGTCAGAGACCAGTCTGGCTGTCAGATATATGTCTGTCTGTCTGTCAGAAACTGTCCTGTCTGTCAGAGACTGTTTTGTCTTTCAGAGACTATTCTGTCTGTCTGTAAGAGACTGTTCTGTCTGTCTGTTAGAGACTGTTCTGTCTGTCTGTCAGAGACTGTCCTGTCTGTCTGTCAGAGACCAGTCTGTCTGTCAGAGACTGTTCTGTCTGTCAAAGACTGTTCTGTCTGTCTGTCAGAGACTGGTCTGTCTGTCCGTCAGAGACTGTTCTGTCTGTCTGTCCGTCAGAGACTGTTCTGTCTGTCTGTCCGTCAGAGACTGTTCTGTCTGTCCGTTAGAGACTGTTCTGTCTGTCTGTCAGAGACTGTCCTGTCTGTCTGTCAGAGACTGTCTGTCTGTTTATCTGTCTGATTATCAGAAGAGTACGGTTTGTTACTTGTCCTTCCAGCGTCAGTCTTTGTGTTGCATGTTCAGTGAGACTTGATCACTGCTGTGATCTGCTGGGAGCTCCAGAAACAATATTTGTCCTCAAAGTGAGCAGGTTGGCGGTAGTAGGCCGGGTAAAGGTTTCCTCTGTTGAGTGTGCGGTGCACGAGCATGTGACCAGAAGTGTGGGGGGATGTGTGTGTGGGTACAGGTGTGTGTGGTTGTGTGACTACAAGTGTGTGTGTGTGTGTGTCTTTGCATGTAACAAAGGGGCAGATGGCTCGACGGGTTAAGGCGTTGGCCTCATGATCAGAAGGTTGTGAGATCGAACCCCGGCTGTGGCTATGTGACCTCGTGTCCTTGGGCAAGGCACTTCACCCTACCTGCCTCAGGGAGAATGTCCCTGTACTTGCTGTAAGTCGCTTTGGATAAAAGCGTCTGCTAAATGAATAAATGTAAATGTAATGTAACTCATACCCTGTGTCTCCCTCCCCAGTGCCTTGCCGCTGACACCCTGGCCGTGTACAGCATCAGCGAGCAGTCTCGCCTGGATGGGCGGGGCTTACAGGAACTCTGCCCCACCATGCTGCAGCAATTGGACGCTGGCAATTGTGGCGCAGAGCACGGGGAGGAGCTTAGCAACGACCCACCCCCTAGACCTAGCGATTTAGAAGGTGAGGCGTTTGAAGGTTGCGGTTCGTTCTTCCACAGGGGGGCTGTAACGTGTTGTTGAGATGAGGATGATATACTGCTTGTTTATTGTTGTTTTTTGTATGCCTTTTTCCAAGTTCCAAGACAAACGCAAAACAAACGACTGGATTTGCACCGCTGGTTATGTTCTCTTCTAACACACTGGCTCTGCCCCTTTTCTTCCAGACCAGAATAGCTATATCATGTTACACTGGAGTCAGCAGACA
The DNA here is from genome assembly GCA_030340685.1 of Protosalanx chinensis. Classification (NCBI taxonomy): domain Eukaryota; kingdom Metazoa; phylum Chordata; class Actinopteri; order Osmeriformes; family Salangidae; genus Protosalanx; species Protosalanx chinensis. The sequence continues at coordinate 5,345,364 of CM059337.1, forward strand.
ACCGCAGAGAGAGGAGGCATACAGTCACCTCACCCCTCTCCTCCTCCTTCCCCTCCCAACCCTCTCCCCTTCTCTTTCTGCCGAGCTATTATCAGTCTAATCCAGGGATGTCCAATCCTGGTCCTTGAGGGCCGCTGTCCTGACTGTTTTAAATGTGTCCCTGCTCCAGCACACCTGATTCTAATTAATGGGTCATTATCAAGCTCTGTGGAAGCCTGATGATGATGTGTCCTTGGGCAAGGCCTTGGGCACCTTACTTGCCTCAGGGGGAATGTCCCTGTAGTTACTGTAAGTCACTCTGGATAAGAGTGTCTGCTAAATGTCTCTCCCTTTCCAGTTTGTTCGGTGACGTCTTTTATCCTTCTGTGTTTTGTGGTCTGGCTGACAGGTGTTTGAGTCGTACCTTGGGGTACGACTATCTATCTAGTAGATAGTTTCTCTCTACAGAAGCCTTGTCATGTGCTGGTTATGGTTATGGGATCTTCCACTGATGGCACCACAGACCCAGAAATGAAACTGAGAAGATCTTGATTCCTCTTAAATATTGCTTCTTCTCTTCTTCCCTAACCTGGTTCCTCCTACAGCTCACACCCCTTTGTAGATCCCTGTCTGTGTGTGTGTGTGTGTGTCTGTACCCTGTTTTTCCTGGTGTGTGTGTGTGTGAGGGTGTGGTTGTGAGAGAGATCATGTGCGTGTATGTGTGAGAGAGACCGGGATAGTGTGTTTGTGAGAGAATGTGTGCGTGTTTGTGTGAGAGAGACGGTGTGTGTGAGAGAGAATGCGTGTGTGTGAGAGACAGAGATGGTGTGTGTGTGAGAGACAGAGAGTGTGTGTGAGAGAGCGTGTGTGTGTGCGCGTACATGAGACAGAGATAGTGTGCGTGCGTGTGCACGAGACAGAGAGTTTGTTTGTGTGTTTGTGTGTGAGAGTGATAGAGACAGACAGAGAGAGAGAGAGAGAGAGTGTGTGTGTGTGTGTGTGTGTGTGTGAGAGAGACAAAGACTGTGTGTGTGAGAGAGTGTGCGCGTGCTGATTCTCACCCCCTGCCTGCCCTCCTGCCCCCACAGTGTGGGCCTTCTCTGTTTTAAGTGTTACCCTGGTCAGTGCCTTCTCCCTGACCGGCGTCCTCCTGGTGCCCCTCATGCGGACGCGCCACATGCGCCGTGCCCTCGTCTATTTCATCGCTCTCTCCATCGGAACGCTCTTCTCCACCGCTGTCTTCCAGCTCCTGCCCGAGGTGTAGTAGCCCGGCCTCCGAGACCCTCCTAATGGCTCCTCAAACACACACACACTCACACACACACACACACACACACACACAGAGACTCACACAGACTCAGGGATGCAGTTTGAGAGGTTCACGCAGCACAAACCAAGCCCTCTCTGTGTCCTGCCACCCACTGTCCTGTCCCCTCCTCTTCTCCTTCCTCCCTTCTCCTCTCCCTCCTCTCCTCTCTCCTGATGAGCCCCAGAGGAGACGCATCCAGCAAACTCACTCATCAACAACAACCCTTAATTTCTCAGATGTGTGCGGCTTGTTTGTTCATGTTGATGTGAGTGGTGGAGGAGGGAGGGAACTTCTCTCTTCATTAAGAAGCGTGAGTGTGCCCCGCCCCGGTATGAACTAGGCCAGGGGTCAGGGGTGCTCACACTTTTTCAGCATGCAATCTACTTATAAAAGGACCAAGTCACAATGATCTACACACTACAAAAATGCAAAACATATACTTAAATCGGTGTCGTATTTTCCATGAACAGTCCGAAAATGCCTCTCCACATTTCCCTTCTTTGGTATTACGATGGTAGAGTGGCAGATGAGGGAAACGCACTTGACATTGTGGAAAACCTCCCATTCTTCAACACATTTTGGTCTTCTTAATTGGGTCCCGCCACCCCATTCATGAGTTTAGATGAGATTAGTTTTAAAGAAACCAGTTAAAAAAATATATACATATGATCTACCAATAGTACCTTTGAGATCGACTGGTAGATTGTGTTATTAAAAATTAGAATAGACCAATCAAAATAGCCGTTAGAATAGACCAATCAAAACAGCCGCTAGAATAGACCAATCAAAACGGCCGTTATACCAATAGTACCTTTGCGATCGACTGGTAGATTGATGTATTGAGCACCCCTGATCTAGGCCAACTGTGACGATGAATCCCCCTGAAGAGAGCCGGCTTGGAGAACAAAACAAACATACGTAAACAAACCCAACTTCAAACAAGGCCAGGTTAGCCTCCAGGACATCCACAGTGTCTTACTCTCTTTCTTTGCCTCTCTGTATCTCTCTCTGTGTTTCTGTATGACCTGGCACTGGGGTCACATGAGATTGGTGTACCTAAACTATCTTAGAGAGCCCTTCAATTGACATGTCTCTTTAGGCAATGATTAAAAGACAATGGTTTTGAAGGCCCCCATCGAAACACAATAAACCTTTCATAGACTACTGTAGAGTATGTATTGTGTTTTTAGAGAGCAACCCTGGGGCTGGGGGAGGAGAAGGTGGAGAGGAGCTGTGTGTTTGTGTGCGCGTGTGTGAGCGTGACAGCCGATGTCTCGGTGTTCTGCTTCTGTCATTGTCTCTGTGCTTCCTGTGGTCGCTTCCTCTCACGGTTGATCTGAGAACCCCCCCAGCTTCCTGACCTCCTCTCTCCATGATCAAAGTGAGAATACGATTGTTCGAGAGGGGAGACCAGATCATTGGCTCCTTCTACGGGAACCGTGCCACTGGTGATTCTCACACCACGATTTAACGCTGCCTCCATGTTTTTTCCTTTCTGGTGAAGGTGGTCCAAAATTGGTTCTCGGTGTGAATACTGGTGATTTAATCTCCTTTCTCCCTTATTTATTTGAAAAAAATTTAGGGGATGAGATTAACCGGTGTCTTCCAATGGTTCTTCTTCGAGAAAGGGACAACAAAATCCTTCATACCGACCTCTTGCCTCATTGATTCTCAACTAATTGTTCTCTTTTTTTCTGTTCTCCCCCCGCCCCCTTCTTCTACCTTTTGACTCCTTAACCCCCCCTCCTCTCTGTCCCCCCCCCCCCCCCCCTCTCTCTCTCTCTCTCCACCCACCCTGCGGTCGTGTTCAGTTTGGGGTTATGGGTTCCTGTGCGTGACGCTCATCTCGTTGTGCTCCCTGGTGGGCGCCACTGTGGTGCCGTTTATGAGGAAAACCTTTTACAAGCGCCTGCTTCTCTACTTCATAGCCCTGGCCATTGGCACGCTCTACTCCAACGCCTTGTTTCAGCTCATCCCAGAGGTAGTGTTCTCAGAGGGTGGGGGTGGGGAGGGGGATCGCCGTGCACCGTCGGCCCAAAGCTTCAGTGTTTCCCACTGCCTCTAAATTTGCCTCTCAGTCAAAATGGCCACCGCCAGCCCAGGCCCGAGTTGCTCCCTGTAGCTTTCGAGGCCTTTCTGAAGAAGCTGTTCACCAGTGTTTTCTGTCAGCCCCTGCCCCCCCGAGTAGAAGGTTTGGGGAAAAGACCCCAAATGATGTTCACGAATTACTGGAATAACTTCCAAACGGTCCTCCTTGAATGGTAACTCTAAAATAAAATAGAAATCACCAGAGGGGACTTGAAGATCGGTCTCTTTGGTAACGTCTCTCACAGCAAAAGAAAGATTCAGGAGGGGAGGGTTTGTAATTAAAGTGAGGCGGCCATTTCATTTCAAACTGAGGGGGGGGGGGGGGTAGCCACTGTGACTTGGCTGGCAGACCTCCAGCCTGAGGAGTTGGCAGGGGAAGCATTGAAGCGCTTACAGTCACCCCTAATACCTGACACTTCAAACTGTCGACCTTCAGAAAGTTTTGTGTTCTAGAATGGGGGTCTTCAACCCTGATCCTCAGGGACCCCCTGTCCTGCATGTTTTGGATGGTTCCCTCCTCCGACACATTTGATTGAAATTACTGGTTATTATTTGAACATTTACAGCATACAGAGCAGTGGTCCCTGAACACCAGACACTTGATGTAGATCACCTTCATTTAGAAAATGGTATACAGTCAATTCAAAGCAAACAATGATAAATAATTGAATGCTCTTGGCAGAGTGATGGTGCAAAATAACATAGCTAACCTTCTGCCAAGTTGTTTGGGTGTTCAGCCTGTCCTTTAGTTGATGTTGCCGGACGGCCAAGCCAAGATAAGATACTGGTTCATCATTGGCTACATTCTTAACAAGGATGTACTGTAGACTTTATAGTCTATCAAGATGTCTACATGTCCCATTTTCTTTGACAAGTAAGCATGCAATGTATTACATTGTCTGCTATATACAGTGCCTGTGCACACACACACACACACACACTCTTCATCTGAGACTGATCAACTGGTATCATGTATGACAGTATTGACTGAGGGCATCTCTTTTGTAGTATCTGACTTGGACAAACACTAGTCTATTTAATTGCATCCAACACCAAACGTCTTGAGTTAGGAAGCAGTCAGAATCACTGGTAAATACATATCAAAGACTTGTGTAAATGAGGATATTTGAAACCTTGTGTAAATATAAATGCTAGAAAGCTCCAGAATGTAAAAAGGAAATGTGTGAGGTGCTAGTAATCCGTTTGGGAGCCAACCGCTCGTGGATGGAAGCTGACCCGCTAACCCTCTGCATTGCAGGCGTTTGGCTTCGACCCCATGGTGGACTTCTACATGTCCAAGTCCACCGTGGTGTTCGGAGGGTTCTACCTGTTCTTTTTCACAGAGAAGGTTCTGAAGATGCTGCTGAAACGCAAGGACGGGGTGAGTGGGCCCGCCTCTCTCTCTCTCTCTCTCTCTCTCTCTCTCACAACATAATATACATATATTAAACTCACATGTATTTCCTACTTGCCTCAGTACTGTTCTTGGTAAGAATGTCTAATGCAGTGGTTCTTAATCTTGTTGGAGGTACTGAACCCCACCAGTTTCATATGCGCAAACCCTTCTTAATTGGTCAGTATCATCACGAATCATGAGTCGGATGTGTGTGTTGACCTACACTGAACCCCTGAGACTGACTCACAAGAGCCACAAGTCCCTCAATAAGAGTCATTATGATCATGGAGGAAACTCAACATCAGGTCCAGCAGTCATTCCTAAGTAGGCCTACTACCGAAACAAGTGCATCTTGAACCATTTCTTGAAAGTGATCTCCATCTTTAGATCTTCATCTACAGTGTATCTATACACAAAAACAATCTGTCTGGTGTCATGTTTAGGGATAGGAGAGGGTACAGTAACGTATACCAGAGCTGGTTGGGCCTGTTAGGCTGGAGGGGTTGGAATTATTACTCATCCCGCTCCGCACGCACTTCGCCCCTGCTTCTCAGAAGAGCACCTGTCACCTGGGAAGTAACAATATGATGGCTTTGACCTGTGTACAGTTCCCTTTGTGCTTTATAGAAAAACAGGTGTGCTCCAAAAAAGCGCTGGAGGCCATTGCAGTAACGTGTACACGTGTTCCCGTAGCTGTGCATCACGTGTTCTGCAGCTGAGGTTTCTGCAGGGTTTAGTTGCTATCAGAACACGAGCGGTTGGGCTTGTGCGAAAGGTTAATCACAGGACGAGGTGTGTGAGAAATATAATATACTGTGGTTTCAGCACCCTATGAAATGGTTTATGAGGGATTGGAGTTTGTAACCTCTCCACACTGTTCTTGTTTTGAGATTTAACGTCGATGTCGTTTTATTGCTCCTCAAAAACATGGTCGAAGGTGGCAAAAAAGTGTATTTCAGCATAAAATAACATGATCTTTCATGGTCCTGCCATAAAATATTTCTACACAGTGTAGATAGTGTGAGTGTGTTAGTGTGTGTGACAGCAGTTCAAACCAAGGTTACAAAAGAACGAGTCCCCAGTGAGACGTGTTAAGGGGAGGGCGCCCTCGAGGGGCTGTGTAGGATATTGCAGCAGGGAGGTTTTAATTTAACAGCCACCTAGAGCAGTGAACTTTCCTGTTGTTACACTGAAGGAACCTGGTGCAGATTTTTTATCCGATTATAGAACGGGCTCGACCTACTTACCTACGCTGTCTGGAAACACACACAGATTCTACACTCTCTCTCACACACACACACACAAAGATTTTCTTATCTTATTTTAAGAAGATCAGTACAGTAGAAGCCTGTAAACAAGGGGTATGGCCTAGAAAAAAAAGGATTCTGATGTTTTGGGTGACAGAGTGTCCTTATCCCATGTTGATCTCTGTCTGTGTGTGTGTGTGTGTGTGTGTCCAGGTCAAAGGTCACAGTCATGGCCACAGCCACTACCCAGCAGCAGAGCACTATACGACAGCTAATGGCGACATGGAGGAGTGTGTGACAGAGAAGTTGCAGAACGGGGAGGCGGGGCTAGCTCTGGACAAGGTGGATGGGGGAGAGGGAGACCGCATGCTCACCCCCGTACAGACCCCGCAGGTGAGGCTCTCTCACACACACACACACATTTACATTACATTTATTAATTTAGCAGTTCATTCATTTAGGCTGTGTCCGAAATCACTCCCTAACCACTATATAGGGCACTATATAGGGATCACGCCATTATGTAGTGGTATATAGTTAGTGATCACTATATAGTGCCCTGAATGTATCCCACAACTCATCAGAAAAAGTAGTGAACATCCGATGGTCACTAACCGAAGCAAAATATCCCATAATGCATTGCCAGAAATTCTCTGGGCACGTAAAGAAAACCAATTGGCTCCAGCAGGGAGTCAACAGGGGGTGGAGTTTGACAGAGGATAGTTTGTTGGATTAATTAAATATATATATTTTTTAATGCTTAAATATAAAACAAAATATGAAAAATAAACACACAGGACAGTAATCAAAATACTCGAATTTAATAAAAGCATTATGTGAGATGACATTAATGTGGTTATACACATAAAATGTGGTACATTTTAATTGTGCGACAGCAATTACGTAATTACCGGTGCCAAGAGGAGTGTCCGAAAGTTTTTTCTGTTGAGCTCACTATATAGTCCACTACATTTATTTCCCTATGTAGGGAGTAGGGAATTAGTTTTTACACACACTTCTCTCTCCCACACACACCTATCCACACACAGTAGTTGCCCTCCACACTCACTCACCTCCCCCTCATCAGGACACGCAGAGCATGGGAGGGGGCGGGACGGGCAGCGGCGGCTGCTATTGGCTGAAGGGGACAGCGTATTCTGACATCGGCACGCTGGCCTGGATGATCACGCTGAGCGACGGCCTGCACAACTTCATCGACGGCCTGGCCATCGGCGCCTCCTTCACGGCCTCCGTCTTCCAGGGAGTCAGCACCTCCATAGCCATCCTGTGCGAGGAGTTCCCCCATGAGCTGGGTAAGGCGGCTGGGCTGGGGCCTGGAGGGAAGTGGGGGGCTAGGGATTGGAGGCCAGGGCATGAGGCTAGGGCCTGGGGGCTAGAGAATATCACGTGGATCTGATATTAGGATGTTTGCCCTACGATCTCATTCAAACTTTATTCAGTAGAAACAGTAATAATATGCGGTTCCAACCCCTGGACCTCCTCTCCCTCTCCATGACTGTACTGTCTGCAGGAGACTTTGTAATCCTGCTCAACGCTGGCATGAGCATCCAGCAGGCCCTGTTCTTCAACTTCCTGTCAGCCTGCTGCTGCTACCTTGGCATGGGCTTTGGCATCCTGGCAGGAAACAGCTTTTCCCCCAACTGGATCTTCGCCCTGGCCGGGGGCATGTTCCTTTACATTGCCCTGGCTGACATGGTGAGGACAGAAGGGGGGGGGGAGAGTGTGAGAGAGTAAGGAGAGGGATTTTCGGCGAGTGTGTTGTGATTCACCGGTAATAGTCTCTTTATTCCTCCCTCCTCCCTGACCTTCATTTGCTCAACCTTCCCTCCATCTCCCCCCCCTCCACCTTTCCCTCCATCCCGCCCCCCACTCCACCTTTCCCTCAATCCCCCCGCCTCCACCTTTCCCTCCATCCCCCCTCCACCTTTCCCTCCCTCCACCTCTCCCGCTCAGTTCCCAGAGATGAACGAGGTGAGCCGTGAGGAAGAGGAGGCCGGGGGCACCGGTGCCCTCGTCACCTTCGCCATCCAGAACGCCGGCCTGCTTACCGGCTTCGCCATCATGCTGCTGCTCACCACCTTCTCTGGACAGATAGCTATGAACTAGCAGGCAGGCAGACGCGGTGGCGGCCCAAACGCTTCAGACCGGACGCAACTGGAACCCGACCCTGGACCTTCGCAGGTTCACGATTTGAGTGTAAACTGAGAAACTGGGACCTGGTTCTTTAAGGGAGCCATCTGAGTGTCGTGTCCCCCCCCCCCCCCCCCCCCCCCCCAGGATTGCACCCTCTACGACGTATAGCTCCTATATGCATTACCTGACTGATGAGGCCCCTCCCCTTGCCTCTAGCCCCATCCCCCCATGTCAGGCCCTCTTCCAAGGACCACAAACCTCCCTTCCTCTGTTAAGACGCCCTTCATGAACTCTCGTGTATTGGTCCCAATAGGATTTGCAGTACAGATTACATATAAACAAACCCCTTTTCCCATTCTGTGTCACTTCCCCCTAGACTACTGAGCAGCCATTTAGACACAGCTGATTGGCTCATTAATTCACAAAATTTTTCCTCCTCTTTTTGTGTGTCTATAATCCACAGAACCAGCAGCTTAAAGAAGCATCGTAAACGTCCTGGGACTTTCCTAACCTCTCATTCCTTACCAAAAAAACCCAGACAAACCAACTGGTATGGTGTGTTTTTTTACACTAGAAACAGACAGAAGAAAACCAAGACACACTGAATTTTAAAGACCAAATATGGACGGGCCGTAGTCAGAGAAGGGCTTTATTGAAATGCTTGTCTCTCCTTCAGTTTGCCCAGCATTTAGTTGTTCCTATATAGAGGCTGTCATCCATGATGGACTACGGTGACCCAGAGGGGTCACCCAGTCTCATAGTTAACCACCTGTGCCCTTCATTAACAAATCATCAATCTTTACTACATACATACTGTCGAGCAGATTGAATGCAGTGCTTTTTTAATCCTCAATGGGGTTTTCCTTAGATCATATTTATTGTATAGCAGTGGATAAAATGAATAGGATCAAAAACAATATGCTGTATACACCTTCAAGCTCTGGGTTAGTGTTTGTGTTCTAATGCAACCAAGGAGAACAAGTCCAGTGTAATAGTTTTTTTCATTCAGCAACAACTAAAAAGCAAGGTATTAGATAAATATCTGCCATCATCGGGTATAGTTGATTTTAAGGTATATTCATATAAATGTTATGTTAAATCAGATCAAAGTACTTTGATTTATTGAGTTCTCAGTCCTAACCTATATCATGTAATAGAACGCTAGCTCTAAAATATTCATAATTGGATCCTTGCTAAGGATGCTGTTCTCTGTCTATTACACATGCATTCTGTCCCTTTTAAGCCATGAGATGTGAATAACAACTATGTACGTTTCTGCTGTAATATTAATATATTTTAAGTAGATGGATACAAAGTAATTGCTGACGAAGGCACCAGTAATTACAAGGTCAATGCATTCTGTGAGGTTTATTTAAGTAGTACTCTACTAAATACTGACATTTTAGTCCTTAGGTTTGAAGTTTACTACACACTAATATAGATGTGTTCCTACTTATAAACTAGCTGTTGATAGTGATTAACCAAGCCATCACGTTTAAGTATGTACCTCCATGAAATATTGCAACACTTGACATTTTGTTTTTGAGCCATCTGAGATTTGCGTTTTGTTTTCCAAAAGATCACCCTTTTATGCATATATGTGCACATTTAGTTTCTTTGGGGGGATTGGAGACAAGCTGTTGGATTGAGTTGTTTGAAGGCAAAAATGCAATGCTGATATTTTTCTGTATTTACATGTACAGTACTTTTGTTAGCTGGTTTGTTTACGGTGGTTTTAATGTACAGATGGAATACATTCGTGTTACTGTCGAAGCGGTTAAAATGATCTATCCCAGTGCAATACTAGTACAACAAATTCTAAGCTAAGCACAGTATTTTTTGTACACATGAAAAACGTTAACCTGCTTTCTCGTTATGGCGGTTTCTACTGTCTCGAACATCTCATTGTGGTATCACAGCGACTGACTTTTGAAGAAGACATTATTTATTGATGCTGTAAAGAAGTTCAACTCCTGTGAATAGTGCTGTAGAGAATCAAATTGTACCTAATGTATGGTAAACCGATCAGCCTTCAATGCAGTGAGAACATGTCTTTTTATAAACATTATTTTCCAAGATTAACCGTCTCATCTGATTATTGGGGTACTCGTTACGTGGTTCTAAGAACTTTAAATAAATTGTTATGAAATGTGGGACGCACTCTGTGCTGCTGTCACTTTTAGCCACCGCTCACCTATTACGCATGCGCAGCAATCCACTAGCGTTTCCAGTCAGAAGTGAAGACGCGACAACGCTGCGAACCATCTGGATTTACGAACTAATGTCATGACTTGAAAAGTACCCAAAGAATTGCGTTAAGCGGTGAGTGTAGTGGCTTTAAGGAGGCGCTAACTAGGTGTCGTTTGGTATCATATTTACATTACATTACATAAAATAGTTAATTTTGCTAGTTTGTGTCTGACTGACAAGCTAGTAAGCTAGGCTAACAGTACAGTCAGGAGGAGCTCGCGCTTGGTTCTAATAGAACACCACTAGCAGCATTGAGAAGCATTAGCAACATGCCAAGCAAGCCATATGGAAAGATAACAAACTGTCAGCCACTAATGTTCATCCACTGAAATATGTACACGTTGCGATGAAAACGTGCCACATTAGAATTTAGTTTTGGTTTGACAGTCTTTACCAAAGGCAACAGAACGTGTGCGTTTCTATTATTACTAGCTTAGCTAGCTAGCTATCTGTTAGCGAAAGTCAACTTAGTTGTCAGCTAATTATAGCCACTAAAGACAGTAGTCATCTAGTCATCAAACGGGACGGACAAAAAGCTTTTAACTTCAGTTATGTTTTTTTCTCCTTCTGTTTATCCTTCACCCTGGTTCAGTCAACCCTAATGGTGGCTAAGTAGTTGCTTGTCCGTTATTTGGTGCTGATTTCATTGGATCTTCTCAGGGTACTGTCAACGAGAGAGAGAGAGAGAGAGAGAGGAGATGGCCGGTGCAAGGGTGCCGCTGGACGAACTGCAGGTGACGGAGTCCGCGGGGCCCACGGGAAAGACCCGCACCCTGCCAGCATTGGTACGGCGGGGAACAGTACATTTCACATTGCAGCGTTTAAGTTTCTGTCGTCGCTTAGAGGTAGCGGAACCAGGGTATTTGGAGATTCATCTGTCAGTGTGTTTCGTGTGCTGTGCGTGTGACTCAGCACCCGGACCGGAAAGAGGAACGCTGCTTCGTGCTGTACAAGTCGCTTCCGGAGGACGGTTCTCCTGCTCAGGAGGAAGAGTTTCTGGAACATGCCAAGTTCATCGCTGAGGACCTGGAGTGGCTGCTGGAACTGCCGCACGACAAGTTCTGGTGTCAGGTTAGTGCCTAACCGCTGTCATCCCACTAGGGAGAGGGGGCGGGGAAAGGGGGAGGAGGGGAGGGATGGGAGGGGAAGGGAAGGGGGGAGGGGGCGGGGGGGCAGGGGGCAGGGGAGGAGAGATGAAATGGGAGGGGGGGGAGTAGGGGGAGGATGGCGGGGGGGGGGGGGGGGGTGTTTGTTTGTGTTTGTGTGTGTGTGTGTGTGTGTGTGTGTGGTCAAGTGTTTCAGAAGAATTCTCACATAGCTCTATAGCTCTCAGGTGAGTTAGCTAGCTTGCTAGATTGTGTTTGAAGGGTGCCCATGTCGTGCCAGTCCCAAGTACCTGCTCTCTTCGGGGTTTGTGAAGGTGGTGTTTGACGAGTCGCTTCAGAAGTGCCTGGACTCGTACCTGCGCCACGCGCCCCGTGCCCTCGACTCATTGACGGCGGCGTCCCGGAGCGCGGCCGTGGCTGACGTGCAGCTCCGCGTTCACAGACACGTGTTCATGACCTTCCTCAGGATGGCCACACACAAGGAGTCCAAGGTAGGAGGACCTCTGTCTGGCCATCAGGACTTAAGTCAGGACTTCAGCTGAACAGCATGTCTCGCTGACCTCCTGCAGCCAAATGTGTGAAACAAGGAGATGTTCAGAGTAATAAAACAAAAACTATCTCCCTGTTTGTTGTCCCCCCTCCCTGTCCCCCTCAGGAGGACTTCATCACTCCGGCTGTGTTCGGGGAGATCATCTACAACAACTTCCTGTTTGACATTCCCAAGATCCTGGACCTCTGTGTTTTGTTCGGGAAAGGAAACTCCCAGCTGCTCCACAAGATGATTGGTGAGGATGAGCGTCTGTGGTCTGCCTCCACCCCCCCCAAAGCAGCGCTGCACCGGCCCAGGGCTGCTCACGCTCACATCTGCCGTCTCTCTTCCAGAAAACATCTTTACCCAGCAGCCCTGTTACTATGCAGACCTGAACGAGGCAGTGCCGTCGGTGTTACAGGTGAGAGGCAGGGGGGAAACGGCCCAATCAGATTCCACAAGGAAGAATTTAACTGGATTAATGTATCTGTTTTTCTTTTCATCCCTCTCTTGCTCTCGCTCTCTGTCGCTCTCTCCCGTTGTTTTTTCTCACAATCGCACTCTCCATCCCGCTCTCTCTTTCCCTGGGGTTCCTCCCTGCCTCGCTCGTCCTGCTGGCCCAGGTCTTTGATACAGTCCTCCTGAAGTGTGGGCTCCATCGTGAGGGGGAAGCCTACACAGAGCCGCTGAGACTCAGTGCACACGCCCAGCCCAGCGCCATGACCATGACTCAGCAGGTGAGTGTCTCTCTCTCTCTCTCTCTCTCTCTCTCCCTCCCTCTCTCTCTCTTTCTCTCTGTCTGTCTCTCTCTCTGTCTTTCTCTCCCTCTCTCTGTCTTTCTCTTTGTCTCACCAGAGTCTCTCCCACCCACCTCCCCCTCCCAGGATCTGGTGGACCTGCTTCTGTACCTGTGTGACACCTGCACCACCATCCATGCCTTCTTGGACGTCTACCCCCCCGCCTGCTCCACCTTCCACTCCTATGGCTTCCTCTCTAGGTGAGCTCTCCAGCCCAACTCTGTGGGGGTGTGGCCTGGTCAGGTGTGGAGGTGTGGCCGGGTCAAGTGTCGGGGGGTAGCTGGGTCAGGTGTTTGGGGGGGTGGGTGGGTCTGGTGTGGGGGGGTGGCCGGGTCAGGTGTGGGGGGGTGGCCGGGTCAAGTGTGGGGGTGTGGCTGGGTCAGGTGTGGGGGGGTGGCTGGGTCAAGTGTGGGGGTGTGGCCTGGTCAAGTGTGGGGGTGTGGCTTGGTCAGGTGTGGGGGGGTGGCCGGGTCAAGTGTGGGGGTGTGGCCTGGTCAGGTGTGGGGGTGTGGCCTGGTCAGGTGTGGGGGTGTGGCCTGGTCAGGTGTGGGGGTGTGGCTGGGTCAGGTGTGGAGCATTGTCATTGGTTGTCTTTGTCCCCTGTTTGAGCAGGATGGCCTCGTTCTATGAGACTGTGGTGCCTGAGATGGAGAAGGCTGTGAGGAAGAGGAACTTTGACAACAACAGGTGAGTGTGTCTGCCGGGGGCGTGCATGTGTCTGTCTGGGGGAGGGGCTTTAAAGTGGGCGGGGCTGTGTTGGTGGATCTGACCCTGCGTGTGTGTGTGCCTGTGCTCATACGTTTGTGTGTGTCTGTGCTTGTACGTGTTTGCTAGTGTGTGTGTGTCTGTGCTTGTACGTGTTTGCTAGTGTGTGTGTGTCTGTGCTTGTACGTGTTTGCTAGTGTGTGTGTGTGTCTGTGCTTGTAGGTGTGTCTGTGCTCGTGTGTGTTTGTGTGTGTCTGTGCTCATACGTGTTTGTTTGTGTGTGTGTGTGTGTGTGTGTGTCTGCTCATACGTGTGTGTGTTTGTGTGTGTGTGTCTGTGCTCATACGTGTGTGTTTGTGCCTGTGTGTGTGTGTGTGTGTGTGTGTCAGTGTTCAGGAGGAGCTGTGGAGGAGGCTGGGTCACTCTCGCAGGAGGATGGTGCAGGTGGCTCACCTGCTGCTCCTGCACAGCTGTCTGCAGCCCATCCTGGAGGGGTGAGACACACACACACACACACACACCTATACCTACACACACCCCTCTGCAAAACTACACACACACACAACTAGACACACCTACACACACACACACACACACACTGTCCAGTCTTATCAGGGTTTTTGTTTTTCTTTCACCACAGTGGAGAGAACATTCAGACATTTGTGGAGGAACTGTTACAGCACCTCACAGCTTTCCTACCAGAGAAAAGGTAGTAACCCCAACACATGTGACCCAGCTGGTGCTGTCACATCTGGCACGCATGCTGACTAGACTGGATCACTAATCTACCTGCACCATCTCCCTCTATCCACCCTCCCTCTTTCCATCGTCCCCTCTCCTCTCTCCCTTAGGTTCCTGTGTGACTATGATGAGCAGTTCCCTGTCGCTGATGACATCAGCCTTCTCCAGCAGGCCTCTCCTCTTCTGTATCCTCTAAGATGGATTCTGAATACACCATCAGGAATATGTTGTTATTGTTGTTATTATTATTATTATTAAATAACTGGAACTGGAACACGGTTATGGCAAAGGCTGATCAATAGAGAGCCTACACACCTGATTCAAATGACTAGTCATTATGAGGCTTCGTTAACAACCACTTAATTCAATCAGGTGTGTTGGAGCAGGGAATATTCTAGAACATGCAGGACACTGGGCCCTGAGTACCGGAGACCGAGAGACTGACTCTGCTGTAAGGTTCTACATTTATAGGAAGGTTCTCCAGTCAAGGGACCGTTCTACAGTTATAGGGAGGTGCTCTAGTAGTAGAGATGTCATACGCAGCCTGTTAGGGGATATATTTAGGCGGATCAGTGGCTCTGTAACCCCGGCCTGTTCCTTAAACCCGCCTGTTCCTTAACCGTGCCCCGTTCCTTAACCCCGCCCATTCCTTAACCTCCCCATTCCAGTGACGACACCCGGACCTCCTACCTGCTGCAGGGTGTAGCGAGTGCCTGGGACAGCGTGGGCCGGAGGAGGCCCCGGACCCAGACCTCTCCCGGGCTGGGTGCCGCCCAGAGGGCGGATGGGGAAGCTGAGGCCTGGGGAGGAGAGGGGGCCCTGGGGGCCCGGGAACCCGGGGAGGGAAGGGAGAGGCCCAGGGGAGCGGAGGCCATGATGGATATGCACCTGAAAGGAAACAATGTGAGTCATCCTGGACGTGGAGTCTGAAGTCATGATGTTATTACTTGTTGCTAATCAGCTGTGTGTGTGATTGTGTGCTTGCTGTTGCTGTGTGTGTGACTGCTGTTGCTGTGTGTGTGTGATTGTGTGACTGCTGTTGCTGTGTGTGTGTGACTGCTGTTGCTATGTGTGTTTGTGTGTGTGTGTGTGTGTGTGTAACTGCTGTTGCTGTGTGTGTGACTGCCGTTGCTGTGTGTGTGTGTGCGCGTGCGCATTCAGGGAGCGTCCTGCGCTGTGAGTGCGGGGGAGCTAGAGTCCCTGCTGAGCCACATTAGTGAGCTGCTTCCTGATCTGGGGGAGGGCTTCCTGCTGGCCTGCCTGCAGCAGTACGGCTACAGCTCCGAGCTCGTCATCAACAACATCCTGGAGGAGCGGCTGGCCCCAGACCTGCTCAAGCTGGACAGAGCCATGCCCAGGTACACAGCCCCACCTGCCTCCTGCCTGGGAGACAGAGAGGGGAAAGAGAGAGGGAGGGAAGGAGGGAGAGTCGGTGTAGACCCTCATTTGTCCAGGAGTCTTCTTTTGTAGAAAAGGTCCATCCATTATCTTCCGCTTATCCGGGGCCGGGTCACGATGTCTGTTTCATAATCTATAAACCCGCTATGTTTGGGGTCTATCACGTTGCTATGCTCAGTGACCAATGCTCTTTTGTAAAGCTCTCTCTTTGGATAAAAGTGTCTGCTTTTAAATGTAAATGTCATCATCTAAACACTGTTCAAAATCAAGACAATTCGACCCCCATCCAGAAGTAATTCTCAACTTCTATTTAAAACATTTAAATCAAATGTCCTCGGGTCTCACACAGATATGCACACATACATACCATACACACACTAGCACGCCCAGAGTACGAGCGTGTCAGCGTGTTGTCTTCCTGTCCCACCAGGCAGGCCAAAGAGGAGACGGCTCCCGTACTGGCCAGCAGGTCCAACGTGTTTGACGATGACGAGTTTGACGTCTTCAGCAGGGAGCAGGTGGACATGTCTCGCATCTGGAAGGGCAGGAGGTGAGTCTTCTACATCCCATCCCTCCTTCCCCTTCTCCTCTCCCTCCCCTCTTCCCCTTCTCTTCTCTCTCCCTGCTTCCCCTTCTCCTCTCCCTGCCCTCCTCCCCTTCTCCTCTCCCTGCCCTCCTCCCCTTCTCCTCTCCCTCCCCTCTTCCCCTTCTCCTCTCCCCTTCTCCTCTCCCCTCCTCTGCCTTCCTTCTCTTCTCTCCCTCCCCTCTTCCCCTTCTCCTCTCCCTGCCCTCCTCCCCTTCTCCTCTCCCTGCCCTCCTCCCCTTCTCCTCTCCCCTCCTCTGCCCTCCTTCTCTTCTCTCCCTGCCCTCCTCTCCCTCCCCTCTTCCCTTTCTACTCTCCCTCCCCTCTTCCCCTTCTCCTCTCCCCTTCTCCTCCCCTTCTCCTCTCCCCTCCTCTCCCCTCCTTCTCTTCTCTCCCTCCCCTCTTCCCCCTCTTCTCTCCCTGCCCTCCTCTCCCTGCCCTCCTCTCCCTGCCCTCCTTCTCTTCTCTCCCTGCCCTCCTCCTCTCCCTCCCCTCTTCCCCTTTTCCTCTCCCTGCCCTCTCCCCGCCCTCTTCCCCTTCTCCTCTCCCTGCCCTCTTCCCCTTCTCCTCTCCCTCCTCTCTTCCCCTTTTCCTCTCCCTCTTCCCCTTCTCCTCTCCCCTTCTCCTACCCTTCTCCTCTCCCTGTCCTCCTTCCCTTCTCCTCTCCCTGCCCTCCCTCTCCTCCTCTCCCTCCCCTTTTCTCTTTCTCCTCTTCTTGCCCTCCTTCCCCTCTCCTTCCCCTTCTGACACGACACCCAATCACAGAACACACGAAGGCTGTGAACTCAACTCCTGAACCCTTGACTCCGCCCCCTAGGAAAGGAGAGACCGCTCGCGACTTGCTGAACGACAAGAAGCACATAGCCGAGCAGAAGGCCCGCTACCTCGCCTACGAGACGGTGGTGGACGAGGTCATCGTCACCCCCGGCGACCCGGCCTTCGCCCTGGACGACTACGACGACGAATACGACGACACCTACGACATCAACCAAGTGGGGGCCAACGACCTGGACGGAGACAGCAACCTGCTCAACCGCAGGTCCACACCGCAGCTTTCTTTCTCTCCCTTTCTTTCTCACTCCCTTTTTCCTTCTCCCTTTATCTCTCTCTCCCTCTTGCTATCATCTCAGTGGCTGGTTTTTCATAATTGAAAGGCTTTTTGTCTTTCTCTCTCATTATCTTTTCCTCCCTCCCTCCCTCCTTCACCCAGGCCCTTCACCGTGCCTCAGGTACTGCGTACAGGTGGCCGGCCAGCTCCGGAGGAGGAGGAAGAGGAGGAGGACGAGGAGCCAGAGGAGGTAGCCTTTGTCCACATGTCTGGGCTGTGTTTCTGTGTCTGCTCAGGGCAGCTGCTCACCACCTCTTTCCCCCCCCCCCCCCCCCCCCCCCCTCACAGACTGGCGGAGTGAAGAGAGACCAGTTTGTTCAGGACCCAGCTGTGCTGAGGGAGAGAGCCGAGGCCCGCAGAGCCACCATGCAGCAGAGGAGGGGGTACACACACGTTCACTCTTTCACACATTTACACTTTCTCACACCTACACATCCACTCTCATCCGAATAGATACACACACATATTGGCTCTCTCTTACGCACACTGTCACAAACAGACCTTTTTCAGAGATCCCCTCCCCCTTCTCCAGGTACAGACCAGACCCTCCTCCCAGCCAGGTGGGGGGCCGGCCCAAGGGCCAGGGCCAGACCCAGGAAACCGTCCTGGACCGCCGCAAGAAGGAGGCTAACAAGAGCCGCGGGGCCAACCACAACCGCAGGGCCATGTCTGACCGCAAGAGAACCAAGGGCATGATCCCCTTCTGATGACCCGTCACCGTGACAACTCTCGTCCCTCGTCCCTGGAGGACGGCCAAGCAGACTGCGAACAAGATAAGGAAACAGTGGAGGCAGTGGGTCCGAACAAAGGGAAGAGAGGGTGAAGATTGAGCTAAAATTCATGGCTCAGCCATCCCAGAAGGCAGAGGTCAAAGGTTCTGTCTCCTGCAGTCCTCCTTCCCATTACCAAGGTCATGTTCAAAGGCCTTTTTTTGAGATCTGCGGTCATGAAACACTAGTAAAAGTAACACTTTTTTTGTTTTTTTTACCCACAAATGGGTCAGTTGAGCGATAACAGAACAGAGCAGTTTTTGCCGAGTGTTCGTCAGAGAACACGTATTTTTATCTTTTGTATCTTTGTTGCGGTTGTTTGGCCCAGTTTATTTCGAAAATATGCCAAAGTGGTAGTGGAGAAAGACAACAAACAGCTTTGTGTTTTTGCCATGAAACAAATCAATTTATTAAGACCTGGAATCAATGTTCAGAGGTGGCCTGTGAGTGTGTGTGCGTGGTTGCGTGCGTGCGTGTGTGTGTGGTTGCGCGTGTGTGTGTGGTTGCGCGCGTGTGTGTGTGTGCGCGTGCGTTGGATTATCCAACCTCAACGACATGAAAAGCAACCAAGAACGGCAGTCCTCACAAGATAGATGTTGGCTGCTGGTGTGTCCTCGTGCAACTCGAGGAGACAAGCAAAAGCTTCTAGAACGTTCTACAGCTGCCATGCACCAATTGACTACTTTCTAAATAGGAAACAGAATCCACTGTGTGAGAATCCTTTTTTTTTTTTTTTTTAAACAAAGAACACATTTATGATTGCTTTTTGAAGTTATCTTTAAAAAATATACAACACAATAAATGAATAAATACAATTATAGTTTCTCATTTGGGCATTCTTGTAAGGACCTAGAGAATTACAATACTTTCAGGTTTTTGGGTGTGAGGTAACTAAGCGGTTTCTTCTAACAACTTTCCGTAGGACCACCATTAGAGATGGGTGCTGACCGCTCCTTACCAGGAACTAGGTTCACTCAAGGTCACTACTAAGCTCTATTCTCAAATCATTCACCTCAAAGTGCTGTTTCATCGACTGACTGGAGGATGTGCAATGACGGTAATTCAAGTAATTCTATTGGTTCCTGGCAACCTTTCACCTTTCCCAGACAAGTTATCATTGGCTGGTTGCCTAGTATTCAGGGATTGTGACCTGCAGCTCATCTCAGAGACATCTATTGCTTAGAGGGATTTAAGTGTAAGCTCATTTCTGGTCTTGCTTTGAAACATGTCTAGGCTCGTATAGTAGCCTGTTAAGACATTTAATGCAATCATTAATTTAAGATTATAAGTATGCGCCATAAAAATTTTCAGTTCATTTAGATCAATGTTATTGTTTTGAATTTTTGCATATAAAGAATATAAGCACGTGTCCTATTTCTGTAACATTTGACACCCATGCAAATATGTTTCCTTGTCAATTTCCTTTGTGTTGCATTGGGTTAAAACGACCTGTTTAAAACCATGGGCATCTGTAGTACTTGGACCTATTCTACACACCTTCCAGAGCCACTGTAGGGGAATACAGCTACAAAACCTTGGGAAGACGTCTTACTGTGCTATGACAGTACTGTTGAGATGATATATCAAGTATTGTTTACAGTTTTGGATGAAGCTGTGTCTGGATTGGCTGAACCCAGTGACTCAGGGGTCAACCCAGACCACGGTTCCATCAGGTAGCCAGCTGCTGTGTGGAGTTCCCTGTTCCCACAATCCAGTGCAGGAGGAAGTGAGGTCTGAAGAAACGTGATCTCATTGGTAATTGGGTTGGAGTGGGCGGTCCTAAACTTGTTGTTAACTGTCTCTGCGGAGGCTACCTAGTGACAGGAAACAAGAGAGAAGGTCTTAGGGAGGTTTCTGTCATGTTTTACTCTGTAATGCCTACCATGGATGTTTTACTGAACAAATTAGCCTGTCTGAGCAAGATTTGTGTGTGTGTGTGTGTGTGTCCATCCACACCAAGTCTAATTTTGACAGATGGTTTGCTCAGAACCCAAGGATGTGCTGCGTGGAGCGGGAACTGGTTTAAGGGAGGGAGGTGGAGGAAGAGAGAGACTCACTGAGGATGCTGTGTTTACATAGAGGACAGGTGTGCTGCAGTAGCAGCCAGGGATCCACACAGTCTCTGTGGAACTCATGCAGGCAGGGCAGGACGCGAAGACACTGCAACACACACACACACATTTTCCACAGTACATGAACGGTGAACTCATCTGTAACAGCCAGGTCTACCTGTTAAACATTATGCTTACATAGCTGGTAATGCTGACCTGGTTGTTGTTGGCTTTGTGTGTGTGTGGGAGTATGTGTGGGAATGAGTGTTTATGAATGTGTGTGCGCGTGTGTCTGTGTGGGGGGAAGTGGTGCTGACCTGGTTGTTGTTGAAGGGCTCCAGACAGACGGCACAGAGGTCGTTCTCTGCGGCCTGGCCCGGCTCACACCACAGCTTGGGCTGGCGGTACGTCCTGGTCTGCAGAGACGACAGCCTCTTCAGGATGTCCTGCTTTGGAAGCAACTGCAGGAGAGGTCAGAGGTCGGAGGTCAGGACCTGGTCGTAACTGTTCAGCTCATCCCACCATCGCCAGTCTCACTTGTCTCCACAGCCCTCCCTCCCTCCCTGCCGTGCCAGACCGCCGTGGGCGAGTGGCGTTAGAGCAGAGAGCAGTACCTTACCTCCGACTCATCGTTGAGCTGGGTCTCATGATACTGCCAGCGAGCTTGAACTATGACCCCTGTGCAGAGTAGCAGAGCAACCAGGACGACAGTGTTCCACAGCTGCTGCAGGTACTTCTGTAGGGGGAGATTGGGAAGGAGTGGAGGAGAGGTGAAGAGGTAGTGTAGGTAGGCTGTAGGTAAGATGTAATATAGAGCTTGTATATATAAAGTCCACTTGTTGTATAACGAGGTTACGAGTGTTGTGTATGATAAGCACACTTGTCTGTCTATATGTGGATTTATATAATCTGAGGATAGCACATTCATGTCATGTTTAACTGTATGTATCACTGTGTGTATGGATGTGTGTACAGTGAGTGACATCCCCCCCACCCCACCTGGACCTGTGAGTTGGTCTCTCCTGTACAGATGACCCCCTGCCACTCCCCGTAGATACCCCCTCTCGAGCGCCCGCAGGTGGACCACAGGGTCAGGGTCGCCCCCTAAAGGATCAAGGAGAGGGAACCAGACACAGTCACACGGTCTCTCACCCACAGTGGCCCTCGCTCAACCACTCAATCATGAAATATCCATTCATAATTTGGGTGACAGTATTGACAACACAAAAAAATTAGAAATGAAGGCAACCAAAGCAAGGATTCTTACCAAATTATGCTGTAGAATGGTCTTGTATGTTATTTTGGCTGTTGCCTGAAGACCCCTGGGCAGAAAGGGAGTGGTCAAGTCCAGAAAGGTGATTTCATGAGCATCGCTGAAAAAGACACTAGAAGGGAACTAACTGATCCCAAGGCTCAGTGTGATGTGTGTGTGTGTGTGTGTGTGTGTGTGCGTGTGTGTGTGGGGGGGAAGGGTTACCTGAGGAGGGCCCCAATGAGCTTGGTGACATTCTCTGAGGTTTGGATGACAATGATTGGTTTGGAGATTACCTGGGAGAGATCCATCTGGAACAGCAAACACTTAATCAGAGCGTAGCACTGTTAAAGAAGGGGGGCATGTGTGTAAGAATGGGGAGAGGGAGGGGTGTATGTGTGTAAAAGGACGAGGGGGGGCTGTATGTGTGTAGGGGGTGAGAGAGAGAGAAAGTGGGGGGCGGGCTGTATCTTGTTTACCTCTCTGACTGTGTTCTGGTTGAGGGCCAGGATGATCAGTGCAGAGGCCCCTAGAACCAAGGCTCTCTTCATCTAGCAGAGACAGACCAGGACGTTAGCTCTGCTGCCTCCACACTCCCCTCCTTCCCTCACATCTAATGCACGGCTCTCTCGCTAGTTCTAGGCTTCCCAGCATGTGTAACCTACGTCGACGAGCACAATCCCACACTTTTTCTTGACTTACTTTGTTGACAACAGCTGCAGCAAAAGACTCCTGATTCCCTGTGGAAGCCTGGCTTTTCTCAACCTTTATGGGTACCACGCCTATCCACGGCTCCTGCTCTTTCGATTGGTCGTCCTCGTCTTCTTCCTGGCTCTCCTTCTGCTGGTCATCCTGCAGCTGAAGATTCAGGATGAATAATATTATCATGTGCTACATTTCTGGAAGGAGTGATGATGGGAATTAGGTGGCTGAGAGGATAGGGCATCAGACTAGTGACCAGAGGGTCACCAGTTTGATTCCCGGCTGAGGCAACTTGACGTGGTGTCCTTGGGCAAGGCACTTCACCCTACTTTCTTCAGGGGGGAATGTCCCTGTACTTGCTGCAATTTGCTCTGAATAAGAGCGTCTGCTAAATGTAGAGGCACATGCGATATTGCTATTAGGACTATCACAAATGGTGAATTGTCCAAATTGTAGAAGGAGTTATTCCTAGGAGGAGTCAGATGGCTCAGCTGGTTAAGGCGTTGGCCTCATGAGCGGAAGGTTGTGAGTTCAAACCCTGGCTGTGGCTATGTGATGTTGTGTTCTTGTGCAAAGCACTTCACCCTACTTGCCTCTGGGAGAATGTCCCTGTACTTACTGTAAGTCGCTTTGGATAAAAGGGTCTGCTAAATGAGTTCATTTATTTAATCGATTTAGCCATGAAACTGACTGGATTTGCTTCATTCAACAGATAAAACGTTTAACCCAAAATAAGATTATTTTGCTCTTCAGTTTTTTTCTTTCAGATCTCTATGATACTGTACCAGTCTTAGATCTCCCTCTAAAACATGCTCCGCTTGTTTCTGTTCATCCGGAACGGTGTTCTCCCAGCTCTCTTCGATCACCTCCCCTTGCAAAACGGTGCTGACGGTTCGTCGCTCTCGGAGAACAACCTCCACCGAGGCTACCTGTTCACCCGTGACGAACAGACAGAAGAACGAAGGAGAACACACCAAAACCAGCACATATGAGGAGGACCAGCCGAAACCCGTGGCCATCGCGAATAAAATGCACGTACTTGAGCTATGATTCCTAAAAATAAATATCCATCATTGATTTAGAAACTGTCACCCATTAATTTTGCAAGGAAGACATCTGTCTTGGACTCTAAAAGGTAAACAAGAACGTTCCTTCCGGCGTAGACAGGAAACCAGAGTGATGCGATGCGCAACAATATTCATTTTTCCCATTTTCTCCGCATCTCTGCATGTTTGCGTCGTCACTCTTACGCAATATTATTGCACTTTTGCACGTAAAAATACATTGGAAAATACTGTGGTTAAAAACGTGAATGCAGGCTTCATTTCATTGGGTCTCGATACTTTAACAATAAAAACCTATGCTGCCTTTTAAACGAGCGTTTCTGTGGCTGTTGACATTTAGGATTTTCTGACATCTGATTATGGGATGGATTATAACAGCGCCCCCAGCCAAGGCAGCGCCAGCAGTGTCACAGACCGACAGATTCTGCACACAATCTGCCGACAGTAGGTGCGGGATCAGGTGTTCAATTTACAAATATAAACTGTTTTCTGTGCAGCCGGGATGAGTGGAAGGGTTGGCGATCTCAGTCCCAAGCAGGCTGAAGCTTTGGCACAGGTACATTTATTTACAAAACTTGTTGTTATAAAATGACTGCTGTTACAGTCGATGCTGTTTCTGTAGCAGCATCGTGGGATTAGTTATGTCACGCTCCAGGAACATTGGGGCTTGTCACGAATGATCATGAATGATATAACTGTATTTGGATTTGACTGGGTTCTTTTACCTAGCCCATTTATTTCTGTAAGAGAGATAGTTCAAATTAAATAAATGATTTAGATAAACGACGTAAGCAATCTGGCAGGAATGCACGGCTCGTGTCTTTACGGTTTAATTACCATGACAGAATTAACAAGTTGAGTGCTCCAGTCTTCGAAATGCTAGTTTTCTGTGTAGTCGTAGACGATTTGTTTATTCTTATCTATTTCCAAATGAAGGTGTGTTAGCCGTTTAAAATTCTAAATGAATCTAAAATTATTTTACTTAAGTAAATCCTCTTTTTGTTACTGCAGACCGAGATTGCTTAACAAGTGCATGACTATTAGGAAATGCTGATATTTCAACATCCGATAATGTTGAAAGTGTTCTTTTATTCTGTGCATACGTTATCACCAGTCAGGGGCAAAATCCATATAGCAGGGTTTAGAGCTTCTGGCTCTAACAGTTGTTCCACTGTGTGTGAGTTTACAGATCATAGTGGTTCATACATACTATTAATAGCTACCTTCATTGGGTCCATCAATGTATTTGCTATCTCTATTACCCACGTCCCCTCAACCATCTCCTCTCTTTCTCTCCCATGCTGTTTCTCTCCCTCCTTCCTTCCCTCCCTGTATGTGGCCTTTTCGTCTCCGTCTCATGGCATCCTACCCCTGGGCAGTTTCGTGAGAGGATCCAAGACATCCTTTCACAACTTCCTGCCCAGCATGACCACTTCCTGCTCCGTTGGCTCAGAGGTGAGCACCTTCATTGTGGAGCTTCATTTCAGATGCTGTTGTTAATCAAATGTAATGGATACAGTGTCCCTGTGCTGGATAGAGGTGCTTCTCACCTCCCTTACAGAACTGGACTCTTTCTCGGGCAGGGCTGTGCTGAAATAGAGAAGTTACAGTCTAGCATTTAGTTGGGTTACGACCGCCGGGAAGTTACCACACGATGTGTACAGTGCGTTCTTGCAAGGTTATGCGATGAAGTGAGAGAGAGAGAACATGTTCATCCATGTTGTGTCAGCCCTCTGGTGCTGGTGTACTGGTTGTAAACCAAGCTCCACTGGATGAACAGGTCAGGTTTGCAGAGAGAGGCTACAGTGACCCCCACTCAGAGAGGAGGATGGAGGCAGGGTTTATTGCTACATAAAGGAAAGCTTGTTCTTGGCTGCAGGATGTAAAGACCATTTCACCCTTTCTCTCTCTCCCGCTCTGTCACACACACTCTCTCTCTCTGTCTGTCTCCTCTCTCCCTCCTTTTGCCATCTGAGTCATTCTAATCTAGTGCTAATCTCATTACATGTAGAACAACAGTGCTGCTTATTGTATCTGTACTGTAGACAGGTGGCAGGCCTGTACAGGAGGCCCTGTGCTATGCCAGTTCAAGTGTGTTAACTGAGGCTCTGGGCTAGCTTGATGGTTAGAGTATTTGACCACAAATTATGAGGATGCAGGTTCCAATTCAGCCATTATATTGGCTACGTGGCATTTGTTAAAGCATTTGCTAAATGTGTGCTATACGTTACGGTCCTTAGCTAAAAAAGTTTACTATTGTATTAAATCGAATTATTAGTATCAGTGCAGTATCAGGTGATGAACCTGCTGAAGGTTTTTATTGGACAATCGCTTGACTGTACCATTGCATGCTGGGTGTCGTAGTGAAGTGATGCCTGCCTATCAGTCAGGACTTGGAGAGAAACATCAAAGCGTGGACAATGAAGCCCTGTGTGCTGGTTCTGTGCTCGTGAGGCTTGTGAGTTATGTTCACTTCACAGTGTGTTTGTACTAGTTTGTGGTTGTGTGTGTTTGAAGACAATCGAATGCACCATTGAGGTCACGTATATTTGCATCTCTTGTGAATAATAAGAGGAAAGGAGGCGTTTTTGTGGAAAAATTTATCTCATTTCATTTCAATTAGGCTGGTTGTCCAAATGTCTTTTGTATATTTCCATTAAACATGGAAGCTCAAATTATCAACATGTTTTGCATGGGTTTGTTGTTGGGGTATTATAGTGGGATAATTATGTAGGAAGAGCCAGGTCACTGACCTATCTCGTCTTCTGCCCGGACGACAGAAACTAACATTCTAAAGGGCTTCTTTGTGAGAATGCCTCATCAGTCTGTTGGGGCTCAGCTTGTAAGCCTCAGACAGCTGTCTACCCTCAGATGAAGCAGTCCTGGCTTATAATTCCTCCTACCTGCCTCTCTCTCTCTCTGTGTCTCAGTATCGCTCTCTCTCTCTCTCTCTCTCTCATTATACATTGTGTAAAATCATGAACTTCCTGTTTTCAGCCATCAGTAAGATAGTGTGTGTGTGTGTGTGTGTGGAAGGAACCATGTCCAAGTGGCCCCATAGTAACATGTAAACATCATGCATGTGTTCTCTCTCCTCCTTTGTCTTCCCTCTTGTCTCTCCTTTCTCAGCCAGGAACTTCAACGTCCAGAAGGCTGAGGCCATGCTTCGGAAGGTACCTCTGCCGTTTCTTTTTCTAGTCTGCACTAGCCCCACACGAGATTCTAACGCGCTACCACGAAGTTGTTTCGTTTAAATGTGACCATATTGCACAACAGTCCAATACAGGTCAGCGTTGCACAAATGTACCGCTTGCAAAACAGCCCTTAATTCATCCCGTTCATCACACTGGAGTTCTACTGTATGTGTGTATGCGCCTGCGTGTGTGCGTATGTGAGAGTGAGGAACTATAGTGTGTATGTGTGTCCACGTGAGTCAATGGGGGGTTGTGTGAGACTGCTTTTGTGACCGAGGTTATAGAATGTGTAGCTGTGTGTAGATTAGCGAGTGCGGAGTAAGTATGTGAGACTGTAGTGTGAGTGCATGTGTGTGTTTCTCGTCAGAGTAATGGTTCTTGCTAGTTCAGAAGCCCTTTCTTCCAGTTCATCTGCTCCTTATCTCATTCATGCTGAGGGAGCATGTGCCTAAACCGTCTTGATCCACTTAACGCACACCTCTTACCGTATGTATTTCTGTGTCATCCTCAATCGTCGCTGTCCCCTGATAGCCTTTCCATGTTTCTCCTCAGCACGTGGAGTTCAGGAAACAGATGGCGGTTGACACCATCATCACAGAGTGGCAACCTCCAGAGGTGAACGAAGCTCTGCTCCTCTCTAAATAACACAGAACCTGTTACTTAAGTTTAGCATTCAAAACCTGTTCTTTGTGGGTTTGTGATCGGACCTCTCCTATGGGAGGAGTACATGGGTGTGTCTGACTGATTATCAGTGTCTGCTTTGCACTTGAACTTTTCTGAACTTGAGATGGTAATCACAATGGTGACACAGTCATGTCAATTGTTGGGTTTTAGTCTGTCAACCGTTTTAGCTAATATTAAGAACAAAAGTATTGTCACAGTAGCTCGTTGCCAACCTAGACTCTAACATCTAGCGTAAATTAAACAACACCTTCAGAATATAACAGTTTAAATTTGCATTGGTTGTCATGGCGCTTGTCCCTAGGTGATAGAGAAGTACCTGTCCGGTGGGATGTGTGGGTACGACCGGGAGGGGAGCCCAATCTGGTATGATGTCATCGGCCCCATGGACCCCAAAGGGCTCTTCCTGTCCGCCTCCAAACAGGACTTCATCAAGTCTAAGATCCGTGATTGTGAGAAGCTGCAGAAGGAGTGCGACCTGCAGTCTGAAAGGGTAGGGGAGCGGTGCATCGTGGGAACTGTAGTTTTCCACAGCTCTGAATGAAAATGAAAAGAAAACACCTTGTGGAAACACCATGTGTTCATGGTGCTCTATCTTTCACTTTGTCTAGTTGGGGAGGAATATAGAATCCATCACTATGATCTATGACGTTGAGGGTCTCGGACTGAAACACTTATGGAAGCCAGCAATTGAGACCTATGGAGAGGTGAACACACACACCAAAGTCTTAGAACCTCAGATACTACTTTACATTCATTGCTCTCAGTTGATTTATTCAAATGACAGCAAAACCACCTATCAGCGAGTTTGATATCAAGCAGGTGTTTCTCTTCCCCAAGTTTATGCTCTGTAACTGTTTGTTGGAGTCCCACCCATGCTAATGGTTTAAACCAGCAATGGCAGAACTTCTTAACACTGTTGTATGTACAGATTCTGTCCATGTTCGAGGCCAACTATCCAGAGGGCCTCAAACGACTGTTTGTCATCAAAGGCAAGTCCCTCCATTATCAGATACCTTCGTCTTAGCATTCATTCATTCATTCTGGCTCTTCTTATATATTAGACTTGCGTGTTTAGATACCCATGTTCATCCCTTTCCTTTTCATAGACTGTGTTCCTCTCTTCTTCATCTCCTCAGCTCCCAAACTGTTCCCGGTGGCCTACAATCTGGTCAAGCACTTCCTGAGTGAGATCACCCGGAACAAGATTGTCATTCTAGGGGGTGAGGGATAGTTCACCTTGCTTCCTGTTTCTACACACACCCCAAACACGCATAAATACCTATTCTTGCTGCCCCAATTTAGCAGGCACTTTAATCACTTTGAATAAAAGTTTTGTATAGCTGTTGGTTTGCTGTCCATTTATATATATATATGATATACTATATAATGTAATTTTAACCTCCAAAATATGTGTGAATATATACTGTTGTTTGTTTTCGTAATCCCCCTGGATCC
Organism: Protosalanx chinensis; assembly: GCA_030340685.1. Taxonomy (NCBI): domain Eukaryota; kingdom Metazoa; phylum Chordata; class Actinopteri; order Osmeriformes; family Salangidae; genus Protosalanx; species Protosalanx chinensis. The sequence continues at coordinate 5,373,926 of CM059337.1, forward strand.
TCAGCAAACTGGCAGGAAGTGTTGTTGAAGCACATCGACGCTGAGGAGCTGCCCGTCGTGTACGGGGGCAAGCTGACAGACCCGGACGGAGACCCCAGCTGCCGCACCCTGGTGAGGTTACATCCTGTCACACAGGAAGGAAGTCAAAAGATACACCTGGCTGTGTGGGGGAGGTGGGGGTTGCAGTCGCCTGGAATGCTGCCAGTAGGCAAATGCAAGTAGTTGGTGCTTATGCCAACTACTAACTAATTAGCTAAGGCTAATTACAGCAGGCATATTAGGTACAGCTTGGAAGCTTGACTTTGTGAGTTAACACTGGAATTCAGCAGCAGCTGATAGAGACATGGGTAGGCTGTTCCGCTTGCTGGTCCTGCTTCCTGGTTCTGCTTCCTGGTTGTCCGTGTGATATGAAACAGCATGAATGGAGACTTTATGTTTGGAAAGTGTGTGTGTGTAGGGGGGGGGGGGGGCGTCTATCCTAGCAAAATAATGCCCACACTTGTGTAGGTTCATCAGGTGATGAGGTTAGACTTGATGCAGGTGCAGCTAGGCGTCCCAACATCCCACACAAGAGGTTCAGCCAATAGGAAGCCTGGACACATATCTTCCACTCCTCCATCAGTCATTTGAGGGAGACCTGTTTTGAATCTGGGTGAGAGGTCACTCATTGTAGTGTGGTTATGTTTCCTGCAAATTCCAGCTGGCAGAGCCTCCAGGTACAACACCATTCTCTAAGGCAGAAAATGTGTTCTGGCAGCTTCTCTTTCCCACAGTGCTGCAGCGCTTTCTGGCATAGAGACAGCACTCTAAACGTGGTCATCTAGAACGTTCTACAGTCACCTGTGTAGTGCCAGTAGGAGTCAGGCCTGTAGCAAACATCTGTTGCAGATGAAAGCCTTTGTAGACCAGCAGATGGGTAGAGGAACGTAGATGGTCCATCGTCTTGTGTCTGACCCAAGGTGTGATGTCTCTGTAGATACATAGGTAGACTTGCCTGGATGACAAGAGGAGGAGGAAGATGGGAGCACTGTCTCACAAGAGAGGCAGGGAGGAACTCGTTCTCTCAGGGAATTTCTGGAAGACGACCGATTTTGATGGACTGGGAGGCCCAAGCCTCTTTCAGAGTTGTGCAGAGTGATTCCACAGTTAGCATGGTTCCAATATGGATGCTTCTTGGTTTTTGTTTCCTGTTTTTAGATGTCAAAACAGATTTAAGCTTTTTTTGTACTTTGACTCACTACGCTGTAGTTGGTTTTGAATGGCTCTTCCTCTCCTCAGATGTAAGGCAACTAAAGGGAGTGAAGTATATGTAGACTGTCTGGCTAGCTAGGTCCTCCTGAACAGATAGAGATGATAGTAGTTACCTCATGGTGAATTGTGCAACAATGGTAAAGGTCATTCTCATTTACAATAGGCAACGGCACTGTATTTTATCAGCAACTATTACCCAACCATGATATGAATATGCGTGCGTGTGCACATGAGAGAGATATCTGTTCTTAGCTGAGCGTGTTTAGGGTAGTTTGCTCTCTCAGGCCCGCTGTCATTCCAAACGTATGATTCTACATACAATACTAACCCCCGAACCAACCAGATATTCATACTCGGTGGCTCCCCCTTGTGGTAAAAGTGACAAACTATACTCTGCAGGACCTTGCGGTCTATAACACGCTGCCACCTACTGGTGGTGGTCAATAAGCAATTCAGTCTGTCTATCCATGGATGGGTTGGTGTTTGTGCACTGAATCTCAGACATGATCCGGATCCAAATAGTCTGCTGTGTCTTGATTTATGCGAATAAATAGAAAAGTGAAGATCTAGGCTCAGGACTTTTCTTTTTAACGGCAATAAACTAGGTGGTCTGACATGCGTACACGCCATTTGCCCACACACACAAACATGCACACAAGGGCCAGTGCATGAGGAAAAAACGTCACTAAACATTTATACCCTAGACACATTTTCTTACTGCCTCTGGATATTTACAGTAAGTTCCTCTTTTGCCTTTCTCCTAAACCCCTTTTCAACAGTATGTACAGTACATGTTTGTCTTTTTAGAGCCGCTCCTCCCTGTCCCATGCTAATTGCGTCTTCCTGGTGTGCCTGCCTGCTTGTGTTCCAGTTGCATATGGCAGGAACGGTGCCTACCTCGTACTACGTGCGGGATTCTGTGAAGGTGGACTATGAGCAATGTCTGACAGTCAGCAGAGGCTCCACCGAGCAGATGGAGTATGAGATCCTGTTCCCAGGCTGCGTCCTCAGGTCTGACTCTATCTGTCTATCTTACTCTATCTTACCCTTTCTCCCTCTCTCTCTCCCTTGCTGAACTTGTTCCCCCTCTTTCTCCAGCCGTCTGTTGAATCAATATTCGAGTGTAGATTGCTTGATTTTTATTTTTTTTATCTTGCAACTAAGTCAAACAAGTTTGCACTGCCACCAAATGGGCGTAACTCTGACCTCATGCTAACCCCCCTCCCCAGGTGGCAGTTTTCTAGTGAAGGGGCAGACATTGGCTTTGGGGTCTTCATGAAGGCTAAGAAGGGGGATCGGCAGAAAGCAGGCCAGATGCAGGAGGTTGTGCCCAGCCAGAGGTACAACGCTCATCTGGTACCTGAGGATGGCTCCCTCACCTGTGCTCAGCCTGGAGTGTGTGAGTAGCAAGGTTTTGTGGGGACTTCTGGGAAGAAATGGAGCACTTTGACCATTTCCTCTCCTTGTGCTGCAGATGTGTTGAGGTTCGACAACACCTACAGCATCTTCCAGACGAAGCGCATAAGCTTCACCGTGGAGGTCCTGCTGCCTGTCCAATCACAGTCTTCCAAGGACCAGGATGGGTCAGACCAAGGGACCAGCAGCCAATTGTGATGGACTTTACTGAGTGGCCATGCCCTCTGCTGGGTAGTTGCCCCTAGGCCACGGGCACGCATGGAGATGACCTCAACCATGACCTCGACCTGGCCCATGACCGTAATTAACCTTACCAACCAGCCATCTCCAAGGTGCTACACCATGGACCAAATTATACTTACGCTAGGAACAATAGGGGCATGCCCAGGTTTTCTCAGGATAGCTGGACTGAATGCACAGGATATATGGGCTTACTTGAACACCGCTGTATAATGTTTTCAGTTGAAAGAAACACAGTATTTTACAGACAAGTATCCACGTATGTCTCATGAAATGGAGCTATTTAAATGCATTTAAAATTTAAAATCACTCCACACTCCCAAAAGGAAGGTCATTGTCTCCTCTATTTCCATTTCATGTATATTTTTGTCTCTAATCTGAATAATCTAATAATAATATTCTCTATTTTTGGAGTATTTATTTTGATTTTTTTTTTCCAGAAGGAACCAAGCAATGTTTTTGTTCGTTTCATGTCGTCTGTAAATTCCTTAGAACAACATTACTTGTAGACTTTGTCCTGGTAAATGCTCGCCTTAAACGCAACCATATGTAAGTGTATTGCAGAAGTAGATCAGTGTCATCTATTGATGACACAATGTCAGCATTATGACTTACTTTGCACTTATTATATATAATATTATATGGAATGTAGCCCTCTACAATGTATAGCCTTAATTGATATATAGTATAATAACGAGTAACATAAATGCATATTATATTGATCTATTTCATTGATGGTGATGATAACCAAGATTATTATGATTTTGTTTGCTGAAAGCTGATTTTGGTGTAAGCTTACACTATATATTTGACCACTCCTGTAATAGTTGGTGTTTAGGTTGTTGATACGTCAACAAAGAAACTTCTTAAGCGTCACTGACATTCCTTCGATTTTTACATTTACAACCTGTACTTGAAATGCAATCTGATCTCTATCTGTCCTGATTCCTTCCGATTGTTTGTAAGACATAACTTTCCATCAATATTGTTTCACTATACAAGAGTTTATTCAACCAATTTATTTGATTGTTTTGTGTTTCCTTCAAGACGCAGCTGTTTTTTTTCCTTCAGAAATCTCATCTTCTCAGGGCCACTGAAAGACAAAACCTCTGATAGCAGTTCCATCTTCAGACAGCCTGACCAGTGGGAAAAGATGGGTTTGTACTCAAACCTTCCAATTTCATTTGTACTTTGCACCAAAATACCATTGCCATTTCCTCGTCTTCTGGGCAAGCATGAGACATTTTGGTGTCATATGTCACAAGAATGACATCAGAGCATCAGTAAAGACAAGGCTTCACATAGAGCATCAGAACGTCAACATTTCCCTGTGTCCAGGTTACCTTCAGGAGAAGGAAAGCCTGACTCCTCACAGCAAGTCTGGGACAGCAGCTACCCAGAAGGAGCTGGAGAAAACAGTGGATCAGGTCAGACTCCCACTTATGACACTCATGCAAGTTCCTCTCGAGCACAGATGCCTTACGATCGCTCGTGACTGAGAAGAGATAACAATCCTTTATTTGTCCCCACAGTGGACAAGTATAGTACAGCACTCAACAACCACAACAAATAGTTGATGAAAGGAATATGGGGGATGGTAAAATGGTAGGATATGGTGGGTTGGAGGCTCTGTTCAAAATAACAGGAGGTTGAAAATGAGTGTCTGGTGTGGCTTAAAGAGGTATGTGGGGCAAAGGTTTGCACAGGCCTGGTTCGACCAGGCCAGGGACGCTTAACGTCACTAGATGATGGAACGCAAGAGTATAGCAGCACCAACATAACACAAAAAGTTTTTGGGGTCTGACCGGTGGAACTTTTTGTTAGGAAGAGAGGAGGTGAAGTTCTGAGGTAAATTTACGTTTGGGTTCTGACCTGAGGGGCAGAGAGGAGGGGCTGGAATGGGAAAGGAGGTGGTGGTGTTCTTCCCCAACAAGTTTTTCCAAGATGGATACGCTCTTCTAAGATGACTTTTTTTTTAAAGAACAAAAAACAGATGACACAAATAAGTCATCAATACTCATTTGAGAATTGATGGCACATGGTTTCACGCAAATAGAACCGATGGCAGACTGAGAAACCATCTGCCCGAAACACTTGTTTGTGTTGGTTATCGTAGAACTTGGTTACCAGCTTGTATGCTTTGATGTTTGATGGCAAATACCGCAAAATGAATTAAATTGAACAGATTCTATCTGAAGGGGATCCTGCTGTGTATGACGATCTCCTGTCCACCCATCTCTGGAGAAACTCGTCCCAGACAATCTAAACACACGACTGATTTTCAGACCACCTTCGGCTCAACTTTCTCACCAAATGCAGCATCAGCGGCAGTTGACGAGCTAGACAGTTTTTTTTCCTCCGTGGAAAAAAACAACCAAGGACAATTAGTGGCTCACAGGTTTGTTTGTGTCTCTGGGCAGATTGTCCTTCCTCTCCAGCCCTGCATGGAGGAGCTTGCTGAACCATCTTAGGCTGGATTTGGCAGCAGAGAGGGGGGGTAGCAGCTGGCAGGATGCAGGGAAAGAGTCTGACTGGCCTAGAACTCGATCATAATTATTATGATGTTGATAACTAAACATCATACTAAGCTCACTATAATATCCATTGCAAGGCCAGCTATGACTTACGTGAGTGATTCTATAATTAGGGGTACATTTCAGAACAGTTGACAGGAGTAACACAGTTGACAGGACACATTAGGGATGTGTAGCACAGTTGACATGTAACACAGTTGACATTTTCTAAATTTTTGGCCTTTGTGCAAGCTAAAGATATTGAAAATGTCACCACATGACCATGATCAAGTCATATTTCTGTGTGCTATATTACATTTTTGTAATAAGAAAAAATCTCAAATAAGTACACAAGAAAATGTTGATAACACAGTTGACGAACAATTAATCCACTCCATGTGTAGACAATAATTTTTATTAATTATTGACAAGGAGGAGTTGAAATTTACCACATTGTCTTCAAGGTTCCCACCAAAAAGGATGTACCTTCCAGCAATGTGAGTCATGTGACTTTGGAGCAAACCATTGCTGATTTATAGGGGTTTTATCAATGGGTAACACAGTTGACAGTGATTTCTTGGACACACATAAAGTCAATAATTTCATGTATTTTTATGTTTTAAATAGATTTTAAAACAGCTTTATCATGTTTTAATACTTATTTTGGAACAATTAAAGCTGAAATAATATGTATTTTAATATGTATTTTAATATGTATTTTAATATGTATTTTAATATGTATTTTAATATGTATTTTAATATGTATTTTAATATGTATTTTAATATGTATTTTATTGTTAAGGTTTAAGAGAAAACTTGACATTTAAGAACTCGGACAGCACATTATCTTTTAATATTAAATGAAAGAGGAATATCATCCAATATCAAATTGGTCATGGTTTGAAATAATGACCAATAATATTTGGTAAAATTGACAAATCAGCCCCATGGACTTGAAATGTACCCCTAATTATAGAATCACTCATCTGAGGGAAGGGTGTGTTCCATTCAGATGTTTCCAACGAGGCTCTCTGGTGGACTGACTGGCCAGCAGAGGGCATTGGTGGTGTGCGCTGAAAAGGCAGCGTTTGGGATTATAGCGCAAACGATTACCTGCCCAAAAACGTAGTGTTCCGCAATCGTTCCGAAGCAATCGCTCACTCCGGGGGAAACCAGGTGTGACCAACGAGGCCCCTCTCCAGGTCGATTGGTTGCTGCTGGAGGTGTGGGGAGTGGCTGGGTGGAAGCCCCATCTGAAGGGGCACCGATTGAGAAACAGCTTTATACTTTTCCTAAACATCATGTATAAAAGCTTTCAAAGGGAATCATCTGGACACTGTTTTCCAAATCAAGACGTGTAGAAACCCATCCAGAAGTCATTCTCAAAAGTTTGATTTTGTGACTACCTCTGAAATCTTTTCCACAATGGAACACTCCTGGACCAATGAGGGTTTACACCGGTAAAACATGTTAAACAGGTCAAGCAGAGGTTGTAACACACATGAATTTACGGATAACACACACTTAAACCACAGTTAAGAACACATAGGTAATGTACAGAAGACACGCAGGTCTCACAGGAAAACAGACAGCGTTTTTCTGATTTCGGGCGGTCAATTGAGCGGGATTGGGGGAGTGGGATTGGAGAACCCTGCTGTCGTTAACGTCTGTGAAGATCCCTCCATTTGGGTCAAAAACTTGGCTCTCTGTGGAATTAATTAGGAATATAAAACATGATGTCAATATATGGACGTGCATTCTAGGCATTCATAAATAATTTTTGATCAATAGCCTCCTACCGTTAGACATCTCTACTTAGATGTCCGTGGCCTAGGCAAGGGAAGAAACAGGTTGTTAAAGGCCATGATGATTCAAACATTATGAGATGTGAGGATGAAAACGGGTGTGAGTAGATTACATGAGTGATATCCCTAAAAACATATGTTTTCTTCCCACCCGCAAACATTGGGTAAAACGTTGGCTCTAGCCTATTGGGGTGTTGCTCTCCACTCACCATCTTTCGTTATCCGGCAGTGAATAAATAAACAAACATCATTTTCAAAACGGAACTCATCGAATGCTATAATAAAGCTGTTAATGTCCTAATAACGAAAAGTAATTATTCATTCGTGCAGTAGGTTAAATATATTATATTTAAATGAGTCATTAATTTTTTTTATTTTGTATTAATCAGTGTCAGGCTGTTGTTATTTCGAGTTTTTTTTAATGATCGAGCCAGGGCCTGTACTACGAATCAAGATTTGGCGTTAATCTGGTAATTTGAGGTTTAACCCAATACAAAAACCCCGGGGTTAAACCTGATGTTACCTCGTTAACCCCAAATCTTGTCTTTCAATTGTTCTGACCACAAGATGACGCAGGCGCACATTTTGCAATCGACTAAAAACTTTTTAATTCTGTATTTGTATGTGACATATGTGTGTCATGCTTGCGCAAGAGATAAGGATTTTTGATAGTGCATTTGTACATAGATCAGTGGAGGCCTTGAGACAGATATTCATTGATGAATAGTGGAGAGAGTGGTAAATATCAAACAAGAACTATTTAGTCGATTGTGGTGGCAGAAGGCAAAAAGCGGATATTTGGGTGTCTGCAATGTACACCTTAAAAAATAGCATTCTACCTTAAAAACGCTAAAGAAAGGGGCTCGATCAAGCTCATTATATTACGTCTCGGCCGTGGATTGGCTAAACTCTGTCGATATGTTAATGAAGGGCGGCCTTTGCAAAAAATTAGCAGGTGACGTCAGTTCCCAGTTTGCAGTGAGTGAAACAAACATGGCGACGGACTGGAATGGGCAGGGGCACACGCTAACTTTATTAGTTGTTTTTGGGATTATTGCGAGCGGACGAGCCGAGGCAGGGGTCGGAGAGCTCGGTAGCAGCACCCGGATCTTCGGCATGCGGCTGGAGAGAAGCGACAAGCCCGCCACAACCACCGACGACGGAGTTATCCAGGTAACTGAAGAGAGCAACATCCTCCTCAGGTTCTACGGGCAGCAGATTGCCCCTGACACCTCGGCACATATCAAGTTCATGGACCAGGACCAGGACCACCACGACAGCGGCGAAGAAAACGCCAAAGCCGCTTTTAATAGGACTTGTGCCGACTACACTAAAGACATAGTCGTTAGAGGTGTTATGAACGTGACCAACCAGGGGACCTCAGGGGTGCTGAGCCTGAAAATCAAGCCGCTCCGCAAGAGCGAGCCAAAGAAGGTGTACGGCTTGTGCGTCAAGGACAGCCAGGATGGGAAGTGGTACCTATTGGGGGAGGATGATGGGAGACTGCGGGTGGTGGAGGAGAAGAAATCCCTCCTGCCAATGTGGTTCCAGATCATTCTCATAGCCTTCCTCCTGGTCCTATCAGGTATGTTCAGTGGGCTCAACCTGGGTCTGATGGCGCTGGACCCCATGGAGCTTCGCATAGTACAGAACTGCGGCACGGAGAAGGAAAAGAAATACGCCCGCAAGATCGAGCCCATCCGGAGCAAAGGGAACTACCTGCTGTGCTCCCTGCTTCTTGGTAACGTCCTGGTCAACACCACGCTCACCATCCTCCTGGACGATCTCATAGGGTCCGGTCTGGGCGCCGTAGTAGCCTCCACCATCGGTATCGTTATTTTCGGGGAAATCGTGCCCCAAGCCTTGTGTTCTCGACACGGGTTGGCTGTAGGAGCCAACACCATACTGGTAACCAAATTCTTCATGCTTTTAACTTTCCCCTTATCCTGGCCCATAAGCAAGCTGCTCGACTGCGTCTTGGGTCAGGAAATCGGCACAGTGTACAACCGCGAGAAGCTGGTGGGGATGCTGAAAGTAACGGAGCCTTATAATGACCTTGTCAAAGAGGAGCTTAATATGATTCAGGGGGCTCTCGAGCTCCGGACCAAAACTGTGGAGGACGTCATGACATCGCTGACCAATTGTTTTATGATACACAGCGACGCGGTTTTAGACTTCAACACCATGTCAGAGATCATGGAGAGCGGCTACACCAGGATCCCCGTGTTCGAGGACGAGCGCTCCAACATCGTGGATGTTCTGTACGTGAAAGACCTGGCGTTTGTGGACCCGGACGACTGCACGACGCTGAAGACCATCACTAAGTTCTACAACCACCCCGTCCACTTTGTGTTCCACGACACCAAGCTGGACTCGATGCTGGAGGAGTTCAAGAAAGGTGGGGTTGGTCTCCTGGGATTTCTTATGCCTGCACACAAACTCCCGTCGTTAGAGGGGGAATAGTTGCTCTGATTTTCAAGTTTTTCCACAGTATCACCAGCAGAAATGTATCTGCACAGATGAGGTTGTACAGAGCTAGTATCGCAATAGCGTTAACGTGTAGCTTGGTCTTATCAGCAGGTTGATCATAGCCCAGATGAGCCTTATCTATAGAGAGATGACTGTATACCTGCCACTAAAATGGAACAAGGTGTGTGTGGCGCAGAGACAGTCCCAGGCAGCGTATCTAGATGCCTGGGACTTCCTATGGATCCCTACTCCCCTGGTAGGAATCATCCCTCTGTGCGCCCCTCATTCTCGCACATTCGCACACTCTCAGATGCATGCACTCGCAGACACGCACACGCTCAGATATGCACGCACAGAGGAGGGTCTGAGGAGTGTCTCTGACACACACACAGACACGCACACTCTCAAACATGCACCCACACACTGTAGTTGAGCTCTTTCTCCCGAAGGACACACAGACATGCTCTCTCTCTCTCTCTCTCTTTCTCTCTCTCTCTGGCGTGGATGTGTTTTTTTCAGTCTTCAGGCAACTTGTCTCAAGGTCACAGACAGGAGACCTTATTGTGTGTCTTATCGCAACATGTTTTCACTCGTCCAGATTAAGACCATACTTGGAGCTTGCAGCGTTTATGACCTGCCCCCTCCCCCTTCTGTCTGGTACCTGGTAGGGGTAGGGTGGGATAAGCTGAGTAGGGGTAGGGTGGGACAGGGTACCTGGTAGGGGTAGGGTAGGGAAGGGTACCTGGTGCCTGGCGTAAGTTGGCACAGGGAAGGAAAGATTCTGATCAGGAGCTGGTCTAACATTGCAAGAGCTGGTTTAATAGTGCAGAGTTGGCTGTGTGGTGAAGACCTTGGCAAGGATAGCTGTGCTGCCTGAGGAGGGTGAATTAAACTAACTCTGCCACTTGCCAAGGTTCAGGTTACGGCTCAGCCAACTTGTTTCAACCACAAGCGGTTGACAGGTCTTTTAACACCTCACACACAGACACACTTCTGTTAAGAGCATTAAGTGCTTTAGAAACTACACACTCCACCACCGCTTGCGCTTAATTAGATTACATGCCTTTGTCCCTGGACACAAACACACACAGTTCATTGAGTTTTATTGATTGTGTTGTCTGTGCCACACAACTGTCAGTGCCATAGCAACATGCCTGACCAGTTTTGACCCACCACCCCTGCCCCCCGCAAGCATGGCGAGTTCCAGTCTCCACCACATGGTGTCCCGTTGCCATGGTACCCACTGTTGTCTACCCATGAATTTGATGTAAGACCCCCCGCCCCCCCTTCTCCCCCCCCCCCATGGTCCAATCCAAGGTGAAAAAGGGCCCATGACTATGGAGATCAGGAGTGTACTATTCCACAGTTTAGGGGACAGACATGGTAAACTGTTAACCTGAAGGTGTGAACGGTAAGAAGATGATTCAACGATAGGACTTCACAGAAATGCTATCCAGTTCTTTATCTTCTCTGTGGCTCCTAGTATGAATCATGTACATACAGTTGAACAAAGCCCTGCCTGTTGCCCCTTATAGAAGCCCCGCCCATTGTCCCTCTTTATAACCACACCTAGTGCTCATTTATGTTCGTAATCATGTGCAATCGTACAATGATAGGGAGGATATAAGCATACATCCCACCCACCCACCCCACCTACCTCTCCTGTCAGCTGAGGCCAGTCCAGCTGCCCAGCTACACACACAACTTTATGACCGGCCTGGTTTGAAGGTTTGATAAGACATGCATGCGACGCCAGACCTCATTCTCCTATGCTTTTGTGTGTGTGTTTTGTTTGTACGTGTTAGCCTAGGCAACACCAGGGTGTGTTTTTCTCTCTCTCTCTCTCTCTCTCTCTCTCTCTCTCTCTCTCTCTCTCTCTCTCTCTCTCTCTCTCTCTCTCTCTCTCTCTCTCTCTCTCTCTCTCTCTCTCTCTCTCTCTCTCTCTCTCTCTCTCTCTCTCTCTCTCTCTCTCTCTCTCTCTCTCTCTCTCTCTCTCTCTCTCTCTCTCTCTCGCTCTCTCTCTCGCTCTCTCGCTCGCTCGCTCTCTGTCTTTGCCCCTCGCTGTCTGCCACTTGCCTACTGAAGATGTATAATAAATATAATATAATATATTTTCTATCCAGCCCTCAGGTCCTTTTCAAACACACTCACACACGTGGTGTGACTCAGGCTGACACCAACGACTGAGGCTGGTCAGGTGACCTTCCTGTCTCTCGGCCCGACGTTCCTCTTACTGCGTCCCGTTCCTCCTGTGGGGAACCGGGGCCATCAGCTCTCACACATTAGTTCTGTTTCTGTCTCTTCCTCTCCCCCCCCCCCCCCCCAGCACTTTTCCTTCCTGTCTTATCGTTGGAGGCAAAAACACTGACAGTGCAGTTTTGAGCCACTCTGTTCCTTGAGTGTGGGCATGGATGATCTTATAGTCGTATGCTAATGCAATGTCAGCACCACTCAACAGGAAGCACTCATGTTCTGTCTCTGTGTTCTGTCTCTGTGTTCTGTCTATGTGTTCTGTCTATGTGTATTGTCGCTGTGTGTTGTCTCTGTGTTCTGTCTGTGTGTTCTGTTTCTGTGTTTTCTGTTTCTGTGTTCTGTCTCTGTGTGTTGTCTCTGTGTGTTGTCTCTGTGTTCTGTCTGTGTGTTCTGTTTCTGTGTGTTCTGTTTCTGTGTGTTCTGTTTCTGTGTGTTCTGTTTCTGTGTTCTGTCTCTGTGTTCTGTCTGTGTGTTGTCTCTGTGTTCTGTCTGTGTGTTCTGTTTCAGTGTGTTCTGTTTCTGTGTTCTGTCTCTGTGTGTTGTCTCTGTGTTCTGTTTCTGTGTTCTGTCTATGTGTGTTGTCTCTGTGTGTTGTGTCTCTGTGTTCTGTCTCCCAGTCTGCATGCCTGTCTGCTTCTAACCAAGCTTTGTGTTGTTTTGCATCAAATGACATCAGTGCGTTAGTGGCACTCAAAACGAGCTGCTTAACTGGCTGCTAATTGTGACTTGTGTAATCGTTTAAGTAGCCTTGGAAACTGACCTAATTGATTGACGTGCGAGTCTCCTAAATCGGTTTAGCTTGCGGAGAGCGAGGTAGATCGTTTGGAGAGTGCGGCCAGGAGAAAGGCTCAAGGGGCTTTGTCTGCTGGATTGTAAGAGCCAGTGGCAAATATTCAGATTCAGAATACTTTATTAATCCCGGGGGAAACTCCTTCGCAGCAACGGCACACAGTCTCGTAAAAGCACAGCGGTAAGTGTGTGAGGTAACAGATTAGAAAAGTGTACAAAGGGATAGAGGGGTGGGGGCAAAAAGAAACTGTAGGTGAGTCCACACAGGGGGGGGGGGGGGGGGGGGGGGGGGGGGGGAGTTGGGGGCAGAGGGTAGAGGCTTGGATACATGATTATGTACAGACTATACAATTATACAAGTATTGGTCTTGTAGAATATACAGTGTTGTGTCAGGATGAACAGGATATACAGGTTTTTAGCAGAATATACATAGGTATACTACAGTTGTGTCCGAATATTGCCAAATATGCATTGTTATATTACACAGGTCTGTCAGTTTTTGAGGGGAGCTGGGGAGATGTGTGTTATAAACGGTGTGTGTGTGTGAGTGTTGCTGATTTTTCCACCTGTGTTGTGACAGGACAAACAAATGAACTGTATCCACAACAGCAGGCATGGCCACACAGAGACTGGGGGAGAGAGGGAGGAGGGGGGGAGACAGGGAGAGAAAGAGACAGATTGTATGGGGGTAGTGAAAAGGACCCAAAAAAGTGGGCATGCCAGGAAAAGGCTAAAAGTATGTCTGGGTGTGCGGCTGGGTTGATGTGATCTCCAGTGGTGTCGGTTAGTAAGTCCCCGGGGGGGGGAGTCCACCTCCTCCAGGAGTGTATTGACAGGAAGCAGAGGGAGGTTAGAGGAGTCTGGAGATGGACTGGCTCATGTACACTCACACACACCACACACCTGTACTGCTCAGTGTAATCACATTTCGAACCAGGGCTCTCTCCCAAGTCTGTGTTGTCATGCTGCAGTACTGTCTATTGCAGAGCTGCAGCAGGGATGTCTGTCAGGGTCTCTTTGTGAGGCTTTGTGCCATGTTTGGAAAGAAAAATATTTTTTCGGTAAATAAATGCAACTTAATAGTTGTGTTATCCCTCTGGAAGGTGGGTACCGGTTCCTGTACAGCCAGAGACCCCCACCCTGGCAACATAATCTATAATTGATGAGACTCTGCCTGCGACTTTGCCAACTGTGTCGGTCTGCAGTTGATCTTTTCCGAAAGGGCATTGGAAAACTTGGCACCATCATTAAGGGAGGCGGAGGGTGTGTGGGTGTGTGTGTGTGCGTGTGCGCGTGTGCATGTGTAGGGGGGAGGGGTGGTTGGTTGGAGCGTCCGGCTGAAAAAGTAAATCTAGGAGATGCACTACCTAGCCTGTATACAAAGTCATGTTATGCACCTAGATGAACTTGAATGCTTAGTCATTTGGCTAGCAATGGTGTGTTGAACAATCCCTTAATGGATTGGATTGATGCTTGATCACACATTCACGCTGACTCTCTTCTCCAGGTAAATCTCACCTGGCCATCGTCCAGAAGGTGAACAACGAGGGGGAGGGAGACCCGTTCTATGAGGTGCTGGGATTGGTCACCTTAGAAGACGTCATCGAGGAGATCATCAAATCAGAGATCCTGGATGAGTCTGACCTCTACAGTGAGTCTAGTGGAACCCCTTTATAACATCAGAGTTCTCAGACCATTTTCTATTTGGGAAATGACTTCCAGGTGGGTGTCAAATGTATTGATTTTGGAAACGGTGTCCAGATGACTAACTCTGAAACATTTTCTACGATGGAAGATGAGGGTCTGCACCAAGGGTAGACCAACCCTGGTTCTCGAGAGCCACAGCCCTCAAAGTTTTTGATGTTTCCCTGCTCCAGCACACTGATTCTAATTATGAGGCTTCCACAGAGCTTGATAACGACCCATTCGTTAAAATAAGTTGTACTAGAGCAGGGAAACATTTAAAACCTTCAGGACTATGCCTCTTGAGGATCAAGGTTGCCTACCCCCTGGTCTACACCAACCTTTATAAGATGTTTACAGCCTCAATGAAAGTCATGATGCCTCCCAGTGTAAGGTCATGAATGTTACAAGTCTTGACACCTGCGGAGCTACCTTTATAACATCTCAGGTCTTATAAAACCTGGGATTTTACAGCGACTTTACTGTGGGTTCATAGACAACCTTTCTTCCTCACAACTAGTCCGCTGCTTAATGGGATGACCACCTCTCTGTTTGTGTCTCTCAGCTGATAACCGCAACAGGAAGAAGGTGGCTCCCAACAAGAATAAGCGCGATTTCTCGGCCTTCAAAAACGAGAGCGAGTCAAAAGTCAAGATTTCTCCTCAGCTTTTATTGGCTGCTCATCGCTTCCTGGCCACAGGTAAGAAAACTCCCCTCCCCCTCCATTATTGAACCACCAACTGCATGTGTTAAGAAAATAGTTAGCGTTTTGGTAGTATTTCACTTCACACAGTCCGTAAAACAGTCTGGTCCTCCTTGGTGCATAGTCTCTGCAGTATGCTGGATCTGTTCCCAGTGAGGTATAAGGTGGTGTCATGAATCACCCAAGGGAGCATATGGCCCTGCTCAAATTTGAACATTAGCATTGCCCTGTGCCTTAACTTTGCTTAGCATTAACTTTAGCATCAGCAACAACCTGTGCTTTAGCGTTAGCCTGCGCCTTGGCGTTAGCTATGGTGTTAGCTGTACCCTGTAAATTGGCTTGAGTGTTAGCATTAGCTATGGTTAGCATGACGAGGCAGTTTTTTGTCGCTTTCTTCTTTTTCTCTTTCTCTCTCTCTCTCTCTCTGTCTGTCTGTCTGTCTCTCTCTCTCTCTTTCTGTCTGTCCATCTGTCTCGTGACCCAGTGTTTCCCCGTGTCTGCTTTGTGCATTGTGTGGCTAACCGCATCATGTGTTGACGTTGTTCCGGGAAACAAACAGGTCCCTGTATGACAAGACTTAGCAGGACAGTGTGTTGTAGCCATGACGCCATGCTCAGCTCGTCTTGTGGGGTTGGGATAATTTACTAGGAGTCTGCCTCTTACTCTCTCTCTCCCATTAATAAGACTTCTCTCTCTTTCTTCCCCCTCCCCTTCACACACACACACACACACACACGCACACACACAGAAGTGAACTTGTTCAACCCATCCCAGATCTCCGACAAAGTCCTGCTGAGGATCCTGAGACATCCGGACGTGATCCAGGAGATCAAGTTTAACGACAGTGACAAGCGCTGTCCCCAGCACTACGTCTACCAGAGGGGCAAGGCTGTCGACTACTTCATCCTCATACTGCAGGTGCATGCCATACCCATCCCTCCTGCCTTCTGTCTGTATCTCTCTCTGTCTGTCTCTCTCTCTGTTTGCCTCACTCTGTCGGTCCTCCATCCCTCTTTCTTCCTGCCACCCTCTCTATCTTCTATGGTGTCCCCCCCACCCCTCCTCCCCCGCACCTGTTTCCTGGTTCAGTTGGTGCTGAACACCAGGTATCACTAGGCGCAAAGGTCACATGAATAATACGACACAAGTTCACAGATGGCAGGAGCTCATCGGGGTGCGTGCGTGACAGAGGGGTGGTCTTATTCCAGCTGTTGCTGCAGTAGGGATGACAGAAGGCAGAGGATGTCAGTATGCCCCCCGGAGGGGAGAAGGGGAGGGAATGGCAGAACTTGGAACAAGGATGTCCAATCCTGGTCCTCGAGGGCCACTGTCCTGAAGGTTTTAGATGTTACCCTGCTCCGGCACACCTGATTCTAATGAATCGGTTGTTATCAAGCTCTGTGGAAGCCTGATAAAGACCAGCATGGAGCAGGGAAACATCTAAAACTGTCCTGTTGTGGACCTCAAGGACACCCCTGTCTTAGACACACACATAACACAGTGACAAACAAATCAGTCAATATGGAGAATAGCTAATTATATCAACACAAACAAGTATTCTTTGCCATAAGCCAGTCAGCTATGTCATTAGTGTCCCCAAACAGTCATCAGGATGTTCCAGTAACCCCCCCCCGACTCATCTTGATGGTATCTACCCACAGGAGACCTCACACATGGAGTAATGCACAAAGCCGTGTGTGTGGGGGGCGGGGGGGAGCATGGTTGCGGTGACTCCATTATAAACATGTTGAGCCGCTCATAATAGCTCACGGTGTGGGAAGTTTCCATGCAAGCTCACCACTAGGAGATGAGATATTGTTTACGGTTGCCTCCGCTTGCCATTCAAAGAATGTATTATCTAAATAGAAGTATTTCTGAGATACCTTCTGTAAAACATAAAAATAATGCAAAAAAGGCTCTCAAATTAAAGCTCTCTCTTGTAAGTTGCTTTGGATGAAAGAGTCTGCTGAATGAATAAATGTAAATGTAAGGAGCGAACAGACTGGGAGAAAACTGTCTTTCTAAAGACTGTTTATGTTATCGGAAATTGGTGTGTGTGTGTGTGTTAACAGTTCCAGTAATGAACTCATGCCATTTTGTTCTCATACCCTCGACAGGGAAACGCTGCATAGTTCACATATTTCACCCTTCTCATTCCACTCCTATTATAGAAACATGACTGTGTGGGTTTGGTTTCGTAGTCAATCTTTAATGAAGCGTCCACCAAGAAACTGTCGGGGGAGTCAGGTGGCTCAGTGGGTTAAGGCATCAGCCTCATGATCAAAAGGTTGTGAGTTCGATTCCCGGCTGTGGCTGTGTGATGTTGTGTCCTTGAGCAAGGCACTTCACCCTACTTGCCTCAGGGAGAATGTCCCTGTACTTACTGTAAGTTGCTTTGGATAAAAGCATCTGCTAAATGAATAAATGTAAATGTAAATTAGTGTGGGTCGGAACTTACCCTGGAAACGCATGCATGCCATCCATGGTGCGGGCTGCCGGGGCGTGAACATAGTCCGTGTTTCTTGCATATTATACACTTACACACAGCTACACAAACGGTTAAAAAGACAAATGCTTTATACATGCAGTTAAACATTGTCGAAGCCTTTATTGAGACATTGCACACGCATTAAGTGTTGGCTTTCAGGCAGGGCCCCAGTGTGTGAGCTCTAAGTTATTAAACCACCTCTGACTGAGATTGATCTGACCTTGACAGGAGATCCAGCGGCTTAGCATGCGCGCGCACACACACACACACACACTGTTTCTTGACCACACGTCAGTCAGCTGTTGAAAGCTGCAGCGATAGCTGACCTCTCTCTGACCTCTTCCTACCTCTCTCTCGTCTTCATCCTCTCCCTCCTCCTCTCTCTCCCTTTTCTCCTGGCTGTCACTTACCTCAGTAAAGGAAACGACATTGCGCTAACTAAACACACCAGAGGCTTTGAGGCAGAGGCAGTGTTGGAACGTGGCCCGAGACACCAGCAGACTGAAATGGAACCGGTTGGATTGGGGCTCCACAGGCTCTTACCAATTGATGATTCATTCAAGTCAACTTAGACTTTGACCAAGACCCACCCAGCAAAGAAATGAAAGAGCATAGACACACACCTAAACACAAGTCATACCTAGGTTTACTATTAACCTAAAACATCTTTCAACTGGATGTTCCATTGTAATAATTCTGTAAGTGCTGTCCGGCTTGTGTGTACTACCTGACCTCTCCAGTTAGCGTATGCTAGACCCTCTCCAGTTAGTGTGTACTACTAGGCCCTCTCCAGTTAGCGTATGCTAGACCCTCTCCAGTTAGCGTGTACTAGGCCCTCTCCAGCTAGCGTATGTTAGGCCCTTTACAGTTAGTGTGTACTAGGCCCTGTCCAGTTAGCATATACTACTAGGCCCTCTCCAGTAAGCATGTACTACTAGGCCCTCTCCAGGTAGCATGTACTACTAGGCCCTCTCCAGTAAGCATGTACTACTAGGCCCTCTCCAGTAAGCATGTACTACTAGGCCCTCTCCAGGTAGCATGTACTACTAGGCCCTCTCCAGTAAGCATGTACTACTAGGCCCTCTCCAGTAAGCATGTACTATTAGGCCCTCTCCAGTAAGCATGTACTACTAGGCCCTCTCCAGGTAGCATGTACTACTTGGCCCTCTCCAGGTAGCATGTACTACTAGGCCCTCTCCAGTAAGCATGTACTACTAGGCCCTCTCCAGGTAGCATGTACTACTTGGCCCTCTCCAGGTAGCATGTACTACTAGGCCCTCTCCAGTAAGCATGTACTACTAGGCCCTCTCCAGTAAGCATGTACTACTAGGCCCTCTCCAGGTAGCATGTACTACTAGGCCCTCTCCAGGTAGCATGTACTACTAGGCCCTCTCCAGGTAGCATGTACTACTAGGCCCTCTCCAGGTAGCTTGTCCTAGGCCCTCTCCAGGTAGCTTGTCCTAGGCCCTCTCCAGCCAGCGTATGCTTGGCCATCTCCAGTTAGTATATACTACTAGGCCCTCGCCAGGTAGCTTGTACCAGGTCTAGAATACTCAGACTTATGCACAGGTGCAGGTGCCTTTGTTAGTAGATTGTCATCATCGAAAAGTCTTTGTGTTGTCCTGGTGTGTGTCAGTGATCTTGGTCCTGTCAGCAGGCTCCATTCTAAGGTGATGGATACCTGAACAACAGGTCTGACTAGAATAACTCATATCTCCCTCCCTCCCTCCAACAGCCTCCCAGAGTGTTGAGGGTCACGGCCACTTGGGTGGGGCTGCTGCTGGGGGTGTGTCTGTGTTCGGGATGACACTGAGCTAAGCACTCACCCATCCACACGTTCAAGTTGCTCTCTCCCTCCTTCTCCCTTCTCTCCTCCCCTCCCCCCTACCCTGCCCGTAGGTGCCCATTTTGCGGGGGGGATGGGCAGAGATGGATGGGTGGATTAACTGTCCTGTGTTGTTGCTGCAGTTGACACATTCCTCGCCCACAGCACCCTGGTCCTGGTCTGCACCCTGTGTCAACACTGAGGCCTCCTTACCCTCCCTCCCTTTCTCCCTCCCTCCCTCTCTCTCTCTCTGAATTGCTGTCTCCCACTTTCTCTCTCCCTCTCCCTTTTCTCTCTTTATCGTCTCTGGATTTCTGTCTCTACCCCCTTCTCTCTTTTTTGATCTAATGTAGTCTTTGTTGCGTTCCATTTCATCTCATATGTCCTCCGTGGCATGTGTGTTTCTATTCTTTGACACTCTGTCCCCTCTCTGTACAGTATTGTCTTTTGTCTCTCTCTCACTCCCCCCACACTCTCTGACTGTATAAATGCAATCCAATCCTAACCCACCCAGTCTGAAACGCCCTCACTTAGCTAATACATAAACACAAATAGAAACGTATTCATATTTATCCGTGTATTATAAACACGCTCATATAAATGAATATGTATCTATACTACCTGCACATAGGTAGTGTGGGATTGGATTTGCATGTGATTTTTTTTATTTAAGAAACGCCAACCTTCTGTAATAACGAAAAAAATCTATACATGTATACAAATGTTGTTGACGTTGTCCCCAATGTGCCATGTTTGTCTCTCAGGGGAAGGTGGAGGTAGAGGCGGGAAACGAGAACATGAAATTTGAAACTGGACCGTTCTCTTTTTACGGAGTCATGGCCCTCAGTGCCCCTACTCTAGGTAAGCCTCACCCCAAGGACTCACCCCATCTCTCCTCCTCCTCTCACCCCATCATTCTCTTCTTCTTACCCTATCTCTCCTCCTCACCTCATCTCTCCTCCTCCGTTCACCCCATATCCTCCTCTCACCCAACTAGCTCTACTCTTATTCACTTATTCCCCCCCCCCCCCCCCAAAAAGAATTTACAAAATAATAATTTCCCTTCAAAACAATGTAATCTAATGGATTGGAGCAATACATAAATTTTAGGTGATGTCAGGCTCATAGGATTTCTAGCAAACATGTCCCATGAGTTACTGCATAGGTTCACCTTGTATATGTCATTGTCGCTGCTGACACCTAGTGGAGAGAAGACAGCAGTGCACAGCTGGCGTCTTACTGAACATATCCCACGTTATGTGAGGCTAAGGGGACAAGTCTGCTAGGTGGATGATGTGCGTCAGTGTCTTAAACTTTGTACCCCTCTCCGTCCTCTCTCCCTTCTTCTATCCATTTCGTCCTCCCTTTATTTCAATCTGTCTTGTCATTCACCTCACCAGTCTGTTCCATTTGCTCATGTGGTTTCAGTTTGTTAGTTTGTCATAGTTCTGTGTGTTTGTCCCTCCCCCCTTTTCTCCCGTTTCTCCCCTCCTGACCCCCAACCAACCCTTCTCTGTACCTGCTAACTCAGCAGACCACCCCCCCCCCCCCCTCAGGTACATGCAGTGAGAGAACAGTCACTTCTCTCTCTCTCTCTTTCCCTGCTGTCACACGCACGCACGCACACGCAGGGCTGAAGCCAGCCAAGGGAACACAGGCAAATGTTATAACCAGTGACACACTTTCCTCACGCATGCACTGTCCTTCAGTCTTTCACTCTGTATCTCTCTCTGTCTCACTCTGTATCTCTCTGTGTCTCTCTGTGTCTCTCTGTGTCTCTCTGTGTCTCTCTGTGTCTCTCTGTGTCTCACTCTGTATCTCTCTCTGTGTCGGTCTGTATCTCTCTGTTTCCCTCTGTGTCTCTCTGTGTCTCTTTCTCTCTGTGTCTTCGCTCTCTGTCTCCCTCTATTTCTCTCTCTGTCTCTCTTTCTCTGTGTCTCTCTTCATCTCTATGTCTCTGTGTGTGTGTGTGTCTCTCTCTCTCTCTCTCTGTATGTGTGTCTCTCTCTCTGGTAACCTCCTGTCCCTCCCTCCTTCTCTCAGTGTCGACGTCTCGCCCGCGTCACCTCTCTCTTAAGAGGTTCTCTCTCTTCTCTAGGTGGCCAGGTAACCTCCGGCATGTCTGGGCCCATAACACTGAGGCGGGTTTAGCTTGTTCTACTAGGCTGCCACTAGGGTTCTATAGCTACTATTCTAAAGCTGGGTTCTACTAGGGTTCTATATCTATTAGGATTCTAAAGCTGGGTTATACTAGAGTGCCACTAGGGTTCTATAGCTAGTAAGGTTCTGTAGCTTGTTGAGCTTCATAGCTGGGTTCTACAGGGGTGGTTGTGGCATTCTATAGCTATCAGGGTTCCTCATCTGGGTTTTCCTAGTGTTGTAGTGGGGTTCTATAGCTGGGATCTACAAGTCATATTTGGGTTCTGTAGCTGGGTTCTTCTAGAATCATGATGGGAATCTGTGGGAATCTTTCTCTCAAAGCTCTCTGCAACCTTCAACTAGACCTTCACTCATTTCAAATCCTAATTGCCCAGTTCCAAATCCAACCCTGGTACCTAGCCCAGTGCCACTTCCTAGAGTCGTCCAGACTGGTCTGGCACTGGGGGTGTGGGAACTGTTCCACCTGGCTGTTTGATTGGCTACGATGTGGGCATCCCCCGTGTTCTCAGTTCCTCTCCTGTCTGGACTTCAGCAGTGCTTGAGGCTTCGGTTTACTAGGGTTCCATTAGGAACAAGGCCTTTCATCAGCACCACTAGTGTTTCTCTGGTTAGAGATGCTAACACGCTAACTATGCTAGCGGCAGTGTAGTACAGTCACGACACGTGTGGACCCTCAGCTGTGGCTCACGCAGCCATGGTGCTCTGCGAGGTACAGTTTGAAGTCTTGCACGTTAGTCTCGCAGGAGGGTAGGGCAGGTCTGTGAAGACTCAAAGAAATCCGGAGCGGGGCCTGAGGTCTTGACCCCCCCTCGGCCCCCTCCCTCAATCTGCTTCTAACTAGTTTAGTGGCTTGCTAGACTCTGACAACTAATCTAACCAACATGTCCAGGTAAAACGGTCTCCTATGACTCACTGAGGCCCCCTGGTGGACGTATCCTCCCCTGCGGTAATATGTGCTAGTACGTCTGCGGTGTGGGCTGTGATGGCGGGGGTGGGGGTGAAGCGTAGGATGGACAGCGCTGCAGGGGGGGGGGGAGCTTGAATGAGGCTTCCGAGGGAAGCTTGAATGACGGCGGTGTGTGAACGGCGCCCTCTGCTGGTAGATGTGTGCCAATCAAATTTCTGCTGGCCGCGTACGACTGTTTAAATTAGCCCCGGGGTCTGAAACCCTGTTCCTGGAGAGAGATCTGCAGGTTGGTTCTTACTGCAACCGCACTTATTCGACCTGATTCAACCTGGTCGACCAGGTATTAGACCAGGGCTGTGTCCGAAATCACTCCCTAACCACTATATCAGGGATCACCAATCCTAGTCCTCGAGGTCCGCTGTCCTGACAGTTTTCAATGTTTCCCTGCTCCAGCACACTTGATTCTAATGAATGGGTTGTTATCAAGCTCTGTGGAAGACTCATAATGACCCTTTACTTGAATCAGGTGTGCTGGAGCAGGGAAACATCGAAAACTGTCAGGACAGCGGACCTCGGGTTGGTGGATCGGTTGGATTGGTGATCCCTGCACAATATAGTGCACTATATAGTGACCACGCCATTTTGTAGTGGTGTCCGAATATTTAGTGTCCACTATATAGTGCACTGCATGTATCCCACAATTTACCTTGAAAAGTAGTGAACGTCCGATGGTCTCTAACCCGAAGCAAGATATCCCGTCATGCATTGCCAGAAGTTCCAAGAGACTAAATAATTAAAATATGCTTAAATAGAAAACAAAATACGAAAATGAAACATACAGGACAGCAATCAAAATACTCAAATGTAATAAAATTCAGTAGTAACTGGACAAGTGAGAAGACACAGAATGTGGTACATTTAATTGTGCAACAGCGATGACATAATTACCCGTGCCAAGAGAAGTGCCCGAACATTTTTTTTCTGTTGAGCTCATATATAGTCCACTACATTTATTTCCCTATGTAAAGAGTAGGGAGTAGGGAATGAGTGAGTGATTTCAGACACAACCCAGGACCATTCTTTGTGTTGGTTGCAAACACCTACTGGAAGGTAGTTCTCCAGCGGCAGGGGCAGAGAACCTTGAAGTAGACAAACTTAACCTGTTTCTAACCTGCTTCTACAGAATCTGAAATCATTTACGGATGTTCTCGGACATTAACTTTGTTCATGACTTAACAGTTTTCGGAATGTGATGTGTGTGTCTGTGTCTGTGTCTGTGTGTATGTTTGTCAGCATGTCTTAACTCATTGTGTGGCTGTGTACAACAAAGTTTTTGTGTGTTTCATCCACATAAATCATCTAGATATATTTTATCATATTGCCTTCTAATTTATTGTGTGTGTGTGTTTGTGTGTTCGTGCGAACACGCAACATGTGTTTGTGTGTGTGTTCTAGAGTTCCGCTCCCCGTCCCACCTGAGTGGTCTGAACCGGACATCGTCTCTCGGAGGGGCCGACCGACAGGAGTCGCTGTCTGTGAGCGGCAGCAGCAGCCAATTGAACAACAGCACCCCCTCTCCTCAGTATACCCCCGACTTCTACGTCCGAGCCCTCACGGACCTGCAGTTTGTCAAAGTGGGTAGAACTGGTCGGGCCTCCCTCCCTCTTCTTGTCTCTCCTCTCCATTTCCTCTCTCTCTTTTTCTGAGTCTCTCCTCTCCATTTCCTCTCTCTCCTTCCCTCAGTCTCTCATAGCTTCTGAGACCGTCGCACTTTCTCACATCCACGCTCTCCGCCTAGCTTCGTCTCCCTGCTCTCTCAGTTTGTTTCCTCTCTTACGGTCTCTCTTTCGTCTTCCCTCTTTTCTTTCTGTAGATTTCACCGTCTTCCTTCTCAAATCTTTGAACAGAGACCGAGACAGGCTCTTTCAGAGCAACTTTCCCCTCTCTCATGCGATCGATCTGTACATCTCCGCAGATAACGAGGGCCCAGTATCAGAACGGCTTGATGGCTTCCCGTCTGGACAGCACCCCCCAGTCCCCCGAGAGCGGTCACACCCACCGCTTGGAGGTCACGCCCCAGGAGGCCATGCCCACACCGGAGAACGGCACAGACGAGACCACCTCCCTCCTCAACGAGCAGAACTGCCTACCCCTGCCCACTCGCATCAACCACCACAGCCAATCAGAAAGCAGCATATGACATATGCCGACCAATGCTGTAGGCGGTGAGAAAGGAACAGAAGAGTGTTGGGGTGTGTGTGTGTGCGTGCGTACACAGAGGCGCACAAACACGAGTACACACATCTTGCTCAAGCAGCAGGGTCCAAAGACACAAAACAGACCACACATACTCCGTTTGTATATATGTGCAAAGATGAACGCAAATACACACATTGTGTCATTGGCCACCCTTAACAAAACAATCAAATCAAAAATGTATCCTTACATGACAGACTTGTGGAATCTCTCCAACCATCGAGGTGTGTGTGTGCGTGCCTGCCTGTGCGTGACTGTATGCATGTGTGAGCTGTACAAAGGCTTTCCCTGAGGGAGAAGGAGTGTGTGTGATGGTCTTAGTAGTGGGCGGGTGGTATGCTTACGTTTTACATAATTAGGTGGCGTTTATTTTCAGATTTTTCCATTAAAGGGGCCTTGATAAATTCGTCAGATGCCTACACACACCTCCAAGATCAATGTCTGGTTCAGCTCATAACTTGGGACAAATCTGTCCCATACTTGTGTGTGCGTTTGCGCTACACCCTCTTTGCTGTAAGCCTCCTGCATTGTTCCTTTTTGTTTGGCCCCCAACTCAGGGAGACTCCCACACACATTAACATCCTGTCTTGGCGTGGGGGCCCCAGCCCCATCTCCTCATCCCCCCCAGACGAGCACCACCACGACGCAGAGCAATACCTTGCGAGATACCCGGTCACGGATGGTGTCCCGTTTACCCTGACTAGGAGATGACTAGGTTCCTGTAGTCTCACATATATAGAGATATGTCTACCTACCTGACCTCCTAGAGGGGAAGAAAAGAGGAGAGAAAACCGGGTCTTAGGTGGACAGGATAAACCTCAGAGGAGGGTGTGAGGTTGGGGGAAAGGTTGAGGGTCAGGGGGGGGGTTGTGTAATCTGGGTTCTGATGATACCCAAACTCTGAAACACAAACCAAAAGATAGAGATTCGACTTTTGTACACAATTGATTGTATTTATTCTGCATATAAGTGAAGTTGTGTATATTCCTCTCGCTCCCCCCCCCCCCTTTTGTTCTTCTCCCGTTTTAAATCGTTTGTATATTCTGCTTCTTTTCTTGTGTTCTTTACCAAAAAAGGAGGTAGACCCTATTGTTGGAGCTGTTAAAAAGTTTTCAATCAGTGGGTCTCCAAGTTGATCGGACAGGCTGTCCTTTTTAATATCACTATGGTAATAATGGAGCATCATTCAAACCACCTGATATGGGTTTTCTCTGTTGATTGTCTGTTATGGATCTGGACTTTTGCTTGTTGGAGAATGAACAAGCAGTCTATCAAGACTGTTATTTGGTTTTAATGGTGTAATATTGTGGCAGAGTACAAGACCAAAGAATGGGGAAAATGTGTGTGGATGTACGTTGGGGAGGCTAAATTAAATTAGCTGGAAACAAATCTATGGAAAATGTTTACTGTCAGCAGGCAAATCAACGTAATGGATTGTTTAAAAAAAATCTATTCAGAATGGATTATATGACTCTGTTCAATATGTTAACTAGGACATTACTGGTTGACATTGTAATATGATTTAGAATAAGACAAAAGATTATATTTATCATGTTTTTTTTCCACATTTTTTATTTATTGTGTTTAATTTAAAAAAGGCAGTGAATCCAGTGCTACTTAGTCATCAGAAGTATTCTAGGAAGAAGTCTTATGCTACCGAACCAAATATAGTCTCAAAGGTATTTTATAGTCATTATTCTAGTACTTCTCGGCCTAAGAGTTTCAGCTGCTGTAAGATGTGTAGCTTCTGTATTCCCTCACCTCACCCTCGATGCCACCCCCCACCCCCCTTTCCAATTAGCAGAGTGGTACGTCAGTCTTATTGTTGTGAGACTAAATATTATTATTAATTGCTTTGGGTTTACCCAAGGAGAAAACATAAAGGGTGTGTTCATCTCTTGCCATTACTCTTCTTTGCCAGGGCCACCGTTGTCAAACTTTCTTCACTTCCTGCTCACATGAGCACGGAAGGCTTTGCGCTTTTGGCCTCAACCCAACACAGCCGAACTGTAGCAGAGAAGCAATCGGTACTCGTCTGGTAGACTGCTGGTGTCTGCTGTTATACCTGTGGTGTGAACTTTAACTCTGTACTCCTCTGACTCTGCTTGTCAGCAACAAGCACTCAGCACTCCAATGCTAACCCTAACTCCCCTTTCTTGCTGGTTCGTAGATGTGGGTTTATTCTTTGAATCTAGAATCTGGTAGTTTCCATGTCCTGACACCCTCAAAGTGTACCTGGTTATCATTTCTTGCCCTGTATTTTTTATTAAATTTTTTTTACCGCAGAACACTGTATCAGTAATTGTGATGAACAATTCTTGAAAAAAATTGTATTGCTTTTATTTACCTTGTTTTATGAGAGTATGAGTTTATTCTGACCAGGTGAAAAGAAATCAGTTGTTTATTCTCTGGCATGCATTAACTTAAAATAGAAATTGTGTACATACCGTTTTATAATTACTATCCGAATATGTTTTGAAGATGAAGATCGTTCTTAATAAACTGGAGATATTTTCCTCTAATTTCTGTAAATGTTTCCGTCATATCCGTTTTGGCTCGTTCATTTGTGTTTGGACTGAACTCGTTGAAGCTAAACTATCTGCATACCTCAGGTTAGCGTTCTGAGAAAAGCGTCTGTTAAATGAATAAAAGGTGCAGACATGCAACGACATGAATGACCCAAGGCTTTAACGCGGAAGTGAAAGTCACAGCAGACTAAGGCAGCGGTGTGTCAAAGTTGGTATTGAGTAATACTAAACAGCTTTAAAAAAAATCTTGTTACGTAGGTGGGAATTTTTCCAACCAGTCCAACCCTTCCTTAACAACACGGAGGAACGTCAGGAAATAAAAAAATTCCTGTCCTAGTATAGCATATCAAAAGGATTGGCCTAAAAATGTTCTAACATTGTCATAATAACTTTACATTTAAACTATGCATGTGGATGCAGCATTCTCTCAAATAATTATGAGGAAAAAAAGTACGGAAGTACATTTAGACTATTAAACAAAAAATAGTCAATCAAATGCTAAATCTTAACATGGCAAAGAAACACTGGGGTGTGGCCAGGTTTCCATGTGGGCTAGGCAAACCAAGGGCATAGATTTGGCATGGACGGAGGGGACGTGTCCCCACCAATATCCAGCAATCATTGTTCATTGATTGTTCAACAAATGAAAACGATCGGTAAACGTCTCATTCTCGGTAGCGGCGGCCGGGACCAAACCTACGCCCTTGGGGCAAATTTACCTGTCTGCTGGGAAAAACATCCTAGAAACAGAGTTTTGGAGCCCACATCCTGCTGAGCTGACAGACAGTATACCAATATGGAATCAAGACCAGGGACAAAGCAACAGTTTACAAACAAACACCCAACTGAGACCACTAGAATAGTTCAACTACAGAAGCCAACACTTTACAGTGGTCAGTATATTGACTGATTTCCATTTAAATTTGACTGATCTATTTAAAAAGTGTGTAGGCACTGTTCGCAAACAATTATGTAACATTCAAAAAACGGGTGGGGGTTTTATCATAACATTTCACCCTAAAATTTTCAATATGCGCTAATGTAGTGCAAATAGCTTCTTGCGACATTCCACTGGTTTGTAGCAGTCACAACTGGACCCAGAAGACTCACTGTTCAGACTTTAAACCTCAGTGACATTTAGCGAGGACAGGATGTGATGCAGTGTGGGACGATGAGGCATTTGTTGCTTCACTTCTGTGCACATAAGGACACATGCAAAGTTTCACATCTGAAAACCCACAATATTTTGAGATGGCCTGAATTGGTACATTTTCTAAGTGTATTAACACGTACAACACTATACATTTAGCAGACGCTCTTATCCAGAGCGACTTACAGTAAGTACAGTACTACATTTTTCACGGCCGGGAATCGAACCAGCAACATTCTGATTACTAGCCTGAGTTCCTAATCGCTCAGCCACCTGACTTCCCAGTTAATACAGTACATAGTATGAAAGCTGTTTGTAAACACAAGTTATAGTTTTGGTTTAAACAAGTTTCTTTACATAATGTGTTCATCTTTCTATTCAGATGAACAGATTGGACTTCCAAGCCTTTGAGTTTTTGTTGACAAAGAGAAGCATATTTTTTCTGATCACACCATCACTGTTAGCTCCAAATACTGTGATTATACGGCACAGTAAAAAAAAGTTAAACTGGTTTACCTTATTGGCCAACTCCGTAATAACCACAAAAACCAACATGCATGTTACAACAAAAAGTGGAGTGGAGCTTCCGCACTTGTCTGTCCGGTGTGTCATCATTTGTTTCGCAGAATTGTTATGGCTTTGATGGTGAGAGAGATCCATCCCACTTCCTCTGTAGGAAAATCCCAGACAAGCTGGCAGTAGGTATTTAAACCTGCACACCAGCACCTGCAGTCATCAACCATCAGCTTCAAGGACAACTTAGAAGAGAACACAGCAAATAAACCCTATTTACTACCATTTATACAGTATCATCTCTCACAGGTAATTATCCTTTCTGTATATTTTTTTATTACTGAAACATTCTTGTAGTATGCCTTTTGGAGAAAGTGGTTTCGACAGTTGATCTTGACTTACTGAGTTACATCCAGATTTCGTGAATGGTGTTACAGAAATTAGTTAAATATTGCATACCAACTACTTTAAACAGAATGTTTATCTGTTGCAGATTGAACTTTGAACACAACATGGACTTTAAGATGAATCAGTGTCCAACCATGGTAAGTACCGTAGCAGGTACTTACAACCAGAACCACCAAGCCACGGATGTACAAGACAAATTTTAACAAAAGACTTGAAACATGAAATACAAATATTTTTCTCCTTGTTCGCAGACAATGTCTGGCAGTCACACCTGGAGGTCCAAGATGCCCCATGGCGTGGACTTGGAGATTTCCCATCATCCCCTCTCAATGAGGCAGGTGGCGCACCTCATCATTGCTCTAGAGCGTCTGGGAGGCCACCAGAAGACCCTCAGCACCGAGTTCAGAGATGAGGACCTGCTCAGCATGATGTTGGAGACCGTGATGGAAGGTAAGGCAACTCAAGTGCATCAGACTAGCGTTTAAAAAGCCATATTAGGCTAGCCATACTAACAATACTGTTAGCATATTGAACCGCAAGTATTTTATTTGTAAGAATGCCTCAAACAATACCTTGACTGAATCAAAATGCGTCGAGAAACACTCTCGCAGATCGCTCAACAGGGTGTCGTGCCACAGTGGGTTAGGGCATTGGGCTAGTAATCAGAACGTCTCCGGTTCAAACCCTGGCAGTGGCAACATGAGCTTGTGTTGCTGGGCAAGGCACTTCACCCTACTTGCCTCAGGGGGAATGTCCCTGTAATTGCTGTAAGTCGCTCTGGATACGAGCGTCTGCTATATGACTAAATGTAACATAGTATCTCTTGACTCTTGCAGAAAAAATTGTTTGTGGGATGGAGGCCAAGACAGAGGAGGAATTGAGGCGCAGGGTAAGCCGTTTCGAAAAAATAGAGAATGAAATGAGCGCCAGATCGAGGGGTTTTGAAAAAAAAGGCCAGGAGGTGGAGTGCAGCATGGTGGACTGTGACAAGAAGCACTGGGTTCAGATGGCTATGGAGCTTCAAGCCGTGAGACTGCAGAATGGCAACGACCACCGCAAAGGTGAGAATCTCAATCAAGTGACCAATGATATTGCTCAATCAATCAGTCATAGAACACAACAGTGGTTGACAAGTGCAGTAAACATGGGTTATCATCCAGTAGGCCCATATATAGACAGGCACAGATCATACATGAAGCATAGCATCAAATCACAGTTCAATGGGATGGCCAATGCTACATGTATGTTGGTTGGTGGGTGATACTAAAAAGATATCCTGTTTTTCTCCACAGTGCGCTTGAACCTGTCTACCTACAGGCCTCCCTCATCTAGTCTGGCGGGAGCCAGACCTGTGACCCTAGCCATCAAGGACACTCGACTCTACCTGTCCTGCTCCACAAGCTCAGGAAAACCCACCCTGGGGTTGGAGGTAAACTGCATTTTAACTGAACACAGTTCCTTAATTTTAAGCAACATTTTATAATGGTGAGGTCAGAATTGTCATCATATACATTCTTTGTCACAGTTCAAATGAATCTCCTTCAACGGTATGATTTACCTTGACCTCTAACCTTGTTCCCTTAGGAGGTGAATGACAACCTGACGACCATCGCTCCAGACAGTGACGAATTGCGCTTCCTGTTTTATCGACGGGATACTGGCGTGGACAGCAGCACGCTCATGTCCGCCCTTTACACCGGTTGGTATATCAGCACAGAGGATGGTGTGGACCGGCAGTCTGTGGATATGTGCGAGTTGCCACCCAAGCAGCGTTGCACGCACTTTACCTTCATTAACTAACTAAAGACAGTCAAGACTGCCTCAGTGTTAGAAATAAATATATTTCGTAGGGATCAAGTATGTACCAAGTACAGCAGGTTTGCACGAATATATTGACTTCGAAGTCAAAGTTCACCACAAGGTGGTGCCATTTGAGATTTGAAGTTTGGTGACCACTCGACTTTTAATTTATTATTTTTATTTATTTATGTGTGTGTGTGCTTTGATCATCACGGTCTTGTAATGTATTGATTACAATTTTCTGATTGCAATCATGGTGACAACTATTGGAAAATACATGCTCTTTATTGATTTATTTATGTATTATTTACATCTATTTATAACGGTAAATAATTGGTGGTTTGCGCTAAAGTCCCATTGTGTTGTATGACAATGAAGTTATTCTGAAATAAATAGACCATTCTGATAATCCTTATTTAAGTGTCTTGCATTTGATACCGTCCAACGTCACATAAATGGGCGCTGAATTGTTGAGAATATTATTAAGACAGCAAGAACTATAATTGCAGCATAAAGAAATACAAATGCCGTAGCCTAAAATGTTAAACGTTATAAACTCAGAATATTTATTTATGTCTTATTATTATTAAACTTAAACCGCCCACTCTTCCTTCCTCCATCCAATCCAACAGCGTTTATATTTCTGGGGGGCGTTTACAAAATTCAAATGGTCCAATGGAATACGAGAATGTGCCTTGTCCCAAAGAGTCTATCAAACCCCAGGTATTTTGAAAACGACCATCGCGGATGGGAAGTTGTTACTGGACCGTCCTTATCTAAACGCACTCAAATTACATTTAAATTATAATAACGTTTTTTGTAAGATTTCAGACATGGATGAAGGGGAAATCGTTTCTAAACTCGATAGAAAAGGTATGAAATTACGTTTACATTAGGTGCTGGTACTAGCGTAGTGCAGTTGTTGACTTGACTTGAGCTAGCTAGTAGATGCAGAGATTTGAATCTCCTTCAATCTCCTCTCTCAGGAAGTCTTGACCGTTGTCTAGCTAGATAACGACAACACCAATAGTTTTTAAGACAAATTCGCCATTATAGCTCGCATGCCAGTTAACTTAACGCTATTCTAGCCGATGTTTGCTGTGGGAAGAGTTCAGTTTGCAAGATCGCAAACCTGCTGGCATTGGTTATGAAACTTTTCTTCCTTAAAACCTGCCTTTCCAGAGTTACGCAAGCAGAAGTTGATGGAATATTTGGCAGCAAAAGGAAAGCTAAAACCCCTCAATCCAAAGTAAGAAACTAATTGATCTAATCTAAAATAATGCCTTTGGGAAGACTATTCCTGTCATGCAGATTCATTTCCCTTTCCTCAGACCCTATCTACGTGACTTTGCCCATGTGTCAACCACATCAGTAGTGACGGTAAATGTAAGTATAACATCACAATACTTACATAATACCCCCCCAGTCAGGATTCGAAGCAGGCTCCTTCTCTTTACTAGCCTCTTGCCAATTTTACTTAGCCACTTGACAACCTGATTTAGCAGAATGCATTGTTGCAACAGTGGACAAAGGTATTGGAGCCAATGTAATACCATGCGAGGGCTCACAGTCCATTTTTGATTCTGCATCAACAGATGAACACAGGGAAAGAGAACCAGGGTCCGAATGCTGTGAAGGTGAAGAAAGAAGGAGGGAGGGTTCAGCCTTTAAGTGTCAAGGCTGCTTCTCAAGCCAGCGGCGTCCTACGGAAAACCACAAGAACAAACAACAACAAACCAGAGCCCGATAAAATCCTCTGCCCACAGACAGTCACCGTAGCCTCCTTAACCGCACGAATCGATGCCCTCAAAAGCATCGCACAGTCAGCTGGCCCAAGGCGACTTGCAAACCAGAAGCAGGCCCTAACTGGAAAGATTACCACAGCTGCACAAGCAGCTGGCCAGCCCCGAGTACAGTTCAATCAATCTGCAGCAGTCTTGGCTCAGCCCAGCCATAACCAAGCCCCGGCAAAGGCAGAATCCAGAAAAACTAATCCAACGATGAGTGTGAGAATGAGCATTGGTACGGTGGCTAAAACCAAAACAGGTCTCATTCCCTCTGTAACTCCACAATCTTCAGTCTCTGTTCTAAATGCATCCACCCGTACCAGGGTCCCCAGTAGAGGCCACACAGACAGTTCTCCACCTGCCTCTGTCTCTCAGGAGGGGTCTTTGATGCTGAGGAAAGCACTTCCCGTCAGGACTGTGAGTCAGGTTACCTGGGGGACAGAGTCCAGGTCCCTCATAGCTAGACCCCCTCAACTAAGGGGGCCGAGACCCTCAGTCACGGCCTCTAGGAATGCTCAGCAGACCACTGTGCGATCCAACCCAGCTCCAAGGAGGCCTGGAGTGAAGGTGCAGCCCAACCCAGCTCCAGGGAGGCCTGGAGTGAAGGTGCAGCCCAACCCAGCTCCAGGGAAGCCTGGAGTGAAGGTGCAGCCCAACCCAGCTCCAGGAAGGCCTGGAGTGAAGGTGCAGCCCAACCCAGCTCCAAGGAGGCCTGGAGTGAAGGTGCAGCCCAACCCAGCTCCAGGGAGGCCTGGAGTGAAGGTGCAGCCCAACCCAGCTCCAAGGAGGCCTGGAGTGAAGGTGCAGCCCAACCCAGCTCCAGGGAGGCCTGGAGTGAAAGTGCTGGAGACTTACTCCAAACCACCAATACGTCCTGCTCAGAAGACAAAGAGGATTCTACCTCTGGGAGCACTGAAGCCTGCCCAGCCAGCGTCAACAGGGACAAGTAACCAATGGCAGGCGAAGGCTCTGAGCCGGGCGATGCAGGCAGCTGTGGCCGAGCGCGTACAGAAAGACAGCGTCCCATTGGCTGACGGGCAGGACATGGGTTCAGACAACATCAGCTCCAAGCTTATTCCATGCAAAAGAACTACAGCGGCTGGTGCCAGGGAGCTGGCAGTTCCCCAGACCGTGCCACAAGCTGCCAGGCCCGCAAGCCAGGGGCGTTGGGCTGGGTGCGTGAAGACGCAGGTGGGGCAGGGCAGAGCCCTGCCCCAGACAGAGGGCAAGAAGTACATGACAGCAGCCCAGGAGGAAAGAATGTGAGTTGGAACACGTTTTTTCTTTTCGATTTTGATTAAATGTAAATTTTTGCTTAGTTATATATAGACACACTGTACTTGGAAATATGGTTGTAAATATATTTCATGTTTTTACAAATGATAGAATAAATACATAATAAATACAAAAAATATATATTGGTTTTATCCAAAGCGACTTCCAAGAGAGAGCTTTACGAAAGCAAGATGAGATAGCCCTAACATTGCGGGTAGCCAGATTATGAAGCATACATTGTGGAAACCAAACAAGTACCAAAGGGAAGAACCACAGCAGTTAACACTGCTGTTCAAATAGTAACACAAATTTGACTGTGTTGTCCTCCAGGAGGAAGCTGCAGGAGTGGCGAGAGGCCCGAGGCATCTCCTACAAGCGGCCCCCCATGCCCGTGAAGCCCCGCGTTAGGTGCCCCGCAGGCCCTTCCCAGCCCTACTGGGCCTCCATAGAGCAGGAGGAGGAGACCCAGGCCCTGGTCCACGCCGTGGACCGCTCCCTGGACGACTGCATCGCTCTCCTGCTGGAGGTACGAATGGCCGCTCTGCCCAGGTGCCAAAGTCTATAGATTGTATAGGCCCAAGCCTGGTGTTTAGTTATTATTTTAGTTGTCCCTTCTTAGGGCATGTTCCTTGGTGTATCTATTCAGGTTCCCTGATGCAGACCTCATCTAACGTTTATAGAGCACACACCCCACCCCAGTATAGCCTAGGTACAGAACAGAGAGGGTACAACCACTGAACGTTATCCGCAGCACTGGGTACACTCAGAATTAGGGCTGTCAACGAATATTCTATATTCGAATATATATTCGAATAGTGTTTAAAAAAACGAATTTCGAATATGAAAATGTATATTCCAATGTAAAAAAATAACATAAAAATAAACTGTGGCAGCAGGCAAGAATGTTTGTATTTGGGACAAGAATCGCGACCTTAAATTTCTTGCCCAAAACTTTTAATCAACAATCAGCATTTGTTTATTGTTGTCGTTCATTTACACCGCTATGCGCAGAGCGCGACAGTGCGAGAGAGAGAAAGAAAAAGTGTGTGTGTGCGAGCAAGAGGCCAAGGTCTGGGCCATTAGTTAATCTACTTATGTTCGTGTAGGTACCGTATTTTTCGGACTATAGGGCGCACTTAAAAGCCTTTATTTTTCTCAAAAAACAACACTGCGCCTTATAATCCGAAGCGTTTATATATGGATCTTTTGTTTACTGACCTCTAAGCGATTTTTGTGTGGTACAAGGCGCTCACGGCGCTAAATCAAAATGTTTTAGTACGACTTTGGTAAACTACAAAGCCGCACCGCTTGCAGCATTAAGGCCAAGGAAAAATAGACCATTCATTGACAATGCGCCTCATAATCCAGTGCGCCCTATAGTGCAAAAAATACGGTAATATGTTGTTAAATTAACTTAAATATATTACCCATACAAGTAGTTATGTCTCGTTGTATTAATTTGTCCTGTTATTGATGTGCCTAATGCGCAACCGGGAAACTCAAATATATTCGAATACATCTGTGGGGAATATTCGAATATTCTAACGTCATTTTTTAGCAGTTTTGACAGCCCTACTCAAAATCAGATTTTTTAAAATGTTTTCCAAAGGAATGTGGTTGTGTGAGAGTTTGCAAAAAGTCCCATCCAAATTCAGGCCGAAAAAGCCAGTGTTGATGTGATACGCGACAGATGTTTTACGTTTACATTTATTAATTCATGCTTTTATCCAAAGCGACTTCCAAGAGAGAGCTTTACAAAAGAGCTTCGGTCACTGATCATAACAAGATCGACCCCAAACATTGCGGGTTGTCATATAATGAATCATAAATTGTGGGAAACCAAACAAGTGCCAAAGGGAGGAGCCACTAGAGCATTCAGTTAAACAAGTTACAATAACATGGCATGCATCTCAGATGTGCAATAGAGTACTTGTAGTAAAGCAAGTAATACTAATATACTGTACCTCACTGTGAGAGCAGTACAAAAAGAGCAACAAGGCCCTCAAGAAGAGTAATTATGGTCCTGGGGGAAACTAACATCAAGTCCAGCAGTCGTTCCTAAGTACTCCCGGAACAAGTGCGTCTTGAACCTTTTCTTGAAGGTGGGGAGACAGTCAGTGTCTCAATGAAGGTGGAGAGTTGATTCCACCATTGAAGGACCAGACAGGGATAGAGCTTGTGTTGTGACCGGGCGCTCTTGAGTAGTGGGACCACCAGACAGTTGTCAGAAGAAGACCGTAGGTGGCGGGTGGGGGTGTAAGGCTGGAGGAGAGACTTGATGCTGTCGGGTGCAGTTCCGTTCATCGCCCTCTGGGCAGGAACGCTTGGCTGGTTGGCATGTATAGCTTTTAGTCTATGGTTTAAGTAACATATCTTTTGCAAACCATATTTATCAACCATATCAAGAAACAAGACGATAAATATAGATGAATGAATGAAAGATTGGCTGAGTAAAAACTGCGCCTAGATTATTAAGCCAACACATTTTGCCAGCTAACGTTTATGAGGCCGCAAATGTCACTAACTGTCACATGTTGGCTGATGAACGTTGGGAAAACCTGAATTTAAACCCCTTAGGTTTCATGAGTTGCATCAGATTCCTTGGTTTTGTTCTTGTCTAGTTTTTCGCAGCCAAGCTATGCTAAATTGATATATGGACACCTGTCCTAACATGCTGTTTCAGGCTTGTCAATTTTTATGAACACTTCTAAAAAGCCTCTTGGTCATTGGATAAACATTTACCAACATCCTGTGTGTGTGTGTGTGTGTGCGTGTCTTGTGTATGCGTGTCTTGTGTATGTGTCCTGTGTGTCCTATGTGTGCGTGTCCTGTGTGTGTGTGTCCTGTGTGTGTCCTGTGTGTGTGTGTGTGTCCTGTGTGTGTGTGTGTCCTGTGTGTGTCTCCTATGTCTGTTTGTGTGTATGTCCTGTGCGGGTTCTGTGTGTGTCCTGTTCATGTTCTGTGTGTGTGTGTCGTGTGTGTGTGTGGGTATGTCCTGTGCGGGTTCTGTGTGTGTGTGTCCTGTGCGTGTTCTGTGTATGTGTGTCCTGTGTGTGTGTGTGTATGTATGTATCCTGTGTGTGTGTGTGTGTTCTCCAGGGTTGCCCTGTCTCTCAGGTCCAAGGTGTCCTATCCCGGCTTCCAGCAGTAGCCCAGAAGTTTGCCAAGTTCTGGATTTGTCAGGCTCGCCTGATGGAGCGTGAGGGGAACCTGGACGTCCTGCCCATGTTTGAGGAGGCTGTGAGAGTGGTGCTCGAGGTAAACGTCTCTCTCACCCTCTCTCCTCTCTGCTTCTCACTCTGCCACTCCTACATCCTGTCTCTCTCATCTGTGAGCTATGTGAACCGACAGGCACTGCATTTCTCTTGTCACACGATCCGGGCAAGAGCTATCGGATCTTTGCCATCCAGCTTCATGCTTTTGCCTTTTTCCTCAGAATCCAAACTGCGGTGCTTTAGATACACCTTAGATTAGATTAGATAAACCTTTATTTGTCCTCCAGGGGGTGGAAATTGCAGTTCACAACAGCAACAGGGTAAAGTACAGCACTCAGAGTTGCAGGGTAAAAAATATAGCAATAATAACAATAGGCGAGCACGATAAAGTCCAGTAGAATTTTTCTTTTTTTTTAATAAGTAAGTTAAGTAGACCTATAGACATAGACAGTTATTGCACTTGAGGAGAATAAGGAGAATAACAGAATCACAGTATTGCAAAAAATAAGTAAGTTAAGTACACAGTTATTGCACTTGAGGAGAATTACAGTTTGCAAAAAAATAGCTAAGTTAAGTAGGCATATAGACAGTTATTGCACTTGAGGAGAATTAAAGAATTACAGTAATGTACGTATGAACAACAAGACCACCACGGGGAATATTCAACAACAGACCCTTGAAAAATATTGTACTTAATACAGAATATTAATTATAACACTTGAGTATTGCACGTAAGTGAAGTAATAGAAGTAATACTGCATAGTGGTGAGGTAGTGATGGTAATAGTTATAATAATGATAATGGTGTAGCACAGGGGTGCACACACTTTTTCAGCATGCGAGCTACTTACAATATGACCGAGTCAAAGTGATCTACCTACTATAAAATTGCGCAACATATAATTATTCAGAAATATTTGGGAAATTATTTATAAAAACCATATATCTTAGTATACCTTGCATAATTATGTGAACCCATATTGCTTGTCCCAACACAAAATAAGGAAATCAGCTTACAAATCAATAACGTTTATTTACACAAAAAAACAACACAGGGATCAAGGAGGACTGCCAGTGGCACCAAATGAAAGAAAGAAATAATACCCCCCTTTGACAGGTGCTAAGCAGCCATAAATACAGTGGGTGGTGCTCACTCTAACCTAGGGTTGTAACAACAGGTAAACCTACGTGACGTTAGATGCCAAGCCTCACTTAAGGCTGACTCGCATAAATAAGTAGAGCCAAATAATGCAGTCAAGGATGTTGCACATTTCCTTATGTTGGAGTACTTTTCCTCTGTGAGTAAGCTCCAGAATTGTCCATGAGCTCTGGCCTTCAGCTCAATGTCGGCCAGTTCAGATGAAACAGTGTTGTAATTTTTGATGCGAGTGAAACAACGGCAGCATCTTCCCGAAAAGGGTAGCACATGAATGTAGCGATTGGCTCGACTAAAGCAAAGTCTTGACTGCTGTCCTGACAACTGGGATTTTAGTTCCTTATCCTTTCTCCTTCTCAACTCAGTTTTCGGATGGAAGTTAGTGTCGTTTTTATGTACAGACTGGCAGATGAGGCAAACGCACTTTGAAAATGACATAGTGAAAAAAAAATCCTACTCCCATTCCGTATGGAAATAGTACGTTTAGTCTATTTATTTGGTCCAGCTTCCCCACACATTTTAATACTCTTAAATTTAGAAGTCGTAAATTGGAAGATAACTCGCCAATATGAGCACATGCGCAGAGGTCAGATTGGTCAAACCGACTGTCAGTCAAGTGACAAATGTCATAGTGAGGATAATTGGCTGACGTCTACGTTTGCATTTTGTCTATCCATATAAGATTTGATCTTGCTGTTTGTAAGTCTTGTTAAACTTGATTTTATATATATATTTTAAATAAATCTGTAAAAAAATAAAATAATAAAAGGGCGTTTACGTTTTAATGCCATGCGATCTTCCAGTAGTACCTTTGCGATCGACGCATTGAGCACCCCTGGTTTAGCACATAATAGTGGCTATGGACAGCAGTGTTTAGTGATTATTAAACAGTCTGACAGCAGCAGGAAGGAAGGACCTGCAGAATCTCTCCTTCACACACCAAGGGTGAATCAGCCTATCGCTGAAGCTGCTCTCCAGAGCGGACAGTAAGTCCTGCAGGGGTTGTGATTGCGGTCGTAATACCCTTTAGGTCTCTTTTCCCTTTCAACCACAAATGGTTTATCAGACCTCTTTGCGCCATTTCTCCCCAGCCCGTGGACGAACTGCGTGCCGTGGTGTTCGACATCCTGCGGAAGAAGGACGACATTCAGGGTGAATATGCTACCCGCCTGGGCCTTCCTACATCTGCAAGTCCCAAACATGATCCCTTTAGTCCGAAATAAGTGTAGAAATAAGTCATCTATTCATACGTCAAATTCTGGCAATGCCTTCATTGTCAAGGTGTTGCTCATAGGTTTTAGATATCGGTTTCACATAGGAGTTCATGTATGTACACAGTTAGGCCCCGAAATATTTGGACAGTGACACAAGTTTTGTTATTTTAGCGGTTTACGAAAACATTCAGGATAAAATTATATAATCAATATGGGCTTAAAGTGCAGACGCTCAGCAGTAATTTGAGAGTATTGACATTTAAATTGTAGCAATATTTTAGGAATTACAGCTTTTAATCCGTAGCCGCATCTTTTTCAAGGGACCAAAATTGGACAATTGACTTAGAAGCAGGGGCGGATCTACGGGTGGCGGATCCCCCAGCTGCCCACGTACTGTTGTCCCATGACCCCCTGCCAAGACCTCTTGCCACCCGCTGCAAAAAATAATAACCTGTCATCAATTAAGCAGTTAAAAGGTGCTGTGAACACACAATATGCTGTCAAAGGAGCTCTCAATGGAGGGGAAAAAAATAAGAAATCTATCAGAGAGATAGAAGAAATTGGTGGGGGCCAAATCAGAAAAAATGAGTGCACTGGTGAGCTTGGGAACTCGAAAAGGCCTGGACATCCACGGAAGACAACAGTGGTGGATGATCG
Source organism: Protosalanx chinensis (assembly GCA_030340685.1). Lineage (NCBI taxonomy): Eukaryota > Metazoa > Chordata > Actinopteri > Osmeriformes > Salangidae > Protosalanx > Protosalanx chinensis. The sequence continues at coordinate 5,414,387 of CM059337.1, forward strand.
CAGAATCCTTTCCACATCCACTTAAGTAAAGAACACTCTCTAGGAAGTAGGTGTATCACCATAAAGAGAAGCCTTCATGAGTGTAAATACAAAGGATTCACCACAAGGTACAAACCGTTAATCAGCCTCAAAAATAGAAAGCCCAGAATTAACTTTTCCAAAAAACACCTGAAGAAGCCAGCCAGCTAAGACATTGACTTGGGTAAATTGTTTGCCGTTGTTCCCTAGGTATAGGTTGCCTTGTAATGTAGCAACCTTTGCTTATCCAACTTTTCTGTGCGACTAGCTTGATGGGGCATTAAATGTAATATATCGTCTGCTGAGTCTGCACTATCTTGCATGAACACTCCACTTCCTTTCTCTTTTGCCATTTTGTCTTCTTGGCTGTTTCCGTTGGCTATGATATCGGTCCCTTTTGTATGTGCCTCACATTTACATATGACATACTAACTGTATAGCCTGGCTTCTGTAGAAGTTTTTTGTGTCACCTTTTTTCCTATCATAGTCTTAAATCCTCTATGTTGCCACTGTCTACAGAATACATGTACTGCACTAAAGGCATATTGGCTATCAGTGTAGATGGTTACTGTTTTCCCTTCGTACAATTTGCATGCTTCAGTTAGCGCAATTAATTCCGCTGCTTGTGCTGACAAATTCGACGGAAGACATTCCGCTTGTACTAACTCCTTGTTCGTGGTTATAGCATAATCTACCTGATTCTGGCCTAAAATGTCTTTCTTTGCTGACCCATCTACAAAGACTAACTCCTCATTGTGTGTGCTGCAAGGCGCACACTATGTTATTACTAGCGTTTATTATTATTATTCTTACGCCGTTTTTTTGGCTCAAAACTCCTACCAGAGTTTTTGACGCATACACATAAAAGTGGTATCAAAATGTGCGGCTCTGCCGCGACGTGTGCTATGCCTTATCTAAGACTTTTGGCAAACAGTTTTGCCAAAAATCACGCACAAAAAATGAACGGGTGTCTATGGAGAGAATGTTTGAGAGCTAGAGTGCGTGATGTCATTGCTAGAGTGGAGAGGAGAGAGAAAAATCTGTGAAAAAAGTAAACGTATTCGACAACCGTGGCCTCAAATGCACCACTACAGACACAATTTATACATAGAAATGTAGGAAACTGTCCTGTGGCTCACACTTGCCTTACTTTATCTGTCAGATTTATTGTTTTAGCTTGACACACGAAGATTCGGCCGCAGCACCCATGAACAGCCTCATAGACTCCCATGTTAAAAGTGGCAGAAAAGTAACTAAAAAGAAAGAAAACTAACACTTTTTTAAAATTGCCCCCAAGAGCACATTTCTTCAAAATGCCTATGTAGACGTTCAGGAAGGGCTCAGCCTGCTTCACGTTAACCTGGTTTTATTATTGGAAACACGGTTTGGCCAGAAATCCTTCCTGTTCGAGGGGTGCTCTAAGCATTTTCCAACTGCCATTGACAGTTCCAGCTGCAATTTATTAGATTAGATTAGATGAACCTTTATTTGTCCTCCAGGAGGTGGAAATTGCAGTTCACAACAGCAGCAGGGTAAAGTACAGCACACATAGTTGCAGGGTAATATACATAATGACAATAACATAACAATAGCAATAACAATGGCAATAGCAATAGGCGGGCATGATAAAGTCAGATATAATTTATTTTTATTTTTTTATAATTAAGTAATCTGGTTAAGTAGTCCAGTGTACAAAATAAGTAAGTTAAGTCGACAAGTCGACATGCAGGCAGTTATTGCACTTGAGATACAGAATTACAGTATTTTGCAAGAGTATGATAAAAAAAATAAGTTAGGTAGACATATAGACAGTTTTGGAGAATGGAGATTTACAGCATTACAGTATTGCAAAAAGTAAGCAAGTTAAGTAGAAATATTGCACTTAGTACAGAGTATGAATATAACATGAGTATTGCACGTGAGTGAGGTAAGTAATAAAAGCAAAAAATATAACACAGATATAGATACAATAAAAGAGTAATAAACAGTAATACTGCATGGTGGTGAGGTAGTGAAGGTAATAGTTATAATAAGGTAATAGTTAAATTAGTTTGTTGTTTAGCAACCTGTTTAGCAACCTGTGCTTGAAAGAGGAGAGGGGAAGACGGTGGCCATTTTATGAGAAGTAATTCATTTGACATTTAATAACTTTAATTGGACGATATTTACTGGAGGCTCTTTGTGTTTCGAGTGGATTTATAAACTGTACTCCAACTCAACTCTTCCTCTCTGGCTCTAAGTCTGAGGTAAGCGAACGTCTTTTTCAACTCTTTCGCTAGCATGCTATCAAAAATGTAGGTTTTTGACTTAGCTGTAAAGATATGCTGTTTGCTAACATTAAAGACGAATGCTGAAATTAGCGCTTACGCTAATTGCTAGTGCATCAGCATATGTTTTGCTAGCATGCTATCAAAGATGTGGGTTTTTGACTTCTTTAACATTTGGGCTTATATGTATTCACGTGCTTATCAGTCAGGACGGTGGTGGGGATTGGGGATTAAATATAGGTCTTTTGGAATTGCTATTTTAATTGTTGGGGGGGCTTGCTGTAAAACATTCATAATCGTCTGGATACTGGTTGACCTTGCAAACTATTGGCTAGTGTTGTATGGGGAGTCCTGTAGTCCTGTAGTTTATAGATGATTGAACCTGTGTGTCTGCTACTAACTGATTAATTGCACTGAATGGGTTGATTGACAGTTCATCATTAAGTCATTAATGTACAGACTGCCTGTGTGTATGCACATATATATATATATTTGTGTGCGTGTGTGTGTTTTTCTTCATTAATGTTGCATAAAAAGCACTGTTTTTGTTAGTGTGGTATCAGAACTGTGTGGCCTAGTGCTTTTTGTGAATTTTGATGCTAGCTTCTTGCTAAGTCCTGATTTCTTAGGATGTTTGGGGGGGCCCCTAGACTGTTGTCAGAGACTTGGGTCGTGAATCTGATACGGGCCATGATGGGAAGCCAGTGGAGGGCGATGAGGAGTGGGATGACGTGGCAGCATCTGGGTAGATTGAAAACTAGGCTAGCTCCTTCGTTTTGGATCCCCTGAAGGGAGCAGCTTGCATTTGCTTGAAGGCTGGCTAGTAGTGAGTTGGAGTAGTCCAGTTTTGAGAGGACAAGAGCTTGGACTAGCAGCTGGGTGGTTCAGACGGGTATCTTCGGATTTTCCGGATGTTGTAGAAGATGAAGGGGTCACTGTTGCAGATCCCAGAGTAATGGAGAGATCCTGGGTGATTGAGGGTTTGGCCGGAATGATGAGAAGTTCTGTTTTGGCAAGGTTCAGCTGGAGGTGATGTCTGGTTATCCATGCCGAGATGTTGGTGAGGCAGGCCTCGATTCTAGTTGAGATCCCTGGATCAGTCGGGGGGAAGGATGGGTATAGCTGCGTGTCATCAGCGTAGCAGTGATAGAAGCCATGGGAGGAAATGATTAGTCCAAGTGAGGTGGTGTATAGGGAGAATAGGAGCGGTCCATGGACGGAACACTGTGGGATCCCAGTGGAGAGCTGGGGAGGACCTGAAATCTTTCCTCCCCAGGAGACCTGGTAGGATCTTTCCGACAGGTAGGATGAGAACCATTGAAGTGCAGTGCCAGTGATGCCCATCTCAGAGTGTGGCGAGCAGGATCTGGTGATTAACGGTGCCGAATGCTGCAGAGAGGTCTAGCAGGATGACCTTGAGGCCGCTCTGGCAGACTGGAGGGCAGTGGTAACTGACAGGAGGGCAGTCTCGATGGGGTGGCCGGTTTTGAAGCCTGATTGGTTAGAGTCCAGAAGGTTGTTCTGTGAGATAAACTAGCCAGTTGTTTGGTTACACCGCGCTCAATTGTTTTAGAAAAGAAGGGTAGCAGTCAAACAGGTCTGTAGTTCTGAAGGATGACTGGGTTAAGAGAGGGTTTTTTGAGTAAGGGTCCAACTATGGCCTGTTTGTACGCTGAGGGAAAGGTGCCAGAAGTGAGGGAAGAGTTGAGGACATCAAGAAGGAACGGTGTGATAGGTGATATCGTTTGGAATAGAACTTCGTTCTCATCTTTCTGTTCTTCTTTTCCTTTCTTGTTTCAACTACCTTTTTTCCTATCTCTGCTTCTGGTTCTGAATTCTGTCTCAGCCTCCGGATCAGCCTTCCATGTGTTTCATTATCCTTCTTTCCTTATTACCGCTCATGCATTTATCTCAGCTCCCTTTGCTGCCTCTAACCACACCCTCCCTTGTTCCCTGGTTGTTTTTTGGTTTTCCATTTCTGTCTATCATGTATACCCAGCTGCCTTTAAATTTGTTGTTGGGGAGAAATTATATCTTTCCATTTCTTCAGATATTTAGTACACCCTGGGAATTCTTTCTCCATACAATTTGCCAGGTCGCACAACTTTTGCCTTTCTCCATCTTTGATTGACTACGCGTAAACAACTTGTCTTGTCTTGTCTGATGTCATCCATCAGTAATAAATCCCTTTATCCAACTATTTTGTTTAAGGACAACTGTAACTGGGTTATTCTGGAATAAAGAATGTCTCAAGCATGTTGCAATAGTATGTGTTTAAACATGAAATACAAAACTTAGTCAGAATCAAGAACCAGTTTGTTGCTTTACGTCACGTCGGCTTGATTTTGTGTCCCTCTCCTCCTCCTCCTCCCCCTCCCCACCCCACCCCCACCCCCTCTTGATCTATCCCAGATCACACCCCTGAGAGGGGTGTGGAGGACGCCAGGGCCCCAGGGCAGGGCCTCAGCCCCTCCGAGAGCCCCATGGAGCCCATCAGCATCCCCAAGCCAGTCGGGGCCCTCATCCACGGAGACCAAGGATGCTCCTCGGTGGTCAAGTACAAGATCACTGCCACTCCAGGGTATGAAGGTCGCGCTCCTTCTTTGCCAGTTGCCCCTTCTCCCCCCCCCCCCCCCCCCCCCCCACAACTGCAGTTCGAGGATTAGTGCCTCATTACAACTAAGGCTGTTTGCCCTGTGAGTGACGGCATTCTCTTCCGGTTCGCCTGCAGCGGCTTCCGCAGCCAACAGAGGGACCCAGTGCGTGTCGACGGCCATGAACTCCGCTTCTTCACACCCGTGCGTCGCTCGGTGAGGATCGAGAGGTCTTCACGGCGCTACCCAGCAGCCCTTCAGGACCACGACCTCTGCGTGACCTCCTACCAAGACCTCGTGGTCCGGGGAGAGATGGGAGGGGATGGCGCCCTCGCCCTGGTGGAGGGGGGAGAAGTGGAAGGCTGTTCACCTCAGATGAACCCAAGTGTGTATGTCTACAGAGAGAATGATGCGCTCCGAGGTCAGGTTCACATGCAGCTAGTCTATGACGACTGATACAGGGTGACAGTTACAATGTTCTGGAAGGGTTCCTCACCTTGATGTGTAATGATTTGTGATTTGAAAACTGTATCAGACCATCTGACCCTAATCAGGTCTAGTGACAAAAACATGAATTTGTAAGATTTTCTTCGTCATAAAAATGAACTTGATATGGCCTGTGTTGTTATGTATATTAAATGTTGTTTTCACCGACATTCTACTTTTGTTTTATCATAAATTTAACAAAATATCTAGATTTGGTTAGGGATTTGTGCAAGCCCAAATCAAATCAACATTTATTTGTATAGCCCTTTTTACAAGCAATGTCACATATGCCCATAGAAATGCCCCTCAACCAACCTAAACCCTCAAGGAAAAACTCCCAGAAAAACTCACTATAGGGAGAAGAAATTGAAGAAACCTTGAAAGGAGCAATTCAGTGAGTCAAATCATTTGAAAGTATGTTGGTTTAATTAAAGTAGTTTATTTATGTGTAGATTTATATTATGTTTGCCAGCCAGCTTATTTGCCAATCATACACGTATCAAGTTAATCAGTCATAAAATATATTTAAAGTTGGCATCCTGTTAGTTTCTGTGGAAAGTTAATGGTGACGTCGCCAAACTTCTCTGCATTTCTAATGGTACTCTTTTCTTTGTAAACTACACTTCCAAAGAATGCAATTTCATTCATTCATTTTCTTCCGCTTATTCCCGGTAAGGGTCACGGGTGACTGGAGCCTATGCCAGTTACTTCCAGGCCGTAGGCAGTGAACACCCTGGACTGGGGCCAGCTAGTCGCAGGGCTATCACACAGACATTGACAGACAACATAGAGACAACTGTCGCGCCTAGCAGCACGCTCAAACACAGATCCTCCCAGATCACAGACAATACCGAGACACAGAGTAGGTTTATACAATTTATTCTTACAAAAAGGCAGGACTGTGGCACAGAACAGTTGTAATTGGGACTCCACTAGGTGCTGGACATAGACCCCCCTTACTGGCCAGCTATGCTTGACCAGCGAGCCCCCCCACAGAACAATATCACCCCACAGCAAGGTTGAGTCTTTTGTGGGTTAAGGACCCACAACAAAGCCACAGCAGAGCACAGCAAAGTCACCACAGAATCACAGCAGTCACCACAAAGAGGGAAGTAGTCTTGGGCTGGGCAATAGCCGACCATGGTGGGCCCTGCTCCCAAGCCTAACAGTCCCTTGTCCTCTCCAACAGCCTGCAGTACTGACAGTTATAGATTGGTACTGGTCGGTCGGTCCCCCCCCACCGACCAGTATTAAAAACAAAGAAACAGGCAGTCTATGCAGCAGCCTAGCGCTGGATACCGTCGGTGAAGCGTGCTGTCACTGTCCAGTACAGTCGACACACGCCTTCGCAGCTCCAGCGCTGACCCTGATCTGCGCACCGCTGTCCGTTGCGGCAGCCTCCGTAATGGCGCTGGTGACGTGCTGCTACGCGCACCTCGAGGACTCCCCCAAGCTGCAGAGAACGGAAGTGCAGGACAGACTGCTTAGGCCAGGGGTGTCAAACTCAAATTCACAGAGGGCCAAAATTAAAAAGAAGAACATTGTCGAGGGCCAAACCAATTTTTTTATTCATTTATTTATGTGTTTATTATCTTTGAGATACTACTCAGGGTAAACTACTGTATTAACCATTTTAATATATAACAATTGCATTTTTGCTTAAATACTGAACCCAGAACAGGTTTAAGAAAATAATAAAAACAAAAACTGAAATAAATATCAGGCCTCTATATCTTTAACTTTATTCATTTTAATTGTAACCTAAATATTTTCATCACAGGCCATCAAGGCCAACACCTAAAAAAATATATATCTTTCAACTTTGAACAGAAAATGCCTTAAGTAAATAAAATTATATTTATCCAGTTTAGTGTTTTTCACTGTCCATTTACTCTGATGATGCACATGGGTCCAAGCCAGATACTTGGCATCGCATTTTACATGCAAGTGCATCCATTTCTGGAGTCAGGCTCTGCGCAGAGGCAATCCTCAAGACTGAATGAAGGTGTTCATCAATGAGACGACTCCTATGTGGTGTTTTGTTCGTTTTCATTAACAAAAACAGTTGCTCGCACAGATATGTGCTGCAGAACATAGAGAGCATTTGCGCAGCTTGCTTATGTATTTATCACGTATTGCATTTTCATTCCAAGATTAAAATAAAACTTAATTAGCTCAGTTCTCTCCATTATATCGCACACACAATCACACACAACACAACACAATCGTTGTGTTATGCATTTATAGTTCTTCCCTTGGCACTTATTGGTTCTCATGATGTATGATTCACGACTGTGTTCGGGGTCTATCACGTTGCTTTGCTCAATGACTGATGCTCTTTGTAAAAGCTCTCTCTTGTAAGTCGCTTTGGATAAAAGCGTCTGCTAAATGAATAAATGTAAATGTGAAATGTAAATGTCAATATCGTGGCTGTGTACATCGGAAGTCGTTAGAGATGCATATGAGTTCATAGTAAATGATCTTGTGCGCACAAGATAATAACTTGTTCCCTCAAGATAATTATCTTGTACGCACAGGATAATAACTTGTTCGCTCAAGATAATTATCTTGTTCCCACAAGATAATAACTTGTGCGCACAAGATAAAAAAATCTAACTTTTGGGACTTTAGGGGCTCCGTACCGGGCTGATTTGGCGATCTCCTGCGCCACAATAAAACTAGCCTTTACTGCAGCCTCACTTTTGGATTTTGCTTTGGTGAATATAGTTTGCCGTGACATCAGACCTTTTTTAATCTCTTCCACCTTCTTTAGTCTCTCATTTGCGTTCAGATCCTTATACTTGTCATGATGCCTCGTTTCATAGTGTCGTCGTATGTTATATTATTTTGATACGGACACGTTGGCGCCACATACAAGACAGACAGGTTTGTCCTTTACCATGATGAACATGTAGTCTGTCTCCCATCTGTCTTGAAAGCTTCTGTTGTCTATTTTTCGTTTGGCCATTTTTCGGGAGGGGTTGATTTGAGCGTGTGCTTCGGAGCAGGTTTTTTAATGAGCGTCAACACAAGAGGTGGGGGTGTTTTCGCGCTCCGGAGTCTGGCGCGCCAGGACAGGATTGTGGGAATTGTAGTATTAGCGGTATGTGCGCTGTATAACGGGCCGGCGGGCCAGATTTAATACATAATTGAAATCATCTCGCGGGCCAAATATAATTGTAGTGCAGGCCAAAACTGGCCCGCGGGCCTGAGTTTGACATGTCTCGCTTAGGCAAACCACACCCTTCAACAGTGAGGTGGAGAATGAACTTCCCTTTGCAAGGCGAACGTAGAGCAGATTCAACGTCAGCCTCGACACCAGACCAGGCACTGCGTCCGGAGCATGGACCTATAATATTAACTGGATACCGGATAGAAAAATGGCGGCCGTTGATTTCAATGAAGTTGCTCACCTAGCGCATATGCGGAAAAAGTTTTTTGACTTCCTGGTTTACTTCCGCGGTATGGGGAATGGAATGTTGGGAGGCTGATGACGCCCTGGGGCAATGAGAACGAGCAAGGCCCTGTCTCAATACCCGCACTACGCCCTTGCGCCCTTTTGTGAAGTGCGGAAGTGGTAGAAGTGCGCGAAAGGGTTCGAAGTGCGTAGGCTACAAGCGTGCGAAAATTAGAGAATTGGGACAGTGATGACTACGTCATAGATTTAGCCAGCGCGTCATTACTACAACATCTAAAATGGCGACACCGGTTGCTGTTTTTGCAGTTTTGCTGCTGAAAATCATATTAAAGCTGCACCAAACAATTCTTTTGAGAAGAAAGAAGCTCCGAAATCGAAGAAGACGTATGCGTCAGACTCTCGCTGTCGTGACAAAATAAAATAAAAAAAGACCTTTGATTGTTTTTACGAAAAGGTGTTTATTGTATTTCTTTTTTTTAACCACTTTGAATAAATATAAATTAATCCAATTGACTCGAATATTCTGCAGCAAGTAATAAAAACTAACTCAACAACTGAGCAAACTATGCTGCAAACTCATTGACTGGAAATGTATGAAACACTCAACTGAGCAAACATTACAAACTTACTTTTTCAGGGGCAACAAAAATCAAATTAAACTTGTTGACCACCTTACTTGGTAAGACACTTTACCGCATGAGCGGGCCGACCATAGACATGTATATGTACCATCTATTGTCTATGGGGCCGACCACCAGACATCGCCAAATATTCCGCCTTCTTTGTGAAAACGTCACATGCAGCAATTAATTGTGGGGAATACACTTCGACAAAGTCCGCATCGATGCAGGCTTCGTGGAAGTGCAGATCAAGGGCGCAGAGAGGGCAGGGCTTAAGACCTTACTGGAGAATTGGGACACCCTGCGCACTTGCACCCTTCAGCGAGAATGCGCAATTGAAGGGCGCAAGGGTGGAAGTGCGGGTATTGGGACAGGGCCCAAGTCGCGTTCTGGACGAGCGCTGCGCGCTCATGAGTGCTTGTGGAAGAGTTTGACCGATAATGACGAATCTACACAATAAAATGATGGATTTATAGGACACATCAACCGATTATGTTTTCATAGTCATGGTTTTATACTATACGAGGTTAATTCATCTTGTTTGTTTATTTTTCAGTTAAGTTAAGTAAGGATAAAACGAGTCATTTTTATTAAGGTTAATCTTAAATAAAAAATAAGGGATTCTCCACAATACATGCTGTCATATTTATCAACCAGATGCCGGTAGTCAAATCTGTTTTGTCTATCAATGATCCCGTGTGTGATATAGCCTACGACTTCTTGTCAGATTAAGTTTAAAGTTCTTATCGTTTTATAGGCTATATCGGCACATTCAAACAGGCAAGTCTTTCGTTATTAAGCGTTATGCAGCTTCTCTGTTTCTTTTACAGCTACGTGATATAGTTTAGATATTACCTGAGTCATGGAAGGAGCTCCTAGCCTGATATCTTTTTATAGTCGACCCTAAAACACTGTTTTCTCCTGTAGTGAGATGTCAGAACCTATACTGAGCCACATGCTACTGAATAAATAAATACAAATTCCGTTGTGTGGTGTATTTAACATAATTAGGTGTTCCTATGCAAGGCTTTATAATGAAATAATTTCAAACTTTTCAAAGTAATAATGTGATTTTACTGAACATTAACAATTTACAATATAACGAACATAACATAACAAAAACAACAGACTTGCGACAGAGTGGCTGAACAGTGTGATGTTCCCGAGACAGAGCGGGACCGCGCTTGGGAGTGTAGGCGCACAGCTGTGACGTCACCATAAGAATACGATTTTGCGGGGGCTTTTCTGGCCTTTAGAAAACGGTTTAAAAGTCCATGACTTAAAAATATAGAATAAAAAGATTTGCAATTAATAGTGGTTACAGCTGAAGGTGTCCTGAGAACCTTTTTACAGGCTTCTCTTTTACTATTACGGTCTATGGGAAAAATGCTTTCTGGGCCCCATGGGGATTTTATGAAAAAATCGGCGTGTCTGCTGAGAGGCAGACCCGGGGCTTGGCCCGGAGCCTCCCCAGGGCCTCTTCTTACTCCGTTGTTGCCAGAGCTGTCCAATGCTAGCGTTCCCGTCCGTTGTGTCAATCCCCCCCCCATGTTCATCCACCGCCCCCTCTTTTACAGGGAACGGACCTATCCCCACACACTACACCACTCCATTCCCATCAAGCCAATTGCCTGGCAATTGGCAATTAGCCATCCATCCATCCATTATCTTCCGCTTATCCGGGGCCGGGTCGCGGGGGCAGCAGTCTGAGCAGGGAAGCCCAGACTTCCCTCACCGCACACACCTCCTCCAGCATCCTAAACAGATGCCCGAGCCACCTCAACTGGCTCCTCTCGACGTGGAGGAGTAGCGGTTCTACTCCGAGCTCCTCCGGTGTGACCAAGCTCCTCACCCTATCTCTAAGGGAGCGCCCGGCCACCCTGCGGCGGAAACTCATTTCGACCGCTTGTATCCGCGATCTTGTCCTTTCGGTCATGACCCAAAGCTCATGACCATAGGTGAGAGTAGGAATGTAGATTGACCGGCTCCTTCTTCACCACGACAGTCCGGTACAGAGACTGCATCAGTGCAGACGCTGCACCGATCCGCCTGTCAATCTCACGTTCCGTCCTTCCGTCACTCGTGAACAAGACCCCGAGATACTTGAACTCCTCCACTTGAGGCAAAGGCTCCCCACCCACCCAGAGGGGGAAAGCCACCTTTTTCCGGTCGAGTACCATGGCCTCGGATTTGGAGGTGCTGATCCTCATCCCAGCCGCTTCACACTCGGCATCAAACCGCTCCAGAGCATGCTGGAGGCCCCGGCTCGAGGAAGCAAACAGGACAACATCATCCGCAAACAGTGATATAAACAATGAACAGAACCGGTGACAAGGGCAACCCTGGCGGAGTCCAGTATGCACCCGGAACAGGTCTGACTTATTGCCGGCAATGCGAACACAGCTCCTACTTCGGTTGTACACGGAACGGACGGCCTCTAACAAAGGGCCCTGGACCCCGTACTCCCGAAGTACCCCCCACAGGACACCACGAGGGACACAGTCGAATGCCTTCTCCAGATCCACAAAACACATGTAGACTGGTTGGGCAAACTCCCATGAACCCTCGAGCACCCGGTTGAGGGTGTAGAGCTGGTCCAGTGTTCCGCGGCCAGGACGAAAACCACACTGCTCCTCCTGAATCCGAGGTTCGACTATCGGCCGGATTCTCCTCTCCAGTACCCTGGCGTAGACCTTACCGGGGAGGCTGAGGAGTGTGATTCCTCTGTAATTGGAACACATCCTCCGGTCCCCCTTCTTAAATAGGGGAACCACCACCCCGGTCTGCCAATCCATAGGCACTGTTCCAGACCGCCACGCGATGCTGCAGAGGCGTGTCAACCAGGACAGTCCCACAACATCCAGAGACTTCAGGTACTCAGGACGGATCTCGTCCACCCCCGGAGCCCTGCCACCAAGGAGCCCATCGACTACCTCAGTGACTTCAGCCCGGGTGATAGGCGGGTCCGCCCCGAAGTCCCCAGTCTCTGCTTCCTCCTCGGAAGACGTGACGGCAGGATTGAGGAGATCCCCAGTCGACGTCAACAGCTCCCCACCCGCACCGTAAACAGTGTTGGTGAAGCACTGCTTCCCCCTCCTGAGGCGCCGAACGGTTTGCCAGAATTTCCTTGGGGCCGACCGATAGTCCTTCTCCATGGCCTCCCCGAACTCCTCCCAGACCCGAGTTTTTGCCTCTGTGACTACCCGAGCCGCGGCACGCTTGGCCTGCCGGTACCGGTCAACTGTTTCGGGAGTCCCACAAGCCAGAACGGCTCGATAGGACTCCTTCTTCAGTTTGACGGCATCCCTTACTTCCGGTGTCCACCACCGGGTTCTGGGATTGCCGCCGCGACCAGCACCAGAGACCTTGCGACCAAAACTCCGGACTGCCGAATTGACAATGGAGGTCGAGAACATGGTCCATTCAGACTCAATGTCCACAGCCTCCCCCAGGATCTGTGAGAAGCTCTCCCGGAGGTGTGAGTTGAAAACCCCTCTGACAGAGGGGTCCGCCAGGCTTTCCCATCAGACCCTCACGATACGTTTGGGCCTGCCAAGTCTGTCTAACTTCCCCCCCCTGCCAGCGGATCTGACTCACAACAAGGTGGTGATCGGTTGACAGCTCCGCCCCTCTCTTCACCCGAGTGTCCAAGACACACGGCCGCAGGTTGGAAGACACGACAACAAAGTTGACCATCGACCTCCGGCCTAGAGTGTCCTGGTGCCACGTGCACTGATGGAGACTCTTGTGCTTGAACATGGTGTTAGTTATGGACAAACCGTGACTAGCACAGAAGTCCAAAAACAGAACACCACTCGGGTTCCGATCAGGGGGGCCGTTCTTCCCAATCACCCTTCTCCAGGTGTCACTGTAATTTCCCACATGGGCGTTGAAGTCCCCCAGTAGAACGACGGAGTCCCCAGTCGGCGCACTGTTCAGTACGCCTCCCAAAGACTCCAAGAAGGCCGGGTACTCTGCACTGCTGCTCGGCCCGTAGGCCGCCACAACAGTGAGAGACCTGTCCCCGGCTTTTAGGCGCAGGGACACGACCCTCTCGTTCACCAGTGTAAACTCCAACACGTGGTGACTGAGCTGTGGGGCTATAAGCAAACCCACGCCAGCCCGCTGCCTCTCCCTGCGGGGAACGCCAGCCTCTCTCAAGGATAATGGTTCCAGAGCCCAAGCTGTGCGTGGAGGCGAGGCCGACTATATCTAGCCGGTAACGCTCGACCTCCCGCACAAGCTCGGGCTCCTTCCCCGCCAGTGTGGTGACATTCCATGTCCCCAGCGCTAGAGACTGTGTGCGCGACCTTGTTGTTCCGGGCGCCTTCCCCTAACCACCGCCCAAATCACACAGCACCGGCCCCTTACGGTCCTTCCTGCGGGTGGTGGGGCTGCGGGAAGGTGGTCCCACGTCGCCTTTTCGGGCTGGACCCCGCCGGGTCCCATGGAAAAAGACCCGGCCACCAGGCGCTCGCCTGCGAGCTCCCACTCTGGGCCTGGCTCCGTTGGTTTTGTCATCATAGGGTTTTTTTGAACCGCTCTTAGTCTGGCTAGTCACCTAGGACCTGTTTGCCTTGGGAGACCCTACCAGGGGCATAATGCCCCCGACAACATAGCTCCTAGGATCATCCAAGCACTCAAACCCCTCCACCACGTTAAGGTGGCGATTCACGGAGAGGGGCAATGTTAGGCAATTAGCCAATTCCCCGATAATTGGCAATTAGTGTTGCAGCAGTCTATGTAGGCCATTGCAATGCCCCAAATACAAACACATTCAAGACATAAGTCCAACACATAATACACATGGCATTTACACTAAAACAATACAGTACACATTACATTCCCCCCCCCCCTCTAAACAGTGGTCGATAAATAATATAAATAAATAATATAAATAAAATCTGTCTTCGAATTAGTTTAAATTGGTTTATGTTGAATGCGAAAAAATTCTAAACATGTAAGAAATGTTTGGTCTGTCCACCGTCACAGCACAGTGCAGAATGCAATTTGAGAATCTAATTTGGTTTTGTGGGTTGGTTGGCAAGAAGGGTTGAGCTACTGGAAATATAAAAGTGTTCAGCAACAGCAAACAACTGAAAGAATTCAAGGTAGGCTACCCGAAGAAGACAACTGACAAGCTGAGGAACCATGCTGTGAGTTTCTGCTGTTTTATAGCATATTTTCAGTCAAATGTGTTCATTGATTCTTATGATTGATTTATTATGTCGGTCCTACATTACGAAGTCATACTGGTTTATTCTAAAGTCTAATACTTTAATGCAGAGCTCTGAACCTCTTTAGGCTAATATACTACTGTTTCATCCCAAATTGAATATTGGTCTTATTTTATACATTTTAAAATGTCTAATGACATATTAGTTCAAAAAGTAGTATTGTCTTTCTTCAGTCTCAGAGTTCAGTCTCTCTCAGACAACTTAAACTTTCCGCCTGCTGAGGGCGTTTTCCCCTCTCTTTCAAAGGCAGTCATTCCTTTTGAAGACAGTACCTCTTGAAACACCGAACATTTGGGCAGTTTTTGTTACTAGCACCTACAACACGAGCACCAACAATTTGGCTCTTTTTTTATCTGAGAGGTCTGCCATTATGGGGTATGATTAATGTTTTCAATATCTGAAAAAGGGCAACAACAACAAAAAATGCCATCCACATCACATCAAATAACAAAATTATTATACAAAAAATAATAACATATGCCAAGTTTTGATTGTTTAAATTATGTTCAAAGATTATGATTAGGTGTTTCCATTATTTTGTCCAACCCCTGTATTTGTTTTCCAGTAACCGTGCACAAAATACCGAGGGGTAACTGTGCAGATGGCCTTCTCTTTCCATTATAGAAAAGACAAGTATTTTCTTGCTGTGGAGGGCAACACTGTCAAGGTAAAGATGGTAGCCTACCACCAACATAATCCACTGCATTCTTTTCTCATACTCCCTCTTCAGATTCAGATACACTACTGTGAATATACATTTGTACTACTGCATCATTTGTATTATTTGTATCATTTGCACTATTTGTTTATATGTATCATATCTGTAGTGTTTTTTACATTGTATTCATTTGTATTTTTATTTTATTAGTATGCCACATATACTGTATGTTCTGTGTTTGCTCATTCCTGCCAAAGTGAACTCTATGTTTGTTAACCCTCGCATAGCGAATAAACCTCCATTCTGATTCTGAGGTCATCTATACACCGCACACAGCTTATTTGGTGCCAGACCATGTCCGGTGGTCCTGAGATGCCCTGGCTTGAATTAGGAGAAACTAGCCTGTTCTGGAGTAATAATGATATTGCACCACGTTTTTTTTTTTAAGCACAAGCCATGATTAAGATTCAGTTACATAGATGCAGTACCATTATGTTAAAGGTATTGTACTGAAAGAAGTATTGCAGGTAACCTTATTTTTTTTAACTGTCAACATTCAATTCGCTATGTGATTTTAAGTTCATTTTTAAAACATATATAAAGCTTTTGAAAATAAGATGTTTAAAATGAAAAGTGCATATATGATATGTTCCTCTGGTTAAAAGGCATTGTAATATCATTTCTGGCTGGGAATACTGTGTATTTGTTGGTTGGTTGCACATGGCTGTAGCTTTTAAGAATATGCACTTGTTTTGAACAGATGCAAGCTATCAGACATGACAGTGAAATGTAAATTCCATTAAACAGTTCAGTTTCTACAGTGAAATGTTTTTACTATAGACTGTTAAGTATGGCTGTGTGTTTTAGGTTTGCCTTGTCTCAGTGACAGCTACAGAAAATCTATATTATTTATCCTAAATGCAATTGGTGTGAGCCTAACAGAAAGGGTCGGGAATTAGGTGCAGTTCATGTGGACATTGAATAGAAATTAATCTGATCATGTCCTTTATTTGTGTTTGTGTTAAAATGTCTGTGCACTCAAATGTTCAGTGCGTATATGTCATCAGAATCAGGGTATAATATGCAGATTTAATATGCACTCAACTGTGCCCTCCCTCAGCACACTGACCAAATATAGCCGAGGATCACTAGCCCAATGCCCTAACCCCTCAGCCACCTGACTCTCCACCTTGCCCTCATCTCTACCTCTGACTCTCCTCTTCTTCCTCCGCACTTTCCTTCCTGCTACCTTCTCTCCTTAGCCTGTGTCCCTCCACCTTTCATTCTCACACACCTCTCCCCCTTTACCTATATTATCTGAATATTGATTCTTCCTCTTTCTCCCTTTTACTGTGCACCCTCTGAGAGTAGTTAGGGAACTTCAGCATCCAGAGTTTTGATTGGTAGGCTTGTTGCCAGGGGCAAGGGGCAGTTTGAAGGGGGTTGAATAGGAATTTCCAGCATATGAGAGACCGAGGATTGTTTGTTGAAAGTGTGACAGAGCTTATTTGCAAAGCTCACAGGGAGACGAAGGTCCTCATCATGGTTTATGGGGTGTGCATCGAGTATCTCAAGCCTGATTGTCCTACTGGTCCTGCATCATGTCACCTACGCTTTCCAATTTAATGCTACTCTTCTCAAACAACCCTGAGCCCTGATCCTGTCCACTTCCCTGGGCGGGGGTTCCGGTGTGAAAGTGAATTGATCAACAGCACCCTTATCTCAGCCCCAGTCCAGCATGACTAGTAGCCAAAACAATCCCCTCTGCTGCTAGCAGGATGCCCAGCGTGGCATTAGATACCCTTGAGCTGTTCTTTCTCCCCCCCACCCCCTGCCCCCTCACTCACACACTACTGAGAGGTCACTGGGGTTGCCTGTCGTGTGGGAAAGGGAGGGTGTGAGTGAGGAAGGGAGGGAGGGGGTGGGCCGGATGGAGAGGGTGTAGCGTGGAGGGATCCCGGAAACATGAGCTGAGAGCTGCAAACGAACGCCTGTATTTCATCCAGCATCTTCCATCATCTTCCACAGTATTGCCATGGCTGATATGCACCCTGTACAACAATTTGCCTACAACAGATATAGTATAGTATATTAAAGACCTATAACTGGGGTGTACGGTGGCAGTGCGGTTAGTGCTCTCACCTCCCAACAAGGAGATTGTAAGTTCGAATCTCGAGCCCGACCACGAGTCTGCATGTCCTCCCTGTGTTACCGTGGGTTCTCTTCAGGCAATCTGGCTTCCTCCCACCGTCCAAAGACGTGCATGTGTTAGTTTAATTGGACATTGTGAAAAATTGCCCCTAGTGTATGTGAGAGTGAATGGTTGTCTCTATGTTGTCTGTCAATGTCAGTGTGATAGCCCTCTGACTAGCGGGCCCCTGTCCAGGGTGTACCCCGCCTAAGGCCCGAAAGTAACTGAGATAGGCTCCAGTCACCAGTTGTGACATCGAGCCCCGGCTGTGGTTATGTGACATTGTGTCCTTGGGCAAGGCATTTCACCCTACTTGCCTCAGGGAAATAAGTCGCTTTGGACAAAAGTGTCTGCTAAATGAATAAATGTAAATGTATGTTGGAGCAGGGAAACCGAATGCATCTAAAACATGCAAGACAGGTGTTCCCTGAGGATCAGGACTGGGAAACAGTGATATAGACTATAACAGGGTCCAATCCTGGTCCTCAAGGTCAGCTGCTGTGAAAGTTTCCGATGTTTCCCTGCTCCAGCACACCTGATTCAAATAAAGGATCGTTATGAGGCTTCCACAGAGCTTGATAATGACCCATTCATTAGAATCAGGTGTGCTGGAGCAGGGAAACATCGGAAACTGTCAGGATAGCGGACCTTGAGGACCAGGATTGGTGATCCCTGGACTACAACCCCTAGCAAAAAGTATGGAATCACCAGTCTTGGGCGAGCACTCAGACATTTTATTCTGTAGATAAAACTCAGATCACAAACATGAAACAATCGTAAGGTCATTCCAAAGTGCAACATCTTGGCATTCAGAAACACTAAAAGAAATGAAGAAAAAATATTGCAATGGTCAGTAAATGTCACTTTTATAGGGCAAGTGCAGGGAAATAAATATGGAATCACTCAATTCTGAGGAAAAAAAATTGGAATCACTCCATTTTGAGTTGAAAATAAGGACACACCCAGTCAATTACCTATCCTTAATAAGGCACCTGCCTCAGATTAGATCTGCTCGTTAGTCAGCAGTTAAAAACAGTGCAGTTATCACACCTTGGAGGGCTGCTGGACCAAGTGGATTGGCAAGAATCATGGCTCCAACAAGAGAGATGTCCCTTGAGACCAAAGACAGGATTATCAAACTTCTTGAAGAAGGTAACTCTACACGTACGGTTGCCAAAGATGTGGGCTGTTCACAGTCAGCTGTATCGAAGATCTGGACCAAGTACAAACAGCATGGGAAGGTTGTTAATGTCAAGCGTACTGGTAGACCAAGGAAGACATCTAAGCGTCAAGACAAACAACTCAAGGCCATATGTCAACCTTCTGGACCCCAACCAGTCGGGCTTCAAGACCGGCCACTCCACTGAGACTGCCCTCCTGTCGGTTACCACGGCCCTCCAGTCTGCCAGAGCAGCCTCAAGGTCTTCTGTTGTCATTCTGCTAGACCTCTCCGCAGCATTCGACACAGTCAACCACAAGATCCTGCTTGCCACACTCGAAGAGATGGGCATCACTGGCACTGCGCTTAAATGGATCTCATCATACCTGACAGGAAGGTCCTATCAAGTCTCCTGGGGAGGGAAAACATCTGGTACCCGCCTGCTCTCCACTGGGGTCCCACAGGGTTCCGTCCTTGGCCCGCTCCTATTCTCTCTTTACACCACCTCACTCGGGCCAATCATCGCCTCCCATGGCTTCTCCTATCACTGCTACGCTGACGACACGCAGCTATATCTATCCTTTCCCCCAACTGATCAAGGGATATCGACCAGAATCGAGGCCTGCCTCTCTGACATCTCAGCCTGGATGACCCGACATCACCTCCAGCTGAACCTCGCCAAAACGGAACTCCTCATCATCCCTGCCAAACCCTCAATCACCCACGATCTCTCCATCACTATGGGATCTGCAACAGTGACCCCTTCACCCTCTGCCAGGAACCTGGGGGTCATCTTGGATGACGAGCTCTCCCTCACAGCTCACATTGCTGCAGTCTCTCGGTCATGTAGATTCACCCTCTACAACATCAGGAAAATCAGAAAATACCTCTCTCAACATTCCACCCAACTGCTAGTCCAAGCCCTAGTCCTCTCAAAGCTGGATTACTGCAACTCGCTACTAGCCGGCCTTCCTGCAAATGCAACCCGTCCCCTTCAGAGGATACAGAATGCAGCCGCTCGTCTGGTTTTCAACCTACCCAGACGCTGTCACGTCACCCCGCTCCTCATCGCCCTCCACTGGCTTCCTGTCATGGCCCGCATCAGATTCAAAACCCTGGTACTGACCTTCCGGGCGGTAAACGGGACTGCCCCGACCTATATCAACTCTCTCCTCCAGCCCTATACCCCCACCCGCCACCTACGGTCATCTGCTGACAACCGTCTAGTGGTACCCCCCCTCAAGAGCGCCAGAGCGCAACACAAACTCTTCCACTGCCTGGCTCCCCAATGGTGGAATCAACTCCCGACCTCCATCAGAAGCACGGACTGCCTTCCAACCTTCAAAAGAAGGCTTAAAACTCACCTATTTAGAGAATTTAATGGCACTTAACAATAGTATGTCATTTCACCTGATCTAATGTATTATGTGTTGTATCTCTTGCTTTATATTCATAATCGTTGTGTTATGCATTTATAGTTCTTCCTTTGGCACTTATTGGTTCTCATGATGTATGATTCACGATCTAAAAATCCGACTGTGTTCGGGGTCTATCACGTTGCTTTGCTCAATGACTGATGCTCTTTGTAAAAGCTCTCTCTTGTAAGTCGCTTTGGATAAAAGCGTCTGCTAAATGAATAAATGTAAATGTAAATATGTCTTGAAAACAGAAAATGCACAACAAGACAAATGAAGAAGAAATGGCAGGAAGCTGGAGTCAATGTATGTGACAGAACTGTGCAAAATCGCCCAGAGGAAAATGGATTTTCATACAGGAAAGCTAAAAGGAAACCATAATTGATGCTTAAACAGAAAAGAACGAGACTGCAATGGGCTAAGGAGAGGCAATCATGGACTGTGGATGACTGGATGAAGGTTATCTTCTGTGATGAGTCACGAATCTGCATTGTACAAGGTGATGATGCTGGAACTTTTATTTGGTGCCGTTCCAGTGAGATTTACAAAGAGGACTGCCTAAAGAAAACATCAAAATTCCCACAGTCCTTGATGATATGGGGCTGCATGTCAGGCAAAGGCACTGGGGAGATGGCTGTGGTTAAATCTTCAATAAATGCACAAGTTTACATTGACATTTTGGACAGCTTTCTTATCCCTTCAATTGAAAAAGATTTTGGGGATGATGAAATAATTTTCCAAGATGACAATGCATCATGCCACAGAGCAAAAACTGTGAAAGCATTCCTTGGAGAAAGACATATCCAGTCAATGTCATGGCCTGCTAATAGCCCAGATCTCAACCCAATTGAAAACCTGTGGTAGAAATTGAAAAGAATTGAGAAAAGAGAGTTGGCACCAGATTGATGAACAATACTGTTTGACACTCGTCAAGTCCATGCCTCAGAGACTGCAAGATGTCATAAAAGCCAGAGGTGGTGCAACAAAATACTAGTGATGTGTTTTGATTGTTATTTCTTTGTCTATTTTTCATGATTCCAATTTTTTTCCCTCAGAATCAAGTGATTCCATATTTTTTTCCCTGTGCTCGGTCTGTAAAAGTAACATTTGCTGACCACCACAATGTTTATTAATAATTTGCTTTAGTGTTTGTGAATGCCAAGGAGTTGCACTTTTGAGAAACGTCATAATTTTTTCATGCTTTTTATCTGAGTTGGTTCTACAGAATAAAATGTCTGAGTGAGTGCTCGCCCAAGACTGGTGATTCCATACTTTTTGCTAGGGGTTGTATAAGATGTTCCTTGTCCATTGGTGTCAAACTCGTTCCTGAGGGGCCAAGAGGGTGTAGGTTTTCATGTCAACCAAGCACTACACCATCCTATTTTAATAACAAGTTTCTCCACTTCAGCTGGAGAAATCAGCTGTGATTGAAGGAAAAACCTGCACCCCCTTGGCCCTTAATGGCACAAGTTTGACACCAATGTCCAGACTTCGTCTGTGAAATACATTTGATCTGTGCTCAAGGTCTGTCCCAGATCAGTCTCTTCACATTTCACACTCATCGTCTGACTAATTTGCAACCAATCATTATAGAGACTCACAAAAAGGGTTTTTCTTCAGCAAATATTTGTTTTATTTCTCATCGAAAGATGGTAGAACTTGGTAGAATATTACAGCAGAACATGACGGAAACAGCTGCCATTTCACGTAACACAGAACAGGAACAAGGATGTCGTTCAAACTTGTGTATGTGTATAGCATATTCATATCAGTAGAAAAGAACTATTGCTCCCATATTATATTGTGTAAATGGCAAATAGTCCCATGTGCTGAGATGGTGGAAGTTCTACAGGGTCGTACAGCAGGATTAAGCAAGGCTGGGACATTTCCGGAAGTATTTCAAGCCATGACTCAATGCATGTTGGTTAAGTAAAGTTCTGATTTATTTATTTTCCTTCTCTGTCGCAAATCATGAAGGACATTTTTCAAATAAGCATAATAATCAAACAACCCACAAAAGGCAGCTACGGAGAAGAAGCAGGCATGCAAACTTCATAATAATTAAAAAGATGTTTCTGCCCAGTCGCTTTGTCTCTACGGCAACAGAAAAAAGTAGCCTGCTCGAAGTGGAAGCGAGAATCGGACAGCTAAGGAAGGAGGAGGAGGAAGTGTCATGACGATGTTGGTGGTGGCTGGACCGGAGGGACAATGGATCTAAACATACAATCAAAATAAATGGTCACTTGTTCTTGCAAAGAAGGAAATAAATGTTAGGAAAACAACAGGAAAAAAATAGGTGATTTATCACCCCTGAAGGATTGCATCCAAGTTTAGTGTTTAAATAAGCCTGTCTGTTTTTGTAGGCAGATTTATATAATAAATGTATATAGCTTAATATATTTGAATAGATTTTTTGGGTGAAAAATAAATCGATCTATACTTGATATTTAGTATGTAATATATCTTCCAGTAGATTTAGTACAGCACCCTGCTTTATGGGGTTTTCTAAAAGCACCAAAAAACAAATTACAATCTGACTGAGTCTCAGTCTTGAGATGGTCTGAGGTCACCGAGTACTGAACGGCATGTCTTAAGCTTGACATTTGTTTGTTTTGACTAGATCCAAGCATAGTATCAGAGTGAAGCTTTTCAGTCATCAAATCCCCAAACTAAAGCCTGGTGCAGGTCCTGCCTGCGGCAGCATCCTCTCGAGGTAGACACTGGTCCCTGTCTGTGACCTGTGTCTCTACAGGGGACCCTGTGTCCGTTGCTTGCACAGGGAGGCATAGTCTCACTGTTGGACCCAGAGATGGACCTGGATCAGCCCAGGGGGGACCAGAGCATCTGACGTGTCATTCCAGTTCAGACAACTACTGGAGCAGTGATAGAGACTGAGGAGACCCCAGAACCAGACAGGAGGCCAGGCTGGCTGGTGGAGGCCAGGCTGAGTTCCGGAGCCAGGCTGAGCTCTGGAGCAGGCAGTGGGGTTTCTTTAGAGGCTGCCCCCAGGGGTACTGCCTTGCCCAATAACGTGTCCTGGTGGATGGGATGGAATTTATGCTGTGTTGCAGAACAAACCTAGATACAGTGGGCATCAACGCAACCATAGGAGTCACTAGCAGGTACAATAACCCAGAGCAACATCAGGGATGTTGAGCTGCACATCTCTTAGCTTTATACACACGTTTTCACACTTTCTTATCAAACACAAATACATTAGTCAGGTCCAAGTGTCCTAAAGACTTTAAAATAGTTAACTCTATAAACGGGAACAGGAGTCTACTGCTATTTTTAGAATATATATATATATATATATATATAGCATTGTTCGCTAAGTTAGATGAGTGAAATCGACAATATTTCACCAATGGGGAAATCTCAGACAGGCTTTTCTGACTACTAAACAATGCAGTTCACTTGTTACACTAAAATATCCTAATCTTTTTATATCACGACTCTCTTTTACACGCATTATTTCTCAGTCGATCATAGCCCTACTTTACTTAGGCTGCTTTCGTGTTGTTTCGTTGTAAATTCGATTCGTCATGCACGCTGTAATCGCTCCACTCTTCCAGTTTTGCGTCACGGTTTCATCTCGATTTTGGGCCGGATTGATCAATCGTCGTCCACTTCTTCTCCCTCCGACTCATCTCCTCTGCGTTCGCACATTTTGTCCCTGTGTCTATCTTGAATCTCCTTCATCTCCTCAGCGTAGCGGGAGAAGGCGCCCCCAAACTTGCCCCACGCTTTTAAGGGAATAGTAATAGAGTTTCTGTAGCTGGGTTTAACTTCGCTCACCCTCAAGAAAACTCCGTACTTGTTAGATCCGACGTCAAAGAAGAACCGTTTCGAGTCCACCATGATGGATGTTCCCTCCGGAAGCTCGCTGTAGCCCCCCGCACCGCCGCGGCAGGCCAGCTCCTCGTCATCACCGCCGTAATCATCTATCAACTTGGCCAAAGCATCGCGGAACTCTATTAAACCTTGAGCGGGAAGGGCGATGGTTTGTCCTGACTGCATGCCACCAGGGATGCCACCTCCCCCAACTCCAAAACCAGGCCCACGGTTGACGGTTTGCCGGATCCGTAAAAACCTCCCCCGCTGGTTCTCCTTGAGATCGAGGTAGTATTTTCTGTTCTCTCTAACCAGGAACTCGCTCTTCAAGGCTCGTCTAGGCCCACTGTCATCCCCACCGGATGACTGAGCAATCTGCTCCGGGCTACTAGGCCCAAGTTGGGCGTAGTGCTCTATGAAATCTCCAAGGTAGTCACGGAATTCTGCCGCAACCGACATGGACAGGGTCAGTCGACTTTTCGAACCTCCGGCGCCGACCTCGGCGATCTTGATGAACCTGCCTTTTGCGTTCTGCTTTACGTCCAGATAGAAGCGTTTGTTCTGAATGTCCAGCCGCTTCGATGCCAACTCCTGCGTCTCTTGTTCGCGTTGGTAATGCTGAAATCCACCACCGCCACCACCTCCACCCCCTCCACCGCCACCACTGCTGCTGCCACCGCGCTCACTCCCACTGTCCCCATCCGCCATCTTCGCCACCAGCAGCCAGCTTCTCCGTCCTGCGTATCTGTGACCCTCCACTGCGTGCTCGCGGAGCTTCCGAGCGTTGGATTCTGCACTCTGATAGGCCACACCTAATGTCAATTACAACAGCAGATGTAAAATCTGTCTTCTTACTGGTGTATTTCTGTTGCCATTCCAGTTAAACATGCCCTGCGGATTCGATGCCTCGTCTGCCTCTCAATAACTTCCACCCGTTTCTGTAACTACTGTACTTCAGCGTGTGACAGCGTCTAAATGTATACGGAATTAGGTTAGCATGTTTAGAACATAAACTAGTAATGGGACGAACAACACTGGTGCGTCGGCACTGCTTCGAGGGCTCAAGAGTGAAACCCCATGTCGGTGCGTGTATCGCTTTAAGAAAACATCATGTGACCGATACGAGAAGTGTATTGCTCTGCCCAGAATTCACCTATACACTCACTTTTAGCTTTTCTTTCTAAATGTTAATTTCCAGATCTGATTTTAGATTTTTTTTATAAGAAGAATTCTATACAACTCTTTAATTGGCAGTAGAGCAGTACAGTAGATTTAGGGTTACATAATGTAGTTCTAAAATTCTACAGAATGAAACTGTGGCATTTACTGTAAATCACTGAACTGTGTTCATCTGTGCACCTGGGGCCCGTTTCAGAAAGGAGGTTCAACTAACTCTGAGTTTAAACTTGAACTCTGAGTTGCCAAACCCCAAGGTGGGAAACTCTGGGTTTTCGGTTTCAGAACAGCTGAAAAGAATTAGTTTTATCAACTCTGAGTTGGCTGACTCTGACTCAAGCGTGTGCTCGGCAACGATAAAAAGTCATTATCAATGGAGCGTAGATATAAGGATTCACCATGGAAACGGCGTAAGGGAATCGTATTTCTCCCAAACAGAACCGGAAGTGCTTATCCAAGTTTATGGCGAATATGAAAAAAGAATGCGGGTGCACGGTGGCAGAGCGGTTAGTGCTCTCGCCTCCCAATAAGGAGATTATGAGTTCGAATCTCGGGCCCGACCATGATTTCTCAGGGTGGAGTCTGCATGTCCTCCCCGTGTTACCGTGGGTTCTCTCCGGGCACTCCGGCTTCCTCCCACCGTCCAAAGACATGCATGTGGTAGGTTAATTGGGCATTGTGGAAATAATTGTCCCTAGTGTATGACTGTGCGAGTGAATGTTGTCTCTATGTTTGTCAATGTCTGTGATAGCCCTGCGACTAGCTGGCCCCAGTCCAGGGTGTACCCTGCCTACGGCCCGAAAGTAACTGGGATAGGCTCCAGTCACCTGTGACCCCTAACGGGAATAAGCGGGAAAAAATGAATGAATGAAAAAAGAAATTATACAGTGTTGTGTGTAATTAATTACTAAGTAACCTACATACTGCAATTTATAGCCTTTAAAAATGTTTTGTATAAAACAAGAGTGGATGTAACATCAAATGTAAGTAGACTAAATTAGAAAGTAGACCAATACTTTCTAGAGATCGTAATTATTAACCTGAATAGACTGGTTAAGGATGTAATTTGTAGTTAGTAATTAAGAACTGTTTTACCATACATTCTCAACTGTTACAAAATCTGAGGTGAAACTAGAAGAACAGAATTGTTTTAAACCTATTAATTTAATATTCATGTATAGGTGCAATCCTGCAGGCATTAAAATAACGTTGCAGCAGATTAAGATGAAATATAAAATATATATATATTTAACTGCCTACATAAAATGTAAGAGGTATGTTTACAGTACAGTTTACAGTATGTTTAAATTGTTTCCATATAGAATGATATTTCCATTTATATTACTTCGGGTTGGGTTTTTTGTTGATTCTAACAGATTCACATGGTAATATGTCTCTTGGAGCCTCCTGTCATCTTTACAGGATGATGGGGATGAAGAAACTGTTTGTGCTGCCACAAAGGCTTACTGAGTTGCCACAGTTTCATTCTGTAGAATTTTAGAACTACATTATGTAACCCTAAATCTACTGTATTTTCAGTTGCCAATTAAAGAGTTGTATAGAATTCTTCTTATATATAATTTTTTCTAAAATCAGTTCTGGAAATCAACATTTTGACAGAAAAGCTAAAAGTGAGTGTATGGTCATAGGTGAATTCTGGGAAGTATTGAAACTATATTAAGATCTAACCTTTTTCATTTGTCTTTTTTTTGTTGTAGAAAATAAAATACACCATATAAATTGCTGTGATTTTGTGTTTATTAATTTTGTTTTGTGGTGGATATCATTATTAATGTGAAAAGATATTGTGGCATATCATATCCTTCCATCCTTGATATCTGCAGAGTTGATGGGGTCGTCCTCAGGATCTTGTAACTTTAGGGCAGGGTGTTTCTCCCCTGTAATTATGGAGAACAACACATGCCACAATAATGTCACAGGCCCTTTCAGGGGTGGTTCAGGTTCTGGGTAAGGGGTAATCTGAGTTTGCCAGCATGGGTAACCCCTATCTCCCAGCAGAAAGACATCCATCTCTCCTGTAAGAAAGGTCACATTGCTTTAGAGCTGCACATAATTTCCCCTGTAAGTGTGTAGTGCATACATTGAAATATATAGGACATACATTTACTTACCCCATTCCAGTCTTTTACTCAAGGTTGACTCCCGATAAATTCTTGAGTCGTGAGCAGAGCCAGGCCACTTGGCCTCCACATTTATGATTATATGTGCAGCATGTCACAAACCTTGGCTCAAAGGGTTTGTAACATAAATAAGGAATCCACACGCAGACGGGATACGCTTTAAAGGTTTATTAGATCAGATAATTAACAAACAAAAAAGGGCTGATAAGGGAGGCCCCACCACACTGGATCGCTGTTCTTTTGTAGCCCATCCCAGTTGGGTACACACCTGCACCAGATCACCCAATTAGGGCAAAAGACAGGCTTAAAGGGATACAGCAACACAACCTAGACCGTCACCCCCCCCCCCCCCTTAAAACAGAGGCCCAGTAATGGGACTCTGCTCACATGAAAACCCAAGTATAACAACAATAATAAATGACAGGCCTCAAAGAAACACACAAAGAAAACAATACCGACTCTGCTACAAGCTGGTACACAAAATACGGCCGACATCCGATCACACCTCCCCCACCGGAATGAGTGACAAGGCATCTGCCACTACATTATCCACAACACGAATGTGGCGTATAACCAAACCATAGGGCTGCAATAACAGGGCCCACCTCATCAGTCTCTGGCTTGGGCTCTGCAATGAATGCAAAAAGGTTAGTGGGTTGTGATCAGAATATACCACCACTGGATGTGAACCACCCCCCACATAAACATCAAAATGCTGCAAAGCCCACACCAGCGCCAGGGCCTCCTTCTCAGTAGCTAACGGGCCTGTCAACACCCTGCTCATCCACCTGCAAAAGGACAGCCCCGGCACCAACATGGCTTGCATCCACCTGTAAACAGAAGGCCCGGTCAAGCCGTGGTGCAGCCAGCACAGGTGCGGTGCTCAGCAACACCTTCAACTGCTAAGGTAGTCAACCCTTTGTTCTCAGAGAAAGGGAGATGTGGTATTATGTTATATTAGAAGGGATGCTTTTATTCTGAAGGCAAGGGGGGAAGTGACGTCTATATGTTTAGGGCGGGAGAGTTGAGAAGGGGCTGTTTCCGCACGCTAAAGGACTGCAGAGAGGAAGCCTTGGGAGTGAGCAACCAGTGATAATAAAAAACAGATTCCACATACGTCGTTGTCCGGACCTTTATTAGACGAATGTGACATGGTGTCAGAAGTGGGCGACTTCTAGGTGGAGGAGGACAAGAGGAAAGAAAAGGAGTATTGTTTTAGCTGAGGGATGGTAGAGGAGCCGGCAGACATGGCACAACCTACACCGACTGCTACATTCACGATACAGCCTCCGGAGCCGTTCGACTTTACCAGGCCTCAAGAATGGGAGCGTTGGATTAGGAGGTTCAACCGCTTTCGGCTTGCAAGCAATTTGAACGCAATGTCGGAAGAAAACCAGGTGAACACTTTAGTGTATTGCATGGGTGATGAAGCAGAAGATGTGCTAAAGGGGCTAACACTGACTGCAGAGGCCAGGAAGACTTACAAGGATGTCAAGGAGGGTTTTGATGCATTTTTTGTGCCTAAAAAGAATGTGATATACGAAAGAGCCAAGTTCAATCAGCGTGTGCAACTGCCGGGAGAAACGGTGGAATCCTTTATCACAGCGCTATATGGATTAGCCGAACATTGCACTTATGGACTGTTGCAGAGCGAGCTGATTCAAAAAAGCTGCAGCTAGACAGGGACTTAACTCTTGAAACGGCGATAGCCAAGACAAGGCAAGCTGAGGAAGTTAGACGACAACAGTCTGAATAAACCCCTTAAGACCTGCGGAGACAAAGGTAGTCAACCCTTTGTTCTCAGAGAAAGGGAGATGTGGTATTATGTTATATTAGAAGGGATGCTTTTATTCTGAAGGCAAGGGGGGAAGTGACGTCTATATGTTTAGGGCGGGAGAGTTGAGAAGGGGCTGTTTCCGCACGCTAAAGGACTGCAGAGAGGAAGCCTTGGGAGTGAGCAACCAGTGATAATAAAAAAACAGATTCCGCATACATCGTTGTCCGGACCTTTATTAGACGGACGTGACAGAGACCAGGTAAACATGACCCTGTCCTTCAACAGGTCAGTAAGGGGAGACACAACAGAAGAAAAATTTGAACAAAACCCCCTGTAGTACCCCACCATGCCCAAAAACCGACGCAACTTTGTCTTATTTGTAGGAGGCAAAAAAGCATCAATGGCTAATACTTTCGCCCGCATGGGCCTCACCTGCCCCTGCCCCACAACCTTCCCCAGATAAAAACTGTTGCCTGTGCAAACTCACATTTCGCCAAATTTACTGTTAACTTGGCCTTCACCAACCGGACAAATAGAGCCCGAAGCCTGCGTAAATGTTCCTCCCATGTGTCACCTGTCACTACACAATCATCTAAATAAACAGCACATTCATCAAAACCTGAAATTACCCGATTCATGAGCCTCTGGAAAGTAGATGGTGCATTTCTAAATCCAAAACTAATCGCAGTATATGAAAACAGGCCAGATGGAGTCACGAAGGCTGATAATTCCTGAGCAGCTGGTACCTGATAGTACCCCTTCAGGAGGTCTATTTTGGTGACAAAACGAGCAGAACCAACAAAGTCGATACAGTCATCAATTCTGGGGAGAGGGAAAGAGTCAGGCTTAAAGCGCTTTTCCACCGCAAATGTAGCTCGACTCGACTCAACTCGGTTTGGTAGTAGCACGGGTGGTTTTCCACTGCAAATAGTACCTCCTGGTCGTCAGCGAAGGGGTTGTGACGTATTTTTGTATGCGACGTAAATAACACCAACGCATTAAATGCTAAAAGATTAAAATATTTAAGAATAATTTAGTAGTGTGATAAAAACATTTGAAGGGGAAAATGCACTAAACACCTTTAAATTTTTTTTAACTTGGTGCTGGTTCCTTTCTGAACCGTAATGAATATATTAGAGCCAGTGTAATGGCAGATGAATTACAAAATCATGAAACAATCACATAAGTCACTTATAATTTATTAACAAACAAAAGAGCAAATCAGTGCAGCACAGCAAACTTTCAAACAAAAAGGTGGAATATAAACTATTTACAAAAAGGTGGAAGGCTTTTCACGACACTGTGCGTACGACCTGAAGTAACCATGCTCTTCCATCAACTTGGCGACCACCTTGTACACCTTTTCATAGCGGGTGGCTCCGTCCAGGTCTTTTTGTACTTTATCCTCGGCCACAAGACACAGAAGCATCTGCACCTCAGAAGTGGACCACGGCGAAGACCTATTATTAATTTTAGCTGGCATGTTGATGAACTATGCTTTATGTCGCTTGTCACTTCGTCACACTCTCTGGCCAATCAGTGGCCGGCCATCTGCCGACGTCACCTTTTAGCTCGACTCAGCTCGCTTAGTACCTAGAGCGAGGTGGTACTAAAAAAAAAGTACCCGCTACCAGGTACCATGAAATTGCGGTGGAAACGCCAATAAAACGAGTCGAGTCGAGCTGATACCATGCGGTGGAAAAGCGCCATTAGTTACCATGTTCAATTTACGATAGTCAGTACAAAACCGAGAAGTACCGTCTGGTTTCCCCACCAGCAAACACGGGGACGACCAGCTGGAGTTAGACGGCTTAGCTAACCCATTATCCAGGAGGTACTTAACCTCGCCGTCCATAAACTTCTTTTTTGCAGGTGAGTCACAATAGAAACGCTGTCTAATGGGTTTAATCTCACCAACGAGTTCGATATCATGTTGTATCCAGTCGGTACATGTGGGTGTATCAGAACAGAAAGGGAAAAGACAAAATAACCGACTCTAATTTTTCACGTTGTCCGCACGACATGCGAGTCAACAGAGGACCTAGACTTTCCAACATCTCAGAGTTTCTAAGTCTGGGCATCAACACCGAGTCATCGGGAGCCCCCTCGTCCTCCTCAGCTGCCTCCTGGAATGGAACCGCTCCAACGCCCCTTGACTTTGAGGGTGATACGCACTGCTCAGGCTATGTCGAACATGAAGCTCCTTTAACACTTGCGCAAACATATTATGGCGCTTTTCCACCGCATGAAATCAGCTCGCCTCGCCTCGCCCCTACTCGCATTTTTTGCGTTTCCACCGCAGTTCCATGGTACCTGGTACTTTTTTTACCTGGCTAGCGGGTACTTTTTTGGTACCTTCTTGCTCTAGGTACCAGGCGATCTTAAGTCGAGCTAAAAGGTGACGTCGGCAGACGGCCGGCCATTGATTGGCCCGAAAGTGTGACGAAGTCACGAGAGCGACTTAAAGCAACAGCGCCGCAGCTAATACTTATTACTATCAGATACAGTCCATTACACCAACAGTCTACAAGCTTTTTAAAAGTCAGATAAGTTACAAAAGACTAGTTCGTCAACATGGCTAAAATTATAATGTGGGTTCTGTCCACTTGTGGGTTGCGTTGGTGTTATTTACGT
Organism: Protosalanx chinensis; assembly: GCA_030340685.1. Lineage (NCBI taxonomy): Eukaryota > Metazoa > Chordata > Actinopteri > Osmeriformes > Salangidae > Protosalanx > Protosalanx chinensis. The sequence continues at coordinate 5,446,012 of CM059337.1, forward strand.
CGCGTACAAAAAGACGTCAGGGCCTACGTCACGCCCCTTTCGCCGAGTACTTTTTGAGGTACAATTTGCGGTGGAAAACCACCCCACGGGTTCAGGAGTTTACTACAAACCTAGTATAGTCGGGTAGAGTCGTGCTACATTTGCGGTGGAAAAGCGCCATTAGACGTGAAATTAGTCCCTCTGTCACTCTGAATGACTCTGGGAATACCAAAAATCGAAATAAATTGCGACAATGCTTGGTGGTAATGGATCTCAATGGATAGGCCGCTGGGTATCGCGTACTCTGGCACATAACAGTTAACAGATAAGCTGAACCCTTGCTCGATGGAGGTAATGGGCCAACGCAATCTATTATCAGATGTTCAAAAGGGCGGCCCACGGCAGGAATCGGATGGAGAGGAGCTGGCTTTATGCATTGATTTGGTTTTCCTGCTATCTGACACACGTGGCAGGTCTTAATAAAGGCGGCTACATCTTTCTTCATACGATGCCAGTAAACATATTGCAGTAAGCGCTCGTAAGTCTTTCGAACCCCAAAATGGCCAGCTACATCCCCATGTGCAGTTTTTAACACTACAGCCTTGAGTGTATGAGGTATCACCAACTGCACAATATCCACCCCATCATACCGCGCCCATTTACGCACCAGTATGCCATCTAGCACATAGTACCCCAACTCGGCATTTTCCATCTGATCAACAGGCAAAGCACTCGCAAATAACCCAGACAAATGCTCGTCTTTACTCTGAGCCGCAATTAGTTCACCACGATTTAAACAGTCTGGCAGGGTAGGCAACTTTTTAAACTGTCGTATGAGCAGACGTATCCTCCTGTGCGCGACTTTTCGATCTTGTCACAGTGCAAGCACTGAAAACCTCAGGGAATGTTACAGCACAATCATGGTCGGTTTCCTCTACAGGAACAGGCGTCATCACTGGTGGAGATGTGCCACTAGACCAAACTCGTCCCCCAGCCAAGTTATTTCCCAGAATCACATCCACACCCTCCACCGGTAGCCATGGACGCACGGCCACCACTACATCGCCCTGTACCAGATCCGAATACAACACCAACCTGTGCAAAGTTACCGACAAGGTGGTCATGTCAATCCCCCGAACCAAAACAGATTTACCTGTGCTGGACCCACAAGAAAAAGGCAAAACAGACTGATTAACAAAGGTTTCAGAGGCTCCCGTGTCGCGTAAATTCTCACAGCAACCTTCTCTGATGTATGTGCAAGAGAGACAAACCCATCTGTAATAAACGGACCATAGCGATCCTCTACCTGTTCTACCCAGTTATCCCCAGCAGAAGGCGGCGTATCAGCCATGGCACCCGGTACATCGCACCCAGACACAACCGTGGAGACGCTACTCCTAGACGAAACCAAGTTACTTGTAAGAGATAACGAATGACTAACAGGTGCCGCACACATCACAGTTCTAGGAACTGAAAGCCGATTTCTATCTTTTCTGTTACGCAGCATTTCACATTCATTTTTCCAGTAACCAAATTCCATACAGTAGTTACATCGATCCCGAGGGTCCCTACCACGAGCTGATGGATCATACCTGGGTGCAGGAGGCCCCCCGTGCCACGCTGATAACGAGTTGGTCCATCATCATCATAACGCTGCTGCCCATACTCCTTTTCCTCCCTCCTATGAATCAACACAAATTCATCAGCAAGCACAGCCGCCCCTGCAGCCGTTTTTGCCTTCTGTTCATTTATGTATGTAGCCACGCGTACAGGTACAATGCTCTTAAATTGTTCCAGCACCACAAGTTCACACAACTGCTCAAAGAGTGTAATGTCCTCAGCTGCCAACCATCTGTTAAAGAAGCTGGTAAGTTCCCTCACCATTTCTGTGTGCGTTGGTCCATCACTTTTCCTCCAGCTCCTAAATCTTTGCCTGTAGGCCTCCGGAACCAAAGCGATTGCACGTAACACTGCCCCTTTAACCACAGTATATATCTTCCTATCAGTTGCAGACAGAGCTATAAATGCCTCTTGGGCTTTCCCAGTGAAAATACTTTGTAATAATAGGGTGCACTCTGCATCTGACCAGCCACGCTCAACAGCCACATTCTCAAACAATGAAAAGAAGATGTCTGGGTCCTTTTCGTTAAACTTTGGTAACAACTGGATGCTCCGAGACAAATGCACATCTCCAGCTCTTCCTGCCCCACCGTTTGACCTTTCAGCAACACTCGTCACATGTTCAAGTCTCCGCCATTCTAAATAATTTGTCCTCTCATCAATCAATCAATTCATCATATTCCAGTTGTCTCTCTTTCTCATGTTCCAGTTCTCCGAAGCGCATCTGTTCCATCTGAATCTGCAAAAGCTCTTTCTGCTGTACAAACGTCAGCGTTTCTGTAGTACTACCCTGAGGTAAACCAACCTTTATTGGCGTTGACTGTGCCAAGTTTTCCTCACCTGACTGAATTTCCAACAGAAGGCCCTTCTCTAATAACCGAGTTTTCACCAACTCTTTCAATTCGGCTTTACGCGCTGCTCTAGGCAACTTCTCCAACTCATAGTCCTCGGCGGTGTTACGCAACTCAACCTTCTTCATCCTATCCAAATCAGTAACAGATAACTAATCCATAGTCAGTTCCAAATATGTCCTCTCACTACCCAAAACAAGGAGCAGATGTCCAAACCCACCCCACCAACGAAGCACCGACTAACTACCACGCCATGTCCTCACCAAAATAAAACAAAAAAAAACATTCCAATGCCAAAAGATGTTTTCCGATGCAGGTGATCACGCACGCAACAGGAGGTACAAAGTAACTTTTTTATTTGAGCTGCCCCGCATCTAGATAGAAGAGGCCCTATTTCCAACCTAGTCTTCATGTGCCCACATACGATTGAACTGCAAGCAGCCCCCCCGCGTTCGACACACCAGAAAAACAAAGTTTACAATAAAACAAAGTGTTAGTCACTCTTACCTGTGGCGGGGTTCACACTAACTCTGGCGGATCTAAACCCAGCCAAAATCTCCTGCGCAAGCAAGACACCTGCACCTGCTCTGGTTTACACACCAACCCAAAACATCGGCCCAAACACAAAATAAACGTGGCCTCCCAGCACTTTGTAAACAAAATCCGAAAAAATATTCATTTGTAACTGAACACAAAAATCTGCGCATGGATTCCGAAACTACTGATCAAGGTACTTAACCCGTCGGCCCAAATACTCACTACCAATATTTAAGCACAAGACAAATACCAGCACATACCGTAGGATTTAAGATCCCGGACGAGCCCCCAATTTATGTCACAAACCTTGGCTCAAAGGGCAGACGGGATACGCTTTAAAGGTTTATTAGATCAGAAAATTAACAAACAAAAAAGGGCTAATAAGGGAGGCCCCGCCACACTGGATCGCTGTTCTTTTGTAGCCCATCCCAGTTGGGTACACACCTGCACCAGATCACCCAATTAGGGCAAAAGACAGGCTTAAAGGGATACAGCAACACAACCTAGACCGTCACAAGCATCACATATGATCTGTGGACAGTGCAAAGAATGAGACATGTACAGTATTGTGATGTCTTTGACCATTAGAAACAGTAAACTGTCAGTGTACCTGCACATTAATACTGTGGATGGACCTCCTATTAACATAATCTGCTACATTTTCAGATGGTGCAATGATCGGAATATGTGTGCCATTATTAGGTTACTTCCACGGGTCGCAGCAAGATATTCTAAACTGAATGTTATGCATCAGGTTAGCGTTATTTAAACCCATTTATACACCACTTACCTGCAATCCTGTAGACCTCCTTTGATGACTCACTGGTTTGTGCCCAGGAAACAACACAAAATGGTCAGAAAGTGCTTCAGTGCACACTTTTCTGACCGCTCTGCTAGTATTTTTTAGTAAGAATGGATGAGATTGTGGATGCAGCTTATTGACTCCAAAGAAAAACGGTACCGCTTAGATAAAAATGGAGATGGGAGTGACAAAACATTCACTCTGGGCCTCAAAAATCTCTCCCAATATAAATGTAACTCTCGACGAATTAATACAGCCTCTTCATCTAAATGATTGTCAATAAATAATTGTCATTATTGTCATTATGTATATTACCCTGCAACTCTGTGTGCTGTACTTTACCCTGCTGCTGTTGTGAACTGCAATTTCCACCTCCTGGAGGACAAATAAAGGTTCATCTCTCTCTAAAAAAATATTTAATTCCCTTTGCTGCTCTCTTTGTAACAAACGTGCTCAATGAATGAGGTGTTTAAACGTCGCCTCGTCTTCAAAAAGGGGAGGAGACTGAAATAAACTCTAAGTTTACCGAAGAAAACCTGCTCCTGACCAGGTTCATAGAGTTAGTTACTATGGTAACTGACTCCGAGTATAAATTACCTCTCTTTCAGAAATGGTCTTAAATGTGCAAATTTTTTCGGGTTTAATTTACCCTCCTTTCTGAAATCGAAAACCCAGAGTTTCCCTCATTTCAGATTTAACTTACTCAGAGTTTTCACTTAACCCGCTTTCTGAAACGGGCCCCCGAAGTTGATGGACCTTCCTCCTGCTGTTCTTCCACACTTTGGGGGGGAGATTAGAATGACTATTTATAGATATAAACTTAGATTATATAGGCTACACCACATTAAATGTGAATGTGTACATTGTTTGATGTGTAGACACATAATATTAACATTAACTCAGTAGGCCTCTGTGGCAGCATAAACAGTTTCTTCATTCCAAAAAGTACACTTCATAACACTATTTGTAATAATCTATGGTATATTGAAAGGGTTTACAACTGCCAGGGGTTCTGTTGGGACAGGAGGCTCCAAAAGACAGATATTACCATGTGAATCTGTTGGGATCAACAAAAAACCCAACCCCAAGTAACATAAATATAATTCTATATGGAAACAATTTAAACATACTGTAGTTAGACCTCTTACATTTTATGTAGCCAGTTAAATCTATATATATATATTTAATCTTAATCTGCCGCAACGTTATTTTAATGCCTGCAGGATTGCACCTATACATGAATATTAAATGAATGGGTTTAAAACAATTCTGTTCTTCTAGTTTCACCTCAGATTTTGTAACAGTTGGGAATTTACGGTAAAACAGTTCTTATTTACTAACTACAAATTACATCCTTAACCAGTCTATTCAGGTTAATGTAATAATTATGATCTCTAGAAAGTATTGGTCTACTTTCAAATTTGGTCTACTTACATTTGATGTTACATCCACTCTTGTTTTTTTTAAATATATATGTTTATTGAATGAAGGGTACATTGGGGTTGTACAGAACAAGATTACAAAGGTATCCTTCATATTTTCTGATATTTTACAAGAACATAAACAACAAAAGCCCCACCCCCCACCCTCAAGAAAATAAAAATAGGTAAAAAAAGAAAAAGAAAGTAATACAAAATAAAGAAATAAAGGCCAGCATATGGGGGTAAATTGAATCTTGACAACATTATGCACAAGACTAGTTCAGGAAGAAGAGAAAAGTTGTGGATTCAAGTGCTAGAAGTTGCTCATTGGGCCTGTTTTTTCTCGCTGGCGGCTGCCCATTTGTCTAGCAGAGGTTGCCATGTGTTTCGGAAGTGTCTATCTTTGTTAGTGATCGTATAGCGGAGTCTTTCCATATGCAATATATTGCCCGACTCCCCAAGCCACTGTTGGAATGGGGGGGCCAGCGTCTGACTTCCACTGTTGCAAAATGAGGCGCCTGGCCAACAGAGTACAGAGGGAAATGGCTCGCCCTTCATAGCTTGTAATGTTGGGATCATATACCACTGAACCAAAGATGGCAAGGAGTGGGTCTGGTGTAATATTTTCATGGAAAGCCTTTGAAACGTAGTCAAATACAAGAGACCGGAAGGAAGTTAACTGAGAACAGGACCAAAACTGATGTGCAAGAGTACCGGTTTGTTGTTTACATTTATCACAGAGGAGAAATGTTGGGGTATATGTCATGGAGCCTGGCTTTCGAGTAATGGAGTCTGTGAACTACCTTAAATTGAATTAGAGAATGCCTAGAGTTGATGGAGCTGCTGTGAATTCTATCCATTATTCCCTCCCAAACAGTTATTGAAATGTCCATGTTAAATTCCTGCTCCCAATAGCTTTTCAACTTGTCATTGGGCACCACTTCATGGGTCCTTAGCATATCATATAAAAAGGAAACTGTACCTCTACTACCTGGTGTAAGACGCCGAAGGCTGTCCAGTGTGTTGTGCTTGGGCATGTGCTCATAGTGTGGTATATGAGTCTTGATGTAATCCCTAATCTGGAGGAACCTGAAGAAATGTGCGGACGGTAAATCATATGTCTGTTGTAGGTGTTGAAATGACATTAGGTTACCTTCAAAGTACAGATCCCTTACAAATACAATATTTTTGGCTTCCCCTCTGGAAAAGGCTGGATCCATCCAAGCAGGTGTGAAAGCATGGTTGTGACAAATTGGACTGTCTATGTAGACTTTGGGTAAATCAAGAAAATATTGAATTTGTTTCCAGATTCTTAAGGAGTTAAGGATAACAGGGTTGTTTATATAGGGAGGTGTTTTTGTTTTCGCCGGGTTATTAAGAAGTGCTGGGAGGGAGGTGGCACCACATGCGGATATTTCTATCTGGAGATTACTTAGTAATTAATTACACCCAACACTGTATAATTAATTTTTTCATATTCGCCATAAACTTGGATAAGCACTTACGGTTCTGTTTGGGAGAAATACGCTTCCCTTACGCCGTTTCCATGGTGACGCTACACTCCATTGATAATGGCTTTTTATCGTTGCGGAGCACACGCTTAAGTCAGAGTCAGCCAACTCAGAGTTGATAAAACTAATTCTTTTCAGGTGTTCTGAAACCGAAAACCCAGAGTTTCCCACCTTGGGGTTTGGCAACTCAGACTTCAAGTTTAAACTCAGAGTTGGTTGAACCTCCTTTCTGAAACGGGCCCCAGAAGGATTAAATCTTATTAAACACAGAATACACATTATTATTTGAAATTAAAGAAATAAATGGCAGGAAAACTAAATGCTTTCATAGTGATATAACATATTCAAAAAGATATACAAGTCATACTTCATTATAATAAAACGGGAGCCAATACCAAATTTTTAATTTAATACACTCACGCATTTACTCTGTCCGTTATTTTTTGCCAAGCCAACTCTCTTGCTTTAGCCGATGCAGCTTTATTGCTTCTTTTTAATATTATTGGCTTAAACTCTTCATAAGCGTGCATTAAAACCTCCAACTCCGCCTCTGTAAAATACGCCGTTTTCCGTTTAGAGTTTCCATGTTGACTCGTGAAATCGGCGATCTATTGAAAATGTCTTTATATCTGCACGGTGCACGCGCATAACCTCTGGGTAACCAATTGGAGGTTGATTTAACTAACTCTTATCAGGTGTTTTGGAACCGACATACTCACGGTATGCCTGTTTGGGGTAAAGCAACCCAAAGGTTATGATTTACCAAATGGTAAATTAACCAAGCTTTCTAGAATACTCCCCAGGGGTGGAAATAGCAGTTCACAACAGCAGCAGGGTAAAGTACAGCACACAGAGTTGCAGGGTAATATAACAATAATAACAATTGGGGGCACGATATTTCAGCACACAGAGTTGCAGGGTAATATAACAAATTAACAATAACAACAATAGGGGAGCACGATATTTTCCTTTTACATTGCACTAACCTATACATAATGCCCATTTAACCAATCGGCATTTAACTAATCTGTACATAATTTACTCATCTGTATTGACCCTTTGCACGCTCGTCTTAGGAACGCCCACTCTGCCATGACGGACGGCAATAGTAATACATGTGCGCGGTAAAGGTATATAAAGTCTCCCTTGTTAAGCCAAGTTTCATTGATTTTACCTTTTAAAATGGTGATATCATGTTGTGCGGTTGGCTGCACTCACAGGCAAGGCTGTAAACCTAAATTAGCTTTTTATTATATAGCTTTTTATCATATCTACCTGCTGATGAAGACAGAAGACGGCGAGGGGTAGCAGCAATAAATCGTAAGAATTAGAAACCCTCAAAGTACGCACAGATTTGCAGTGAGCACTTTTTACAAGGTAAGTCAAATGTATGACATTTTACATAACGCAAATTGTTTCGTTGTGTTTTTATGCGTGTCACGTCTTTAGCGATCTATTTACAGGGTGCTAACTCGGGTAGAAAAATAATTTGTGAATAAAATTGTATATTAGTGCAAGTATCCCACACCTGCCTCACAGGTTATATTAATTTAGGAGAGTAGGCCTACTACTAGTATTACTAAGTATCTGATTGTCGGACTGGTTGGTTTGTTTTAAATATAATTTATAAAGGCATTAATAATTTTTTCCAGGAGAGAAGAGTGATGACCCCTTATCAAACGATTATGTGCCTGGTGATTGCGAGAAGGATACCTCCCGTCTGACGGGAGTCACAATTAAAAACTGAGCCCTGAAAAGTTTGCTTGGTTACAACAATACGTTTGCTTTCAAATGTTTTCAGTTTGATTATTTCTGAATGTAATTATATCTTGTATGTTTTATGAAGATAACAAAAAAAATTGATAATGTGATTGATTGAATAAGCACATGAGCAAAAAAGTCGACTTGTATTGTACATCAACAGTTTATTATTAAATAAAATGTTTTATTCATGCCTGGGAGTTAAACTGGGAGTTGGTACATATCGTGGGGGGGGAATTTGGGTAAAGTTGGCGATTTGATTAAATCGGTGAATATGGATGGAGGGAGAAGGTACGGGTCAGTTCCAGTTTCCAGAGTATCGATCTTGACTTTTCCCAAATATCGCGCTTTGTGAACGCCTAAAAGATGATTTACTTCCACTGACAACCGAACTGAACATGCCCTTGAAGAAGTCATGATTGCTGACAAAAATAATTGCGATCGCTGTAAGTTTAGAGAGACTAAACTTGCAGTTTTGTGTGTTTTGCGCTCCCTGCAATGCTTGTTCACTCACTCTTGCCGTCCAGCATGGCACACCCACGTGATCATGTGACGTAGGTGCAAAGGGTCAATATAACTGCTTCGCTTGCACTTCTGATTGGATGGTAAACTGTATTTCGTTTCCTTGCATTTTTACATGCGTAATGACAATAAAATGTAATCTAATATGTCAACAATATCACTAATTATATTGAGCTGCAATTACCTTTTGCTATGAACATAATATTGATTACAAATTATTAAAATAAACTCAATACACAACCATCATGTTGGTCTGCAACCATTTGTAAAACTGGCTACAGCAGGACTGGTAACTATGAATGATCAAGTACTTTCTCTGTGGGCTCACTCTTGGAGATATCAGCGATTTGCTAATGATCACTTTTGTACTCGTTCCCTTGTTCGTACCGACGAGCAAGTTTCTAGGCAACTTTTACTTTGACGTAGGCAAATCAAATGAATTACTGGTCAACCCCTTTCGAATTGGTTTCATATTTAGCAAAAATCGGGAAAAGTTAGTACTATGAGCCAAATTTGGGAATATAATATTTTTTGGGGGGCGGGGATAGTTTTGGAAACGTTGACTGGCGTTATAATAGAATAACGACCGGAAACGCCGACTGCCTAGTTGGAAATGCAATACCGCCTAAATCCACCGGGGCCGTTGCCTCAAGCCTAGGGGCGAGGAGTGGTTGCTTGGATTAAACTCACCTTTACTGACACTTTAAGAAATCACAGATGACACAATGACGTGGCTTTGTCGTAGCATCACATTTAATTTCGATATACAAGTACACGTTTTAGACCCACTGCATCTAGAAATCCCGCCTACTTGTTGGTCTCGTGCGCAAAGAGGACAAGTCGGTTTTAGAGGTGGGGGATGGGCATATATTGTAAAACAGGACAAACGATTGGCTAGCCCAAATATTCGAAGTAACAACAATCCGTCCTATTGGCTGATGTCCACTCGCGAGGGGTCGCAAATAAGCAAAGATTTGCCAAAGGGTTTATTGTTACTCTCCGTTGGGAGCCGAAATTATTTGAGATCTCATCAGTTCCACAGTCGAGTAACAGGACGCTGAAATGGTATGGTAATCTTGTATGTTTTATAATTGCTGTTTCAGTTCAAGTGTTTGTGTTCTATGCGCAAATGTCTAACATTTTCAGCTTGGTATTGGCATATTATTTTTTGGCTAGGTACTACCTAGCTTGCTAAATCGGCTGGCTACCATGAGCTAACTAGCAAGTTTTGCCATAAGGCCTACCAACAATTTAAAATAAATGTTGCTTAACAGTAATTCGCTTCTTTGATAAATGGCTAATAATGTGATGAATATCGTAGTGGGTTTGAAAGGAAATGTCTTCGCCCAGGAAACGCTAGAAATCTAGCTACCTTTACCGTGTCTCAAATTTAGCGGGTAAATGGAATAGCTTGTTTGGTACAGTGCTTTAAAGGCGGGCTAACTAGCGGGTTTTCCTACGGATTTGATTGTAAAACGATGGTAGCCAGTCTAGTAACGAGTTCTGCAGCGACGCTAGAATATCCGACATAACCAACAATGTACGGTACTCTAATTTAAATATAGTGTAGAAAAACGAATTTCAACATGACACTCAAAATGTATGCGCTTCTGCTTCTAACTCGGACTAAAATTAAGATGCAACTGTTTTGCTCAAATATAACTAATTTACATATATTCTCGGCATACCGGGAAGGTTTTCAGAGTTCAACAACGAAAACTAATCTAAAACCCCGAAAAACGTACTTGATTAGCTTCACTAAGCCACGGTGGTCAAATAGTATTGTATTGTCCTTTTGCCAGAACGTTTTGCTTTTGCGTTTCAGTGTATAATACTGGCAAAATGATACTTTGTTATTTGTTTTTCGTCCTTCGCGTGTTAAAATCAGCTGCTGCCGTCATCAGTGACGGCAGATTGGCGGGAAAGGTGAACAGAAACGTTTGAATGTTAATTATTTTTTTGTCAGAAAAGGCATTCGCTTGAAAAATATAGGAAACCAGCGTTTTTTATCATGTGCACGGGTGCATTTTATTATTTTACTCGTTTTTTAAAATGGTAAGTGGGTTCGTCCAATAATAAACTACTTTGTCCAGTCCCTGTTTACTAAATGTACTCATGCTGACCTTTCAGGCTGGAGGTAAAGCAGGTAAAGACAGTGGCAAAGCCAAGGCAAAAGCAGTGTCTCGTTCTCAGAGGGCTGGACTGCAGGTGAGGATGAAATTCAAGGACAGCTAATTTTTCCACTTGAAAACGGCCCACTCCTGGTGACCCTCCCTAACTCAGTCCCGTGTTTCCCCCTTTAGTTCCCAGTGGGCCGTATCCACAGGCACCTAAAGACCCGGACCACCAGCCACGGCCGTGTGGGAGCCACAGCCGCAGTGTACAGCGCTGCCATCCTGGAGTACCTCACTGCTGAGGTGGGCCTGAGCTCCGGCTCTGCTGCAATTCACACGCACCATGGTGGCACCATGCTTCTTAGAATTTTTTTTGCCAGTACATAATCACAATGCATCGTCCTGTGAAGCAAACATTTTGATCCTGTTGCCCTACCAGGTGTTGGAGTTGGCAGGCAATGCCTCAAAAGATCTCAAAGTGAAACGCATCACACCCCGGCACTTGCAACTTGCCATCCGCGGTGACGAGGAGTTGGACTCTCTCATCAAGGCCACCATCGCAGGAGGCGGTGAGTTCAGGCACTATCCCCGACGATGCATGCATGCACTTATCTTTTTTGAAATGTCGCTCTCGTGAACTGTGGCCATGTTGCGTTCTGGTGTGAACTGTTTCCCTGTTGTCTGCAGGTGTAATCCCACACATTCACAAGTCCCTGATCGGGAAGAAGGGGCAGCAGAAGACTGCATAGTTGCCACGTTCAGATGGACCATGAAGGCTTGTTGGACAGACCAGGAGGGTTCCGTTTTTGTTTTTTTAGTTAATTTTATTTTTTATTGTTATTAATATTATAGCTAACAAAAACGAATGTTAGGTTTTGTGTTGTTGTAATATTTCCCGTAACTAGACAAAAAAAAAATCCTAGACAGGGGCACCAAAAACATCTTAAAAGATTTGTGTTATTTTAGATTGTATGTCAGGGAAATCAGAATTTGTCAAATTGTTATGGTGGATTTGTTTGATTGGCTGGGGAATCAGAAATGTTTTATACTGATAAAAATGGAATTGTTAAACCATTTTTTTATACAAATCTTAAGTGTTTGTGGTCTTTCATGCATAATCTCCACTTTCTGGATGATACAATGTGAGTTCCTTTTTCACTTTTCCAGATCTTATGGATACAGAAATATACTGTCTTACACGTCAGTACAACTACTCAGGACAGTCTAATAAACTGCTTTTGTGTGATTAGTTTTTTTGTTGAGTAATTAAATCCTCCACATTAAGCAGAGCAAAGCTGTCAGATGTGACATTCTGATAAAGACCATGTACTGCCCCTCTAGCAACATGGAGGTTTTTGCCAAGAAAAACTCAAGGAGCTTTCAAGCATGTGAAGAGAATGGGGCAGTATGTGCAGTTTTTGTCACAGACAACTATCATTTTTGGCCATATGTGTGAGTAGATACTTAAGATTAGAGTATTTGTGCGACTATCAAGTTTCATGCTTATGACTACGAGATGGTATGTGGGTACATGACCGAAAGTTCACCAGCAGGGGGCACTTGTATTAGGAATTGAACAACTTGTTCTAACAAATAGGTCCTTGGGTGAAAATGTATTTTGCAACTGACATTTCGGTTAACCATGACATACAGCAATTTATTTTTTATTCATCAGATAAGGTAATTTAAGAATACTTTATTGATCCTGGGGGAAACTTCGCAGCAACTGCACACATTCTGCACACAGTCTCACAAAAGCACACATGGGTAATAATAGTTTTTCTTTCAACAGCGTCGTTTCCCCATGGAAGGGACTGCACCGTTCCTGGAGGTACTGTACAGCAATACCAGGTGTGGAGTGGACGGAGCAAACTCCTATTCCATCTCCCTGTTCCAAAAATCTATTTAATATATGGTCCCCGGGTAGGGGGCGTATCAGATATTAAACTGATAACAGTTTTTTATTGAACAATTTCAACCAGACAGCGTTAAAGCGAATTTCAAGTAAAAACCAAGTTTCAATAAACATGTCTTAAAACACTTCATGGCATAAAATCTGGTAAAAACACGTGTTCTTTTCAATCTTTAAATGCATATGCATGTTAAAATAGAAAACGTAAAACAATACAATGTTTTAAAACACATGCGTGATAAAACCCATAAAAGCATTACATAGACACAGTTAAAACATGCTATTAAGGAATGTGCATATAATAATAACTAGAAAAAAATTCCTAAATAAATTTTGAGTGTGCGTGACTCTGGCCTGGAACTCTCCCCCATCACTGACACTGTTGAGTAATTTTCAGAATATGACTTCTACCATTGCTTAGGTATGTGACAGATCAAGCTTTCAACAGGTGTTCATATGCTGATGCAGTGTTAAATGTCAAATCAATCCACATACAATCAAACATGTAACAAATCAGGATTCAGCAATAAGATAGCATCAAAATTCACAAAAATCACTAGGTCACACAGTTCTGATATCACACTAACAAAAACAGTGCTTTTTATCCAACGTTAATTGAGAAAAACACACAAGCACATACACACACACACACACACATATATCTATCTATAGATAGATACATATATGTGCATACACACAGGCAGTCTGTACATTAATGACTTAATGATGAACTGTCAATCAACCCATTCAGTGCAATGAATCACTTAGTAGCAGACACACAGGTTCAATTATCTATAAACTACAGGACTCCCCATACAACACTAGCCAATAGTTTGTAAGGTCAACCAGTATCCAGACGATTATGAATGTTTTACAGCAAGCCCCCCCAACAATTTAAATAGCAATTCCAAAAGGACCTGTATTTAATCCCCAGTGTTTCTCTATGGAGCGGCAACTTCATAACTGCCGATCCCGACCACCCACACACCTCCCCAATACCTGGTTCGATTCGTCTGGACCCCACCACAGTAAGTCTGGCCTCAAACCCCTCCGAAATCTCCCCCCCGAGCCCCCGCAACGTCACAATCTCCGCTTGAAAGTGCAAGTAAATCAATCGCGATTGTCAAACCTCTCCCCCAAATAGGCTCATATCTCATCAACCCGACCTCCCACACACCTCCCCAATATCTTGTTAGATTCCTATGGACCCCACCACATGAACCCTGCCCTCAAACCCCCCCCGCACGAGCCCCCCCGCCCCCCGCGAACGCCGATCGCCCCCCCCCCCCCCCTCCGAAACCCCCCCACTACCCTCCCCACAACCCTCCACCACCGTCCTGACTGATAAGCACATGAATACATATAAGCCCAAATGTTAAAGTCAAAAACCCACATCTTTGATAGCATGCTAGCGAAACATATGTTGATGCACTAGCAAATAGCTTAAGCGCTAATTTCAGCATTGGTCGCTAATGTTAGCAAACAGCATATCTTTACAGCTAGTTGGAATGTCAGTTGTAAATGCTTACTGATAAGCACATGAATACCTATGAGCCTAAATGTTAAAGATGTCAAAAACCTACATTTTTTATAGCATGCTAGCGAAAGAGTTGAAAAAGATGTTTGCTTACCTTAGAGACTTAGAGCCAGAGAGGAAGAGTTGAGTTGGAGTACAGTTTATAAATACACCCGAAACAAAAAGAGCCAATTTGATTCCTCCAGTAAATATCTTCCAATTAAAGTTATTAAATGTGAAATGAATTACTTTTCATAAAATTGCCACCGTCTTCCCCTCTCCTCTTTCAAGCACGTTGCTAAGTAAGGAACTAATAAGTTGCAGCTGGAACTGTCATGGCAGGGGGGGGCGCGAGCGAATTCCCAAAGACGACAGTTTTTTACTCGTTTGCAGACTTAACCGGATTTAACCGAGAGCATCCTGTAATTTTTCGAAATGAAGAAAAGTTATTAATTATCGATTAAGGGTGCAGCGCCCCTGCAGCGCCCCTCCAGCCGATGGCGCTCTAGGCGACCGCCTATGTAGCCTATGCCTAGAGCCAGCCCTGGGTATCAGATGGCTCAATGGTTAAGGCATTGGCCTCATGATCGGAAGGTTGTGAGATCGATCCCCCGCTGTGGCTATATGACGTTGTGTCCTTGGGCAAGACACTTCACCCTACTTGCCTCAGGGAAAATGTCCCTGCACTTACTGTAAGTCGCTTTGGATAAAAGCGTCTGCTAAATGAATAATTTTAAATATAAAACAGTCTTGTAAGTCTTCTGTACACGAAGGCGGGCTTACAGTCAATGTACAGGGTTGATTTCTTCCGCTCCGCAGAACCGGGGTGGCCGAAGAATCGACCACAGCGCCATTCCTAGGGCAGTCAGGCTGGGCCCGCCTGGACCACTTCATGTGGGCGGGAGCCCCTTCCTCGGGCGATGTACAGATACACTTCATCTTAGCCAAAAGGCCGAGAAGCGATACCTTTTCGAAGGAAACTGGACGTGGTCATTCTCGTCCAGGTCAAACCAGCTTACGGTTGGAACACACTTTCTATAAAAACAAATGTCATTTGAAACACCGGTGTCGTTCATAATTATGCACGCAAATGTTTCAAACTAATTAGTCTAATGTAGTTAAGACTTGGTCCCCGTTCAAAGGAAATAAAATAAAGGAAACATTTGTACTTTGTCCTATCAAATATTAGAAAAAAACCTAGACGAATAACAAAAAGGTCAGTGTCAAGTTCGTTCACATTCTTTAAATGGCAATTAGGCAATATTTGGAAAAGGCAACAAAGACCAATCAACCTACAATTAAGTCGCCTAAACAGAACGTGCCTCAATGGCGTAATCAGTGGTAAAACGTTTCTCCGTCTTCATGAAATTGACTTTTGGGATCTTCAACTGCCTGTACAGGCCTGCTCTTGAAACAGTAGCATAGCAACCACACAGCATTGGATGTACTGTGGACTACAGTCAGTCATAAGAACCTGGATTCGTTAAAACTCGTAATTTCTCGCATCTTTCTAGCACACTTTGTTGGGCCTACTGAACATTTAACATGGTACACCTTCGCCCATTGCTTTTCAATACCCCTTGTCCTCATCAATCAATCAATCATTTATTAAAGGCCACACAACAGAGTTGGTGGAATTTGCTTTAGCTACAGCAGTTAAGCTCACATCTCTCATGTGTCAAGTTCCAATAACAGCAACAGAAAAAACAACAACAACAACAGAAGCACACATTTATACAGGTTACATCAAGACAGTGATCGATTTAAAGTCTGTATAGCTGTTGGAAAAAAGCTATTTTTAAATCGGACAGATTTTGTCATTATAGACCTGTAGCGCCTTCCGGCGGGCATAAGTATGAAAATATGGTGGGCAGGATGTGAGATATCTGAGGTGATTCTTGTTGCTCGCTGTGTGATGCGTTTTTATGGCCCACTGTCCTACATGTCCCCAGAGGGGTATTGCACAAAATCAAGATAAGGGATTAAGCCGGGATATGTTTGTTATCCTGGCTGAATTTAGCCTCAGGTCGGTTGCATGAAAGCAGATAAAATTTAGCCTGGTCAAGTTACCATGGTGATTTATTCTCTGCAGCTAGCCTGCTCCGGACCAGGCTAACAGCCAGGCTAAAATTTATCCTTGTGATTCACCTGTATTTCCACCGTCAATCCTGTGAGGAATTCATGTGTTTTACAACATGTCCATGATCTTTTTAAATACGTTGCATTATTTTTATTATACTGCATAAAAAATGTACATATATATAGTCTATTGTCGTTTCTCATTTCATTTAAATCTACAACATACGTTGTTTGTATACGTCTTTTCATATTGATTTAAGTGGTATTATTATTACTCTGGCCAAGTGTTATATTGATATGCTGATGAAGTGCCGTCAGAGGTTTCATAAGTATGTGTTTTATTGCAGTACTGAACCGTTGCGATACCACGGTTCAGTACAGTGAACCCTCGCGATATCACGGTTCACTTTTTTTCTCTACTTCACGGATTTGCCTCGTGCATTGTGTTCTGCATTCTGATTGGCTAACAGTCTCTCCGTGTCTTCTCTACCTGTGCGTCAATAAAGTTGCGGTTTACTGTAATATGTACTGTACACTTACGTAATATTCGCAATATTCAATTTATGGACATGCTTAATTGTAGCCCAATTATGACATCTCCAGAGGATTGTACAATTTTTGAATACTAACGCATTAAGCCGGTCCACTATTGTCTGCCAGGCTTATTCTCTTTCTTTGATTATGGCTTGACTACTGTATTGCCTTTTAAAAATAATATCCTTCTCCTCCTCATAAAACTCCATCAGGAGCTGTTGTTCTGCGGCCGTGAAATATGTTGCGCGACTCTTGTCCATGTTCTGATCCGTGATTCTGTGAGCGATCGCGAAGTCTATTTAAGAATGCCGTGAACACGCATTTATCCTGACTACCTACACCTGGCTTGACATAGCCTCGCCTTTTCATCGTGGCTTGGCAAACATGCAACCAATTAAGCCAGGATACGACGGCCAGACTAGGTCAAGCCGCGTTTGCTCAGTTATCCTGGATTTCTTTATTCTACTTTTGTGCAATACCCCTCCGATCTAACACACCTGATTCAAATGAATACATGTACATGTATTCATTTAGCAGACGCTTTTATCCACAGCGACTTACAAGAGAGAGGTTTACAAAAGAGCATCGGCCACTGAGTATAGCAATGTGATATACCCCAAACATAGCAGGTTTATAGATTACATCGCGAGAACCAATAAGTGCCAAGGGAAGAGCTATAAGAGCATACACCGAATAGTTAACAAATTTAAGGTGAGTCCAAAGGTCTACCTGTAGGAGGCGAACAGTTAAGCAACATAGCAATTAACAGGTTTCCTCTCAGCTAGATAACCACCCATTCATTTGATTAGACCAGGGGCGGGCAAACTTTTGAACTGGGGCCCGTTTCAGAAAGCGGGTTAAGTGAAAAGGGGGGTTAATTAAACCCGAGAAAATAGGCTAAATCAAGCCTGTTTCTGAAAGAGAGGTAATTTATACTCAGAGTCAGTTACCATAGTAACTAACTCAATGAACCTAACCTGGTCGGGAGCAGGGGCCGGTTCTTCGTACGTCGCTTAATACATCCGAGATCAAATGACACATCCAAGATGATTTCATCGTGCGAATCATGATCCGGCTAACTGGGTTCTTCGAACAAACCTGTTGTGTATGATTAGTATCACTGGATACGATCATGTGTTGGCTTAAAAGGGGATATGTATAGATAGTAGAAACATTGATCAGCAACGCTGCTATTGGCTGTTCAGCATGGCCAAAGAACGTGCCCACTTTTTCTCCCAATCAGAACAAGAGCTTTTAATGGAAGGTTATGCCGAATTTGAGTCGTTATTTAAAACGACAGGGAACACCTCAAAGTCTGCAAATGCCAGGAGAGTGGGCTGGCAAAAAGTAGCAGACAAATTAAAGTAAAAGTGAAATACAAGAATATTCTACAAAGTGGTAGCCTTTAATTCATACTGTCTTTATTTTAAAAAGCCACTTTTTTATTTTTTTTTAACCACTGTTAAATGATGTGTTTGTCTATTTATAACAGCCACAAAGAAAAAGGCTGAAAAAAACGGTATCTCTCAACAATTACACTTTATCCCACAATACCCGATTAATTTGAAAAGCTCTGCGAATTTTTCTCCCACCTTCCGCAAGAGGTTGCTCGCTTATCGCTGCGACAGACTTCCCTATCTCCTCCGCTTATAAAGCCTCAATCTAATCTTGTTTACATGAAGTAAACCTGCTCCCGAGCAGGTTTGTTCTTACGGACCTGTTGCTATGACGACAAGTCTAGGATGAGCTTCGAAGAACCAAACGATCCAAGATCATGCCAAATCGTCAACAATCAAATCCAGCTAACTGAGTTAGCGACGTACGAAGAACGGGCCCCAGGTTTTCTTCGGTAAATTTGAGAGGCACCTGCCTGCAGTCCTCTGCTGGGGGGCAGCTCTACGGAGCAGCAGCTCTACACCAGGGCAGGAAGTAAATTCAAAAATAAAAGCGCAAGATTTCAGAATAAAAGCGCAAATGCATATAAAAGCGCATTTTCGGTTTTCCTCCCAAATGCATTAATTAGTAAACACATTAGATTACGTTAAATCTATTAATTCCTTGTCTATAGATTAAATCGTTATATCATATTTATATAGTAAACTTTAGACAAGAAGCCAGACTAATATACACTGCACTGCGTAACTTAGTCATTACGAAAAATAAAGGGTGGGTGATATGACTCGGGGCTCAATAATGTATTTGTAGCCTACTACAAAGCTGAGGATTGTGACAAGATAAGGTCAAAATGTTGATAACTGAAAACAATGAAGGTTAGGAATAACATCGCTCAGTGCAAGTTATGACTCCTATTCATCAGCCTACATTTCGTAAGACGTCATAGGCCTATACATTTTATTGTGTACTTAACAATACTTCACTGCCTTTTCATTAATAATAAATTGTCATTGAACCATATTGCACTGCTGTTTTTCATGTTTGGCTCTATATCTATGCCAATTATGTTATTGTGCTGATATGTACAGTGTAATCCAAGCCAATAATTAAATGATCAGTGATAACATGTAAAACACACCAAGTCACCACATGATTAGACTTTATTCTCACATACAATAAACTCATTCATCTGTTTGACATTCAGAATAGGCCAAATATTTTCTTTGGTTCATTATTTCTGCACAGTATTGCAACATCTTCTGTGTTGTGAAATGTGAACTTGAAGGGCTCCAGGATTGTTTCCTTTTCTAGGTCATTCCACACCCTCCCATACTACCTTAGCCTGGTTCTCTTCCCCCATGCCCAGGATGCCAGGCAGGTCCACTTTGACAGAGAAGTGTTCTTAGAATCAACCCACTCATAATCAGAATTTGTTTTAATGGCTATTTAAGTTATACAAACACAGATTTTACATTTGCAGGGAAGTGCAACATGAGAACATATTTAACAAGAACAGAATATTGTACAATACAAATATGGTGTAAAAATGTCAGGGGGGGGGTATACACAGCATTACAAAACAGTGGTGCAAACACAGCAGTAAGTTATTTTAAGGTGTCAAAAGGGGTTTTGAGGTGTTGTGTGCAAAAGTGGCATGTGCAGTGGCATGCTGGATCGGGGGGGGGTTGGAGTTTGTGGCAAAGTCATTCCGAGTCCTTGGCCCTATTGAAGGGTGCAAAGGCCGAAGGGTAGAAGCTGTTCTTATGGTGAGAGGTTTTAGTCCTGATGGACCTCGGCCTCCTGCCAGACGGGAGCAGCTGAAGCAGAGGGTGTCCTGGGTGGGAGGAGCCGGCCACAATCACCTCAGGTCCACAAAGGATGGTAGGTTGCAGGTCCACTCTGCTGCATGTCTTTAATTGTGAAGAATGCAAACTTCAATTGAGTCCTATGGAAAAGAAAAAAAGATGATACCATAGCTGCTGCACCAACGGTATCTGACCAATAGATACTGTGAAAAAGATTACCCCTTCCACTGATGTGTCCACATTGGCAGGTCCACATTGGCAATGTCCACATTGGCAGCCTGCTTCTCTTCTTCCTGAAAATATATATAGACAAGCAAAATGATCAGTTGTAATATACAAAACACAAGCTCCAAAAAGAAAAGATCCCATCTGTGCCTTCCTCTAATATCACCATCTAGACATTAGGTGGGGGCACATTTAACATAGTCAGGGGTCTCCAATCCTGGTCCTCGAGGGCTGCTGGCTGTCCTGACGGTTTTAGATGTTTCCCTGCTCCAGCACACCTCCACAGAGCTTGATAACAACACTTCATTAGAATCAGGTGTGCTGGAGCAAGGAAACATCTAAAACTGTCAGGACAGCGGCCCTCGAGGACCAGGATTGGAGACCCCTGAACATAGTGATCAAACCACTCTTTGGAAAGTGATCTGCACACCTTTTAACATTCAAACTGGGACTAGACGTCCTTTGATTAACTGGTGTTACGCAAATGTGTATCTACAGGTTTAGGAGACAGACAGGAATCAACATTTACATCTGGAGGTCAGAGGGCCCTTCTAAATGTGAAATTCTACCCTCAGTATCAAAAAATAAAAGTACTGATGGTGCAGAAGCTATTCGTATTCGTTTAGTTTACATACTGTATTATACCACAGAGGTAGAAAATTAAAAAAGTAAAAATGAGCCATGTACTCTTTCACATTTTGTACCCTGTATATTCTGATTATACTGTTCATGCTGTGTATATTCTGAGATTAGATTCAATTTAATGTCATTACACAGGTACAAGTACAGGGTAACGAATTAGAGTTAGCATCCAACCAGAAATGCAAAACAGTTATTAAAACAGAATATAATAAATATAAGTATACTCAGAATATACACAGTATGAACAGTATAATCAGAATATACAGGGTAGGTACAGATTAAAGTAATTTAAGACAAATGCATGATGCTACAGTATTAAACATGAATTACACAGAGTAACATAGTAACAAAGTATACAATTAGATTCTGTTGTAATAACTGCTTTGCACTTCTGGTTGGATGCTAACTGTATTTCGCTACCCTGTACTTGTACCTGTGTAATGACATTAAATTGAATCTAATCTAATTTTGTGACGATACCCAGCTAATGCAAGGAGAGTTTACAAAAATGTATTATAACGTTAAACACAAACAAATCCGAAAAGTTACTTAACGTTATGCTATACATTTAATAAACCATGATAACAGCTAATGCAAGGAGAGTTTACACAAATGTTTTGTAACGTTACATACAAATGCGAACGTTTAATAATAATTTGTTGATGAAAGTAAACTTTGACGTTAAGTAGACTTGTAACATTCGGTAATTATTCAGTAAATCATTAATGACTTCTATAACGTTATTATTTTACGGCACTTTTATTGACAAAAAATCATGCATTTACTTTCGGTGGAAAATCTGCCATTTACCGCAACTAGGAAGAGATGTGGTCTGTGTCGTGAAATCCAGGTTTAAATGTCCTCACTTCCCCCCGCCGCCCTCCGAAAAAAATAAATAAATAAATGCGTCACTTCCTGCCTTGGTGTAGAGCTGCCGCCCCGTAGAGCTGCCCCCAAGCCCCGGGTCTGCCTCTCAGCAGACACGCCGATTTTTCCCGGTGGCCACTCGTGGTATTGCAACATAAAATCCCCATGGGGCCCAGAAAGCATTTTTCCCATAGACCGCAATAGTAAAAGAGAAGCCTGTAAAAAGGTTCTCAGGACACCTTCAGCTGTAACCACTATTAATTGCAAATCTTTTTATTCCATATTTTTAAGTCATGGACTTTTAAACCGTCAAAAATTGTTCTAACGGCCAGAAAAGCCCCCGCAAAATCTTATTCTTATGGTGACGTCACAGCTGTGCGCCTACACTCCCAAGCGCGGTCCCGCTGTGTCTCGGGAACATCACACTGTTCAAGCCACTCTGTCGCAAGTCTGTTGTTTTTGTTATGTTATGTTCGTTATATTGTAAATAGTTAATGTTCAGTAAAATCACATTATTACTTTGAAAAGTTTGAACTTATTTCATTATAAAGCCTTGCATAGGATTTGTATTTATTTATTCAGTAGCATGTGGCTCAGTATAGGTTCTGACATCTCACTACAGGAGAAAACAGTGTTTTAGGGTCGACTATAAAAATATATCAGGCTAGGAATTACACTTAATGTCCAGGAGCTCCTTCCATGACTCAGGTAATATCCAAACTATATCACGTAGCTATAAAAGAAACAGAGAAGCTGCATAACGCTTAATAACTAAAGACTTGCCTGTTTGAATGTGCCGATATAGCCTATAAAACAATAAGAACTTTAAACTTAATATGACAAGAAGTCGTAGGCTATATCACACACGGGATCATTGAATAAAAACAGATTTGACTACCGGCATCTGGTTGATAAATATGACAGCTTGTATTGTGGAGAATCCCTTATTTTTTATTGCAGATTAACTAATAAAAATGACTCGTTTTATCCTTACTTAACAAAAAAATAAACAAACAAGATGAATTAACCTTGTATAGTCTAAAACCATTACTATGAAAACATAATCGGTTGATGTGTCCTATAAATCCATAATTTTATTGTGTAGATTCGTCATTATCGGTCAAACTCTTCCACAAGCACTCATGAGCGCGCAGCGCTCGTCCAGAACGCGACTTGCTCGTTCACATTGCCCCAGAGCGTCATCAGCCTCCCATCATTCCATTCCCCATACCGCGGAAGTAAACCAGGAAGTCAAAAACCTTTTTCCGTGTATGCGCTAGGTGAGCAACTTCATTGAAATCAACGGCCGCCATTTTTCGATACCGTATCCATTCTTTTTACATCCATGGCTGCCCCCCAGCAGAAGACTGCAGGCAGGTACTCTTGGTAAATTTAGAGTTTATTTCAGTCTCCTCCCCTTTTTGAAGACGAGGCGACGTTTAAACACCTCATTCATTGAGCATGTTTGTTACGAAGAGAGCAGCAAAGGGAATTAAATGTTGTTTTATTGACAATCCTATAGATGAAGAGGCTGTATTAATTCGTCGAGAGTTACATTTAAACTGTCAGGACAGCGGCCCTCGAGGACCAGGATTGGAGACCCCTGAACATAGTGATCAAACCACTCTTTGGAAAGTGATCTGCACACCTTTTAACATTCAAACTGCAACTCTTTAATTGGCAACTGAAAATACAGTAGATTTAGGGTTACATAATGTAGTTCTAAAATTCTACAGAATGAAACTGTGGCAACTCAGTAGGCCTCTGTGGCAGCACAAACAGTTTCTTCATCCCCATCATCCTGTAAAGATGAGCATTCCATAAAGTACACTTCATAACACTATTTGTAATAATTCACCATGTGAATCTGTTAGAATCAACAAAAAACCCAACCTGAAGTAATATAAATGGAAATATCATTCTATATGGAAACAATTTAAACATACTGTAGTTAGACCTCTTACATTTTATGTAGGCAGTTAAATCTATATATATACGTATATACAGTATATATATAATATTTCATCTTAATCTGCTGCAACGTTATTTTAATGCCTGCAGGATTGCACCTATACATTAATATTAAATTAATAGGTTTAAAAAAATTATGTTCTTCTAGTTTCACCTCAGATTTTGTAACAGTTGAGAATGTACGGTAAAACAGTTCTTGATTACTAACTACAAATGACATCCTTAACCAGTCTATTCAGGTTAATGTAATAATTAGTTCTTCCCTTGGCACTTATTGGTTCTCATGATGTATGATTCACGATCTAAAAAACCGACTGTGTTCGGGGTCTATCACGTTGCTATGCTCAATGACTGATGCTCTTTGTAAAAGCTCCCTCTTGTAAGTCGCTTTAGATGAAAGCATCTGCTAAATGTATAAATGTAAATGTAATGTAAATTACGATATCTAGAAAGTATTGGTCTACTTTCTAATTTGGTCTACTTACATTTGATGTTACATCAAAACATTTTAAAGGCTTTAAATTACAGTATGTAGATTACTTAGTAATTAATTATACCCAACACTGTATAATTTCTTTTTTCATATTCGCCATAAACTTGGATAAGCACTTCCGGTTCTGTTTGGGAGAAATACGCTTCCCTTACGCCATTTCCATGGTGAATCATTATATCTACGCTCCATTGATAATGGCTTTTTATCGTTGCGGAGCACACGCTTAAGTCAGAGTCAGCCAACTCAGAGTTTATAAAACTAACTATTTTCAGGTGTTCTGAAACCGAAAACCCAGAGTTTCCCACCTTGGGGTTTGGCAACTCAGACTTCAAATTTAAACTCAGAGTTGGTTGAACCTCCTTTCTTAAACGGGCCCCGGGTGGGTTCAGAGTGCTAAAAGACAGGAGGGCCATCTGAGGAACAGATGGCTGGAGTGTGTATTTGTACTCAAGTAAATTACATGTAAAAACCATTATGTATAAAAGATCTTGGCCTTTACAGGCATTATAGCATGGCCTGGGTGATACTCAATTCCTAATTGGCTACAAGGACAAAACTGTTTATTTACTGTCTATTTGTCTGTAATTGTAACTTGTTGAACTGAATGATCTTGTGGTTCTTCCCTTTGGCACTTGTTTGGTTTCACAGAATGTATGTTTCATAATCTGACTACTGCAATGTTTGGGGTCTATCACATTTTTATGATCAGTGACCATTGCTTTCTTCGAAGGCGCTTTGGATAAAAGCGTCTGCTTAATGAATACATGTAAATGTAATACAGACTATGAGCCTGTATAAAGTGTCTGAAGTAAGGAACCAGAACAACAGGACGCCAGTCACAGCCTCTGTTTACAATTCTGAAAGACTTTAACAAGCTAACATGTAAATTACAAGACATGACTTCAGACCTGTTCTTGTCATAATAACCCTCTAACTAACCTGCTGGGTGTTGATTGAGCCAGTTTAAATGTTGACAATTGTATAGGCCTGTGAGTTGAGAAATTCCATTCAGACATTGTTATTATTTTCTTTTCTTTATGATAAATATTCTAAATTCAGTTGGTATTGTTTCTTACGCTAACCTTTTTCCTTTGTAACCTTGCCCATAGTTAGCCTTCAAACCAAATATGGTGATGAGTTCATCTCAGCTACACGTTCATTCAGTCAGTTATTCACAGGGACGGCATGAAATATATTGCTGCCTTGCATCTTCAAAGGTATAGGAATAATTTGTTTTGCTCATGTCTGTCTCTTCCCGTTTTATCTCTCTCTGGCCCTCCTCCTTTCCCTCCTGTCTCTCTATCTCTCCCCTTTCCCCCCCACCTGTCTGTCCTCTCTCCCTGTCTATCCCCCCTCTCCCTGTCTGTCCTCTCTCCCTGTCTATCCCCCCCCCCCCCCGCCTGTCTGTCCTCTTTCCCTGTCTACCCTCCCCTTCTGCCTGTCCTGTCTCCACTTCCTTACTCTCTTGTTCTCTTTGTTATGATATTTCTCTAAGTGAATAACTTAGGCCATTCTAAAAAAAGAATGGCTATCATGGAGAACTAGTAGGTCCCAGTTTTATACAACCAAGTAAAACTGAATATTATACATATATTGTATCATAATCCAAATGTACCCAATCTGTATATAACCCTAGCCCTTTGTATTACTGTTAAGGGAGTCAGGTGGCTCAGCGGGTTAAGGCGTTGCGCTCATGATCGGAAGGTTGTGAGTTCGATTCCTGGCTGTGGCAACATGACGTTGTGTCCTTGGGCAAGGCACTTCACCCTACTTGCTTCAGGGAGACTGTCCCTGTACTTGCTGTAAGTCGCTTTGGTTAAAAGTGTCTATTAAATGTAAGTATAAAATGAATTAGACTTTGAAGTCCACAAACTTTTCGAGAAAGCAGGAGAACATTAAATATTTATATTTTTTATATTTACAGATCAAACGTGATTGTACTCGTCTTTATTGGTTTAAACATGAATAGTGTTTATGAGGGTGTCCAGCAATAAATGAAAAGACACAAATGTGCTGATGGCAACATCATGTGACCTATGTCGCTTCACAGTTTAAATACAACCACATGTGCAACATGGGCACCCAAATCTCACTTGGTAATCCAAGCAAATTTTATTTGGCTTTTGATCCATATTGCGGCAGACAAAGCCCATGGTTGGATTGTAGCTGTGAAAAACAAGTACACGATCAGTACACAGTCATTGACATGACCTCCTCAAACAGCATTTGAGAACGATCATTAGCAAAAACCTTTCATAATTTTGGGGGGTATTCCATTCTTTAACATTACAATTAGGACACTTCTGGCCTGAGCACTTTCATTTTTCTCAAATTAATCAAAATACAGGAAGAAATCACTTAAATGTAGTCTTCCAAACTACACAGCTAAACGTCTCACTTAAAGAATACATTTGACAGGGTCATAAGGAACAGTTCTACATACTAGAGGAAATTCAGTCCCACGGCTGGGGCGTTTGTTCCCACGACGACAGCCTGTATGTAGAGGGGTTGAGTACAGATGACTCCAGGGAACTCCTGTTGGAGGTTACTGAGGGTTTCCCAATCCCCTGTCCCAGATGGGTCGTCACGATCAAACCACCTGGTCCAGCATACTAGTCAAGAACAAGACAGTTGATGAAGACAGTTAGAAAACAACCAAAATAATCGTCTCTTCTGAACAGACCCCCCCAAACCCAAGTGGGATTACACATCATTCATGACCAGATTGGGATTATCAAGAGTTTCTTCTCGTTTCATGCTTTAATGTAACCCAGTTCTGTGTTTATTTATTTTTTTGTAGAATGGCCAAGCGATTACTTCCTGATGATGCACAGAAGGGTGGGTGGCAGCTGAACCGGACACGGTAGTCATAGCAACCTGGTTTCTTCTTCTGGTCTTTATTTTTACAGACAAAGCCTGTGACTGTGTCCATTCTGAAGGAATCAAAATCACAGAAAGCATGCATGAGATGGAATGACTACAATGACATCTGGGCATAATGACCAAAGCAAATCAAAATCCTGGACTCTTAAAACACAATTCGGTGACATTTTTACCTTAAACTATGTTGAGAAAGAAACGATGAAATGTAAACTCTGAATTAATTCATTTTAAACACACATCTCATTTGCTAGGCAAATGAAAACCTGCTAGACTCACACTGAAATAACATTCCCAGTGGGTAGACTCCCTCCACTGGTAGTGGTGACCTCTATCTGCACAGGATTGGGACAAATCTTTCCAGGGTTTTCCAAGCGGAGCTGGGCGAGGGTCTCGTAGTCTCCGGTCCCAGTGGGGTCGTCCCTGTCAAACCACTGCGTCCAGCACTCTACGCTTCCACATAAGAATAACAGGAGGATCAGAGACAGTGAGTTTCCAGGTATGTATCACTGGGGCATTTCTACATCGGTTATGAGATGAAACAAGATGGACTCACTGATGTTTGAGATATCATCATCTGTTGATCAAAAGAAGAACAAATAAAAATTGTCGTACAAGGCACAAGATAACATAATCAGTGTACCATGGAAGTTTGCTTAAGGAAGTGTTACCTGGTTTTGGAGGGATTGGAGGACTGGTGGGATGACCGTGGCGTTTGTTAAGAAAAACACATGTATTCACGGCACCATCACCCACGTTAAAACAAACATATGTTGTATAGAGTAAAATAATAGAAGGATATCTTTTTCTTAAAATCTTCATCTTGGGACACTGATAACAAATGCATAAAAAGCACAACATTTGGGGATTACACATCAATCATGACTATATTGGGATTATTCCGAGTTTCTTCTCGTTATATGCTTTAGTGTAAATCAAACTACTGATAATAATAACATTCAGGATTATTCCTATAAAAAGGCTCACCAGCGCTTGCTAGCAGTCCTATGAACGTGGCAATGCTGAGCTGGTAGAGAAACAAGGAAACCTTTAGCACATGCAAGTCAACTATTTGATCTGGGGTTTATTAACACAGGATTGAAAAACAATGACATCATACTGTACCAAATGGATCATGTTGTCCAGCGGCAATACTTAGTGTGGCTGAAAAACCCCAATCTGAAAGAAAAGCTTTTCCACACATGCCATTAAACAAAATTATTAAGTCTATCAAGATCACTGAAATGATTTCAAAGCATTTTGGACACGTTCAAGCTGTTACCAGTGTAGTCAAAACCTGCTTACCAAATAAGGCGAGGGTGAGCCTGATGTGCTTTCTGGAAGTATCAGTAGATACCCTTTTATATTGCCCCTGTGAATGTCATGGTGTGGAATGGAGAGGGGCAGGTGCTTCTGGTTAATCAAACAAAAGTAGCGCACAGGTTGTTTTTTTATCAGCAGGACCAAGCTGGTGCCAGTTTTACTGTGGGGCCACTTACATTTTTGGTGGAACATAGTTTACCTCACTGCATTGCAGGCATTAACATGGAAAACCAAATTAACCATGATTTAGTATCTACATTCATGGGAAACTCAAGGAGGTCCAAGCTTGTTATGTACCATCTATGTTATGGTAGATGTTATGTATACTATCTCTGGAGGAGAGATCCCTCACTGAAATGCTCCTCCCAAGGTTTCTTAAATTTTCTTCTCTCCTCTAGCGAGTTTTTCTGAGAGTTTTTCCTCCCTTCCTTTTTCCTTGAGGGTTTAGGTTGGTTGAGGGGCAGTTCTATGGGCATATGTGAATGCCTCTGTAACACAGCTTGTAAAAAGGGCTGTACAAATAAATGTTGATTTGATTTTATTGATTTGATACACTATAGATCTACACACTTATGGATTAAAAACTGTTATGCTTTGAATATTAAGTATGCTAGCTTGCTGTTAGTTTTGCTCTAATTACTCTGTAAATATGCAAGGCTCAGGTGTTGAGAGGTAAAATTGTGACATCTGGCATAGTGTTAGTTGTTGTTTGGAAACAGATTGGGAAAAACAATAATTTGCTTAAGAGCAAAGTCAAAGCGAGTAAAGGTTGCCATGACCACCTCAACTTGCACAATGTGTTCCATTGCGTGCACCCTCCAATACTACAGTATCACTGAAGCAAACAACTAGTTTAATCTAACCCAGCAAGATGGGTTGATAATTCAAAACAAATATTGGTTAATGTTGCAATGCTGGGTCATTTGACATCGGCCCAAATGGGTTATTGTTGATGTTTTCTCTAATTATCTAAGTCCGCATGGATGTTATTTAAATAGATACAAAGTCAAATGATTTGGACATGTAAGCCTTATTCAAAATAGTCAAAAGGTCTAACATTTGAGTCGTACAGGTTGTGAAAAATGTCCACCCAAATACGGTGTGATGAGTTCATCCCAGCTCCAAGTCTGTCTGCTCAGCTATCCATAGGGACAATATAGTTGCCTTGTATCTTCAGAGATGAGGGATCTTTTGTTTTTCTTGTGTCAGCCGCTTTTCTGTGCGTCTCTCTCATCTTTCTTTCTCTCTCTCTGTCTTTCTGTCTCTCTCATTTTAGATGAGATTAGATTCAACTTTATTGTCATTACACAGGTACAAGTACAGGGTAACGAAATACAGTTAGCATCCAACCAGAAGTGCAAAACAGTTAATCCAACAGAATATAATAAATATGGGTATACTTAGAATATACATAGTATGAACAGTATAGTCAGAATATACAGTGTGTGTACATAAGCTGTATGGTACAATATACTACAGTGGTAAACAGAAATTAAACAAAAATTACCAGGTTGCATGTATGTATAGTTAGTGCAAATGATGCAATGAGCAGGTGTGCAAAATGAACAAAATGTACAGGTGGTGCAGTAACAGATGTGCAGATGTGCAAAGTGGACGTGCAAAATGGACAGATAGTGCAATACGCAAAATGTACAAACAGAAATGTGCAAATATAGGGTGGCAGGGGTTCTACGGGGGGGTGGGGGTTGTATAGGGGGGCGGGGGTCTAGTGGAGTTCAGGAGTGTCACAGTTCTGGGGAAGAAGCTGTTCCTCAGTCTGCTGGTTCTAGACCGGAGACTCCTGAGGCGCCTGCCGGATGGCAGGAGGGCAAACAGTTTATGGGTGGGGTGTGAGGAATCTCTTCGGATGCTGTGAGCTCTACGTAGACAGCGCTTCCTCTGGATGTCCTCAATGGACGGAAGAATAGTCCCAGTGATGCGTTGGGCGGTTTTCACCACCCGCTGCAGTGCCTTGCGCTCAGCAACGGTGCAGTTCCCGTACCACACTGTAACACAGTTTGTCAGGATGCACTCGATCGCACAGCGGTAGAAGTTCACCATGACAGCTGAGGACAAGTGGTGTTTCCTCAGTGTTCTCAAGAAAAAGAGACGCTGGTGAGCCTTCTTGATCAGGCCGGAGGTGTTTGTAATCCAGGACAGGTCATCCAAGATGTGGATCCCCAGGAACTTGTAGCTGGAGACACGCTCAACAGCAATCCCGTTGATTTGAATGGGGTCGTGCGTGTCTCCCCTCTTCTTCCTGAAGTCCACGATGAGCTCCTTTGTCTTTGTGGCGTTAAGGAGCAGGTTATTGTCGCCACACCACGTGGCCAGGTGTTGCACTTCCTCTCTGTAGGCTGTCTCATCGTTGTTAGTGATGAGGCTGATCACCGTGGTGTCATCAGCAAACTTGATGATGGAGTTGGATCCATGCATTGGCTTGCAGTCATGGGTGAAGAGAGAGTAGAGGAACGGGCTGAGCACACATCCCTGTGGTACACCTGTGTTGAGTGTAATGGTGGAGGAGCGGGAGTGGGCTGACCTAACATGCTGTGGTCGGTTGGTCAGAAAGTCCATAATCCAGTGGCAGAGGGAGGTGTTGACACCTAGCTCTCCAAGTTTGGTGATCAGCTTGGAGGGGATGACAGTGTTGAAAGCAGAGCTGACGTCTACAAACAACATACGGGCATAAGTGTTATTGTTGTCTAGGTGTGTAAGCACAGAGTGCAGCGCTGAGGAAACTGCATCGTCTGTGCTCCTATTGCTGCGGTAGGCAAACTGGTGAGGGTCAAGTGTGGTAGGAAGGTTGTTCTTCAGGTGTGCCAAGACCAGTCGCTCGAAGCACTTCATGACAATGGGTGTCAGTGCTACAGGGCGATAGTCGTTCAGGCACGACGGGCTGGAGTTCTTCGGCACCGGTACGATGGAGGTGGATTTGAAGCATGCCGGCACAGCTGCTTGAGCAAGGGACAGGTTGAAAATGTCAGTGAAAACTCCTGCAAGCTGCTCAGCGCATGCTCTGAGCACGCGGCCAGAAATGCCGTCTGGGCCAGCAGCCTTGCGCGCGTTGATCCGGCTCAGTGCGGTGAGGACGTCAGTTGGGTTGAGTGTTAGGGGTTGGTGGTCTGTAGATGGAGTGATTGGGGTGGCAGTCTCTCTGTTGTTCCTGTCAAACCGAGTTGAGTGTTAGGGGTTGGTGGTCTGTAGATGGAGTGATTGGGGTGGCAGTCTCTCTGTTGTTCCTGTCAAACCGAGTTGAGTGTTAGGGGTTGGTGGTCTGTAGATGGAGTGATTGGGGTGGCAGTCTCTCTGTTGTTCCTGTCAAACCGAGCGTAGAAGTTGTTCAACTCGTTCAGGAAGGAGTCAACTTTGACAACAATGAGCAACTTTTCATGCTGTTGCTGTACCTAGATAACCTTCTGATTGAAGAGTTGCCTATAAGGATGATACACCTTGGAGGAAAGGGAAGGAAGGAGGGACGGGGAGTGAAACAAAGTACTCCCCCACCCTAATCAGTTGAACAGCTGGACCACCACCTATATATGTTTCCACATGTCTCTGAGTCAAGGGGGGGTGGGGCTGCCTAGTGGCAGGCTATGGCTGTGGTTGTGGTTTGTTAAAATGTGTGAACAAGTGTGCTGCTCTCTGTTTTCTGTCTTGCAGCACCTGTAAAGGGTATTGTTCTTACTTACATTTATTGTTTTGTTTGTAGTTAGTCTGTGTGTCAGACACTTAACTTGTATGTTTTCTGTTTCCCAGAGGAAACCTGTAGTTGTGATCTTGTCTACGCACACTAGGTAAGATCTGGGTGGACCACCCCTTGTATTTTGTGGTTAGTGCGCCGTTCGGCGTGTCAGCAGGTAGGGGTGTGATTAACTTTTTCTTTCTTTGCTTTGGTTCCATCCAGACCTTTCCCCATATTACCGTTTGAATCAAATAAACAATGTCCATAAATGGTACAACAGCCTCTGTGTCCCTTCCTAACATCTACAACCCCACACACCTCTCCTCTGACTCCACGGGGGGGCTCACTAGCAACAGGGTGTTGCTTTCCCTCCTCCAAGAGGCGTACGTAACAGTTGTAACACTGCCGGCTCGTGAGCAATGAAACATAGAGGGGAGTCCCACGCAGGTTGCAATTAAATAATATATTTATTAAATAATAATAAACAGCAAGTAAGATAAATTAAGAACTGTCTAGGGAAAAGGAACCAAAACGCAAACAACAACCAAGACCGGGAGGAGGAGAATCGCACTCCATGTTGAGGGAGGCGGGCCTCTTATACCCCTGGCCATTAGGGCACGTGACCTGGGAACATATAGGGAAAACAGCACTGATTATACATGTAGTTACCCAAAAGACCCACCAGGGACGTCACACAGTCCTCATGGCTGCAGGGCGAGGCCTCTAAAACAAAAGCAGAGGTGATATGAATCTAGGGTCTGTAGGTTAGGACACGTGTAGATGTTTATTGAAGAAGAGTTTAGAAAATAAAGCTAACAATACATTGCAAAAAAAACTCCTGGCAGTCGCTAAATTCAAAAGACCAAAAATATAGATTTCTATTAAACCTTATAAGGGGAATTCTTAGTCCAGCATCAAAATCTACGCAGGTTGACATTCAAACATATCTACTTCTTTTCACAATCATTCTTTATACAGTCTGAGCATCTTCATGTTTTAGCTGACTAGCTGGTATAGTGAATCTGCAAATTCATAGTAGTGACCAGTTCATAGTGCAACAATAAGCACCGCTCAGATCTCACATTGAGATGCCTGCTCTTTAAATTACACATTTTGTCAAGTCTGTGTGTCGCCCCTTGTTGTCCAGCTTCACCCTCAATCTTCTCTCATCATCCTGATTGTTCATTTGAGTCATAAGTCACAGAGTTATGGCACTGTTACTATGGCCTTAAAAAGGCCTTAACTGTTACTAGGGCCTTAAAACAATTCCCTGTATGACATAATTCAGTCCATATTGACAGTCCATCATTCAAGTTCAGGCTCAGCCTAACACGAGCCCTGCCAGTAGAGGGTAGTGCAGCACTGGAATGAGATTTGCTGGTCTCTCTCAGCTCTCGATCTGGTTGCTCGAAACAAACACACACCAAGGTTCTCCACCAAGCATCTCAACCAGATCCACCCAGCTGCCGCTCAGAAAATCATCTTCACCAATAGGCTGAAAGTCACATGATCCCTCGGGAGCCCCTCCTACAGTTAGACCTGGTCAGCACCAGGAGAAGGAGCGGCCCACCATGTCGAAGAACATCTTGTTGGCCTCCCTGAAGTAGCGACACAGCTTCCTGAAGGCCTCCGCGCTGAGTGGAGCGTGAGGGCGCCCCTTGGACTCGTCCAGGCACTTGTCGTGGCCACTGGCCGCCACAAGGCAGTAGAAGCCTTTGGTGGTGTTGAAGTAGAAGTTGGAGGGTGAGATGCGCAGTGGGAGTCCCAGGAACCTCTCAGCCCTCTGCAGCTCAGGGTAGGGGTCCTGAACCAAAGCCTCTCCGTCCACCACATGGACTTGCTTTCTAGGGAAGACCTCCAGCCAGCGGGCCAGGTGCTGGTGATAAAGGCTGCGCTGCACGGCCTTGTAAGAGGGGTTGATACGTCCCTCCGGCCCCAGGAGCAGGTCCTCCAAGGTCTGGTAGGGTTTGTGACGGGCCAGGCGGTTGTGGAGGACCTGAGTATAGTCAGAAACCAGGCGCTCAGCCGGGTCTCGAACAATGAGGAGGAGGCGGACTGCCGGGTTCATGTCCCAGACGCGTGCCGGCACCTCCGGGGAGGAGAAGTACCCAGGGGTCTTCTCCACGGTCAGCTGCTTGGGGAGGGTGAAGGGCATCTGGGCACGGTACCAGGCCAGGCCCCGGCGGTAGTGCTCCTCTACGTTGAAGAAGTGGACCTGAGAGAGAGTGGAGATGAGACGAGAGGCGACAAAAGAGAGGAGGGCATCATTTGATCTGCATGTGGTCTCTAAGATACTGTGCAATATAATTTGAGTGCCATAACGTTTTATGGGATTCTCACACAACCACTGAAAATGACTCCTTCATATTTCAAATGTCTGTTTGAAGATTAAGGACTGAAATTCGTCACTAGGTTGTCAACCCCTGCCGAACCATCGCATTGATCACCTCGGCCTTAGCCACTTCCACATCCGGGTGCAGGTTAAGCATCTCCAGAAGAGCCCTGGTACCTCCCTTCCTCACACCGATGATGATGGCACCAGGCAGACGCTGCTGGGGGGCATTCCGGAGGGGGAAGGCGGAGGAGGGGGAGGAGGGGGAGGAGGAGGAAGACGCGCTGGCTGTGCGTAGCTCTCGTAGGCAGATGCACAGCTGGGTTTGCAGAAGGAGCAGAACCAGCACAGCTAGCAACACTGTCCACAGCATGGTGGGGAGAGAGGATATGCACACAAAGTCACACTCTCACACTGATAGGAGGAAGTGAGATCACGTGGACGCCGCTCATGTATCTTCAAGGCATCCGGAGACGAAGTGGTTCACAGCAGGGTTCCTCAGTGTTCCTCCTTTGCACCGGAGAACCTGCAAGAGACACACACACTTCCAATATACAAGAATACAATCTCCACCCAGCCCAGCACCTGCACCCAACCCAGTTTATCATGTCCACATTGCCCTATCTGCCATCTCCACCCAGCCCTGTCTATCATCTCCAAACAACCCTGTCTATCATATCCACCTGGGCCTGTCTATCATCTCCTCTTGACCCTGTCTATCATCTCCAAAGAGCCCTGTATATCATCTCCAAACAGCCCTGTCTATCATCTCCACCCAGCCCTGTCTATCATCTCAGCCCTGTCTATCTTCTCCACCTGGCCCTGTCTCTCATCTCCAAAGAGCCCTGTATATCATCTCCAAACAGCCCTGTCTATCATCTCCACCCAGCCCTGTCTATCATCTCAGCCCTGTCTATCATCTCCACCCAGCCCTGTCTATCATCTCAGCCCTGTCTATCATCTCCACCCAGCCCTGTATATCATCTCCACCCAGCCCTGTCTATCATCTCAGCCCTGTCTATCATCTCCACCCAGCCCTGTCTATCATCTCAGCCCTGTCTATCATCTCCACCCAGCCCTGTCTATCATCTCCACCCAGCCATGTCTATCATCTCAGCCCTGTCTATCATCTCCACCCAGCCCTGTCTATCATCTCCACCCATCCCTGTTTATCATCTCAGCCCTGTCTGTCATCTCCACCCAGCCCTGTCTATCATATCAGCCCTGTCTATCATCTCAGCCCTGTCTGTCATCTTCACCCAGCCCTGTCTATCATATCAGCCCTGTCTATCATCTCCATCCAGCCCTGTCTATCATATCAGCCCTGTCTATCATCTCCACCCAGCCCTGTCTATCATCTCAGCCCTGTCTATCCTCTCCACCCAGCCATGTCTATCATCTCAGCCCTGTCTATCATCTCCACCCAGCCCTGTCTATCATCTCAGCCCTGTCTATCATCTCCACCCAGCCCTGTCTATCATATCAGCCCTGTCTATCATCTCAGCCCTGTCTATCATCTCCACCCAGCCCTGTCTATCATCTCCACCCAGCCATGTCTATCATCTCAGCCCTGTCTATCATCTCCACCCAGCCCTGTCTATCATCTCAGCCCTGTCTATCATCTCCACCCAGCCCTGTCTATCATATCAGCCCTGTCTATCATATCAGCCCTGTCTATCATCTCCACCCAGCCCTGTCTATCATCTCAGCCCTGTCTATCATCTCCACCCAGCCCTGTCACAACACCTCGACCTCAATCTTGCCGTTAACGATCACCACGCTGCTGTTGTTGTTGAAGACGACCAGCCGAGGCTATCTTATTAATTAGCTTGTCTTGTGTTCCTGCCGATCCCAGTTCCTGTGCGAGCGTGCTAATTGCACCCGATGGGAACGTTGTGGCGCCCTCGACCTCTTGCCTGTCCCCCCTGCGGGGGGGGATGTCATCATTTTTCCTGCTCCCTTAATCGTCCTCCGTGCCTGGGTCCTGTGTTTGTGTTCCTCTGCCATGTGGTGTCTTTCTACCTCATTTCTACACACATACTGTGTGTGTGTGTGTGTGTGTATAGCCAGATGCCTCATGTTAAGTGGGTGGATAACCTCCGCTGTGACTGATACACTAGAGTATCTCCCTCCTGTCGCGTTGAGCATTCTGCTTCATATCCCCCCCAACCCCCCGTTCTCCACGCTCCCTCTCTTTGTCTCATGCTTTTCCTACCCTGCTTTCTACCTTCTCTATACATCGCACTTTCTCTGCCTGTCTTTCCATTCCTCTCTTTCTTACACATTTTCTTCTCTTTTCTATCCCTCTTGTTTCCCCACGTTTTTATTTGTTATCATGGGCAAAAACTTGACTGTATGCCAATCATTACTTTCCCCTGGCAGCAGCCATCACACTTGATTCTTACTTTATATAACAAATTTCTTCACCCTTTTTTAGATCCTTACCACAACTCATATTTTATATGCTTCCCTGTACCTTGTATTTTTTATATGTTAATATATTAGCCTTGAGTGCTGTACTGTACTTGCTGTTGCAAACTGCAATTTACCCACTGCGGGACAAATAAAGTATTATTTTATCTTTTCCACCTGTAACAACTATTCATCTCTCAGCTTGACTCAATCATTTTCTCTTTCTCCCACCTCCCCACCCATTTCTTCCAAACCTTCCCTCTTAAGATCTCTTTATTATTTTCAACATGTTTGCAAAAACATTTTAGAGAATCGCTTTACAGTTTCCAGAGCCTTGTTTTCTCCAAAATTTTCTGTGTAGTCAGTCAAACGAAACACCATACACCAACGCTTCAATACAACAAACTGGCCGACTAGATTAGCAGTTTGGGAAGGGTGAGTGGGGAGGATATGTTCCTCATTAATAACATACGAGGATCCAGACGGCCTCTTTAGATTTGCTCAATGAGGCTCACACTGCTGACACTGGGAGTCCCTGACAAACTGGCTCTCGAGACGCACATCAGTGACAAAACAGCAGCCGCTGAGGAGAACAATGCCAGGACTGTCAGCGGTGCATTAGGTTCCCATATTGACGACAGGACCAACAGCATGAAGACGACCTGAAGTCAATTATGTGTGAAAAGCAAATGTATTCATCTGTTCGTTTTCAGGGATTCTCACTCACTCACCCTTTCTCTCTTTCTTGCTCTTCTCTTTCTTTAAGTCTCTCTCTCTCTTTCTCTCTCCTCTCTCTTTCTTTCCTTCCTTCACTCTCACTTTCTTTAATTTCTGCCCACTCAATCTCCCCCTCTCTCCCCTCATTCTCTTTCTCTCATTATTTCCCTCCCTCCCTCTCTCCTAGTTTGCCAGTTGTTTGCAACTGTGCCTAGACTCTATTTAAGGCGGGGGGAGGCAGGATTAGCCTACATTGGGTGGGGGGTGGAGGGGTGGGGAGGGATGTTGGAGATCGGGAAGGAGGTACTGTGTGTGTGTGGGTGCGTGCTCTCAGCAGGAGGGAGCGTGTGTAACTTAGTGAGGGAGATTGGCCCTGTAGGGGGTGGTGTGGTGAAAAGCCTGAGAAGTGCCAGTCTTGCCATATCACCAGGGCTGGTGGACCTAGATAAACTCTCTCTCTCTCTCTCTCTGACCCCCTCTCTGTTCCCCCTCTCTTTCTCTCTCGTTCTCTTTCTTTGTTATTAGCTCGATTTATCTTGTCTTTTGTCTCTGTTTCTCTCTCTCTCTCTTGTTGGTTGCACTTTCCGCTGTTCTCTCCTGTCGTTTTTCTCCTCTCTCCATTCTCTTCATCAGCAGATGAAACAGATGCTTTAAACACCTGCGGTTCCTCTGCTGGTTTAACAGTGGGTGCAGTTTCATCCTAATAACAGGAATATGTATGAATGCCTAGATAGTGAATACCTTTCATGGAAACCCATAATTTTTTTTGTTACCTGTGCACTCGTTCAAATAGGTAAAATCAAGGTATTTTACATATATGCCCATTTACAAGTAAGCAGGCCCAGTTTGTTTAACTCATTGTTGAGGGAGACAGGAAGTGATAGATGGCGCCACGCACGGCCGCCGCAACGGGTTTGAGCGTTCTAGTATGTCTCTTTTTGTTCGTAAATTGTGTGTTCTGCCAAGATCCGCGGATTTCTTTATCAAAAGAAGAACTCCTAAACATCAGAGGAACAACCCCTGATAGTTTGATCCCCACTTTTCTGCTCCCGGAGTCTGAACTTGGTGATATTCTGATCAGCTCAACACTCGGTATTGTCTGTGCTCTGAAAAAGCACTACAATGCTAACAAGGCTAGCACCAGGAAGAGGGGGAGACGAGCCGGCTCTTTAGTCCGACTCAGGAGGCGTGGAAACCGGCCCTGCGCTACAGAGTCTCTTTCTCTCCAATGTGCGCTCACTGCACAATAAAATGGACGAACTCCGGATTACCATGGCGAAAAACAAAGACTTCCTTCTTTCCTCGGCTATGTGCTTCACGGAAACTTGGCTATGTGACAAGGTGGTGGACCTGACCTAGACCTGACTGGATTCCAGCTGCTAAGAGCGGATCGAGACGCAGCCCTGTCTGGGAAGAAGAAATGTGGAGGTATCTGTTTTTATATCAACCGCTGCTGGTGTGTGGATGTATCAGTGATTATGAGACAATGTTCCCCCGACCTGGATTTTTTTTTCATAAACTGTAGACCATTTTATTGCCGCTACAAATGGACTGGATTAGTACACTGAGGCTGTGACATCATACATCAACTTCTGGGAGGATTCCTACATACCAACACGAACCAGGATGAGTTACAACAATGACAAACCCTGGTTTACTGCAAAAGTCTGAGGTCTAAGAAGGAGGAGGCGTTTAAGTCTGGCGACCGCTACAGATTTAAGGAGGCGAAAAAGCTCTCCAGCAGAGGCGTCAGAGACGCGAAACGACTCTACTCAAAGAGACTGCAAGAACAATTCTCCTCAAATGACTCTGCTTCTGTCTGGAGGGGGCTTAGGCAAATTTCCAACTACAAGCCCAGAGCCCCACCCACCACCAACGACTCCCGCCTGGCCGAGGACCTGAACGAATTCTATTGTAGATTTGAAGGACAATCGGACAGCCCCATGCCCCAGCCCCACCCCCCCCCTCCTCCCCAACCATCACCCCACCCATCAACACCAACACAATGTTGACTCTCTCCATCCAAGAGAGGGATGTTAACAAAGTGTTCAAGAGACAGAACCCTCACAAAGCTGCAGGGCCGGATGCTGTCTCCCCTGCCACACTGAAGCACTGCGCTGACTAGCTGTCTCCTGTGTTCACCAACATCTTCAACACCTCCCTGGAGATATGCCACGTGCCAGCCTGCTTCAAATCCTCCACCATCATCCCTGTGCCCAAGAAGCCCAGTCCAACAGGACTGAATGACTACAGACCTGTTGCCCTGACATCTGTGGTAATGAAGTGCTTCGAATGCCTGGTGTTGGCACACCTCAAAAACATCACAGACCCCCTCCTAGACCCCCTGCAGTTCGCCTACAGAGCCAACAGGTCTGTGGACGACGCAGTCAACATGGCCCTCCACTTCACCGCATCTGGACTCTCCAAACAACTACGCCAGGATCCTGTTTGTGGACTTCAGCTCTGCCTTCAATACCATCATCTCGGCTCTGCTTCAGGACAAGCTCTCCCAGCTGAACGTGCCCGACCCCACCTGCAGGTGGATCACAGACTTCCTGTCCGAAAGGAAGCAGTGCGTTAAGATGGGAACGCAAGTCTCTGACTCCCGGTCCATCAGCACCGGATCCCCTCAAGGCTGCGTCCTTTCCCCCCTGCTCTTCTCCCTGTACACAAACAGCTGCATCTCCAGTCATCCATCTGTCAAGCTCCTGAAGTTTGTGGACGATACCACCCTGATCGGGCTCATTTCTGATGGGGACGAGTCTGACTTCAGGTGGGAAGTGGACAACCTGGTGACTTGGTGTAGCCAGAACAACCTGGAGCTCAACGCTCTTAAGACAGTGGAGATGGTTGTGGACTTTAGGAAGAACCCAGCCCTACTCCCCCCCATCACACACATCAAGGACTCAGTTTGAGACATCCACCAACACCCCACACCCCCCCCCCTCCAGAATCCCACTGCACTCTGCCACTTTAGCACACTTTAAACACTTTAAACTTTAAAAACTTACTACTGTGAATTCTGCACCACTGTTTAAACTACTGTGTATATACCCCCCCCTCCCCCCCACGTACTATACAGTATATACCCATTCCACTCTGTACCTATGTTATTTGTACTTCCACGTTACCTGTATCATTTGTACTATTGCATCACTTGTATTATTTGTATCCATATCTGTAGTGTATTTTACATTGTATTCATTTTTATTTTATTAGTATGCCACATAAAGTATATGTTCTATGTTTGCTCATTCCTACCAAAGTTAATTCTATGTTTGTTAATCTTGCATAGCGAATAAACCCCCAATCTGATTCTGATAATAATTCAGAAACTCGTCTGGAAATACTGACTGCCTGTTTATTTGCCTGCTGTCTCTCTGTCTTTTGACCTTCATTTAAATATGACCTTCGTCTGCCCAGCGACCCCCTGCTAGGTTTCAAATTAGACTCTTTAAAACAACTCTCCCCACCCCCTTCTACCCTCTTCCACGCCCGTACCCCTCACACGCACACTGCTGCTGTGGAATACACACCCAACAGACACCCCCCCTCCCCCCAGTTATTTGGGCTTGAATATCTGGGTCAATCGTATCAAACACTGAAAAGAGTCTCCCCCCACCCCCTTCTCCTCCCCTCTCGCTTTTTCTCTTATTTTCTGTAACGTGTGTTTTTTGTGAGCAATAGGGGTGTGTATGGACACAATGGGGATGGGTGTATATATTTGTAAACTTGTTAATCTGAATGCTCTTATGGCTCTTCCCTTGGCACTTATTGGCTTCTCATGATATATGTCTCATAATCTGTGAACCTAACTATGTTTGGGGACTATCATGTTGTGACCAATGCTCTTTTGTAAAGCTCTCTCTTGGAAGTCGCTTTGGATAAAAACGTCTGCTAAATGAATAAATGTAAATATATCAAGAAGAGATAAGTAGGGGTGAGAGGGAAGGGTTACAGATAAGGAGAATGTGCATGTGTGAGAGAGAGAATGAGGGAGAGAGAGAGAGAGAGGGATCAGGAGAGGAGTGGTTTTAATTAAAAGAGCCTTTGTATGAGTGTCTGTAGAAAACGCGTTTGGCATGCTCAAGTCTGTGTGTCTGGGTGTCTTTGAGTTTTGTCTTGCACAGTGCTGTGTTTGACATTTGGACCAAGAGAGACAGAGAAGGAGAGAGACAGAGAGAGAGAGACAGGAATGAGAGACAGATAGAGAGAGCGAGGAAGAGTGAAAGAGAGAGAGACAGAGTGAGAGAGAGAGACAGAAGAGTAAGAGACAGAAGAGTAAGAGATAAGGGAGATGAGAGAAAGGAGAAGTGAGATTGTTTGTGCTCACCAAGGGGACCGATGGGTCAGGTTAAATAAACACACATGCAGAATATACACACACACACACAGACTTACACACCCAGAAACTCTTCAACCAACCTGCATAATTGTTCACGTGCCATCCAGTGGACATATGTATATGTTCCCACAGTAACAGCCTCAAGGCCTTCTCTGATCCATCACCGTGGCTGTAGGGGAGCAGGTGACTGTAGGGGACCAGTCTCTCTCTTTCTCTCTCTCCACCCTTTCTATCTCTTTTTCTCCCTCCCTCCTATTCTCTTCCTGGTCTGCTCAGCACTGCAGGTTGACAGGAGGTTGTCCGGAGGGTTCTGTGTGTGGTGAAGAGGGGCCTGTCAAGAGCCTCAGGGTTGAGGGAAAGGTGGAATCCACAGAGTGTGTGTATTCCCACTTGTGCTTGTTGGTGTTAGGATGGATTTTTGTTCATGTCGAAGGGTAAAAATGTGTACAATATTTCAGTGTGTGTGTGTACATATGGGTGTGCAACGGGGGTTGTTGACAGATGGGGTTTGGTTCATTATGTTTGGTCAATATTGTTATGGACCAGTGAACTTAATATGGTCTGGGCCTTCAGCTGGGTATCTGGGTTAAACACAGTCATGACATAGAGAGACAGGAGAGGAGGGGTGGGGGTGGGGGGGGACGAGGGGGACGAGGGGGAAAACAAGCACTGTTTTTAATTATGAGCGTGGCGGGGCTTTGAATGAAAACA
The DNA here is from genome assembly GCA_030340685.1 of Protosalanx chinensis. Lineage (NCBI taxonomy): Eukaryota > Metazoa > Chordata > Actinopteri > Osmeriformes > Salangidae > Protosalanx > Protosalanx chinensis. Next base: position 5,488,974 of record CM059337.1, read on the forward strand.
GAATGGAAGAGCAAGGGATGGCAACAACAAAAAAGGAACAGAGGTGTGGAAGAGCAGGAGAGGTGGGAGAGAGACCCTCAGGGATGCGCTTGGATAGAGGTTCCACACTAACACCCACACCAGGTGGATTTCAACACCTACCGCCTCGCTATGGCAACGAGTTATTGAGAAACAACCTCTCCTGATGCCTCAGAGATAGAGCGAGAGAGCAAGAGACAGAGGGAGAGAGAGAGGGAGAGGGAGGGAGATTGAGGGAGACAGAAAAGGAGAGAGAGACACAGAAAGGAAGAGAAAGAGGGACACAGAAAGGAAAACAGAGAAAAACTGGAAGATGGAGAGACTGAGCACGATCAAGATGAAGCACAGAGATGAGAGGATGACCGGGGCTGAAGGAGGGGTAGAAAGACGTAAGCGGTCACAGACAATGCCACAGTTGATGCCATATTACAGCCAAATGATACCTGTGGTGACAATAATGAAACAATATCTGGATCCAGTTAGTCTCATCCCAGAATCCTTCCAGAATCATACTAGCCTCATCCCAGTCTCAGTCCAGACTCCCTGACCCCGATAGTCACACTGAAATCATTATGAAGTAGGAGACGGTTCAAGAAACTCCCCTGACCCACCCCCCAACCCCCCACCCCCCAACGCCCCAACACCAAACAACAAACACCCACCCACACACACAAATACCCACGTGAACGCATACATGCGTGCACACCGTTCTCCCGCGACCATTAGGCGAATCGCTTTCGCTAACAGGCAAATGACAGTTTGCAATTCTCTACAGAGTTAACCCTCCATCCATCTCTGTCTCTCGCTCAGTCCCTCTCTCTACTTTACCGTGCTTCTCGGTGACAAGTGGAATAGCCTGTGTGCCTCTGTGTCGAAGGCCTCAGCGGCTCACCCGACACACTCACATGCACACACACAGACACACACACAAACACAGACGTACAGCGAGCGTGTGCTCTTACTGTATGAGATGAAGTGGCAGGCTGGACGACATGAGGCCCTTAGCGGGGAGGGGTTTGATTGACCAAGCACTTTATGACTCTTAAATGGCTTTACCGCCTCCCCCCTTCTTTCTTCTCCTCCTCCCTCTCTCTGTCGCATCTCCCCCACCCCCGGTCTGCCGATTCTCCCTGTGTGTGGAGGTTAACGAGAACAGACAACAAACAGCCGAAACACCCCCAGCACGCGTGCACACACGCGCACACACTCACGCACGCCCACATATCCATTCACTGACACAGATACATACATTAACACACGCGCACCAACGGACGCACACACGCTGCAGCTCCTACTTGTGCTTAAGCCCCCCCAAGGTCACCGCCACGATCCTAGACTGCAGCCCGCAGACAGTCACCCTTGGTCCACACACGGGGGAGAGGGACTTTTGTGTGTGTGTGTGTTGGGAGGTGGGGGGGGGGTCAAATGAGTTTGTTAAAAACAACTCAATAAGGGGAAGATTTGAGTGATTGATTTCAGCTGGCTGAACAGCAGGACGGGCGGGTCATTCCAACGTTAGGCTACTGATGCTGTTTTTGTTTGTGTGCTTCTTATCAGCACAGATATGACATCATCCACTAAGGAAAACCAGTACTACAGCCAGTGAACCAGCACCGTAACCTGAACCAGAACCAACATCTTAATTTGCACCAGAACCACTATGTGAACGACCGGAACTACCACATACATTTTGCACCAGAACACCAAAGCAGCTAAACCACCTTAAGAACACAAGCTGAGAGCCCTGCCTGAAAAAAACAAACAGACCCATCCACGAGCTTCAGCCTGGGAGTGTGTGTGTTCATGGACAAAGATGGGACGTCTCCAGTTCCCTCCATCTGGCTGTCAGCAGGGGGTTCTGTCACCTTCTCTTAGAGCCAATGGAGTGTGATGGCCCTGCCCAGACCACTTCTCTTTCTGGTCTATGTGTGTGTGTCTGTGTGTGTCTTGTGTGAGAGATTTTTAACGCAACCACTCAGCGTTTTCTTTGGGTTTGTGTGTGTATGTGTATCTGTACGTGCTGTGGTCTACCGTGAGGACCTTAACCCTGATGGTGGTGGATGGTTACCAGGTTGATGAACTTTATCCCTCCCAAGGTCCTGTAAACATGGTCTCAGTCAACTCAAAGCCAGCAGAGGTTAACAGGATAGATAGATGGCCTCTCTTTGAAAGTGGATTAAAAGCATGGCACCGCTGATGTGGAACTTTGCGTCTTAGACAGGTGGTCCACACTAAAAGAACAGAAGAGCCTTGACTGAAACATTGTTTACGACAAGGCAACAACATGGCAGAGTTGGCTTTGAGATTCAAAACCATTCTGAGCGATTGAATGTACAAATCAAAAGGGATTTTCTTTTCTGTATTTCAAGCTCCAGATCTGGGTGATGGCCAGAGGTGTGATAAACTGCGGATGTGCTGAGAGGTCACTTAAAAGTTCTAGAACTTCTAGAACTCTTGATGAAGGGGTCTAACGTGCTCATTGGCCAGGCAACAAAGTTAATTGGCCATCTGTAAAGTGGGCAGTTTGTGCCCAACTCACATCTGTCATGTTGTGACAGAAGAGGAACTAAACTGGGCGTTTTCGAATAAAATGGACAGTTCCTGAGCATGTCTGGATTGGTGACTCACACACACACACGCACACACACACACCTACATTCTCCCACAACACTCATCCTTGATGATTTGAAGACTGAATGCGTCTCTGCGTGCTCCAGAGGACTCAGGAGAACTCATAAATAGCGCTCATGTATTATTCAACCTGCTCGTCGAGCTAATGCTGTTTAATGTGCCCAAACATACTGAATACCCACGATGCCTTTCTGTACGAAGGTGACAGAGCAGTTGCTCTCACCCCATGCAAGTACAGACTCCTTAGAGGGAGAGACACGCAGACAGACTACTGGCTGAAAGAGAGAGAGCTGACAGTGAATGACAGCACTGACTGGGAGAGATGAGGAAAGTGACCACTAACAGGGGGAGAGAGAGATACAGGAAAACAAGGAGAGGTACAGGGAGACAGTGAGAGATACGCGAAAAGAGACAGAGAGACAGGGAGAGAGAGAGAGAGGGAGACAGATACAGGGAGAAAGTACAGGGAGAGAGACAGGGAAACATACAGTGCGAGAGACAGGTAGACTCCTCACTTTAAGTGAATCTCACTCTCTGTCTCAATAATTTTTGCTCTGAAACTTTCTTTTGGCCACCCACGTTCATGCTCTCTCTCAATTTCCAGTTCCATTCTCACATTTTCTTTTCTTAATACTGTCTGTCTTCTCTCTTATGTTTTCTAGGTTATTTTCCTCTCTTCCTGCTTCCTCTTCAACCACAAGCTCAGTGGGTGGAGTGCTTACCTCCAGATCAAAAGGCTGTCGGTTCAAAATCCCTTTACAGCATGTCGCCTTGGATTGAAGCGTTAAATGAATGACACATTACGTTATTATCACCTCTCGTTTTTTATATTATATACGTTAACTATGTATAAACTAGAACTAAAGTGACTAGGCTGAGGTGAAAAGGACAGGATTGTCCCACTGGAAAATGGATGCTCTTTGTAAAAGCTCTCTCTTGTAAGTCGCTTTGGATAAAAGCGTCTGCTAAATGAATAAATGTACATTTAAATGTAAATGTAAATGTTTGAATGTATGTGTGGGTAGTAGCTAGCTGCTTCAACTCACATGATACCACAGTTCCACAATGGCTCCATTCACTTTCTCTCAATCTGTCTTTTCTAGCCGTCTATTTCTGTCTTATCTCTCCACAAACTTTCTCCATCTCAATCTCTTGCCCAGCCTGTATCGCGCGTCTCTCTCGCTATCTCTCCCTCTCTGTGTCTCCCTCTCGTTGGGGTATCTCCAGCTCTGTTCGTCTGGCAGAGGGACATACAGACAGACTGTGTCTGGCCCACATGTGTCTTAATCCTGAGCTGTGGCATGTGCCTTGAGAGAACCCCTTCTCTGCCCACACGTTAACAGTTTAGTCACGACAAATACAGAATTACCCACAATATTTCACTTTCTGCATCCAAATGTTTTTTGTAGTAGGTGAAGGTCATGCAACCGTTTGTTGCCTGGAGTGTGTCTGTACACCCTGAATAGCAATAACTAGTTTAGCTTTTCACACACACACACACACACACGTCCAGACCTTGACCCATACCCTGAATTTGATCTCTGACTCCATACCTTGACCCTAACACAGATCTTAGCCATGTTAAGGTGGCCCAAGTCCTGTTTTGGTGCACCTTCCTGCCACAGAAAATTCATTGTTTATGGGTACTAAGATGTTGAATAAAGCTGATCTAATTTTAAGGTCCAGACCCACACCCAGATCCTGACTAGTTCATATGGTATTGAAAAAGACTGACAATTTAACATATTTAACACAATAACAAAATACCTAGAACTCTACAACCTAAGAACCCACAGCAGCCAGGAACAGGGGGAAAGAAAGAGAGGAAGGGAACAAGAAGCCATAATAAGTGAGAGATAATGAGCAAGAGACAAAGAGGCTCTTACCTGAGTGTTGAGTTTTCCTCTGGTCTTCTCTTCTCTTCCCTCTTGTCTTCTTCTCCACTGACAAACTCAGAGTGAATGGCTGAGTCACTTTTCTACCTCCTCTCTTCCTTCAACTTCTTTCTGTTCTTTCACTCTTTCCTCTTTCCTGGTGAGGCTAGTGTGTGTGTGTGTTTGTCTGTGTGTGTGTGGACTGTGCGTCTCTGACACTGCGAAAGAAAGAGTGTTTTTCAAGCGACTTTGCTTTGTGTCGACCCTGTTGAGCGTGTGAGAGCGAGTGAGTGGCTGAGAGTGAGTGAGAGAGAGAGAGGGAGAGCTTAGCTAGCACAAACACATCGCCCCCTGAGGGAACCCCCCCCCCCCATCTCTCCCACACAGACCCACCCCCTCCCCATAACTCCCTTTCATTTTTCTTGTACTAAATCCATCTATTCTTTCAACGGAACACCTTGACTTGACGGAGCAGAGAATTTCACTCTTACACTATAAATTGTATATACTGTATATATTCAAGGTTTCTGTATATATATTCAAAGGTTTAATTTCCTGAACGGCATGCCATACATGTATATATGTATATAATACGTATAGCTTCTTGTTCCTCTCCTCCATTTCTTTCCCCTTGTTCCTGGCTCCTTTGGGTTTCAACATTGTAGATCCTAGGTTATTGTGTCAAATTTGTCTTTTTCAATACCATATGGACGGGTCTGGGTCTGGGTGTGGTTCTGGACCTCAAATGAGATCAGATGGGCTTTATTCAACATGTAAAATCCAATAAACAAGGATGTTTTTGTGGCAGGAAGGTGCACACAATAAACATTTGGGTCTATTGTACACATACTGTATATAACATGTATATATACATAGACGTTTTCAGTCGTTCCTCTAACTTTTTCTCTCCTTAGGTTTAACTTTTTGGTTGAGGTATTTCTCTTTCCCTGTCTGTTTGAGAGCCTCTTAATCATGAATAAGTTACAACAAGACAGCTGGAGACGCTTATAAAGCAAAACAACGTAAATATTTATCTGTGTTCTGACAGTCTCTGTTAAACACCTGATCAAAAATACTTCATTTTGCTCTCTGTCTCCCATTCCATTCAAGGAATTTGTTTAATATTTAGCAAAGAAATCTCAGAGGAGGTCTGTCGCTGGAAACATTGAATATTTCATGAGAATTTGGAAGTAATAGCATAAAGTATTCTTCACAGAGCAACAATTTTTTAAACGATTCCATATATGATAGTTTACAAGGCTATAGCTGTAAATGGTTGTTCTATCGAGACTTTCCCATGGTAAAAGTATATGCAACACAACAACAAAAAATCATGTCATTTAAAGAATTGACATTGATGTATGTGTTTTCTATCTTGAGAGCAAATGCACTCACACACACCAGACTCCAAAGGAGTGTGAATGACCGGTCAACTGTAAAAATCAGGCGTTAATAATTCAGGGTAGTAAGTAGGTGTGTCTTTATCCTTTGTTTCACATTACATATCTTGTCTTAATTATTTTATATAGTGTATTCTATTGTATCTCTTATTGTATATTTTACCCTGCCACTCTGCCACTGTTACTGTACCCTGCTGCTGTTGTGGACAGCCATTTCCCGCCTGGTGGACTAAAAATTTAATTTCTTATCTAATTTCTTATCTTATTTCTTATCCTATTTCTTTCTTATCTTATATAATCCTCCAGAAACATCCAGAATGACATCCTGCATCCTATAATTTTGAGAAGCCAGCATGGCGGTACTTCTGAGCCCCTCAACCCCAGAAGGATGTGTGTGAACAACGAGGAAGACGAGGGGGGTTGACAGGAAGCTGCAAAGTTGTAAAGATGTGCAGTCAGAGTGAAGAGTCGAGAAGAAAATATCTCGATCGACCTCTGACCTTGAAACGACCTCTGGTTGGGTTCAGTTGGAGCCTGATGGTGAGGAGCCAAACAAGACGCCACATAGAGGAGCGGCTCTGGGGCTCGCGTAGGAGGTGTGTGTGTGAGTGTGCGAGGAGTATGGGGATTGGAGAGACCCCCTGCTATCTTCACATCTCCGGAAACCCCACCTTCAATCTTCCCTCCTCTGCAGTCGGGAATTCTCTGTGCATGTTTTGTGGTATGAAGGTGGGGGAATATTTCGTTTGCGAGACCAAAAAGCGGTCCCCCCCTGTTGGGTGTTCTCTGTGGGGGGTACGCTTGGCAAGCCACCCCCTCTCCCTGCTGGCCCAGAGACACGCTCAGGCCCTCCCCTCCCTCGTTAGAACTTCCCCCAACTCCCTCTTTCTCTCTCTCTCATTCCCATCTATTGTCCCTGTCTCATCCCCCTCTTACTTGCTGTCTTCCATCATCCCCCTTTCTGTCTTTCTCTTACCACTGTCTCTCATCCTCTCTTCCTCTCATCGTTCTCTTCCTCACCTCTCCCCCACCATCACCCCCACTCCCATCCCCTTCTCTCCCGTGCTCAGTCAACTACATTCTCATCTCAGCAGTAAACCAGGAAAACCCAACTTTCCTTCCCCTCTTTGTGCAGAAAGATTGGGTGTCTGGGCACCTTGGTTTAATGCTCAGTCTCTGAACATCTCCCCCACCCCCACCCCCTTCTCTCTCCCCCTCTATCATTCTTGAGCTCCTCCGGGAGCTTACAGTTTATCTCGCCTCGCTCACTCTCCTGCCGCCGTTCCATATTCTTCCCATTCACACGCGGTTCTTTATTTCTGTCTTTCAAGCTCCGTCTGTGATTTGGCGCGCTATCGGTTGGTCCGTGAGAAGCGCCTGGAGGGTGGCCGCGCGATGGGGCCGCGACATCTCTGAATAAATAAGCATGGGTAATTTGCTCCGTGTCTACCCTTCGTGCTTTTTTCCGTGGTTGAGGCGGAGGGAGATTAAAAAAAAGCCACAATAAAATGGTGGGCGATCCTCACAGAGACTCATTATATGGTTGTCAGCGAAGTTTTCTCTCAGCTCTTTGTGTCAGCTGGCTGAGCCTCTCTCAGTTAGACTTCGCTCTTCTGGCAAAATAATCTCTGAATTGGCTCAGTAATGATAGAGGATTGGAAGTAGAAGCTGGATTCAACAAAGCAAGCCACTCAAGTGGCTAGATTTATCCACTCAAGTCATTAACTTGAAGCATTTGTAGCCAACAGTGCTAAATCTATGCTGTTCAAGATGTTAGGTAAATCATCTGACTGATATATATAACATGCTGATTCTGATTCTGATGCAGAGTATATAGTATATAGTATATAAGATATATTCTATATATCTTAAGTATAAGATATATAGAATATCTGGCTAAATGAGGTTTTCATATTTTATTTTGACAATGCAACACACGACGATGGCCCAGACTATACTGGAGTGTGTACGAAAGGTCAACCGTAAAATCTGTATTTAGTCTCCTAATGCTGGAATGCGTGCGTTTGTTGACTATCCTCCCTCTAGCGAAATTAATGGACATGAAATTGGCCCATAACCCGTTCTGAGAAACATCCCCGGAACAACAATGAAGACCTGGCAAGCCTGATAGAGACAAATTATGAGACTTCCATTCAGCAACTAACAGAATAGTCTGGAACATTTGGTCATAGCTGGCATCTCCTCATGTCTCCTTGCTCCTCCTCTGATTCGCTGAAGAATATACAGCAGATGACATATAGGGGTTAACTGGTCATTGAAGCGTTGCATAACTGCGCCAGACATCCTTTGATCTGAGGCTAATTAGCAAAATACCACCGGCTGGAATGGCTCGACCCTTCCTGGTGCATCAATGAGCGTTGTTAACTTACGGTGTTTTATTCATTTATTGAATCGAGTCGCATGCTTTGCTGTTCGTGGAAGCGCTCGAGTTAGAGAAGGAAGGGGACGGTCTTTATGGTGATGGACTCCCTGTCTGAGGTTAAGGTCATACACCCTTTTGACGCTTGTTTAGACGACCGACTGGAGTTCTGGCGAGTCTAATGAGCTAGATGGGAGTGCCCGCTAGTTTAGGACAAGTTTGTGTTCTTCAGGGGCTTATAGGTTTGTTTTCAAATGAAGGAGGAACAACAGTTTTGTAACCGAAAAGGCAGCTGTGCAATGGTTTTGCCTAACTGATTTAGACAGTAATGCCATGTTCTGCATTTCACTCGTGTCTAGTGAAACCCCTGGCCCTGTCCTTCCTTCGGTGAGGATGTCAAGGGCTATTTGATCGGTGCAAAGACACATGCATAGTTGCATGTGCGTGAGTCTGCCTCAGAGAGGCAGAGGTAGTCTCATGTTTGGGTCTTGTGCGATCTCTGCGCTTCTGGAAAAGGATATCATCTGCATGGGGTGGTTTCACGCCAGCAGACTCCCTCTCCACTTAGAGGAAACGCGAGACAGTTCCCGAAACCCTAGCCCCGCCCCCTGTACCTGATACTAGACTTGGGAGTCAGGTGGCTCAACGGGTTAAGGCATGGGTCTTATAATCGGAAGGGTGTGAGTTCAATTCCCGGTTGTGACTATGTGACCCTACTTCAGCCTACTTGCTTCAAGGGGAATGTCCCTGTACTTACTGTATGTCGCTTTGGATAAAAGCGTCTGCTAAAAGAATAAATGTAATGTAAATGTACTAGAGGTCTACATGGATCTCAAAAAAATCGTACCCGAACCCGAAGACACCTGTAATGTGCTAAACTGAACTGAACCGACCCGGACCCATCTATTATTTTGAAAGTTGGACGCGGGCTCATACAGAACCGGAACATGTCAAAAATGTACTACTCGATACTGACGCGGACCCAATTTATGATTTATTATGATATTATATTATATATATCAAATATATACTAAATTATTCTTTATTAATAGTTGACTGACCGATACAGATACTGTACTGTACAGATACCGATACTGTAGCCGGTTAAGGCATTGGGCTCATGATCAGAAGGTTGTGAGATCGATTCCCGGCTGTGGCTACATGACGTTGTGTCCTTGGGCAAAAGCACTTCACCCTACTTGCCTCAGGGAGAATGTCCCTGCACTTGCTGTAAGTCGCTTTGGATAAAAGCGTCTGCTAAATGAAAAAATGTAAACGCAAACATCTGGTGCAATAGTGTTAGTAAGTGACTGAGTGAGTGACCTAACGTTAGAGAGCATGCATGCTAAGGCCATGAAACACTAAAGGTCCAGATCCTACATTAATAAATCAAATAAACGTATAGATTGAATCCTTTCTCCTTCTTGGTTGGCACAGTTGTTATTATTCGAATCACTTCGTTGACCGTAGATTTAGGTAGGCTACATCTTGAAGCGTCCAAGTGAAAAACAGTTGCTATGTTGCTATGACGTAACGTGGGCTGGGTGTAACGCTAAAACATGTTATACTTTTCAAAACAACACCGCTGCTGACTGATCGGGTGTTCTCCAAGTTCGAGTGACTCGTGTATTACACAGAATGTTAAACAGACCCGGAACCCGAAGTAATTGAGACCCGACCCTGACCCGGCTGACAATTTAAAATATAGCCCCGAACCCGTACAGATCCAGGGTCGTGTCCCGGGGCCCTCGGGCCTCGATGTAGACCTCTACTTGGTACTTCAACAGAGACACAAGAGGAGGAGCGAAACAACAGAGTTGGGAGAGTCAGCTGATGTTCTGTGTTAAATTTGTTTGGAATTTTGGAAGTTTGTTTCTTGTTTTTGTAAGGGCAAGATTAGATTAGATTAGATCCAACTTTAATGTCATTACATACATACAAGTAAAGGGTTTCCAACCAGAAGTGCAAAACAAGTAGCATAAGCGTATGTACAGAGCAGAGTATGTACAAGGTATTAAAGTGATTTGTAAGTATACAGACTTCAGTATTTTTACAGTAAGATCTTCAGGTTAATGAAGCCCGAATTTCCTCATGAAGGAAATGCATTTCACATTTCTGAGGCACAAAAGGGTTTTGCAGAACAAGCTCATTGATGGAAATAAAAACCCATGGCCATTATATGTCCCATTCACACTCTCTCACTATTTCTGTTGAGTGGCTTTTTTCCTTTCTCTGTATTCTTTATCCATTTAGAATGCACCACAGCGGACCTGACAAAGTATGTACCGTCGCTCCATCATGCACCCTGGCATAGCATTGCACCTTGAACTTTGACCCCCCCCCGCTCAAACATCCGTCACAGTTCGATTATTTTTCTCTTTCTTCTCGCCCTCTCGTTCTGCAGCTTCTCCCTCCTCTTTCTCTCCTGCCCCCCTTCTCCCCTACCCGACTTTCCGCCCACCTGCCCACTTCCCCTCCCCCCAAACACCCAAAGCAGCCGTGGTGTGTATTGGGTGTGTTGTGGCTGGATCCTTGCTCCTGTGGGTGCGCCGCTGTGACGCTCGTAAGAGACCTGGAGACCCAGAGAAGGGAGGAGAGGGACGACAAAGGCAGGAGGAAAGCAGTAAGGGATAGGGGGGTGGGTGGGTGTGTGGGGGGCAGAGGAAAGGTAAAGAGTAAGGTGGAGGAGAGAACAGGCTTTTTCCGCTGCAGTGTTTTGACCCTTGACCCCGCTGGGGTCAGTAGGTCAGCAGGGGGTCAGCAGATCAGCCGGTCACTCACCAGGTCCATCAAAAGGCTACACTCACACAGCATGTCCCATCGTCGATTAAATGGTGCGTGTGTGTATGAGGAGTCTCTCAGTTCATGGCAGGGTGATGATGATGATTATGTTGATGATGAAGAAGCTTGTTCGTCTGGGCTTTGAGAGGATTTGGTAAACCACCGATGCAGGGACGTTTCTAGGTTTGAAAGAGAAGGGGGGCGTAGCCCCTGGCATTTTCGAGTGAGCTAGCCAGCGATTCCCAAAGACGTCCTTTTTTTACTTGTTTTTCGAGCTTGTGGGTTACATGTTTGACGCTTCAGCCCCCCTAAAACAGGGCTAACGACGCCCATGCACCGATGCAGTGCAGGCTGTCTACCTAACATGCTGACGGCAGCAAGCTTCCTTTAATCCTACTCTTCCTCCTACCTTCTCCTCCTCTCTCTTCCTTCCTCCTCTGCTCCACCCATCCAGCCATTTCTATGTGGAGGTTCAACAAGAAGGAAGAATATTTAAGGTTGCTGAGTGTTGGTATGCATGTTTGTACTGTACTATGCTGTTTTGTAACTATCTGTGTGTGTATGTGTGTGTGAGGGAGGGAGGTAAATCATCTCGTTCAGTACACACATGGCCTCAAAGGGCCAAATGTCCTTTTCCACTTCCTTTGTCTCCATGGTGAAACAAACACATGTTTTTGTTGTGGGAATGCCATGAATGGCTGAGTGTGTGTGTGTATTCCAGGTGTCTCTTCCGGATCACGGCGTTGTCATGTAGGTCTCCTACTCCCAGTTTACCCTAGAGTGTGTTTGTTTGAGCTGTTCTCTGACAGACACGTCCTGCTTATGAGTCCTCATGCAACCCTCAAACGCCACTTACAAACGCCACCCTCTCCTTTCTGACAGACCAGCATAATCCTCCATGTTCCTCGCTGCTCTCCCAAGAATCTCCTTTTAAGTTTGGCCCAAACCTGCAGTTCCTCTGATCCTGGATGATGTATTCACTGATGTACAGCACTCAATTCATTGTAGGATCGTCCACTGTTGCGTAAGCGTGTGTGTTTGTGTGTTTCTTTGCAGGTTTACCTCCCCTGAACCTCGCTGCCCTGACAGCCCCTGGCCTCGGCGTACACCTCCCAGTGCTCCTGAAAATGCCTCTCCAGCGAGAGGCCCTGAATAATTCAACAGGGTTGTAAAAGAATGAGCTATGATCCTCCGTGAACACGACCTGACTCTCTGCTGCCAGCCAACCACGAATCTCCACCTTCCTCCCTCTCTCTGTTCCCTCTGAAAGAGGGAGAAAAAAGGGGGATCTAGGGAGAAAGGGAAATAGAGAGAAAGAGGGAGGAGGAGGAAAATAGATTAGACTGATGGTGAAATCAGTTTATCATTTTTCATTAGACATTCCCCCCCAGAGCCAAACCGTTGTATCACTTGGTTCAGGCTAGTTGTTGCTGGTTGGCTGGTTGCATGATTTGCGTGGCTGTGGGGATGTTGATGAATGTAACACATCACCCAGTTATCCATCTGATTTATCTATCCAATATACTGGAGCACAACTGGGTCTCTAAATGACACAAAGTAAAGAAAAGATGTCTTGGAAAGTAAGTAATAACCCGACAAGCAAAACAGGGGAACGGAAGGAGAAGAGAAGATTGTTCAGAAACAACGTGTGTTTGTGATGGAGAGAGAGCGAGAAAGAGATATTTTGTTTTTCCTTGAGTGCATTTATCCCCACTCCTCTCATTTTAAGGCCCACTCTGAAGTGCTAGACAGTTTAGACACAAGACAACGCCTCTCCTCTTTCCCTCTCTTTCCTTCTATGTTGCTCCCTCTCTCTCCTGCTGTCTCCCTATGTCTCTCCTGCTCTTCTTCCCTGTCTATCTCTCCCTCTCCTCTCGATCTCTCTCCCTCCGTCTCTTCCGCTTTCTTCCCAGTCCATCTCTTTTGCCTCCATCTCCAGCCCTCGCCCCCTCTCCTGCTCTCTCTCCATCTCTCCCACTCTCCCTTTTCCCTCCCCTTCTCCTGCAGACCTGCGTGTCTGAAGGTGTTCTGCATCAGGATACGTCCAAAAGCTAAAGTGCTTCCAGGTCGTGTAAGTGTCACGGACAGCGTTGCAACACCATTCGTCTCTGCACCAATCGCTTCCTATCATGGAGCCACACACACCAGAGCTCAAGGTTGTTCCCCCTCTCAACCCGGACCCAGTGTTTGGGAGAGACGCACCATATCACCCAGGGTCTCCATAACAACTTGATGAGGTCACAAGCGAGGTCCTTTAGTTCAGCCAGGGGTTAAGTGATTTAGGAAACTAGTGTAGGGGCTTCAAAACTTAATCTGGGTTGAGAGACAGGTGTGTGTGTGTATGCCTGTTACCTTGGCGCTATTGAGGAGTAGTGGTGTTAGGGCTCGTGTGTTAAGTGCTAGTGTGGTGGTGCTTTTTTTGTTGTTGCACGTATGTGTGTCTGAAAAAAGGTACCTGTGTAAATGCACCATTAATATTAAAATGTTGCGAGCTGGGAGCAGAAAGGAGAACAGATCAAATATTTATCTCTAGCCTCTCCTCCGCTGGTTCACCTGCTCCCTCCTCCTACCTCTGTGATTTCTGTCAAATAGTTCCTCAAGTTTGGTCTTCTCCTTTCCTCAGTTCCTGGAGGGTCTGTTTAGAACCTCCCCTGGCGTTGGTGTAGGAACCAGGGGGGATGGGGGGTGTCCCCCATTATTAGAAAAGGATGCATGTCCCCCCCGCTAAAATTAGCCTATACCACAGGGTAAATGTTTTTAACATTTGGAACTTTTATTTTGAAAGTGTGAAAGAGAGCAAGTCTGTCCCCTCTAATGTCAAAGTCAACTCTACGCCCATGTCCCCTGGAATGAGAATCGTCAGTCTTCAGGTATTCTGTGCTCTAGAGTTGAACAACACAAGTTCACTCACCGTCATTTCCCGAACTGCGGACTGGATTACCACGACGTAACACCTTTGGTTGTGCGTCCATTTAACAGGGCCACTGACTAAGTGGACCAGATCAAATGATATAGGAATGCCTGTAACAAGTGTTTTTTGCATTGTGATCATGTAGCCTATTCTACTACAGACCCGTCGCCCTGACATCTGTGGTTATGAAGTCCTTCGAGCGCCTGGTGCTGTCACACCTCAAAGACATCACAGACCCCCTCCTGGAATCCCTGCAGTTCCCCTAGAGAGCCAACAGGTATGTGGATGATGCAATAAATATGGTCCTCCTCTTCACCCTCCAGCATTTGGACTCCCCAAACTCGTACACCAGGATCCTGTTTGTGGACTTCAGCTCTGCCTTCGACAAAATCACTCCAGCTCTGCTTCAGGACAAGCTCTCCCAGCTGAAAGTCTCTGACCCCACCTGCAGGTTGATCACAGACTTCCTGTCTGACAGGAAGTAGTGCGTTTAGATAAGAACGCAAGTCTCTGACTCCCGGTCCATCAGCACCAGATCTCCTCAAGGCTGCGTCCTGTCCCTTCTGCTCTTCTCAATGTACACAAACAGCTGCACCTCCAGTCACCCATCTGTCAAGCTCCTGAAGTTGGCGGACGACACCACTCTGATCGGGCTCATCTCTGGTGGGGATGAGTCTGACTTCAGGTGGGAAGTGGACAACCTGGTGACGTGGTGCAGCCAGAACAACCTGGAGCTCAATGCTCTTAAGACAGTGGAGATGGGTGTGGACTTCAGAAAGGACCCAGCCCCACTCCCCCCCATCACTCTGTGCGACTACGATGATCAACACTGCGGAGTCCTTCCGCTTCCTGGGCACCACCCTCTCCCAGGACCTCAAGTGGGAGCTGAACTGCTCACTCATCAAGAAAGCACAGCAGAGGATGTACTTCCTGCGGCAGCTGAAACAATTCAACCTGCCAAAAACAATGATAATGCAATTCTACACTGCCATCATTGAGTCCATCCTCACCTCCTCCATCACCGTTTGTTATGCTGCTGCCACTGCCAAGGACAAGAGCAGACTGCAGCGTATCATCCGTGCCGCTGAGAAGGTGATAGGCTTCCTTGAGGACCTGCACACCTTAAGATCTGTGAGGCGAGTGAGGAAGATTGTGGCCTACTACTCCCACCCTGGACACTCTGTTTCAGCTGCTCCCCTCTGGCAGGAGGCCTGCGTCCATCAGGACCAAAACGTCTATCCACAGGTTCAAACTATTCCCCTCTTCAACAAGGTCAAGGACTCTATTGGTCAATTGCCACCAACGATCAACACCCCAATCCAACAATCCCCGAATATAGTTATATGCCCCCAATCTGTACAGACAGTGCCCACTTCTCACTTTTTGTTTTATTCTTTTTTATCTTTATCTTTAGCTCTATCCTGCCACAGTAAATTCCGTGTTTGTGTAACTTGTGTGGCGGACATAACGTATTCTGATTCTAATTGTCATGTCGATGGTGAGATAATGTTCTGCATGGTCTCCGTCAGCCAGGACACTTTTAGAAGATTAGACGATTGGAATGGGTTATTGGACAAAAAACAAGAACATTATTATAAGCAGAATCATACGTTTAATTAATTGCAATATTGATGGAAAACGCTGAAAATGTTAAATTATTAATCGCAACGCAGCAATGGTCGTGTCTACACTTCCATCTAGTGGCAAAATATTGCCAAGACATTCGATCATTCTGTAGTAAATGTGATAGACATTTTATAAATTGTTTCTATAAATAAGAAGAGTTAATCAAATGTTTATGCTACACGGTTCGCGCGAAATTGTTTTATTTTAATTATTTTTCCGCAATCCATTGAATTAATAGGGGCTGTGCTTCGTCGGTACGTGAGGTCAAAGTGGGCGGGCGTTACTCCAATCTCACACTGCTCGAGTGCAGTTACAATGTTGTAAGGATGCAAAAATATGATATATCTATTTCTATGATAGATCTGTTTCGGTTGCTGTATGTCTGGGCTGCCGACCGTGCTGCAGACACGGAGGCTGCAGATCAAGTCAGGATGACCGCGTTGTCTCGTGTGGTACCAGCAGTGTTCTACATACGGTAATATTCCGAGGGAGGTTGAAAACGGGATTACGATGCTTGGCTGTGACCGTGATGGAGGATGTCTAGTATATTTACTTTGGCAGTTGCCCATGACAATTTCTCAATTGCCGTCAACAAACTCACGCAGCAATGCAGAGGGCAGAATGATTCAAGTTAGTTCATAGTTTGATAGATACCAGAAATACCTAGAAATAGCTTGCTGTTATGGTGCTGTCAGACATTAGGGTAGAATAGAATAGGACATTTCTTTATTTGTCCCCCAGAGGATAAATTGCAGTCTACAACAGCAGCAGAATACAGTACACATTTCAGCATTACATGAGGAGAGGGGAGGAGAGAAAAAAAGGCCACTCCCAGACAATGCTCCCAATAAGAGTACAGTATGGGAGCAGGCAAAAAACACATTATAAGCCAATAAGCACATACAGTATACGACACTACATAAACACATGACTTAGCGGGGAGTGGGATGGGGTAGACAAGCAGCATCAGACCTGCAGCAGTAGTAGGCACTGGTCATAGACCCACCAGCTATGGGGGCAGGCGAAGGCTTTGGATGTGGGTGGGGGGGGATGGCATATCTGTAGTGATGAAAGCTTGTGTGTGTGTAGATCTGGGTTGGTGAATAAGCATAGGCCACATTCAGTCAGATTCTCAGTTCAGAATCAGGATCAGAATGAGGTTTAATCGCTATGCAAGGTTTACAGACATAGAGGGGGTGTATATACACAATAGTACAAACTGGGGTGCAAAAATCACAGTTGCAGATTGTATTGCCATGGAGATGTCCTTGGCACCAAACCACAGATGTTTGTGGGAGGGGGGGAGGTAAGAAACTACAAGAGAGTCGCAAACGCAACTTACGAACCGCTCTCTTCCAGGTCACGCCTCCAACGTGAGCTATCTCCACTCACAGTCTAGTATGGGTGAAGATGGACACTTCGCCATCCAATCACACGTCGACTTCTGGCCAACCATGGTCATGTCAGAACGGGTGGTCCGTAGCCCCACCCCAGACTGGAAGTCTTTCAAAGCCAGCATGCCACCCCTTGCCCAACCTCCAGTACTTGACCCTGGACTCCACCACCACCCAGGGCCCTGGTGGTGACAACCTCCAACGGCCTTTACTGGAAACACATGTCCAGGACTGTGGAGGTACTTTCCCCCTCGTATCATCGCAGAGCCAGGGTCCTCTCAGCATACACCCGCCTGCCTGGGCTCCCTCAACCCCGGTCCAACCAGGGTGGTCTCCCTCCACCCCAGTCCAGTCTGCCTGGTCTCCCTCCACTCCAGTACAGCCAGGGTGGTCTCCCTCCACCCCGGTCCAGCCTGCCTGGTCTCCCTCCACCCCAGTCCAGCCAGGGTGGTCTCCCTCCACCCCAGTCCAGTCTGCCTGGTCTCCCTCCACTCCACTCCAGCCCGGGTGGTCTCCCTCCACCCCGGTCCAGCCTGCCTGGTCTCCCTCCACCCCAGTCCAGCCTGCCTGGTCTTCCTCCACCCCAGTCCAGTCTGCCTGGTCTCCCTCCACCCCAGTCCAAAAGCACTCTCTTCTTACATCCACCAAACAGCCATACACAGGTAAGCTATGCTGCTACATACCAAAATTTACTTCAACTACCATTCAATTATCATGCGGAACAAGTCCATTCATGTCCATCCAAATGTCATGCCATGCAATACAAACAGTCTACAGTCTATGCAATATGAACAGTTCACCGTCGTACAGCATTCTAATTACAATGTACCAGTATGGAAATGTCAATTACAAAATGAAAATAAACATAGCTTATAAATGTGTCTGTTCCCTTAGGTGCTGTCTACACACCTGATACAGCATCCCATCCCTGCAGAGGACAATCTCCAGAAGAGGCCTCTACACATCCGGTGAGAAGGCACAACATCTATCTTTCATAAAGCTAAATCAGTTTTAGGGAACCTTATGAACTGGTAACTCTTATAGGGAGCATTGCAAGTGTGTAGTTACACAGAAGGGTCTGTGTTTCAAAGTGCTATTAGAACAATGCTCTTTTAATGGTTTTTATTATGTACTTTCTATAAGCAGTGTTTTATGTTGCTTTGGATGAAAGTGTCTGCTAATTTAATCAAATGTGGAGTATTATGAAAATATAGTCTTCCGTAGGGAGTGTCTTGATAACTGCAAAAGCAGAAAGAGACTGGACTGTCAGATAGGTAACTTTATGACAGTGTGTTCAGAGGATGTTGGTCAACCTCTCCATCTCTCTCTCTCTCTCTCTCTCTCTCTCTGTGTCTGTGTATGTGTGTCTGTACGTGTGTATGTCCAGCCGCCTTTGTCTCCAGGAGAGATAGGGGTCCCCTCCAGTCCCAATTCTGAGTCACGCTATGGTCTCCAGCCTCAGCTGCTGCCCAGTGCTGTATGTTTCTCTCTCTCTTCTAAACTCTCTCTAATTCTGTTTGTCGCCACCCTCCTGTTTTCTGTGCCTATCGTCTTTCGTACCTACTCCACTCCCTCCCGTCTCTCTTCCTTTCTCTCCGCCCCCCTTTCTCTCCACCCTCCCTCTCTCTTCTTCTCTCTCCAACTTCCCTCGCTCTTCTTCTCTCTCCACCTTCCCTCACTCTTCTTCCCCCCCCCTCCCCACCAGGTGAAGGTGATGGAGGATGACAGGGCAGAGTGGGAGGGGAGGGTGTTCGTGTCAGAGCCTGGTTCTCCTCTCCCTCCCCTGGCCACCACTGAGTGTACCACTGAAGACAAGGGTGAGACGTATTAGATTAGATTCAAGATTAGATTCAACTTTATTGTCATTACACAGGTACAAGTACAGGGTAGCGAAATACAGTTAGCATCCAACCAGAAGTGCAAAACAGTTATTACACCAGAATATAACAGTATACATACACAGTATGTACAGTATAATCCGAATATACTGTATAATGTAGTATGTACAGGTGTTAAGATATTAAAGTGATTGGTGGCGACAAATGTACAGGTTAATAACTTTACTTTCTTGCATGTGTGTGTTCATGCCTGTGTGTGTGTGTGTGTGTCAGGTAATGCCAGGCCTGGCTACATGCGGGCAACCTCCTACTGTGTCCCCTGTGAGGGCCCCATGGCCCTCCTCAGCCATCTGCCCCTGGGGGTCCTGGTTACTCCCCTTGCCCTGTCCGGGCCCCAAGAGGTGGGCACCCAGCAACAACACTGTGTCACTGTGTTTAATTAACAACAATGCTGAGACAAACACTACATTTACATTTTACATTTATTCATTTAGCAGACGCTTTAATCCAAAGCGACTTCCAAGTGAGAGCTTTACAAAAGAGCATCGGTCACTGATCATAACAACGTGATAGTATGTATGTTTCACAATCTAAAAGCCCACTGTGTTTGGGGTCTATCACGTTGCTATGCTCAGTGACCGATGCTCTTTGTAAAGCTCTCTCTTGCAAGTCGCTTTGGATAAAAGCGTCTGCTAAATGAATAAATGTAAATGTAGTCCCCAAACATTGCAGGTAGTCAGACTACGAAGCATACATTGTGGGAAACCAAATATGTGCCAAATGGATGAGCCACAAGAGCATTCAGTTAAACAGGTTACAATTAAATAACATGAATCTCAAATGTGCAAGAGTGTACCTGTAGGAAATCAAGCAATAATAATAATAATACACCTCACAGCAAGTACAAGAATTTCAAATCGGCTAGAAATGGGCAACAAGAGCATCAAGTCCCTCAGTAAGAGTGGGCTTACACTACATACATACTACATACATACTACATACATATTACATACAGTACGAGTCACACTACATAAACCTCACACTTGAGTCATTCCTGTAAATGTGGTAGATTTTGCCACATAGGCCAGTTTTCATGTGCTGTCCCAGGCAGGTTAATGGCATGGTAAAAAAAAAGAAAAAAGTCCTTACGTCTTCTTCCCATGTAGATAAGATCGGTCCATTCTATGACGTGACCCTGTGTGTTGTGTCCTTTAGCGCCCCCTGCCTGTGAGCAGTGAGGGAGAGTGTGTGCGAGGCTGTGGTGCGTGCGGGGCCTACATGTGTCCAGCTGTGACCTGGCAGGACTGTGGACAGAGGTTTTACTGCCCCTTCTGTTGGAAACTCACTGAAGGTCTGTCCTCATCTGCCGCTCTGACCTCTTCTAGTCTGGTCTCTGGCCTCTGCTCTGTTCCGTGT
The DNA here is from genome assembly GCA_030340685.1 of Protosalanx chinensis. Classification (NCBI taxonomy): domain Eukaryota; kingdom Metazoa; phylum Chordata; class Actinopteri; order Osmeriformes; family Salangidae; genus Protosalanx; species Protosalanx chinensis. The sequence goes on from CM059337.1 coordinate 5,509,243, forward strand.
TTTTGTGTTTCTTGATAATCTCCCTCCCTCCCTCCCTCGCTCTCCCTCCCTCCCTCGCTCTCCCTCCCTCCCTCCCTCCCTCAGTGTCATGGCAGCACTACCAGCCCACCAGAGGACCGGAGGGTGTGAGAGTGGACAGAGAGACGAGGCCAGAGCTTAGTCTGGGCTCCTACGAGATTCTCCACAACCAGCAGGTCCACTACCCACTGCACAAAGCCCACTTTACACTGTGCACTGCATACCAAGCAGTGCGCACCACAAGCTATCAAAATGGGGGTGCCTATGAGATCCTCAGCAACAGACAACCTGTGTGTGTTTCTGTGTGTGCGTTTCTGTAAGTATGTGTTGGTGTGTCTGTTTCTGTGTGTGCGTGTATGGGTGTTTCTGTATGTATGGGTGTTTCTGTGTGTGTGTGTTTCTGTGTATGTGTGTGTTTCTGTGTGTGTGTGCAGGATCAGCCTTCTGTGTTGCTCTTTGCTATAGACGTGTCACCTCCAGCTCTGAGAGGAGGACAACTGGGCCTCGTATGTCAGGAGCTGCGGTCCCTCCTGTCTGCTCTGAACAGGTAACTACACACACACACACACACACACACACACACATGAACACACACTCCCAGCCATGCTTAGTGAGATATCCCGTTTGATTCATTGGAGGGAGGAGGGTACCGTCCAGTCAGATGTGCGCGTGGGTTTGATGACCTATGACAACAGGATCCACCTTTACGACCTCAGCCCCGCCCTGTCCCGCCCACACATGCTTGTTGTCACGGAGACAGAGGATTTACAGCTTCCTTTGAGAGAGGGACTCTTGGTTCCTCTCAGGGACTGTGCGGACAGCATCGACAGGTGAGTGACAGGATGACATGATCTTCCTGTCTGGTAGTAAAGGACATGTGAAGTGCTTTAAAGTACTTTTCTGTGTGTGATTGTGTGTGTGTGTGACCAGTGTTCTGCAGCTCATCCCACAGTTCAGTGCTGAGTGTATTGACTCCAGTAGCGCTCGGATGGAACTGCCTGTTCAAGCAGGACTGGCTATTCTGCAGGTGAGTCTCTCCGTCTCTCTCCCTCTCTTTCCCTATCTCTCCCCCTCTCCATCTCTCTTTTTCTCCCTCTCTCCATCTCTTTTTCTTCCTCTCTCTCTTTACATTTACATCTCTTTGTCACTCATGCACCATCTCTGTGTGCACGTGTGTGTAGGCACTGGGCTCCTCTGGGAAGCTGCTCATCTTCCACTCTGCACCTCTCATGGAAGGGCCTCACACACACACCTCAGGGTTCTTCAGCTCCAACAAACCAAAGGTAACACACACACACTAACTATCTAAACACACTTAAATGAATGTCCAAGCCGTTCTATTATTTCATCTGGACCAAAAATGCCTCCTGGACGTTCATTTGATTCTGTATCTGGACAATAATGCCCAGAATGTGACAGTGACCTACCTCTCTCTCCTCGCCTCTCCACCACCCTCTTTCCCTTCGTCTCTCCATTCTTCCCCTTCCATGAGACACTCCCCCCTCTCTCCTCCTCTGTACCTCACAGTCTCTCTTCCAGCCTTTGGAATCAGATGTCTCGCTGGCTAAGAAGTGTGTCAATCAGGGGTGTGGCCTCCACCTGTTTGCCCTCTGCCAGCAAGATGTGGGCGGAGCTTGGCCGGGAAACGTCCCATACCTAACAGGTGGAGCATTCCGCACTTACGACAGCCTCTCGGTGAGTCTCCTCCCCCTTCGCTTCCTCGAATCTTTCAACGTCCTGCAGGGTGCGTGTCCCTGATGCTATTCTCTCAGAGTAGGGGTGAGCCCATGTAGAGGAGTGATTCTGTGTTTGTTCTGTAGGGGGAGCTGGAGAGGGAACGCTTCGCCAAGGACCTGAGAATGAGCATGGAGACAGAGACTGGGTACAGGGCCCAAATCAAGACATTCGTCAGTAAAGGTGAAAAGAGCCGGAGTCCGAAGTCTGCATGCGTTTCTGTGCGTTTTATTTTACGAATACGGTTGTCAAGTCTGCGTCTCGCCAAGCTATCTAGATTCAGACAGCACCTTTTAATATGCCTTTTAACTCTAAGGACACTTGCTGGAGTAGTAATTTAACCAGTTCATTCGGCAGGAAGTTGTGGAATAACTCGCTCCCCAGACAGGATATTGCATAAGAACCTTCTCCTGTGTCTTCTTGCTCTACAGACATGCGTGTGTCCGGATGTTACGGCTCATTCGTCCCTGGACCTAGCCCTGGTAATGTCGCCCTGGCAACTCTTGATTGTCGGACGACTTTAGCCATTGAGCTGTCTCACAGCAGAGCTCTGGAGGAGAAGAGATGCGTGGTCATACAGGTAACTCCTTCCAGCAGTCATCCCCCTCATAAACAGTACCTGGTAAATGTAGATACAATGTTTACTAGGATGAGATCACATCTACAGATACTGTAGAGGCCTGTGTCCTTGAAGACTGTTATAAAGACTGTTATTTGAATAAATGGTGCAATAGTTTGACACATCATACATTCTAGACTTCCAACAAATAGCCTGGTCACCATAATCAAGATCAACAATACTATATTATACAGTATTGTACTGTACGTATGTATGTTGTAGTCTGTACTATATTAATATACATGATTTTGCCAAGACAAGTGCCAATATCTGATCCTGGCTTCCAGGTGGCTCTGTCCTACACCAGCGGGCGAGGTAAGCGGAGGACGCGTGTCCACACCCTGACCCTGCGCTGCTCCCGCCACCTGCTGGACACCTTCCGCCACTGCGAGGCCCAGACGCTGCTCACCTTCTACTGCAAGAAGAGTGAGAAGCTGCCAGTCCCCAGCACCTCTGCCCAGTGTCCTACCTGAGGTCACAATGCCGTTCAGACGCAAGGCTCATTCCCTTCAGTCTGTCGCTATGCCGACGTTACATTCCTGAGATAGCTACGCGTGCCAGCAGGAAACTGTCCTGGTTGCTAGGTATTTAGGTATGTACTTAGGCCTATTTACAACAATTCATCCTACTCTATGATTTTACGTTTTCACTCGTTTGATAGGTAGTCCTAGCTAGCTACCTTTTTTCGTAAAAAAAAAATCGAAAAAGAAACAGGTATACTATTCAACCTGTGTGCGTTGCTGTCTCAGGAATGTTGAAGGAGTGAAAACTCAAAATCTTACAGTCGGATAACTTTTTTTCAATAGAATACAAAACGTAAACCTAGCAACCATATAGCAACCAGGACAGTTTCCCACTAGCTGATAACAATCTCAGTCTCCCGTCCTTGCTTTTGAATGCCATTGTGACATCAGGTAGAACACCTTTTGGCCCTAGGACACTTTTTGGCATGACAGTGTTGTTACCGTGACCCCTGGCTCTGACCCCTGGCTTCCTGTGTGTCTTCCTCAAAGTGTACTGCTCGGCTCTGGAGCGCCCTCTGCAGGAGTTGAGGGAGGAGCTTCAGATGGTGCTGACAGAGGCACTGGCCTGCTACAGGAAACACTGCAGCTCTACCTCTGTGTCCCCTGGGCAGGTCTGTGGGACAGAACACGCTGCCTATACAGGCAGTCGACAATTTGTTAACAGGAAGCTGCGTGTGTATATCGGGGAGTCAGATGGCTCAACAGGTTAAGGCGTTGGCTTTGTGAACGGAAGGTTGTGAGATTGAGCCCCCGCTGTGGCTATTTGACTTTGTGTCCTTGGGCAAGGCACTTCACCCTACTTGCCTCAGGGAGAATGTCCCTGTACTTACTGTAAGTCGCTTTGGATAAAAGCGTCTGCTAAATGAATGAATGTAAATGTGTGTACTTGTTGTGTGGGTGTGCTTGTATGTTGATGTGAGTGTGTGTGCATATTATGCGAGTAAGTGTGCTTGTATGTTAACGGGTTGTGTGTGTTGTATGTATGTATGTGTGTGTGTGCATGTTGTGTGAGAGTACTTGTATGATAATGCGTATGTGTGTGTGCTCCCCAGCTGGTTCTCCCCCAGCACTTGCGAGTCCTGCCCGTCTACATCAACAGCCTGAGGAAGAGCGAGGTGCTGCTGCCATCCCAGCACTGCTCTGTACACACACGCCTGGCACTGCGCTGCCAGCTGGTCTCCATGGACGTGGCCTCCACTGTACGCCACTTCTACCCTTTGCTCCTCCCACTGGTAGGAGGATGAGGATGGTGATGATGATGACGACGATGATGATGATGATGTGGATGGTATCCAAGATCCATTCTCCTTGTCCCCCCCTCTCAGCAGACAGGGTGTGCTGACACTGTTGACGAGGCCAGCGGCCCCAGCCTGGTGCCGGCCCTACGCTGCTCTGGGGCCAGCCTGGAGCCGGGGGGGTTGTATCTGGCCAGCTCCCCCCTCAGCCTGCTGCTCTGGGTGGGCCATGCTGTCTCCTCGCACACCCTGGGCCTGCTGTTCAACACACGCTGCCTGGCATCCCTACCCTCTGGAGAGGTGAGGAAGGGAGAGGGAGGGGGGAGACGTAGGGGGAGACAGAGGAGGAGGGGTAGCACAGGGAGGTAGAAGGGGATAAGTGGGGAGAGGGGGGAGTGGAGGCATGGTCGGCATGAAACAAAGAACGAATAAGCTCTCAGGTGCTTGGGGAACGGGATATCATTCAGAACTGATGAAAGAGTGTGTGTGCGTGGGTGTCACGGTGTGGGTGTGTTCATCCAGACGAAGCTGCCTGCCCTTGACAACCCTCTCTCCATCAGCGTGAGAGCTCTCCTCCAGACGCTGGGCTCTCAGGGGCCCTCAGCTCTCAAGGTGAGCTCACAGAGGGAGGGGCCACAGGCCCAGGAGGGGTCCTCTTGACTGTCTCTCTCTCTGTATCTCTCTCTGTGTCTCTCTGTCTCTCATTCTGTCTCTTTTTGTGTCTCTCTCTGTCTCTTTCTTTCTCACTCTGTCTCTTGTCTCTGTTTCTATCGCTGTCTCTCCCTTTCACTCTCTTTCTCTGCCTGTCTTTCACTCTCGCTGTCTCTATCTTGTCGATGTGACAGAGACAGACAAATGTATCACGAATTGCTCTTCAGACAAATCAAAGTCTGTGTGTTTGTGCGTGCATGTGTGTTTCCTCCCCAGCTGCTAGTGGTGAAGCAGGGGGACAGTGGTGAAGAGTCCCTGCAGCGCCTCCTAGTGGAGGACAAGAGTCCAAACGGTGGTGCGTCATACGCTGACTTCCTCTACCACCTCCATGTCAACTCACTCAGACTGCTGGTCTGAGCCCACAGTGTGTGTGTGTGTGTGTGTTTGTGTGTGTGTGTGTGGGTGTGTGTGTGTGCGTACGTGCGTGTGTGTGTGTGGGTGGGTGTGTGTGCGTGTGCGCCTGCATGCGTGCACGGTGATAGAATGGCCCCTTAGTGTCCTCTCCGGTCTTGTGAGGACTGAAACTTGATGTGTTAATTTATTCAACTGTCATGGCAACTCTGATCCCTGTCTGGTATGTACTGGAGTGTATCTAAGAGGTGTGTGTGTTTTCCAGTGACCAAAATAAAATTTGACTTGAACTCTTTATACCCTCTTCTCTAAGTTCTTTGCCATTTTACAGTAGTGCACCAAAGCGACAACCTCAGGCGCAGCCTCGTGAAGGTTGCGTGCAGGCTGCTCTCCGACGTCGCTTTGAATCAAAGCGTCTGCAAAGAGAATCGAATGTAGTAGCGGCACCTATAGCTCCTCCGGCTGTCTGCCCAATCATACATCCTCTGGATGAAACCATTTTCGAAATGACCGGTTACTAGGCAAAACTCCGTTTCAATTTGTTTGGCACATCAACAAGAATAACGTTTATGAAATAAAACGGCGGTAGACGCCCATTCGTCCAGGAGTGTACCATTGTAGAACGGGTGTTCAAAAGTGTTTCATTTTCTAGAAAGTTCAAATTGACGTTCAGAAAACGTGGTGTTGCTAGGAAGGACGTGACCGCAAGTTGGAGAAGGTCACGATGGCCTTTTGTACCACTAGTCTTCCCGAGATGTCGAAGCGAAAGGCGAAGCGAGCAGTTCCCCGCTGAGTCACGGTTGAAGCAACGATTTGGTATTAGTGCCCATTAAAACATGTGGGAGTTAACAGTCAATGTCTACATCTGGAAAATGACAAAACCCATGAGACAAAAGACTGAGATAAAAATATGATGCTTTCAAGGTTAGCCGTATTTCATAGCAAAATTATTAAAGTTGTTCACTTTCACTCCACGACGGAGATATATAAGTGGTCCAATTTGTTTTGTATTTGCACCTTATGGACTCTTTAATGAAGGACTATTTTTGTGTCATGGTAGTATTTAAACTAACTTTCGTGAAACTTGCTTTACTCTATCACATCCGCAAACACACTTCCTGTACAGTGAAAGGAAATAGTTGTACACTGCAACATGAGTGATTTATTGACATTATGGGCAAACCACATCTAGCTGTCCGTGGTGCCGGGGTATCTTCTAAGTGTAATTTGATTCCTCATGCAGTCGTGTGTCTTGTCTGGTTCAGCGCCTGTGTATATCATTTAATCATGCTTTCAATATATCTGATGTTGGCCATTATCGGTTGCGCAATGGATTTATTTTTTCCATTACCTATCTGTCATCATCTGAGGGCTATGTGCCTGTACGCATGTCATTGAGTGCCATAGTGATAATGCTCAAAACACAAATAACCACCCTCATAAATTTGCCCCTATTTGGAAGCGCGCACTGTACATGCGTTTGGGTGCTGTTACGTTGCCCACGCAAGCAGTTGCGCGCCGAGTCCAATCGGGGGCGGCGGAGAGCGGATTGTTAACGGGTCTGTTTCGGTCCGCAGCCAGAGCCAAGCGCACCGTAGACCAGCCGTAGTCACAGTACAGAAGCAAATAGTGGGGGAGACGTGACGCGAGCAAGCAACCACCTTGGTCGCTAGCCTTGCATTTCAAACCTCTCCTTCACTTCAACTAGAGCTTTACTGGATCTCTAGGGCTTTCTTGGCGAAGGCGGCGGTAGACATAGCCTGTTGAACGCATATTTTGATAACGAATTTGATATTTACGGCGGACAGAGGAGCAGCTGAAGCAGTGAAACACCCACGACATACGGAGACATGGCTACTACAACCTGTACGCGATTTACGGACGAATTTCAGCTTTACGAGGAACTGGGAAAGTAAGCGTTTGCTTTTGTTTTTGTAAGTTGCACAAACATGTAAAAATGTGTCGGTCTGTTGGTTAGTTAGGCTCCGTCGGTGTTGTTGGTGTGGGTCTTTTTCTGGAAGACAGGAGCGCAAGGCAATGGTGAGAACTCGCGCTCTCAAAATACGCTCACTCACGCTCCACCCTGGTCTCTTTCCCTACACGCGCGAGCACACACACACCCACACACACCCACATACACACACAAGCACGGCCCTTGAGTTCCCCGAAGAAGTATTGCTGTAGCTCAACCAACGCCAATGTTAAGCTCTCCGAAAATGTAGCTCGCTAACCTCTTGCGCTCTGGACACCCTATTGGGGAGGTACGCCCCTCTCACAGCTGCCGCCCTGCCGCTCTGCCGCCCTGCCTCTCTGCCGCCCTGCCGCTCTGCCGCCCTGCCTCCGCTCGCTCCCCCTCAAGCGGGAACCACTGCACGCTGGTGGCTTTACATCCGTAACCTTGGAAGTTGTATCTTAGATACGTATAAAATGTTGAGTGTAAATGATGTGCAATGGGCGTGGACCGCATGCATGTGTGAAATGTAACGCCATTTTGGCCAATTCTCATACTATCTATTTGGAAAAAAAAACAGCATAATGCATTTCTGTCTTGACACCTGCGTCTGTAAGACAATTTATCACTTGATGGAGAGACGCCAAATTTAAATTGATGGTTGGGGCTGCATCAAAGATTCCATATGAAGCATCAGGGTCGTCCGAGTGTGACAAATTCTTCAAAAATTTAAGTTTAAAAAAAAGTTTCATTTACCTCAGCAGGTTTCAGATGGCTCTGGGGTTTAAGGCGTTAACCTCGTGATCGGAAGGTTGTGAGTTCGAACCCCAGCTGTGGCTATGTGATGTTGTGTCCTTGGGCAAGGCACTTCACCCTCCTTGCCTCAGGGGGATTGTCTCTCCTACCTAATGTAAAATGCTTAGGATAAAAGTGTCTGATAAATTATATGTAATGCTTCATTTTCATTATACAAAATATATGAATGATTTTGTTTAGTTCACCTATTTCATCTAACTGTAAACAAGTAACATTCTTATTGTCATTCCTAACTGTGTCCTCTGCTCAAAAGGAGAATACAACTTTTTAGCAATGTCCACAGAAAATTGAGCTAAACTAAGACCTATACTCTTTTGAAGTGTGTTTGAGGATTGTCTGGAATACAACTTTATTGTCTGACAGAGGGAAAAATCGGTGGATTTAAGCTCAGTAGTGAACCACAAAGCAACTAGGATTTATTCCATCTAGTCTTCCCATCCCAACTAATCCATTAAGGGAAGTGAGGATGATGACAACCTATACCTACCGTTCTGTTACTCTGTATTCCTCACAGAGTGGGGATTATCACTGCATTGAGTTTATATCTCCCCCTCTGTTCACAAGGAGCGCACACACACACACACAAATACACAAGCACCTTTCACTAAGCGCGGCGCTTTAGTAAAGAAAACAGGTGCAACTGTCGATAGTTGCTGTCGCTAAGTGTGGACGTGAACACGCGTCCTCACCTGTGGTACCTGCAGAGCGCTCGGACGCACCTCTGACCTTTGCTCTTGAGCGCAGGCATGCATCTTACCCGTTTTTCCAGCAGACCCCATTCCTCGGACCTATGTGGGAAGGAGTTGTGTGGATGAGGGGAGGTCGGGTTGAAGGGGTGAGGTGGGGTGGGAGGTGGGCCTTTATATTTCTCCACTGAGACGGGCGTGGCGGACCTGGGGGAATTCTGAAGAGCTTTTTGTTGGCACGTTGACTCCTCTCCTAGCGAAGCGGACAGATACTCGAACAGTGCCATTGCTGTGGTTATAAGTGGTGGCTCGCTTGTTTAACCCCCCCAAAGTGCTTTGTGCATTTGTGATTCGTGCCTGCATGGGTTTGTGTGTGCCTGCATGTGTGCGCGTGACCCTCAGTCACATGCTGGGGTGTGTATTTCAGAGCAGGCGTGGTATTTACCTCTGACTCATGGTTGCTGGGCACCAGAGTCCTCTGGTGACCCTTGACCCAGCCTTGCTATTGGTTGTTCAGAATTCCCTCTTCCCCAAAAAAAACCAACACTGTACAGTCTATTGAACGTGTGTATCCCACACACACACACACACACATACATCAACACACACACGTACACTTTACCGAAATAGCTGAATTTGCATTTGGAATCCCATGAGACAGGCAGACTAACTGGCAAACTACACTCTAGACAAGGAGAGTGTCTAGAGTCTAACACCTTACACACTGCATACTTGGAAGTGTCTTTGCCAATTTATGTTTCCAATGTTGGAGAGAGTGTTCGGACATTAGCCTATTCAGATAGAAATTCAGATATGGTAGCCATGGTAAACCAGACAGGGAACAGTGGGGTCTTGGTTGTCAGGATGTTCCGGCTTCCTGTGTTGTCAGCACATTGACTGATCTGTTCATGAGAAACTCATCAAGTCGATCCCAGCAAGTGATTTGATCTGGGATTTGGGATTGTCACTCTCTCTCATTGACGTGTCTCACCAGTGTTCCTGTTGTGTTCGTTTTCCAGGGGAGCTTTTTCAGTGGTGCGCAGGTGTGTGAAGCTATGCACAGGACAGGAATATGCTGCCAAAATCATCAACACCAAGAAGCTGTCGGCCAGAGGTGAGTTTCCCACTGACGCTAACACAATCTTGAGAACAGTCTAGTGTTATAGTAGTGCTGTAGTGTTTGAAGACAGGCTTTTCTCAACCCTGGTCCTCAGGGCCCAGTGCCTTGCATGTTCTAGATCAGTGGTCCCCAACCCTGTTCCTCAGGGCCCTCTATCCTGCATGTTCTAGATCAGTGGTCCCCAACCCAGGGCACAACCCAGTTGTGTCATTTCCACTGATGCACGTTACTATCCCATGCCCCCGGTAACAGTTTTAGCCAAAGCCAAGGCCAAATGCTGGAGCCGCATAGTCTAGTCCCCCCTGCCCCTCCAACCTTCCTGACCCCACCGACCCCAGGACTCACCTGGCCCGCAACATGACAGGCGGACCATACAGAATAGAGACTTCACACGGTAGTTCAGCAGCTGGCTGATACATTGATTTGTTTATTGGTAGACCTGTCTGAGAGAGAGAGAAATGAAGAAAGTGTGGGAGAGAAAAAGAGAAATGTAGACAAAGAGTGAAATAGAATGAAAGAGCCAGGGGAGAAAGGGTTAGGGTTAGGGGGGAAAGATACAAAAAGATAAAAAAGAGAGAAAGAGAGTGGAGGGAGAGAGAGAAAGAGAGAGAGGGAAGAGAGAGAAGGAGAGAGGGAAGAGAAGAGAGAAATACAAAGGGAGGCAAAGAGAGGAAGGGAAGAAGAGATAGAGGGAGCAAGGTGAAGATAGAGGAGGGCTAGGAGAGGGAAGGCACCCCAGGCACTTGGCAGCTGTGGGGCCTACATGCCTTCAGCACGGGACTCTCATCTGACCCCCCCCCCCCCCCCCCCCCCCTTCCCACACAAACACCCACACACACAGAGGAACTAACAGCCTAATACAACGTGTAACGGCCATTCTGGTCATTGGTGTCTGCTTCCTGAAGCATTACTTTAGCTAGAAGGTTAGACGACCTCAGCTACGACCCAAAATCTTCTGAGGTCTCTGTAGTGCTGGTTTAGGTCCATTAAGGTTGGGATGAGTCCGTTTAGGGTAAGAGGAGACATCCAGCTGTAATGAGTTGGTTAACGTTAAGTTTAGGCAGTAGGTTGATTGTCCACCGACAAAGTGAATTCCATAACCTGGAGATACTAACTAGCACAGAATCAGCTTTGCCAAGTTGAGTATGTGTGTATTTATGAACGTTAGGCCTGTGTGTGTGTGTGTGGGTGCTATCTTTAGACCCATGAGTGCGAGGTTGACACCATGTAGTCGAGGTGTAAAGCGTTAGAGAGCCTGCGCTTTAAACTTCTCCGTCGCAGTAAAAACCGTCTCCTCGTTCAATGAGTGAGTTCCCGCAGTGAGGTAACATATAAGAAGTAATTTTTTTCCGGAGAGTGCTGTCCAGACCTCTCCTCCCTTCTCCCCCACTCCCCTCCCCCATTCTTCCCAGACCAACAGTTAATGTCACATGCCACACGTCAAAACTTGGCAGGGGTGGGGCTGTTGGCAGTGCTCCCAGCCAATCAGAGGGCTTGTTTATTGATGTGGATACTTGACAGGGTTGCAGAGGGTCAGCTATTGGCCAATATATTCTCAATGGGAATATGAGGCACCACTAGGGGATAGGAGGATCCGTGTGTAAAGTGTGTGTGTGTGCAGGCTGTAAAATAAAATTAAATATGAGTCTTTATGTGTGTTTGAATTCTGTGTACGTGCGTGTTGGGCTTGTATGTGTCAGGAGTCATGTTGCGCAGTCGATTAGGGAGTTGGGTTAGTAATCAGAAGGTACATAGTTTGAACCTTAGCTTTATCAACATGACGTTGTGTCCTTGGGCAAGGTACTTCACCCTACTCGCCTCAGGGGGAATGTCCATGAAGCCGCTCTGGACGTTTGCTAAATGACTAAAATGTAAATGTAAAATGTGTGTATGTTTGTGTGTCTGTAATGTGTGTGTGTGTGTGGGAACATGCTTCCCTGCGCGTATATTCTCCTGCGTGTGTGTCTGTATGTACCTATGCAGCTGTGTGGTGTGTGTTCCCATATACTTGTTGTGAACCACCTGCATTGCAGGGCCTGATCTGTCCTGGTTTCTTCTGTTTCTTTGTAGTTGTCAGGGTTGGACTGGGTCAATGGCAAATCACGAGACAATCCTCTTCCGCTGTCCCCCCCCCCCCCCCCCCCCCCCCCCCCCCGTCTCTAGCCGGGCCCTGAGGGCAAGGGGCAGCTTTTAGGCGTCCAATGTTTGCAGATAAGCGGAGGATGAAAGAAGCGTTGGGCTTCTAACCTCTTCCATCTTCCACCATGCGTTCCCCCAGAACTCCTCTCTGTTCCTCTCCTCCACTTCTTCTCTACCTCTCCTCCACCCCTCCTCCATCTCTCAACCCCTTCTCCACCTCTCCTCCACCCCTCCTACACATCCCCCACTGCTCTTCCACCTCTCTTCCACTCCTTCAGCTCTCCACCCCTCCTCTACCTCTCCTCCACCTTTCGTTCACCTCTCCTCCACCTTTTCTCCACTCCGCCTCCGCCTCCACCTCTCCTCCACCCCTCCTCCATCTCTCCTGCCACCATGCAGTCAAACATTTAAACCCTGCTAAGACATCCAGACACACGTTTGCGCTGCATTTTAAGTGTACAGTCACTCGCTTCGCACCAAATGAACACGTTGCTCAACCACTCCTCCCCGCCTCCTCTCCTCACCCTCCTTGCCACCCTCTCTACTTTCCTCCATACCTCCATCTCGTCCCCTTTCCTCCTCTCCTCTCCTCTCTTATTTACCGTGCTGCTTGAGAGAACTGCCAGGGAACTGCCTTGAAGTGTGCCTCACTGCAGAGAAATGCTCCCTGCTGCACACCCAAATAAAACACACACACACAGCAAGGCGATACAGAAAGAGAGAATTGTTGAAGGAAAGAGAAAAGGAAAACGAGAGAAGGAAGAAAGAAGGAAAGGGAGGAGGAATGATGGAAAGAGAAGGAAGGAGAGTGGGAGGGATGCCGTCGTTCTGAGAGATAATCAGAAAGAGATTGTGGACAGGGAAACAACAGTAGCAATCAGAGCTCGGAGCTTGTGACAGTGGGCTCTCTTTGTTATGTAATCACCCTGTTTATTCTCCTTCCTTCTCCTTCCTACTCCTCTCATCTCCCCAATCCTTAATCACCATGTGCTCTCTTCACTGTCAGTGTTCAGTGTGTGTACTGTAGAAACGTGCGTGGCCACTGTGTGTGTACGTTTGTGCCATCCTCAGTGCCCGTGTGTGTGTGCATTCGGGTGTGTGTCATCGGCAGTGCCACAGTACTCTAAGTGTGTACAATGCATGTCTTAGTCCATCGTGTAGTGAGGACAGAACCTGCTCTACTGTGTCCAGTGTCCAGAGCAGGCAGGCAGGGCTGAAGCTCAGTGCCGCTGAAGCTGCTCCTCTGAACTGTTAGTCTCTGAGCTTCTCCTTTCTGAGCTGCTCCTCTCTAAGATGCTTCTCTCTAAGCTGCTTCTCTCTGAGCTGCTCCTCTCTAAGCTGCTCCTCTCTAAGATGCTTCTCTCTAAGCTGCTTCTCTCTGAGCTGCTCCTCTCTGAGCTACTCCTCCTCTGAGCTGCTCATTTGATCTGCTTGTCTGAGCTGCTCCTCTCTGAGCTACTCCTCCTCTGAGCTACTCCTCTCTGAGCTGCTCATCTGAGCTGCTCCTCTTAGCTTCTCCTCTAAATCGCTCCTCTCTCAGTTGCTCATCTGTGTTGCTTATCTAAGGTGCTCCTTTTAGCTTCTCCTCTAAACTGCTCCTCTCTGATCTGTTCCTCTATGCTGCTCCTCTGAGCTCCTCTTCTAAGCTGCTCCTCTAAGCTGCTCTTCTAAGCTGCTCTTCTAAGATGCTCTTCTGATCTGCTCCTCTAAGCTGCTCCTCTGAATTACCTCTGTCTAAGGCATCCAGTGTAATACAGTACCTCTCTCCTCAGAATGAAGCAATTCACTCCGTGCACGTGTCAAGTTTAACTCGCTCTTCAACTTTCCCTACCCTCTAACCTTTTCCTTTCTGTCCCTCTCCCTTCCTCTCTCTCTCTTTCTCTCTCCGCTCCCTCCGTTTCTCTCCCTTTCTCTCCCTTTCTCCCCTTACCTCTCTCTCTTCCTCTTCTTTTCTCTCTCTCCCTCTCTCTTGCCCACCCTCTCTCTCTCCCCCTCTCTCTCTCTCTTTCTCTCGCTCGTTCCTCAGACCACCAGAAGCTGGAGAGAGAGGCTCGTATCTGTCGTCTGCTGAAGCACTCCAACATCGGTGAGATAGTCCAGAACCCCTCACCCTCAGCACCCCTAGCATCACCCTCACCCCCAACCCTTGCCTCAGCCCTTGCCCCTAGGCTGGGCTGAGCTACGTGTACAGGCTGTCTGCTACCTAACCTCAGTAATGGGGAATATTGTGCAGCCGTTGCCATGGCAACAAACATTATGTACTGGAGTATTAGAATATATAGGAGCATCATATTTTAGTGTATTTGCTCTTAAATTTTTATCTTATTTCCCTCTAATCTTTCTTGCCGTCTCCCTTTCTCCCTTTCTCTCTCTCTTTCTCTCTCTCTCTCTCTCTCTCTCTCTCTCTCTCTCGCTCGCTCTCTCTCTCTCTCAGTTCGTCTCCATGACAGTATATCAGAGGAAGGCTTCCACTACCTCCTGTTTGACCTGTAAGCCACACCTCCACCTCTTCATCCCCTCTGTCCAAACTCTCACACATAAAACCGCATCACTGCCCCTCCATATACACACCTCCACTAGCCCCCCCCCCCCCCATCACCCCTCCCCCCGACATTCCCATGCTCTGTTTCCATGGTAACATAATGGAGATGGGGCTACCGTGGGAGGCGGGGGCGGAGGGGCGTGGGATGGGGGTGGGGGGGGGGGGGGGGGGGGGGGGGGGGGGATGGGGAGTCCTGGAGTCGCTGGTTCCGGGGCTTCCCCTCAAGGCTGTGTCGTGCAGAATACTAATGAGCTGTGTGTGATTGGTGGGTTTGTGCGCGTGGCTTCGCCCCTGCAGTGTGACTGGAGGAGAGCTGTTCGAGGACATTGTGGCCAGAGAGTACTACAGCGAGGCTGATGCCAGGTAACTCTCACATACTCTCTGTCTGTCTATGTGTACCTGTCTGTCTCTGTGTACATGTCTGTCTCTGTGTACCTGTCTGTGTGTCTGTATGTCTATGTGTACCTGTCTCACTGTCTGTGTGTACCTGTCTGTGTGTCTGTCTGTGTGTCGGTCTGTCTATGTGTACCTGTCTCACTATCTGTGTGTACCTGTCTGTCTGTGTGTCGGTCTGTGTTTCATTCTCTCTCTTTCTATCTTCCTCGCTCTCCCTGTTTTCTCTCGCGGCTGGAGCTTCTCTACACACGCTCCCTTGATCTCGCTCATCTCCCTCTGTCTTCCTCACTTCCTGTCCTCTCTCCCCTCGCCCACGCCCGTCTCCCCCCAAACTGATAGTCCCCCTATCAGTGACTGACTGACACCCACAGTGCCAGAGTGTTAGGGTGTGGCTCTGTTCGTATCTCTAACAAGCCACCTCTAAAGCCTGTAGCAGACACACCATAACGCAGAGCAGAAGTGAGGAAGAAATTCACTGGTTCATTGCCACCAGTCTATTTGTGAGAAGATGCAGAAATGCATATATTTGAGCTGTCAACCAGATGGTTTTGGATGTGTTCTGCTTGTGTGTGTCCCTTACGCCCTACCATCCCTGCTTCTAGCTGTTTTACTTATGACCCAAGGTCGTTCTCTCGCACTTTCACACACACGCACACACACCGTGCACAGGAGGGTCTGTCATCGAGGTCAGTCCCGCCTCCTGCTCCCTGGGAGACCACCAAGAAGTGGGGCTTTAATTAGCTCTCATAATTAGTCTTACACACACACACACACACACACCCACGTATGCAGACGTTAAATGCCCGACCCCCCCATATTCACACACACTCTCCCCCCACGCACGCACAGACACACACTCCACACACACACCTGCACACAGAGAGAAGAAGGGAGAGATAATGAGAGAGGAAGAGAAGGAGAGAGGGAGCGAGAAGAGCGGGAGAGGGAAAAAGGTGGAGAGAGAAGGAGTGGGAGAGAGAGATAAGCCATTATATCTGACTCCTGCTCACGTCTTTATTCCTGGCCTCGTTGCCATGGTAACCCCCACCCCCCTTCCCTCCCTCATCACAGACCAGGAAATTATGACTGTTTTTGACTGCTACAATAGGCGTTCCGCAGCACAAGAATTAGACTGACACTGGTTGATCATTGCACGGCTGTGTGTGTGTGTGTGGGGCAGGGAGGGGTGATGTGGTCGGAACTGGTGTTATCACTGGCCCCTGGTGTGTGTGTGCGTGTGTGCGCGTGTGTGTGCATGCGTGCGTGTGTGTGAGCGCCTGTGTCAGTCCTCCCACTCACTAGACTGTGTGTGGGTAAAGATCTTGCAGGCTCTCTGCTCCTGTTATTAGTCGCAAATACTGCCATTTAACCCTCTCACTGCACAAACACACACAGAACAAGGCACATTTAACCCCCTGCATTGCACATCTAATTTATTCCTCTTGATGGGATGATAAATGGGTATTTTCTCTTTCTCTCATCTTTCTTTGACTCTCCCACACAGCTCTCTGCTCTGTTCAGCTTTTTTCTTTCTTTCTCTCCCTGTCCTCTCCTCTCTTCCTCTGTTATGTGTGTTAGCATGTTTGGCTGTGGTTTTCGTGTCGCGTCTCGTTTTAAACCGTTTTGTCTCCTTTCCTTTCCACTCCTCCTCCTCCACCTCTCCTCTCCCTCCACACCTCTGCTTTCTCTCTTCCTTTCTCTCCCCCCTTCTTCACATCCCCCCCCATGCTGCCCCCCCCCCCCCGTCCTCTCCACGTGTCCCTCCGTCCACCTTCCTCCTCCCACATCCTGGGCGTGCTTCATTTTGCATCCACCCGTTCATTTCCTCTCCTCTGCTCCCCCACCCACCCTTTCCCCTCTTTCTCCTCCCCCCTCACCCATCCTCCGCCCCCTTCCCCCCCTCTGTTTTGTTTTCACAGTCACTGTATCCATCAGATTCTAGACAGTGTGCATCACATTCACCAACATGACATAGTGCACAGGGACCTGAAGGTCAGTATGTGTAGAGAGCAGCCGCAACCCTTCAACTCCTCCCCCCCCCCCCGCCTGCTCCCTCCCTCCCCCCCTGCCTGCCACCCCTTCCCCCTCTCCCTCGCTCCCTCACTTCATCCCAGGTCTGTCCCTGTCCTCGTACCCGTTCATTTGTCTGATGTCGGGTCCTCCCATTTGTCCCTGGGTCTGCTTCTAATGGGCTCTCCTGTCCCCCCCCCCCCACACACACACACACACACACGACTACTATGGTACTGGATACTCCCCAAACACAATTGCCCCCTTTTTTCCTCAAGAGATCAACCCCCCCACCCCTCCCTCTTCCCCATATACAAACTGCTCAACCTGCAGGTCACAGAACTGACAGCTGGCGCGGACGAGGGGGACGGGGGGCGGGGTGGGTGGAGTAGACCCCAACACACACACACACACAGTCGCACACAAATATGCATGCATGCCTTGGGCAGCCACATATTTGCCCGTCTCCATTGCGCACGTGTGGCGTCAAACATCTGCTTTCAGTAGAAAGGAGCAGATTACTTTAGTAACCATACACACACACTAACACACAAACCCCACATGCATAGTAAAGTGGTGGGGCGGAGCATGCGACCTGATCAGTATTTATTCATTGGGAGACCTTTAGAAAGTAGACCCAGATCTAATTTATGACTTTGAACTTTACTACCATGCCAGCTTTGGCAGGAGGACATCAGCTCTCTCTCTCTTTCTCTCTCCTTGTTTCTCTTCCCTCCTCTCTCTCTCATCTCTCTCCTCTCTTTTTTTACTCTCTCTGTCACTCACACACACTCAAGTTACTTCAAAGAGAGGAACTCTTCCCCACCCCCCAGACTCTAACACAGCAGCTTGTCCTCCGCTGGCGGTGTGTTTGGTGGTGTAGAGTCGTGTCCTGTCTAGTTCTGACACGGCCTTCCTCCTTCTGTCACATTCTGGTATAGCCTAGTTATAGTTAGAACCTAGCTGTAAAATGGTTAGAACCTAGCTAGACCATGGTTAGACCCTGGCTGGGACATGCTTAGAAACCTAGCTAGGACATGGTTAGAACCTAGGTGGACATGCTTAGAACCCAGGTGGACATGGTTAGAACCTAGGTGGACATGGTTAGACCCTGGCTGGGACATGCTTAGAAACCTAGCTAGGACATGGTTAGAACCTAGCTAGGACATGCTTGAAACCTAGCTAGGACATGGTTAGAGCCTAGGTGGACATGGTTAGAACCTAGCTAGTACATGGTTAGAACCTAGCTGGACATGCTTAGAACCTAGGTGGACATGGTTAGAACCTAGCTAGGACATGGTTAGAACCTAGCTCGGACATGGTTAGAACCTAGCTAGGACATGGTTAGAACCTAGCTAGGACATGGTTAGAACCTAGCTAGGACATGGTTAGAACCTAGGTGGACATGGTTAGAACCTAGCTAGGACATGGTTAGAACCTAGCAAGGACATGGTTCGAACCTAGCTAGGACATGGTTAGAACCTAGCTAGGACATGGTTAGAACCTAGCTAGGACATGGTTAGAACCTAGCTAGGACATGGTTAGAACCTAGCTAGGACATGGTTAGAACCTAGCTAGGACATGGTTAGAAGTTCTCCTGCTCTCTGCCTTCCTCCTGCAAAACCCCCGGGACAACCAACTAATGTCGTGACACAACAGTTATCCTCATAGTCTCTCTCTTCTTCCCTCCTCTTTTTCTTTCTGATCCTCCACTTTTTCCGACCTTACTTAGACGTCACACACACAGAGCTCAGCGCCCCCCCCCCCCCCTCCCCCTCCCTCCAACACTCGAAATAAACATCCCACCACATGGCCACACACCTTCGATTCTCCCCTCTTCCATCCCTCCTCCCCTCCTGATTACACCCCTAATCCCCGACCCCTGGCCTGTGCACGGGACTGTGGCTCTGCTCAGACTAACATGCGCCCCCTGGTGTTTGCATGCAGCCATTGCATCCAGCAGATCTTGGAAGCTGTACTTCACTGCCACCAAATGGGCGTGGTGCACAGAGACCTGAAGGTGAGTGACGGGTATCGCCGTGCCGTACGTGTGTGCGTGCACGTGTGTGTGTGTACTGTCACGTGCGCGCGGGTGTGCGTTGTGTCTTTAGGACGTGTTAGCGATCGACGAACCCAACCCCTCCTCTTTGCCGTAATGCTGCAATACAACCATCACATCAGACCCTTTGTATATCCAGATAGTCCTGGTTCTAGACTGTGGTAGCTAGAGTAAGCGGTCCCATTATTGTCCATTCTAATTCACTAATATTCCTGACCCCATTATCATCCACAATGGTTTTTTTCTGTTAATATCTTAAAGAAGAAATGCAGTAGTAACAAAATAAAGTTATTCATCGTTATGCACATATCTTATGTTGCTTCTCACCTAATTACACCTTCATACTTTGAGATTTGAGTATGTAAATACACTCTCAAACCGTATATGTAGCATCTGCCTTCCTCAGCGTCCAACTGTCATTTCTTAATTGAAAATGGTTGGGTGGACAATAATGGGACCTTCTGATTAACTAAGAAAATTAGGAAACTAACATCTCAAGGTCCTTATTTAATTTAATATTCACACATTTTATATATATGTTGTAGTATAGATGTGTATCTACAGATTAAATACAAAGTTGCGACGTAACATTTTGAATT
Source organism: Protosalanx chinensis (assembly GCA_030340685.1). NCBI lineage: Eukaryota > Metazoa > Chordata > Actinopteri > Osmeriformes > Salangidae > Protosalanx > Protosalanx chinensis. The sequence goes on from CM059337.1 coordinate 5,528,753, forward strand.
TGTATTTTATCGACATTTTTGTAAATTGTCTGATGAGCATCGAGAGCTAAGTGGACGATACGCTTCCCTTACACTACTGAGGCTGGTGTTAGGAAGTCTAGTTCTGAGGTGTGTGTCCACAGCAGGTGTGGTGGCTGGGGAAGCTGGTGTTGGACTGCACCCCCTTCCTCCAGGATGAGGTGTTGTGGGCACGGCTTTATGGCTTTATTTAGCCAGAGCACCTATCAGGTTTCAATCCAGGCTTCGGTGTGGGTTGGGGGGGGGGGGGGGGGAGAGTACGGAGGGGGGAGGGGGAGTACGTGTACACGAGTGGGGGAATGGGAGGGTGGTGGTGCGCGTGGTGCCAGTTGGGGGTTACACCCAGTAGGTCAAGGATCTCTGAACAATGGCTGTCCCTGGAGGGCTGTGTCTGTGTGTGGGGGGGGGGGGTATTGGAATGGCAAGATGATTGAAGGTTGACCGAACCCACCCCCAAAATCTAGCATGTTATTGGAATGGAGATTGATAAACTGAGGTTGTCAAACTTCAGAAAGTCCAGATTGAGTTGAGTTCTTCTAGTCTGTCCTCTCCCACACTCTCCTGATCTCTCCTCCTCTGGGATCTCCACTCCTAGTCTCTTCTATATCAATCCCTCCACTCCTCGTCTCTCAACTCCAGACCTTCTCTGCTGGTCTCTCCTCTCCTGGTATCTCCTGTCCTCCTATCTCCCCTCCTGGTCTCTCTACTAATCTCTCCACTGTTGAGGATGGATGAGGGAGAGGAGGGTGGGAGGAGACAGGAGGGAGAGGAGAGAGAGAGAGAAAGGAGAATGATGGGGGAGAGGAAGGAGAGAGGAGGGAGAGGAAGGAGAGCAATGGGGGAGGGGAGGGAGAGAAGAGAATGGCGGGAAGGAGAGGAAAGAAGGGGAGCGGTAGGGAGGGATGAAAGAGATGCCGGGAGAGGGGGGATGGAAGAGAAAAGAAATGTAGCAAAAGAAGAAAAAAAAGCGAAAACTGGGAACCTTTCCATCCCAAACACCTACACACATACACTGCTCTTAAGGCCAGCTCTCCTGCTCTCTCTCTACTTATTTCTCTGTATCTGTCTCTCTCTCTTTCTCTCTCAGCAGAGAGTGCTTGGCACCATGCTGTGTGTGTGTGATTGAGAGAGAGACGATGGTCAAAGGATCTGCAGGCCATCACTGTCGTCCGGTTGTCGTGTCTGTCTCTCTCTCCCTCTCTATCTCGCTCTCTCTATATGTATGTATTTTTCTCTCATTCTCTGTATTTCTTTACCTCTTTCTGTCTATCTCTCTCAGCTCAGGGCTTTGTTGTCATATGATGCCCCATATGTACCAGTCAGTATTCCCATGCCTCTGAAAGAGTTAGAGAGGAAGTGTGACTGAGAGATAGAACGAAGGATGTTTTAGGAGATGAATTGTAATGTGAGAGAGAGAGACGAGAGAGAGGAGGATGGGCCGCAATGACACAAGCTACTGCAATGCAGGGGTGAAAGTGACTCGAATACCGTGCCGCTGACGTTCTCCTTCTCTCTTTACAAGTGTGTGTGTTTGAACAAACATTCCCCAGAGTGTAGAAGACGTTTACCGTAGAATACGTTTACCGTGTGGATAGGTTTTGCTTAGCGGCGAAGCATTTGACCTGATTGACTGCAGATCGAGATGTTGCTGTTTTCAGATTCAGATTCAGAATACTTTATTAATCTCTGAGGGGAAACTCCTTAGCAACAACGGCACACAGTCGCGTAAAGGCACACAGGGGTAAGGGTGTGGAGGTAGAAGATTAGAAGAGTTTTGAGACTAAATGAATGCACACATTATGATCACATCAGAAGAAACAGGAAGTGTGGTCTCGGCTGTTGCTGGAAGATTCTGTCTGACTGGATGGTATAGGCTGCAGAAGGGCCTCCCTGAGCCAGCCTCCAGGCATTCTGGAATCAGCTAGGGTTGTGATGACTGAGCCACAGGCTTCACATGAGGGGCAGGTTAAACAGACGAGACCCTGACACACCAGGCTGAGGTTTTGGTCTGTTTGGTCCGAGTGAGCGTGACCCAGGAGTTCTGACTGCAGTACAGCGCGGCCTCCTTCTACTAGCAATGAGAAAGAGGGAGAGAGAGTGAGATGAGAGGGAGAGGAGGGAGGGACACAGAGAGAGAGATACCAAGGGCCAGTGGGGATAGCAGGCCATTATTAGAGTTCTCTACTGACTGAGATTAATGAGGCAGTTATCTGGGACAGTGAAAGATCGGGTACACACTCACACACACACACATACACCACACAAGCACACACCACAGACACATATCATACACACACACATTGTAACAGTTCACAAAAGCTAAATTGCACGTTGGTTTTCACCATAAGGTGCTGTTCATCTGAGGATTTGAGTTTTTGCGTTTGTGTTAACGGTCTCGTTTCAACTGCTTTTTGCGCAGGTGTGTATGACCATTTCTCTGTCTGCCCCGAACCCCTCTTTATCCTCTGCAACGTGCATGCTTTCCCCCTCCCCCCTCCTGTTCTCCACCCCCACAGGACCCCCTACCCCCGGGGGCCCCCTCCACAGCCTGCAGCTGTAGTAACCCCCGTCCCTGTCTCCCTCCCTGCAGCCAGAAAACCTGCTCCTGGCCAGCAAGTGTAAGAATGCAGCTGTCAAGCTGGCGGATTTTGGCCTGGCTATCGAGGTTCAGGGAGACCAGCAAGCCTGGTTTGGTACGTACCGCCTTAAATGCTGTATCACCTTTAATACTGTACCACCTTCAATACTCACGTAATTCACTCACTATTATGTGTGTGTGTGCTTATATGTCCTGGTGTGAGTGTGCCTGTGTATATGTGTGTGTGCACCTTTTTGTGTGTGTGCCTGTGTGTATCTGTGTGCCGTGTGTGTGTGTGCATGTGTGCCTGTGTGTGTGTGCAGGGTTTGCTGGGACACCGGGATACCTGTCCCCTGAGGTACTGAGGAAGGAGGCATATGGTAAACCTGTGGACATCTGGGCCTGTGGTGAGAATCTGTCACACTTCAATACACAGGGATTCACACACACACAAGCCAATACACAGACACTATGCGTACACACAGAAGTTACATTTGTGTGCCATTCATGCACTACAGTAAGTACAACACACACACACATTCTGAGGATACTTGTGTGTGTTCCATCCACCATCAGCTCAAGTTCACGTTGTGAGAAACAGCCCCAAAGGGCATTCAGATGACAACCACTACCCAACTGGCTGACCGTGGCTGACCGTGTGTGTATGTTTCTGTGTGTGTGTGTGTGTGTGTGTGTGTGTGTGTGGCAGGGGTGATCCTGTACATCCTGCTGGTGGGTTATCCTCCTTTCTGGGATGAGGATCAGCATAAACTGTACCAGCAGATCAAAGCAGGGGCCTATGATGTGAGTCATACTGGAGCACAAACCTTCTCTTCTCTGGTCTCTCCACTGGTCTCTCTTCTGGTCTCTCCACTGGTCTCTGCTCTCTGCTCTCCACTGATCTCTCCATTCTGATCTCTCCATTCTGATCTCTCCATTCTGATCTCTCCATTCTGATCTCTCCATCCTGGTCTCTCCACTGGTCTCTCCATCCTGGTCTCACCTCTGGTCTCTCCTATCCGGTCACTCCTCTCTGGTCTCTCCACTCTGGTCTCTCCTCTATGGTCTGTCCACTCTGGTCTCTCCTCTCTGGTCTCTCTTATCTCTCCATCCTAGTCGCTGCTCTGGTCTCTCCTCTGGTCTCTTCTGGTCTCTTCTCTCTGGTCTCTCCTCTGGTCTCTCCTCTATGGTCTGTCCACTCTGGTCTCTCCTCTCTGGTCTCTCTTATCTCTCCATCCTAGTCTCTTCTCTCTGGTTTCTCCTCTGGTCTCTCCTTTCCGGTCTCTCCACTTTGGTCTCTCCACTTTGGTCTCTCCACTGGTCTCTCCTTTCTGGGCTCTCCACTTTGGTCTCTCCACTGGTCTCTCCTTTCTGGTCTCTCCTTTCCGGTCTCTCCACTTTGGTCTCTCCACTTTGGTCTCTCCACTGGTCTCTCCTTTCTGGGCTCTCCACTTTGGTCTCTCCACTGGTCTCTCCTCTGGTCTTTTCTCTGATCCAGCAGTATGACCTGTGTGTCAGTGTTTCGGGGGTCTGGTAAAGTGCTGGGTGCTGTGTGTCAGTTCCCCTCACCAGAGTGGGACACTGTGACGCCAGAAGCCAAGAACCTGATCAATCAGATGCTGACCATCAACCCTGCCAAGAGGATCACCTCCCAGGAGGCCCTCAAGCACCCTTGGGTCTGCGTAAGTACCCTCACACACCCGTGCTCGTGTTCACACACACGCTGACAACACGCAAGTGTGTGCAGACACACGCATGCTGTAGGAATCTGGATCTAATCCACTCCTTTGCCATCCTCTCTTTCTCTGTCCCCCTCCCCCCCCCCCCTCTTCTACCCCCAGCAACGCTCCACAGTGGCGTCGATGATGCACAGACAGGAGACAGTGGAGTGTCTGAAGAAGTTCAACGCCAGGAGGAAACTCAAGGTGGGGAGGGGGTGTAGATGGTGGTCATAGAGTGCATGTTCATGGTGTGCCTGTGTCTGTGTGAGCGTGTGGACGTGTGCACGTAGGTGTTGGGTGTGATTGCGCGTGCACAGAGCTTAATTACACTCATGACCTAGTTATGATGAGGTAACGATTAAATCACCTGTTCTTTCAGGGGGCCATACTTACAACCATGCTGGTGTCAAGGAACTTCTCTGGTGAGTGTCGCTCGCCCACCCACCCACCCACTCACCAACATGTGCTTCTGACAAACATGTTGGCTTATTCATATGGTAGGAAGGAGCAGACAATTCTAGAATGCAGAAAAGCTTATCTGTAGATCAGAATGGGTTTTAATACGCCATGTTCCCCAAGTTGCACAAACACAGAATTGGCTGTGGCAGGATGGTGCAAAACAATGAACATATACAGGAAGATTGAAAAGATAATCTGTGTGTTTGTGTGTGTGTGTGTGTGTGTGTCTGTGTGTCTGTGTGTGTCTGTGCGTATGCGTGTGTGTCTGTCTGGGATATTTGTGCCTGAGCGGACATGAGTCATGTTGGTCGTAACATCAGGCTGAAAAGATCTGAGGTGAACAACCACTCATCCCACGCCTCTCAGTTGCGCGCGCACACACACACACACACACACACACACACACACACAGGTGTGTCTGCCAGCCAACATCTCCAGAAATGGTGTCTATGATCAGAGATGACTCACAGCCAAGAAAGGGGGAGAGAGAGAGAGAGATGAAGGGACTAGAGAGAGATAAAATGAGAGAGAGCAGGGGGAAGTGGAAGAAACAACATTGCGTGGGGAGAGAGAGGTGAAATTCAGGATGAGAAATAGAGGAAGGGTCTATGAGAGGTAGGCAGAGAGAGAGCAAAGAGAGAGGGTGGAGAGAGCAGGTTGGAGATATTCCCTCTGCAAATACAATCAACACAAAGCTGTCTTTCAGTATTGTGTCCTGTAGCAGGACCTAGTTCCAGAGAGTTCCAATCCTGTGGAACCGTGGAGTGTGGTGTGTGTTCGATTGAGTTCTACTGACCTGGGCAGGCGACTCTCCAGGACGAGAGGTTGTGGATATGTGTCTCATTAATCCTTCTTCTTTTTATACTAATGAATCTGGTTTGTTTCCTCCTTTACCTCCCTCCTTCCTTCCTTCTCTATCCCCCTCTCCCTCCTTCCTCTCTCACCTCGGTAACCATCCTACCTCCCCCCACTCTCTCTCTTCTTCCCTTTTCCTTTCCTCTCTCCTCCCCATCCTTCACCGTTCCTCATCCACCTCACCCCCTCCTCCTTTCTTCCTTCTTCCCTCTCCTTCCTCACCCATCTTTCCACCCCTTCCTCCACCCCTTCCTCCCTCCGTCCCCCCCCCTCACCCACTCCTGTCATGCGTCATGTGACTGTGCCGGATCTATCAGTGGGTCGTCAGACCACCGCTCCAGCTTCTGTTACTGCGGCCGCGGCGGCTGTTGCTGCGGCAGCGGGCACTACTGCGGGGCTGGTGGAACAAGGTAGCCTGGCATCCCCCCCTCCTTCTCTCTCCCCTTCCCTCCCTCCATCCCTCCACCCTGCGCAGCATGGGAACTATAAGAGCATGTCCCCCACCCCACTCCGCGCCTGCCCCCATCCTCACACCTCTCATTGGCCCGGCCCAGCTCCATCGATAAGGCCTCATTGGCCGCTCGGTTTCTCTCTCTTTATTCTGATAGGGCTGCTGCAGTGTCCGTCACCGCTGTGCCACTGACCCCCCCGCCTCTCCTCCCTTCACAGCAAAGGAGCATGCAGTCTAACGTGACCTACTGATCAACCTAACCCTGCCTTCCACCTGTCTGTCACACCATCATCTCTCTCTATCCCCTCCACCTTCCCTCTCTTCCATCCTCCCCCCCTCTCCCCCCCTCTCCCTCCCTCCAATCCAGTCTCTCCTCTTCTCTGCTCTTTTACCTGTTTGTTTTCTGTCTAAGAACGACATTGGAAAGTTCACCCCTTATAGATTGAAGGATGGAACTGCCTGCGCGCTTTCTGTGAATGCTGCATGTGGCACTGGACTAGTGCATGTGGGGGGAGGGGGGGGGGGGGGGTATGATGCATGTGTAGCTTTTTGTGTTATGAAGCAAGACCTAACAGGCGGTGTCTTGTAGTGCAGAGGAAGCCCTTTTACAACTACATACAACTTTTGTATTTTAGAATGGGTTTTTATCAATTCATTGTATCATTAAAATGAAACACAAATAGAAAGTTGTATTATACTGCTAGTATGGTGACGCTGATAGTGTCAAACTTTAAAGAAAGCTACAGACAGCATTATGAAACTAGCTTTTATTGTTTATCCTTGAAGAAAGAAAACCATTTATTTCCCCAAAACGGTAAATAGAAAAAAACTTGACGTAACTATCTGCCCATTAGTATGATTCACACTCCGGCTTTGCGGCACGATAAAGTATGCCTTAACTGACCTTATCTTTCCCTAAGTCGTCCAGAAACTTCCTGAGTCTTTCTCTTTGGTCTTTCTTGGTCCTCCGGCAAACTCGTGAATATTAATCCGGAGCCGTCTCTTCAAATCAGCTTGGTAGAGTCTCTCCTTTGGGGTCCACATCTGCAAAGAGTCTGTTCAAATACTGCCATGTGTATGGCTACACAGCCAAGCTCCAACCCCAGAGATATCGTAGAACTTATTATGTAATATTGTGGTCACAAAATAGTAATAAAACATGATTGGGTTTTAAGAAGTTTCGGAGCCCAGAGCCTCTTTCTTGTTTCTTGCGTTCCAATACAGCCAGGATTAATGATAACATCATGATGTTCTGCTTTTAGGAGAGAGCAAGGACAGCCGTAAAACCCGCAATGAGAAATCTTGTAAAAACAAAAACAAAGCAAAAACAATTTGACATGATTTGAGTGCTTTTTTTGTTATTTCCCTGGTCACTTCCCACAATCCTCTGACAAGCATATTGTCTCTGTTTTCTGGCACAATAAATGACAGTTCTGTCAAATGCTCCATCCGTGTGACTGAAGTCCACTTCCAGGGACTTGAGGGTTGTTGTCACATGCAGCCCCCAGCCTTCCCTCTCTCTCACAGGCCTTGGTACCAGAGGGTCTTACCTGCACCAGAGTGTTTCATGATATGTTGTTTTTAGGCTCTAACCCGTTTGACCCCTTTCTTTCTGTCTCTCTCTCTCTTCTCGCTTCATATGTCATTTGTACCAAGGTAAGGAGCCTTTTGCTTCCTCCCTGGATGGTAAACATCCTCAACCTCTAACCTCTCCGGTTTGAGGGGGAAGCCACCTCCTGGTTACCAGTCACTTCCTGCTGGGAACGTTTACTTCCTGTTAACCGTCTACTAACCATCCATCTTGCAACGACTCTCACAGAGCTGCGTGCAGTGCAGCGGGATGGTAGTGAATGCTGGGTCCTCCCTGTCATGTCATCCCCCTCTTTCTCCTCCTCTCAGCTCCTACATGCCCGATCAAGGCAGAGCTGGTGAATTGTGGTAGTGTTGTGACCCTGTCTCTCCTCCTCGGAAACAAGATGGAGGCTTGTGAGTCAGATTAACATCCCTGTCATTCTGACCGTCACAGGGACCCGTCTCAGATTGCTAAACGAGCGCGTTTCTCCCAGGGACACAGGGAGAAGGAAAAATGTGGGAGGTTACAGGGATGATGGTAGCACAGGGCGAAGAGGAGGAGGATCTTTCTAGTTGTGGCATTGTCATTGCAACCTTTCTCTTCCTGTCTTCTTGTCTCTCTCCCTAAGTTGCTCCTCCCTTCATTTCGGATGTCTCAAGATGAGGGGAGACCTTGTTTTCTCCTGCAATCTTCTGTCCCTTCCCATCTTTCCTCTCCTCCCCTCTGCACTCCTCCACACCTCACTTCTCCCTCCCTACTTTTTCTTCTTCTCTGCTTTCCTCATGTCCTCTTTGTGGGACTCAGCCCTTGTGGGACCAAGTCTCTCAGTGTCTCCAAAAATCAGTCTCAGATGAAACATTGAATGGAAGCAGCTATTTAAAATTCACTGCAGAGAGACAGAGAAAGAGAGAGAGAGAGAGCATAGGGAGTCGGAGAGAAACAGAGAAAAGACCAGAGCACCCACTCTAGTATTTTACATAACGCTGTAGACTTGGCCTCATACCCCATCCCTCAGTCATTCCTCTGGAGGGGGCAGCAGCAGGGACACCAAGAGGTAAAGTAGGTGGGGGTAACGTGGGGACTGTGAGGAGACCTGTAAAGGGGGGAGGGGGGGGGGCGGTGTTGGAGTTCGTTAGCGGTTCTTTTTCGGTCACTTTTGCTCTCTAATCAAATAATTTTGCTAAGAGGCTGCAGGTTAGCATGAGGTCAAAGGCCCACTCAGGAGAAACATGTCTAGTTTTTTTATGCTTGTGTGTGATTAGATCGGTCTTTATGTGTGTGCGCGCAGCATACTGTCTGTTTAATTGAGTGTGATCCAATCTGCACGTGTGTGTATATCAGTGCCGTACACACCCGCGTGCCACACAATGTCTGTGCTAGTGAGACCGGAGGATACTCTGCTATCCCCTGCTGCTAGGGATTATGAGTATTACAGTTATCAGGCTGATAATATACAGAATGAGTGAAGATGGCTACCCCTTTCTCTCCCACCCCCTCGCTTTCTTTACTTCCTTCTCTCCCAGCTCTCCCTTCCCCTCTCTATCCATATAACAATAGTTGAACTGGTTGATGATGGAGGAGTGGGAGGGCTGAATGGGTTCTGCTGTCAGTTATGTGTCCCTAGCAGGCAGGAGTTCCATTGGTGCAGCTCTTAACCATGTGACCAGCTCACCTGTCAACCCCTCACATGCTCTCAGGGACTTGGTCCAGGAAAAAGCCTCCATTGTATTTGATCAAGACCACACAGCTGTTAAAGTTGCTGGTCTGGAGCAGTCTAGTTGACCCCCTCCTGTGCCCCTGATCTCTGACCCCCTACTCTCTCCCCTGTCTCTCCCAACAGCAGCCAAGAGCTTGCTGAACAAGAAGGCGGACGTCAAGGTAAGGCTCCCCGTTTGCCTTCCGTTTCCACGCTTCCTCTTTCCTCCAGTACCTCCCACCATACCTCCTCTTCTTCCCCCTCCCTCTCTTCCCTCTCCTCCCTGCTCCTCTCACTCCCTTCCTCAATCTTCCGGATGCTTCTCTCTGTTTCCTATATCTTTTCTGTCCTGTGCGGTGGCTCTTTCTCGCTGAGCTTGCTAGTTCCGTGCATGGGTCTCTGGTTTAGTTAGTTAGCAAGTCTGTCTCAGCTTATGTAAAGTCTGTGTGTGTGTGTTAAAGAGAGAGAGAGGCTTTGGAGGTGTTTGGCGTCAAACCTCGATCAGAGTGTGTGTGTCTCAGATGCGCGTGCGGGGACCCGCGCAACAGCAGCACTGCCATTCTTCGGCTAGTGCAAATCGGAGAGCCGCCCCCCAACCCCTTTGCTCTCCTCCGCCATCGCGGTTCCCGTTTCCCCGGCCCTCCCTTCCGCCGCTGGCTTCTTGCGCTCCCTCCCATTCCTCCTCAGCTTTTCACCTCTCCTGGCCGCTCGTCCCACGCACACGCAATGCGTTCGGCAGTCTGATAGCGAGTGCCGGAGCGTGGGTATGCTTTCACGAGAGGAGTGGGGGGGGAGGGAAGAGGTAGCGTAAGTGTAGGCGAATGAGTGTGTCTGGGGAGATTTGTGTGTGTGTGTGTGTGTGTGGGGCCTGTGTTACAAGATCTGGCGAGCAGGGAAAGTGACTTGGGATCCAGGAATAGCCACGAGTCTGAACCCTAGAATCTCACTCGACCGAAATAGACGCACACTTCCCCTGCGCCACTCTCATCGCCTAGCAACAGGCTCCCCGCCACACTCGCTCGAAACCCGTTTCGAAAAAACGATTTTTCATTTGTTTCCTGAAGTCCCCCCCACCCCTCATTCCCTTCCCCGCCCTCTCATCTCTCCATCTCCTGTCGTCCTTCTGGTCGTCTCATTGGCTGCGTTGCCTTTCCGGCCCGCCTCTCTCTCTCTCTGGCTCTCCCCGATCCAGCTGGAAAACCTGCTGTAGACTGTCTGGGTCTGGTCTGGGTCCTGGCTATGGCTTAAGACTCCAGTCATGACTTCCTTTTGTAAGGATGGCTACTTCCTGTTCCTGTCATTCCTATTTCCTCAACGCTGTTTCCTGTTCTTCTGCTTGCACATCCTCCACTCCTATCTCTCCTTTGAGAGGGCCCCCTGAAATAGTATTTCTCTGTGGGGGCTTCTGTCTGTCTCTTCTTCTTTGGTGATGCCAGTGCTATACCAAACAGCCTTTGGTGGAAGGAGGGCTGTATCAGAATGTCCTTCTTCCTGCTGCCTTGTCCCCAACATTCTCAGTTCACAACACTGTCACTTCCTCCATTCGTCTGTTGTCATCTGTGCTCTCCCTCTCCTCCATCACCTGGAGCAGAAACGCAAGTCCAGCGCTGCTATCCAGCACATGGTGAGCATCCTGTTTACATTCCTCCTCTCTGCGCCTCCTTCCCTTCCTCCACCTCTCCTCTCCTTCACTCCTGCTCTCTTCTCCCCTCTCATTCTCTCCTTTACCCTCTCCCCTCCTCTCCTCCCCTCTCATCCTCTCCTTCACCCTCTCCCCTCCTCCTTGTTTCCATCGCTTCACATTGAAGGAAATGAAGATAATTCGGAGGAGTCCATCTCAGGTGTGGCTCAGAGCAGCCACGTTTGATTGTTTTGATGATTTGCTCATTGGTCCCTCACTGGCTCCACCACACTGTTGGGGCCCTAGCAGCACCCTCCGGCGCCCCCTGTGGACCGGGAGGGGCCTGGGGGGCTGTCGTACAGACACTGGTCACTCTGGTTTCGCTTGAGCGATTGAGCGTGAATGTGTGCGTTGTCATGTCGGAAAGTGCCTCATGGGAAAAACGGCAATGTTGTGTGCTTCTCGTCTTGTGTGTACGCTCTTTTTCGCTCGCTATTTCGTCTCACGTGCTTCTCTGTTCCACTTCCTCCCTCATGTTAACCGACTGCTTAATCTTGACACTGTTTAACCCTTAACCTGTCTCTCTGACATCATGGCTAACTCTTTGACCTCTCGCCCAACTGGTTCTTGTTATGTACTAAAGACACCGCGTCATTTCACCCGAGCAGACAGGGTTGAAGGTTAGAGGTCATGCCCTTTTGTACTGCAAGAGTGTGATGGGTGTTGATAGACAAGGTTCCCTCACACTCTCACCAGCTGGATATCCCATGAATATGCCACAGAAGTCAGGGGATTAAGTTAAAATATGATGACACCATACCGATGAATGTGAATTGACTCCTCTGCTATTTACTGCTCATGACCGGTGTCTTTGGGCACGTCATTCTAAATTGAATTGCGAAATCTGATTGGTGTAAACTAAGGCGTGCGGACGGGAAGTCAAATGAGGCGGTCCCATGCCTGATGATGTCAGATATTCATCCACCCGCTCATCTCACCTAACGCGGGTCACAAGAACACACCCACACACATGTCTCGCAGACACACTCAAGCAAGCCTCATTCACACGTTCAGACGTTCAGTCACACGCTCACACTTTTACACACACACACACACAATGTTTGCTGTAATAACACTGTGTTGTGTCTCCCCCTTGCACAGCCCCAGGCAAACAGCACGAAAAACAGCATAGTCTCCAGCCCCAACAGCATAGTCACCAGCCCCAAAGGAAACACCCCTTCTCCTGCACTGGTATTTACCTTCTAACCCTTCCCTTCCTCTCAGCCTCCCTCTGTGCTTCCCTTCTGTTCCTCAGCCCCCTCCCCCCCCCTCCCTCATCCCTCACTTTCTCCTGTGTCAGTCATGGGTTCTGTGAGGGTTCTGTCACGGTCCTCTGGTTCTGTTGCGGTTCTGTGCCTCTCTTAGTGCGGTCCTGGGAGGAACCTGCAATGGGGGGGGGGGGGGAGAATGGCGCGAGGAGCAGGTTTGCTGTTCCCGGAATTTGACAATACGTGATTCTGTATTTTGTGTCTGCAGAGACACACAGGTGAAGAGAAGATCTTGTTTGTCTGTCTAGCCGTCTCTCTTTGGGTCTGTCTCTGTCTCTGCGTGTGTCTGTCCGTCCATCTGTCTTTGAGTGGGTGTCACCCTCTGGTGGACGGTAGCAGAAACCGCAAGGGATTCACGCTAGAACAGGCCACTCAGAAAAGTGAGCCTGAGAGGGCAAAAATGCCAGGCATTCGGTGTACACACCACCACTGTAGCAGATGCACCCATATATCAGAATGTTTATACGAGACCTCACAGTTGCCCTTTAACTGTAGGGGGTAGGGACGTGTGTTTGTGTGGGCGCACACACATGCCTGCGCATTGCACACCGGTGTATGTCTACAAGAATGTGCACGCTGTACATGCACATTTGTGTGTGTGTGTGTGTCATGTGTCTGTGGCCATGGTGTGGGAGATAGTTTTTCCTCGCCTTCAAGAGAGTGGGAGGGTGAAACCAAGCTGTTGCTATGGATCCTGGTTATTGCTCTGCTCGTCGACTCCAAATTCTTCTGTTGAGGAACATTTACCATGAACTGGTCCCAAACACCTGGTTTCCTAGACTATAACTTTTTATTTATTTTTGTTATTAACTAAAACAGGTGTGTGTGTAGTTAATTTGTATTCAATGAGAAACCTAAAGTGTCCCGGTGAGTAGCTCTCTGTAAATACCTTATTGAACAAGTGGGAGGTGTCTTTCTCCATACGACTGTCCCTAACCTCCCCCCAGGTACCCTTCCATACAATGGTTACAACTAACCTTCCACCTGGGTACCCCCCCCCCTCCCCCCACACACACACCACCACCTCCCCATCTCCCAAGCTTCTGCCGCTGCCTGTTGCCCAAGGAAACTGTTCACTGTTGTCATGACAACCATATCATCATGCGAAAGACAGCTGGCTGAGGATTGGTCATGGGCAGGTGTCACTTCCTGTGTATTGCGTGCGTGCGTGTTGCCATTCCTGTGGTGCGCATATCTATTTGTGGATCAGGGAGTGCTTCTGTTGAACAGACTTACATGATAGGTTCCTGTCGACCATGTGACACATTCAGAATGATGATTTCTGTCAAATGGTTTGTGTACACGTAAGTTTGTGTGTTTGGAAGGGTGCATTTGCTATTTCAATACATCTGTTACTGTTTGTGACCGTTCTCAGTCTGTGTCAGTGTGTAGTGTTCAGTGTGTGTTTATTGTTCCGTGCGTGTTCAGTGTTCAGTGTGTGTGTATGTTTGAGTGAGTGTGCATCGTCTGAACGAATTTCTAATGACTCAGTCCTCAGTTTGTCATCTCGTCAGCTGCGGAGAGTCCACATCTCTCTGGCTCTAGAATCGTCCTTCTCTACTCCTCCTCTACTCTCCTGCACTAGAACCTTCCATCTCTACTCCTCCTCTGCTCTCCTACACTAGAACCTGCCATCTCTCCTCCTCCTCTGCTCTCCTGCACTAGAACCTTCCATCTCTCCTCCTCCTCTGCTCTCCTGCACTAGAACCTTCCATCTCTCCTCCTTCTCTGCTCTCCTGCACTAGAAACTTCCATCTCTCCTCCTTCTCTGCTCTCCTGCACTAGAACCTTCCATCTCTCCTCCTCCTCTGCTCTCCTGCACTAGAACCTTCCATCTCTCCTCCTCCTCTGCTCTCCTGCACTAGAAACTTCCATCTCTCCTCCTCCTCTGTTGTCCTCACTTAGAACCTACCATCCTTCTCTTACCCCCCACCCCCCTCAAGAACCTTCCTGATCTGTCTTCTGGCTGCATCTGTTCATCCATTCTTCTTTCTCTCCTTTTCATCCTCCTCCCTCCCCCCATCCATCCATTTCCCTTCCATTTTCTCCCTATCTTCGTATTTCCCTACGTCTCTTTCTCTCTACACCCTACTTTCCATTCCTCTCTCTCTTCATCTCTCTCCGGCTCTTTCTTATTGCTCTCTGCCTCCCCCTCTCTCTCCATCACTCCACCTCTCTGTCCATCTCTCTCTTTCTCTGTAGGAGCCTCAGACCACTGTCATCCATAACCCAGTGGATGGGACTAAGGTACACCCCCCCCCCCCCCTCTCCTGTCCTCCCCCTCGCTGTCATCTCGTCCTCCCTGTCATCCTCTCTGGCTCCCTCGGCCAGGCGTAGACTGTGTGTGTGTGTGTGTGTGTGTGTGTGTGTGAGCGTCAGGGTGTTCAGATGGAAACCATCAACATAGCTAGATGTGTTAGGTAACTAATGAATTATCTCTGTACTGGTCTGTAAACTTAGTAACACTGGTTGTATAGCTATCTGTACTATGTAAGATTGTCTGTATAGGTGTCTATACTTTGTAATGGTGTATTTAAAGGTATCTGTACTTAGTAATAGGTATTTTTACTTGGTAAGGATTCTTTTTATTTGTTTCTGTTGCTTAATAATAGTGGATCTGTACAGCTCAGACAGCTTTAACGTAAACATTTAGTTATTTTACATTTAGTCATTTAGTAGACGCTCTTATCCAGAGCAATTTAAAGCAAGTACAGGGATATTCCCCTTAAGGCAAGTAGGGTGAAGTGCCTTGCCCAAGGACACAACGTCATGGTAACACAGCCCGGGTTCGAACCGGGTACCTTCTGATTGAGGAAGCCACATGACTCCACTACACCACTAGACAAGGCTTTGCACAAGAAGATCTGATGTTCAGGAGTCAAAGATGTTCACCTCTGCTTGTGTTTTTGTTGTTCTTACAAGTGTGTGCTCTTACATTACAATGCTTGTGTGTGTTCACGTGCGTGTTTGTATTTGTGCGGAAGCGCATGTATGTACGTGTGCGCGCGTACGTTTCCCTGCGTGTGTTTGTGTGCATGCTTGTGTGTACTCTGCGCGTCCTCAGAGCTGACTGTGTTCCTCTGGCCTCCAGGAATCCTCAGACAGCAGCAACACCACTGTGGAGGATGAGGACGTGAAGGGTGAGGGCACGCACACACACGCCTATATTCTAGCGGGTTAGTCCCTGGGTCCCCAAAATTATTTGGGAACTCAGTGTTTTACGGCACTGCTACAAAGACCACCCCCCCGCCCCTTCTCTCCATAGACACTGTCCATATGTGTCTACCCCCAACCTTGCCACCACCCCACCCTGCAAAGTAAAAACTGTACTTTCCCTGCCCCCCCTCCTCCACACACACACCCTTCCTGCTATGTAGAGCCCCTAGTGTATTGTGTCGACCCTTTCAAATCCCCCCAATGCCCCTTTAACCCGCCCCCAGCAGCAAGGGCACCTTTGGGGTATATTTTTAGCTGCTGAGAGGAAACCGAGCTGTGGTCGAGTGTGAGGCTTGTGGGGGTATGGACTCTGGACAGCAGGGAACATTAGCCTCTCTGGAGACTGTCTCTATAGCAGCTAGCTATAGTAGCAAGGGGCGTTAGCGAGTCTGAAGACTGTCTTTGTAGAGCAGCTAGCTTTAGTAACAAGGGGAGTTAGCTAGTCTGTAGACTGTCTCTGTAGAGCAGCTAGCTATAGCAGCAAGGGGAGTTAGCTAGTCTGTAGACTGTCTCTGTAGAGCAGCTAGCTATAGCAGCAAGGGGAGTTAGCTAGTCTGTAGACTGTAGAGCAGCTAGCTATAGTAACAAGGGGAGTTAGCTAGTCTGTAGACTGTCTGTAGAGCAGCCTAGCGATCAGCCCCTGAAGCTCATTGACTTTGATGCTGCTTCGTTAACTACAAGGTCCAGGTGAGAATTATGGGAAGTAAAAAAAAAAGAAAATCCTGCTTGGTTATTGATCTAGGGGCTTTGTGGATGTATCTGGGGCATTTGTGTGTTTGTGGATGGGTATGTGTGTGTGTGTGTGGGGGGTGTGTGTGTGTGTCGGTGTGTGTGTGTGTGGGTGCGTGCATGCGTGTGTGGGGGTGGGTGGGTGCATGTGTGTGTTGCGTGTGTATGTATGTTTGTATGTGAGACAGCTGTAGATACAGCTCCT
Source organism: Protosalanx chinensis (assembly GCA_030340685.1). Taxonomy (NCBI): domain Eukaryota; kingdom Metazoa; phylum Chordata; class Actinopteri; order Osmeriformes; family Salangidae; genus Protosalanx; species Protosalanx chinensis. Next base: position 5,545,203 of record CM059337.1, read on the forward strand.
GTGCTCTGCACTTTAGCAGAGCATCTGATGGTTATATTTATCTTTGACAAAGAGTCGTGCTTGTGGCAGGGCTGGTTATGTGACAAGGCTGGGTGTGGGTGCCAGGGCTTGAATGTGGTTTAGGCTGCATTCCACAGGACAGCCTGAGGGAGGAGCTAGAGCTCTCTTCATGTTTAGTATCAACACTACCATCATCATTATCATCATCATTATCACCACCATCTTCCTTCTCATCATCATCCTCTTCTCCGTGGTCCTCGTTCTCCATAGCTGGCACTTCCTGTCGTGAAGAGACCTTCAGAATGCTCATTGGTGTGCTCATCCAATCAGAGCCAAGTCTGCCTTTTCTTAACTCTCCTGCCTTCAAAGTTTTTGTCCTGTCCTCTGCCGAGTCACTCCTCCATCCTCATCCTCTTCTTCTTCTTCTCTCCATCCTGTACACACGTGGTGGCTGTTTGTCTGTGTGTGTGTGTGTGTGTGTGTGTGAGATCAGGAAAGAGTTTAGACAGCGGTTCAGTTAAGACCCAGTCCAGCAGCACATCTCAACCAGACACACTGCAGGGCCCATCCCCTGCGGTCTACTGTAAGTCTGCATGTCCCGCAGCACTATGTGACACACACACACACACACTCCCGCAACCTTTCGGACTTGTTTCTCTCCTTTCATCCTGCTCCCCTCTGATTTGCCCACACTGTTATTGCCATACCTGCTTCCCCCTGTGGACGAAACGAAGAACAGCAGTCCCAGAACAGCCCAAGTCGATACGACTGAACTAGCTGTGGTCTTGACCACCTAGTTCCCTCTGTGTGGGGCTATGGTCCGTCTGTAGGGCTACAGAACAGGTTTATGAACGAAGACGAGAGGATGTGCATTCGTTGTACGTCGCTTTGCATAAGCTCCTTCCAAAAGAATACAAATGTACATTGAAGATTATTTACAGGGGTTATGGTTAGTGACAACCTCCAAAAACTACTAACCCATAGTCATTGTTAATATGTGGCTACATTATACCACATTATACTGTATTGTGTGTGTACAGTATAATGATGTGCTTATAATTATATATTTTGGGTTATACTCTGTAATGTAATCTGTGGTGTGCCCCCTGCCCCCCTCCCCCTGCTCCAGAGGGGTGGAGGGGGTATAAGGGTCAGCCAGATCATCATCAGTATATCATGATCATCAGTTCATGGGCACGAACCTGCGTTGTTGAGCTAGACCGTACACCGTGTCTCCCCGACCTGGGCTGGTCTGATCTGTACTTCTCTACTCTCCTCTCATCCCCTTCACCCCCCCCCCAGCCACCAAGTTCTCTGACCTGCTGGGTTGTGTGCGTCGGGGGTCTGGGCCTGTGTCGGACGGGGAGGGAGGTGCCAGTACCCCCCCTCCTGCAGCATTGTCCGCCCCCTCCCCCCCACACACCCCTGCCATCCCCATGCAGAGTAAGTAGCCCCGCCCATGCCCCTCCCTCTCCACTCTGACATATTTGGCAATATTTACTTCCTTCATCTGCATGTTTGCTCCTCTTTTAGTGATTTCTTCATTTTTTTCTCGCCCTCCTCTCCCTGTCTGCAATGTGTGCCATGCGTTTCTACTTTCTTTTATCTCTCCACCCTTCCATGCCTCCACCCCTCCATTTCTCCACCTCTCCATCTCTCCACCCTTCCATCCCTCCATCTCTCCACACTTTCATTCCTTCCCCCATCTATCTGTCCACCCCTCCATCTCTCCACCCTTTCATCCCTCCACCCCTCCATCTCTCCACCATTTAATCCCTCCATCCTTTCACCCTTCCATCTCTCCACCCCTCCATCTCTCCTTTCTTCTGGGGTGGCCAGTGTCTCGTCTCACAGACCTGGTGAGCAGCGTTCGACGGGCGTCCCCCCACCCTGTACCAGAGACAGAATCCGCCCCTGCGGTCTCCAGGCCCACCCCCCCGCCGACACACCCCACCTCCCCCCCACCCCCCCTGTCTCCCCCTCCCCCTCGGACCCCCCCCAGTCCCTCCCTTTCCTCACAGAGTGAGTATGTGTGGCATGACCCTACGTCTGCCCATAATCCCTGTGTGCTAACCTAGTCAGGGGAGATTAGCCTAGCAGGACTGTGTGCCAGTTTGTGTGTGTGTTTGTGTGTGAGTTTGTGTGTATGTCACAGACTGCCTGGCTTCTGCTGGATGAATGGAGCAAAGACAAGGTGATAGACTGGAGTTGGAGGGTGTTGAACATAATAAAACATTTAGACAGCTTTAGTGTTGTTAGTGGTTTTCTCTAACTCCTGTGTGTGTGTTATGTGTGTGTGTGTCATGTGAGTGTGCACTTCCATTTCCCAACGAGCACTTGATAGCGTCTGTTACTATGATGGTGTGTGTTACCGTGATGGTGTGTTACTGTGATGGTGTGTTACTGTGATGGTGTGTGTTACTGGGAGGGTGTTTGTTACTGGGAGGGTGTGTGTTACTGTGATGGTGTGTGTTACTGTGATGGTGTGTGTCACCGTGTGTACAGGATGCCCCTTTTCAGTGTGGGGGAATGTTTGTAACTATGGCCCAACCAAGCCCAACACACGCACCTGGTTAAAGACACACTTAACACACACACACAGACCTGGTTAAAGTGACACTCAACACACACACACACACCTGGTTAAAGTGATTCACTGTGCTCCTTTCCCAGCACGTAAACAGGAGATCATCAAGATCACGGAGCAGCTGATTGAGGCCATCAACAATGGAGACTTTGAAGCTTATGCGTGAGTTCAGAAGCTTCTTCTTCTTACATGTTTACTAGCGTGTGTTTCCCCTGTGGGGATCTTACTATACAGAATACATATCATACTTGTTCATGATGTGTTTAGATAGCGCTTGTGATTATAGTTCTTGTGTATGTGTGTTTTCCTCTCTTTGCAGGAAGATCTGTGATCCTGGTTTGACCTCGTTTGAGCCAGAGGCTCTGGGCAACCTGGTGGAAGGCATGGACTTCCACCGCTTCTACTTTGAGAACTGTAAGAGACCGCAGAACCAAGCAGACAGGATGATAGCTGATAATCACCAGCAGCATCATATCTTCGTCTGACTCCTTCTCTTCCTCCCTGTCACTCTTCACCTTTTCCCCTCACCCACCCTCCCTCCCTCCCTCCCCATCTCAGTCCTGGCTAAGAACAGCAAGCCCATCCACACCACCATCCTCAACCCCCATGTCCACCTGATCGGCGAGGACGCCGCCTGCATCGCCTACATACGCCTCACCCAGTGCGTGGACGCCCAGGGCCGGCCGCGCTCCAGCCAGTCCGAGGAGACGCGTGTCTGGCACCGCCGGGACAGCAAGTGGCAGAACGTCCACTTCCACTGCTCTGGAGCGCCCGCCGCCCCTCTGCATTGAGGTGGGTTAGGGTGGGGGTTGAGGTGGGGGAGAAGGAGACAGGATAGAGGAGATGGTCTGGTGGTTGTTGTGGGGGTCACATGACATTCACTCAGGCTGGAACTGAGACATTTGTGAGGGTCTTTTACTTTTTTTGCATCTACCAGGGGGAAACATGGTGGAGGCCTCGCCTGGCCAGAGTACTGTGCTGGAGAGAGGAGGAGGAAGAGAGGGAGAAGAAGGAGGAAGATGGAGACACGAAGGAGAGGATTAGAAAGCTAGTCTGTGGTTCGGTGCCCCCACACACAAACCCTCCAAGGCTCCCCTCCTAGCACACACACACACACACATCTCTTCTTCTACAACTATCGCCCCTGTCTGTCACCTGTACCACTGCACCCAAAAAAAAATATCCTCAACTACACCCCCTCTCCTCTTCCTCCCTGTAACTTTGCTAACCCCATCAACTGATCCTGGAACATGACCCAGTAGTGTGCTGTAAGGGTTTCTTAAGGGGGGGCGGGAGGGGGTGTCAAGGTTCCAGCGTACCCCTGGTTCTTCCACACTCCCCTCTCTGACCCCTCCTCATCCTCTCCTGAATCCAAACCTGGCATGTTACCACCACACAAGACATACAGTATGTAAAGTTTTAGGTGAAATCGATTATTATTATTATTATTATTATTATTATTATTAAGGAATATTATTATTGTTAGCAAAATATCTATATTATTCATCATTATTATTATTTGCAACTGTATATGTAATTTGTATCATTCTGAATCCTTGATGGTTTCTGGAGTTGAAGAACATCGTTTTTTTTCTCTTTTTAAGAATGCATGATTTTTCCGGTATTCACAGTGGCTGTTTTTTATTGTGGCTATTAAGTGAAAAAATATATATGCTATTGGCAGTTTTTTATTAGCTTCTTGTATACTATAGTATGCCTCAGCTCATGTTTAAGTACAAACTATTCAATGGGGAGGGGATGTCTGTTTGACTAGGTGTCTGTGAATGTGTGAGTGAGTAAGGCTGTGTGTGACGTTGTGAACAAAAAAGATGGTGTGTGTTTGTCCAGGGATACTGAGGAGGCAGACTGGCGTTTCCTGTTTGAGAATGTGAATAGGCCAGAGACCTTGGTTTGGTGTCTTCCATTGTCAAATCCTTATTTAACTGTTTGAAACAAATATCATGAACAGTATTCTGGCTGTATTTATCTTTAGTCTACTTTATTCATGTTTCATTAATTTTGTATTTTGCCTTTTTTTGCGTTGACTCAAACCCCATCTGAGGACAGAGAGACCCTCTTGCTCCGGTGTTGAGCTGGTGTTTCTAAATGTGCTCTGCTCTGTAGTGGCTGGAGGTAATGTAGAGTCATTTTTGTAGTAGAGTTAGTTTGTCTGGAGAGATGAGGGCTATTCTAAGGTGGATTTTATGAGCTCATGGCACATCGTTGTGTGTGTGTCTGTTAACTTTTTAACTTGCTTTTGTCTCAGTGTTCTGGTTGCTGTTGCTCATTTTAGAGCAATGATATGCGCCTTAGGTCTGGCATTTTGAAAGCAGTGTATGCGTGTGTGTGTGTGTGTGTGAAGGGAACCCCCATGGCTCCTGTGTGGGATTATCTGTGAGACGGGGGAGAGAGGAAAGTTAGGGGAGAAGGTCTCATTTCAGGGGACATAGAGCCTCTGTCTTTCCCCCAGCTCTGACTCCTCCTGTGTTCCTGATCTTCGTTTTCACTTGTTTCCTATCTTCCTTTTTGACTTGCGTTATAATGAAGTGGTATCTTATTTTATCATCATGTCTGTGCCTGAGTCAGGAAGGATGAACTGATAGCCTTTAGCCTTGCTCTCAGCCCTTTAGTCATTGGGCTTCAAGGGGCATCTTGTCGCAATTGGCTGATTGTACGATTCTGCGAGAGGCTGCGAAGCCTTCTCATTGGGCAGGCAGACGGTCAGCTGGTTTGGTTGGTCCTCAGGTTCATATTTATTGTGAATATTTATTTTTGGGTTCGGACATTTGATTTTGCGTTTCCTTTTCAAAGTTTCTCTTTGTGTTCCACAACGTACCGCTCCTGCACATGTGCAAACACTGTCCCTTTGACAGATGAAAAAGACCTATCAGGAGCTCTCCTGCCAAACTCAAACTAACAACCTGATGTTTGCGTTCTAGTCTGTGGACTAGGTGTGCATCGTAGTTTCCCCTCAGACTGTGTCCGTGGGTCTTGCAGTCACCCCTACCCTTCTGTCTAGGATGGGGGTTCATCTTGCATGAGCTGTCCTCACACCTAGAACAATCCTCCTTCTCTTTCTCATTGGCTGGCCTGGTCACTTCCTGATTCCCGTATGAAGGTCAGAGGTCATCAGGAGACACAGGAGTAAGCGGTTCTGACCAGACGTGTGAACCTTTCTCCACCAGGAGGAGCGTGTATAAGGATGATGTTCTTTCTGTTACTTCAATGTGTGCTTACTAGCCCTGGAAAGCATTAGCAGAAGACACGTGTTTTCACAAGGGGGATTGTTCAGTATCACGAACGACCACCCGCCATTTAGCTGGCATTTTCTTTGCATGGCAGTCGACGGGACGTTTTTGGTGTTTGTTTAGTTTTTATTTCCTTTTCTACGGAATGCTGGTGTACTAAAACTTTCTCTATTTTCTGTGATTTTCAAAGTGCATACAACTATTGTGGTCTCAAGATGATTTGATGAAAATGATTGTTACATGGGTTGCTATCATGATAAGAAGGAAGATGAGGATTATGATGATATTTATCTAATGACAATTCAGTAGCATGTTCTTCTATCCAGGCTCAGTGTTGTAAAAGCAGACTGGTTTTATTTTATAGTTGAAAAGTTCAGGAGCGTCTGTGACACCTTAGCTCAAGCCCAGCATAGACCTACTGACAGTACTGTATCAGGGGTGAAACTGCTCACTGAAGAGTCAAGTTACCACCACATTTTGGGTGACTTAAACCTGCCAGCACCCCTGCAGGATCCAGCCTCCCTGCTCCTCCTGGAGAGGGCTGTTTCAAACCTCCTTCCATCTTCTCTCAGCAGTTGGCTCTTTACAGTTCCTCCTGGGCTCTTTCTCCTCCCTTTGGGTTTCTTCTGGATGATATTATTGATCCTATATTTCTCTGATTCTTCAGGTTATGGCTCTGTTCTCTCCAATGTGCTACATGTGTTTCTCTAACTTAAGGAAATGTGTCAAAGTGTTATCAATAAAATGAGAATTCAAGTAACAAACATTGACATAAATATTCTTCTTGAGATTTTATATGGCAGGATATAAAAAAAAAGGGTTATGTTCATTACTGACCCATTGTTCTTATTTTCAAAGAATTCACAACATCAGGCTGTTGTAGAGAGGCAGGGAAAAGCTGTCAGGCACAGCACTAGAGACGATATAGGACAGGGGTCTCAAACTCGTGCCATCGCGGGCCAAAAGGGTGCAGGTTTTCGTGTCAACCAAGCCACTACACCAGCTGATTTCAATAACGAGTTTGATTTCACTGAGTGGAGAAACTCGTTATTGAAATCAGCTGGTGTAGTGGCTTGGTTGACACAAAAACCTGCACCCTCTTGACCCCTGACAGTTTTAGATGTTTCCCTGCTCCAACACACCGGATTCTAATGAATTGGTCGTTAACAAGCTCTAAGCAAGACTCATAATGATCATTCAATAGAGTCAGGTGTGCTGGAGCATATATATATAAAACTGTCAGGACAGGGGTTCTCGAGGACCAGGATTGGGCACCCCTGGGATATGACATAATGTGATCCTGCTCACCATTATTGGCACCCCTTCCTTTTTTGCATAACCTGTACAATATCTTCAGAAATAAATGGAAATGTATCAAATATATATCATCAGGATCTTTTAATTAGAGGTCCAAAGTAATTTAACAAAGAAAATTGTTTTTTCAGCTTACATATTGTAATTTCAAAGAAAAAAAATGAAAAAACAGCATGTGCAGCAATAATGGCACCCCTCTTTAATATTTGGTTGCACCCCCTTTGGCAGTGATGACAGCTTCCAAACATTTCTTGTAGCCATCCATAAGCTTTTTGCACTTCTCAGATGGTATTTTCTCCCACTCTTCCTTTGCAAATTGTTCAAGCTCTTGAACATTTGCAGGTTTCTTTTCCCCAATGGCAGATTTCAGCTGAGATCAGGACTCATTGCTGGCCATTTTAAAACAGTACATTTTTTCCTTTTCAACCATTCCTGTGTGCTTTTGGATGTGTGCTTCGGGTCTTTGTCTTGCTGGAGGATCCATGATCTTCAACTCAAACCAAGTTCTCTTACACTGGGTAGGACATTCCGCTCTAAAATCTCTTGATAATTCTCTGATCTCATGATTCCTGTGATACGGTCAAGGCCTCCAGTACCAGATGCAGCAAAGCAGCCCCACAGCATTATGGATTCTCCACCATGCTTAACGGTTGGTAAGGTGTTCTTTTCCTTGTAGGCTTCATTGCGCCGTCTGTAAACAAACGGCTGGTGTGCATTCCCAAAAAGCTCTATTTTTGTTTCATCTGTCCACAGAAAATGTGTCCAGGTACTCTTCGTGCAAAGATGAGTCGTTCCTTTTGATGCCTTTTCTTCAGTAATGGTGTCTTACAGGGCCTTCGTCCATAAAGCCCTGTTTGGTTTAGTGTGCGGCGTATGGTACTTGTTGAAACCATGACCCCAGACTGTTCCAGGTTGGCCTTCAGGTCTTTGGATGTTTGACATGGTGTTTTTTCCACCATTCGCACCAACCTTCAAAGACTTCTCTCATCAATTTTTCTCTTTCCCCCACGTCCAGGGAGGTTTTTGACAGTTCCATGCTTGGCAAACTTCTAAATAACATTACGCACTGTTGAAACAGGGATACCAAGGTCTTTGGAGATGGCCTTATACCCTTTGGAGGTCTCGTGTTTGCTAATAATCAGACTTCTGATGTCCTTTGACAGCTCCTTTGTCTTCACCATTGTGACAAAGGAAAAGGGGCTAACAGATGGCTTTTTAAAACACAGAAGTCATCATTCATTGGCTAATTCATGTCACATGGGCACTGACAATTTATCACAGGTGATTCTCATTTGTGATTTACCACAGGTGAGTCATAATGTGTTTCCATACTGATTTAAAGCAATGGGTGCCAATACCAGTGACACAGCAAGCTTTAAGCTTCTTTTTTTTTCCTCTCATTGTTTATTTGTTCTTTACAGACAAAGAATATTTCACTTGAATAATTTTTTTAAGAAGATATTACAAATTATGTTCTTTAAATACATGGGTGCCAATAATGGTGAGCAGGACTGTAATTCTTCCCTGGTACTGTTCAGGAAAAGTATTTAAATGTCGTTTTTACATAATACATAATTTTTATTATTAAATGACAAACATTTTCCAAAATAATTTAGAACTTTAATGTATTTGCATAATTCTTTTCTAATTAAAGTGAATCAACATAACTTTTCAAATATTGACATGGAACAACACCGTATAAATAATCATATCCAAATAAAATATGCTTCAATGTGCTGGTGGGTAGAATGATCTCTAAGGATGAAGTAGAGAACATGATTATGTTTAGGATTCTGATGCCCCGAAATAAGACTTCAGATTGGCTTGCAGTTTGCCTGTAAACGATAGGTACAAACGAAGGGAAATGTCTCCGTTTAAAAAAAATACCCGGCTACGTGTGCACATAGAGGTAAACGAAAACTTTTTGGAAAACGGAGGGAGGGAAATATTCGTTTCTCAAAATACCCGGCTACGTGTGCACATAGGGTCAAATTTAAACAAAGGAAATATGGATGATAAATGAATGTCCTTCTCTGTGATTCTGAAGTGCTGAAAGAACAGAAAAGAGCAATGTTAAGCTAGGGTGGACAGACCAACAATTTCTTACATGTTTTGAAATAATGTGTTTTGCTATTCGTATGCAACATAAGCCAACTTAAACTAATCCGAAGTCAGATTTTATTTATCTTTTGCCGTTTTCTCACAAAAACCATTTTTATGCGAGATTTTTGAAAAATTCCACCGCTTTAATCTTGGATTTTGTGGCACCGAGAATCTGTCAAATTCTGATCAGGCTCTGCATTGTTCTGCATCACATCTCTGCTTCTATCCAGCGCGCGAGCTGCTCAAACACTCCAATCCTGATGTTACAGGCTGGTAAAAAGTCTTATTCAAGAGGCCAAAACATAAAATGTATATCTTTCGATTTTTTTCAAAATTTGATAGATTGCGCAGGACCCAGCTATACAGAAAGTAAAAAAGTTGTGCTGATATGCTAAAATAGGTTACAAGGGAGAAAACCAACTTTTGTCATCATAGAACGTTCAGATTTCAATGCATTCCTATGGGATTTTCATCAACATGACTTCAACTTGATTTTTCTCAAAATGTATATATTTTTTAAATTGATTAAACATACCTTATTTTGAAGAAAACAACCTAAGCTTTCGTTTAAGCTATGTCTCCCGGTTGTGCTGACCCTCTATGAAAGGTAGCCAAAGTTTCAAAAACTATAAGCAATATTTTCATATACTTTCTCAATGTTGATCGCAACCAACATTTGATAGAATTAAGGTGTAAGTGTCTACATGTTAACTGTCATATTTGTTTTTAATTTATTGCAAGTAGTCGCTAGTTATTGAGCTCTAAAAAGGTCTTGGACCTGAAAATTCCGGTGCCATTTTCATAGGATTCGCTTTTAGCCACATTCAGGCTAAAGATGACGTCAGAGACGTTCGATTCAATGTTTTTGCTACCTGCGCTCTAGAATCACTTGACAGTTGGTTAGCTTGGCAAGGAAAAACGCGTTCTATTGGCCACCCTAGTTAAGCATGGTCATCAAAACCATGTTATCAGATTAGCATGAACTGTCAACTGAAATAACCTTACCTGCAGGAATGACAAATTATCTGCATTTAGCTTCTGCTTTATGGCCTAAATGTATGCACCTTATTTACTTTTGTTTAAGTAATTATTGCACATTATATTTAATTGGAATTGCTGTTCCGAACAACCAATGACACATCAAGGAAAATCTTGAAAATGATCAGGGGTGCCCAAACCTTTTCATACCAGTGAATGCTGATGGCTGTAACCACGAAAATAATAATTTGAGGTTTAAGATCTTTGGATTGAACATTGGCCTCTGCTATAAGTTTCTGCAAATTTACACATACTCATTGGCTAGGACTTGTCTGATTTGATTGCAGTCTAATGCAAGCTGACGGTGACATGCGCACTCCTCATGTTCCGCGTCTGTCTTCCTACAATTTCCTCATCGGAAGTGAGCCAGAAGCATTGATCAATAGAAGAGTAGAAAACGAGACTTATCCGATCATGTCTAAACCTCCTCCTAAACCGGCCAAGCCAGGTAAGTGTAACGTTGAAGCGTAACTTTTTAATGCACCTCGAAAAAAGTCAAATTTCTGTTCATCAAGTGTAACACACCTAGCTAGCAAACTAGCCAACTGTTAGCTAGCAAGTGTATTCACTAGCTAACTTGTAGGAAACTAGTTGAGTAGTTTGCTGGCAGATGGATCTGTTAAGTCTACTGTAGTGTACGACGAGTGTACCCTGCTCATGAAACGTACGTTCAAGTTCAGTTACTTAACGTCGATTATAACGCGTTTAGTCTGCAAGGTTGCATCAGTAAAACATTTCGGTTGGGGCTGCGTTGGACTGTGCAACTCGTCGGTTGTATAACTTCCCCTTTTCCCCAACTCTGCTGGGCAGATGCATTGAATGTTCATCCGAAACTGATGATCTACCTTTTGAAACTCCAGTCTAGCATAATCATACCCATGCCTGCTTCATAGTACATCACTCAGATAAACTAGGACGGTGCAGACCTTCTAGTCAAGCTAACTGTGCGGACGGTTGTGTTGTAAGTGGGGTTTAGAACAGGAAGCGTAAAAGGAGGTTCTGACAACTTTGATCTGACAGAATGTTCTGGATCTTCATGCACAGGACACATTCTACAGGTGCTGGGAATTAAGGCGTTAGAATACTTGCTACAGCAAGCCTCGATGAGATGGCTTCAACATAAGAAATCAAGAGCCACACTCAGTTCATTCGTGGTTGAACATCACCAATAATACAGAATTAGACACTCTACATTGTTGATTTAACATAATACATCCCCGCTTTGTTTAGTTCTTATTTGACAGTGTGTAGGATGGAAGTTGAAGCACAAGCTGGTATTTTTTTTTTTTTTTCCACAGTCTCTTTGTGTTAGATATGGCCAGTCTGTGCAAGTCTCTAGTTCAGTGAGGCAGGACTGAACCTGTTGAGCTAAGCACATTCAGGATGACTCTCTACCCTAGCCTGACAAAGCTAGGCTTGTTTCACTGTAACATTGAGGCTGTGTGTGCCGGTCAATAGCCAACAGTCTGGCTGACCTGGTTAAAGGCGTTGCTGACTAGAGCCAATCACGTTTATTGGGAGGCTCCATCAGGTTGTACAGGTATAGAGGAAGTTGTAGAAAAGGTTTCAGAGGTAGTCACCTGGGTTTACACTTTATACAATGGGACACTCCTGGAGGAATTAGGGTCTTCACCAAGATATAAAGGAAGTGTCTCTCTTTTTCCCCCCAGGACAGGTCAAAGTGTTCCGGGCAATGTTCACATTTGACCCTCGAACAGTAAGTTACCTTTTTGTCACTGGCGATTATGAATGCTTGCTAACAGTTTTTTGTTGATGTCAAGAACCCTGCTGAGATCGAGCCCACGTCTCACAGTGTTAACTCTGGCTTGCGTCTTGTTTGTAGCCTGACGAGCTGTACTTCGAAGAGGGAGACATACTTTACATCTCGGACACGGTGAGTTGTCTTATGCTTCGGCTTGTCTTTCTTGTCCTCTCCCACTCGCTCTGTCCATCATTTTCCCGTTGTTGGCTTTATTTCGGCATCTGCGTTCTCGTTTGGGTCTTATGCTCTCGTTTTCTCTTTCTTTCTCTCTCCTTGACTTCTCTTTCCACTTGCATCCACGGCCCTGGATGACTGCTGCATAGCCATTGGCTCTCACTGCCTGTCTGTCATCCTCAGAGTGACAGCAATTGGTGGAAGGGGACCTGCCGAGGACGGACTGGCCTCATCCCAAGCAATTACGGTAAATCAAAGCAAGTCGCACATGGACACTAGTTGTGTTGTGGTTTCGTTGACTAAGGGTTGTCGATGACTAAAGCTTTTATTTGGGGTCTGGTTTAATGTTGTAATCCACTTACGTTCTGACTTCCTCGTTTTCCTCAGTGGCTGAACAGGCAGAATCTATCGACAACCCGATGCACGAGGCCGCTAAACGAGGTGAGTGGACGAAGAGACCTGGTCCTGGTTCTGCCCCAGGGTCTCCACCCTGGGTGCTCACAAGCCTAGGAGAGGATAGAAGGCCTCTCAGTGATGACACCAGCTGCGATTCACCGTCTGAACTAGTACCACCACTCTGTCATCTCAGTTTGTCCGTGTGTGTGTGTGTGTGTGTCACAGGTAATCTGAGCTGGCTGCGAGAGTGTCTAGACAACAAAGTGGGCATCAACGGGCTGGACAAGGCTGGAAACACTGCCCTCTATTGGGGATGCCACGGAGGACACAGAGGTAACCAAATCAAATTCACTCTTACACTGCTCTCATCTTTCACCTGGCTCCTCACTTCTGGACCATGTGGAGGAGCTGTGAAAATGAAATCAACTGAAGGGTTGCATTTGTTTTGTTTCTTAGATGTGGTGGAGGTCTTGCTGAGCCAGGCCAATGTGGAACTGAATCAGCAGGTGAGAGTTTTTCTTGCATTCTCGAGGGGTGAGGTGGTGATAACGTAGCTAAGGTCAGCAGTGATTGTAGTAGAGATGATGGTGATGCTGATGCTGGGCATGGCGTGAGGCTGACCTGCTGGAGGTGTGTCCTGTGTTCCAGAACAAGCTGGGAGACACTGCTCTCCACGCAGCTGCCTGGAAGGGCTACTCTGACATTGTGGAGATGCTCCTGAACAAGGGTACGACTCCTGACCTCCCCACTTCAGTCCTCACGCACACGCGTGTGCGGGTGACAGAGTGGGGTTTACAATATTCTTTTGCAACGTGTTTTAGACTGAGAGCGGGCGTGTGAGAGTGGCGCATTTAGATGTTTGCCCGTGTGTTTCAGATGCGAGGACAGACATCTTGAACAACGAAAAGAAGCTGGCTCTGGAGATGGCTACAAACGCCCAGTGTGCTTCCCTTCTTAAGAGGAAGCTGGGAGGCAGTAAGTCCCTCCAGTCAGCAGGTGGCAGCCTTGCCACACCTCACAGTGTTCCAACACATTGTTATTCAGCGCGAGGGCTGTTACCTACTTCCACACACATGCAATCTTGTCAATGTTGAGTGTCTGACACATACATTCCTGATTTTTTTTACATTGAAATAATCAAAAATATGATCTTATTTTTGACACTGGCTAGCAACAACTTCCTTCGTGGGAGTTGATAGTTGGTAGAGACAGTTCAGGTGTTGTGTTTAGAGGGGCTCTGCCCGCTTAGTCTGTCTGTCCGTCTGTGTGGTTGCAGACATTACACGGACGCACAGCAACGCAGAGGAGTACCTTGACGACGAAGACTCGGACTGAGACGTGGTCCCGGCGCCGCATTACAACAACAACCCATCGGGCAGTGATGAATTACTAAAGGGGTGGGGGTGGGGGGGGGGGAAATACATTCCAAATAAATCCTATTTTATCACCTGAGCATGGGTCTCTGTTAAGAATTGTAACAAGGTCAGGAATGGCTAATCAAAGTAATATATTATTGATAAAGTGTTCTTATGTAGAAGGGGTGTGCTCGACCGTGCTTGCTGTACAAGTATTGGTTGGAGCCCTGACTAGCAGCTTCGGAGTGTGTTGTCCCCCAAAAAAATGTGGGGGGAGAATATTACATTTTAAAATTGCGTTTTCTAAGATTTCCTGCCGTTGTCAAGTCTGCATCGTCCTATGAATCAATGTTTGGGCAGCAGAAGATCTCTGCTACACATATTGATTCTGCTGGCGCTGTTAGCCAAAGCAATTTACAGCACCCTGGGGGCAAGATTTGAACCTGCAACCTCTTGGTCTGCAGTGAACCAAGCTCATCCACTGAGCTATACCCATCCCTGTGACAGATAATAATGGTGTTATTTTCCTGATGTTATAGTGCGCTTGCTTGAGGTGTTGTGAGTCATATTGAGAATGAGGACTAATTCAGTCTTGTCTCCCTTCACCACTTCTGCTTCCTTGTGCACCTTTACCGATCATGTCCCAACCATCGCAGCTTCTCTGATCGTTGACAGAAGGGATCAGTGCCTGCATTTCCGTTGGTTTTGTACCTGTATGTACACAATCCCATGAGTGCATTCATGTGCATCACGTGGGATTTTCCTGGATTGTGCTGTCATCTTGTGTTCTTATCTATGCAATAAAATGGAAATTATACAACCTCAAGTAATGTGTTGGTATATCATGTGATGTAAAAAAAAAAATCACATTGCACTACGTTTAGATTAACCTAGAACCAGCAATAAAAGTTGTACCTATGGTTTTCTCCAGATTGATCAGATTTTTATTCAAAAGTGACATTAAAAAAAGTATAGCAAGGCAGATAATCAAGGATGGGAGGTTCACAGCTTAGTTAGGACAGGTACAAAGGGGGGGGCGTTGGTTGTTCTTCCGAGATGAAGAACGTTAACCACTGGGGTTTGCCAAGACCAGTCATGACAAGACAACCGTATTCGTAAGTCACGGTCAGTGACATCTTTATTCAAAAGTCAATCCAACTGCCTGTCCAGCTGACCGTGAGCACATAAACCGCATTGTACTACATGGTATGGTCTATAAAACAATTAGAAAAGAGAATAAAAAAAAAAAAACTAAAAACAGGACTTTCTACTTGGCTCTCCCCTCCTCCTTCTCAGGGGCACGTTGGACTTGCGTTTGTCCAACGTTAAGCGTTAGCTGAGCCGGGAACCTCTGATTGGCCGAGAGCAAGGTGTCACACTACCACCTAGCCAGACACTTGACGGGACTGGATACACTGAACCTAAAAGGAGAGTCGGCTGTTACGGACTGTCCCTTTAAGAAAATGGCACCACGTTAGGGGAATGGGGGTTCGGGGCAGGGGCATGGCCCGATCTCTAATCATGCCCCTTCAGGATGAGAGACCAACTATAAAAACTGGATCCAAATATCAAAACACAATTACATTTCCCTCCCACCCCTACAGTTGTGGTTCAAAAGATACAAACTTTCGCCACATTCATGAATTCTACGGTACTGATACACATCTCTGGGATACAGAAAAATCTATGAAATAAGCCATAATTTGTCATCCAATAATGTCTATTTTCTGCCTCAATGGGCATCAAGAACATGTTTGTTGTGACTTCTTTAGGGGACAACCCAAGCAGGAAAGGCACTTTTGAGTAATGATGTCCATTCAGTTTTCCATTAGTCCCTTTTGAGCTCTAAAAAAAAAATTACTAATACATTGGAAAAAAGGAAGTTGTTCGTTTCCCGTTAGGCCAGTTTTGTACTGACTGAAGACCCCTAGAAGAGACAAAGGGAACTTGGTTAGAGTTGAACACCTCAAACATCTCTCTCAATATCGCTCTCTCGTGACTCAGAAACATGGTATCAATCTTCGTTCTACCACTGCTGCCATCCACCACCTCAGGCACAAAATTCAAATGCTTTCCAACAGTCTCCCAGTGGCCCAGCTCACAGATTGGGTATCTTACCTAGCAAGCTAGCCCTCGATGACCACCTCTGCAGTGGTGTGGCCATTCAGGGTGCCCTCAGCCACCTCCTGCAGGGGAAAAGACAGACTAAGCATTTCTGGAAAGCGCAAGGTATACTTTCTACAATAGTAGATGGGCTGAGATAGTGCCTCACCATTGGAACAGGATCCACTAAAGTCATTGTGTTACACTGGAGCTCGGCGATGATTGGCTGAGAGGGGGAGGCGAAGTCTCCCGATAGGGCGTCCAGGGCGGTCGTCTCGTCAATGGCATCCTGGAAGACAAACCGTGGTGAGACTGTACCAGAGATGTGTTTGCAAGCACACTCCCAAGGGAGGTCTGAGATACCTCACGTGGGGAAGCTACGCTGTAAACGGGATTGCCCGACCTTTATCAACTCTCTCCTCCAGCCCTATACCCCCACCCGTCACCTACGGTCATCTGCTGACAACCGTCTAGTGGTACCCTCCCTCAAGAGCGCAACACAAACTCTTCCACTGCCTGGCTCCCCAATGGCGGAATCAACTCCCCACCTCCATCAGAAGCACAGGCTGCCTTCTCACCTTCAAAAGAAGGCTTAAAACTAATTTAATGATTACATTTAATGGCACCTAGGTATTTGCACTAGTATGGCACTTCACATAATCTAATGTTGTTTAAAAACCATTTGTTGGTCCTCATATGGTGACTTGCCAGTGTTGTTGTTGTATCTCTTGCTTTATGTTCACAATCATTGTGTTACGCATTTATAGTTCTTCCCCTGGCACTTATTGGTTCTCATGATGTATGATTCACAATCTAAAAAACCCACTGTGTTCGGGGTCCATCACGTTGCTATGCTCAATGACTGATGCTCTTTGTAAAAGCTCTCTCTTGTAAGTCACTTTGGATAAAAGCGTCTGCCAAATGAATGAATAAATATAAATGTACGCTTAGCAAGACTCCTACAAAGTACGAGAACATACCTTCTGCACGTCCACCTCCAGCTGGGCTTCGACTTCCAGTTTAGCCTGGGAAAAAAGAGGAAGTAGACTTCGGTCAGAGCATCCAAACCTCATGTCCGGCTAGACACGGGGTACCCTGGCCCCACTGCGCTCGGGCGAAGAGCCAGGCAACACTGGAAGGAGAACAAAGGGGAAAGGTGCCAACCCACTCCCAACCCCCCTGCCCCTTGGAGAGATGGATGGAGGGAAACGGAGCAGGAGGGAGGGTAAATGGGAAGTCGAGCGTGGATCCCCAATCATTTGAGAAGGTGAGATATTAATGAGGGGAAAAACTACACAACCGAGAGAGCAGCCATCGGCTCGAATCATGCATTAGTTCTGAACGGCTGACAGAGAATCGAAAATGGCCGAATGATAGAAAAGTAGGATCTGGAAGGAGGGGTAAAATGGCTCTGCAGATGCAGGTGACACTTAAGACACTTGCGAGGTATACCATAGCGTAACCATAGAAACAGCTTTCCAGTCAGTCAGGACCGCATGAGTAGAGGACAGTTAAGCGGGGTGGAGTGATTCGGAGAGTCGTTTTGTGTACGTGTGCTGACCAGTAATGCCTCATCTGAGGACTGGAACACAGGCGGTAAACTGTCGTCTCTCTCCCCCATCTTGATCAACCGTTCCTCCTCACACACTGCCTCCTGACACCAACCAAATAACCAGTTACATGGGTGTGAGTGTGTGGGTGGATGGAGGGGGGGGGGGGGGGTAACAAAATGATGCTTACCTCAATGACCTCATGGGCCAAAATGGGAACAGGTTCAGGGGCGGGTGTGATGTCATTCAGGGATTCTGATAAGGCGTCAAAGGCATCAGCTGTGACTGTGGGCATCTATAAAAAGAGAGGAGAAGAACAAGAGACAGAAGTTCAAAGCCGAGAAACAGACACACATCGTAGTGCACAGGCTAGTTCTGAACTGAACAAGACACAGAGACAGCAAAGAAAAGAACCGTGCATTCAGGGGAGGGGAGACCCTCGTCTCACCTGTTCCTCCACGACAGCAAGCACAGGCTCAGCCATGGCCGCCTCCACTACAGGGGCGGAGTCTGTGATGACGAAGTCGTCGGCCACACAGTCAGCGACGGCCGTTTCCGCGACCTGGCGAGGAGAGAGAGAGAGGTTACATGATGCAGGTTTGGGAGACTTTGTTCCCCAATTACATTAAAAAGCTGTGCTGTTCCTCCGCCTGCTGTTCTTCCCTCCCTTCCTCCAGGTGAAGGGAAGCGTCTCACCTCCACGGGAGCGGGTTCAGCTACGGGGGCTTCCACCAGCTTGGCCTCCACCTCTGAGATGACTGCAGCCACCTGATGGAAAGTAACGGAGACGTTTGGCTCAGACATGAAATGAGATCAGTCATTCCGAATTAAATGTTAATTTTTTTCTGTCTGATAATATTAATAATAATAAACAACATTCATAGTCACAAATTATTTGGCTATGATGTGTTAGCATTTAGGAGATGGTTATTGCATCGGTTATAGGTTCAAATCCCCAATTTCACATATTAAATACCTCGTATCTAATATTAAATACATTCATCTTTTAGTTCTCTACCTGATGCCTTTGACTAAAATCAATGAGTATAACTAATTTGCATACGAGATATGATGACAGACAGCATGGCGTACAAGTCTTGTGTAACAAGAAATGGGATCTTACCATTGGAATCTCCACTGGTGCTTCTGCCAGGGCAGGTTTGTCCTGGGAGGAGGTAAAAGCTGTGGTTAAAACCTGTCTGAAATCCTGCCTTGTACAATTTTCACACATGTACAAACTTTAGTGAGCAATTTGAACTCCTTGAACATCATGAGGAGTGAAAAATGAAAAGGTGAGTGAAAACACCATGCATTGCTATTATTACATGCAAACATGCAGTGACAGACACCCCAAACATTACAAGTGGCTAAAGTTAAGGATTTTTCTTAGCAAAAGTGTGAAGGCGTTGCTAAAGGTATATAATTTCCATAGCAAGAGTGTGAAGGCGTGGCTAAAGGTATATCATTTCCATAGCAAGAGTGTGAAGGCGTGGCTAAAGGTATATCATTTCCATAGCAAGAGTGTGAAGGTGTGGCTAAAGGTATATCATTTCCATAGCAAGAGTGTGAAGGCGTGGCTAAAGGTATATCATTTCCATAGCAAGAGTGTGAAGGCGTGGCTAAAGGTATATCATTTCCATAGCAAGAGTGTGAAGGCGTGGTTTAAGGTATAAAATCTTCATAGCAAGAGTGTGAGGGCATGGTTTAAGGTAATCGTCATAGCAAGAGAGTGAAGGCGTGGCTAAAGGCTCAATCTTCATAGCAAGAGGGTGAAGGCATGGCTAAAGGCTTATAATCTTCATAGCAGGACTGCTGAGCGCAAAGAAGAGGAGGGAAAGGAGGAAGGGCAGTGGCTGGGTCTGGAGCACCTCAATGACTTCAGAGACCACTGGGGTCTCAACCGGCTCAGTTCCAGCATCCGTCTCCACGGCGACAGTGATCTCGGCCTCAACAAGCGTCTCCTCCGCTGTGACTTCGGCCTCAATGATGGGGGCCGCCACAGCTTCTACGATGACCTCGGCCTCTGTCTCAGGCTCAGCTGCGGGCTCTGCATCAACTTCAACAATGGGCTCGGTTTCAGCCTCTACAATGGGTTCTGCTGCAGGCTCAATAGCAGGCTCTGCCTCAACAATGACGGGCTCTGCCTCAACAACGACGGGCTCTGCCTCAACAACGACGGGCTCTGCCTCAACTTCAACGACGGGCTCCGCTGTTGCCTCAAAGTCCGCCTTTTCGCTCGCCTCCGCCAGGGGCTCAAACTGAACAGGAGGCTCCGCTTCTGCCTCGACGATGGCATCTGCCTCAGCTGCGACCTTCGACAGGAGTGCCACCTCTGAGATGACGTGCGTCTGGACGAGCGATGGAACAGTCAAATCATCACAGCATGCCATCGGCACACAATACATCTCTAGCTCAACCACAGACAGGACTAACCACCTATCGTGTTCTACCAGTCAAGCTAGACTACATTCCTACTCATGCGGTAGATATTATCAAGATTCTAACACAGACAGGAAACTATATGGGATGACAATGGCACAATGACATAGCGGAAATGAGCGGGCAGAGGTGTCACCTCAGGGCCATCTGTGACGATGGCTATGGAGTCTTCAACCTGAACCTGGAGAGGAAGAGAGTGTGATGAGCGTCAGTGATCACAATCCAAAAAGACACCACACAAATGTGTGGTCTGCAATGTAGATGCCAGAAAATAGGAAGACTTGGCTTCGGAAAAATTCAACCAAAAACACTCAAGATCTTTGGATTCAGTCATGCACAGAAGGCTGGTCTGGCATTTTTCTACTTTTATGTTATGAAATGAGTCTTAGGGCCGTGTGTGTGTGATTGTGGTAGGGGGAGGGTGACTACATACTATTGTGTTGATTAACTGGTGGTTAGGTGTAGAACAACAAAATTCAAACCCATTTCCACAGCTAAAGGCCCCATAGACATCTACATTAAAAAATAAAATAAACAATTCTGGGAAACTTGATGCTGAAGGAGTCTGAAAAGCTAATTTCGATGCAAAAGGACAAGGTTCTTTGTCCCTAAAACTCCTACGCAAAACAGTCTAGAGTTTCAGTCAGGAAAAAAAATCTCCCTTTTTTTTCATTTTTTTTTAAGCTGCTGGGCTGGTATGTACAAACATGTCCTATGTCCAAGCTTCACTAGAAGAGGGTGTGTGTAGGAGGGGGTTGACTAACTGAGTGGAGGGGTGAAAGGGTTTACCTCAAACTCTGCAGGGGCTGACAAGACAGCCTCAGGGAGGAGCACAGCCTGGAAAAGCAGAGAGGAGTTTTGTCAAGGTGGGACAGGAATTCACTTTTAATTTTTTTTAATTTTGTTGCACAGGAAAACAAGTGGTGCTATAGGAGTCTCCGACATAGCACTTGATTCCACACAGGGACGTTTACATCTCCACAAAAGACAGTGAAGATTTAGGACTTTGAGAACACACAGAACCCAGAACCGCTTCCGTCTGGAATGTGCCATTACTGTCCAGTTTATCCGATAGCCGTGAAATGGAGGGGTACCATAGCCTTGTTGGGAGCTAAAGGGATATGCAGTCTACACTTGGGGGGGGTTGCAAAGTAAAGATTGCAGCCCTTCTCTTGAACCAACACAAGAGATCCAGGCACCTCGTTGAGAACTGGCTTCACCAATGGCTCGAGGGGGAGGGGAGGTTACACAACGAGTAGTAACACTACAGCCAATTACATAAGTCGAGGGCAAGCTGCCACGCCCCCCAACCCCCTTCCTTGCTCTCTACAAGCCAAGGCCAAACAATGCTACATTGGCTCAAGATGGAGGGCGGAAGAGGGATGGAAAGGAACCGGATGGCAGCCATGTTTGTCCCCCCTCAGGGAGACACACGGCCCTGCTTTCTGCCCCAGTGGTTACCCCCAGGTTGGCACCAGTTAAGTGCTCAATGGGCAGCCAGCATTGTACAGGCTTTCAGGTTGTACCGCCAGCCGTAATGAGCGGTACCGACAGCCTGGTAGACTACAGGGCATCAATATTACATTTGTGCAGAAAGTGTAAATAATTGACTATTTGCGGGAGCAGCCAAAGTAGGAGAGAACACTTGAGTAAGGCTGTGGTCTGTTTTGAGACATCACTTAGACTAACAGAGCCTGTTATCCAACAGCGAAAGAATGTGGCGCGTCCATCAGCGCTGCTCTGAAAATAGGAGTGCTTTGTTTCCCAAAACACGCCTCATGTTCAAACATTGCAGATGAGTACCACAATCCTGAACGAATTAGCTTTTATTTTGTAAAAGAAGAATAAAACAAAAGCTAGAAAACATTTGTCAAACCCTCCCTGTCAGCAAAAGAATAGCGTTTAAGACGTGACTGTCAACGATGTTTAAACAAAGCCAAACGTGCACATAAAGCTGCTTGGTAAATGTACAGCCAGCATGGATGTGAGGGAGGGACCCTGAGCTGAGACATAGTTCTCTCTGTAACTGGCAGCTCAAACACAAGACACACGCACAAACACACAGCTTCCTCCCTCCAAACAGTCTGTCCATGCTGCTAGGGAACACTGTGTACCAAACTGATCTGATGGCAGCCTCTGTCTGGTAGGTGCCATTAATACACACAGGGACAAAATGTACCGAACTGATCAGAGTCCAGCCTCCTACAGTTCTGCCCTGACTTTAACCCTTTAAAGTACACAGTACACAATGTCCAACACTGTAACCACCACACTACAACAAGGTTTCCTGTTTTGTCTAAAGGAACACATTAGCTCGTAGAAGAATGAACATTTCCTTGACCAGAGAAGGGAAGTCGAGCCCCCACCCCCCCACCATAGACAACATTTTAAAACACGCTGACAAAGCTAAAAAAGGAGCCTCCAAGAGAAGACAGCCATAGGTTTGCGTTTAAACTGTGACAACAGCATGGCTGACGTGTCATTCACTCATTCTCAACGCACGTACAGGAGGAGGGAAACGCTTTGCATGTGGTGTGTGGGACAGAAGGAATGAGAACAGCCCCCTGCCCACCCCTCTAATAACAAAGCCCCGGTTTATCTGGGTCTTCGAGACGCGGGGGGGGGGGGGGGCTGAGCCACCAGGTGATAAATCTATCTGCCCCCTAGCCGCAGCCTCAAGTTTCTTTGTTGCAAGGAAGCCTCTAGATGTTTCGCCACGCGAAACCCTACACATTGTTTACATGTCTCCCAAAATGCACAGCTGCACGTCGCCACACGGGTTCGGACAGACCGACTTGGCTCCTCCCTCCCCCCAAACTCCATTTCAACTTAGGAATTTCTGGTCCCTCCTACCTATGTGGCAACGGCCTATGATAAAAAGACACACACGTTGCTCTATAGTCAGCCCCTCCCCCAGGAGTGCACGTGCCAGGCAGAGGTGCATGTGAAGCCCCCCCCCCCCCCCCCCCCCCCCCCGAACGAGAAGAAGAGAGGGAGGGAAGGAAGGGAGAGAGGAGGGCAGATGGAGAGGGAGGCAGTATATAGGAGCTCGGAGCAAGCTGGTACAAAATGTTCAGAAGCCCCCCCCCCCCGTTCTCTCCCTCTTCCCCAATCTATGATCATGAGGGGGGCTAGGTGCTCACCTGGGTTTCCACAGTGACATCCAGGAGCGCAGGCTCGTCTCTCTGCCCTCTTAGCCAGCTGAAAATTAGCCCCATTTTTGGCAAGCTCCAAACACAAGCGCCCACCACGCCGCGAGCCACGAAGACGACTACCAGCGAGGAGAGAGCCGTGACTGGAAAGTAGCACTCTTCCAGTCACCCACTGGGCGTGTGAGGCACCGGGCCAAAGTGTGTGCACTGTGGGTGTGAATGCCTCTAATGTTTACCTAAAAGCAACAGGTCGCTCAACTAACCTACAGTCTAACTGTCCGAGTATAGGAGAATGCCTTTCTCCTGCTTCAGTCAAGGAGCTTATGGATAGCCTGCGTGGCGCTGGGCTGTGTCTGGTATGCAGGCAGAAGGAGGGGACCCCTAGAGCTGGGGGAAAAGAGATGCGGGAGGGGGAGGTAGGCTGTTGGGGGGGGAGCATTAGACTGGGCCTTCTCATGTAGGATACTGTGCTGGACAGACTCCTGAAATGAGGGGGGGCTTGGGGGCATTCGATGCTCCTGTGTTTGTGACTCCTCCCTCACACGCTCACATGGATGCGAGCACATGCTAGCAGCACATACACGGTCATTGCAGAACCGCCAAATAAGGTATACGCACACACACACAGTCAAGTGGATCCAAAATGGGACATTGTGTACTAGGTCCACAGAGCCGCTGCTAAACCTTCTATTGTGCATTTCCAACAACATATTCAATTAGTGCTTTTAGCCAAAGCATATTCCAGCACAGGGGAGTTGTGGGGCTTTGAACTGACAACCTCTTGATCTGCAGTCAGACTGCTCTGACCGCTGAGCTCTCCATGCTACACTAACAACCCTAAAGAGAGCTAAAACCAGGTCGGGGGAGGGAGGGGGGCAAAAACATCTAGAATGAACCCGTCTTGGAGATATGGTAGAGCTACCATAGCACAAGTACCCAGTCTCCAAGCACAAAGAATCCTCCACATGGTCTGAAACCAGTTGGTAGCTAACTGACAGACAGCTTGCTCCAGTGCCCAGTAATGTATAAGGGCTGAAGAGCAGGCCCTGCCCACTACCGTCACCATCAGTCATCTGGAGTTCCTGGTAAAAGGAACACGTTGTTCTCTCGCAGCCCCTCTCCCCCTCCCTCTGCTTCTTTCTTGCTGCTCCTGCCGCTCCACTCCTCCCCCAACCCACAGGGACATCACTCCATCTTAGAAGCAGGAAAACGAACCTAGGCGACCATTTCGGCAGCACAAAACACTTGTTTCCCAAGCACAGGATTTTGCAACCCATGTGCGCATTGGAACACACCCCATACTCCAACACCACCCCAGGCTAGCAGATAGTAAGAACCCCTTGGAGAGAAGCAGTCTTACCTCTGGCTCTGGAATGATGGGTTCAGACTCCTGCAACGCAGCAGCTGTGTCTGTTGGAGTGGTCTCCACGAAGGCCTCTGCTGGGACAAGCGCCTCAGCCTCAACCACCTCCGGCTCTGGCGCTGGAACCTCAACTGGAGCTTCTGGAACCTCGACTGGGACTACTGGAACCTTGGTTGGGGCTGGTTCTGGTACTTCAACTGGAGCTGGTTCTGGTACTTTAACTGGTGCCGGTTCTGGTACTTCAACTGGTGCCACAACCTTGACCGGTGCGGCGATCTTGATTGGTTCCGGTGCTGCAACAGGGACTTCGACTATAGGGACAGCGATGGGAACAGCTTCAGGAACCTTGGGAACCGCTTTGGGAACCGCTTTGGGAACCGCTTTGGGAACCGCTTTTGGAGCCGTTTTAGGCACCGCCTTGGGAGCAGACTTGGGAGCAGCCTTAGAGGCAGCCTTGGGCAGCGATCCCTGGGGTGCTTTAACCGCTGCAATGCCTGGCGTTCCCTTACTGGTCATGGCATACTGCTCCTCCAGTACTCTCCTCTGGGCCTGCTGTGAGAACACACACACACACACAACAGATTCAGAACGCTTGTCAACGCCTGAACCTCACCAGGGCACATCCTGAACAGAAACTCTGTATAGACAGATGTGACTGATGGCATCCCTTCTCCCTGAGGGCGGTTTGGTATTAAAATCCTCCTGTGGTTGGGGGTGTGAGGGGTAAACAGGGCTGCAGGGGCATTGTTCAATAAAATCCCTGGGAAGCCACGATGAGGCACCGACATGCAGCTAGCACTAGGCCAAACATGTTTTTTTTTAACTCTAAACTAAAACCCCTTCAGGCACAATGAGGGAAGTTTTGAAATGTTGGCGAGCAGGGAGGCGGGGGAACAGGTTAGATAATGGCAGGGGATTGGCTGAGGCTGAACGATTCTGACAGGTCTAGTGAAGCGGGGATGAGAATTCATTGAGTCAGCAAGGCAGGTCCAGTCCGGATGGGGCCACCCCCCGTGGTCCAGACATCACATCATAATCAGGTTATAATCACACCCAAATGCTTCATTAAGCTCCACTAGCAGTTTAAACCGGGCAAGAGGGTGAAGGGAGAGGCACCTCTCCAACATGCTGCTGGCCTCCAAACCAATAAACCCCTCATCTCGCCGTCTCAGTAACCAACGGATTTAACCTGGGCGTTGTAGTTCTGGTGTCACCCGTCAAGAAGACTTCCTCCAAAAACTAAACCGGTCCAACTACTATGTGAGGGGAGGAGGGGGGGGGGGGGGTGGATTCACTGAAGCGAAGAGGTGTAAGATGATGAAAGTGGCAAGCGGGGCCCTTCTCGGCTCCGAGGGCAGATACATCAAGCATGCAACGTGTGATAAGATTGGAGACTGCGACCAGGCAGATATGGAAGGAATTTCATTTTGATGGAGGTGGTCGTAAGGGGGGAGCTCCTAGACCTGGAACTGGGATTCACCAATAGAAAAGCCATTCCTGTGGAAGCGCTAACAAATACAGGCTCTGACTATACTTCCCCATACTGAGAAATGCTCCGATGCTGCATGGTGCCGCAGGAGCGATGTGCAGAGCAGGCAGCTGTGAGCATGGCATACATGAAATCTAGAGAGGGCGGAATAACATGCCGATTGTGGAGAGGAGGACAATAGGGGCCCAGTGGAGACCGTCTACCATCCTAATGGGGGGGGGGGTATAGTGAGAGCATGGCACAGAGTCACACCCGGGGTTGACCTCTGCCCTCTGGAAACTATGATTTGCATGTTACTCCTCTGGCCACACCCACTCTGCACCTCTGGGGTGGGGAGTGGGAAGGGGGGCGTGGCGGTGAAGAAGGGGGCCACATGAGCAAAAGTACATGTTGTTCGAATGAAACGATAATAGGGCCCCATTTTGAAACGTGCGTACTCAAAAATCATACAGAGATGCTGAAAAAGCCCCGTAATACACTTCGAGCGCTCAACCCCCCAAAAATGACAGATATACACGTTGTCATGCGACATATACTTTGAATTTTTCTTACGAACTCGATATTGCTATGAAGACACGTCCGTGTGTTTGAAAACAAGAATCAATAACACCCATTAGATTTTAGACATTTTAATCATTGGGTAGGTAGCCCAACAAAATACACTTTACGCGTGGCTTTTCACATACACGGACCAATGTTTGTGCTGTAAATGTGCGGAGCGAGGGGACGGTTTAATCAGCGTAAAGCACAGCTCTAGGATGCGTGCATCTAAACTTTAGGATAAATAGACCATAATAAACGCCATGATTACGCTGTCGATGAATACACACGACAACCAGTTATAACTATTTAGAAAATGTTGCAATAGTATCCAAAATGATCTGATTAAAAAAACTTTGGTTGCAAATGTGGGAACTGGGGTTGGAGGAATTTAGAGCCAGCTCGAGCCAGCTTCGCTTTGACAAGAGCCAAGGCGCTTCGTTTTTGATCTGCAAATCCCGACTCTCACATTGTCGTTCTTAAAGGGGAATGGCGAGCGCGGAGATTGAAGATGACAATGGGCAGGTGCGCACTTACCACCCTCCTCATGCGGCGCTTATTCTTCTTCCTCTTGCTAGGCATTTTCGCGCGTGAGGTTTATGAAGCACGGTAAAAAACTATATTTCGGTTATCCCCGGCAGACGGAGAAGGGAGGAAGGCTCGTGAAGGATGAAGTGGCGGCTTCCGACCAGAAGTTACTCGACGAAAGGACAATGTGGAATCTTTTTAAAGCCTTCTGTCATTTTCCCCCCACAACTCCATAGACCTATCGGGCAGAAGCATTAGGAGGGGGCGTGGACGGGAGATGGGTGTGTGCACCCCTTTGCTGATTAGCATCAAGTAGGTCCACTAGCTCCATAGCCTACTGGGTTACGTAACATCATCAAATTGGTACAGAAGAGGCGCGCCTAGAGCAACAACTCCACTACGTCCCCTTCCAGTTAAAAAACAGCCTATTTGACAAGTCCTCAGACTTGTAGGCTATAGCGACTAGTGCGTGTTTTAAAGGGAATTCTGCTGTTTTGTGCAATTGTGCCGCAAATACGCTATGGCACGTGATTGCACGGATTTCATAACTACGCGCGCTGAAAATAGCTTGCCGTAATTTGGAGTCGCACCAACACACAACCCGACATGAAACAAAATCGCACGCGTGTCCTCATCCCAGCTCGCTCCGTTTTTACAAAGCCAACTGTCATCTTGAAATGATTTTTACAAGTATATAATATCACCATACATATCTGGTGGAGTCAGATGGCTGAGTGGTTAGGGAAACGGGCTTGTAACCAGGACCTTACCGGTTCGACTTCCGGCCGTGCCAGTAACGTTGTGGCCTTGGGCAAGGCACTGTTTGCCTCGGGGGAATGTCCCTGTACTTGCTGTAAATCGCTCTGGATAAGAGCGTCTGCCAAATGACTAAATGTTAATGTAGTCGTGACTAAGATAGCCATATACAGTCCCACACAAATCTTCGATGGGCATCCGTTCGGGGACCAAAGGGGAGCAGGCAGGATGGCTGCGGGAGGCTTGTCAACTCCGTGTTAGGATGTTTTTTTCGCCTTAGAACTTAGCCTATATTACACGATTATCTGTTGTCACAACTAGTTTACACTCTCGGTGTGGAAAAGTCATGCAAAAAAATGATAGTAGCTACACGCGGTTAGTTGCGAGCCATCTCGGTTTCCATGTATTTTGTTTACACTCTCATTAGCTATGTAGGATTATCTTTCTTAATTACACACAAATGCAAATGTGATAATTGAGTAGACCTATGCCCGCTTGACCCACCAGTCTAGCTTGTGTGTATAAGAAATGACGTTAGTCCCTAAAAGTTCATAAAAGATAATAAACGGGGATGCGTCATTGTTTTGTTGTGGTCATGAGTTATTGCGATTCATAGCTGTTCGCATTTGTCACATTCATATGGCCCTCAAGTGGCGTTTGCAAGTCCCGAAGGAAATCACAACCGAGGTAGAATTGTGTGTTTCAACTGAATGCAGCTACACACACACTTAAACTGCAGACGACATAGTGGAAGAACTAGAATTTCTCTTTAATATGCAAACCTTGCCTACATTCAAACTACCGACCACAAAATACTAGAGCGTCATGCTCCGGCATATCCAGAGCCACGTTTACATACGACATGAGGCACACGTGCGTGCAGCTGCTGATACATATAGGACTACACACAGGTGGCATGTTATCGTCATTCTTATTAACCATTACCTTCATGTTATCTCTCCCAGCCCCAGTACTCTCTGTACACATGTGGTAACAGGCCGTTTAAAACCACAGACAGAGAGGGGGGAGGGGCCGCAGAGTGATATCGCCCTCTATTAAGTCCAAAATCCAGCGTTTCTGCATCTGATGCAAACACAAAACACTCTCAAGTTTTCAGTCTCTCATGGCAGTAGCTTCCCCCTCTCCCCATCTCTAGGGGCCCTACCCATGTGCTTGGAGCAGAACAGAACCCAACAGGGTGCTGTGTTTCGTGTATGTGTGTGTATGTTGTGCGTGTGTGTTGTGTATGTGTGTGTGTGTGTGTGTGTGTGTGTTTTTCCAGTTGCATAACAGCCAGAAAAGTGAAAGGGAAAATGTGCTCATTGCAACCTAGAGACTTCCTCCCCATCCCGACCTAGGAACCCCCCCACCCCCCCCACACACACACTTGCTATGTTCTTCACATACTGTACTGACATGGGCAGCTGGGTAATCCTACACTGGAAATAGCTCTGAGGAAGATGGTGTGAATTTAAATATATCGTATGTGTGTGTGTGTGTCAGCCACCGTTTGCAACATCCAAGTGACAAATACTCTAAAGGTTCCGTCACATCATATGGGCCTATTCTGTTTGTGGTTTAACAGGTTCGCTGTCTTTGTCTGTGGTCTTCCATTTCCAAAGATGTGTAATCACTCATACATTCGTTCTGTCCACCTTCCATCAAACAAAAGGCTGTCAGGCTCTATAAATTTCTGTTTGACAAACACGCCTCTCTTGCATGTGCTTTTGTTTGTATGCGTGTGTGTCAGTGTGTATTTGTTTTGGGCGGGGGCTGAGTTAGAGTTAGTAACTATAAATCTAAGGATGTTAATTAGAGTACATTTTCATCTAGCAGACCCTTTTTAAATCCAAAGTTACCACATTAACACCACAATTCAGCTTTGATGCGCCATGGATTTCTGGTGGTCTAACTGGTATACTTACATGTTCTTGCACGTCCTAAAACCGCAATAGCCTAGGGTCGCATACACTTATTCTTCTTACTGGTATGCAGTTCATGGATGGTCAATATAGAAACTTGAGTTCAAGGGTTTTTTCCATGGAGAACTTTGACCTGAACTGCATTGGATTTTGGTCATACCATAGTGGTATTTTTTTTTAAATGAATGGTGACTCGCCAGTGTTGTTGTTTTCTTGCTTTATTGTTCACAATCGTTGTGTCATGCTCTTATAGCTCTTCTTTTGACACTTATAGGTTCTCACAATGTATGTTTCACAATCTAAAAGCCCACTGTGTTCGGGGTCTATCACGTTCCTATGCTCAGTGACCAATGCTCTTTGTAATGGCACTTACAAACACTAGAATTAGTATGGCACTCAGAAATATCACTTGTTGCTGCTATAGTTCAGAAACTTCCTATTGTTGTGTTATGACTTGTACCACTGGTGTACTACAGCCTGGCGGAGGCTTACCTTAAAACTTGTATAATGTTTAGCTGAATGCTCTTATAGTTCTTCCCTTTGCACTTATTGGTTCTCATGATGTATGTTTTGTAAGCTTGATGCCAGCTATGTTGGGGTCTATCAAGTTGTTATGCTCGGTAACTGAAGCTCTTTTGTAATGCTCTCTCTTGTAAGTCGCTTTGGATAAAAGCATCTGGTAAATGAATACATGTAAATGTAAATTTGGAAGCTCTCTCTTGTAAGTCGCTTTGGATAAAAGCGTCTGCTAAATGAATTAATGTAAATGTAATGTCAATGAATTAAATCACTGAGTGTGTTTCTCCACAGTTCCTGTGGTTTTAGCAATTTGGGTTGGTTCCTGTTTGAGGGATGAACCAGCTCTGGGCCTCAGCATTCACTGGCTTTATCTCAGCAAACTAACTGACGTCCAGCTTCTAGTTTCACTTGAAGTAGAAAGAGGATCGTTTTTACATAGTGCTGACAACATGTCCTCAGATCTCAGTTTCTCTGATTGAGAATAACTTCTGGATGGGGTTGAAACGCGTTTGTTTTTTAAAACAGTGTTCAGATGACTACCTCTATAACCCTTTCTACATAGTGCACACACTCTTTTATACGTTTAGAGACTAGTCATACCTATGGCTCAAAATGTTTAACTTTTAATGAAGAAATGGTAGTTGTCCATGGGAAATATACTTTCAGCCTGTGCTAAAGTGTTTCCAGCTAGATACTAGATACCTAAATCAGAATCAGAAGGGTTTTTTATGGCCTTGTAAGTTCACACAAAAACATTGTTTGTTGTGGCTGGAAGGGCCACGCAAATAATATACAGATCCACAATCATAAATGTATGTCACAGGAGTAATACTGAAATACTACATAAATATCATAGCTGCTTTGAGCAAGCAAACATCTTCTGTTAAGGAAATCAACCTGCTCCAGTTAGGAATCAGATTTCCAGCCAACCTGGCAAGTGAGAGTCCGAAGTTTTTCGAGCCGCAGCCTTATCTCAGGGATAAACCCTACGTCCTATGGCCTCCCTGCCCCTGCATACCTTCCTCAACTCTAGGGACCTAAGGGAATTGGTTGTGTCAACAAACCCCCCACACCCGGAGTCACTCACACCAAGAAACACCCACCCAGACCCAGAGATACACACAAATCCACTCATACACACATCGACACACACACAGCCACAGAACCCCAACACGCACACCCATGCACCGATAGACCCACATACACACAGAAACCCACACACTCACACACCGATGTACACAAAGACACTTATAGACCCCCCCCTCACACACACACATACATCTCACATCAACCCTATGGCTCACAGGGCTGGGTATGTTGGAAGAAGCTACCATCACCCCCGGTGATATTTGAATGAGGGTGCTGAGAGGAGATGGGTGACAGGGTCTAAAGAAAGAAAGATTTGGAGAACCCTTCCCCTACCAACTGAAAGCAACTGTGACTGCTCATGCAGACACACGCACACATACTGTGTACGTACATACAAACGCATGTGCACGCACGTACACAAATACGTAGACATGCGCATAAATGCACACGTTTCCTTTCTTCCACAGTCTTTCAGTCAGCCTGCCTCTCGTTGCCTCGCCTCGGGGCTTGAACCTATTTCACTCCTCTCTCCGTGGCCCAGATGTGTTCATATCCATGCAGGCAGGGGGTCTGGGGGATGGGGGGAGGAAGTGTGGGGAGTGCCTAAAGAAGAGAGAGAGAGAGAGCAAGAGAGAGACAGAAAGTCCAACAGCAGTTTTGAATCTAGGAGTTCTAGAACTGTCTTCTCCTCTGTGTTGCTACAGAGTGGAATATTGCCCCCCCCCCCCCCCCCCCCCCCCCCCCCCCCCCCCCATGTGAGATATACCCACCTATAGCTGTAACCAACGTACTCAATCATAGCACTTTTTTTGTCCTGAAACAGACTTGAAGAGTTTTACAGACCGTATTCTATATGAATACTTCATATTGTTGCATTGACGGTTAATTCTGCATAGAAAACGTCTGTTTTCTCAATATTTGGCCGTTGTAGGCCTGTCATCATAGTGCATGTTGCTGCAACAGCTGCTTACATGACACAGCCTTTATGTTAAGCAGCCCTGGAGTTGAAGAGAAACCTGTTAGGCAGGTGAAAGTAAAACCTCAATGAAAACCAAACCACTTTTTGGGGGTTTGCTATCAACATTAGATAAACCTTTATTTGTCTCCAGGGGGGGGAATTGCAGAACATATTAAAAAACATAACAAAAGTAATGTGATTCCAGGTTGACTCCAGAACAGTTGGTGGAGTTGTCTTGTTGGTTTGCAGTTTGAGACAAACCCCCCACCACCACCACCACCACCACCATCAAACCCCCCATTTTTGTTTCAAACTGAGGTGGACAAAATGGAGTAGATGCCATGTGCTTCCTAAACGCTCTGAACCCAGGACTTCCACCGCACAATGATGCCGTCAAAGAGACGCAATATTGCACCCTGCTGCTTCAGAAGCGTCATGACAGACGTACGCTGTCGCTCTCCAAACCTCATCCACTCTCCCGCCTTGAATCCCCTCAGGCGCACAGAGCAGACTCAGTTACGCCATGGCAACCGTCGTTTTTAAATTCGTCGGTTCTTGGAAAGGACAATCTCATCCAACTTTGGTTGCAGCAGTTTTCGTCTTCTCTTTTGTAACCTCCCCCCGGCCCAACCTAGAAGGCCAGAGATAGTTACTGTCACTCAATCTGCCTTCTGTAGAGACGAGCACGGGAGACATGAGGGACTTTTTCAGAAATCAGCTGTGACCTTAGTCTTTCCATTTCAAGAGTATATCCATAATTCAGCCTCTCCTGCCAGGACAGAAGGAAGTGACCCCCTCGTCCTCCATTTCTCCTCCAGGTTAAGGTGGATACACAGTACAGCTATCACATAGGTTTACATGACGCATGGCATATGTGCAAACACATGTCTGCGATGCACTGTATGTGTTGTGTTGGTCACATGCAACACACAGTCTCTATCATAGATCCAAACGTCCTTTTTAATTCAGTCTGTCTAGAGATCTCAGCGAGAACATAGGCGGTAGGACGGCAAACGCAGTGCCTCAAATAGATTGTTCAGGCCAACTCGAGGTCCTGCGAGATCTAAATATTTACACTGTGTATTAACACCGTTACATTATATATTATATAATACATTATATTTCAATCTTTTTTTCTACTATTAGATTTTGTTTATTTGTGGCGGTTCGGTTTAACCCTAGCCCTAACTTTAACCCTAATCCTACCTTTAACCCCAACCCAACAATTGTTTCTTATCGCAAATCGTCAGGTCACCGCTAGAGGGCAGTCAAAGTTATGTGTGTGACGTTGCCTAGAGCGTCGAGCACTTCACTTCCTTCTTCCTTTCCACGTGTTTACCCACCAGAATGAGAACCTAAACATACTAACTGATCATTCTCGTCAGTATATTACTGAAAGCCTAAATATGGGCAAACTAAATGTTGTGGTATTGCGATATTTGTCTCGAGATGATTTCCGAGTCCTCACAGCCGTAAGTTACTCTATTGTTCTTCTATTTTAACCATTTTAATTGCATTAACGGATGAAATAGACACGGTTAGCAATCAAAGTTAGCCAGGTGTGAAATTATCTTCAGTTACGGACGTAATGCATTACAATTACATTAAGTCGTTTAGCAGACTCTCTCTTAGCGACTTATAGCAAGTACAGCGATATTCCCCCGAAGAAAGTATCGTGAACTGCCCTGTCCAAGTACACCAACGTAATTTGGCACGGCAGGAAATCGAATCGGCAACCTTTTGATTAATAGCCCGATTCCCTAACCGCTCAGCCACCTGACTCCCATTGCAGGTGGAGATGGGGATGAAGAACCATGAGATCGTCCCTGTGAGTTTGCTGTCCTCCATTGCCAGCCTGAAACACGGGGGCTGCAACAAGATTCTGAGGGAGCTGGTCAAACACAAACTGGTGGCTTACGAGCACACCAAGGGTAAGGACACTCGGAATGACCTTCCCATCCTCGTTGCACATGCTTGCACATGCCTGACATGTATAATGGAGAAAGGGCATTCAATGACACAACACTGAAAACTCCTGTTTGTGTGTTAAGCTGTCCATGGCTACAGGTTAAATAACGGAGGGTACGACTACCTGGCCCTGAAGACTTTCTGTTCACGCGAAGTTCTCATCTCCGTCGGCAACCAGATGGGCGTGGGGAAAGAGTCTGGCAAGTAAACGTTTACTGTTAGATGTCATTGCTTATAAAGTTTGCTCTTCGTTCATATTCTGAAGCGATCTTGTTTATCCTCGCTCTCCTGTAGATATCTACATCGTGGCCAGTCCAAAGGGGGACCAGTACGCTCTAAAGCTGCACAGACTTGGACGCACTTCCTTCAGGAACTTAAAAAACAAGAGAGACTACCACAAACACAGGAAGAACATGTCGTGGCTGTACCTATCTCGCCTCTCTGCCATGAAGGAGTATGCTTACATGAAGGTACCAGCTAAAAGGAGCTTGTGTGAAGCCCTCTGTGACACTGCTCGTCAACAGGGCCATGTCTTTATTTAAATTGGTCAGACAAAGGAATAGTGAAAGTCATAGACATATCGATTTAGTTGTTGATTTGAACAGTCATGTTACATTTGAACACCTCCAGTTTTCACTTTCACTTCATCTCCCGGTTGCTCACACATTTTCCCTCCCAATTTCTCTCTACCTTCCTCCCTCCCTCCCTCCTTACCCCCTTTAACCCTCTCTCCCTCACAAATTATGTAGCTTTTTTTTTTTTTACTGACGTACTACTAATATCACTGGGCTAGTGATTGGAAGGTTGCGAGTTGGATTCCCGGCTGTGGCTACATACCTCATTTTTTTAATACCTCATTTACACTTACATATACTTGACGTTGTGTCCTTGGGCAAGGCACTTCACCCTATTTGCCTCAGGGGGAACGTCCCTGTACTTGCTGTAAGTCGCTCTGGATAAGAGCGTCTGCTAAATGTATGTAATATTCATCATTAGCTGGAACATGAAAACTGTGTGATATGGAGTTTTTGTGTAGCACGGTTGGGCTCCATGGTGTTGATTTGCGGGTGTGGTCGCCTGGGTGCTGTCCACTTACAGGCGCTGTACGAGCGAGGGTTTCCTGTCCCCAAGCCCGTAGACTACAACCGACACGCCGTGGTGATGGAACTCATCAACGGATACCCGCTGTCAGTAGTGCCCACATCCACACACTGCAACTCTGTTCTGATCCTGCCCACATCCACACACACTGTAACTCTGTTCTGATCCTGCCCACATCCACACACACTGTAACTCTGTTCTGATCCTGCCCACATCCACACACACTGTATCTGTTCTGATCCTGCCCACATCCACACACACTGTAACTCTGTTCTGATCCTGCCCACATCCACACACACTGTCTCTGTTCTGATCCTGCACACATCCACACACACTGTAACTCTGTTCTGATCCTGCCCACATCCTCACACACTGTAACTCTGTTCTGATCCTGCCCACATCCACACACACTGTAACTCTGTTCTGATCCTGCCCACATCCACACACACACCTTAACTCTGTTCTGATCTTGCCCACATCCACACACACTGTAACTCTGTTCTGATCCTGCCCACATCCTCACACACTGTAACTCTGTTCTGATCCTGCCCACATCCACACACACTGTAACTCTGTTATGATCCTGCCCACATCCACACACACCTTAACTTTGTTCTGATCCCGCCCACATCCACACACTGTAACTTTGTAATCTTCATCCCTCCAGTTGTGTTCTGATCCAAATTACCTTTTCTGCTTGAGACTCGAAGTCCTTTCTAGAGTAATTAGTTGAAGACTTTCCTAGAAACTAGACCTTTCGTTCCTCTCCCTTTCTATTTCCAGTTTTTTTCCCTTCTAGCCCCTTTCTGTGGGCGTGCATGCAGATCCCAGTCATCTCATTGGCTGTCGCATGTGGGTTGTTGCCGGGTAGGTGTCAGGTGCGGGAGCTGGAAGACCCGCCCTCCCTCTTCAATGAGCTCATGGAGCTGCTGGTCAAACTGGCCAATTACGGCCTGATCCACGGCGACTTCAACGAGTTCAACTTGATGCTGGACGACCAGGATCACGTGACCCTGATCGACTTCCCGCAGATGGTGTCCACCTCACACTACAATGCAGAGTGGTGAGAGAGACATACACAATGGAGTCAAATAGGTTACTGTCGAATAATAATATAAATGTAATAAATTAGAAAATGTAAATAATGTTTATTTCCTTCATGTCCAATGGGATGTGACGTATCCCCTGGGGTTTGCTTAACTCGACCAGCGTTTTTTCTCCAGGTATTTTGACCGTGACGTCAAATGTATCAGAGATTTCTTCGCAAGGCGATTTAACTATGAGAGCGAAGTGCACCCAACATTCAAAGATGTCAAGTGAGTGTGTGTGTGTGGAGAGAGCACAGAGGGGAAGGGTACTACAGCTAGCTCGAGCTAGGTACCACAAAGAACTGTTTTGTGCTTTAATCTTTCCATACATGACGTGTGTGTGTGTGTGTTTGTGTGTGTGGTCGCGCGGCACGGCTCACGTCCAACAGGCGTTCCGTTTCCCTCGACGTGGAGATCTCCGCCAGCGGCTTCACCAAGGACCTGGAGAGAGACGCTTCTGTGCTGCAGCCTGCAGGACCTGAGGAAGAGGAGGAGGAAGAAGAAGAAGAGGAGGAAGAAGAGGAGGAAGAAGAAGGGGAGGACAGTGTAAACATGGAAGAATACAGACATGCTATTTTGGAGCTGGAGGGGCTGAAAGTGAGCGAGCTTCAGATAGACGCACCCCCCCAGTCTGAGGAGGAGGAGGAGAAGTGGAGAGGGGGAGGGGATCCGAGACCAACCGACGCTCTCCAGGTCAGTGGAAGGGATGAGGGGAAAGATGGAGATGAGCGGAGAAGTGATGAGGAGGAGGAGGAGAAGAAGGAAGGCGAAGATATCTGTCCAGACCTGGTGGACCTGTCTGCAGCTAACAAAGAGTTCAAACCCTTCAGGTAAATGTGAATAAAACATGTTAAAAAAAAAAAAAAATTAATTAAAAAGTGACCAATCACACTTCACCTGACTTTGATTAGACCTCATGAATCGGTCTTTATGACGTTTCCCTTGTGCTTATTGCTCTCTATCTCTCTCTGTGTGTGTGTGTGTCCTTGTATGTATGTATGTATGTGTGTGTACATGTGTGTGTGCGCCCCTACAGAGATTCAGACAGCCTACTCCATGTGGTTGAGCACAGTAGACGGCAGAGGACAGATAGCGAAGCCACCATGGGCAGTACAGGAAGCTGCTCCACCATACCACCGGTTCGTATGCACACAAACCTTGTCAGCCATCATGTAGTTATGTACCCATGTCACACTTTATACAGTGAGGTTGTGACGTGTTGCAGGAGGTAGTGCGTGCAAAGGTGCGGCGGCAGCTGAACCAGCAGCAGAAATCTGCCCAGAGGAGGAGGCTGCAGAAGGGGGAGGCCAACCTGGTGACCAAGGAGAGGAGGGAGAACCATGACAACATCAAGTCCAGCCTGGAGAGCGCCTCCTTCTGGGGATGATCAGAGGAGGGAGAGATGGGAGAGAAGCTTACTCTGACACTAAATGCCTTGCTAGAGGAAACATGGAGGCAAAGAGATTACTTTGGACTGTAAAGACATATCAGCCCAAGTTTTTATTTGACAAGCCTGTGTGTGTGTTGTGCGTGCATGTGTGCGTGCGTGTGCCCTTGATAGTAACGATAATAAAACAGTTACACGGGAAGCGGAAAATATGAGCCTCACTGCTTGCAGGTCTCCGACATTTATAATGAGAGGGGGTGGGTAGGGCTCAGAACTTTTGACTGGAGCTACAGGTTGTAGGTGCAAATCCCCTATATGTCGCTTTGAATGAAAGGGTCTGCTAAAGGAACTAAATGCATGTTGTGGTAGAATTTTAAGGGAAGGGAGATTTGAAGGTATCAGTCTTTATCCACATGGTCCTTACATTATATTTACGTGTATTCATTCAGCAGATGCTTTTGTCCAAAGCCACTTCCAAGAGAGTGCTTTACAAAAGAGCCTTAGTCTCTGATCATGGCAGGGTGATAGGCCCCAAACATAGCGGGTTTATAGATTATGAAACGTACATCGTGAGAAACCAAGGGAAGAGCCATAAGAGCATTCAGCCGAACAAGTTGCAATCACAAAACAAGCAAATCCGACGGGCAATAATGTACCTGTTGGAAGCAATCAGCAAAGCAACAACAGTGCACCTGACTGGGTACCAAAAATGTAGGCAGGATTAAGACTAAAAAAGAACAACAGGTCCCCTAGTGGGAATCTTTATGACCCTGGGGGAAAGACTATTATTAGGTCCAGCAGTTATTCCAAGTACTGTTGAACTCCCGGAACAAGTGAGTTTTTAGCCTTTTCTTGAAGGTGAGGTGACAGTCTGCGTTTCTGATGGAGGTGGGGAGTTGATTCCACCATTGAGAAGCCAGACGGGAAGAGCTTGTGTGGCTCTTGAGGGTCGGGACCACTAGACGTTTGTCAGAGGAGGACCGTAGGTGGTGGGCAGGAATGTTTGGCCGGAGGAGAGATTTGATATCATGGGGCAGTCTCGTTCACTGCTCGGGTAGGTCGGTACCAGGGTCTTGAATCTGATACAGGCCATGATGGGAAGCCAGTTGGGGGACGATGAGGAGCGGGTGACATGAAAGCGTCTGGGTAGACTGAAAACCAGGCGGACTCGTGCATTAAGGATCCTCTGAAGGGGGTGGATTGCGTTTGCTGGAAGACCGACTAGTAGTGAGTAGTGGTAGTAGTAGTAGCAGTAGTCCAGCTTTGAGAGGACAAGAGCTTGGACTTGCAGCTGGTTGGAGTGCTCAGACGGGTATCTTCTGATCGTCTGGATGTTGTACAGGGCATTGTGTGCTGTGAGGGAGAACTTGTCATGGGGACCCCAGGTTTTTAGCAGAAGATGAAGGGGTCATTGTTGCTGATTCCAGAGTGATAGAACGTGCGTGATTGAGAGTTTGGCCGGGTTCGGTTCGGTTTTGGCGAGGTTCAGGTGGTGCTCGGTCATCCAGGCCGAGATGTCTGTGAGGCAGGCCGCGATCATAGTTGAGATCCCAGGGGCGGTTGGGGGAAACAACAGGTATAGCTGCGTGTCGTCAGCGTAGCATTGGTAGGAGAAGCCATGGGAGGTGATGATTGGTCCGAGTGAGGTGGTGTACAGGGAGAATAGGAGAGGTCCAAGGACCGAAACTTGTGGGACACCAGTGGAGAGCTGGCAAGGACCTGACATTTTTCCACCCCAGGAGACCTGGTAGGATCCTCCTGTCGAGCACAGTGCCAGTGATGCCCATCTCAGAGACTCTGGCGAGCAGGATCTGATGATTAACGATCAAATGCTGCAGAGAGGTCTAGCAAGCAGATGACCTTGAGGCCACTCTGGCAGACTGGAAAGCAGTGGTAACTGTCTCTGTGGAGTGTCTTGAAGCCCAATTGGTTAGGGTCAAGACAGTTGTTCTGGGAGAGAAGGTTCGACAATTGGTTGGATACGGCGCTTCAATTGTTTTTGAGAAGAAGGGTAGCAGTGATAAATAAATATTTGGACATTGACACAATTTTCATCATTTTGGCTCTGTATACCACTACAATGGATTTGAAATAAAACAATCAAGATGTGCTTTAAGTGCAGACTTTCAGCTTTAATTTCAGGGTATTTACATCCAAATCAGGTGAATGGTGTAGGAATTACAACACATTTTATATGTGCCGCCCCCCTATTTAAGGGACCAAAAGTAATTGGACAATTGGCTGCTCAGCTCTTCCAGGTGTATGTTATTCCCTCATAAAGGGAGTTCGTTATTTCCTTGAAAAGGAGCAGATAAAAGGTCTAGAGTTAAATTTCAAGTATGGTATGAAGTATCAATATGAAGTCCAAAGAGCTGTCACCATCAGTGAAGCAAGCACTAACAGAACAAACCTATCAGAGAGATAGCAAAAACATTAGGTGTGGCCAAATCAACTGTTTGGTACATTCTTAAAAAGAAAGAATGCACTGGTGGGATCAGTAACTCCAAAAGACCCGGAAGACAGTTGGCCAGATCAAGAACACTCTCCAGGAGGTAGGCGTAT
The DNA here is from genome assembly GCA_030340685.1 of Protosalanx chinensis. Taxonomy (NCBI): domain Eukaryota; kingdom Metazoa; phylum Chordata; class Actinopteri; order Osmeriformes; family Salangidae; genus Protosalanx; species Protosalanx chinensis. The sequence continues at coordinate 5,585,694 of CM059337.1, forward strand.
CTGTGTCAAAGTCAACAATTAAGAGAAGACTTCACCAGAGTGGGGGGGGGGGGGGGGGGGGGGGGGGGGGGGGGGAAACATATCAAATGTGTTGTAATTCCTACACCGTTCACCTGATTTGGATGTAAATACCCTGAAATTAAAGCTGAAAGTCTGCACTTAAAGTATACACATTTCAAATCCATTGTGGTGGTATACAGAGCCAAAATGATGAAAATTGTGTAATGTCCAAATATTTATGGACCTGACAGTATATCTGTCTCGAATAGGGTGGAGAAAGAGGTTAGACAAGTAGTTGGGTCAGTCATAGTGTGAGAGTGGGTAAGCAGTGTGGGTTCAGGGAATTGGCTGCTAATGTCGGTGACTTTATTCCCAAAGAAGCAGGTGAAGTCGTCTGCTGTCGAGGGAGGGGGTGGGGGAGCCACGGGCAGGCGGGAGAGGATTGTGCATGTCTAGTTTACAGGGGGCAGAGAGTGTCCAGAGACGCAGTTAGCGTGGATAGCTGAGTGTCAGTGGCAACATCCGTACGGCAGGACGTGAACTTGTCAATGGGGGCAAGGAATGATGTTACAATAGAGGATAAGTGAAAGGGAAATAGGGAGTGGAGGTTGCGTTGGAGGTTTATGAGGGGGGGAGCGAGGTAGGAGGAGTTGGAGAGACCGAGACCAATAATTGGAGGAGGAAGTGATCAGAAATACGTAGTGGGGTAACTGATGTTCAGTCAGCAATGCAATCGCGCGTCAGGATGAGGTCAATTTGTTTTCCCACCCAGTTCTTCCACAAAGTCAGTTAGGGCGATCGCCAGGTGGGCGATAGAGGATGACTAAGAGTGCTCTGATAGGATCAGTAAGCATCACATACTGGTATTCAAAAGCTTTGGCAGTAGCAGATAGCGGGTTGGATGTGTATTTGATGTGTGGGGAGAGTAGTGCTTTGGCCCTCACCTCGTCTTGTTGGGCTGGACGAGTGGGAGAAGGAGTGGTTGATGGAGAGTTGCAGTAATCTCTGGGCGGAGCCAAGTCTCTGTCAGTGCTAACATAACTGAACAGAACAGCAACATAACAGAAACTAACATTAGATCCAGCAGTCATTCCTAAGTACAGTGTGGTACTCCAAGAACAAGTGTGTCTTGAGCCTTTCCTTGAAGGTGGGGAGATAATCAGTGTCTCTGATGGAGGTGGAGAGTTGATTCCACCATTGAGGGACCAGACAGGAGAAGAGATTATGTTGTGACCGGGTGCTGTTGAGGGGTGCATGGGACCACAAGACGGTTGTCAGAATACTATGAAGCAGAAGCTGGTATTTAAAGGTGGCGGGTGGGGGTGTAAGGCTGGAGGAGAGACTTGATGTTGTCGGGTGCAGTCCCGTTCACTGCCCGGAAGGTCAGTACCAGGGTCCTGAATCTGATGTGGGCCACATATAAATATAATCTGTTGTTGTTCAGAAACTCGCTATTATTGTTGTTGCTTTATTACTCGTGCCACAGGTAGACTAGTTAAACTTAAACTTGTAAAATGTTCCGTTGAATGCTCTTATAGCTCTTCCCTTGGCACTTGTTGGTTCTCACAATGTACGTTTCATAATCTAGAAGCCCACTGTTTTGGGGTCTATCAGGTTGCAATGCTCAGTGACAGATGCTCTTTTGTAAAGCTCTCTCTGGTAAGTCGCTTTGGATAAAGGCGTCTGCTAAATGAATAAACGTAAATGATTGAAAGCCAGTGGAGGGAGATGAGGAGTGAAATCCTACCATATCATCCTATCAAAGGATCTACGAGTATGCAAACCAACCAGTAATTTATTCAAGTGATTTTTAAGCCCAAAGTCCAGTTTTAACGTCGGCGGGATGGTTTCCCCCACGGCTTGCAGTACCCGGATCGAGCACGGAAAGTCGCTGCTCGCTTTGACACAATGAACTTTGATCCAGAGCCGGGCGTGAACCTCTACAGACATGCCTGCTCCTTCGACCCCAAACAAAGTCCCTTGCTGCTGCTGATCCTGCATAAGGACATGGACTGAATTTCAACCGGTAGGATATAGCGACCGGCTGCCTGGTCAGGTAAAACATGCGGAAAGGTGTGACTGGTCGTAGGATCACGCTATTGGGAATAAGTTACTCAAGAAAGTTGCGGCTGGTCTTTAAAGGCAGCCCTCTAAATTGTAGGACGCTCGTACAGATTTATGTGAGTGAACCATTGTCAGCTAGTGTGGTCGTAGATATCGAACTAAGTAAAGTTAGTAAAGTTATTTTTGTTGCCAGGCGTCATGTGCCACCCTCCAAAACAACAGCGGTTGACTTGACAGTGATTTATTATTATTATTATTTTTTTTTACATGCTGTCGCTTTTATCATAGCTTTAGACTGGTCTCACGTTTCACTTGCATTGGAGTATATGCTCTTTCTTTTATTGCCTTTTGAGTCCGAAGTTCTAATGATGAGCATACCTGTGTGTTAACATCAAGTTATGTCGTAGGAATATAAAGTACACTCCAAAAGGTTAAATATGCCAGGGTCTGACAACCTCTCTAGTCTCATCCCCCCCTCCTCCACTCCCCTCTCCTCCAGAGAAACAGAGAGGTGCCAGAAAAGCGAGAGAGAGGGTTCTGTTGCAGCTATGGAAGACTTTTGGCTGGTGGCTTTCTGGGTGGTGAAGGTGTGGTTGGGCCTCATCCTCGCTCTCATCATAGTCCCGGCCATGTTTGGCTTCTCGCTGGGAATATCGGAGACCTACATGGACATCCTCATCAAAACGCTGGAGGTACTTGCTGCCTCAGGCTCGGCCTGGAGTCAAAATGGATCCCCTCCCCAAGTTCCTTCCCTGTCTCCTCAAATCCTTCTTTACAAGGATTTATTGTAAAAAAAAAAATATATATATATATATGTTTTAGAGAATCAGAATTCAGACACAGGGAATTTATTGTGGCAGGATGGAGCTAGTAAAGAATGTAAACAGGACTCAAAGAAATATTTGTTTTACTTTGAAATGCTTTAGGGTGTGGCAGGGCTGGGTGTGGTGAGGGTGTTGGGGTCAGTAGGGTTGGTTGTGGGGTAGTAGGGTTGGTTGGGAGGTAGCAGGGTTGGTTGGGGGGCAGCAGAGACAGTAACTTTGGATAGAAGCATCTGCTAAATGAGGTATTATTAGTAACAGTGCTCTCTCTCTCTGGTCTTGCAGTGGGCTACTCTGAGACTGCAAAAGGAGCACAGAGAGCAACAGTCTATCCCGGCATCGCCGTCCAGCAGTAAGTCCCAAAAGATCCCAGAAACGGAGGGACGGAGGTGGAGGTAGACACAGCCATAGTTTGTGTGGCCCCCAAATGTTGTGTTGTTAATTTTGTAACCTATAAATGTTGTGCTGTTAATGCTGTACAGCCCAATCTACCAGAGGTTAGAGAGAAGGACGTATGGATTGTGTGCAGTGGAACGTTTGTATTTCGGTGTGTGCTGTGATTCTCTCGGCCGCTAGCATAGAAGCGTGTTTGACTCATCACATTGGGACAGACTTCCTGTGAAGCGGTAATTACAGCCGTGCTTTTACGGCTCATTGGTCCCATCCTTGATTGTGCAACGTTGGTATGTTGGGTTGTGCCTCCATGTCTGAACAAGTCTACAAGTCCCTGAGGTACTGGCAAGAGGTCAAACCCCAAGGGCTTGCCTACATCCACACCTTGTGCGTACGTGTGTACGCTCATCTCTGGAGGATTGTCACAAACTGACAATAAAATTTCAGAAAACTTCGAGGACACTTGGTGTGTTACTTGAAGCTGAGGTTTGACTTTCTGCAGCCAAGAACTATCAATGCGACTCCTAGACTTTGTCCTGGGTGTTATCAGTAACACACTTAAGAACATTTCACAGTGACCGTCTTGAGACCTACTTAACACACACTCAACCGATCTCCAGTATCAGTTACCCCGCGTTCTTTGATCATTTTAAATACCATCCTATCTCCAGGTGCCCCCAGATAATCAAACACAAGGCCAGCACCAGGAGACTAGCTCAGGACTCAGGAAAAGATAGCTGTTTGTGTGTGTGTATCTACTTTTCCCCGTTTTTATACATTCTTGTTGTTGAAAAGGTTTTCTATTTAGTCATCTGGACACTGTTTTCAAAATCAAGAAGTTGGTTCTAGAACTCTGATATTTATGCTAATCTGTGCTGCATAAACCCTGCCTTCTGGGAGAAGCCTTCCTTAGTGTCTCTGAAACGTTTTCTACAATGAAACACTTCTACACACCGGATCTACACACCGACAGATTCACATTACGTTAATGTGAGGAGGATGTTTATATGCTGCTTGTGACCCCCCCCAGGTCTAATCCAGAGACATAACGGCTCCATGGAGAAGGAGCTTGGAGAGCTGAGGCTCAGCCGACCCAAACTGCCCCTAGGGGGCAACTTCACCCTGAGCGACTGTTTCTACTTCTGTCGGCGAGGGATCGAAAGTATCGTCGAGGACGAGGTGCATTCTGGGAGTTATTCACGTTGAGCAGAGGTGGGCAATCCTGATCCTCAGGTCCACTGTCCTGAAGATTTCCCTGCTCCAGCACACCTGATTCAAATGAATGTGTTGTTACCAAGGTCTGCGGAAGCCTGATCATTAGAACCAGGTGTGCTGGAGCAGGGAAACATCTTAAACGGGGGTTTTCAATCCTGGTCCTTGGGGCCACTGTCCTGACGGTTTTAGATTTTTCCCTGCTCCAGCACACCTGATTCTAATGAATGGTAATTACCGTATCAGGCTTCCACAGATCTTGATAACATCCAATTCATTAGTCATGTGTGCTAGAGCAGGGAAACATCTAAAACCTTAAGGACAGTGGCCCCAAGGACCAGGATTGGAAACCCCTGATCTAAAACCTTCAGGACAGCTGCCCCTGAGGACCGGAATTGCCCACCCCTGAGGGAGGATCATTGTGCCCACTGAGAAATGTCCAGGATGGATCGCTTGGCGCTGGCGTACCTAATTTGGGTGGGCTTAGATTGACCTCTGCGGTGACCTCCTGACCCCTAGGTGACCCAGCGCTTCACCTCGGAGGAGCTGGTGTCGTGGAACTTGCTGACACGGACCAACACCGACTTCCACTACATCAGTCTGAAGCTGACTATGGTGTGGGGCCTGGGGGTGCTTATCAGATACTGCATCCTCGCCCCTCTCAGGTAACACACACAGACTTGGACACATACACACTTGCATTGTCATGCATATTGTGTTATTTTGTCTTGCTATGAATCCTCTTGTGAGTGAAAGAAAATGTTGAATTGAATATACACTCATTCACTCATTCACGCACACACACCTGTTGCCCAGCTTGGGGTCACAACATTGTAACCTTTCACCCAGAGAGCCCACGTCCCACGCCCCCCTGGTCAGCAGGGTCCCTTCTGTGTAGGAGGGGACTGTGACTGACTGTGTCTTGCAGGATCACGTTGGCGACCATAGGTCTGACCTGGCTGGTGATCGCTACCTCTACTGTGGGTCTGATGCCAAACTGCAGGTACCTACCTATTTCACCTGAACGCTGAGTTTAACATACAACCCCTAGCAAAAACTATGGAATCACCAGTCTTGGGCGAGCACTCACTCAGACATTTTATTCTGTAGAACAAACTCTGATAAAAAGCATGAAAAGATTATGACGTTTTTCAAAAGTGCAACTCCTTGGCATTCAGAAACACTAAAAGAAATGATTAAAAAAACATTGTGGTGGTCAGCAGACTGTGTGCCGTTGATACAAAGGAGTTTCCCTCGGGATAAATAAAGTAATCTGAATCTGAATAAGAAAGCTGTCCAAAATGTCAATGTAAACTGACATGCAGCCCCATATCATCAAGTACTGTGGGAATGTTGATGTTTTCTTTAGGCAGACTTTGTAAATCTCACTGGAACAGCATCATCACCTTGTCCAATGCAGATTCGTGACTCATCACTGATGATAACCTTAATCCAGTCCTCCACAGTCCATGATTGCCTCTCCTTAGCCCATTGCAGTCTTGGGGCCTCATGTACAAAGACTTGCGTGGATTTCCTACTGAAACTTGACGTCAAAACCTAGAAACTGTCGTACGCACAAATAAATTCAGATGTATCAAAGTGTGCATAGGCATGGATCCAAGCACGTTTCTTTTGTACATCACAATCAACGTGGAATTGAGCGCACATGCAGATGTGCCGAACTCCTCCCTGTCCACGCCCCTATTTAAATATTCAAATAAATGTAAATAGGCCCTGGACCTGCAATTTTCACCCCCTGGAGGACAAATAAAGGTTTATCTAATTTCTCTCTTGGTCCGATCAGATCAATCAAAATGAGTAGAGGGAAGAAAAGAGTCAATCAGGGGCTTGATAGAAAGCTTTGCAGCTCTAATTTCAATAAACTAAAATAAACATTTGAATGCGCACCTGCCCAAATGTGCATTTCGCTGGTTTACATAGACAATTAAACGAATAAACTATTTACGCACACATAGCCACCCATCGCGCAGCCTCCAGCCTGTTCCCAACCATGCTGTTAGTCAGAATGAATGAGTCATGCGTTGAACCAGGCCACCTTGCCACGATTTTAGTTAACTGCATTTGCGCATCACATATGATTTGAACATTAATGGAATTACAATGTTTTCTATGAACATAAACAAATTCATCCTGTGATGGCGCTTTTATAGCAATGTGTGTGCAGTCAATATCTCCGATAACCTTAGGGAAACCGTCTATCGCTGCTAATAGCGTACTCCAGTAACACTGCACTGGCCTTGGTAACCGAAATCGGCTTATGAGCCAGTTATTGTTTGCAAGTAAATCCTCGCGTTCCCTAAAAACTCGCTCACGTCAGATTGCACCATTTGCAAGGTCCTCAAACAACGCGAACGCTGCCATTGTTAATACAATTTTTCTTCATCACATTGCGCATGCTTTTATAATATTCACCTATATAAGATTGTGTAAATTGTTCATAACGGTGTCTCTGATGTGCACATCACTTGACTGTTTTCACATTGTTAACAGTTTCCAGCACAATTTGACTCAAGTTAATGGGTCATTATCAAGCTCTGTGAAAGCCTAATAATAGAATCAGGTATGCTAGAACAGGGAAACATCTAAAACCTTCAGGACAGTGGCCCTCAGACCAGGATTGCCCACCTATGGTATAGGCCTATACTGTGGGTATCCTGCTGTTCTCACTCCTGTGTGTGTGTGTGTGTGTGCACAGACTCAAGTTCTTCTTGAGTGAGTGGGCTCATATAATGTGCTACAGGATCTGCGCCAGAGGCTTGTCAGCCACTATCCACTATCACAACAAGTGAGTGTGTCTCCCCCTCCCTCCCCCCCCCCCCCCCCCGACACACACACACTCTGCAAACCCTCAGCCCAGCACACTGAACGTCCACTCACTACAACCCTTCACCCTTAACACAATGTGTGTGTGACTGTGTTTCCAGAGAAAACCGCCCCAAAAAGGGAGGAATCTGCGTAGCCAATCATACGTCCCCAATTGACATCGTCATCCTCTGTAACGACGGTTGCTACGCCATGGTGAGTGTCCTCAACACAGGTCCCAGACCTTTTTTGTCTTTTGACCCACATCAACTATCCTCAGTGTGTTTCCCCAAATGCTCCTATGTGTTCTGGCATGTTCTATATGTTTCTGCTTGACTATGGCGTGGCATGTGGGCATCTGCAGGTGGGCCAAGTTCATGGAGGTCTCATCGGAGTGGTGCAGCGAGCCATGGTGCGCTCCTGTCCTCACATCTGGTTTGAGAGAGCCGAGATGAAAGATCGCCACCTAGTGTCCAAGAGGTGAGTCTGCAGCCGTGAGCAGTGAACGTGGGGATACATTGCTCTAGATTACAGGAAGGCTCTTACAAGTAATAAACACTGCTAGTTTCTTGCTAGTTTTTTAGCTAGTTCCAGGTTTGGGGCATAAGGCCCTAGGGTTTTCAGGTTTGTTTTGTTTCCTGCATGTGCTTGAACCCTGTGGCTGGTTTTTCAGGCTGAGGGATCATGTCAATGACAAGACCAAGCTGCCTATCCTGATCTTCCCCGAGGGTGAGTACAGCTCTGAGACTGTCTCGGGGACAAACACAGCCCAGATCAGATGTGTGTGTGTGTGTGTGCGCCTGTGTGCGTGTGTGTGCATGCGTGTGTGTGTGCGCGCTTATACCAGTCATGTATCTCTGGTGTCCCCATGCAGGAACCTGTGTCAACAACACATCGGTCATGATGTTTAAAAAAGGGAGCTTTGAAATTGGTGGAACCATTTATCCTGTGGCTATCAAGGTATGTTAAACCATATTATACTTGTAGGAGACAGTATATTATTTCTGTATTCACATACAAAGTTTTATCATAGTGATATAATGCTGTGATAGTGATATGATGGCTTGATAGCCTTTAATACTGGCAGTGATAAGTGATGGTGTATCATACTAAATGTAATTATGCTGTTGCTTCTGTGCCAGTCCCATGATGCTGTGGTAGTGGTTTGATGATATATGTACAGCCATGTGGAAAAAAATTGGACACCCCATAAAAGCCTGTGTATTTTGTAAAATCTTTATGCTACATGTATGTGGTCCTGTGATAGTTGCATGATGCTGTGGTTTGATGCTACACATATGTGGTCCCGCAGTACAACCTTCAGTTTGGTGACGCGTTCTGGAACAGCAGTAAGTACAACATGATCAGCTATCTGCTGCGGATGATGACCAGCTGGGCCATTGTCTGCAATGTGTGGTATCTACCGGCCATGCAACAACAGGTGGGTGTGACACGTGCCCAGTCTCTCAGACACACACTCACGGACATCCCCTTGTTTGACACACTCGCCTCTTCCTGTGTGTGTGTGCGCAGGAGGGGGAAGATGCGGTGCAGTTTGCCAACAGAGTGAAGTCTGCCATCGCTCACCAGGGAGGCCTGGTGGACTTGTCCTGGTGAGAGGAGCCCCATGCTCACCCACCATGCTCATCCACCGCTCATCCTCCACACTCATTCACCACGCTCATCCACCGCACTCCACACTCATCCACCACACTCATCCACCACACTCATCCTCTTCATCCACCACCCTCATCTTCCTCACTCATCCTCGCCCTTCACACTCATCCATCACACTCAGCCTCTTCATCCACCACCCTCATCTTCCTCACTCATCATCGCCCTTCACACTCATCCTCCATGCTTGCCCTCCACACTCATCCATCACACTCATCCTCTTCATCCACCACCCTCATCTTCCTCACTCATCCTCGCCCTTCACACTCATCCTCCATGCTTGCCCTCCACACTCATCCATCACACTCAGCCTCTTCATCCACCACCCTCATCTTCCTCACTCATCCTCGCCCTTCACACTCATACTCCATGCTTGCCCTCCACACTCATCCATCACACTCAGCCTCTTCATCCACCACCCTCATCTTCCTCACTCATCCTCGCCCTTTACACTCATCCTCCATGCTTGCCCTCCAGACTCATCCATTACACTCATCCTCTTCATCCACCACACTCATCTTCCTCACTCATCCTCATCCCAGCATCGATCACTTTTAATGTGTGTTTGTGTATCCATGCAGGGATGGAGGACTAAAGAGGGCCAAGGTGAAGGAAACGTTTAAGGAGGAGCAGCAGAAACAGTACTGTAACATGGTGCTGGGATCAGAGGATAGTAGCAGCGACTGACACACACTCACACAAACTCTCTCGCTCACACACACACACACACTCGCCTCTCCTTTCTGTGTGGACGAGGCCGACCATTCTGAGGGCTCAACAAGGAAAGGAAATTACATCACACATTTAAGGGAAAGGACACTACGCTATGTGGACATGTGCCACCAGAAGAGGAAGTATGTCTGGCTAATAAAGCACTGCACTCATTCAGTCAAAGACCAGATGTCTCAGGTGTAGCAGACGATGGATATCAATTCTGTAGTTATGTGCGTTTGATTAGAAAGATCCAGTATTTACAGTGTTTTTAGTTGTTGTTGAGCATGTGCTGCTACGGATCCTTCACGGTTCATCTCCTGATTGTCCCTGGGGCCGCTAATTGTTTAGAAAATAAACGTCGTTCATCTCAGACCTAAAGATGAACTCACCTCTTTGTTTTTGCTGCAAACCATTTATATATTCACAAACACCATCAAGATCAACACACACAATTGCACAACACATTCATGGTATGTAAACTAGAGGAACATAATACATGAGCGTTCAGGCTAGGTGACGCTGCGTACGTGTCAGTAGTGGGGGTCAGATGGCTCAATGGTTAAGGCGTTGGCCTCATGATCGGAAGGTTTTGAGATCGAGCCCCGGCTGTGGCTATATGATGTTGTGTCCTTGGGCAAGGCACTTCACCCTACTTGCCTCAGGGAAAAATGTCCCTGTACTTACTGTAAGTCGCTTTGGATAAAAGCGTCTGATAAATAAAAAAAATAGTGTCAGAATGAAAATCTTGGCTCTGTCATAGCAGAACGCATGTTTTCGATGTCTTCGAGTTGTGTTCACCGGCAGGCTTGCTCTCATGCTGCAAATCCCCCACGTTCGGTGGCTGGTCTACGCCAGTGTGCGCACCATGTGACTCCGCCGGCCGCTGACGGATGGAATCAGACACAAAGCTTCAATAGCATAGAAAGTTCCAGAAACACCTACATATGGGATCTGTGTGTGTGTTCGTTGAGGATGTAGATCAGGGGTATCCAATGCTTGTCCTCAGAGGCCACTGGCGTGAAGGTTTTAGCTGTTCATCATCAGGCTTCCACAGACCTCAATAAAAAAAATTATAATGTGTGCTAGAGAAGGGAAACATCTAAAACTGTCAGGACAGTGAGGACCAGGATTGGACACCCCTGTTGTAGATGGCCTGGCGTTGAAAGCTCACCCCCAAGGCATTTTTGTTAGCAGGGTTGCTCCCTAGCTGGTGAGTCTCCAGGTACCTAGGAGACCGTGAGAGCAGATTGTAGCAGAGCAGAGGGAAGGGGTGAGTGGGAGACATTTAACAGTGACCAGTAGTGGGCATCTCAGCCCAGATAACAGCAGATGTTACCCTGTTGCTATTGACTGAATGAAGAGTCAACACAGAGTATAGTACTTGTACTACCCAGCAATAAAACCATAACCAATGCTTGTGTAATATCAATAATTTTGTATTGAATATTAACTGTTGCTCCTGCTACAGGTACGGACTGTGTTGTATTAGGAACTATATAATAACTGTAGTTCTTACAGTTTGATGGAAGACTGAAAAATGTATATGTGCGTTCTTTCCAATCATTAGTGTACTAGAACACAGTAAATACCAAAACTACAGTATCTTAGATTAACTACCTCAGTATCAAGCCCCCTGATCAAAACACACTTAAACCCTACAAAACACATCTAAACGGCAAGTCGGACTCACCTACACAACCTCACTTGGGCCAAACATAGCAACATACTTCACATCTCTACCTTTTCAAGTAGGAGTCCTGGGACCTGTAGGCAGGCTTGCCATCCCTCCTCAGCCCGTCTGGGGTCCAGGAAATAGAGGTGTCCACCCCTATATCGACCCTGCCCGTGGCCCCTGATGAGATTGGCATCTTGGCTAGGTAGCTAGCTACATCTCCCAAACAGGCTCAGAGACAACTGAGGTCATGAAAAATTTATGTATAAGCCAGATGCAAGGTAAGATGATCTGACTCTGCCTTAACTCTGGTGGTAGTATTTCTCCTATCCCTATGTAGTCCAGGACAATTGTGTGACTGTTTGGCCTCAGCCTCAAGCTCTCTGTGGATTCTCAAAGGGGTTTGTTGTTGTCACCGTGGCAACAGGGGCCCAAATGAAATGGAATTTCACAGCAGGGCTGTTTGACTGTGGCCTGCATGTGTTTGGGAAACAAATTACATTGGGCATCCTTATTGTGTGTTCATGTGTTATACATGTATTTGTTAATCAGACCCAAACTCAAGTGAATGTGCTTGTCTGTGTGAACACAAAAAATAAATAGGTGATCAGGTGGCTGAGTGGTTAAGGTGTTGGAGTAGTGATCGGAAGGTTGTGAGTTCAAAGACTGTTTGATGTTCACCCTACTTGCCTTGGGGGAATGTCCGTATGTGCTGTATATTGCTCCGTTTAAGTGTGCCTGCTAAATGTAAATATTGAATCTGGAACCCTTATCTAATTGTTTTGTTTCATATAGAGACACTGTATGTTCCATCAGAGACACTGTTATCTCACCACCTTCAAGAAGAGGCGCAAGATACACGTGTTCTGGGAGCACAACAGTATTAGGAATGACTGCTGGACTAAATGTTAGTTTTTTTTCCCAGGACTATAATTACCTTTATTGAGGGCCATGTTCTTTGTCTGGTTCTAACCTGAATTTTTGTACTCACCACAGGTACACTATTGCACGTTTGAGATACATGCCATTTAATTGTAACTTGTTTTAACTGAATGCTCTTGTGGCTCATACCTTTGGCACTTGTTTGGTTTCACTCAATGTATGTTTCATAATCTGACAACCCTCAATGATTGGGAGTGGACTATCATGTTGTTATGATCAGTGACCGATGCTCTTTTGTAAAGCTCTATCTTGGAAGTCACTCTGGATAAAAGCGTCTGCTAAATGAATGAATATTGGTTGACCTTTGTGTGTGTGTGTGTGTGTGTGTATGCAGCAAACCCACACAATCCAAATTATATCAATTGAGGTTTATTCAAGCACAGTCATGAAAGCCATTGTGGGTCCTTCAGGGGTCCGGGGGGTTCCGATCAGCGAACAATCAAAATGCGATTAGGATTCTTCCTTCTCATCTCCGTGTGTGATGATGTAGCAGAGAGACTTGTAGTCTATGTTGCCCGCTACGTCAATAGGAGCTACGGAGAAGGCCTGATCGACCTGGAGACAGGGAGGAGAAGGGGGGGAGACAGGGGAGGAGACAGGGGGAGGGGGGGGGGGTGACAAGGGGGAGGAAACAGGGGGAGGAGACAGGAGGAAGGGGGGGGTGACAAGGGGGAGGAGACAGGGGGAGGAAACAGGGGGAGACAGGGGGAGGAGACAGGGGGACACAGGGGAGGAGACAGGGGGAAGGGGGGAAGACAGAGGGGATGAGACAGGGTGAGGAGATGGGGAGAAGGGGGGGTGAACAAGAGACAGACCTGTCAACACACTGAAAGGGGAATGCTAACTGAAAATTAGGAACACATATTTCTTAAAATAAAGAAATATCAACCTCTTCAGCGGTGAACTTATCAGCTTGATTCATCAGTAATCGTCTGAACCTTGTGTACAAAAGGAGACCGAGGAGAGACAGTGATGTCAGCATCATTAGAAACTATGACAGCTTGACAACCAGCTTGACTATCTGGGATGAGGGAAGGCAGTCGGGTTTGGTGTCAAACTCACTCGTCCTTGTTGACAAAGCCGGTTGCGTTTGGGTCGAACAGTTTGAAAGCAGCTAGGATGGTGTCCTCAGGGTCAGTACCTACAAGGTGGAACCACACCTGGATAAATGATAGACAGGCTTCCATGACAGGAAAGTTTCTGAAAGTACACTAGTTACATTTGATTTGCCTATGGGGGGCGCCGTGGTGAGACAAATCAAGTGCACCTATGTCATAGCGAACGGTAATGAACGCTCTCACCGTTAAGTTTTTCCCCAAACAGAGTGAGGAACACCGTGAAATTGATGGGACCTTTGCCCTCATTCAGCATCTCCTCCAACTCCTCATCGTTCACGTTGAGCTTTCCTGGAGCACACACACACATCCCACACAGAAACGCCACATAAGACACACAAACAACACACTCATGGCGCAAACAATGGTGATGAAGTATTGCAAATAGAACAGGAAGCACATGTCAACCGACAGCTACAGGAGAGATATTTACAATGAGCGACAGGAGAGACATTCCAGAGCATTCCACAGCATCTCACCCAGCTGGCCGTAGGTTTCCCTCAGGTCCTGTTTTTTGATCACTCCATCTCTGTCCTGATCTATGCAGCCAAATGCCTGGAACAGGACACATTAAGAGCACAAAATTCTATTCCTCGCAACATTCAACGATCCACATTCATTATTATTCAAAATAATAAAAGCCTTTATTTGTGGGGAAATCGCAGTTTACAACAACAGCAGGATAAAGTACAGCACTCATCTTTGTATAAATAATACAGAGTACAAATACAGGGACTCCTATCAAATATGGAAATGGAGAAGAATCTAAGAGTATAAAAATGCTCCCTCTCACTTCTAATGAGTTTGGTCCTTCCTCACAATGGAAAACGTTTTTGTGGATTATTTGTAAAACAATTTGACAAGACAACCATTTTCTTGTCTGATTAGTCGTTGAACTGTACCTCCTTGAACTCCTGTATCTGGGACTGCTCGAACATGGAGAAGACATTGGAGCAGCTCTTCTGGGCTCCTCTCTGCCTCTTGTTTGCTGCTTTCTTACTGGCCTGGAGAACGAGCAAACAGACAAGAGGACAGGTAACTTGTGTACGCAACCGGAAGGATGGCCGCGCATCCGCGACCGTGCGGGAGAGTCGGAAACGAATGCAACCCAAAATGGTTCCATATTCACTTTCACCTCTACTAGTCCATGCTCCCACGCAGTCAGCTAGAGGTGGAATGTGGGATGCGGTAGCTCTACTCACCATGTCTGGGGTCCGGGGTGTGTTGTCGTGCCCTGGCTGCTGCGATGTTCCAGGGAGGGTATAAGTACAGGCCTCCTTATCTTACTGCTTTCTCAAAATAGACCTGGGCAGTAGACCATACGCCCTTATGAGGACATCCATCACCCCATCTCGCCATCCCTCCCTGAGAGGGGCTGATAAGGAGAAAGTGGTCAGATTCCTCTGAGTGGGATCACACACACGCACACACACACACAGGCAAACACGTATAAGCTCTCATACATACACATGTAAAGCTTTGACTCGAAAGGTTGAGTTGTGGATGGTCGTTTCCCCACAAAATGACAGCATGCGTTATGGCGCAGTCAACTTTATTTACAGCAATTAAGCATGATCAAGTGTACATTTGATTACGTTATTACAGCTTATTGCGTTCTCCCACTCAATCAGAACTTATACACAGTGATTAAGAACTACGAGATAATACGTAAACCAATCTTCAATAAATACAATATCAAAGATATTCAAATTCAATTAAAGAACAGTACGTGACAAGACTATCGTCCACTAGTAAACTATTAGACAGGTACATTCGAGTATCAAAAATAACCATTTTGGAATTAAACAAACATCAAACTACAACATGGTATTTCTCACGTTTAAGGACAAGTTTTATGGACATATTTGTTACAGTATATTACAGCAGTATAAATGAATGATCCTCTATTGCTAACTGGCCTCTGCCATTCCCACACATGATGAGCAACACTATGGGAACTACATTTTCCACCAATGTTTCATGGGGGAACCACTAGTGCACTCTCGTTCCAGAACCACTGTACGTCCAACAGTGCCATCAAATATCTTTAGAAATCTTGGTTGATGTGGGGTGAGTGTTCACAATATCTTCTCAAGGTCCCTCAGTAGAATGGCGTGTGGCTGATAGTTCTGGATCTAGATGCACGACCATGCTTGATGACCAGCACCCCCAAAGCCCAGACAAGTTTTCCTGCATTGCCCCCTGCAGGTAGGAGGCAGCAGTTCACCTTGGGCCCTGGCCTTCATCACTGCGTCAGCATGCACGCTGCCATCTTACAAGCCACCGCTGAGATAAGGGCAGCCCCCCGCCCACTGCCCTCCTCCGATTGGATGAAGGTGATGTCGCAGTGAGGTGTGAGCTCCCTGACGATCTTGTGGAATCTCGCCTGGAAACTGAGGAGGTTCAGAAGCAGAGTTAGCGGGTCGGTTGGGTCGGTCCACCTCTCTCCCAACCCTCCTCCTGCATCCCCCCTCCCTTTCCCCCTGCTCACCAGGGGTGGAGCTTGTAAACGGACCCGTCCACACCCACGGTAATCTTCATCTCCTCCTGGCTGCGGTGCTCCCGCATGCGGTTGATGACGGCAGCGAGGCCCGCCCCACACATGTGGGCGGAACGTGTCGACACACTCTCGCATACCAGGCGCACAATGTCGCAGTCCAGCTCTGACGGCAACACATCCAGTGTGGACAGGATGTTGTAGATCTGTTTCCTATCGCCAGAGTCACTGAGGGGAAAAAAGCAAAAACAGGGGCAAGATACATGTGTGTTGCTCCCTGTGTTGCTAGGCTTGTGTGCTAGGGTAAGTGTGGTGGATTCACAAGGTGGATGTTTTTGAGGAGTCTTGAGGTACTAGCTGTTACAAACTGTTAAAGGCAAAGTTGAGAAATTCTACGGGGCGTGGTGGGAAGGGAGTGACCTTTGACCTTGGCGACCCCTCACCTCTCAATCTGGGAGACATAGCGCGTCTCGAAGCTGAAGCGAGTCTTCAGCTGCTCCGACGCCTCCCCGTTAAAGAGCAGCTCTTCGTCGACCAGCTTCAGCACAACCAGGCGCACCAGCTCACCCATGTACTTCCCACTGATCAGCTTCTCATAGCTGCAGGGGTGAGGGGGGGAAGGAAAATAGGACAAAGAGGTGAGGAGGGGGGGGGGGACACGTGCGTCATAAAACACGTGAACGTCCCAGTCATCCAAGAAAAAGAGAGGGAGAGAAGGGGGAAAAGGTCTGGCCTGGCCAGGTCAGTGGTTGTCAGGGCGCAGAGTAAACAATCATTAGGCCCCAGAAAGGTAGAACTCATTAATCTGCCCCCTGTGCCTGGAGACAGAACACTGACGTCTACACATGCCCGCTATTCACAAACAGAGATGGGGAAAAACAACCCAGTTACCTAGCACCCAGAGGTAAGCCACTGACAAACCATGATGTGGTTGTCTCATGCTCAGCTGCATGTGACATGTGACACGTGCTGGACGCTGGGGCTGAAGAAAGGAATGAGGAAAGAAAGGAAGGTAGGTGGCAAAAATGGAAGAAAGGAGGGAAGAAAGGATGCAAGGAGGGTAGGAAGGACTGATGGATGGAAGAAGGCAAGGATGAAAAAAGTATGAAGAAAAGAGGGAACTAAAGACAGGAAAGGAGGGGAGGACTCACAGCTGCTGTCCAGGGTTGAGGGAGGTCTCATCCACCACCCTGTCGTACTCCAGCCTGAACTCCTCCAGCTCCCCGTTGGCCCCAAATGCCCCCCACTCCGTGTTCACGCACATGCGGCCCTCCTCCCCCTCCACCAGCTCCACAGTGCCCATCTCCTCCATGTAGCAGGCGTTACAGCCCGTACCTGTGACCCCACAGGGAGAAGGGTGAGAGGGGGAGGTGTTTATGGGGAGGGGAGGGAGATGGTAAGAGGGGTGTTTTGTCTGTGTGTGTGTGTGTGTCCTTACCTACGATCATCCCCACTTCACAGCTACGGTCCTCGTAGTAGCACGAGATCATGGTGGCGACCGTGTCGTTCACCATGGCAACCACATCCATCTCGAAGTCCTGGAACAGAGGCAGGGGGAACATTCACCCTCAGCATCCGTATGAACCGTGACCATTGCATTCGCCCTCGCAACCGTATGCCCACCCTCACAATGAGTGCTGTGTTTTAGGTGGGATGCCGGTCTTACCCCTCTCCTTTTGATGGCGTCTCGAAGCAGCCCGACCACATTGTTCCCCTCTGCTCCAGATGCCTTGAAACCCTTGGTCCAGTTCAGCAGGATTCCCTAAGAGCAGGAAAGGAAAGAAGAAGAGACGCAATTGGTCAAAGTCCGCTTCCAGTTTCATGCAAATGAAGCCTCCCATGGTTTTTGTGTGTCCGTAGCGTACCTTGTCTATGTCCTCGTGTCGGACGGGGAAGGAGAAGGTAAAGCCTAGAGGAAGCTTCTTGTGTTTGATGTGATGTTTGCCCAGGAAGTCGGAGATGCATTCTGCAATGTAGTCAAACAGCTGCATGGAGGAGACAGGTAGGAAGGTTGGGGAAAGGTGTTTGTGAACCAAATGATGAGCATGAGGGGAAATAGACAAGGGGTGTCAAATATTCCCCACGTGATGTTTAAAAGCAGGCTTTCTGAGTATACTTTTAAGTCGACTTCTGAGTTGAGTGAACACTCACCATTTCGGCAGTGCCTGTCATGGCATCTTCTGGGATTGAGTACATCTGGTGCTTGGTCTCCACCTTCCATCCCCGCTCCTCGTCCTCCCCCACCTTGACCAGCATCACCCGAAAGTTGGTGCCTCCCAGGTCCAGAGCCAGAAAATCCCCCACCTCTGAAGGAACGCACAGGCAAACATCAAAATACAAGACTGAGATGGCCAACTTGGACTTTCCATCCTTAGAGAGTGTGTCCTTATCGCCTGTCCTCAGAGTGTGTCCTTATCTCTTATCATTAGAGTGTGTCCTTATCTCCTATCCTCAGAGAGTGTGTCCTTATCTCCTATCCTCAGAGTTTGTCCTTATCTCCTATCCTTAGAAAGTGTGTCCTTATTCTTTAATCACATTCTTAATTAACAGGAGCTATATTATTTATGTGCAATAACTTGGCTGCATGTCACTCACTTCGCATTCAAGACAGGTGCCATCTCACTTAACTCACACATAAGTCTCTCCTACTTATGTGCAATGTTCATCGTAGATCTATATCTCGTACTTGATTTTTTTGTACTTAGTCTTCTATTTCATCTTCTATTTTACCCTGTCACTCTGAGTGCTGTACTGTACCCTGCTGCTGTTCTAGAGTGTCCTTATCGCCTATCCTCAGAGAGTGTGTCCTTATCTCCTGTCCTCAGAGAGTGTGTCCTTATCTCCTGTCCTCAGATACTGTGTCCTTATCTCCTATCCTCAGAGTGTGTACCTATCTCTTATACCCGAGAGTGTGTACTTATCTAGTGTCTAGTCATGTACTAGCTTTCCCCGCCCTCCTTCCTAGCTGATGGCCCCAGAAGAAAACAAAAGGGTTAAGCGTTTCAAATTCGTACTCTAAAAGAGATATGGATCAGTAGGTGAAAGGGTGCATTTGCGCACCTGATCCTTCCGGGGTGGAGCAAACGTAGGTGGGCAGCATTTTCACGCTGGCCTCCTCGTGGGTCTCGATGCGCAGCCCCCGGTCCATCTCCCTCTGCATCCTCCCCATCACCTCCTTTAGCTCCTCCTTCTCCAGACGAAACTCGGCCAGGATCTGTTCCACCTGCGGAGGAAAGGAGGAGCTCAGCGGGACGGTGTTTGAACGGAGGATCGAGACCCGAGTCGTGGTCGTGCTTTGGATACGAGCATCGGCAAAGTGAAATGGCCGGCAAAAAAAGAGGAGGACGCTGGAGTTTTACGGTGCGGAAATTACGTTGCTCGCTGTAACTTTGCCTGGTTAGGTGAGGAGAGGGCTAGACTATCAATTCTTCGAGAATAAATGTTATGATATCCACTTACAAAAACTGAAACATATACTTTCACTCTCTCTGTTATGCCTCTGATGCAAAATCAAACAGGTAGAAAACATTTCTGAAGTTTAAAAAGTCTTATTCTAAACCCTGAACATTCCCCACGACAGGACAGCGCGTCTGAATCTTACACAAAGCTTCATCTCACAACAGCTGACATCAGAATGTGCAGAGACCATATCTGCCCTCCAGGTTTGCAAGAAAAAGGGCATGACTCGAGAAAAACAAACAAATCAAGAGTGTTTGGTGAGGGACGGCTGAGTGGAAAGACCGACTTCTGTCTTACCATGAAGATTCTTTCTACAACAGATCTGTAGATGTTAGGCATGTTCACCCTTTGATGAGACTCGAGAGCTGGGATCTTCACCGGCATTCTAGATGTTCTGCTCCCTCTGGGCTTCAAGCTGCGCAGCGAGAGTTTGTGTGTCTGAGTGTGTGACGAACTAGCCAACTGTGAGTGAGAGTGATCTGTGGTGGGACTGTACATCTTTTATACGAAATGGCTGAGAGGGTTGGCTTTGGGGATGGTCATGCCTGTACACGGTCACCGCACGTGGCCATGGAGCTCAAATGCACTTCACCTACTGATCCATATCTCTTTTAGAGTACGAATTTGAAACGTTTAACCCTTGTGTTTTCTTCTGGGGCCAAAGTGACCTGAAACTATACTTTACGCACACACGCACACCAATAATTAGATATTTAGATGTGCTTGATTGAATGGCTGCACATTTCAGTGTCCAACGGGGTGTCAAAATGTAATTAACCTGCTTTATATCAGGGTTGAAGGTGGGGCCTTTTGACCTTTAGGACAGGGGGAATTGCAGACAATAAAGAAAGCACACTTCAACTAGCACATCTTTCCATTGTTTAGTGTGAGCCTCAATTTCCCAAACATGGTCCTTCTTGAGGGAGAATGATCTGTGACACGTAGTAAAGGAACAGGGCAGCATCTAATGATTTTACACCTTCCTTCTTAGAAACGTATCAACATATCACAACATATCACCTTCCATCTACGTCCGTCCAGTCTCTCATGTCTAACCTGGTCAACCTTGGTTTTCGTAACTCTTTTTAGTAGAAAAGAGTAGAAATGCTAATCGACACATATGAAGGTTTAACCCGTATAGGAAGAGTTAAGACCGCTAACAATGATTTACCGGCGTTTGATCTCCCGAAACTGTTAGCTCAACCCCTTTACAGCAGGGTGGTGTTTCAGAAACATCCTTGTAAAACCCTCATAAAGTGGCCCCAAGGACATCACCCCACTGGTCACGGCAGTCAGATAAGCAAAGGCACAAAGTAAATTTTGACATCTAAATGTAGAAATCTAATTCTAATTTTAGCTCCCTGTATAGGGGGAATGACCCCTAAAACAAATATTGATTTGAAATTCTGTACAGGTTGTGTCCACAAAACGTTTTTTAAATAGCTACAACTGTTATTAGGTCAATCTGATCGATCCTTGTGACCTTCACCCAACTAGCACTAAAATGTTTTACAGGAGAATGTAGCAGTGACCCTCACCTGCAATAAACAAACACAACCTAACCAGCAGATCAGAAGACCAGGATAGGCAACGTTTTTGATAAGACATTCTAATAGGATATAATATTTATCATTGATGCAACCTTAAATTCATTTTAAAGGAACTTTTACAGGTTTGTAACCTGTCCGTTTAAAATGGCTTTTTTAAAGGTCTACAAGGAGACCCGAGACCAGAGGGACCGGGGTTCGGGGCTATATTTTAAATGGTCAACCGGGTCTGGGTCGGGTCTCAATATATTACTTCAGGTCCCGTGTCTATTTATGTATATTCTGTGATGCTCAAATGGACTATATGCACACTGTCCTCTGCATTCAAAGTCTGCCCGAAGGGTTCCATCCAGCCCACGTACGTCATAGCAACTATGCAACTATGGTGTTTTTCACGTAGGTACCGAGTAGTACATTTTTGACATTCTCCAGTTCTGCACGGGCCCGGGTCCAACTTTAAAAATAATAGACGGGTCCAGGTCGGACCTTTGTAGCACATCTTTTCGGTTTCGGGTCAGACCAGATACCCTGTCTGCCTGATAATCTGCCTGTCTGTCTTGTCTCTGCCTTGTCTGTCTGACTGCCTGAAGGGGGGAAGAGAGGCTTGTAGGTTCAATACACACATGCGTACACACACACACACACACACTGTGCAGCGTCTAATTGCAATGTAGAAACTCCACCTGTTTGCGTCAGGTGCCAGGAGCATTTATGACCAATATTTCAGTGTACTGAAATTCCTCTTGCCTATACGGATCTCGTTGCTTTGGCTAAACCACCCACTTTCAATGCGGTTTCCCTCTCATTTAGACCAACTCCTGGTTATGGGTGTCCTTTGCGTTAGAGAATGGATTTGAACTGGGGAGACTGGCATGCTCTCAGTCATTCGTATGGAGTAGATTCGAATGTGCAATGCATGTATTGACACTATCTGCCGTTAATTAGAAAACATTGAGCGATAACTTTGTAGACGCCCTTACCTTCTCCATTGAATGAGACTCCATATGGTACATATAACCTGGATCATGGGTGCTGGGTACTTCGAAGAATTTCCCAGCCGAACAGTTAGTAGTTAAATAGATTGTAGCGATATTGCGACATTCTGTGTCGATAGGAATTATTGTACGCCAAATTATTGAACGCCAAATCCGATCGATTTATTCGTCCAAACATAAACCGTCCAATGCATTGATTCTCGCTTGCATGTCTGCCAAAATAAACTTTTTTTTCTTTTTCTTTTCTAAACAGACAGAAACCAAGAGTTTCGGTGGTCATCAATGGTTCTGTACAAACCCAGAATACAGTTGTTAGAATATCTTGAAAATGTATATTTCACTTTTGTGGTGATTCGGTCAGCCTGGTCAGAATTTGTTTTCTTGATCTTCATCCAATTCCTTCAAGGTCTCGAACTAAACAAAGTAGCCTTTATCAATTGACGTTTGAGAAACGTTTGCAGCGATTTGATTGTCTATGGCACACAACCCTTGCTTTTGAGAAAAGGCTAAACGGAATTTCTCATCCTGCCACAAACAGCCAGTCAACAGATGCAACTAAAGAGCTCTCTCAATCCGTTTTCATGCCCAAAACGTTTTCAGTCCGTTGCCACGGAAATAAATGTATCAGCGCAGTTCAGGTGTGGAAAACACTTAGCTTAGTGGTGAGAAGCAAATTGTTAAATGGGCCAGAATTACTTAGGGAAACCTCGAATGTATGCTGGTAACCTCCATAAAATAACAAGGCCATCGCCTTAAATATGTTGAAGGGGAAATCTCATCCAATGAAATAACGTATATTTTTTTGTACAAGCATAAACAGATTTTAAGGTATGTTCACAAACGAACGCACGCACAGTGACCCATAGGCCCATCAAATACAGGGGTATTAACTTTAATTATAAGCTTTAAAGGGGGTCCAACCTGCGCCACGTACTTTATTGGTCTTGAGGGCAAGTTATCCTTTGACCTACTTCTCAGCGTGAGAAACGGTTGAAATGTGTATGTGCAATATCAAAATTTTCTCTAGTGGCAACTCTAAAGCCTCTAGTGGTGATCAGGTTTATATTGGCAGGAGTCATCTCGGAGTACCCAGTATCAAAACCAGAGTACTAAACCAGAGTAAAATAAAATATTCCTTTATTAGTCTAGCAATGGAGAAATGTCAGTTTGCAACCGCCAGGTACAGTATAAAATAACAAGGCCATCGCCTTAAATATGCTGAAGGGGAAATCTCATCCAATTAAATAACTTTTTGTTGTTGTTGGTACAAGCATACTTTTTTAAACTCAAGAATATTTGTAAATATATTTAGCAGATGCTCTTATCCAGAGCGAGTACAGGGCCATTCCACCTGAGGCAAGTAGGGTGACGTGCCTTACCCAGGGACCCAATGTCATGTTGCCACAGCCGGGAGACCTTTGGATTAATAGCCCACCACCCTAACCCATAGTATGTGTAACCGATCGTGTCTATGGTGCAGGAAAAAATTTCACGGCCACACAGGACTGACGCTCACTCTGGATCTCTTTAATCTGGCACAGAGATAAATGAAAAGTTCATCAACACGTGTACAACTGCAGCACATGGAT
Organism: Protosalanx chinensis; assembly: GCA_030340685.1. NCBI lineage: Eukaryota > Metazoa > Chordata > Actinopteri > Osmeriformes > Salangidae > Protosalanx > Protosalanx chinensis. The sequence goes on from CM059337.1 coordinate 5,609,211, forward strand.
CTGTGTAACAAGACAGAAAACTTAAGTACCTCAGAACCCAGCTACATTAGCTTTTAAACATACCGATAGAAATACAACTTATTTCTTCACAAAACTGTTTGAAACTCTCTATTTACATGTTAGAAGTACTTATAATGAGAACACATGACGCTAAGCGCTATAGAAATAACCATAAATATCGAACATATTTATAATATTCAACACATACTTCTCACACACCCACCTTCAGATCTAACTGTTCTTTCTCTGCTGAATTATCTACGGTGCGTAGAGGAACCCTGTACCTGCAGTAACCTTTTTAACCCACCAGGTGGCTCTAAACCCAACATATATAGACCAGCACATTAATATTTACGGAACTCATAAAAGGGTATTTCCAACCCTGTTACATATGCACCCCCCCATAGAGTACCAATAAAGATATATAAAATAAGTACAAAAATTGATATAAAAATACAGACTAAATATAAAAATTAAAATGATGTAATAAGATCTAAACAGGGCAGGAAAGGACTAGAAAAAAAGTGAATAGCAATTGCTGCAGATTAATAGTAATGTGTTGTCCAGTTATTGCATATCATTTTGCACATAGTATTGCATAACTATATTATACGTAGGTGGTATTGCATAAATAATGCACATAATAGTCATTCTGACCAGGGTACAACAGAGGTGTCAGCAGTGTTCATGTTGTACAGACTGACAGCAGCAGGATGAAAAGCCTGCCGAACTGGAGTATGTTTTTAAGAAGCCTTTCTGCAGGATTTGGACAAGCAGAGAATTACGGGAATATCCACTGTGCAGGAGATCTTCTATAGATCCTCCTCTTAACCTTGCTCTGAAGAACCTGTGTGAGTCTATCTTACAGGAGAGACATCAGAGAGCTTCAGGAGGTTCTGAGGTGCTGTGCAGTCTGCACAGGGAGGAACTCCCTGTCTTACTGTCTGGATGAAAATCAGCCAGGGTGTCAGACTTAAAAAAAAAATAAAGACCACACATTCAGACCAATATATAAAGCTGCACAGGATCACAAGGTATGATAACACAATGGTCCAGATGTGTGATATACTTGGAATTATTTTCTCTGATGTTTCACTGGATGCTGTCAGACAGACACATCTCAGAACCAGCTGGTCAAATGAGAGAATCAACAACTTTTCCTCAAAACATTTTGTTTTATTCCAGGAGGATCTCTAGCCTGCTCTGGAGTCCTTACAGAAGAAGCTGGAGGTATTTAAGAAAGTTAAACAAACCTGTGATCAAGCAACAGGACACGAGTCAGGTGGCTCAGCATATTAAGGTGTTGGCCTCATGATCGGAACGAGTACAATTCCTGGCTGTGGCTATGTGATGTTGTGTCCTTGGGGAAGACATTTCACTTTACTTGCCTCAGGGGGATTGTCCATGTACATGCGGTAAGTCGCTTTGGATAAAATCGAACATAGTTTTGTATATGTTCAGAAGAATATGAATCTGATTTTAAATATGTTGAGTAACAAATAAACAGTTTGGCATACAGTATGTCAATACAACACTGAGAAATGCTTTTGTTAGTTTTGCATGGTCGTCTGGATACCAATGTTGCCTTACTTATGTTGAAAGGAAATTACATTAAAAACATCACATCACATTAAACACAGCATTAAAAGAGAAATTATAAAATTGTCACACAGTTCCAATAGTCCTACGTCCGTGAGCCGTATTGTCTTTGTGAGATGTTTGTAAATCCATTAAATGGCAGTTTTGGGATAAATCCTTTGTTCAGAATGGGGAACCAGTGTGTGTGTGTGTGTGTTGCAAAATGTTCTTAATATTATACAGTATCTGAAGTCATGGACCGTGGTCCTTTAGTTATGTGTTAAAAATATAGTGCATGTACACTGTAGGCTACATTTATATATTTTTTACTGATATTTTCCTCATTAAATGTTTAGTCTGCATGAAATCAGAATGCAGTGTATTGCTATGTACGGTTAAACTAAGACGTGATTCCTTCGGTTGGGTGGTGGATAACGAAACATATTAAGGAAATGAAACTCACTCTATATTCTACTTGTGTACATCATAACATTAATCTTGACCTAACAATGAATAAATAATAAGTAATACGTATGGTGTGATACAGTGTGGTTAATCTCTCCTACAGTATAGCAGATTGATTCTTCCACCCGTAGACTCAACAGTATAACCGTGAAACCTATATAGTATAGTATAACAAGGTACAGAACCCTCGCAAAGCAGCGGGGCCGAATGCTGTCTCCCCTGCCACGCTGAAGTACTGCGCTGACCAGCTGTCTCCGGTGTTCACCAACATCTTCAACACCTCCCTGGAGATATGCCATGTGCCAGCCTGCTTCAAATCCTCCACCATCATCCCTGTGCCCAAGAAGCCCAGACCAACAGGTCTGAACGACTACAGACCCGTTGACATCTGTGGTAATGAAGTCCTTTAAGTGCCTGGTGCTGGCACACCTCAAAGACATTACAGACCCCCTCCTGGAATCCCTGCAGTTCGCCTACAGAGCAAACAGGTCTGTGGACGACGCAGTCAACATGGTCCTCCACTTCACCCTCCAGCAACCAACCTGGAGCTCAATGCTCTTAATGACAGTGGAGATGGGTGTGGACTTCAGAAAGGACCCAGCCTGATTCTGATTGTCATTCCATGCTCCCCCAAATTTCATTCACACAGCGGAACTAAACCTTTGGCTGGTATTCCCGTTCGGACATTTCTTGTTCCTGGACAGTGTTACAGTTATTAGTGACTTGATTCATCAGGAGAAGAAACACTGCCAGTTACGTTTACAACAACAGTAGTTGGAATTATTTGATTAAAATATATCAATGTCAGCAACTAGTGAATATCTTAGCGAGGTGTTGTAGGGTAAGGTCATTCGCATACCATTGAGTTTCCAAGCATCTTATGCATGTTTTCATAGCAATATTTGTGAGTGTTACAACTGTTAGCTAAACCTGGGACCCTCCTGGGCTAAGCAGCTTAGCTAGCGAACTCAAATGAATACCTTCTATTCAGCTAGCTGGTGAACACACGAGATCATGTTATAAAACCTGTTAAAACGTAGAGCATCGCTGACAGCGTTAGCTAGCTTAGTATCTCAAACGAAATTACGATGCGACGTTAGCGTCATCGTGACTCATCCTGGTTTCTGGTTCTGGTGACGTGATTTTGTTTGTTCCGCATCCTCCCACGCGTTAAGGTGCAGCTGTTCTGACGGATAAGTATTTATTTGGTCTGCTGATCATATCTATCGGTCTACCGCAGTCTTACCATAACTGTCCCTGTCAGTAAGGAAATATGAAGCTGTACAGCCTGAGCATTCTCCACAAGGGAGCGACCAAAGCTAACCTCCTCAAAGCCGCCTACGACCTATCTTCCTTCAGCTTCTTCCAGCGTTCTAGGTAGGCAGCTGTCACGTGGTCACCGGAACGCTTCAGACCCCGCATGTTTCACATGCTTCACTGTTTGTTTTGTTTGCGGGCTTTTGCGTTGCAGCGTCCAGGAGTTCATGACCTTCACCAGCGCCTTGATAGTGGAGCGAACTGCTGTTGGGAGCAGAGCTTCTGTCAAAGAGCAAGGTGAAGGAGGAAATGGACTGATGTTTATGTATTCAAACAGGGTCTGCTGCTTTAGCACCCAGTGGCATGATGAACTGTAACTGTGTGTGTGTGTGTGTTTGTGTGTGCGTGCAATGTGCATCCACATTGGCTGAATCTCCTCTCTTCAGAGTACCTCTGCCATGTGTACGTGAGAAACGACAGTCTTGGTGCTGTCTTGATAGCAGACAGCGAGTACCCTCAGAGAGTCGGCTTCACTATGCTGGACAAGGTGAGTCGTCGCTGGAACAATGCAGTGACCGGTTAGGCCATTGGCTAGTGATCAGAAGGTTGCCAGTTCGATTCCTGGCTAAGGCAACATGACATTGTGTCCTTGGGCAACATACTTCACCCTACTTGCCCCGGGGGAATGTTCCTGTATGTGCTGTAATTGCTCTGGATAAGAACGTCTGCTAAATGTAAATGTGTGTGTGTGTGTGACTGCAGGTCTTGGAGGACTTCTCCAGACAGGTAGACAGTATAGACTGGCCCTCTGGCAGCCCGGAATCTATCACCTACAAAGCGCTAGACATCCATCTGGCCCAGTACCAGGTACACAACTTTACTTCACACCCACACACACAAATGAGTATCTACCCCTGTACACGCAACATACAGCTGTTTGGCTCCTGCGTGCACACGCCAAGGGTACGGTAATGTGATGTCAGGTTTGTCGCCTCACAGAATCCCCGAGAAGCAGACGCGATGACGAAGGTCCAGGCCGAGCTGGATGAGACCAAGATCATCCTGGTGAGACTCTCTGACCGCCCTTGCTGCTCAGCGAAGGAGGGGTCATCCACCAGCCTGTGTCTCCACGTACGTGCGCAAGTGAACGGATTTCCCTCGCGGCGTCCTTGACATGATTTCTGGTTCTGTTCAAAGCACAACACCATGGAGAGCCTTCTGAACAGAGGAGAGAAGCTGGACGACCTTGTCCAGAAGTCGGAACATTTAGGGAACCAGTCCAAAGCCTTCTATAAGACTGTAAGGAATGAGCCCACCGCAGACACCTCACACACAAGCCTCAGTATCACGTCTGACCTCGAAGTCAAGGTAATGCGTTCCAGTCATAACACTGTATTGGCGTGTGTGTGTTTGTATGTGTGTCTTCAAATCCCTCAGGCCCGAAAGCAGAACTCCTGCTGTGAGATTATGTGAGTTGTCCTGCCGTCATGAAGATGCCTCTCTCTTGCCTTTGTGCTGCTCCTACAGCTCCCATCATGCACCAGCATCCAGATCTCGGCAACAGGGACCGACTGACCTCAGGACCACCCACGAGAGGGAGGGAGGGAGGAGGGGGGGGGGGGCTCTCTGCATCAGACTGGGGGTGGAGTTAAGGGGGGTGGGGGTAGGCTGTCATTTTGAAGGTCATGGGTCACGAGGAGCATAAACAACACCTGTGTTCCTGTGTTTGCACCTGTTCAACCATCCATCAGGTGACTGTTTTCAATGTGTTTTGGACCCAGACCCGGGATGTGACCACATTACTTTTTATATTTAGTTTTTTTTCTTCCGAAAAAAACATACAAAAAAATCAACTTTTTCTTGTCTTTTAATCTAGACTGTTATCGTCTGATTTGGAGCTGAGTTTCCTTACATCTCAGTAAAGCGGAGGGGAAAGCTGCTGTGCTGAGCCTACCACACCTCAGAGATAAGAGTAACCTAACCACGTCGTCTTATGTCCTCCTGCAATTTGTGGTAATTTCTCACTGACCACTGAGACACTTGCGTTCTCACCCAAATCCCCCGCTTGCTTTAACCACGGCCTGAAATCTTCTCTGAGGTGTGATTACGCATAATAATGATGGCACCTGTGAGTACCAAAACAGCTCTGCTGGCTACTATTGGCTGGTTAGGTCTGCATGCAAGATGTCCCATGATGGGAGGTTCTGTGTGTCTGGATGGTGGAGGGAGACCTGCAGTTGCCAGCTAAGCTAAACGGCTAAATGGCCAGTTGGATGGCCTCTAAATAAGACAGCCGTTTAGCCGGCTGATCTAAATAAGACACCTGCTCACGATTCTTCAGATATGGACAAGTGAGGATGGCATTATCTAGCTTACTGACATTACGCTTCTTGTGGTGTACCGCACAGGCAAGATGGTGACTCTAGCTACTAGTGAAAGGTGTGTGGAACCACGGTAACTACTGACATCGGTCTTAACCTCTGACTAGTGTAACTCATTTATCAGTGTGTCAGCTAACCGCATTGGTCCCATTAGCGTCACATCAGTTCCTCAGATCTTATTACATGTGGTTCTGTGGCTTGTCTGCCTTACCTGCTGGGTTAACAGGCCTTTTAAAAAGCAGCGTTTCTTCTGGTCTAGTAAGACAAGCATTGTCCTCAGACCAGCATTTGAGGATCTAGGATTCTAGAAGACAGCCTCTCTTGGTCAGTGCTGCTTGAGTGTCGTCTGCCTGTCGTCGTAGTCTAGTCCTGGTCCAAACCTTCTCTGGTCCGTCTTAAGAGGAGGCCTTTAGCATTTTGGGGCGTTTTGCATGTATATGTGTTTGGGTGAAAAGGGTGAAAGACTGAAAAGTCTGTTCACGTTCCTTGAAAGTCTTCACAGTCTTCACGCTTCACAATCTCTCCCCACTATGCGTGTGTCATGACCAACAGTGATGATGTCTTGTGTGATATGAACCATTCTTATTGCTTTAAACACTAAAACAGTGTTTCCTCAGTGCTGTCTGGCAGAAAGTATAAAGAGGAAAAGCTGACCTTGAATCTATGCTTAAAACCAAGGGGTCACAGTTAGCATTTCTTCTGATGTTTTGAAGCTTTTTATTGTACATGTTTTTTAATGGTGTGCTGTTGTAAATGAAGCTCCAAGCTGGATCTTTTTGCTCAAGTTCCCCCCGTTTTAATGTCAACATGTGGTGATATGGAAGAGTGATAGTTATTTATTGACCTGATGTATTTGAGCCAACTTGCGTGAACTGTGAAATTGCTGTAGGCCGACTTAACATTTGTTGTGGAACATTCTGTTGCTGATTACGTAACTGTTTACAAAGTGTAATCTTGCCTAGATATATTAAAAAAGAAGACGTGCCTTGGCCTGTTCATTCAGAAAAGAAAGATGGAGGCAGGTAATCTGAAAGCTTGATTGTCCATAAATGTAAAGATTTTTTAACACCAATCAACCAGACATTTGAAGCTTTGCTCCCATGCTTTCAATTGAGTCAGCAGACGAGGTAGTGGACCCAGCTCACTGTGTGCGTGTGTGCATACTAGACTGAATACCGAAGACCACTACACTCAGTAATAGTCAGCACTGCAAACTAAGAAGCCTCCCTGTGTATGTATGTTCTTCCAATATGCATGATAATTTTTAAGATATTATTTTACAATAATTATTAACAGACTTATGTTGACCTATATTTTGCACACAAAAATTAATATATGGATCAACTAGGCTGAAAGCTCATACAAAGTGTACCCACTAACTATCTCACAGGAGTCATCCGGGTCTGACCAATCAGAACCATCGACATTCACCACTTTGAGTCTGATTGGAGGAGGAGGATTGAGGGGGTCGCGGGACAGCCCTGTCCATCATTGAGGGGCTGAAGGTGACAATCTAGATGTTACAGCATCTACACTCCTTCTCCCTCAGGGAAGCAAGAAGCTCTGAAGCCTGCAGACAGGGATGCAGAGAGATAGGAAGGGATGGAATGAGGACTTCTGATCGAAGGGGAGCTAGAGAGGCATGTCCTAGACCGTACCTCACTCAGGTGGTGGTCCAGCTTGATAGTCTTGATGTTGAGATCAGCCGAGATCCCGAATATATTTTAATGAAGGCAGTTCCAGATGTTGCTGTAAACTGTGTTCGTGTAGCGTCAGTGTCTGATGTAGGGAGTGGGCATCAAGGAGAGTTAGTGTAAAATAAGCTAAATAGTGAGAAGACGCAATAAGGGAAAAAAATAGCGGGGGTAGAGATAGATGGGGAGATACAGGGGAGAGGAAGTGAGAGGAGGTGGAGAGAGTGATAATGTGAAAATATATGGAGAAAGGAAGTCAACCAGACAGACAGACGTGGATATAGTAGTGATGTAGATGGAGGAGGTGAAGTCTGACTGACATGTTCCTCTGAGGCCACAGCAGGGCAGCGCCAGCTAGCAGCAGCAGGATTGGGGTCAGGCTCTTAGCCAGCAACACCAGGTCTGGTAGGAGACAAACACAACCCTCCAGCATACCAAACCACGCATGCTATCGTCATGGGAGTCAGGGGGCTCAGCGGGTTAAGGCATTAGCCTCATGATCGGAATGTTGTGAGGTCGAGTCCCGGCTGTAGCTATGTGACGACGTGTCCTTGGTCAAGGCACTTCACCCTACTTGCCTTAGGGAGATTGTCCCTGTACTTGCTGTAAGTCGCTTTGGATAAAAGCACCTGCTAAATGAATATTTATTTATATTTATTACGTAACCAACGCATCCAAACATCCAATTACAGTTAGGCCCAGAAGTATTTTGACAGTGACATAATCTTCATGATTTGGGCTCTGCATGCCACCACATTGGATTTTAAATGAAACTACTACAACAGAATTGAAGTGCAGACTTTAAGGTTTAATTCAAGGGGTTGAACAAAAATATATGATTAAACATGTAGGAATTGTAGCTGTTTTTACATGAACGCTCCTCATTTCAGAGGCTCAAAAGTAATTGGAGAAATAAACATCACCCTAAGTAAAATGTTACTTTTCAATATTTTGTTGAGAATCCTTTGTAGGCAATTACTGACTGAAATCTGGAACCCATGGACATCTCCAAACGCTGGGTTTCCTCCTTTGTGATGCTTTGCCAGGCCTTTACTGCAGCTGTCTTCAGATGTTGCTTGTTTGTGGGTCTTTCTGCTTTCTGTTTTGTTTTGAGCAATTGAAATGCATGCTGGATTGGGTTGAGATCTGGACTGGCAGAATATTCCACTTCTTTGCATTAAAAAACTCCTGGGTTGCTTTTGCAGTATGTTTTGGGTCATTGTCTATCTGTACTGTGAACTGCCGTCCAATCAACTTTGGTGCATTTGGCTGCAAGTATATCCCTATACATTTCAGAATTAATCCGGCTGCTTCTGTCTTTTGCCATCACACTACCTCCACCATGTTTTAGAGAAGATGTGGTGTGCTTCGGATCACGAGCTGTTCCAATTCTTCTCCAAACTTTCTTCTTCCCATCATTCTGGTACTATTTTTTTAGACTGATTAATGGTTTGCATCTTGTGGTGAATCCTTTGTATTTACACTCATGAAGGCTTCCCTTCATGGTAGACTTAGATACTGATACACCTACTTCCTGGAGAGTGTTCTTCACTTTAGTGGATGTGGTGAAGGGATTTCTCTTCACCATGGAAAGGATTCTGCAATCATCCACCCAGGGATGTTTCTAGGTTTGAAAGAAAGGGGGGGCTTAGCCCCTGGCATTTTCTGTCGACGGGGGGGGGGGGGGGGGGGGGATGCACTGTAGTCCGATGCGAGCTTCCCAAAGACACGTACTCGTTTTTCGAACTTGTGGGTTACATTTTTGACGCTCAAATGACCGACATTTATCAGAGGGCATCCTGTAATTTTTCAAAATAAAATATTTTTATTAATTATCGTATTTCTTCGGCAGCCCGATAATAATCCCGATAATTATTTAGGGGGGCTGAAGAACATTTTACAGGGCTAACGACGCCCATGCATCCACCACTGTTGTCTTCTGTGGATGTCCAGGCCTTTTCGAGTTCCCAAGCTCACCAGTGCACACTTTTTTTTCTCAGAATGTACCAAACTGTTGATTTGGCCCATCCTTAAATTTCTTAAATCTCTCTGATGGATTATTTTCTTTTTTCAGCCTCAGGATGATCTGTTTCACCTCCATTGAGAGCTCCTATTGTGTGTTCACAGCAACAGCTTCCAAATGCAAACGCCACACCTAGAATAAACTGCAGACCTTTTAACTGCCTAATTGATGACAGGTTGACGAGGGAAGAGCCCATGCAGCCTTATATTTTTTTTCTTCAGCATTTTGAGTCAATTGTCCAATTACTTTTGATCCCTTGGTCCCACTTTTGGTGGCTGCATATTAAAGAGCTGTAATTCCTAACCCTTGCTCCAATTTGGATGTGAATACTCTCAAATTACATCTGAAAGCCTGAACTTTAAGCCCATATTGATTATATAACTGTATCCTGAATATGTTCTCGTAAACAGCTAAAATAACAAAACTTGTGTCACTGTCCAAATATTTCTGGGCCTAACTGTACCTCCAAAATAAATCAGACTATGGTTTTTAATATGCATGGTCAATATTAATCTTGCATGCTGTATGTAAGCATTGCTCTGTATATGCACATATTGTTTTAAATCAGTCATTGCATATGTATTTTATTTTGCCGCTATTTGTATTGTCTACAATACACATTCAATTGTATTGTTGTTTTACCTTATTTGCTCTGTCTACCTTCCCTTGTCCATTATGTCTACTTCTGTGTGAATAGATTGAGCCGTGTAACACTTGTCAATCCAAGTCAAATTCCATTTACTTGTACACATCGTTGGCCGATCACTGACATTGTACTCGCCCTTCCAGTGTGAGATGGGTTGCTGTTGGATTCAAACTAAATCTATATGCGCACAAGAAAGGAGACAAAGGTCTAAAATATACTCATGAGGAGACCAGCAGAGATGTGCTTATGGCAATCCCAAATCTGATCTGCCCACATCTCTCTGGTACCTCTTTTTATTACATCAGTTCACAAAGTATCAGTTTTCACACAATCATAGTACATCAATCTGAATAAATGTCATTCAAGAATGTTCTTGTGGAAGCCTTTTTTTGGGGGGGCTTGTTTGTTTTGCCCGGTCTTCTTCAGGACACAACCCCAGTCCTGCAGATCATCAGTCAAATGGTAATCTCCAGGTCAACTTCTGCAAGACAACTCAGGGCACATACAAAAGCTACAATTCTATGAATTCTATGAAAGTTGTATCAGCAAATATAAGATAACTAAAATTATTCTAACATTTCCCTGCTGTTTATATTTGCTCAAATTCTCACATCACTTGTAATCAGTCACTTCACTTAGGATTTTCAGCTGCAAGGTCATTTTTATGAACACAAACATGTCACACCCAGAGATTAATGATGAAGAAAACACCTAAAAGGAGAAAAATACAGAAAAATTAGCATAAAAAATTTCATCATTACTGTCCCGAGCGTCTTCATGCTCTAAAAGTGGAAAAATATGAGCTACTTTCTCCTCCATGGGAGAAATAGCTTTGGTTATGAGATGAGTGGTTAAAGAACGTAAACAAGGAATAAAGCAACATCCACACAAGTTTAATATTGCAGCAAATACTGCTATTGACACTAATATTGAAGACACTAGGTCCGGTATTTTCCAAACATGTCCAGCCAGGAATCCCACATGGATGTATCCACTCCAGAATGCACTTTCATTTTTCCATTGAGGGTACAAAGCCCCTCTATGGCTTTGGACAAGCGGCCATCAGCAGCTGTATTGTTGGGAATAAAGTGCAACACTGTTCTCCAAACATTGCAAAAACACCTCCTTTTTCAGTCAATAACATGTCAAGAGCAATCCTTTTCTGGAATGCCATAAGGGAAGTCGCCGACAGCTGTTCTCCTATCCCTCCTGTTGAGGCATGTTTTCACCATGGCTCAATATCAAAACTCATGTAGTAGGACAAACTTACTGTTTCATCAAAAATACAATTACAATCCCCCCCCAAAATTCTAACAGTTCATTATAATTAGTTTATTTTCTCTCACTTCATGACCTTCTACTAATTGTTCTAACAATACAATTAAATCCTTTATGCAGATCTCCTTATCTGGTGAAGCCAGTAAAACATCATCAACGTAAATCAACACTTGGCTATCACCCGGTGATTGAAATGTTTCCATACATGCTCTCATAACCTGATTTAGGTGGTACCAAAAGATACCATACAAAAAGAAAAATCACCATAAAAAATAGCATAGCACCCCCAACACCGTATCATAAAATCTAACCATCTGGGCGTCATTTTGACTGAAATCGGCTTCCCTATAAGGCTTGGTGTCTTATTATTTCTTCACTGACTTTCAGGTCTACAAGCTCTAAAAGCCCGGTCCACCCTATTATCAGTCTCTTGCTCACCTTTCCAGGTGGAAGTTTCAGCCGAAATGACCTTTTTGCAGTGACTCAAGTGTACCCAGGTGGATCTCTCAGCTATTTTGACGGCCGTCAGCAACACCTGATGTGGCCCCTCCCACTTGGGAGAATACCAGTTTATTTATTTTTTATGCTCCTTATCAAGACCCATCTCCAGGTCCTACTAACTGGTCGGCCTGTGGGGAAACAAGAGTATCAACATCAACATTAACATCTCGTTGTTTTTGCTTTTCCAAAACCTTTCTCATATAATCGGCAAGACTTGATTCCTCATTAGTTTCCCATTCGTTCTTAAATTGTGGTATTCTATAAGATCTGCCAAACAAAATGTCACAAGGTGTCAGTCCAGATGCGCTAGTAATGTTTATATATAAATTTACTAAGTCTAAACATTGCGTCCATGATTTTCCCGTTTATTCCATGCATTTCTTCAATCTATTTTTAACTGTTCCGTTCATCCTTTCCACCAAACCTGCACTTTGGGGGTGGTACGCACAATGATTTTTTTTTTTAATTCTATGTGAAACATCGTTCCTATCTGCTTCATTATTTGATTAACAAAATGACTTCCATTATCACTGTAAATTGGCTCAGGTATTCCATATCTAGGAATTATATCTTTACAGAGTGCCTTTGCAACTGTTAAAGCATCAGGATGCTTCGTTGGAAATAACTCAATCCATTTAGTTAATGCATCAACGATGACCAAACAATACCTTTTTCCTTCACTCTGATTTAACTCTATATAGTCCATGTGTATAAATTGAAAAGGATACTGAGGTTCAGGAAAGCGTCCTCTCCGTGGCCTCAGGTTCCCCTGTGGATTATGTTTCGCACACGTCAAACATGATAATATTGCCGTACCTGTCCTACCATCCCTCCTGTTGAGACATGTGTTACCCCATGACTCAATATTGCGGCCCATTTATACAAGTTTCGTGGTAGGACAGGTCTTTTATCTGGTCACACATAAACATTATTTTGTAACGGTGCACCACGTCTTTTCCATAGGTCTATTTCACTAACAGGAGCCTGTTGTTGCATGTCCATCAAAGTAGTGTCATCGAGATTGTCTTGTGTTACCACGAATACTCGTGTTTTATGGCAACTTCCTTAGCTATCTTATCAGCAAACGCATTCCCCAACGAGATACTATCCACTCCAGACGAATGGGCAGCACATTTGCATATCGCAACCTCTCGCGGCAGGTTCACAGCCCGCAAGAGTTCGGTCAACAGTTCAGCGTGGGTAACAGGTTTACCAGTTGACGTAACCATGCCTCTGTTTTTCCAATATTGTGCAAAAACATGTGTCGTTGCATAAGCATATTGGCTATCAGTATAAATTGTCACTTCTTTACCTTCCATAAGTTTACATGCTTCAGTCAATGCAACTAATTCAGCTGCTTGGGCAGAGTAATGCGTCGGTAGTTTACCTGCTTTTTAAAACTTTATCTTGAGTTACCACAGCATAGCCCGTCAGATTTTGTCCTTGCTCCCCCTTTAACCATCAACAAATAGTACCTCTCCTTGGTTCAAAGGCTGATAAGATCACCTCTACTTTTAGTCGTTCGTTCTGCCAATTCCTGACAGTCATGCATGCTCCCGTCTTCAGGAAGCGGCAACAAAGTAGCTGGATTCAGCGCTGTACATTATAGCTAAACGTGGCTGTGATAACAAGGTAGCCATACATGATAAATGACGCGCAGGGGAGAGGAATGTTAAGTTCATTTAAAGTAATAATGCAGACACCGCATGGGGTACTTTCAATATTAAAGGATGAAAAAGCACTATAGAAGCACTTATCTCCACAGCCACTCTAACACAGTGAGGCAGAGCTTGAGCCACACTGTCCAGTTTTGACGAGAAATATGCAACAAGTCAACATGTTCTTGAACTAGCACAGAGGTCATAAACCGTCCTTTGCAATCCACCATCTGAATAAAAGTTTTATCATAATTTGGTAGCGCTAAAGTCGAACTAGATACTAAATCTTGTTTAATCTTACAAAAGGCTTCCTCAGCTTCTAGTGTCCAGGTAAGAGGAGATGTCATTTTTAAATCGTCTACATGCATTAATTTATACAATGACGCTGTGATCTCAGCATAATTCGGCACCCAATTTCTACAGTAATTAGTTAAACCCAAAAATGACATCATCTGTTTCTTAGTTTGTGGTTTTGGGGCATGCAATATTGTAGTCTTCCTATCGTCTACAATTGTTCGTCCTCCAGCACTGAGGTTATGACCTAAATACTTAACCTGCTCCTGGCATAGCTGTAGTTTACCCTTGCTTACTTTATGGCCCTCTTCAGCTAAGTGTTCCAATAATGCAAGTGAATCTTTAACACAAGTCTTCTTATCTCTATCTGTCCCTGCTGTGTCGGTACCAGTGCCAATCCTAATCTCAATAGGCCATCTCTACCTAATACATTTACAGAGCACTCTGGGAATTTCAAAACATTCATTTGACATGATTGTCGCAGCCATACTGGGTATGATTCTTCCACTGCAATCATTTTACCACTAGCTGCTCATATTAACACAAACTGTGTACTGGGTGGTGAATTTGGAATTGGTTCTCTGCACGTAGTTCCAGAAGCTCCAGTATCACAAAGAAATGTAACATGTTTACCATTTACTAATAAAGTAATTTCAGGTCTTACAGTATCCATTGTCAATAAGTCTTGGAAATTAATCAAAACATTCTCAGTGTCATTAAGGTCATGTACTGGGTCTTTAGCAGGTTCAGGTATGTTCAGAACTGTGTAGTTATCAGTTTCCCCCTGCTTTTGTTCTAGTCATGACGACATGACACGCAAATCACCCCTGTGGGGACAGTCCTTAGCAGCGTGACCCTCCTTTCCAAAACTCCAACAACGAAACCTGTATTGCGTGTTATTTCTAAAATCCCTCCTATCTGTTCCTGTAATCCAGCGTCCTCTGCCACCATAGCCACGCCATCTGCCTATTCCTCGTCCTCTATTCTCTCTGATAACACACTTCCTCTTCTTCAAAGAAGACCCCCACACTTTCTGTCTTCTTCCTCCTTTCTATAACCTTTTCTGCGTGTAGTGCATGACATTCGCGATATGCGGTTTTAAAAGACGTGTTAAATAAACGAACACATCAATACGCGGTCTTATAACCCTCTCCGGACGAATAATTTCGGCAGCTACGTCCACAGGATCCTCATCAAAAGGGCACGCCATGCTCACTAACCTTCTGGGACGAAGTTACCCTGAAACATAACCTGCTCCCGAGCAGGTTATCTTCAGAGAGTCAGTTGCTATGGTTACATACATACCCAGAAAGTTACCTCCGTTTTTGGAACCGAAAGTTGAGGTTATCCACGAATTTACCCTTAAACATACCCAGGTATGTCACATAACCTGCTTTCTGGAATACCCCCCAGATTCCTCTTTCTCTCCACAATGTGGAGAAAGAACTCTCACATGCTGCTGAAGACACACCAATTACCAGGGCTGCTACATACAATTTATGCAACTGAGGAAAGGCTTCCTTGTACTCATGCAGTTCAGTCAAGACACTCACGTGATTGATTGATAATAAATCGAGATTTTTGATGACCCTGACATGTGATGTGCCATGGAGCAACAGAGATATACAGTATAATCCCCCTGAAAGACAGAACAGACAGAAAATACAAACATATGAACAGACAGATAATACAACATATAGACAGAGAAACAGACAGGGGGAAGAAAGGGGATGGTGGTGGGCGGCATCCACACTGATCAGCAGATCGGCAGGTGCGTGTTTGAATAACCGCACGGCCTTTAAAGCCGACTTCCCGGATGGGGCATTAGGCTTGCACTAGCTGAGTCAGGTGTGTTTATGGATTACGTGTACTACCTGAGTGCCTGCGCTGCTAGTGCATGTGAGGTAATGAGTGATGACGTGTACTGAGGAGTGTGGATAAATAATGATACTGAAATGTGTGGATGAGTGATATGAACTGAGGTGTGTGGATGATGATAATGTATACTGATGTGTGTGCATGTTTGAGCGCAGTGTTCGAGTGCCTAGCCTGAACTTGCTGCGCCTTTGTGCTTACACACAGTGGACAGGTCTGTTTAATTTGGCCCTTTCTTCAGCAACAACTGTTTTGCCACAAGGATTTCATTTTTCATCTTCTGCCACTCTGCCAGCCAGCACAGCCAGAGGATGCAACTGGGTTGAATCTAGAAATGCACTAGATTTGGGTGCAAGACTAGATATGGCTTTCATCAGGTCAACATTTATCTGTGAAAATCTAGTTTCCATTTCTGAAATGGCCCTGTCAAGCAGAGACCTTTTCAGAGACTGATGGGGATCAAGGATAGGATCATCTGAGTCTGTATGGCCCACAGTTGAGAGCACAATACTTTGACCAAGGTGTTTGCTCATTGTTCTCCTTCTCTTTGGAGGATGTGAATCATGTACACCACCTCTTACCCCACTCATCACAGAAGCCCCATCATAACACTGGCTAAGTATGTTGTCAGCACTGTAGCCAACATCAGAAAGGTGTGTCAATATCTCAGAGGTGATGTACTCTGCATCAAGTTGATGCAAGTCAAGCTACCCGATTGGCATGGAATTGCTGACAAAGCAAATCATCGCAGACCAATTTTCCACATTGCACCTGTCTCTCGTCCCATCACTTTTGAGGCAGACCCCGCAGAATCGGCATTTTGATATTTGTTCCTGATCTCTCCAAGCACCATGTCTGCCAGTGTTTCAATAATTTCATTTTGGATATCCTTAGATGTGTATTTGGCATTCTTTGGGATACCCTTAGCAATGCTTGCTAGCTTCTCATCCTTCTCTAAGGTATACTCTCCAGTCCCACGGAGCCCCAACTCATTTACACAGAGAAACTTAACAGCACTGCCCACACTCTTGACATAGTAATGGTTTTTGTGAAGTTGTGTTTTACCAACCAACACCAATTCCTCCTGTAGCCTCTCTGCTTTTGTGCTGAGTCCATACAGTTGAAGCAAGCACATGGTTGTGGCTGGACACATGCCTCTGTAGCCCCTTGTCTCGATCAAGTGCTGCTTTCCAGTTGTTAAAACCAGTTAAGGTAAAAACAACATCCCTCTCATTAACAGTGCTGCCATATTTCCGACAGGGGAAACAGAAGCAGGTGTTTCGCACCATAGAATACTCTAGCCATGGTCGTGTGCGGTACCAAGCAGGATTGAATGATCTGTTGAACCAAATGTACACTTTGGGTTGCTACCCAGTAGTGGCTGAGATGGTGCAGAGGCTCAGGGGTGATTTTGTGGTTTTACACAGCTACACAGAATAAAAAGAGTACTTAAGGCACATATTTCAATACTTGATTATATGTATGTGTACGGTTTCAAAATACACCACAAATACAGGTACACAGAATAAAAAGAGTACTTAAGGCATATATTTCAATACTTGATTATATGTATGTGTACGGTTTCAAAATACACCACAAATACAGGTACACAGAATAAAAAGAGTACTTAAGGCATATATTTCAATACTTGATTATATATATGTGTACGGTTTCAAAATACACCACAAATACATTGAATGGCACTCTCTTAGACCAAATAATTACATTGTTCCACAGAAGAGGTCAAATGGTGAATCCTAATTCTGTTTTAACCCTTAGCCTACGAGAGTAAGGTACAATCCCAATACCGGTACTCTGTTTGACCCCTTTCCCTGAATCTTACCCTTAGTTTTACCATTACCCTTAAAAACCAAGGGTAAGGCCTAAGGGCTTAAAACTACGTGATCACACATTATCGCTAGCTGGCTGCTTCGTCACCAGAGGTGACAAGTATCAATCATCACAAACTTCCAAGATGCGGTTTGCAAGTGTATTTATATGGATTAAGTGGTTATTGATGCATGGGTCCATTCAAGGCTAATTCGAGAATTGCGAGACTGTCAAATCAGTCATGTAACATTAGCGTAGCGATTTACCTTAAGATTAAGAACAGGGTTGAAAATATATATGTACAGGACAGAGCAAAACAAAACAAAGCTTTTCAAATAAATTATAAAGCCGAAAATACACATTTATGCGACTCGTTCGGGTTCCCCTTACTTCTAAACACACACAACCTCCCTCCATTCCTGAGAGTTCCTATTAATTTGCCTACTCCTTACCACGTCGTCGTCAACTACTCTTTCTTCTTCCATCTTTTCCTTGCATGGTCACTCTCCTCGGCTTCTTCCCTGACTCTTTCAATATACTGTATTTCTGCCTCTGAGCCAAACGCCTCTCATCCTTCCTCTACTACAGGTAATGATGTTGCGGCATCCACCTGTAGATTCTTTAGCTTTAACTCTCAACTTTTCTGCTCCTCCCTTGCGATTTCGTTTTTCAATTTTTATCAGAGGTTTAGCATCGAGCTAAACCTTAACGATGCCAAACGATGTTGGGCATTAGCCACAAGCTTGTGTCTTCCTGGATTTGGTTGTATAGTATAATAGGCGAGTAATAGGCGAGTGCCAATTAAGGAAATTAGCCAATGGGCTGCAGTTAATTCTCTATGGGCCGAAGAAAATTGAAACACACACACTCTTTCTCTCCCCTAGCTCTCTCTTACTCCACTATCTCTCCCCCTAACTCGGTTTCTCTTTCTGTCTCTGGACAGCAGGCGGGTCGGTCCTCACAGGTACACAATGTTCTCTTCTTCTCTGTCTTCCCCATTCGGTCCGTCCAGGTAGAGGTAGGCCTGGGGGGCTAGGAGGGGGGTGAGGGAGGAGGAGGGGGGGTAGGCCTCACCGTACAGACTCAAGCCCAAGACGTCCGAGCTCGGTGGACGTGGGGACCGCCGGTCCAGGGGGGGGCTGAAATCTGGACAGAGGACAACAAACCACCACAAAATTAACATCTGAAATTATGGGAGCTGGAACAATCGTACAAACCCATTGTATGATTTGCATTCATTGACTTAATGCCACTCATTACTTTAATCTGCAGCCATCATGTTGTTCTTCCGTTTTTTCATACACTGTTTAGATCTTATTACATCATTAGTATTTTTATACACTACCGTTCAAAAGTTTAGGGTCACATTGAAATGTCCTTATTTTTTAAGGAAAAGCACTGTACTTTTCAATGAAGATAACTTTAAACTAGTCTTAACTTTAAAGAAATACACTCTATACATTGCTAATGTGGTAAATGACTATTCTAGCTGCAAATGTCTGGTTTTTGGTGCAATATCTACATAGGTGTATAGAGGCCCATTTCCTGCAACTATCACTCCAGTGTTCTAATGGTACAATGTGTTTGTTCATTGGCTCAGAAGGCTAATTGATGATTAGAAAACCCTTGTGCAATCATGTTCACACATCTGAAAACAGTTTAGCTCCTTACAGAAGCTACAAAACTGACCTTCCTTTGAGCAGATTGAGTTTCTGGAGCATCACATTTGTGGGGTCAATTAAACGCTCAAAATGGCCAGAAAAAGAGAACTTTAATCTGAAACTCGACAGTCTATTCTTGTTCTTAGAAATGAAGGCTATTCCATGCGAGAAATTGCTAAGAAACTGAAGATTTCCTACAACGGTGTGTACTACTCCCTTCAGAGGACAGCACAAACAGGCTCTAACCAGAGTAGAAAAATAAGTGGGAGGCCGCGTTGCACAACTAAACAAGAAGATAAGTACATTAGAGTCTCTAGTTTGAGAAACAGACGCCTCACAGGTCCCCAACTGGCATCTTCATTAAATAGTACCCGCAAAACACCAGTGTCAACATCTACAGTGAAGAGACGGCTGCGGGATTCTGGGCTTCAGGGCAGAGTGGCAAAGAAAAAGCCATATCTGAGACTGGCCAATAAAAGAAAAAGATTAAGATGGGCAAAAGAACACAGACATTGGACAGAGGAAGACTGGAAAAAAGTGTTGTGGATGGATGAATCCAAGTTTGAGGTGTTTGGATCACAAAGAAGAACGTTTTTGAGACGCAGAACAAATGAAAAGATGCTGGAAGAATGCCTGACGCCATCTGTTAAGCATGGCGGAGGTAATGTGATGGTCTGGGGTTGCTTTGGTGCTGGTAAGGTGGGAGATTTGTACAGGGTAAAAGGGATTCTGAATAAGGAAGGCTATCACTCCATTTTGCAACGCCATGCCATACCCAGTGGACAGCGCATGATTGGAGCCAATTTCATCCTACAACAGGACAATGACCCTAAACACACCTCCAAATTGTGCAAGAACTATTTAGAGCAGAAGCAGGCAGCTGGTATTCTATCGGTAATGGAGTGGCCAGCGCAGTCACCAGATCTGAACCCCATTGAGCTGTTGTGGGAGCAGCTTGACCGTATGGTATGCAAGAAGTGCCCATCCAACCAATCCAACTTGTGGGAGCTGCTTCTGGAAGCGTGGGGTGCAATTTCTCCAGATTACCTCAACAAATTAACAGCTAGAATGCCAAAGGTCTGCAATGCTGTAATTGCTGCAAATGGAGGATTATTTGACGAAAGCAAAGTTTGATGTAAAAAAAATCTTATTTCAAATACAAATCATTATTTCTAACCTTGTCAATGTCTTGACTCTATTTTCTATTCATTTCACAACATATGGTAGTGAATAAGTGTGACTTTTCATGGAAAACACAAAATTGTTTGGGTGACCCCAAACTTTTGAACGGTAGTGTATATCTGTAAATATATAAAGTGAGTGCTGTACTGTACCTGTCTGTTGCAAACCCGAAATTTCTCCATTGTGAGACTAATAAAGCATCTTACCTTGTCTTCATGCAATTCTTCCAAATATGATGATCTTAGCTTGTGTAACGATCTTACAACCATTTACTGTTTTAACTCTTGTGCACTCTTTCGTGACCAGAAGGATGTGAAACTATGTTTTACCTACAATTAAACATTTAGATTGTATGTGCTTAATTGTACTCAGACAAAACTAAATCTTTCAGATTAATAGCACATTTCAGTGCCAAATAGAGTACAGGGTATAAATGTAATTAACCTGCTCTACTTCAGGGTAGAAGGTGGGGCCTTTTTGAGCGAGTTTACCCGGTGAGTGAGTCGAGTTTACCCGATACTGTGCCGTGGAGAAGTGTTTTGAATACGCACTGATGTTGTTGTCGGGGTCAGCCATGGTGAAGTCAGAATAGAAGGGGTTGGCTGGGTGGTTGTCAGGGCCCAGGAGGTCCTGGTGGGTCTGGAAGATCTGCTGGGGAAAGTAGTGGGTCTGGTTCCAGTGATCTGACCCCTGTTTGCTATGTGCCTGACTTAACAGGATGTTGAGGCTGTTGTAAAGGCAAGGGGTGAGGCTGAGGCGAGAGGTGTGGCCCGCAGGGATGGGGATTGGGCCGGGCCAGGCGTTCTTGTGGTCTGGCTGGACCGCCTGGTTCTGTCTGTTCTGATTGGACGGTTGCTGGAGGGACTGGAGCAGAGCGGCATTGTTTACAAACACGGAACCGTTGCCATCCAGGCTGCCTGAGCGAGTGTCACTAGGACCCTTAGAGGGAGGCAATAACAAACACTGTTGACGCACCTACTCTCTGTTAAAGGTAGGTCATGTTTCTTTGAAGTACTTTTATCATGTGCTGAACTAAACTTCCTATCCTGATAGGACTCAATAAATTAAGCACTATGGCTGTGAAATAAAAAAATCCTTCCTAACGTTGCTCCCTAACAGCAGGAGAGGACCCCAACGAGAAACAAGACTGAGGAGGTTTCCCCTGTCTGTCCTGTCCTGTCTCTTCCTTCTGTCACTCCCTCCCCCTCTCCGCCTGTGCCTCACCTGGGTCCTGTCTGGCGAGATGGTGATAGGGAGGAGGCTGTCCTGCCTCCAGTCCAGCAGGGTCTTCTGCTGGGCCTCCAGTCTCTCCCTCTCCCTGGCCATGCTCTCCTGGCCCTCCCTCAGCCTTGCCAGGCTCTGCTGGTACTCCTCCAGCTGCTCCTCCAGCTCCTGATGCTCGCAGTGCAGCTGCTCGGCCTCCAGGAGGCACTGCTGCTCCCGCTGAGCCAGCTCGCTCTCTTGCTCCACCTGGGGAGGAGGGGAGGGAGAGACAAGGGGAAGGATGGAGAATGAGAGAGGGAGTTTGAAGGGAGGAGAAAGAGGGGGGAAAGACAGAGAGGGAGGGAGAAGGAGAGAGAGGGAGGGAGTTGGGATGGAGGGAAGAAGAGAAAGAGGTACAGGAAGGAAGAGACACATTCAGAGGGACGGAGGGGAGCCAGATTTGGGATGTTTTGGCATCTTAGCAACGTGCATGTTTTAGCCACGTTATGCCATGTTTTCCTCCTTCCCAGTGGGGTTCCCGCTGTGAACGGGGTCAGAGTAGAGACTCCCCACCTGGGCCCCCCCGTTCAGGCGCGTACCTGTTTCTTCAGACGAGCCTGACACTCTCGTTCCCAGCGCTGCTGCTCCTGCCGCAGTTTGGCCTGCAGCTTGGGCACCTCTTCCAGCCTCCATTCCACACTCCTCCTCTCTCCCTCCTCCTTCCTCCCTCCGGACAGCCGTCGCTCCAGGCTCCTCTGTTTCTCCAGCTCCTGCATCGCCACAGTAACAGTGGCCACGTCGCTTAATGTCACCACTGTCTATATTTCTCACATGGCAGTGAAGCTACTGGCTTGGGCTCAATCTGTTCAAGCAAACCCAGTCAGTCAGGACTTTCCTATCTGTTCACGTACCATGCTGCCATGGAAACAAGAGGAGGAACGTTCCGGCTTGAGGAGGAAAAGTCGGTGTACTTCGTACCAGCTATCCTGCAGTGTCACTGCCGCCTGGGGAACAGCAAGCGGCAACAGTCATCCCTGAAACATTATCTCTGGCTAACTGTTTAATGCAAGCAAATCTCTCCGTTTAAGGGCCCAGGACTGGATGAACAGGGAGATGACTGACTCACCTGGAGACTGTAGATGAGCTGGGTGAGACTCTGGACGCTGTCTGCCACCTGCAGGACAGAATGTGTTACTGCAGGAGTACAGACGGTGCTCATGTTTTGAGCATGTACCCTTAGTTCCCAGTGTCCAGGAAAACGCTTGTTAGTGCTGCAGTAATGTCAGCTTTCTTTTCAAGGCTTTTTTAAAACCTCAATACTTGGAGAAAAAAAAGTTTGCTCACCACATTTGTAAAACATGTATTTATAGTAATACTATCAACAGTATTTAGTGTTTCTCAGGAAACATTACAAATGTTATTAGTAAACAGTATTAATTTTAAATAGTGAGCAGTTTTTAGTGTTTAGCAGCAAAACAAAAATTGTGTTTCATTGTAAAGTCTTTAGTGTTTTATTGTAAACAGTATTTATTGCTTAACAGTAAACAGTTTGAAGTGTGTAGCTGTCTCTTGTGTACCTTCAGTTGAACACTGTGGGAATCTCCGATCAGCTCTGCCGCCTGGTACCATGGACACCTGTTGGGCCCTGCCCACTCTCTGTCTGACAACAGAGAGGAGGAGCTCACACTGAGCGTGCTTAGATAGTCTGCTGAGGTAGGACAAGAGGAACAATAAAGAGAACATACACCCGCATGTGTTTTTGTTTGTGTGTCTGTTCAGAGATGTATTTCTGTGTACGTGTGCGTGTATGTGGGAGTCAGGTGGCTGAGTGGTCAGGAAGTTGGATTAGTAAACAGAAGGTTCCTGGTTCAAACCCCAGATGTGATATTGTGTCCTTGGGCAAGGCACTTCACCCTACTTGCCTCAGAAGGAATGTCCCTGTACTTGCTGTAAGTCGCTCTGGATAAGAGCGTTTGCTAAATGACTAAATGTAATGTGTGTGTGTCTCACATTCCCAAAGGGACTCCTGGAAGCTGTCCTGGCTGAAGCAGTTGTTGGGTTCAGGTGTGCTGGGGTCAGACACCTGGACTGAGAGGGTGAGGTCACCCACCTGCGCCTGCAGTTTGGAAATCAGCTGCTCCGCTGTACAGGAAACAGGAAGAACACAGTTGTCAAGGTGAAGCTGTCCTGGCTGCCCAAACCCCTTAACATCTGGTATGCCTGAAAAAATCATCTCCTCCTTCTCAGTTTGTCTTCTTCCCTCTCTGTCCCCCATCTCCCTCCCTCCACCCATTCTTCCTCCTCCCTGCCTCACCCTCCATCAGAGCAGCAGCCAGCAGGTTGGAGGCCTGTGGGGGGGTCTCTGTGTCTTTGTCAGGGTGGACCAGCAGGGGACGCTGGGGCAGGGGCTCTGGCGTGTGAAGGGTCAACTCTGTCAGCTCTGCGTACAGCCGCAGCTTCTCCTCCAGGTCGCTGCAGATGCGCTGGTCCTGCCCCCTAAGGGTCGCTGTAGAGATGAACACAGGTAGAGATTAACATAGATGATGAACACCGAGATAAACACAGGAAGAGATGAACATAAGAAGAAATTAACAGAGAGATGAACACAGGTTGAACAGATGACCTACCCTGGAAGCTGTTGGCCTTCAAGGCTATGGCCTCAGATGTTCTCCTGGCCTCCTCAGTCTCCGCAGCCTCCTCCTCCTCCTCCTCCACAGGGCACCTGGTGAGCAGATCAGAGAACCTTCAACACCCTCCCACTGGGAGACACACGACGTGCTGGCCAGACAAAGGGGTACTTTCAGCGGAAGACTCATCCTCCCAAAAAGCATCACAGGAAGTCATTCCTGCTTGTGGCCATCAAACGTTTCAATTCCTCAAGCCAATGTTAGTCTGTATAGCCATTCACCATTGCATCTCCACGCTATATGCAGTCCTTGTACAATTGTTAAATTCTGTAACATAAAAACCCACACTGGATTTATATTTATGTGCATTATACATTACAACTTTTAAGGCTGTCTGTATGACCCCAAGTCATTTGACTGGAAATCGACAGTATGCAGTTTGTGTACATTTGTATATTCTGTACCCATAGTTATGTGTATGTATGTGTATGTATATTATACATTACTACTAATACTTCCATCGTATTCTCTATTTCATATTATTTAATCTCCTGATCTGTATATACTGTAGCCTAGCACTATTATTTTACTCCATGCCTTTTACCCCCTGTGTGCATTTATTTAATTTGATCCCATATCCTGTGCACTCTTCTACTCTTTTACCCCTTCACCCTTACCCCTGTGTGCATTGACAAGACTGTGTGCCATTGTTACTCGGGGATCAATAAAGTAATTCTGATTCTGATGTGCCCAACGCCCCCACCGCCACCGCCCTCTCCCCCCTTCCCCCTAGCCCTAACCCGCACCTCTCCACAGCCTGACGAATGTGTCTCATCCAGGCGTTACGCTCCTCTCTGGAGGGGGTGTGGATCTCGTACATCTCGGGCCCCGCCGAGGATGCAGAGATCAGGAACAGGCCTCGCTCCTCGTTGGCCACCTCTCTGACTATCAGCTTCTGCAGGGGGATCACAGGCGGCTTCTGGTCCTGGGGAGGGTCAGGGATCGGGGGGGGGATCTGGTGATCTGCTAAAGGGAACGTGGCTGCGTGTATTTGATTGATTGGTTGGCAGACTTACTGACTGACAGACTTATTCATTCTCAACGGATTGTGTCAAATTTGACACAACAACAGGGGTATGCAATTCCATTCCTCGAGGGCCGCTGTCCTGAAGGCTTTAAATGTTTCCCTGCTCCAGCACACCTGATTCAAAGGAACGGATTGTTATCAAGCTCTGTGGAAGCCTGATAATGACCATTAATTAGAATCAGGTGTGCTAGATCAGGGAAACATCTAAAACCTTCAGGACAGCGGCCCTCGAGGACCGGAATTGCCTACCCCTGAACTACACAATTCAAGTTTTTGACAGCCATTTTTGATTGGAGCGTTATATCTATCTCTATCGACTATCTATGCGCCCTACCACAGCAGCAAATATGAAGCGCTGGTCTTTCTCCTGCAGGAACACCAGAACATCAGTCAACAGCAGACACAGTGTTTCTGAGAGGACAGAGAAATAGAGAGAGAGGTGCAGAGGAGACACAGGGCGATGGAGAGACACGTGGGGGGGGGGGGAGAACGAGGTACTGTTAGTGCATAACTATGATTTAGCTCTTCGTTTTTTCCACAGTCAGGTAGTCACGCGCACACATACACAGAACTATTCACACCCATTTTCTACCTTTCAGCCTTCCTGTAGCAGTCTTCCAGTAAACCAGGCCCTTGTGCTGCAGCGCCCTCTGGCTGCCGAGAAGGTCCTGCTTGCGGAGCAGCTTCCCGCTCTTCAGCCTGGCCAGGCTCTTGTTCTCCACACGGGACAGCACCTCCTGGAATTCCTGCTCCTTCTCGTGCTCCCGCACACTCTGGTCCACGGCCTTGAGGATCTCTCGAACCTGGGCCAATGCGCGGGACAGGTCCCCGTGCTCCTGACTGCTCTCTGGTGGGGTGGAGGAGCAACATCACTCTGGTTGCGGGGATGGGTGGAGTGTAGCGCTAGGCGTGGATGGAATAATAGTGTGCTTGTGTGTGTGTGTGTGTGAGGCGTACTGATTCTGTGTATGCTGCAATATTCTCCCCTGTAGGAGGGGGTAGTGTGTGTGTGTGTGTGTGGAGTGGACTGAACCTGTGTGTGCTGCATGACTCTCCAGTAGGAGGGGGTAGTGTGTGTGTGTGTGTGTGTGAGGTGGACTAATCCTGTGTGTGCTGCATGACTCTCCAGTAGGAAGGGGTAGTATGTGTGTGTGTGTGTGTGTGTGTGAGGTGGACTGAGTGTCCTGACTGTGTGTGCTGCATGACTCTCCAGTAAAGGGGGGGGGGGGGGGGGGGGGTAGTGTGTGCGTGAGGCTGACCTGGGGTATACTGCAGGATCCTCTCCAGCAGGACGGGGTACTTGGTAATGCGCTGGGTCACCAGCAGGATGAACTCTGGGATCTCCCTCCTCCGCACCACAGAGTTGTTACTCTGTTGCTGTTAGCGCAAGGAGAACATCAGAGAGAGGCCATCAGCAATCGTCTGTATGTAAGCAGGTCAGGGTTGGGACTAGGGATAACAAGCTACTGTGGATGGTTACGGTGTCAAGGAGGGCCACTAACTTAAATATATAAATACTAATTTAGCGGAGGCTTTTATCCAAAGCGACTTACACTAAGTACAGGGACATTCTCCCTGAGGTTAGTAGGGTGAAGTGCCTTGCCCAAGGACACATCACATAGCCACATCCGAGGTTCAAACTCACAACCTTCTGCTCATGAGGCCAACAGCTTAACCCGCTGAGCCACCTAATTTCTTTATTTTGTTCATTTTGTTTGACAATAGTAGACCCACCCACTACCAAACTTGTGTGGTGTCATGTGGTGCAGTCGGTTTAGGAGTTGGGCTGGTAATCAGAAGGTACCCAGTTCGATCCCTGGTTCTTCGTGGCCCCAGGTGCTATGTGTCGGTGGGCGAGGCGTGCAGCTGGACTGCCTGTGGAGGGACCTACCTTCACGAACATCTGCAGCTTCTTGTTCTGCTGTTGGAGCTCCTTGAAGAGGGTAACCGCCTCGGTGTGGTGGCTGCAGAAGGCGCCATACACCTGCTTCATCCGCTCAGCACTGTCCTCTGAAAACTGGAACGCAAGCCCTCACACCTTGTGCACTATTGTGTGTGTGACTGTGCGTACATGTCTGTATGTGTGTGTTCGTGTTGGCAGAAAAAGCAGGTAATAGCCAGGTTGTTCACTTGGTTAGAAATCATTGATTGGGCGAGTGACTGTATAAAGAAAATTGAGTGAGGCTAGACTCATTGGCTCAGTGATTGGCCGGTTTGAACTTATTTAGCGACCCATGCATCATCTCAGTGTGATATTCTTGCTCTGAAATTTTAAAAAGTCTGACTTTTTCCTCATAATAATAATAATAATACCTAATTTAGCAGACGCTTTTATCCAAAGCGACTTACATTAAGTACAGGGAAATTCCAACTGAGGCAAGTAGGATGAAGTACCTTGCCCAAGGACACAATATCACAGTCACAGCCAGGGTTCGAACTCACAACCTTCCGATCACAAGGCCAAAGCTCTAACCCGCTAAGACATCTGACTCCAATATGAATCCCTGAACTAATTTAAGGCAACAACATTATTTAAGACACTGGCAGCCCAATGGACTAGCTTGAAGCACAAGCTAATATCTTTCCTCTTCAATTTGACAGGGTTTTTCGGCAGATTTGACGGCAGATTCTGCCTCCACTCACATGCAGTAGCAAGACGTCTCCTACGCAGGGTATGAGGTAGTCCTTGCCTCCGGCTGGCGTGGAGGCCAGCCGCCTCTCCTGGAGGGAGGAGAACAGGCTGCAGTGCAGCTGCAGCAGAGCATCCAGGCAAGGGAACATTCTGGAGACGCTGGCCGGGTCCATCTGCAGCTCCTCCAGCATGCCCCGCCTGAACACGTCAGCCATGACGCCCAGGGTCTGGATGTGATGCAGCTCAGTCTGCATCAGCTCTGAGGACCAATAACCATAAACAGAGATACCAGACAAAAACACACTTATTAGGAAGTCCATAAGAGAGAGAAAAGGAGAACTTGGGAAAGAGACATGTAGACAGGATACAAGTGGGAGAGAGATATGCAGACAGGAGGAGGAAGTGGGAGAAATAGTCTCACCATAGATGATGTCCTGGCGCTTGACTGTGTGTTTGTCGTACTTCCTGCAGAACTCTGGGGACACAGCCAAGCTCCAAGACTCCGCCTCCAGACCCAGCAGCTCTGCTGATAGGTCGCTGAGCAGTGGGGCGTCGACCAGTTCTTCCATGGCAAACAAATGTTAATAAGACTGACATACAGTATTTCTCAAATAAGACTACCATTAAAACAAAATTAACTCTCTCCAATTAGACTCATAAAACATTGAATGTTGATTAATAACTTGCTTCTAGCACTTTTTCCTCGGCTTTCAAACAGGCCATAGTTAGACCCCTAGTAAAAAAAAAACTCTCTTAACCCAGTCATCCTCCAGAACTACAGACCGGTATCACTGCTGCCCTTCTTTTATAAAACAATTGAGCGCGCCGTATCCAACCAACTGGCAAACATTCTCTCCCAGAACAACCTTCTTGACCCTAACCAATCGGGCTTCAAGACCACCACCGACTGTCTCCCTGTCGATTACCACTGCCCTCCAGTCTGCCTCAATTCTCATTCTGCTAGACCTTTCTGCAGCATTTGATACAGTTAATCATCAAATCCTGCTCGCCACACTCTCTGAGATGGGCATCACTGGCACTGCACTTGAATGGATCTCATCCTACCTGACTGGAAGTTCCTATCAGGTCTCCTGAGGTGGAAAAATGTCAGCTACATGAGTAAATGTAATCAGTCCATGACTGATGGAGAGACAGCTGAGGTTTGGCCCTCCTGGGTAACCTTACCGTGGGTGATGTCGCCAGACGGCTCTGCAGAGAGAGGGGTCCCTTCCTCGCTGACTGGTTCGCTCGGCCACGCCCCGCCCTCCATGCCATCCACTCCCGTCACTTCGCTCCTCCTCCTGGACGGAGGGGCAGGGTGAGATCAACGAAACGATCACCCACTGAATACTTAAGGCGAACTACTTGAGTAGTGTGTGTGTGTGTAGGGTCCTTCCTCACCTGTCTGTAGAGACAGAGGTGCTTTTGGAGAGAGCTATGGCTGGGTCTCTCCTGTCCGGGGAGATCATGATGGGGAGAGAGCAGCATGAGGGGGAAGAGGAGAGCGAGCTTTCTCTCACCATGGAGTCTGTGAAGGGGGGGGGGGGACGAGCGGGTAAATAAAAGATAATTCTTCCAGAGGAGGAAGTTTCTTAAAAGTTCTGCGACCTCTTCACCTTTTGTGCGCACGAATGTACGCAACACACACGCCCATTCACTCTAACTTGCAGCACTGAAACCCTGATGAGAAGGGTTCATATTTAACGCTGTAATATAGCGACGTATGAGAGGAGAAAGGTGGGGGGAAGAGAGGAGGAGGACAAGGAGGAAGAGGAGGATGGAGGAAGAAGGGGGTTCTCACTCTGAGAGAAGGAGGCAGCTTTGCTCTTCAACATGGGTGCAGCATTCTTCTCCAGCAGCGCGCCGGACGGTGACCCTGGAGCAGATTGAAGTCCGTTTGGACACCCCTCAGCCTTCTCCTTCTTCACCTCCTTCACATCCTTCACCTTCACCTGCAGAACCAGAGAACATCACACTGAGAGGTCAGATGGCTCAGTGGGTTACAGTGTTGGCCTTGCGATCGGAAGAATCGTAAGGTTGTGAGTTCGAACCCTGGCTTGTCTCAGGGCTATTTTCCCAGTACTTACTGTAAGTCGCTTTGGATAAAAGCGTCTGCTAAATAAGGTATTATTATTACTCAGAAAGGAGATATGGAATGGCTCACTGTCGCACTTAACAGAGTTGTAGAACGACATGCAACAAAATACTGGGAGTCAGATGGCTCAGCGGGTTTTGGATAAAAGCGGCTGCTAAATGAGTATTTATAATTATTATTTATTATACTCGATCGACACCGTACAGGGAAAGAGTTCACAATTCCTTTGTGTACATGTGTATGTATGTGCCCCGCTCTGGATATGAGCATCTGCTAAATGACTAAATGTGTGTTTACGGGAAAAGTCATGTTTATATTTATTTTGAACATGACCGGGAAGCAAGACGGCTTTTGAGCGTGTTTTGAAACGGGTATAAGCATGTATAGGGAAGGGAAGACAGCGCTGTGGAATGTGTTTGGGCTCCGTTTGCTACACTGGGGGTCTGGTGGTTATAGAAGAACACACTAGAACTATCCTGTTGCCAGGTTCCAAGGAAGGGGAATTTTTACTCAACCCTAATAACGCCTCAGCGTTCAGACAGTGAGTCCCCCCAGACACACAAACACACGCACACACACAGGAATCTTAACAGGAGCAGACTTTTTGGGGTCTGAGGGAGTTGAGGTGTGTGTGTGGGGGGAGGGGGGCAACTTTTAAAGTGTTTCTGGAAGGAGCCTGTGCCTACTGTCAGCTACACGGGGGTCACCTCACCTTGGTCTTGCTGCGTGCACTGGACATCCTGCTCCGCAGGAAGCTGAAGGTGCGGCTGACCTTATACTTCTCCACCTCTGCCTTAGAGGGAACGTTGTACTTGTCCCACTGCTCGTCCTCGATCCTGCACAAGCACAAGCTTCAGGACGGTGTCGTCTGAGGAACCCGCCGCACTTCCGCGTCTGGCTCGGAAGCGCACGCCGACCACCACTCCCTCGACTCACCCCACCCCCACCCTCCACCCTGCCCCCACCAGCCTCGGTCAGAATGGGACTCTGACTCGCATGCATTGGCATGCCTCGCAAGCCCGCAGGAGAAACCAGTCAGCAGGGGGTCTGGTCAGGATGCCTGCCAGGACACTGTGCCTCTTAATAGGTCAGCTATTCGCAGCGCTGATTTCTAGAAGATGCCGCAGGCATGCCCAGATTAAGCATGAAAAGTCAGTCAGGGAGAGAGGGGGGGGGGTGGAGAAATGGCTTATGCGGATGTCACATCAGTACTTGGATGTATTGAATGGTTATACAAATTTGGCACATTTACGGAGCCCTACAGTACCGACGGAACAGTGGAGAACCCTGTCAGAATGCGGAAGTGTGTGATTCTTGCTGTGTGTGGTTCTGTCAGGGTGTGGTTCTATGAGCATGAGGTTCCAAACATAGTCCTCTCAATGATTATGCCCAAGGGCCCACAATGTGGCTTTGGATCTGCTGTGCTGTTAGCAACTCTATGGAGGGTGGCTTGACAATGACATGATTAGAGAAAGACAGCAGCCATGGACAATGTTAGTCAGTTATGTGCTGGGCTAGGCTAGAACAGGAAAAACAGTCCATCTGAAGCTGGACATTTGAATAGCTCAATTCTACCCACAGAAAGGTAATAAATGGTAAATGTGGAATGTTTAATGATTTTTATGTCCAAACAACAGACTGTTTTTTAAGACTTGAGAGAGAGAGAGAGAGAGAGAGTGTGTGAGTGTGTTTACTATAAGGTATTTTAAGGTAGCTCTCTGTTCTTCTCGCCTGGTAACAGGAAGTGTGTAATTTCCTGCCCAGCCAGACCCCCCCCCCCCCCCCCATCACAGAATCACAAGAAACACACACATGCACACAGTGCCGTTTCAGACAAAGGAATGTTTTTGCTGCAAAAATAAATAGGCATATGAATATGGCCACGTTGCACCAAGGGATATAGCCATGGGTCTTGAGAACCGCTCAGCCAATCGGTATCCTTGTCTCAACCACCTGCAAATCCCTTGGTCTGAAACATTATGGTGCTGAAAGGGGGCGCCTAAAATGTTGTAATCCTACACGTTGAAATCGAAATGTCTCTTGTGAAATGAACTTGTGAAATGTTCTATGGCTCTGTTTTGTAATGCCGCTTTTCCACCGCAAATGTAGCACGACTCGACTCGACTCTACTCGACTCGACTAGGTTTGTAGTAAACACGGGTGGTTTTCCACCGCAAATACTACCGCAAATAGTACTTCCTGGTCGTCGGCGAAAGGGGCTGTGACGTAGGCCGTGACGTATTTTTGTACGCGACGTAAATAACACCAACGCAACCCACAAGTGGACAGAACCCACATTATAATTTTAGCCATGTTGACGAACTAGTCTTTTGTAAATTATCTGACTTTTAAAAAGCTTGTAGACTGTTGGTGTAATGGACTGTATCTGATAGTAATAAGTATTAGCTGCGGCGCTGTTGCTTTAAGTCGCTCTCGTGAGTTCGTCACACTTTCTGGCCGGCTGTCTGCCGACGTTACCTTTTAGCTCGACTTAAGCTCGCTTGGTACCTAGAGCGAGAAGGTACTAAAAAAGTACCCGCTAGCAGGTACCAGGTACCATGGAACTGCGGTGGAAACGCGGTGGAAACGCCAAAAATGCGAGGCGAGGCGAGGCGAGCTGATACCATGCGATGGAAAAGCGCCATAAGTCGCTTTGGATAAAAGCGACTGCTAAATAAATAAATGTAAATGTGAAATATTGGACAAATACAAAACCCGTGGACTTCAGAGGACGATCAAGGAGAAAACAAGAGAACTCTGTGGTGCGACTTACAGAAAAAAAAAACTGTGACAGAAAACTAGTACCTCTTTTCTCTGGAGGGTTCTGTCTGGCTGCTTGTTTTTTGCTCTGGAAAGAGAACCGGGAGGGAGGGGGGGTGGGAAGCAGTAGAGAGAGAGAGAGAGAGGTGGAGAGAGAGCGGTTGAGGGAGAGAGTTAGGCATGTGACAGCTATGTTCTCCCTTTGCATCAGACTCCAACACTAACAAACTGCTGAACCATAGCCATCCATTTTCACAGAGGCCGGTTAACTGCGCCAGGCACAGCTAATAACAACGGACGTTAAAAACACTACGGTGACATGAAAGTCCCATTAAACGGTGTCATTGTTAAAAAGTATGATTGTGGCACCTATAAATCCAAATGAGAAAGTGTGTTTTGGGTTATTGCTAGCTGCTGGTTGTTAGCAACCTCAGCTAGCTCCAATGCTCAGGAAAAAATACCTAGTTATTCCAAGTCATTATCTGTGGAGATGACAATTATGAACTTCTGACTTAAATCTCTACATTTATTGGGCAGGCAAAACTGCCAGACAACCAACCACAACAGCCATGTATTCCTTTATTTGCACTTATTCAGGAAGGAGAGAAAGCTAGATCGGGAGGGGGGATAGGATAAAAGGCAGATGGGGGAGGAGAGGGAGGGACAGAAGGCGATAGTGAGGGTTGAGACAGGGGAGAGGGAGCTAAGTCAACAGTCAAATCCGCTGCCAGACATTTAGAAACAGGATGACAATGTACTGGGATTTTTCCAGGAACGCCACCACCTCCAGACATCCCAGCCACCTGTTCCAGATACAGTTCAGTAGAGTGACATCTGCACGCAGTGCTGTTAGCCACTAAAGACTGCAGCATATCATACGTGCTGCTGAGAAGGTGATAGGCTGAAACCTGCCATCCCTTGAGGACCTGCACACAGCAAGGTCTCTAAAACGGGTGAGGAAGATTGCGGCCGACTCCTCCCACCCTGGACATTCAGTGCTTCAGCTGCTCCCCTCTGGCAGGAGGCTGCGATCCATCAGGACTAAAACCTCTCGCCACAAGAATAGCTTCTACCCCTCTGCTATTGCCCTCTTCAACAGGGCCAAGGACTCAGTTTGAGACATCCACCAGCACCCCACACCCCCCCTCCAGAATCCCATTGCACTCTGCCACTTTAGCACACAACACTTTAAACAACTTAAAAAAACGTACTACTGTGAATTTTGCACCACTGTTTACACTACTGTGAATATACCCCCCCCCCCCCCCCCCCACGTACTATATATACCCATTCCACTCTGTACCTATGTTATTTGTACTTCCATGTTACCTATATAATTTGTACTACTGCATCATTTGTATCATTTGCACTATTTGTTTATATGTATCATATCTGTAGTGTTTTTTACATTGTATTCATTTGTATTTTTATTTTATTAGTATGCCACATATATGGTCTGTGTTTGCTCATTCCTGCCAAAGTGAATTCTATGTTTGTTAACCCTTGCATAGCGAATAAACCCCCCATTCTGATTCTGATTCTGATTCTAAAGGAAACAACTATAAAAGCTGTCACACGCCACGTGCCACGCTCAACGTCAATTTCCACCCTAAACTCACTAACCCCCCCGAAAAAGATGCGCCTCCACCTATCCCTGTTACCATCACGCACACTATCAAATTCCTGGGATATGTCTTGTGGCCTTTGTTTATAAAAGTCCACCTTTTCAAATGTATTACAGTCAGTCAGGGTTTTTGACGTGTGTATCTGAGGCAGGTGGGGCAGCAGGATTTTGCGTTGCGCAGGACAGTACTTACTGGCTGGGTGGAACAGAGAGAGGGGTTTAGAGAGAGAGAGGGCCTGGAGGAGGGAGGTTCCTCTGCTGAACAACACACCATCTAGGACATACGCAGAGGAGCTTACAGAGGAGGGAAGGTAGAAGGGCTGTACAGCCCACACAGAACACACATGACACACGTGAACACACATAGGACAGGTGGGAGGCGGGGGGGGGGGTGTCGGAAGGAGTTAAAGGGGACCGACCTTCGGCGAGGTCGGAGACTGCGGCGTCCTGGGTGAATGAGCGGCGGGGCTGACGGATCTTGGGGGAGGAGTAAGAGTAGGAGCGAAGGCGGAGCTCCGCCTCCGTGGGATCCTGAGGGCGGAGGAAAGCATGAGTGTGTTGCTTTGTGTGGCGTCTGTACGTTTGTGTAATCAAGACATCTGTGCAGGTGTAGAAGCGTGTTTGAGAGTACCTTCCCAGGCACGTGTGCGCTGTCGAAGCCTGTGCGGGTCAGGTCAGGGGACGAGTCAAACGAGTCCCTTTCTTCCAGGCAGGACTGCAGAGTAGGGTGTTTCCGTGGTGACGTGAAGGGGTAGGAGTAGCCGAGGATGTCCTCCTCTCCGCTGTCCCCATCTGCACAATCCACACTGGAACTGGACACACACACAGCACAAGTAGAGGCAGGAGGATCACGCACACACACACACACTATGGCACGTTAGCAAACATGCTACCAAACCCCATTACCGAGTACACTTGACATTGACCTAGAAAGGCATGACGTCTTCACATTTTTCAACGGTACTTTCTTTGCCAGCACGCCACCGTTAGCATCCTGTATCCCTGAGAGAGCTGAGGTCTTACCTCTGAGCATAGGTCTCTTCTGCCGTGACACCAGGGGAGTGGACACCAGGGGAGTGAGACAAACTGTGAGACAAACTGGGCGCCCGGCCGGCCGACAGGATGGGTGAGGCCTGGGGAGAGGGGGAGGAGGAGGGCAGGGGTGGGGAGCCATAGGGACGCTCCCTGGCATGACAGGGCATGTCAGGGCTGAGAGCCTCTGACCGGGGCCCCAGGTGGTGGGGCGCTCCACGGGGGCTGGCTCTTGACCCGTCCCAGCCAGCAGGCCAGCTGCCTTCCTCTGGAGAGCCGTACTTCATCTCCATCTTATCTGTCTGGAGGAGACAGTCAGGATAGGAGTGACTCCCACCAACCTACCAGGTAGCAGAGGGATTATTAACACACTACACCAGGGGTGTCCAATCATGGTCCTCCAGGGCCGCTGTCCTGAAGGTTTTAGATGTTTCTCTGCTCCGGCACACCTGATTCTAATGAAGCGTCGTAATCGAGATCTGTGGAGGTGTGCTGGAGCAGGGAAACATCTCAAATTGTCCGGATAGAGGCCCTTGAGGACCAGGATTGGACACCCCTGCGCTACACCTAGCCCTGCTGTGTTTGAGTGTCTCTGTGTGTGTAGTAGTAGTAGTAGTAGTAGTAGTGGTAGTAGTAGTGTGTGGCTTCACCTGGTCTACCAGCATGGTGTTGGCATACACTTGGTCCTGGCCATGGATCAGGGTGGCCAATCGGGAGGCAGCAGAGAGCGTGGAGGAGGGGCCTGTTTCAACACCCCCCAAAGACTGACTCTTTGCTGGGTGAGAGAGAAAAGGAGGACAGAGGTCAGCAGGATGGAGAGAGAGATTGAAAAGTAAAAAAAAATTAGCGGGAGAAAGAGAGGGAGTGAGAAGGAAAGGAAACATTTAGACATGGTTTCCACAGCAACCGTCCTCACAGACGCAGGAAGTGACATGTAGTCCACACAGCCGGTATGTGCGTCACATGTTGTGTGCAAGTGAGTGTTAGGCATTTGTATACGAGTGTGTGTGTCTCAGAGCCCACCCTGCAGAGAGGTGAACACATACCATTTCAGTCCAGCTCTCAGTCATGACCAGCCCCACAGACAATTCACCACAAGAAAACCCATAAACGGCTCCACTGCACATGCACACACACACCCACGTAAAGCGAGACAGAGAGAGAGAGAATGGGGAAGAAAGAGGGAATGGGAGATGGACAATAGGATAATGAGAGAGGAAGAGACAGAGAGAGAGTGGGGAAGAAAGAGGGAATGGGAGATGGACGATAGAATAGAGAGCCCAGACAAAAACTGCAGTGAGTGCCAGGTTTCCAGAGCAGGGAAGTTAAACACGGCACACAAGCCTGTAGCAAGCCCACACACGCTGGGGAAGGGTGTTATGGGACAGAGAGGAAGAGTAGTCGGGGGGGATGGAAATAGAGACGGAAAGAGAGAGAAGTAGAACAAGGAGAAGAGAGCGGGTAAAAAAACAAACACGGCGGGGGAAAAAGGAACCTTCAACTGGGAAAACAGAACACCCGCCACAGAGCTGGGTTCTCTCCGAACGGGATGACGACTGTCCAATCGGAGCGTTCTCTCTGGGGGGGAGGGGGGGGGGGGGGGCACGGGGCCGTGCGTTGACCTTGGGGGGTTTATGTGCTTGCAGTCTGTCGGGGGTGGGGGGTCCAAGAATCACAGTGTGAGGGCTCTCTGGTACGCTACAGCAGAGCTCCTTGGCAAACAGAGAACGGCCCTTGTCTGTTTTTGGTGAACAGAGAAAATACATTTGCCCTGGCGACCCTGAAATCACACTTATTTTTCCTGTCAAACTTTAACAAAGTTAAGTTATCAGGCGAGCAAGGTGCATTTCCTATGCAGAACCAACAGAGATCCCACGTATAAGATTGGATGGACTCAGATGGCTCAGCAGGTTAAGGCCTTGCAGTCAGGAGGTTGTGAGTTCGACTCCTGTCTGTGGCTATGTGATGTTGTGTCCTTGGGTAAGGCACTTCACCCTACTTGCCTCAGGCGTATTGTCCCTGCACTTAAATGTAAGTCGCTTTGGATAAAAGCCTCTGCTAAATGAGGTATTTATAAGATCTGGTAAGGTCAGTTTCATTATGAACCAATAAACTGCTCATCTGAAACATGAGAAAAGAGACACTGAGCATTCCGGATCCCTAGTTCAGTATGGCTCGGACATCACAGACCTTCTACAGTTCAAGTCTTTTCTTCTACCAGTAGGGGAGGATAAGAAGGAAGATGAGAAGGAAGAAAGGAAGAGGGAAAGGAAGAGGAAGGGGAAAATAAATCGAGCCAATCCCCAACACAGTCGTATCTCAGATTAGGTTGGCAGCAAACACACACACATACACTGATGTAGACTACCCTACCACCCTAATCCTCATCTCCACCTGTCCAATTCCTCCGTTTAGGCGCAGTTGCTCTCACGAAAAATCAACAAGTCGTTTTGGTTGTCGTCTTTGGAGCAGAACACTCAAAAATCTCCTAGTATTGACAGAACAACCTAGCATCCAAAGACCAGACCAACCTGAGAAGACTGCCATCGTGACTTTCCAACCCCCAACACCTCAGCCTCCTGTCAAACACAGCCCTGAGAAAACACACACGCAGAGCTCTTCCTGTCACGGCGGGATGAGCTACTAACCCATGTACCCTGTGCTCGATCATTAACTGAAGACAAACACACAGAGACCATGGTAAAAACACAACACTGTTGGCTTTCTTCTACTATTCGAGCAGAGTTAAAACCAGCTCTCGGATTCGAAATCTTTCGCCCCCCCCCCCCCCCCCCCCCCCCCCCCCCCTCATGTCTTAGTCAGAGCCCAGGTTCGATGGTAGGTCTCCTACCTTGCTTGCTCGCCCATCTGCGTATCCTCATTTTGGGGAATGAGGGCCAGGAGTAGTTGAAAGGAGAGTCTGTGTCCGAGTCCATGACCACTGTCGTCCCCCCCATCTACAACTCTAGCCTCTAAGGTACTGACAGGCAACAACAAATCTTTTTTACCTCTCTCTTGTCTCTCCCTCTCTGTGTTCCCTTGTCTCCGTTACTCTCTGGTTCTCCTCCTCACCCTCTCTCCTTACTGGCTGTCTGACTTATTTTCTTGCTTTCGATTCCCTCCCCTTTCGTCTCTCCACACACACATTTAGGGAGTTTACATGTGAATCAAGAGTGAGAGAGAGAGAGAGAGAGAGAGAGAGAGAGGGAGGAGGAGGGGGGGGGAATCAGCACCAGACTAGCCAAAGTTGAGGAATCAAATCTCCTCAGGTGAGGCTGAGAGTAATTATTAACTCAGTTAACTGGAGGTGCTCTCTTAACATCAGATATTGAGAAACTTCCAGACACACACACACACAGTGGGTGGGGGGGCCTGCTAGGTCGGCAGACTCACCATGGAGACAACATAGCTGTTGCTTTCTTTTCACCCTTTCTTCCTGCTCGAGTCCTGTCTATTCCTCTACCCGTTTTCTAGTCCTCTGCCTCTCTCTTTCCTCCTACTCTATCCATCCAGCCAATCCATCTCTTCATCTTACTTCTCTGTGGTAAACAGAACTTGTCCCCAACTCTCTTCTCAGTCTCTCCTTGTTTGTCTTTCTCTCATTTCCATCTCTCCCTCTCTCTTGGTCTCTGTCTGTCTTTGTCTCTCTTGCACCATCTCTCTCGGTCTCTCTATTGGACTGTCTCTAAAATGGAGAGCTGTTTCGCTACACGTCAAACCACTGACCAGGACGGGGGGGGGGGGGGGGGGGGGGGGGCAATCTGGAGGACGGAGGGCAATGGGAGAGGTGCAGGGAGGGGGGCAAAGGGTAAATTGGACAGAGAGGGTGTTGGGAGGGCAGGAGGGCAAACAATTGGAGAGGAGAAATGGGAAGGGGGGGGGGGGAATTGGGGGTGGGGTGCAAAATTGAGCCAGTTTGAACATGGCAAGTCCGCTCCACATTCATCACTTCTCTGCGAACCCCTCTGCAGAACTCCCTCTGCAGCAGCTAGCTTGTTCCGCCTTCCGGGAGTTTCTCTGGACCTTCGAACGGACTGGGATAGCATATTACCTTGTTGACTTGCAGGTGTACGCCACACATGTCTGTGAGACGGCTACGAGGAGGGAGAAGGGGGCATGTGACCTGAGGAATGGTGGTAGGCTTAACTTTCACTGTTAAGTACTAGTACCTTCCGAGTACTAGAACCTTCTGATCCGGGAACCACGACAGCTAGCTGCTAAACACCCAGATCTCACGGCAATTCCGCTAACCTAGCCCTGTAATCAGGACTACAACAGAAGAGTAAGGAGACTATTTCAAGGGACTGCTAGAGCCGTTAACGCACATACAAGAAACGTAACCACATGCCTGCAAAAACACACACACACACAAAGGAAGAAATGACTAAACCATACAAGGTGAACAGTAAGTAACCTAAGCACGTTAACAGGACAGCTGTCAATGGTTTACAGCAGTGCCGTGGGCCACCGACATCAGCGCTCCAGCGTTCATGCCTCACAATGAACAAACCACAGAAAGGATGTTCCGACCAACTAGGCTAAGGACCTGGGAGTCATTAATTACCTAATAATTACAATTGATTAGAATCAGCAGAATCAGACTCCATCCGACTCACCGGTCTCAGACACTGACGGTTCATCTTCGTCCTCCTCCTCGTTCAGGCAGAACATCAGCGGCTCCTCAAACGAGTCCATGGTGAGAGACAAAGTCAGAGAGAGACACAGAGAGTAGGAGCACTCAACACGGCTCTTACACACACACACACACACAGGACCCACACGCTTACAAACATCCTGACGCATTTCATCACCAGAGTACCAGGGCAGTGTTGAACGGGTGCAGAAGAGGTTGGCCTACACACATGGCGCACTAGTGCTGGGTTGCTACATGCGTGTGTGTGAGAGAGAGAACCATTAGCTGACCACCAGCTGCACTTAAAGCTCCCCAGGGGCAAGAAACACATGATTCACACACATGCACACGACACCTCAACACACATGTAAACATGGCACACACGCCATACTCCTCACAAAACCCATGATTCAGTGAGGTGACGCCTTCCCACTTACACCTGCACAATGCATCGAGTGGAACACTAAAGCTACTGAGGAGCAACCAAGCAGAATAGACCCTCTCTGTCTTTCACCGAATGCCCTGTTTGTAGTTCTGGCACTAAACTGGGAACTGTGGGGGACATGATTAACCCTTTGCTGGACTGGGGGGGCAGGAGAAGGTCAGGGGGGGGCAGCTGGACACACAGTTACTTTAGAAGTCCTGGGTATACTATTATATGCTACTCTGAGGGTTTGACAGAGTTGTAGCATCAGATCTGCATGTAGCTCCAGAGTAGAGTGAGCTAACGTAGTTGTTAGGATGTTAGGATCGTGTGCTGCGCTTCTTCAGGGACGCTGATAGGACTGATGGTGCTGGTCTGTCTCACCTTCTCCTCCGCAGCACCGTCTTTTTCGTGGACGGACCCGGGGGACACACCTTTGAACACATGCAGAAGAACTTGGTTAAAAGGTGTCATATAGACACGGAGAAGGAGTGGAAAGAGGGGAGAGGGGGAAACAAGGGGGTACACCCCAAACAGGGTGCTGGAGGGTGG
The DNA here is from genome assembly GCA_030340685.1 of Protosalanx chinensis. Lineage (NCBI taxonomy): Eukaryota > Metazoa > Chordata > Actinopteri > Osmeriformes > Salangidae > Protosalanx > Protosalanx chinensis. Next base: position 5,650,203 of record CM059337.1, read on the forward strand.
GGGGAAACCTGGCTTTTCTGTAGCCCAGCAGGGTGCTATGATCGCCTGGCCCCTCAAAAAGCCAGGGCCCCCAGCTGGCTCTGACCCTACTTCCACAGAGAGAGAGGGGGGCAGCATGCAACACACTAGGGATGCAATGGTGCAGTGTCACCATGGTTCGGTTCAGTTCACGGTTTATTCGCCACGGTTTCGGTATGTCAATATTGTCTCTGCTCTAACATGCATTAGTTGCTTATTTGTATTTTCTTCTTTTTCTATTTGAAAAAGAAGGTACAATATTAAGTGTAAAATGTCAAATAATTATAGGCATTGATGAAATCAAAGGGGTTTTATTATAAACATGGAGTTCCTTATCATCATCAATCAAGTTTAATCTCTCATCTTCTTGTCCACCTCGCCATGATTCTAAGTGCTACTAGAACACACGCATTCCTCTTTTAATTCCCCGGCGTCTGTTTCGGAGTGCTGATAGGCTCAAGGGAAACAGGATACACGAGCAATTACTTTGTATTCAAAATTAGAGTTTAATGTTGCGCGTAGCGAACCGTGCTGGGCGTACCGAACTGTACAAATACAATAAAAAAAACGTTGCATCCCTATAACATACCATATATCCTGCAATTAGAGGAAGGGGGAAATATTCGTATACAGAGAGAGGGGGGAAAGAGAGGGTAGGGCTTCCCACAGAGCTAACATAAGAGAAAGTGATAAGAGGGGAGGGGGAGGGGGTTGAGACAGAAAAGAGAGAGGGCAAGGGAGAGAGGAAGAGGTTCTTATTGATTTGGAAAGGGCCTCAAAGACTATACTAATGCTGTCTTGAACAGTCCTACGTAAAACGGGGTGACTGGGGACAGAAGTAGAGGGAAGAAGAGTGTGTGTTCCAGTCCTGTGTCCAACAGAACCTGTAGCCCCCAGAAGGGGGCAGTCAAGCACAGACATTTATATTTATTCATTTAGCAGACGCTTTTATCCAAAGCGACTTATGATAGGGTGGACGGACCACAAATTTCTTAAATGTTTTGCCATTTTAGCTATGCGTATGCAACATACGCCAATTTAAACTAATCCGAAGTCAGATTGTATTTATCTTTAGCCGTTTTCTCACAAAACCCCTTTTTATACGAGATCTTTGAAAAGTTCCACTGCTTTAATCTTGGATTTTGTGGCACCGAGATGCTGTCGGGCTCTGGTCAGGCTCTGCATTGTCCTACGTCACTACCGGTAATCTGCTTCTATCCAGCGCGCGAGCTGCTGAGGCACTCAAAATCTGATGTTACAGGCTGGTAAAAATCTCATTCAAGAGGCCAAAACATAAAATGAATATCTTTCGATTCTTTTCCAAATTTGATAGATTGCTAAAATAGTTTACAAGGGGAAAAAACAACTTTTGTCACCACAGAAGGTTCAGATTTCAATGCATTCCTATGGGATTTTCATCAACATGACTTAAATTTGATTTTTCTCAAAATGTATATATTTATTGATTAAACAACCTTATTTTGAAGAAAACAACCTAACCTTTCGTTTAAGATATGTCTCCCGGTTGTGCTATGAAAAATATTTTCATATACTTTCTCAATGTTGATTGCAACCAACATTTGATAGCATTAAGGTGTAAGTGTCTACATGCTAATGATCATATTTGTTTTTAATTTATTGCAAGTAGTCGCTAGTTATTGAGCTCTGAAAAGGATGTGGACCTGAAAATTCTGGTGCTATTTTCTTAGTATTCGCTTTTAGCCACATTCAGGCTAAAGATAATGTCAGAGACATTCAATTCAATGTGTTTGCTACCTGCGCTCTAGAATCACTTGACAGTTGGTTAGCTTGGCAAGGAAAAACGCGTTCTATTGTCCACCCTACTTATGAGAGAGCATTACAAAAGAGCATCGGTCACTGAGCATAGTAACGTGATGGATCCCAAAACATTGCGGGTTTGTAGATTATGAAACAGACATCATGAGAAAACAATAAGTGCCAAGGGAAGAGCTATAAGAACATTCAGAGAACAGTTTATATATTTAAGGTAGGCACCTACGATGAGGAGTAGTCTACTTGTAGGAAACAAACAATAACAAAGCAACAACAAAAACAGCTACTTCTAACACTAGTAACACTAACACTACTTCTAAGTGCCATTAAACTCTTGAGCCTTTTCTTGAAGGTGAGGAGACAGTCTGTGTTTCTGATGGAGGTGGGGAGTTGATTCCACCATTGGGGAGCCAGACAGGGGAAAAGTTTGTGTTGGGCCCTGGCACTCTTGAGAGGGGGGACCACTAGACGGTTTCTGTTTCTATTTCCTGCAGGACTTTGAAAAAAGCTTTTGCGGCGCTGCTTCTGGCTTGCTGACAATCAGTCGCCGTAGAAACAACTCAGCTGCTTCTGACTTGCTGACAATCAAATTGACGTAGCAACAACTCAAAAGCTAGATACCAAGTACGCAAATCAAACTTCTCTCTTCTTTAGCTCCTGCACTTTATCAGCTAGAACGAGATTAATGAAACGCAGTCTATCCACTCACACTGTAACGAGTTCACACAGTAGACTCAATCTAGCTCTAACAGACAGTTGGGACATCGCAGGGTACTCTCATGACACACCAGAGACAAAGACGTGAAAACATGAAGCTGTTTTTAAAAAATCTACGCAAGCAGAACACACCTCCAATCCGTTACATTGTAGAGCACTTTCTGTGTGCACCATGTGCACGTCGCTATGGATGAAAGCGTCTTCGAAATAAAGGACCACAAGTAAAGTTCAAACGCACCATTTTCTGGTTCGGCCCGGTTCTCTGCTGGCCCCCCGCCACTCCCAGAACAGCGCCAGAGAAACTTGAGCTGGTCAACAAAGAAAGAGATAGAAAAGATATGGTTTATCTGCTGACGTCAAACTATCGGAGACGGTTTCTCTCTGGGTTAGACAGGACAAATCGTTCAAAGTTCGAGACCTCTCTGAGGAAGTTGTCATCCCGGAGTCTCTCTCTCAGGATCAAGATGTCCTTGCGTCGGTTCCAAGAAGAGCTCAGGTTCCGCACGTGGTTCTGGCGGACCGTGAGGGTCAGGTTCTCTGAGTCGTGGGCGTACCTGAGGAGGCGGGAGCTGTCGGCCCACACCTGAGACTGACCTGCGGGAGGCGTGGCTAAGGGGTTGGGGGGGCTGGGAACACAGGTGGAATGTATTTCACACAGTGTTCAACTGTCACGTGTGTGTGTGTGCGTGCGTGCGCACATGCGCGTGGAGCCTTGAAGCCAGACCGTTCTGACCTCACACATGTTGTACTTTGACAGGTGGCTCAAACAGAACCTATAGGATCTTAAAGCTAAGATGTTCCAGGGAGCTGAATTTACAGCCCCTCAGCCATGTCAGGAATACAGGGATCACTGGGATGAATGAATCACTAACACACACGTACACCGACCGAAACAGAAGCTCATCAAGAGTCAACACTAAATCTTATTATCAAGTGGGAGACACTTCAAAGTACATAAACAGGTTGTCTTCAGCACTAAACGGGTCATAAATCACAGTACAAGTACACTATATTGCCATCCAGTGTGTAGATTTCTCTGGGAAAGTGGCTCTCAACCCTGGTCCTCAGGTACCTTTCAACTATGCTCCTGGGGAGCTACCTGTCTCTAGGCTTTAGCTGCCACAATAATCTATCACAGCTCATTCGAATAATTAGCGCATTATTTGTTCTAATAACAAGCTGGTTGATCAGGTAAATGAGCATGTAAACAGGCAAAATTAGTTGGCACATGAACAGGTGTGTAGCTCTCCAGGAACAGGGTTGGAGATGCCTGCCATTGTACCCCGCAGTTTAGACTTCTTACTGGCAGAGAAGCTCCAGCATATCTGTGTCCCCAGCAGCCTGGGCCAGTTGCAGGGGGGTGATGCCCTCCTCGTTGGGAAGGCACACAGCCAGCAGGCCTCCTGGTTGGCACAGCAGCAGCTCAGCAAGTCGCCACAGGCCCCAACGCACCGCCAGGTGGAGGATAGACTCTCTGGGGGAGCGGTCTGGAGAAGGGGGGAGAGGAGAGGATGGGAGGGGAGGTAGTGAGTGAGTGTAGGGAAGTGGTTGGGGAGGTAGAGAGAAACTGTCAATAGTCCAATAAGGAACATGGTTTGAAGGGAGACCTCGAAAGATAAGTGAGGATGAGTGAGAATGAGAAAGACAGAGAAAGAATAGCACTGTTTTAGTATTATTATTAGCTTTTGAAAGGAACCTCAATTAACCTCAATAAGTACCATCCACTGATGGGGATGAGTGACATTAAGGATGGCCCCATTTTGCTTCCCTCTACTCTCCCCACTTCTTCCTGTATGCCACCTTTTTTTCCTGTTTTCCATTTTCCTTATGTGGCGTGGCCCATGCAGCCAGAAGGTCTTGGGTCCGATTCCTGCTTAGGCCTGATATAGGACAACATGTGCGTGTGCCACAATTGGTTCTGAACATGAAAAAAAATTCCAGCCTCTAATCCACACCACACTGTCAGCCTCTAATCCACACCACGCTGTCGGCCTCCAATCCACACCACCCCCAACAAGTAGATTCGGAGCCCGTTGTATTATCTACATATGTTTTTGGTTTTGTTTATATTATTTATTTAGGATAAGAGCTGAAGTTGAACTACGGAGTCAACACCAATGCCCAACACTTATATGTACCACACACCTGTTGGTATCTAATGCCACACCTGCTAGTAGCTAATAGCACAGGAAATAATGGGAGTCGGGGCACAGTCGGTTAGGGAGTTCGACTAGTAATCGGGTTCAAAACCTGGCTGTGTCAACAAGATGCTGTGTCCTTGGGCAAGGCACTTCACCCTACTTGCCTCAAGGGGCAATGTCCCTGTACTTGCTGTAAATCGCTCTGGATGAGAGCGTCTACTAAATGACTAAATGTAAATTTAATATGTAGGAAGGAATGAACATCCTGGAGACTTCTCCATCTCCGGTCTGTCAGACTGATAACCGTGTGTATGACATCATGAACCACCTTAACCAATTAGATCAGTTAACCGCAAACTGTCACAGAGGGTCATTTGTGTCGTGGTGCAATGAACCAGACGGCTTTAACAACATTAACAGAAAATCGAATTTGTTATTTACGCCAGAGGCCCACACACCCACTCAAACCAACACACCCAGCTCATACACACAGTGTGTGTTTAAACCTGACTACAACCCCCTGGTAGTATCAGGACAGTAATGATGATCTTGTTACTGAACGATTAATTGGCGCTGATGAAGCCGAACACGCATGTCATGGAGACATGTTCTCCCCTATCAGGCTTAAATGGGTCGAATGACCGCGACGAGAGGGAAGCCGGGTGTAGAGAAGGGGGAAGTTGAGAAGTTCACCTGCGTCGGACGTGTTTGGGCTGTCGCAGTGTGCTAACTGAAAGAAGGATCGCCAATTCAAGGATGGCCATTCATTCATTATCTACCACATATTAGCGGTGCCGCTTATTCCCTTTAAGGGTCACGGGTGACTGGAGCCCATCCCTGTTACTTTCGGGCCTTCGGGTACACCCTGGACTGGGTCATGCTAGTCGTAGGGCTATCACACAGACAGTGACAGACAACAGAGACAGCCATTCACTCTCACAGTCATTCACTTGGGGCAATTTTTCACAATGTCCAATGTACCACATGCATGTCTTTGGACAGTGGGAGGAAGCCAGAGTGCCCGGAGAGAACCCACGATAACAAAGGGGAGGACATTCTCTCTCTCTCTCTCTCTCTCTCTCTCTCTCTCTCCCTCTACCTCTCTCCCTCTACCTCTCTCGCTCCCTCTCCCTCCTTCTCCCTTTCCCTCTCTCCCTCTCCCCCCCTCCCCTCTCTACCCCCCTCTACCTCTCCCCCCCCCCTCCCCTCTCTACCCCCCTCTCCCGCCCCTCTCTCTCTGACCCGGTGTCCAAAAACCGACCAGCGACAGGGTTGTGTTGTCTCACCCTGTCCACAGGGGCCAGACAGCAGGCTCCAGGAGGGGGGGATGTCCAGGTTGGCCACAGCCAGGGCAACGTGGTGGTCCATTGCCCAGCGAGCGGTCTCTTGGCCCAGGGAGAAGAGGCTGCTCAGCTCGCTGTGATCCCTGGAAGTCAGATACTGACTGTGGGTCACCAGGTGCTCGGCCAGTTCCTATGGAGAGTGGAGGGTTATTTACTGTGTGTCCCTGTGTGTGCGTGCGTGTTGTGTGTCCCTACCTGGGCATCATCCTGAACATACTCTAAAATGGCCCCTCCCACAAACATGAGGGGCAGGGTCTCAGAGCAAACGTAGGCATGAACTAGGACCACCTCTGCCAGGTTATGACCTGTTAACCAATCAGAAGGCAGAAAAGTGATGAGATTACACCAATGTTAAGACAGCAAGCTGAGACAATATAACATGTTTATACAGCAAACACTTCTCCAAAGCAACATGAAAAGAGGTTTTGAACCTGAAACATCCAGACCTTTAGTCCATATTTATCCCACTGTGCTATACCCAATACAATAAGAAGAAAAACTCTGCTTTGTGTCCACTTATAATACAGTGTTTGGGAATTTGTGCCTGTACCTAAGCATGTACACACACATTGTAGAAACCATGGAACTCAGATGCAGTAAAAATCCCTGGGCCGCATCTGGGACAAGGATCCAGGTCAGGTGGGAACGTTTCCAGTCAGCTAATCGTGTGTCGGTCAGCCAATGAGGATAGCTCACTTGCTCTCTGACCAAACACATCTCAAGGAGATTGAGTAAGAAGCAATAGCAACAATAGGAGGGCTGGAATCTGGCAACGGTCTTTACCATATCCCCTCTCGCTCTTTTTTGCTGCCATACATAGCCCTGGTCAGGACCCCGTGGATTCTCTTGTTCACAGAAGTGTTGTTGCTTAAATTCACATTCTTCTTTTGGGCACTTTTGTCTCTTCCAAACTCAGCTCTGAGCTCTGAGCTCGTTGCCACAAGACACACACACACTCATGCGTACACACACACACTGACCGGGCACAATGAAGCAAAGCATAACATCTCTTTGCACTCGGATGACATGGGCCAGAGTGGACCCTTCTAGAACGACGAAGACCTCGCAGTCCTCAAGGAGTGGCTCTAGGGAAGGCAGCAACGCAAACACCTTCGCCTGGCCCTAGAGGATGAAGTGGGGGGGGGAGACAGGGGAGACAGGGATGTGTGTGAGAGGGACGTATGAGAGCGACACCGACAGAAAGCGAGGGGGAGAAGAAGAGGGAAGGAATGATGAGACGGGCAAAGAGAAGGAGGGTTGGTCCCAAGACTCAAATAAGAAAAGACAGGAATGCTTACCTCTGTGCCACCAGCTGGGCTGAGGGGAGATGGGATAGATATGAAAGAAGAAATGAGAGAGGGTCAGAAGGGAGAGAAGAAATATAGAGGGATGAGGGAGAGTTGAATATGGATGGGATGGGACTGCTAGAGAGAAAATGAACGACTAAGAGGATAGAGAAGAAGAAGAAAATTAAGAGAGAATGCCAGAAAGGCAAAGACAGGGGGGAGATAATGAAGGGTCAGAGGAGGAGAGACAGAGGAAAAGAGGAGAAGAGCACGAGCGAAGAGGTGGGAGAGAAAAAAATATATATAGATTGGGAGGAGAACCGGGGAGAAAACTTTTTGGGGGGGATGTTGCTAAAACTCTGGTCTCAAAGCTTGAACAGTAAGTCAGATGAGTCAACATCAGCCTCAGACCTCAGCCTAGTCCGGGAGGCCCAGGGAAAGGAAAACAGGAGAGAGGGTGCTTGCTCTCTCTCTCTCTCTCTCTCTCTCTCTCTCTCTCTCTCTCACTATCACTCACTACATCAGATGACCTCTCGTGGGATGCCGTTTCCCAGCCTTGCAATCACCGCTCCCAAATTGACCTGGTTTCCTCCTGGTTAGGAACAGTTTACTCACGTAGAGCGGCACCTCTCTCCTGCTCAGCTCCATGTTTTGCTCCTAAAGAGAGAAGGAGGGGGACATGATACCACACACGGAAACACATCCCTGCTTCACTCCTTTCCCCTCTCTCTGTTGTGTATTCATTTAGCAGACGTTTTTATTTGGACTTACAGTCTGGGATTTGAACCTAGGCCATTTCGATAAAAATGCTGTACCCATCCCTCTCTCTCTCTCTCTCTCTCTCTCTCTCTCACACACACAAACACACCCACTTTTCTCTTGTAATATCCTTATCTGTTCTCTGTTCGTGTAGAATTGAACAACAAAACTGTGGAACTGAGGTTTGGATTTGACAAAACATTCCTTGCGAAAGGGAGTTATGGCCTATATTCCAAAAATGAGCTGTGGTGCGACGGATTAGGCCACCCTTTGATCTAGACCAGACCCTCCAGTGTGATCTGAGAGAGCAGGGGGCAAGAGAGACAGTTTCATCTGTCAGGGCAGAATTGCCCTATGACAACCCAGTCCCGGACCACACGGAGGCCGACCCCAATCGCACGCTAATCCTGAATTGAGTCAGATGGAGGTTATATCGAATCCAATTGGATAGCCTGTTACGCAAGACATGTTGCAGAGATGCTCAGAGAGCATTACATGGAGATGGCACCACAGGAGGGATCCAACACTGGAGTAGCAATTCAGTGAGGAATCCCCACGAACAAAAAAAAACTCCACCCAGTAACTATACCTATTGTTACCTCTTTAAATTGTGTTAAATGTATTTAGAGACACATAGAATAAATAAATAAATACTCATTTAGCAGACACTTTTATTCAAAGCTACTTACAATAAGTACAGGAACATTCTCCCTGAGGCAAGTAGGGCGAAGTGCCTTGCCCAAGGACACAACATCACATAGCCACAGCTGGGATTCAAACTCACAACTTTCCACTTATGAGGCCAACACCTTAACCCACTGAGCTATCTGGCTTCATACATAGCAGGCTCTGATTCACCACACTGGGGGTGTTTTTAAGAAATATAATGTTTACATATTGTGCATGTGTCCAGACCCTTTTCTTGTATTCCTCTGATCAGTCACTTCCTAAACAGGAACATCGGTCTCCATATCCCTAACGAGCCATTCTTCAGAGCAGTGAAAGATGAGGGAGGGAGGGAGCCTCGCATTTTCGTCACCTATCCTCTTTATTGACAGAAGCAGAATCTATCGTAATAGCATTTTAGAGAGCAAATAAAGCATGCCCTGTCAATGTAACAAACAACCAACCAATATCCTATAATTCATCTCAAACCAATTGTTCTGTCGGATTGGAGCTTGAGCCTAAATAAGTGTCACGTACACCTGACTTGGCTTTTAATTTCTCAATCTATGCTTGCCTAATTAAACTGTATGCTACTATTTAAAGGCTTTGTCATTATACTGTAGGCTAAAGCACAATTACCTGAGTTACCGCAGACAGGAAATATAATCAAAAGACTTCCGACTCAAGGGTTCCGAGGGTCTCGATTTCCAAAAGATTTCAGGTAAAACTTCCTGTCCATTCAGAGTTCCCCACTTGAAACGCACCTTCGAGTCACCCCGCACGAATCCTCTGTGATGGTCGAGGCTGGAAGAGACTGGCTCGGACCACGCCGTTTCTTCGTGAGATCTACCATGAAAAGGATGCAACAGAGTCTGAGTTGGTCGCAAAAAAGCTCCGCCCGCTACTTTGATGGTATCTGTGTAGTTAGTATATCTGCTTAGTATATCATCAGTACTCTCTCGATGACATCCGGGCACGATAACTTGTTCAAAACAGCAGTACAATGTGACTAACCAGATTAATCCAGGTTTTTTGTATATTTGAATTGCTACATGGCAAATACATTTACCTTAGATGCAGTAGATGCTCAGAAAAACAAACAAGACCCAGCATTTCAGATATGCACGCTCTTAAGGCAATTGGGCAATTAGTTGAAAGGGGCGCGTTAAAAAAACTATGTCTACGGTTGACTGTACCAATTCAAAACGTTGTTTCTAGGATTTAGCAATCCTGTGAATCGCTAAATTAATATTTATTTTTTGTTCTTTGACAAAGTGTAACCTTTTTCGCACATGCCTTTTGATTGACTTTGCACGGGATTCTTGAAAATAGATTAGCTTCACACAGATGTCATCTGTCACAGTACTTACAAGTAACTCCAGACCGTCTTTGATCAACTTGTTTGCCATGTAGCAATACAAAATATGATAAAAACTGTAAAATTAAAAACCCTTTTTTGGTTAGTAACATTGCAATGCTATTATTTTGAACAATACGCCTCAAAATATTTATTTTGTATTCTCTCCCTTTTCTCTCGTGCTCTTATTATTACATTGACTCATAAAATGTAGGGTGTGGTACCTTATGGTGATACCCATATCATGGTTAGGGTTAGTTGTTAAATGTGTTTGATATTGGTTTATCGGAGACATCGTTATAGCTACAAACACCAATTTAGACCACGGAATGAAGTCAATTTCAACGTTTCATTTTTCTTTATAAAAAAACCGTGCATCGAAATAAAGCATAATATGCTCTCGAAAAACCCATCTGTACATGCACCCTGTTACAGCAGAGAATAAAGAAACATTAGCTTTGACATTCAAATAAAATAAATTCCATATTTTTTACAACCATACAAATGGGTGGAGTACACATACAGGTGTATGAAAATACATGATGAAAACATGAAACTTCCTCTCGTCCTCTCACACTCCTTTAAAATCAGTCACCACAGGGAACAGCTGTAGGCCTACTGCAGTGAGCCAGATCTGTGTTTCCATAGTGAGGCACCCGAGACAAATTCTATAATGTACTATATCTGTAATGTTTACATGAATTAACGTGATATGTTCCAGAACAAGTCACAAATCAAGTTCCAGAACCCTACAAGCCTTCCGTGACTCTCCGGTCTTCCCCCAGGGGCCCTTCAGGCAGCCTGCAGTTGTGGCTGTGGCCCCAGGGCCTCCACCTCCAACTGGCCCAACCCGTTGGCCCTTCTGCTGCCTGGACAAGGCAGCTCTTTCTTCGGGAGTGTGGAGGCGAAAAGAGTGTCCAGCATGCCCAGAACCTCCAGTAGCTCCTGCTGGTAGTCTACCTCCTTTTCCACCAGCTCCCGAAGACGCGCCATCTGTCTGTCCACAATGGAGGACTGGCCAGCCACTGAATGGTAGATATCTGAATCAACAGACACACAGAAAAAACATTGACAGTAGAATATCGGTTAGAGACCGAAATATGAAGCAATACAGTACGCTGAACGTGTCGTAGATTTGTGACAACCATGGACGCCTCCATGGTCAGACTCACCCAGGACCATGTTGGTAACGTTCACCAGCACTGGAGCAAACCTTGTATCGACCACGTTCCTGTATAAAAACAAGTGTGTCGTGGTGAGGGTGGATTTGAAGCTTCTGACACGCTCCCACTGAGCTACACCCTGGTTCAGTGGGATCAGATGGCTCAAACCATGAGCCATCAAGGACCAAGAAGGTGCAGGTTTTCATGTCAACCAAACACTACTCCAGCTTCAGTGCAGAAATCAGCCGGAGTAGTGCTTGGCTGACGTGAAAACCTGCACCCTCTTGGCCCTTGATGGCATATGGTTTGACACCACTGATCTAGACAGTTCGTTCGGTGTCTGAGTATAAACAGTAGGACCACGGTAACCCGGTTTCTGAGGTCTGAAGCAGTTCTAGTTACCCAATGAGGAAGTTGAGGATCTGGGAGAGCTGCTGTTCGTCTCTCCCTGCTAGGGCGTTCCTCAGCTTCCCTCTACGGTCCAGCTCCTTCATCACTGCCACAGTCACCTCAGGCTTCTTCTGCCTCATCCATGTCTGACAAAAGAGACGCATGCACACGCAGGTTTACCAACCACGAACAAATAGTGGGCGCCATATTTTGACCCCACCCCCCTTTGACCCATCCCTCCATGCTCTCATCCTCACTAGACTCCTCCATCGAACCAGGCAGTCTCCACCCTAGTACTAATTCTATGCTATGCTCAGTGACCGAAGCTCTTTTGTAAAGATCTCTCTTGTAAGTCACTTTGGATAAAAGCGTCTGCTAAATGAATAAATGTAAATGCAATTCCTCCACTCCCTCTCAGCCTTGCCACCTCCCTGGCAGAGACCTCATCCCTCCCCTGGAGCCCTGGGTAATCATAGTTACCCCCAGGGCAATGTCCAGAGCCTTGGACACATTGAACATCTTCAGCTGCTTGTCGTACTTGGCCAGGTGCATTTTGACTGGCCGGCTGACCAGGTAGTCATCCTGAAACGAAAGCAAAAGAGGGTGGGGGGGAGACAAGGAACACATTTCTTCAACTCAATGTTTGAATAGCAGGATAGATCTTGTCATTAAAGAGGATGAGCAGCAGTAGCTATGATCAGACTGGACTCAGGTCATCATGACTCTCAAAGCCACTCTGGAAGTCCTGAATCAACAGTAGGGCTGGGTCGATTAAACGATAGGGGCACCTGTTTAGGGACATAATTCCTGCCCTTGACAAAGATGCGGTATGCTGGGTTTCGCCTGTGTTTGCTGAGCTTTTTCTCTTTCTCGTCAGGGGTCTTCCTGTGCTTGATGCTCAGCACACCGTTGGTCATCCCTACCACCATGGTCTCGTCCTCGGGCTGTTGGACGAACACAAACACAGGCAGTAGTTTAGCAGTAGGATTCTTGCCTACCTGGGTTCAATTCCCGGCTGATCCATTGAACGTGAATGCACCTGCAACATTTCCCCACTGTGGGACTAATAGGGGATCCTTTTCTACATAAACGCACGTTCAACAGTCTATGGGCGGTACTAAAATGCAACTTGGGAAAGTGTGAATGAGGCTTTGTGTCCTTACGGTCAAGGCCAGGCTGAGAATAGAGGCAGCGTTGTCAAAGTTGTGGACCACTTTGTAGTTGGCGGTGTTGTAGACCTTCACATGCCTGGAGAGATGGCACAAAAACACACACACACACACTTCTTACATGATTGGCTCAGAGGAACACAGGCTAGCTTCAGTTCAAAGGCAAAGCTCAACAGAAAGGAATCGCCCTGTAGCAGACTATACTCTCAACAGTTACTCAATAAAACTACGAGGAGCTGGGATCATCACTGAATAGGTCAGCCAATGTATCACCCAAGACCTCATGACAAGGATCCCAATGTACACACACCTGTCTAGAGAAGCCGTAAGCAGTCTTTTTCCATTGCCACTGAGACACAGGCAGGTGACAGTTTTGTGATGGTTCTTTAGAGACACAAGAGGCTGCCCTCCCTTCAAAAGGTCCCAGACTTTCACGTAGCGCCCCCCTGAGGAGAGGATCAGCAACAACAGGCATTAATCTCCATCGGAAGCTACAGTTGGACGACTGAAGCGTGGTTACAAATGAATCTGTCTCCCATATATATGATGACATATGCGAGTCATGTGGCGAAGTCTGTTAGGGATTTGGGCTCGTAATCATAAGGTACCCAGTTTGAACCCTGGCTGTGCCAACATGATGTCCTAGGGACACAACATAATGTATTCATTTAGCAGCTTTTATTCAAAGCGACATACAGTAAGTGCAGGGACATTCTGCTTGAGGCAAGTAGGGTGACGTGCCTTGCCCGAGGCCACCGCCTTAAACCCTGCCGAGTCACTTGACTCCCCTACATGCCTCAGTCCCATGTCCCTGTACTTGCTGCAAGTTGCTCTGGTTAAGCGCGTCTGCTAAATGACTAAATGTTTATACAACCCTGTCAGTTTAAGTCTGTTTCGTATGGTTTGGTGTTTGCGGTTTCGGGTTCACCTGCAGAGACCAGGAGCCCCTCTGTGGGGTAGAGGAGGACACTCTCCACAGGCTGGCTGTGGTCCATAGTCATCACACTCTTGTCTGTCCTAGCATCAAACATTCTGATTGTGTGGTCGTAGGAACCTTGGGGAGGGGAGGAAAACACTGGCAAGTCAGAAATCTCCATCACTCTCTCACACACACATTCTCTCTCACTCTATTTCTCTGTCTCTCACACACACACTCATTCTCTCACACAATCACACTCTATCAGTCTCTCACATACACAGCCTGAGATGAGATTCTGACCTGTGACGAAGAGGTCTTTGCTGAGTTTGCTGGCGACGCCACAGCGGATGTAGTCTGTGTGTTCCTGATAGGAGCACAGTTGGGTGGCGTTAGGGATGTCCCACAGGCGGCAGCTGTAGTCGTCGGAGCCGGTGAGTATTTTGTAGCGGTCCGAGGTGAAATCCGTCACACGCACAGCCCTGAGAGGCCCCAGAAGAGGGAAGAGAATCAGATATCACCTGCCACTGCATCTACCTAGGCCCTTTGCTGGTGCTGGTTTCAGCACATCAAGGATAAGAGATTGTGTCTGGAGGGGAGCAGGTGGTAGAAGCTGGCTCTAGCCAGACAGCAGCAGACCTACTTTGAGTGCCCTCTAAACATCCTCAGGGCCACCCGGCCACTGATGTCGAAGAGGCGCACCACCGAGTCCTCGCACCCAGCCACCAGCATCTGGCCGTCAGACCGGTAGCGTCCGCAGTACACCGTGTCTTTGAATCGCGTGAAGGTCTTCACAGGCTCCTGGGAGAATGGCCCATAGATGTGGATCTGAGGGGCAGAGAGGACGAGGAGTGAAAGTGGGGAGAAAGGGGTGGGAGAGAAAACCGAGAGGAAACACAGATGCTGTTATTTTTAAACTGAAGTATTATTGCCCTGCTGTTTTGTTAAGATGCGCAGTTAGATCACTGTTTCGCAGTAGCAGCTGTCAACAGTTGATGTGGAAGTCGATGTTGAAAGACCAGGTGAAGTCAGGGTGGAGGAGAGGACCTACCCGTGTGAACGCCGTCACTGCATAGTTGTGCGGTGCCAATGGGGAGATATCAATGTTCGTGATCGCTCCAAACTCCTTTATCAAGACTGGGGACTGTAGAAAACAACACAGTCAATGAGGATTTGAGTCGCGATACGAATGGAATACCTCCAGAAGGGAAGACAAGCACTCTCAACAACCTACATACTGTACCTACGGTCGTACCTTATAGTTTTTCCAGTACAAAGTATCTTCCGTGACTTTCTCGCCCAATTTGGGGTATTGTTGAATTTTAGTGGGCTTGAATGAAGCCATGTCTATCGATTGCTTTTACTTATCTGAAACACGATGAGGGGGCCACCTGAATGAGGAAAAAGTGTGTTCGACATGGGTTAAAAACACGCTTTGAAAATATTACGGAATTCAACTTTGGTTAGCTTGACTCCAGTTAAACCGCCAGCCGTGCCACGCAGCCAGCTAAACATGCTTTATATTGTGGTTTACCTGATATGGTGATGTTCCTTAAGTATGAAGAGATAGCGGCTGTATTTCAATTATGTCTCAGATCACTGCTTGTTAGCTAAATGCAATCAAAAGTTGATATTCCAAATTTGCTAACACGTTGCCTCTCCGCACATCAGAGGCAGCCATGACATGTGGAAGTGGGGGTTGCCAGGCACAAGTTTTCGGCTTCCACATAATTGTCTGAATGTCCTGAAATAGGTTAAGTCTGTAAGCCAAAAAATAAATGCATACGTTTATCTACGTTTCTTTGACGTTTATTACATTTGATTAATTTACCTTGACTATTGTTTATATTATTTAATTTTCCAGTTGAAACGCTCTCATTAAACCTGGCAACCCTGCGTCCACTCATGGTCTAATCATCTGTTTTTGTATTTTCTTTAATTAAAATGTATACTGTATATATATGTACAAAAGAAGTGTAACGTATTTATGTACATGATTAGTACTTTCTATTTACGTTTATTCTATTTCTGTCATTTTACCAGGGCCGTTTTACCATGATCGTTGATTATATCCTCACTTCCGTTCCTTCCCTCTTTCCTTCCACCCCTCGCGCTGTCCGCGTGTACACACTCCCAGGTCTGTAACTAGCTTTAAAAGTACATGAAAACCGTTTATCGCGTCTTTATTTTGTAGTAGTAAGGGGAACAACGTGTATTTTCGTCAGTTGGATCAAATGTGAATAAAGAGAGAAAATATGTTTGTTTATTGAATTTAGCGATAGACGGGGCCTAGCTAGCCTAGCTAGAGCTAAATTGTAGGCGGCTAGCTAGACTATTTTAGTACAGTTGGAATGCGTAATCCACCGTTTCATTAAGACTTTTGAATGGGATTTTATTTCTCTACTCAGCACTGATTAATTATGTTTTGCGAGCTGATCAGACGGATAAAAAACTGCTTAAACGAACGTTTGTTGTTCGGAAACTGAGACTGCTAGGGGCGTGCACTGCAAGTCGTCCTGCTTCGCATTCCTAAACACCAACTTAACCAATTCACATTTACATTTATTCATTTAGCAGACGTTTTTATCCAAAGCGACTCACAGTACAGGGACATTCTCCCTGAGGCAAGTAGGGTCAAATGTCTTGCCCAAGGACACAAGTCACACGTGTTGGATGATGATTTTTTGAGTGATCCATCGACTGAAAACCACAATTGATGATCTCTTAAATTCTGACAACATTCCCTGCGAAAATCTAATAGTTCGTTAGAATTTGTTAGGATACATCAGCGTTGATTGTGTGATTCGCCTGCCCTCAGATGAAGGAGTCAATTATGAACCAGGAGAAGCTGGCCAAACTTCAGGCACAGGTCCGCATTGGCGGCAAGGTAGGTGATCATATCTTATATGTCATTTAATCAAGTGTTCCAACAGAGGACTTCTGTATTTAAGCACGTTTTCTGTGGTGTTTGCTCCAGGGTTCTGCCCGCAGGAAGAAGAAGGTGGTCCACAGAACAGCGTCTGCAGACGACAAGAAGCTGCAGTTCTCTCTCAAAAAGCTGGGGGTCAACAACATATCTGGCATTGAGGAGGTAGACCACAAGCTTTAAATGTAACCCCCACCTCATTTTATATCTTACATATTTGGTCAACAACAGAAACAACTTTTATCCCACACCCCCCTCCTCCTCACGTCAGCTCACATTTGGGTTTCTCTCAGGTGAACATGTTCACCAACCAGGGGACAGTCATCCACTTCAACAACCCCAAGGTCCAGGCTTCCCTGGCAGCAAACACCTTCACCATTACAGGCCACGCTGAGAACAAGCAGCTGACTGAGATGCTGCCCAGCATCCTGAACCAGCTGGGTGCTGACAGCCTGACCAGCCTCCGGAGACTGGCGGAGAACCTCCCTAAACCTAGTAAGCTCATACACACGTATACTTACAATGTCTGTACATGTACAGACATTCCTGAACATCCACTTGACTAAATTATGTGTGTTACTTATCTCAAGCCATTGCAGTTAGGGACCAGATTTTGTTTAAGAAATGCTGTGGCAATTTGTATTTTGTTCACCTAACAACTTATAAGAGTTGGATGATGATTCTTTGAGTGATCCATCGACTGAAAACCACAAGTGATGATCTCATGAATTCTGACAACCATGCCCCATTCCTCTCTCTCTCTCTCTCTGTGTGACACACACATACTTCCCCCAAACCTGACTGTCATTGTGTCCTCAGCTGGAGATGGCATGGCCCCCATGGTTGCTGCAGAGGTGGATGAAGAAGATGAGGTTCCTGGTAAGTTCACGCCCTCTCGACAGCCTGCTTGGTTGTGGGCACTGGCCTGGGTACGTGCCCTTGCTTGCCACGTAAGAAGTTAACAGATGTTCTTATGTCTCTAGATCTGGTGGAGAACTTCGACGAGGCCTCAAAGAACGAGGCCAACTGAGAACAGCATCTGAACGTCTCATCCCAGACTCCCTCACGTTTGCGTTCGAAAATTCGAAACTGTTACTCATCTTTCACAATGTCACGGTTAGCGGTTGTTCTCCACCTCTTGGTTCAGATGAGCAATGCCTTACCCAGGACTCCTGTTATGTTCTGCTCTCCAAGTGCATTGTGGGAGATATTCTGCTCTCCCAGTGCACTGTGGGAGTTGTGTAGAAAGCACTGTTCTCTCCTGCCTCTTGCTGTCTCAATACCAACACGTATGGTGGAATCAAATATCTATGTAATAAAGATTTACATTTAACTTGACAGTCCTGTGATTGTGTCATGCATTTACATATTTTTATTATACCAGTCTGAGGGTTGGCAATTTAGAATATTGCCACTTTCTTGACCAGACTAAATAGAAATGACATCAAAATGCTCCAACATCTGGATAGATAGAGATTGTTAGGGAAATGGTTTGTCAACATGAGTGATCGTGAATCAACTGGATGCCTTAAACATGGCTGCTTCCAGTGAGGGGCCTGAGCAAGCTGCAAGGAGAGAATAGTAAAAGAAGGATGCAGAGGAAAGAGACTTCTCACAGACATCACAACAGAGACAGAAAGCTGAATAACACATAAGTGACGACAGCTAGTAAATGCAAATCTGACATTGTGTGTGACAGTAATGTGTTTGTGTACAGTAAAACAGTAGTACATCCACAGTCACACAACTGTTCCTCTTTTGCTTTTCTTTCCCTCCTCATTCTCTGTTATAGGAACCACAGCCCGGCTAGAGGGTAATTAAGACATCTCTGGGTGCCTAGTCTAACAGACAAAAATACAGATGAAAATGCAATAGTATGGTTATATGGCAACAGTATAGCACGTTCCTGCCACTGTAAATTCCAATTATTATAAACTCTGTAGTATTGTATTATAGAGAAATGTAAACTATATGTGGGGGATTCAGATGGCTTAATGGGTTAAGGCGTTGGCCTTGTGATTGGAAGGTTGTGAGATCGAACTCCAGCTGTTGCTATGTGATGTTGTGTCTTTGGGCAAGACACTTCATCCTACTTATCTCAGGGGGATTGTCGCTGTATTTAAATTGAAAGTCGCTTTGAATAAAAGCGTCTGTTAAATGAAGCATTATTATATGGAGTATGGTGAAAGCAAAAAATATAATAATGTAAAAAAGCCTAAAGTGTGCCTGTGTGCTCTGCATTATCTCTCAAATGACTGGTATCACCCAATGTGTAAATGTGCTTTTGTGTATGATTCAGATTCAGAATACTTTATTGATCTCTATTACTTTATTAATCTTTATTAAACTCTTTAGCAACAACAGCACACAGTCTCATCAGGCACACAGGGGTAAGGGTGTGAGGTGAAGAGTAGAAGAGTGCACACAGGGATAATGGAATGGGGTAAAATAAGTAAGTAAATGCAAACAAGGGGTAAAGGCTGGGAATAAAATAGAGTGCTGGGATACAATACGGATCTTGAGATGAAAAATAGTTGGGAAATACAACCCTATTGACTCAGGGTCATAAATACTAATACTAGGAGTTATAATGTGCACTATTTGTGAGGATAGTGTCCAGCAGGGGGCAGGAATCCAGAGCAAAGACTTCTTTAATTGGTAAGTGCAAGTAGATCCAGGAACACAGGCAGGCAAACTAAGGACACTGGTAACTTCAGGAACAACGAGGAAAAAATTAAAACAAAGGATGGCTGAAAGGGTCAAGCCAGGAACACAACAAACGAGAGGCGTGTGGCATCTGAAATACTCAGGCACTGGAGTGAAGCCGTAATCACTCTTTTAAGGGGAGGTGATTGATCAGAATCAGATCAGAATGGGGGTTTATTCGCTATGCAAGATAAACAAACATAGAATTCACTTTGGCAGGAATGAGCAAACATAGAACATAAATGTGGCATACTAATAAAATGAAAAATGAATACAATGTAAAAATACACTGGAGATATGATACATATAGACAAAGAATACAAATGTTACAAATAATACAAATAATGCAAGTAGTGCAAATGATACAGGTAACATGGAATTGCAAATGACATGGGTACAGAGTGGAATGGGTATATATATATAGTACATTGGGGGGGAGGGGGGGGGAGGTATATACACAGTGGTGCAAAAATCACAGTGGTAAGTTTTTTAAAGTTTAAAGTGTTTTGTGCTAAAGTGGCAGAGTGCAATGGGATTCTGGAGGGGGGGTGTGGGGTGTTGGGGGGTGTCTCATACTGAGTCCTTGGCCCTGTTGAAGAGGGCAATAGCAGAGGGGTAGAAGCCATTCTTGTGGCGAGAGGTTTTGGTCCTGATGGACCGCAGCCTCCTGCCAGAAGGGAGCAGCTGAAGCACAGAATGTCCAGGGTGGGAGGAGTCGGCCGCAATCTTCCTCACCCGTTTTAGAGACCTTACTGTGTGCAGGTCCTCAAGGGATGGCAGGTTTCAGCCTATCACCTTCTAAGCAGCACGTATGATACGCTGCAGTCTTTAGTGGCTAACAGCACTGCGTGCAGATGTCACTCTACTGAACTGTATCTGGAACAGGTGGCTGGGATGTCTGGAGGTGGTGGCGTTCCTGTTCCCGTTCCAGTAAACCAGGGTTTGTCATTGTTGTAACTCACCCTGCATCGAGTGATGATGTCACAGCCTCTGTGGCGGCAGCAAACATTTCCCAGTCAGTGCACTCCAGATTAGCTCTGAGTTCCTCCACAGCCTCGCTGGTCCACTGTTTTAATGTCCTCACTGCAGGTTTACAGAGTTTTAGTTTCTGCTTGCATGCAGGAATCAGGTGGATCATGGCGTGGTCGGAGTGACCCAGTGCAGCACGGGACACTGCATGGTAAGCGTTGGTGGCTGTGGTATAGCAATGGTCCAGGGTGTTACATTCCCTGGTGGGGCAGGTTATGAATTGTCTGGATTTGGGGAGTTCTTGGCTGAGGTTTCCTTTTTGAAGTCACCTAGGACGATGACTAGAGAGGTGAGAGAGATATTGGCTGCAGCTGTTTCGAGTGCTCCCTCCAGTCACTGCCCGGGTCTGCCGCTCAGCAGACACGCCGATTTTTCGGCCACTCGTGGTATTGCAACATAAAATACCCATGGGGCCCAGAAAGCATTTTTCCCATAGACCGTAATAGTAAAAGAGAAGCCTGTAAAAAGGTTCTCAGGACACCTTCAGCTGTAACCACTATTAATTGCAAATATTTTTATTCCATATTTTTAAGTCATGGACTCAAAAATTGTTCTAAAGGCCAGAAAAGCCCCCGCAAAATCTTATTCTTATGGTGACGTCACAGCTGTGCGCCTACACTCCCAAGCGCGGTCCCGCTGTGTCTCGGGAACATCACACTGTTCAGCCACTCTGTCGCAAGTCTGTTGTTTTTGTTATGTTATGTTCGTTATATTGTAAATAGTTAATGTTCAGTAAAATCACATTATTACTTTGAAAAGTTTGAACTTATTTCATTATAAAGCCTTGCATAGGAACACCTAATTATGTTAAATACATCACACAACGGAATTTGTATTTATTTATTCAATAGCATGTGGCTCAGTATAGGTTCTGACATCTCACTACAGGAGAAAACAGTGTTTTAGGGTCGACTATACAAAGGTATCAGGCTAGGAATTACACTTAATGTCCAGGAGCTCCTTCCTCCAAACTATATCACGTAGCTGTAAAAGAAACAGAGAAGCTGCATAACGCTTAATAACGAAAGACTTGCCTGTTTGAATGTGCCGATATAGCCTATAAAACGATAAGAACTTAAAACTTAATCTGACAAGAAGTCGTAGGCTATATCACACACGGGATCATTGATAGACAAAACAGATTTGACTACCGGCATTTGGTTGATAAATATGACAGCTTGTATTGTGGAGAATCCCTTATTTTTTATTTTAGATTAACCTTAATAAAAATGACTCGTTTTATCCTTACTTAACTTAACTACAAAATAAACAAACAAGACGAAGTAACCTTGTATAGTCTATAACCATGACTATGAAAACATAATCAGTTGATGTGTCCTATAAATCCATCATTTGATTGTGTAGATTCGTCATTATCGGTCAAACTCTTCCACAAGCACTCATGAGCGTGCAGCGCTTGTCCAGAACGCGATTTGCTCGTTCACATTGCCCCAGAGCGTCATCAGCCTCCCATCATTCCATTCCCCATACCGCGGAAGTAAACCAGGAAGTCAAACTTTTTCGGCACATGCGCTAGGTGAGCAACTTCATTGAAATCAACGGCCGCCATTTTTCAATACCGTATCCAGTTAATATAATAGATCAATGGCTTGCATGCGCCAGGTGAGCAACTTCATTGAAATCAACGGCCGCCATTTTTCTTGACCGCATCCAGTTTATATAGTAGGTCCATGCATGCGCCAGGTGAGCAACTTCATTGAAATCAACGGCCGCCATTTTTCTATACCGCATCCAGTTTATATAGTAGGTCCATGGGTAAACCTATTGAGACAACAGAAACATACAGGGAAAGAACAAAAACATGGAACGGATTATCTGGAAACCCAGGACCGTAACACTATTCCCAATCTGTATGTTTATCATGCAGCTGTATAAATTGAAAACAATGTTAGTTTTCAGAGTTATAAGCAATCACAAACGGACTCTTCAGTTTGTTTTTTTTTACAAATAACTTTACTAATGATCTGATGTACATCAACAAATACTACTACAGTTTTAAGAAGAAGTCCGGACTATACATTTAACTTGTGAGGGGGCCGCCCATCGTGTGGTCAGAAGAGATAAGGTATCTTAGAACAGATCCCTATGGGACTCCCACATTGTGTGTGGGGTGATGAAACAGTAGAATTGTAGTCAAACCCCCTGAACCGAGACCAAGAAAATACCAAGACTTACCAGGACCACCATTCAACACCGAACATAAAAACATAGATGGCTAGATAGTGACTAAATAAGAATATATGACTGTATACTGTACACTACTCTGTCGAAGTAGATGTTATATTTACCCCCAAGATGCCTCAGCCATGACATCATTGAATTTGGCAATATATGCAAATATGTGTGCGTATGTGTGTTGCTAGTGCAGTATTTCAAAGCTCTGTCTGAGACATATTTAATGTAAATAATTGGCGTAGTCATGCTAGCTGTCCAGCAACCATTGTTCAAAGGAAATCCCTGGGATTCCCCACAGCCCGCCCCCTCGCAATTTTGCATCTTTGCCTTCGTATTCAAACAACACTTTCATGGTAAACGCATAAGGGGGTGTTTGTAACACGCCATCCCACACTCCACAATGAATGACCTCGTCTTATCTGGTCAATCAGATAAGAATCACCCTTTTACAACCACACACACATACACACGTGTGCGAGCGTATCAACGCTTTGGGAACAGGGCCGGCTCTACGCGCAGGCAGGCAAATGTCTTGCCCCCTCAAATCAAAATTTTAGAAGTTGAGAAATCACATTTTAATACGCTCACAAAATTAACATATTACAAGTTGAGAAAACGATCTGCAGTCGCAGAAAAAGTAAGCCGAAAAAGGGACACACAGCTTCCCTCTCATATCGCTGTTTCAGTATGCAAATGAGCCCAGACGTAGCCTGACAGTGTGGTGTCAGGTTTCACCACGGAGCGGTAAAACTTTGAACAAGCAGCAGCGTTACAAGCACAGAGATGAACATAGACATTAAGAAAGGGGGGGGGGGGGGGGGGGGGGGGGGGGGGGGGGGGTGATGCCCCCTTCACATTTCTGACTGCCCCCTCAAATATGCCTGTCTAGAACCGGCCCTGTTTGGGAAACTGATTATTACAACATCATTCATTTTTTTATAACTGTCATGACCGTATACTGGTGATGATAAAAAGTGTAGTGTCCTATTTCAGCCTATCACAGGGTACCCTCAGGTGTTTCGAGGGTATTGCGCTAATAATGCCACGAAAACAGCATCTCAATTTGTTTCCCTTCCTCTTGTCCGTTCTCGATTGATGAATAGCCATAGTAATTCATAGAAAACGACGCGTGTAACGACAGTTTGGCGAATCCACCCTCAAACCGTCCCCCACCCACACATTTGTTAAATTGAGGGCTGCGTGGTTGGAGCTGGGCAAAACCTTGACACCCACATTTCTTTTTAGGGGCATATAAAACATAGAAAATACCTCCACAGCTCACCAACAACCTCAACTGTCTGCTTGATCTGACCCTGTCGACGCTTGAAACAACGAGTTTTCATCAGCATGGTAAAGAGACGAAAGATAGACAGGCACCTTAGTCTAATTTATTGCCTAGTAGTCGGGGGATTTTTTTTAATTCTTAGAGCATTTAACGCGATAATAGTAAAGAATTTACGTTAAGTTGATAAAGAACGTCAATTTCTGACATTAATTCAGCATTGTATTATCTGTCCACACTCCGCTACCATCCTCAGAATATTTCAGGACCGTTGGTTTTACTACTGCTCTGCATACATGGGGGTCAAGGACTCACCCCTTTTCCTGACAAGTGTAAGTGTGTGTGTTTGTGTGTGTGTGATTGCGTGATCTACATTTTATACCTTTGTGTCTTTGATCTGATCTCTCACTGTCAATGGAGACTGCCAAATTGAAATATGAATGCACTCTCAATCATGCAAACAATATGTGTGTGTTTGTGGTTGTCAGTGGTCATAGGCAAGCGTGAAGGCAGCGTCACCCTCCACTGTCCCACGGAGCTGGAAGGTGGGGTGACGTGGTGGCATGAGCGTGGCCAGGACCGGGAAATCCTGGACAAGAAAGATTACAACATGGAAGGGCAGAGCTTGACGCTGTCAGACCTGGAGGTGTCCTTGCTGGGGGAGTACAGCTGCTGGGGCCAAGACGGCAAGCTGTTTTCCTCACACGTGCTGCTGGATGCTGAAGATGAGCTGACAGGCAACATTGGTAAGTTTGTGTGCGTGATTTATCTACTTGGACATATTTCTCTGATCTCAAATCCTTTTTCAAAGACAGCAAGTTCAAGGCTTGTGTTCAAAGAAAAATTTTAAAAGAAAAAAGACATACGTCTGTCTCTGTCACATCTCAACGTTTTGCACCTGGTGTTATGTTGTTGGTTTTGACCCAAATCACCCTGCCACTACCCTAGTTCCTGTGTTCATATAATTCCTTTTCTCCTGTATTGCCCTGTGTCTGGTCGATATGATTTCTAATCCCCAGTTGTCTGTACGTGTAGTGTCTCAACTTAGCTGCCGAGCCAAATCCTACAACTGCTCCTTCACCTGCATCTGGAACAACAGTGAGGTCACTGCCCTGCGCCTGGGGCTGGGCTCTGACTGGTACCAGAACATCCACACAACATATACAGTGCCTACCAGAACATATCCACACAGACAGACCCATTTCACCAATCACGTGCCTCTCTTTTACGCCTCTAGTTTGGAGGGTAAGCCTTCCTGTTCCTGGGTCAGTCCTGGTGACAGAGATGCAGAGGGAGGCTACACTTTCACCCTTTTCCACCCCTTCTCAGCCTACTCTGAGGAGAGCACCACCCTGCTGGTCACCACAGAAGCCGTCAACAACCACTCATACTTCAGGGAGACCAAGCAGTTCTATCTGAGAGACATTGGTAAGCAGTTTGCACGGACGTGAGTGTATGTGCATGTGTGTTCAGATGAAATCCTGAGAGGTTTGAGACCAGTTGCAGTCCTGCTCTGCCACAGGTGAAGCTATGTACGCTAACTGGCCGGGGTGATGAATTTAAGAGTTTGCAACTGGCTGATGTGGGTCTTTTACATATTTGCAGTTCAACCTGACAGCCCACAGGAGGTGAAATGTCAGGTGGAGAAACAGAGGTTAAAGGTCATAGTGGAGCCTGCATCCAGCTGGGCCACACCCCGCAGTTTCTACCCCCTGGAGCATGAGATAGAGTACCGGAACAGGGACAACGGAATGGTACTTCACCTGTCCCTATTGCACATCCTTACAAAACACATACTTGTTCCATTATGCACGGAAACACACACATGCGCCAAAATACGCGCACTCTGTGTGAAACACCCTCTCACACCAAATCAGAGTCGCTGAACTGTGGAATCAGTTAATTCATCAATTGGTTAATTGATGAATTAGTTCATCTCTTTTATTCCTCTACCTTTTCTTTATGTCTCATTCTCTTCCTCCTTCCCTCTCTCTCACTCTGTCTCCCTCCCTCACGTTCTCTACAATATATATATATATATATATATATCTTTCTCTCCCTCTCCCCTCCTCTCTCATGGCAGGTGGAGAGGTCGATCTCTGGCCTCATCCCGAGGGAGGTCAGTGAGCTGAGAGTGCGTTCCAGAGACCCTTTCGTCCTGTCTACCTGGAGTCAGTGGAGCCCCTGGAAAAATGTAATCCACTGAGATGTTTCTTCTCCTGCCTCCCATTGCTGTCTCCCCCATCTCCTCCCTGGATCTCAGCACTGTCACTCTTCCTCCTGTCCTGCTACACTGTCACACCTGTCTCACCCGTCTCTCTCTCTGTGCCGTTCATTGTCACACTCACCACCTTTTACACCCTTGATTGGTTGGTTATTTATCTTTCGTAATTACTATATTATTTAACTATTATCAATCTCGTTTTTCATTCATTCATTATCTACCACTTATTAGTGGTGCCGCTTATTCCCGTTGAGCCTATCCCAGTACATTTTGGGCCTTAGGTGGGGCGAACCTGGACTGGTGCCATCTTGTCGCAGGGCTATCACACAGACAGTGACAGACAACATAGAGACATTAGGGGCAATTTTTCACAATGTCCAATTAACCTACCACATGCATGTCTTTGGACGGTTATCTATTGATTCATTTGTTTTTTGTTAATATGATTTATCAGTAGGTCCATAGACATGGGATTTATATTACAATTATAATAATTATAATTAATATATTATTCAATGAATTATTAGTGAACCATAATCTACTTGAAATACCATGGTCTCTTATATTATGACAATTTTTGGTTATAGTTTTTAACTACCAGGTCTTTTCAATGGAGAAGAGCCAGGTTAGGGTTAGTGAGCCCGCTATACAGTACAGTATTTTAGGGTGAAATTTGACGCTCTCTGACCTTTACGCTGGTGTTTCGGTGTCTCCTGGTGATTTGGTCTACCCTTTGTGCATCACAAATTATCTGGCTATTAAAAGCCTCTGTTTCCTGCCCTCTACTTCTGTTTCCTTGTTCATTTGCGTATATATATATATATATATATATATATATATATATACACATGTGCCTGCAGCATCTTATTTCAGCATGTGAACAGTGTACTTTTTCCCATATTACAAATGCTATTCGCTAATGTATTTATCATTAAGGCCCATCATACTACACTGTGCCCCTGTGGTTATTTTGTCACAGTTCATAGAGAAAACTATCATTAACAACCAGCTAGGATAAAATTGGCTGTTTTCTTAGCACCCACAGTCATTCTATCCCTACATGAAAACATAAACAAAATGTGTTGTTATCTTAGATGACAAACTATAACATATATTCTACCTCAAAGCCAACCAATTCAATCTCACAATAAAATGACTGTCGCTAGCCCATATGGGTTTAGGCTACATTCATGGGCTTCTAGACACAGTCCGTGTGGTTATAAACAAATCCTAACAGCCCATTCATTTAGATTAGATATACTTTATTAAATTAATTTCTACCAAATACCAACAATGTGACATGTAACGTTAGCCTATACAGAACAGCTATAGGAGTATCACCATACTGATATTCTTAAAATTGCAAGTCTACATTCATAATCTTACATAGCCTAGATACTGTAGGATCAGCACTACATTCTTGCAACATATCAAATGTCTAGTAACTGTATATGTCATACTATATGACTTCAGATGCCATTGTTATTTGCATATATTTGATGCACACTGTTTTTTTAAATAAGTTTAAGCATTCACTGCACACATTCACAGACTTAAGAGATAGTGAATGAAACCTTTACGTTTACACTTTGATTGACAGGTGCTTTTAAAAACCGAAGACAGGAAGAAAAAGCGTTGTAAAGCCAATAATATGATCTGCTGCAAATACAAGACGAAGAAAAGTTGAAGAAATTGTTTTCCACATTCGGCCCGTGACAACGCTCTTAATAGGGAATTTGTCCTTCAAGAACAGGCTCAACTACTTGTTCCGAGAATATAATGGCATTTATGGCATATCAGCTGTTGTTGTTTAGAATCAGAATTACTTTCCCCGAGCGGAAACTCGTTTGTGTTGTTGCTTTATTGTTAGCGTCCTACAGATGGACTACTGCCCGTCGGATACTCACCTTACATTTGTAAACTATTCGGCTGTATGCTCTTATAGCTCTTCCCTTGGCTCTTACTGGTTCTCACGATGTATGTTTCATAATCTATAAGCCTGCTATATTTGGGATCCATCACGTTGTATGCACAGTGACCAATGCTCTTTTGTAAAGCTCTCTCTTGTAAGTCACTTTGGATAAAAGCGTCTGCTAAATGAATCAATGTTAAATGTAATGTAATTAACACAAATATACAAACAGTATATGTTCTTATGAAACAGAATATACAATTGTACACAGTTTGGGGAGTCCAGATGCTGGAGGGTGAAGTGGAGCCATGTTAACTGTGTCATCTGCAGACCTGTTGGCTCTGTAGGCGAACTGACTATTTCCACCGCAAATGTAGCTCGACTCGACTCAACTCAACTCGGTTTGGTAGTAACACTCGGCGATTAGCGTTAGCTCGACTCAGCTCGCTTGGTCCCTAGAGCGAGGTGATACTAAAAAAAGTACCCGCTACCAGGTACCATGAAGTTGTGGTGGAAACGCCCAAAATGCGAGTCGAGTCGTTGAGCTGATACCATGCGGTGGAAAGTTGGAAAAGTTGGAAAGATATTCACAGATTCGGACTTACGGAATCAATAAGTAAGCGACGCAACGTTGATCAAACACAAATGATACCTCTTTCACATCATGATAGCATATACTACGCGCTACAAAAAAGAAAAACCCGTTTTGTATAAGAATAAGCCGTCCTCCGCGCTCGATGCATACCATTGATCTCTACGAGCAGCCAGCGACCGACGAGTGCGCAGGGAGCGTCTGCAAAGTTCACTTCCAAGAGTGATGCGCAAACAAAAATCAATAACTCTACTGTTATAAAATACGGAGACTCCAAAATTACTCCACACATCAACAGTCTCCTCCTGATCATACTACAACAGCTGTTTTGAATAAAATAGATTTTGCTTCATTTTCATGATAATTTTATTTATTTATTTATCAATAGCTCCACTGTTATGCATTACCATCACTCCAAAACCACTCCACATGGTAACAGTCTCCTCCTCGTCATACTACAACAACTGTTGTGGAGAAAATAGGTTTTGGATAATTTTCATGATTATCATTTTGAAATATGAATCAATAGCTCCACTGTTATGCATTAGTATGACTCAAAAATCACTCCACACATCAACAGTCTCCTTATTGTCATACTACAACTGCTTTTTTGAAGAAAATTGGTTTTGCTTAATTTTCAGGAATTTTTAAACCAAAGAGCTTTTGCTTAATTGTCATCAATGTGTTTGGAAATATGAATCAATAGCTCCACTGTTATGCATTATTATCACTCCAAAATCACTCCACTTATCAACAGTCTCCTCCTGGTCATATTACAAATGCTGTTTTGGAGAAAATGGGTTTGGCTTAATTTTCATAATTTTTTAAGGCAAAAACGGTTTGGCTTAATTGTCATGAATGTGTTTGCAAATATCAATCAATAGCTCCACTATTATGCATTATAATCACTCCAAAATCACTCCACACATCAACAGTGTCCCTATTGTCATACTACAATTGCTGTTTTGGAGAAAAGAGGTTTTGCTGAATTTTGATGATTTGTATTGCAATTTTCTTAACATAATCTTTATGCCATTTTCTTGAAAATAATTATCAATAGCTCCATTGTTATACATTTGTATTACTCCAAAATCACTACACTAAATACTACAATCAGATGTTGTAGTATGATCAGGAGGAGACTGTTGATCATAATGCATAACAATGGAGTTATTTATTTACTGGTATTTTACAAATGTATAATAGTGGAGTTATTGATTCATATTTACAAACACATTCATGACAATTAAGCAAAACCTGTATTGCTCAAAAAATTCATGGAAATGAAGCAACAACAAAAAATCTCCAAAACAGCAGTTGTACTATGACAACAAGAGAGACTGTTGATGTGTGGAGTTATTTTGGAGTGATTATAATGCATAACAATGGAGCTATTGAAATATATATATATATTTCTTTATCATGAAAATTAAGCCAAACCTATTTTCTCCAAAACAGCTGTTGTAGTATGACCAGGAGGACACAGTTGATGTGTGGAGTGAATTTGGAGTGAAAATAATGCATAACAGTGGAGCTATTGATTCATATTTACAAACACATTCATGACAATTAAGCAAAAACTATTTTCTCAAAAACAGCTGTTGGAGCTGTATGACCAGAAGGAGACTGTTGATGTGTGGAGTGATTTTGGTGTCTACATACAGTATAAAAATGGAGTTATTGATTTTTGTTTGCAGCCTCTCTCTTGGAAGATAACTTTGCAGACGCTCCCTGCGTATTTGTCTGGCCGCTGGCCGAATCTGTGAATATCTTTCCAACTTTACCTAGGTGGCGAACTGCAGGTAGTCCAGGAAGGGGTCTGTGATGCCTTTGAGGTGTGACATGATACAATACATTCAGACTGGTTGACTGCAGTGGCTTTTTGGAACCACAGCTAGATCAAACTGTGTCGCAACTCACTTTATAGGCTCTGACCATGTCTATGGTTCTGACTGCTACAAGCCGGTCCTCGAGATTTGTCATTCAGAATCGGGAACGCATTCTCGTTAGCCAATCGCTGTACACGTACTGTCGTCAAGACCCGCCTACGCCAAGTGCAAACCTAGTCGTGTGAAGTATTGTCTTTGACCAACGGAAAATACTTAATTAACGTTGTTAACTATAATGGAGCTAGTGAGATTTTGCTGGTGCATATATCTTGGCAATGTCTTCATACACTGGCGTAGCGTGTCAGGTGAGATAACGTTATATCTGTCTTGCTAGTTGGTTATGTATCCTAAATAGCTAAAGCTAGCTAGCTCTTAGAGCTGAATTTAGTCCGGGCTGCTGAAACTGTACTAGCTAGATAACTTGCGATTCAAGATAAATCATCTTGCATAGTCACGATTTTTTTTGTCCTCCCGTCAATAGCTTATTGGCTACTAAGCAGTACTCAGTTAGCCTAATTTATTCATAATCCAACCTGAACTTCCACAGATGTGTCGAACGTGTTACTGGCCAATGGAGGTCGACATTATTCTGTTGTTCTTTATTTCTGTATGATGTTTGTTTTAGCAAATTGATTACTGCAGTACACTTTGAGAGAATAGGAGAATAGAAGCACAAAGACTGCAGTGTTTTGTATAAAGAACATTGTGTGGTGCTGCTAAACTGAAAGTGTATTCATATGATGCAAGTGTGTATGATTTTGTCATCAAAGTGGCATTTTGACAAAGGATTTTTTGGTTTTGATAGAAGAGTTGGCAGAAGAGTTCCCAGTGTTGGGTTGTGTGCTTGTGTGTGAAGTTTTGGAAAGATGAGTAAAAGGTTTGCAAAAAGTGTCCAAGCAATAGGCAAAAACTGTAATATTGCCCATACCTGTTTTACTGGCCCCAGGTGAGTTTAAAGATGCATCCATCACATGCTTGAAAAAGTAATTCATCCACAATTTAGAAAGGGTGCCAACAATTTTGTCTAGCCCATTTTGGGAGTTTTGTGTGACATTATTTCAAAGTAGCTTTTTTTCACCGTTTTTTTGTGTTAATCCAGTACACACAAAGGAAATAAACATGTGTATACCAAAACATGTGTAATTGCAATACTTTATTTTTAATTGCAAAATTTCGGAGGTGCCAACAATTTTCGCCACGACCGTGAAAGAAACACCCAATCACTGACACAATCCCCTCCTGCATGTCTAGGTCTTGGAGTCAACGAGTTGTTATATTTCCGAGTGATCAGTCCTGAGGATATAGGTTACATCTTCAGTGCCGCGCCTGCCAAGGATTTTGGGGGAGACTTTGTAAGTGTGAGAACACAGCCAAGCCATTGATCCCCTTGATCTCACACTTTCCCTCTCCCTTCCTTTCACTCTCTTCTTGCTCACTCTCCAACTCTATCACCTGCTCCCCTGCAGGTATCCTACTATGATGAGATCTACTTGGTTCCAGCCGAACCAGCTGATGGGTGTTCGGAGCTCAGGAACAGAGGACTGATTCATGGACAAGTGATCCTCCTGGAGAGGGGGTATGCACTGACGATCCTAGCTCTATCCTGGAAAGGGTGAGGGGGGGTGCTACTATAACTTTGCAACAGCAAGGTTATAGTACAGCACTCAAGAGTAACAAACAAAAAAATATAAGATACATGGAAGCATATAATAATGCCTCATTTAGCAGACGCTTTTATCCAAAGCGACTTACAGGGTGAAGTGCCTTGCCCAAGGACACAACATCACATAGCCACAGCCAGGGTTCGAACTCAAAACCTTCCCATAAAATCCATCCATCGATCGATCCATTGTGGAAAAAGCGGTCCCGCATAACTGACATTCCTCCTACACCTGACCTGGCTTCCAATCTCATTCTGCCATCTGTCCGTGTACAGGGGCTGCTCCTTTGTCCACAAAGCCCGAGCAGTGGAGGAGGCAGGAGGCACTGCTGTGCTCATAGCGGACGATGTGACGGATAACGACAGCCAGTTCCTGGACATGATTGCGGACGGCAGCACAGCCAAGCCAAGCATACCCGCTCTCTTCCTGCTGGGGCGGGACGGGTAGGGCTTGTTTCTTTCTTCCTCGCTGGCCTCCATGACCCTGTCCCTCTCGTCTTCCGGCTCTCTTGCCTGTCGTTTCACCTCTTTGTTATTGTCTTTGTCTCCTTTGTAGATTGATGATCAGAAGGTCACTTCAAAGACAGGCTCTGCCTTGGGCTGTGATCTCCATTCCTGTCAACGTGTCCTCCCTAGCCTCTTTCCCGCTCAAACAGCCCCCTTGGACACTGTGGTAGCCCAAAGCCACCACACACATAACCTGCACATTCAAACAATTTAGCCTCTGTACACAGATATCTGGATTTAAACACACCCCTTGGGTTAGTTAAGAGGGAGAGGCTGACAGTATTAGTGTCAATCCACCTGGACTCCAATTGGCTGCCATTCAAGGAGGAACTCGTCCTACACTCTGATTTTTGGGAAGGAACAATGCTGTCCTGGATTTCAATTTGCTTGGACTGACTGAAATCACCATCCTAGACTCTGTTGGTACTTGAGTATTCTAAAGGGAAACACTCTGACACATCTGGTTTGGGGGCCCGATGATTCTCTGAGAGGACTTCAACAGCAAAACATCCGCAGATCCTCAAATCTTACTGAGATGGATGGTGCTGACTCACCTGTAAATAGGTGGAGATTGAATGGTAGCATACATGTGGTTGCTGGATGGATGAATCGTCCTTGTTGAGGCTGTTGCCACAATATCAACAAGGATGAATTACAAGCACATGATCTGTTCAGCCAACATGTTTGTGGGTTGAATAAAACCCAATTGACCCATACTGTACACCTATTGTAGGCATCATGACAAGCTAGTATTGGTATAATAATTGGGTGCTACTCGGGTACAGTATGCTCTGGGGTTTGGTGAAGTGTGTGTGTGTGTGTGTGGGGGGGGGGGGGGGGGGGGGGGGGTTAAATTAACAGTTTTGTAATAGATTATCTAGGATTCAAATTTCAGTTAATATCCTGATGCGATTCAGGGGACAATAAACTGTTATTTGTACTGCTTTCGTCACTGTTGAATGTGAACGCTTCGACAATTACATTTCATGAATGAAATAACAGACTCACCTCAAATATAAATTTAATAATTTTCACATAGTAACTTGTTACAGGGTTTCAAATTCCCTAGCTTTTGATGGAGAAGGTTGCCGACCCCTGGTCTGGACCCCATTGGACAGCTGGTATGAAAGGTAAAATCGTAGGTTTATTGGGACGTAGTGACATTGAGTATTTTAAACGGGTTAGGGTTTCACATTATAGTGTTAATAGTTAGAGTTACTGTGTTTTATGGTGGGTATAAATGAATAGTTTAAGGCATTAAATATCCCTTTTATGTTAAATGACATTAAATAATAAAAGCCATGGCACACATAAAACAACGTAACAAATAATTCACAGACGGAACCACCACGCCAGTCAAATCCAACATGACAAATTTAACTGCAAACAAAACCTGGATGACCAGGCTCAGTGGACAAGCTTTGACCGAGTATATCAGAGATTCCTAATTGGACATCCCTGGGTAAATAGTTCTTAACCTTGGGCCAGACCCATTGGGCTTAGTGATGACCATTATTATTATGATCTGAATTCATATTGCTGACTCTCTCCATCTAAGAGAGGGTAGTTAACAAGTGTTCAAGGGACAGAACCCTTCGCAAAGCTGCGGGGCCGGATGCTGTCTCCTCTGCCACGCTGAAGCACTGTGCTGACCAGCTGTCTCCGGTATTCACCAACATATTTAATACCTCCCTGGAGACATGCCACGTACCAGCCTGCTTCAAATCCCCCACCATCATCTCTGTGCCCAAGAAGCCCAGACCAACAGGACTGAATGACTAAAGACCCGTCGCCCTGACATGTTGGTGGTAATGAAGTCCTTTGAATGCCTGGTGCTGGCACACCTCAAAAACATCACAGACCCCCCCCCCCCCCCTAGATCCCCTGCAGTTTGCCTACAGAGCCAACAGGTCTGTGGACGACAAACAACTACTCCAGGATCCTGTTTGTGCCTTAACACCATCATCCCGGCTCTGTTTCAGACAAGCTCTCCCAGAGAGCCCAGAGCTTCAGTGTATATACAGCCCCCCCCACGTACTATATATATCCATTCCACTCTGTACCTATGTTATTTGTACTTCCATGTTATTTGTATAATTTGTATTATTTGTTTATCTGTATCATATCTGTAGTGTATTTTACATTGTATTCATTTTTTTATTAGTATGCCACATATATGTTTGCTAATTTCTGCCACAGTGAATTCTATGTTTGTTAATCTTGCAGAGCGAATAAACCCCATTCTGATTCTGATATTCCCTAATGTGGAACCAAATATGTCTCATTTAGGATGTTTTTTTTAGGGTCATAAATGGGTCCCCTTCTGACGGTCGCCCTCTCGCATACAAATTATATTACCGTAATTTTCAGGCTATAGGGCGCACTTAAAAGCCTTTATTTTTCTCAAAAAACGACACTGCGCTTTATAATCCGAAGCGCTTTATATATGGATTAATTCTTTTGTTTACTGACCTCTAAGCGATTTTGTGTGGTACAAGGCGCTCACGGCGCTAAATCAAAATGTTTTAGTACGACTTTGGTAAACTACAAAGCCGCACCGCTTGCAGCATTACGGCTACCGTAGCCAGGAGCGTCGCGGAGTAATACATACTGTGCTTCACCATAATATTATTCGACAGTTATTTTCGATCTTTTTTCATATATAAAGCGCACCGGACTATAAGGCTTAATGCGCCTTATAGTCCGGTGCGCTTTATATATGAAAAAAGATCGAAAATAGACCATTCATTGACAGTGCGCCTTATAATCCAGTGCGCCCTATAGTGCAAAAATTACGGTATATCCACATTCACCCATAGAATCAATGGTCCAATTTGTGTGTAAATTAAGGGATTCACCTGAATTTAGTGTAGGCTACACTTTACAGTACATTAACATAACTGTGGCAGGTTTTGCTGAAAAGTACACGGCTGGACATGAATGAAAGAGAGCGGCTTCGGAACTTCAGTGGAAAGCTGATCAGAGCAAATACTTTCACGAAGTGTAGTAACTACTGCTGCTAGTTATGTGGCAGTTAGTTTATGGTTGTTCTTTATTATACATTTACATTTATTCATTTAGCAGACGCTTTTAACAGGCATAACCAACAAAATATATTTTCTTGTCTCTTTTATTCTATATAGCTTATTAAAGCAGACGAATCCATTTTTTCCACGCAATTTCACAAGATCTATACATATATAAACATATATATTATTGAAAATATCGTTTATCATCTTATATTATTAAATTAACTTCAAAGTTAATGACCTCTGACCTAGAAAGCTTAATGACCTCTGACCTAGAAAGCTTTCATACTATGATCATAATCGCAGCAAGTTATGGATTGAGAAGTTCCTGAAGGTAAATCATTTATGAAGAGACATTTGAGGAAGGCACAAGAGTGTATCAACATAGTTCAACATAGCGTTCAACATAGATGATCAACTATGGCTGAAAGCGGGCAGCAATATTGGAAAGGTGAAAATTATGAGCTTGAGCTCTCCAAGTTCCTTCTCTCTCAGGACAACATGGCCCTCAAGTCCGAGATGAAGAGGTACAAACTGTAACACACACACACACACACACACTCAAGCTAGTAATCAGAAGGTTGCGAGTTTGAAACCAGGCCGGGACAACATGATGTTGTGTTATTGGGCAAGGCACTTCAACCTCCTTGCCTCGGGAATGTCCCTGTACTAAATGTAAACATTAATCACAGGGTGTGTTTGGACTTTTTCAGTCTCAGGAATCTCCTGGATGAAACAACGAAGCGGATCAATGACCTGGAAGACATTTGTTGAGCTTCTGCAGCGATGAACGTCTCCACCTGCACCTGCACTGTGAGGAACTACATCAGAGAGCTGGTGAGTGTGTAGAAAGTTCAGGAGCACATAAGTACAGCACAGCACAGCACAGGTATCAGGCCCTGTATCTCATCATCAACTTTTCGCACAAACACCTACACACACATTTATTTTAAATATACATATATTTTTTTCATATTTAAAAATTTAAAATATGAATGATTGGCCTTTCAAAAACTGGAGGTGAAGCACTGACTCTCCCTTATGAAGATCAGTCAGGACTTGCATGAGGTAGGATCTTTCTCCATTTGTAATATCAGACAGAGTTTCTGGAAGAACTTTCCTGCTCTGGCATAGTCCTGCTTGTGGTTTTCTAGTCTGTGTTATTACAGGGTTAGATGTCCTTTTCTGTTTTATTTGTAGAAAGTGACAATCATCAAACTTTTGGAAGGTTCGACTGGTGAGACCACTATAGAGGTATAGTAGAATGCCTTATTTTATTCCTTTTCTTTCTCATTTACATTATGACGACAGTGTTGGAGTGTTGGATGTCTTTTCACATTTGGTTGAAAGTGCAAAAATGTATATCTATGAAAAACAAAAAATGGAAATACGCAGTATTTTTCTCCAAACTGTGTTTGTCCACGATTTTCCTTGTAATGCTGCAAGGACATTAGTGCTTTACTTGTGGACTGTCAGGAGTCGCAAACTGGGCCAGCTTTGATCTTGGCCACATCCTCTATTGAGTACATATGCCCATGTGACCTGTGTGACAGAATGGGTTCTTATTTCTTCATCAGCTCTGCATCACAGACTTGCAGCGACTGAAGTGACTTGGTAGATTGTAGAAGCTGCGCTACAAATATAATCACACAATCACCTAACGACCAACATGAGAATAGCTTCTTGGCCACCGTCGTTTGCAGCCTATATTTGTAGCGCAGCTTCTACAATCTAATTTAATCTTAACCGCAACTTGATGCAAACGTCCAAAGTTGCAAAGTTAGCGTTTTCTCAGCTTGAGCGATGAACCCGGAGCAGACAGAAGGACATGGTGATGCTAAAACTAAAAGAAAAAGAATCTCATCACAGTCGCGGGGAGACGGGAGGTCCAATGAAAGGAAGAAGAACATCAAAATAGAAACTAATGGGAACGAAAAGGAGGCGGATCCCATTGCAGTAGAGTGTGACAACAACCATAACAACCTATCAGCCAATCAAGAGGAGAAGCAGGAAGTGGATTGGTGCAGGTCTCAGTTGACCCTGAAGACACCGAAAGCTGACAAAGTGAAGAACCACAAGTCAAAGGACTATTCCTAGAAGATTAAGGAGTCCTGGATGAAAGAGAAGCAATTTGAAGATCACCTACAACAGGAGTGGGTCTGCTCAGCAGGTAGAAGGCCGCAGACACATGGCCGGCCTAATTGTTTGGAAGCATGGTATGTACTCTCTCCTCCATTCATGAACTGAGGAAGACAATTGGGATCAAGTTACCAAGGAAATGAAAGAAATCTGCTACAGGAGTGGGTTTTTAGGGGAAATTGTTCAAGCTGCATGGAGTCTGCTATAGGAGTGGATTGTTTGTTCGAATAATTTCTGGATTGGAAGAATAAGGAAACATGGATGATAATATAAAGGAAACTGAAGAGAAGGAAGTAAAATCTATGCTGCCAAACATGGAAGAGTACGAGCATGTGTCCAAATTAAAAAACATTAGAAGAGGAAAGCTAGCACATTTAACTAGGAGGAAAAATATATTGATTGAACTCATGCATGATGTTTCATGTATTCAGGAGGTAAAGGAAAACCTAATCAAATATAACCATTTGTTGGAGGATTTTAAAGAAACACAGCAATCTTATTGTAATCTCTTGACAGAGGAGGAGGCGAAGAATGATGAGTGTACATGGTTTGAACCCAAGATGGTTGAAATTAACATGTTTATTTCTTCTGTGTCCGAGTGGCTGGCGGGTGTATCTGTGGCTGCGGAGCAACATGAGACTGAAGTTGCTCCTGAGGACAGCGTGTCACAAATCTCCACCGGATCCAGCACAAAGGCCTCTTCTGTGGTGTCAGCAAGGATATGCGCAGCAGCCGATAGAGCAGCTATCATCGCAAAGGTTGCAGCATTGAAAGAAAAGCATGACCTGGAGGAGAAGGAGGATGCTTTGAACAAAGCAGTGACAACAGTAAGACAGCAACGTGAGGCCCTGGAGTTAAAAACACAGTTGGCAGCATCAACATCTAGACTTGCTGTCCTCACGTCTGCTGAGGAACGGCAAGCAGCTCAGGAACCTGGGGAGCACCAACCAAAGGGAGGTAAAGATGCAATGAATGATTATCTTGCAGAAATGTCTGTTAAAAGTGAGACAGCAGAAAGTGAACTTCTTTCTTTAGATACAATTTATAAGGCCCTTTCTGTGACGCAAACTCCAAGGCTGTGTCCGAAACCACTCCCTAACCCCTATATAGGGCACTATATAGGGATCACGCCATTTTGTAGTGGTGTCCGAAACGTTAGGGATCACCAGGTGATCCCTATATAGTGCCCTGAATGTATCCCACAATTCACCGCGAAAAGTAGTGAGCATCGGATGGTCACTACATGAGCAATATAACCCATCATGCATTGCCAGAACTTCTCCGGGCAAAGTTACGAACCCCCAAAGGAACGTAAATATGGCAGATGGACGGGAGACTGTGTACAAATGCATGTATTTTAACGGTGTGACTATTCTTTCGGCGGATGGATGTAAGGATGAGGCGCAAAACAAATGAGTTGTGGAGCAGTCACGAGCCAGTTTATTCTATTTATTGGAGTCCACATTTTAAAACAAGGCAAATTAAATGGCTTTCTACATTCATTGAAAAACAAAATGTTAAACGAACAGAATATATTTAAACATTCCAGTCGATTACTCTGTAACTCTGTTACTAAAGAGCCAAGACAATACAAAATGAAAATCTGCTTAAATAAATAAAAAAATACGGAAAATGAAACGTACAGGACAATAATCAAAAGACTCTAATTTAATAAAAAAGGCAGTCGTAAATGGACAAGTACTATGTACATGAACAATGTATTTATTGTAAGTCGCTTTTAGATCCCTTAAAGTCCCTGCTAAATTACATTTATTTATTTCATACATTAATGTAGTATGTTTTAATTGTGCGACATTGATGACGTAATTACGGGCGCCAAAAGAAGTGTCCGAAGTTTCTTTTCTGTTGAGCTCACTATATAGTCCACTACATTTATTTCCCTATATAGGGGGTAGGGAGTAGGGAATGAGTGAGTGGTTTCGGACACAGCCCAAGTGTTCGTCCCAAGGAGGGTGTTCATTTCCAACCTGTCCCCATCCAATCAGAAAGGTGCACTGCAGAAAGGAAAGGCGGCACAAATCAGACCTCAAGTCCAGTTAATATTTCTGCTGTACATGATCCTTCACCAACTCCCAATATATATGAAAAGGTCTTTGATCGATTTATAACAACTTTTCAAACCTCACAGAGAAGTCTGGGTGATGAAAATCTGGCTCATATTCTCCAAAAGCAAAATGACATAACATCTATGTTGGTGAAGCAACAACAATTCTATAACCTACCTCGTAAGGACATCCCAGTCTTTAGTGGTGACATTCTGGGGTACAGATCATTTGTCAGAGCCTTTGAGTACTCTGTGGAACATAAAACTGACAACAGTGCAGATAGACTGTACTTTCTTGAACAGTACACTAGCGGCCTACCAAGAGATCTCGTAAAGAGTTGCCTCCACATGGTCCCAGACAGAGGATTTGAAAGAGCAAAGGCTCTGTTAAAAGAGCATTATGGAGATGAGTTTAAAATCTGTTCTGCATACATGAAGAAGGCATTGGCATGGCCTGCAGTTAAAGCTGAGGACTCAAATTCATTACAAAGCTTTGCATTGTTTCTGAGGAGTTGCTGTAATGCTATGGAAGAAATGGACTATTCAAATGAAATTAACCTGTCATCCAATCTAAAGACCCTGATTATGAAGCTCCCTTACAGAATAAGAGAAGGATGGAGATCGTATGTGTGTGAGTTCCAGGAGAAGAAAAAAAAGAGACCTCAGTTTGCAGAGCTCGTTGCATTTCTTGAAAGGTATGTAAGAATACTTTCTGACCCAGTGTACGGAGACATTCAAGATAAGCTCACCAGGAATAACCAAGAAAAAATGTCAGCTAAAATCAAAGCTAAGTCCAGTGGAAGCAGTTTTGCTACTAGTGTTGCCACTGCCATTTATCAGCCCACTCTGCAACGCTTCCCTCCAAACTTTAAGAGTTCTTGTTCCCTGTGCCATGGTGCTCACGCACTGGAGCATTGTAGTGCCTTTAAGAAGATGAAACATAAGGAAAAGATAAACTATATAAAGCAAAATGGTATCTGCTTTGGTTGTTTGTTGCAGGGCCACCTTAGCAAATACTGTAAGAACAAACTAACCTGTTCAGTGTGTTCTAAACAACACCCTAGTGTCCTGCATATTGAGCAACCCCCTGAGGAAGGAACAAAGCAAGTTGAGAAAATAACCTTGCAATCAGCTGATCCCCTGAACAACGCAGCGCCGGTACACCCCAAAGCATGTGGGCATATTGGGGCCGGTGTTGAAGCAGCCAGTGTCCTTTCTGTTGTGCCTGTAAAAGTAAAGTCCGGCAAAGGTCAAAAGGTCATCCAGGTTTATGCCTTCATAGATCCTGGTAGCACAGATACTTTCTGTACAGAACGCCTAATGTCTCAATTGAATATCAGGGGCAGAAAGACAAGCATCTTATTAAAAACAATGGGTCATGAGAAACGAGTACCAACATATGTAGTCCCAGACCTTGAAATTTCTGAACTGAATGAGAACAATTTTATACAGCTACCTGATACCTTCACACAAAAGGAGATGCCAGTCACTGCCCACAATATACCACAAAAGGAAGATCTCATTAAATGGCCTTATTTGGAAAAGGTTGAAATTCCTGAGATCGACGGAAAGGTTGAGCTGCTAATAGGAGCTAATGCTCCCAGAGTTACAGAGCCATGGGAAGTTATAAACAGTAAAGATGGAGGACCCTATGCAGTGAGGACCCGGGTTGGTTGGATAATTAATGGACCTTTAAGAGGTGCACAGTTCAACCCCCACAGTGACTGTTACTCTCCCACAGTAAACAGGATCTCTGTAGCAAATTTAGAAAAGTTGCTTATTAAGCAGTACAATCACGATTTTAATGAGAAGGCCTCAGACGAAAGGCGGGAGATGTCAATGGAGGATAAAAGGTTCCTCCAAATTGCCAATGAGTCGGTTTCACTGGTAAATGGTCACTACTCACTTAACTTACCATTCAGGAAAGATGATGTACGAATGCCTAATAACCGTCACATTGCCATGCAACGTCTTCTTAACCTGAAAAGGAAGTTTAGCAGGAATGGATCCTTCCAGAGAGAATACACAGACTTTCTTAATTACGTTTTGGAAAAAGGGTACGCTGAGGTGGTCCCACAAGAAGCAGCTGATCAAACCAAAGGTAAAGTCTGGTATATTCCACATCATGGGGTCTACCACCCCAAGAAGAAAACACTCAGGGTGGTGTTTGATTGTGGTGCTGCTTATCAGGGTACGTCCTTAAACTCTGAACTCTTACAGGGTCCTGACTTCACTAACTCACTCGTAGGGGTCCTGGTCAGATTCAGATTGGAACCAATAGCACTCATGGCAGATATTAAGTCTATGTTCCATCAAGTGAGAGTCTCCAAGCCAGACATAGACTTCTTACGGTTCTTGTGGTGGCCAAATGGTGACACCGAGCAGGAACCAGTGGACTACCGCATGCTGGTCCATATATTTGGAGCAGTTTCCTCCCCAAGCTGTGCCAGTTTTGCTCTACGAAGAACTGCTGAGGACAATCAAGGCATAAGGTCACAGGTAACAGACACTGTTAAGCAAAATTTTTATGTGGATGACTGTCTCAAATCTGTGCCTACAGTAGAGGACGCTGTGCAGTTGACCTCTGACCTGATGGAACTGTGCAGCAAAGGAGGATTTCAGCTGACTAAATGGATGAGCAACAGCAAGGCGGTGCTAGCCACCATAAAGGAGGAAGACAGAGGGAAAGACCTCAGATCTCTGGATCTAGAGAAAGATCAGCTGCCAACAGACCATGCACTTGGGCTACTGTGGAGTGTTCAAGAGGACACATTCAGGTTTGACATTAAAATCACAGATAAGCCACACACAAGGAGAGGTATCTTGTCAATGGTGAGCTCCGTTTATGATCCACTTGGCTTTATAGCACCCCTCACACTCCCAGTCAAACAGATGCTGCAGGAACTTTGTGGAAAGAAGTACGCGTGGGATGAGCCAATCCCCACAGGTCAGTCTATGCTGTGGGTTAATTGGATGCAAGACCTTCACAAACTGAATGATTTTAGCATACCTCGCTGTATCAAGCCTAGTGGTTTTGGAAGGCCACAGTTCCTGCAATTACATCACTTTGCCGATGCCAGTGAGAGTGGTTACGGAACAGTAAGTTATCTAAGGATGATTAATGCTGAGGGTGTAATCCAGGTCTCTTTTGTGGCAGGAAAGGCCAGGGTTGCCCCTTTGAAGCAAGTAACCATACCCAGACTTGAACTAACAGCTGCAGTATTGTCTGTTAAAGTAGACAAGATGTTAAGGTTCGAACTGCAGCGTCCCCTAGAGACTTCACTGTTTTGGACAGACAGCCAGGCAGTACTAAAATACATTGCCAATTAAACCACAAGGTTTCACACCTTTGTGGCAAATAGGATCTCTACCATAAGAGAAAACACAAGTGTCCTGCAGTGGAGATACATTGACAGTAAGCACAACCCAGCAGATGATGCCTCAAGAGGGCTGAGTGTGTCAAAGTTTCTTGAGAGTGGAAGGTGGATCGGTGGCCCGGAATTTCTTTGGAAACCCAAGCACACATGGCCAGTTGGAATCGTGGATTGTGATTCACTGCAACAAGATGACCCAGAGGTCAAAGGTCACACAGTGGTTTGCAATGCTATGACTCCAGCCCCTTTAAGTCCAACCCATAAACTTCTTTATTTCTTCTCAGACTGGACTAGACTGTTGAAAGCTGTTGCCTGGATTCAAAAGCTAGGAGACTGCCTGCTAGCCCTGGCCATTAAAAGGAAGGTGCTCACCTCTGATGTTACGACACGTTCTCGCCAGCAAAAGGTGACGTCCCAGCTAGAAGCTTTAAAATTGACATTCAGAGGTCAGTTCATATCTCCTAAAGACCTGGATAGGGCAGAGAAAGCTGTAGTACGTATTTCTCAGAAGCAGGCATTCCCCAATGAGTTTAAAAGGCTAAATATAACTGAATCTGCACCAGCTGCTGTCTCCAAAGGTAGTATGATTTACAGATTAGATCCAGTACTGAAGGATGGGCTGCTAAGAGTAGGAGGACGACTTTCCAGAGCAGCCATGGTGGAGGCCACAAAGCATCCTATCATCATTCCCAAACAGTGTCACATCTCTAATCTACTAATTCGGCATATTCATGAAAGGTATGGTCACTGTGGCAGAAATTACATACTTGCTCAGTTACGAAGAAAATACTGGCTCATCAGTGCTAACAGTGCTGCACGAAGCATCATTTCAAAATGCGTGACATGTAGACAGTACAGAGGCAAAACAGGAGAACAGAAAATGGCTGATTTACCTCAAGAGAGGATTCAACCAGATATCCCGCCGTTTACAAATGTTGGCATGGACTACTTTGGCCCAATAGAGACAAAAAGAGGGAGAAGTTTTGTGAAAAGGTATGGTGTGCTTTTCACATGTCTGTCTTGCAGAGCCGTTCACCTGGAGATGGCCTTTTCCCTGGATACAGATTCCTGCATCCATGCAATCAGAAGATTTGTATGCAGACGAGGGCAGGTAAAATGTATCTGGTCTGACAATGGCACCAACCTTGTTGGTGCTGAAAAGGAACTAAAGCAAGCTTTGTCCAGCTTTAATAGCAGTAAAATCCAAACTGCCTCACTTGAGAGAGGCATAAGCTGGAACTTCAACCCCCCAGGGGCTTCTCACCATGGTGGGGTGTGGGAGAGGTTAATTCGATCAGTAAAATGGATCCTAAACTCCCTTCTACATCAGCAAACCCTAGATGATGAAGGCCTCCAGACACTCTTATGTGAGGTGGAGGCAATAATGAACAATCGTCCAATCACCACCACCTCCTCTGACCCTATGGACTTGGAGCCTTTAACCCCAAACCACATTCTATTGCTCAACTCACAGCCTGTCCTGTCTCCTGGTGAGTTTTCCAGCACTGACTTGTATACCAGACGACGGTGGAAACAGGTGCAGTACCTAGCTGACTCGTTTTGGAGGAGATGGACGCAAGAGTATTTGGTACTCATGCAGAAGAGACAGGAGTGGTCCAGAGTAAGGAAAAACTTCCAAGTTGGGGACATAGTGGTAGTTGTTGACCCTTC
This sequence comes from Protosalanx chinensis, assembly GCA_030340685.1. Lineage (NCBI taxonomy): Eukaryota > Metazoa > Chordata > Actinopteri > Osmeriformes > Salangidae > Protosalanx > Protosalanx chinensis. The sequence goes on from CM059337.1 coordinate 5,695,123, forward strand.
TTCTCCAAGATCTTCTTGGCCCTTAGCCAGAATTGTAGACACAAAGCCTGATCGTAATGGACTGGTACGCTCCGTGAAGCTGAGGACGAAGACCAGCACCTTGGAACGGCCCATTACGAAGATCTGCCTGTTACTGGAAGAAGACTGATGTAATGTATAACTTAATTTAGTGGCTCCATTATTATGTATTAAATGTTTATGTTAAGCCCAAAACATTTAGGGGCCGGATGTGTAGGAGCCAAACTAGAAAAGGCCTTGGAGCATTTTAATTTGCCCTTTTTGTTTTTCCTTTGAGGTTGGAAGGAAGGAGATAAAGGAGGAGCCATCCATTGGAGGGTGTGGCAAACGGGAAGACAGTCCTTTGACCTCACTTCCCCTCACATAGGCCTCACCATTTTTGTTATTTAAATCCTTGATACATCTTTGAAATCCTAAATTTAATTCTGAATATCTTTTTTATTTCATTAAGAAAAATAAACAACATTATTTTGGACAGACCCATTCTTTGCGATTTCTGGACCTTTTTGTTTTATTTTCTGAGCGTCAAGACCTCCTGCTTGGCCACCAAAGGGGGTTATTAGTATAGGACAAGAAATAACCCCTACATGTTCCTTTCTCAAACCCATGTAAAGCTTCTTTATCTCATACCACTGCCCAAGATACTATAGGACAGAGTGTCATTCATTCAAGATCAGCCACTTTCTGACGTAACATTAAAGGCTATCACCCACGACCAAGTTGCAGTTGAAAACCAAGCTGCAATTGAACCAAGCAAACCAACAAAGGAAAAGTAAAGGTGGCAGTCGAAGCTCTGGCAAAACTGGATCATCTTAAGAAAGTCAGGACAGCTGCAAAGAGGTCCTTCAGCAGGCAAAGCTAACTATCTCAGTCGGATAGCAGGCGATTTAACTGAGTCAGAACTCAGACAAGAATTTGCGAGGCTCTCTGCAGATTCAAGGGAAGATATTAAGGCCAATGATGATTATATGTCTGGTTTGGAAGCAGAGCTAGCAGCCAATGGAGATCAATCAATCAATCAAGTTATCACCATAGTACCTGGTCTCAATACACTTTACATGAGATGGTGAAGATGCTATGCTTAGTACGGAGCAGGATGCAGACCTAAATAAATATGCCAATGAATGTGAGCAAAAACTCATTAACATAAAGCAGATAGTTCAGACCAACCTCTGGAGAAGATATGGATTTGACATACTAGAGACCAATTTTGAAGGTAATGAAAAGGCCAGTATGCAAGCGTATACAGTCCCTGTGGAAAGCAGCAACTGTGAATAATTTGAAATCCTCCATACTGTACTGGAAAAGGGGCTTAAAGGAACTTCTGAAGCATTCGTAGCATGGGAGTTATGGTCCGGAAGCAGAGGAAAATGATTATCGGAAGCGAATTAAGGACCTGAGAGTGACTTACAATGAACTAGACATAAGGAAAGGTGAATTTGCCACAGGGCGGAGGATAGCTGCGGAGAAGCATGAAACAGGTGTAAAGCAAGAACATACAGGACTGACAATACCAATAGTGAAAATTAAGCCAACCTAACTGCCCATGTTTAGAGGCTGCAAAAGAACTTCTGGAGGAGAGACTGGGAAAGCCTTCAGAAGCAAGGAGAGCCAACCGGTTCACCAGAAGTAAAAAAGATTCAGCTTCTTGATAGTGTGGAAGGAAAGATCTTCAACAAGAAATATGCCTCAACTAGAGCCACAAAGAAAGAGGATGCTGAGGAGGGATGCATTATCTGTGGAGATGAAGTTCAAGGGTCTGAAGCTATCATAAAAGGAGACTGCTGTGAAAAGGATTGGGGCATGCAGAGAGTGTTTGGGGTGCCATAGGGATTATGGCAGCTGCAGAGACACTTACCTGTGCAGAAATGCAGACTGTAAGAAAATAGATTAGATCACCACTTCTTTCTCTGTCCAAAAGGGGACAGCAAGTGGCGTGAATATGACAAAACCTCCAGGAGAGGAGATAGACAGAGATAGACAGAGACAAAAAGGGCCTAAATGAGGAACAAAAGCGATTATTGGATTAATTTAACCCAGAGTTAGCTGATAGATGCTGAAAGGCCTTCACCAACAATACATCAAAGGTCAGCTCTCCGGCCAAGTATCAGACAAGCCTCCTCAAAGAAAGTGGATTGAGAGAACTTCCCGTCATTATGATGTTGATGAAAGTGACTGCTAATGCAGGTCGAACACCCTGATCTGTTCGAGCAAGTGCACATAGCAGCATATGAGTCAGAGACACACTTTGCTCGTTCTATGAGAACAGCTGCCATTAAGTATGAGGAGATCCCTGCTGAGGTCCCCTTCATGGACAAGATGACGCATATGCAAAACACCATTGTTGATTATCTAGTAGAGGATGACAAACTCTACATAATGGCATCGATTCATTTCTACAGAAAGAAAGGGAAGATGAGAACAAACCAAGACCTATTGAAGGAGGAGGTGAGATCAAATACACCTGATCCTCTTACCAGATGGACTCGTCACACCGCTAAAGCAGAAAGGTGCCATTTACATTTAATCATTTAGCAGACGCTTTTATCCAAAGTGACTTGCAGTAAGTACAGGAACTTTTTTCCCTGAGGCAAGTAGGGTGAAGTGCCTTGCCCAAGGACAGAATGTCACATAGCCACAGCTGAGGCTCAATCTCACAATCTTCCGATCACAAGGCCAACGCCTTAACCCGTTGAGCTATCTGACCCCCCATACTCAGGAGGAAACCTGGCCCAAACCACCTGAGACAATCCACTTTCCAAGGGTCTCAGGGAAGAGGCCATCAAGCTGTTATGCTTGTTGGGAAGAGGCGCTTTATATGAGAACACCCTGCCTCCAGTAGTTTTTTTTTAATGAATTTTGGGAATCACCAAATAGCCAGCATCTTTGGATCTTCCTGGTGATCACCATGGGTGATATGGTGCAAAAAGGCCAGAGAGGTACAGTGGTGCTAATCCATGTAGAGATTTGTAGGTAAGTAGAAGAACCTTGAAATCTGATCTGGCTTGGATAGGGAGCCAGTGTAAAGAGGTAAGAGCAGCTGTTATGTGATCATACTTTCTAGTTCTGCTCAAGCCTAGCAGCAGCATTTTGCTGTAAAGATTTTACATTGCAATAATCCAATCGGGATGTAACAAATGCATGTATCTGTTTTTCAGCATCCTTTGAGAGGGAGTTTCTTATTTTAGCTATGTACCAGTTCTGGTCATTTGCTTGATATGATGCTCAAATGACAGATCAGGATCCATTGTGATGCCTAGATTTTTTACCAGCTGGCTTTGAGAGACTTTGAAGCCGTATAAATCCAAGGTAAGATTGGATAAATTGTTCCTGTACATCTTTGGTCCAAAGATTTGTTTGATCGGAATTCTGTAGAAGTAGAAAATTTGTGTCATCCAATTTCCTATCCCTGAGAATTTTTTTTCCAGAGCTTGAGGTAGTTCGTTCCTAAAGGTAACATGTATAGAGAAAATAGCAAAGGGCCTAAAACAGAACCCTGTGGTACTCTGGTATAGTGGACAAACTGTGATCTATCAGATATATATGATCTAAACTACTGGAGTGAAGTTCCAGAAATTCCAACATAATTTTCCATATGTTCCAGGAGAATCTGATCTCTAGATTAGATTCAACTTTAATGTCATTTACACCGGGTACAGGGTAACGAAATACAGTTAGCATCCAACCAGAAGTGCAAAACGGTTATTACAATAGAATATAATAAATATAACTACTCAGAATATACACAGTATGAACAGTATAATCAGAATATACAGGGTATGTACAGATTAAAGTGATGAGTGTCAGTGTCAAATACCGCACTTGGGTCGAAAAGAATCAGGACAGAGATAGAGCCTGCATCAGAGGCTAATAGAAGATCATTGACTACTTTAGCTAGTGCAGTTTCAGTGCTGTGATGAGGACAGAATCCAGACTGGAGAGGTTCGTACAGCAGATTTGAGGTAAGATGTTCAGTGAGCTGATGTGCTACAACTTCCTCCAGAATTTTGGAGAGAAATGAAATTGGCCTGTACTTGCAGAGACATCCAGGAGTCTTTTTTATTTTATTATTATTTTTATTTATTATAAATGATAATTGAATTACTGTTTTTTTGGCCAGTTTCAATAGTTTCATTAATAATACTCATCATAGGTGGTCCAATAATAGGCAAGAGTTCCTTGCGTAGTTTGCCAGGAAGGATCTTCCTTGTTCATGGCGACTGGTCTGCAGCTTGTTATTGCATAGATTTTGTGGTCAAAGAATTCTAGAAATTCATTTGGAGAAAGATCTGCGCTCACACTGTGTGTACTTTACTTTTACTCGTGAGTTTTGCAACGGTATCAAATAGAAATGTAGCATTGTGCTGGTTCTTACTGATCAACATCAAAAGTATTCTGATCTGGTCCAATTGAGGATTTGCTTGTAGTCCAGTAGGCTGTCCTTCCAGGCAGGCGGAAGACCTCCAATTTAGTGGTACGCCACTTACGTTCTAGCTTCATACCCTGTGAAAATCCTTACCTTTTGTACCATTACATCCTGGAAATTGAAATACATTAAATCTAACTTTTTTGACCTGTATGTAAATAAAATAACCATCATCATAAAAGCGAAGAAAGAAAATCGGATAAAAAATTAAAAACTAGAATAACAGGGTTGGAAAAGTCATCAGTCCCCTGATTTAATACTTCTAGAATTGTTCAAGTTCACTCAAATTCTGTGGTAAACGGACTGCTACTAGCTCACTAACCCTAACCCATTTGAAGACAAGTCCATCCACAGATATTCTATTGGATTTAAGTCATGGCTCTGACTTGGCCACTCAAGGACATTCACCTTCCTTATCCATAAGTCACTGAGTTGTTCTTTTGGTGGTATGTTTTGGATCGTTGGCATGTTGGAAGGTGAATTACATGCCCATCTTCAGCTGTCTAGCAGAAGGACGCAGGTTTTCCTAAATAATTTGGGTGTACTACCACAGCATCCATTTTTCCTTCCATCCTGACAAAGTGCCCAGTCCCCGCTGAAGAGAAACATCTCCACAAAATAATGTTGCCACCACCATGCTTCACAGTAGGTTTTGGGTGGTGTGCTGTTTGGTTTACGCCAAACATTGCGCTTGGAGTTCAGTCCAAAAAGTTCAATCTTAGTATATCATCTGACCATTGAACCTTTTTCCACATGGCAACAGAATCTTCCAAGTGTGTTTTTGCTTAGTACAACCAAGACTGAGTGTGGCACCTTTTCAGAAAAGGCTTCTTTCTTGCCACCCTGCCAAACAGGCAGGCTTTGTGTAAAACTTGTGAGATTGTTGTCACATGCACAGACTGTTGAGTCCCAAACATAAAGACTTCTCTGATCAATGTCCTCCTTGCTCGGTCATCCAATTTGGACGAATAGCCTGATCTAAGCAAGGTGTTGGTGGTGCCATACACTTTCCACTTCTTAACCCTCCTGTTGTGTTCCGGTCAAAAGAGACCGATTTAAAGGTTTTCTCTATAAAAGATTTATTGAATTAATTCTGATTGCCATGAGATTCCATGACTTTGTTCACACAGGGTATCTAAACAGCCAATAGATTTTTTTCAGAATTTCATAAAATCTGGGTGTTTTATTTAACTTTGTTACACCTGTGATGTATGAGGCCCATGAGATAGGCCATCTCCCAGCTCAAAAATGACCGGTCATTCAAATGAATAGATAAGACTAAAATATGTGCATACAATTGTGTTCAGGCACACACCCATTCAAAAGATGGACACACTCACCCTCCCAGCCCCCAAGATGCACCTGTGTTTGAGTACACATGCACACACATACTACATACACACACATTACTCCCCTTCTTGGCTTCCATGGCTACCCCCATGGGAACCTTGCCCAAGTAGAATCTTTCAGATTCAGAATATTTTATTGATCCTGGGGTCTCGTAAAACCACACAGGGGTAAATGTGTGAGGTAAAAGATTAGAAAAGTGCACACAGGGATAGAGGGGTGGCAGCAAAAATGGTGGGTGGGGGGGGGGGGGTGGTGGTAAATGAGGTTTGGACACATTATTATGTACAGACTATACAATTACAATTGTACAAATATTGGTCTTGCAGAATATACAGTGTTGTGTCAGAATTTACAGGATAAACAGGCTTTTATCAGGATATACATAGTTATATTACAGGATGTTGTGTCAGAATATTGCCAAATATGCATTGTTATATTACAGGATGTTATGTCAGTTTGTTATCCCAGTTTCACCCATGGGAACCACGCCCAAATACAATCTTTCACCCACGGACACCAAACCTGTTGGATACCCTCATAATTCATGCTATGGCAGCAGGATGACCAAATGGTGTTCTGAAGGTTAAATGTTTCCTTGCTCCAGCACCTGATTCTAATGAAAAGGTTGTTATCAAGCTATGTGGAAGCTTGGATAATGACCTTTCATTTGAATCAGGTGTGCTTGAGCAGGGAAACATCTAAAACCTTCAGGACAGCGACCCTCGAAGACCAGGATTGGACACCCATGAGATAGGCCATCTCCCGGGTTGATGACATCTAATCCTGCTTGGAACTGTTCAGAGTCCATTGAAATGATAATCATGTCCTTGTAAGTTCTTTGTACAAAGTAGTCTGTCATAAATATAACTATATTTGTCATCTGGATATTTGTTGTATTCAAAATAATCCATAATTTTGCTGCTTTCACCCAAAAACAAGTTGCATTTGTTTAGGTCAATGAGGCCTAGAGACCATAAAGAGCAAACAGAAGTTTAAAACTTGTAATATTAACAAGAACTTAAGTTGCTTAACATATCTAACACAACATTAGTTGATCATATATGTATTATTATAATTATAGTCAGCTATAATGAGGCGGTCCCTTTTTACCGGGAACACAAAAGTAGTGACAACAAATGAACACAACAGGAGGGTCATTTTCTTCCGCTTATTCCCGTTAGGGGTCACGGGTGACTGGAGCCTAGCCCAGCTACTTTCAAGCCGTAGGCAGGGTACACCCTGGACTGGGGCCAGCTAGTCAACACAGACATTGACAGACAACATAGAGACAACCATAGAGACAACCATAGAGACAACCACTCACACAGTCATACACTAGGGACAATTTTCCTACCACACTTTGGACAGTGGGAAGAAGCTAGAGTGCCCGGAGAGAACCCACGGTAACACGGGGAGGACATGCAGACTCCACCCAGAGAGATCATGGTCGGGCCCGAGATTCAAACTTATGATCTCCTTATTGGGAGGCGAGAGCACTAACCGCTCTGCCACCGTGCCCCCCCATGTTGCTTTCTGAGTTTATGAAATCTAATTCTGAATAAAGCTGTTCTTGTCCACTATTCAATGCTTATGAATGCAAAATGCAACAAACCAAATATAATGATCACAAGAAAAACATTCAAATTCCTACACTGATCATGTATTTGAATATTTTTTTAATATGAATGTGCAAGTTTGAATGTTTTAGTCAAAACAGCAGCTTTACAAACAATTCAATGCAGTGCAATCAGCGACGACAAACAGGAGAAATCTGCAATAGACTTTGAACTTATGACACAAGTTCACGCTGTAGCAATGTAAGTGTTGTTCTTATAGGATAATTTCAATATATTTTTTGGTGCTACTTCCCTTCTTTCATGATTTGCTAACAATTATTATCCCATATTATTATCCCATATTATTACACAAATTGGATCTTTTAAGGGCACATACCAATCTCTGACACCCTATCTTCCATCTCCAGTTTTTTTCAAATTAATCGTTAAAAATAGTATGGCACTTAACATAATCTAATGTTTAGAACTACTTGTTGGTCCCTATAGTGACTCGCCAGTGTTGTTGTTTTCTTGCTTTATTGTTCACAAAGTGTTTTGCTTTTATAGCTCTTCCCTTGGCACTTATTGGTTCTCACAATGTATATTTCACGATCTAAAAGCTCGGGGTGTTCGGGGTCTATCACGTTGCTTGCTCAGTGACCGATGCTCTTTGTAAAAGCTCTCTTATGAGTCCTTTGGATAAAAGCGTCTGCTAAATGAATAAATATAAATGGAGTGTCCGGGGTACACTCGTGAGCTGTCAAAGAGAAGATGAACTATATGGGCTATCCATGATTCTTATCATTAGGACAACATCACACAGCCACTTAAGATAGATTTATGAAGTCACACTTTTCAATAAAAGACAGAAATCAATCCCTGAGGAAATGGCAACTCTCACTATCTCCTCTCTCTGCAAACCTCTAAGGGGATCTCTAGGAATTATCGAATTAATTCGTTCAGCAGCTTGATGGGGAATGGACCACTGAACCTTTTGCTGACTGAAATAGATCCTCTTTATTTATCGTTCAAAGCTTTGGTCTTAAAAAACAGAAACAAATGATGGTGCCTTCACAGGGAAAACATCTGGATACATACCCAAGTAAAACATTGTGAAACACCAGTCAGTCAAATGCAATCAATTCGCCAGCCTGTGCTGACAAATTAGCTGGTAATGAGTTTGGTTCCACAATATCATGTGATAACAATTCTATATCCAACAAGTCTTTTGTTCCAACCACAATATATCCACAGCATGTGGAACCATCAAAATCAGATCAGCATATCCAACGTTCTTGCGTTACGCATGCACAGCTTTCTCCACTGCAACCACAGCCTTCAACATAGAGGCAGGTCTGCAGCCACAGGATCTAACTTGCAGAAACATATGCAACAAGTCTAAATTTTTTCAAGAACAGAGTAATTTATTACAAATGTCCTAAAATAACTGTCATGCCCAGAAAACGTTTTATCTGCTTAACAGTCTTAGGTTTGGGAATTGATTGAACAGAGCAATTCTCTTTAGAGAAATCATTTCCAAATGACGCAACAGTTGCACAGTGTCCTTTTCACACTTCTTTAGTCGGGCTTGTCAAAAATACAGTGCCTATAGAAAGAAACATCATACCCTGTGAAAATCCTTACCTTTTGTCACATTACATCCTGGAAATTGAAATAAATTAAATCAAACTTTTCTTTTGAACTGTATGTACACATGATAACCATCATCATCAAAGTGAAAATACAATTTCACTTTTTTTTCCTTCACAATTGTAAGACATTCTGTACAATTATTTAAAAATTATTAGTGAAATACCTGGCTTGGTTAAGCGTGAAAACTTGGGAATTCCGAAAGAAAAAGAAAAAATTTGGTACATGTGCTGTTGGTACTTCTATTCCCCAAATTGTAAACAGTATTTTTATCAGTGGTTTATTGCATACACTTTTCTTTTGGATAGAGAGCTTGTTTATCAGTAAGCAGTTATAGTTAACAAATATGAAGGCAAGGCCTGTGGCTCCAAACCAACATGGATGGACTGAAGTTCCATTTTACATTTAGTCATTTGGCAGATATCCAGAGCGATTTACGGCAAGTACAGGGACATTTCCCCTGAGGCAAGTATAGGGTGAAGTGCCTTACCCAAGGACACAACATCATTTTGCACGGCCAGGAATCAAAGCAGCAACACTCTGTTTACTGGCCCGATTACCTAACCATTCAGCCACCTAATTCCTCTGAAGTTAAAGAAAGATTTGTTAGCATCTGTGAAATAAATAGCCTCTTAGGTAAGTTTCTACATTTGTTTATGAGTTTTCAGTGGTGGAGTCCAGTGTGAAGTAACCTCCAGCATCCCTTTCACCCCCTTACCCATATATCACTGCACATTTCGAATAGGCTAACAATGTTCTTGCGGGCATGAAGGGGTATGCATGCATATATAGTGTACTTTACCACTACCTTTTTATACTCTTTGAACATATTATTTTGAAAAAAAATAAGCTTTTGAGATTTTTCTAGACTGGTGGTTTATTGCGTAACATTTTCTTTCAGCTACAAAACTTGCTGGTCAATAAGTAGTAATCATTACACAAAACAAATATGGAGGCAGTGCCTGTTTCTCCAAACCAACATGTTGAAAGTTCAGTGCCCTCCTACAGGACAGCTTCGATTTAGTATATGTGCCCTGACTTTAGGGAAAAGCTCAAATCTGTTTAGCGACCCAGGTGAGTATACTAACTAATCAGAATCAGAATCTATTTTATTCTCTCCTAGATTTTATGAACGTTTTCGAAGGCTGTAACAATACTGTTTTTAAAAGGTGAGGATGGGCGAAGAAAATTGAATGATTATAAAATGTTCTCACCCTTTTTATTTTGTTTTATGTTTCTCTAGATCTCCCTGAAAGGGTAGGTTGTATATGAATGTGTGTCTGTGGGTTTCTGTGAAGCCCTTTGTGACATTACTCATAAATAAACTACAATATAGAAATATATGTATAATATATGTTTGTTATTATACATTTTCAGATTGCTAAAAATAATTGAAATGCTACAATGCGACAATGTTTACGTAATAAGAGCTACAAAGACTGTCACCAAATGACAATCCACAAACAACTGCAAACCTAATTGAATCCAAGTTCTTGTATTATTGTTTTGTCAGTAATGCCATGTTTTTTGTGTGTCAGTTTACCGAGATGCGGACAGCTTTGTGTGTCTGCGTCATTTTGGCAGCGATCTGCTCCTGCTTAAGTCACGAAGGCGACGGTCATCACCGCAGGGAAGGTAAAGGAAAGGGCAAAGGTCATGAAGAGAGACGTGGGCATGGGCACGGGCATGGACACAGGCATGGACACCATCACGGGCACCACCACCAGGACAATAGCACCCTGCCCTTGGTGAAATTGGGCAACAGCGAGTTCGCATTTCACCTCTACAAGCAACTGACGACTCAGCCCGGATCCCAGGGCAAGAACGTGTTCTTCTCCCCGATGAGCGTCACCCTTGCCCTGGCCTCTCTGTCCGTAGGTGCTAGGGGCCAGACCCACCAGCAGCTGTTCAGTGGCCTGGGCTTCAACAACACCCTTCTGACCCAGGAGGCCGTGGACGAAGCCTTTAAGAACATCATTACTGCCCCCCGCAACGGTTCGTCGGGAGATATGGCCATCGGAGGTGCCCTGTTCGTCAAGGATGGGACTGTCATGAAACCTGACTTCCAGGAGGCCTTGGAAGAGTTTTACCTCTCTGAAGGTTTCAACGTAGACTTCACCAAGACGGCAGAAGCTGCAAACACCATTAACAAATTTGTGGAGCGGAAAACGCAAGGCAAAATAGAGAAGTTGGTCACAGACCTGGACCCAAGCACAGTCATATACCTTCTCAGCTACATCTACCTCAAGGGTAAGTGGACATCGTTTTTGAAATGTTCCAGCAAATAGTTTTCTAGGATTCCCTACCCCCCAATTCTGTCCTCAGTGTCAGTAGTCTTTCATCTGATTTAGGAAAATGGGAGGTTCCTTTCAACCCTGAGAAAACCAGAGAGGAGGATTTCCACGTTGATAACCAGTCGAGAGTTAAGGTGCAGATGATGTTCGCGGAAGATCGTTTTAAGTCCTATTACGACAGGGAGATCTCCACCACCGTCCTCCGCCTGAAGTTCAACAGCACCCACACCATGATCCTAGCCTTGCCAGAGAAAGGCCTGGACTCTCTGGAGCCGGTCATGTGCAAAGACCTTGTCAGCAAGTGGTGCAAGTGGATGGAGAATAAGTATGACCTTTGTTTTTGTGTGTGTGAGTGCACAGCTAAGGGTTTCTTTGAGTTGGAATAAATTTTTATTTGGGCATGTCTGAAAGTGTCAGCTCTAATGCAATTTGGGCAGACAAACCAAATATTATCTCTATTTGTAATTTTGTAATCTTTGTTTTTTTAAGGAGGTACAAAGTATATATTCCCAAATTCTCCATCAAAGCATCCTACTCCCTCAAGGATGTCCTGAGTGGTATGGGAATGGAGGATTTGTTCTCAAATGCGGCGGACTTCAGTGGCATTTCAGAGAGTCAGAGAATGAAAGTATCTGAGGTGAGTTCAGATCAGGTTTTGAACATCATATGAAAGATACTTTTCAAGGAACAATCCTTCAAGATTTCAATGTGATTTCTAGGTATGTAAGATAATACAAGACATTAATGAATGAAACAGGCTGTATCTATAAATGTGGGGCTGAATTTTGTTACTACTTTTCACTAGGAGATAGCGGATGTAATCTGGCCTGTAATTTGGGCATCATTTGTGGGCATAGTGCTATTTAAGTAAAAGAGTTTGTAAAACACTGCCTTGCTCAGAGACGCAGCATCGAAACAGTGATAGTAGTGCTGTACGTAGCGAGATCAGAGCAGAGGAAATAATGATTTTTCATTTACTCACAATGCCGAGAGTATCTCAAATTTAGTTTCATACTAAAGCTATTTCACATAGACGGTAGACAGTATTCCATTTTCTCCAACGCTCTCCAGCCTTTTGAAATCTTTATTTAAAAAAATTCCAATATGGGCCACCACCTGGTGATGTCACAATGATCACATTAGATGACAAATCTACTTCCATCCCACATTTTGCTTCAAATTCCTCAATTACAGTATGAATTAATCTACAACCACGCCTTTTGAAACCTTGATATACTAATTTAACGTTTTCCAATATGGACACCAGCATGACGTCATCATATGCAAATTAGATTAATAATTTCACTCCCATCACATATTTTGAGTCATACGGAAAATTGACTGTATACCTTTATCTCAAACTACTTTCAAGGTAGCCTTTTGAAATCTTGATATCAACATTTTATATTTTCTCGAAAAAACTCTTCCGAGAGGGTTAACTGTCTTGTTGTTTGTCCAGGTGGTGCACCAAGCCAGTTTAGATGTGGACGAGTTAGGGGCGACTGCTGCAGCCGCTACAGGAGTTAGCATCGTCCCGTTGTCCTACAATCGCTCCCCTGTCCTGAAGTTTGACCGTCCTTTCATGATGCTGATTATTGATTCTGCAACTGACAGCATTCTCTTCATGGGCAAGATCGTGAACCCTACTAAATAAATACACCCTTTATTAGGCATAGAATATGTGTTGTGTGAACATGTGTAACCCGTCTAAGGCCCGAAAGTAACTGGGATAGGCTCCAGTTACCCGAGACCCCTAACGGGAATATGCGGCACTGCTAATAAGCGGTAGATAATGAATGAATGAACATGTTAAAATACAAAAACAAAAAGACATTCTGACTGTAAACATCTTGTACAATCTATTATACTTCCACAATGGGGACTGTATTTCGCCACGTCATTTCCAACGTAGCAGCTAACTTCTCTAACCTGGGAAATCACATCAACCGTGTAACTGACAAAAACTGATTTTAATATATGTAATTAATCCAATCCATATTCTTGTTAACCGTACATGCACACAAAAGATTGACTCAAATCCTGCAGCAACCTGATTTCTAGCTTTTAACTCAAATGGTACAGCTCCTGGCACCCCAATGTCATCTATGTAAATACCACTGTCAAAGGAACCACCCAGCACAGAACACCTCTGTCTACCTGAACCAACCACCACATCACCCAATGGTTTAATAGATGTTCTACTAGCCAACATAACCTTATCACAAACTCCTACTGGCAACTCTGCTTGAAGCTTATCTCCACAGAACCAAAAGACATCTGCTATATCCCGTCCTGGATGTAGCAACGGATCATAAGGTGGCGGAGAATGACGGTTACCCTCACTATCCAATATAGCATAGGTAACATCATACTAACAACGATGCAATGTACCATTCACATCTCTAAACTGAACTGTCTTACAGTATGGGTTCATTTTTCAAGTATGTCCACAAATACCAGTCTTTACCTTACATTTACATTTATTCATTTAGCAGAGCTTTTATCCAAAGCGCCTTACCAGAGAGCTTTACAAAAGAGCATCGGTCACTAATTATAGCAATGTGATAGACCCCAAACATAGCGGTCGTATAGATTATGGAACATACATCTTGAGAACCAATAAGTGTGGTTTCACAGGCACAAATTTAAGGTGAGTCGCCGATGGACAGTAGTACATAGGGTCCGCTATGGGACGCGGACAATAAAGCAACAACATTAGCAACTTTCTGCATGGGGATTCGCAAGTCATTCTTAACAAGAACAACAGATTATATTGATATTATATTATCATTTATATATATATATATATATATATATATATACAACAGATTATATTTCTCAACCTTCTAAGTGCCATTAAATTCTCTGAATAAGTGAGTTTTTAGCCTTGTCTTGAGAGTCTGTGTTTCTGATGGAGGTGAGGAGTTGATTCCACCATTGGGGAGCCAGACAGGAGAAGCTTTTGCTGGCACTATTGAGGGGTGGGGGGGGGGGGGGGGGGGGGGGGGGGGGGATCATCAGTGACCTATCATGCTGTGGGGATGCTTCAGTGTGCCTTGAACAGGGAATCTTGTCAAGGTTGAGGGAATCATGAAGAAAGAAGGATGTGAAGACTTTGAAAGAAAACCTAAAGCTGCCATCAGCAAACCTGGGTCTGGGTCGTCGCTTTGTGTCCCAACATGACAACGACCCAAACCATACGTCGCTCCTGGTGAAGAGCTACCTCCAGAAAAACCAAAGTGAACGTTATTGACTGGCCTGCACAAAGCCCTGACTTGAATCCCATTGAAAATATGTGAGATGCACAGAAGACCAGGTTCCATGTCAGACGACCGACAAATCTGGAGGAGCTTGAAAGATTTGCCAAAGAAGAATGGGCTGGAATTCCTCAGGAGATGTGCCCAAGTCCTCTTCATGATTGAGACCTAAGCCTTGTACTGTCTTCATTTTGTTGCCAGAGGACTGGTCATTTCCCTCCCAATCTGCAGTTCTTAAATACGTATTAAACCCAGAACTCAACTGAACTGTCACTCCGTTTATGAAGAGACGGACAAAACACTTTCTTCAACAGTGTCATACAGGATTATACAGTAAATCATGAATTAACACTGGCAGACTACATTGTTTTTGAATGTTCTGAATATTTATGATGCTTGTTATGCTGCTGCATAAATAACTAAATGCCGTTATGTATTCCATTAATGCAAATGAAATCATCATTATTATACGTTTCCATTTTCAGTTGTAAGGTATCAATCTAAAAAGCTGATGGAGAGAGTGAAGAGAGTCCTGCAGAAGTTCTTCCTGGAGACGTATCCCAATGATGTCTACCTCTTCAAGCTGTCTATGCTGAAGCTGTGGAGACTCCAGAGGGTGCACATCCTTAGAGGCTGCCTGAGTGACACAGAGGAGGAGGAAAGGATCCTGTACACACAGTGGAACAGTGCAGTTTAACCACATCAAGGGGTAAGGACCAGCTGTGCCAGTGTGGATCCTTGTGAGAGGCACCTCCAACAGGAAGGCTTCCAATGCCCATCAGCATGCTGGATCACAGGCAACTGTGTTTCCTCTGAGCTCTTCCAGGCTGATGGAGACAGTGAGTCCACAAGCTCTATGCAGTAGAAGGCCTTAATGACCCCAGAATGCCGTTAGAGGACTTTGCTGACACTGCATTCTTTGCAAAAGAGCTTGAGGCAGCCAAGCTCAGGTCAGCAGAGGCTCGGAGGCTGGCTGATCTACGGGGGAAATGCAGAGCGGCTGACCAGCAGCCCACCGGTCAGCTCTGCAAATTCTGCCTAAAGCCACTGAAACGGGGGCTAGAGAGCCCACATGTGCACCATGCTTTCCGGGGAGTGGCAGGAAAGTAAATGTATTGTCCCACCAGGGTGCTCTCCTTGTACAAGGCAGATGGAATGACTGCAGAAATGACCTGGGGGGAATTCCGACAGCTTTTTGTGAGAGACACACTAGTTTTAACATAGTGATCAAACTGGGACTAGACAGCGAACAGTTACTTAACGTTATGCACTATACAGTGTTGTGCTAGTTACTGAAAAATAGTAACTAGTTACAGTTACTAGTTACTTTGTAAAAAAGTAACTCAGTTAGTAACTCAGTTACTTAAACCAAAAAGTAATGCGTTACTGAGAAAGTAACTTTTTAGTTACTGTACAACGTTTTTCCAATGTCCCCATTAAATAAAGGTTGATTGATTGAGTTCCCCTCTAGCCGTCATTTCAGTTCTGTACTGATACTGAGTAATACAGACTGTTGATTAAAACAACTGTTTCAATTCATTTGCATCCATATCACTGGATCTAATCATCCAAGCAATATGATCCGTTGTGCACCAACACAAACCTTGACACAAACACCAAAGTATTTTTTCAATGCCTATTTATTTCAGTCAGGCCATAAAGTCTTCCATAGGCTATAAACTGCAAGCCTATCTTTCTTATTTGGTATTCAAAAACAAACTGCAAAAAATTAAAGTGGCTTAAAAGCAAATACAGACATTCTGATCTAAATTATTATTCAGAATCAAGTTGGACAAATTAATGTGTCTTTACTCAGCAACCGCTGCTGCTTGGGTGGAGTGGGTGTGTGCTCGCCGCTGTGTGACTCCGTCTCGGATGCTGCGTTAGCTACCTTAGCTGCTAACTTTGTTGAAGCATGCCGCTTCTCCAGGTGCTTCAGCAGGTTGCTGTTGCTGTTGGTCGCCGTTGAAAGTACTTTTGAACCGGGACACAGTCTACAAGTTACCGAGATGTTGGTTTCCCCTATGCTCTCCAGTTTAAAATAATGTGAAAACCTCCACGAGTAGAAACTTATCTTCCCCTTCTCGCTCGCCATCATACCGTGCCCGCCCCTGACCTGTCCAGTCCTCTTCATGGTGCGTGTTTGATTATGTGTGGGACAAATGCTTTGTTTTTCAATTCAATTAAACTTTATTGATCACTATGTTATTGGAACTGTGTGCCGTTGTACAACCAAACCCTCTTTTTTTATCCAAAAGGAACGGAGTTACTGAATTTTAAAAAAACAACGCGTTACGTTATTAGTTACTGAAAAAAGTAACGGCGTTACGTAACGGCGTTACTAATAACGCGTTACTACCCAACACTGACTATACATTAATAATCCCCGATAACAGCTAATGCAAGGAGAGTTTACAAAAATGTATTGTAACGTTACATACAAACAAATGCGAACAGTTACTTTACGTTATGCACTATACATTTAATAATCCCTTATAATTTGTTGATGCTAACCGCCATCGGTGAAAGTAATCTTTGACGTTATCGAATTTAGCTTCATAACAACTACCCAAGTAGACTTGTAACATTCGGTAATTATTCGGTAAATCATTAATTACTTCTATAACGTTATTATTTTGACAATAAATCATGCATTTACTTTTCAGTGGATAAAAATAAGCAATTTACCGCAACTCGGAACAGATGTGGACGCACTGGTCTGTGTGGGTGAAATCCAGGTTTAAATGTCCTCACTTCCCCCAGACTAACCCCCGACCAAAAAAAATACAACTCCGGAAACTCGTTGCCTCACGGCAGTGCAGTTGCCTCGTGGTGGTGCCTGCAACGCTCCTGCCTCACGGTGGTGGACTGCAGCCAGGTGCCTCTCCTCTTCCATAAACTTCTCCAGCGTTTTGGCGAAAAAACGCGGGCGCGGATTCAAACCACGCAAGCATGTGCGGATTCAAACCACGCAGGACTTAAAACTTACTTGGTATTTCCAAGTTAATGTGCAATGACTATGAAACATTTGAATATTATGTGAAAATACATAATAAAACGTGAATGACATACATTATATAGGTTTACTTGGAAAAATTCCAGTTCTCACTGATACTTACAATTAGAAAATAAAAATTGTGACAGTTAAACTAATAAATATTACTACACCACAAAATCATTTTTTTCAGTGTACTGACCACTATACTTACTGACCAGGGACGTTTCTAGGATTGAAAGAAAGGGGGCCCCCTGGCATTTTCCGATGCGAGCTAGCCAGCGATTCCCAAAGACGTCAGTTTTTTACTCGTTTTTCGAACTTGTGGGTTACATTTTTGACGCTCAAGTGACCGACATTTAACCGAGAGCATCCGGTAATTTTCGAAATAAAATATTGTTATTAATTATCGTTTTTCTTCGGCGGCCCGATGATAATCCCCATAATTATTTAGGGGGGCTGAAGAACATTTAGGGGGGGCTTCAGCCCCCCTAAAACAGGGCTAACGACGCCCATGTTACTGACATTATTTAATTTGATTTAGTTTCGATATCCAGACAAACATAGCTATTTATATTTAAACATACTGTATAGCTGGGAGTTGCAATACTGTTGGAAAAAGGTAATTAGCACGTCGTCTTACCACAGAGTTCGTGGGTGACATCTGCGTCTCGAAGTTTCCCGCTCTGTGCTGGTGAGCAGATGGGCCAGGTAAGGGACGGAGCCAGCCCCCCTCCCCTCCCCCTGTACCTGCCTCTGGCCTTGCCGATCGAATACAGAGAAGACAAAGGGTTTGGGGGCAGCTGACAGGATGAAAAACTATCATGTCACATGAGAAAAGTAGTATTGCAATACTGGCAATATTGGCTATGGCTGCTCTGTCCTGTGTGTGTGAGACACCTGGTATTTGTGTGTTCTGTGGTTTAGCGGTTTGAGCTGTTTCCAGCTCTGTAAACTGCTGCGTCACACATTCGGTGAGAGTGTAAATCCAGGTAATCTCTATTAAAGTCCTGTCACTGTGTACTTCCTACAGAGATATGTGATAATGAAGTATAACTTCCTCCCATGGCTTCTCCTATGATGCATAATCTCCTATGACGCATAATCTCCTCCCATAACTTCTCCTATTACTGCTACGCCGACGACAAGTAGCTATACCTATCCATCCCCCGACCGTTCCAGGGATCTCAACTAGAATCGAGGCCTGCCTCACAGACATCTCGGCCTGGATGACCAGACACCACCTCCATCTGAACCTTGCTTAAACAGAACTTCTCATAATTCCTGCCAAACCCTCAATCACCCACGATCTCTCCATTACTCTGGGATCTGCAACAGTGATCCCTTCGTATTCTGCCAGGAACCAGGGGGGTCACCCTGGATGACAAGCTCTCTTTCAGAGCACACATCGCCGCAGTCTCCTGGTCATGCAGATTCCCCTCTACAACATCCGGAAAATCAGAATACCTGTCTGAACATTACACCCAGCTGCTAGTCCAAGCCCTTGTCTTCTCAAAACTGCAACTTTACTACTAGCCGGCCTTCCAGCAAGTGCAATCCGCCCACTTCAGAATCCAAAATGCAGCAGCTCTACCAGACGCTGCCTTCTCACCCCACTCCTCATCTCCCTCCACTGGCTTCCCATCATAACCCGTATCACATTCAAGACCCTGGTACTGACCGTTAGGGCAGTGAACGGGAATGCCCAAGCTTTATCAACTCTCCTCCGGCCTTACACCCCTGCCCGCCACCTAAGGTCCTCCTCTGACAACTCTCCCTCCCACCCCCCCCCCCCCCCCCCCCCCACCTACATCAGAAGCAGACTGTTCCCTAACCTTCATGAAAAGGGTCAAAACTCCCTTATTCTGAGAATGTAATGGCTAGTGCTGGCGCTTTATTGTTCGCATCCCTTAGGTAGAGTACTGTCTGTCGGTGACTCACCTCTAAAACTTGTACTTTGTTTGGCTAAAAGTTCTTGCAGCTCTTCCATTGGCACTTATTGGTTCTCTCGATGCATGTTTAATTATCTGTAACGTTGCTATGCTTAGTGACCAATGCTCTTTTGTAAAGCTCTCTCTTGTAAGACGCTTTGGATAAAAGCGTCTGCTAAATGAATACATGTAAAATAATGACTGTTCCCATCAGTGTGCCTGAACACCCATAACTGATGACTAAATGAACTGAAGAACATTCCATTGTGCTCTATAAAGACAGTGAAGCCTTTCATTGGAGCGTCCACTAAATGTCTAAATGTAGTACACTGTCTGAGCCATAGAGGTCCCTGCTGCATTACAGTTTTTCCAATGTCACAAACAAAAACATTCAAACTATTCCACATTTTTGCAATAATGAAAACACAAAACCAATCTTTTGAACTACTTGTGCAAAACTTCTGACTCTTCTGGAAAAATTAAACACAGTTAGAAAAGGGCTGTATGGTGAAAGTCAAACATTTACAGTAAAAATGATGAACCATTCTCATATCAGACACAGCGGTTTTCCCAAACTACTGTTACACATCCTCTGAAGAGAACATATGTATATTTGGCAGTTAATAGAAATATATCCTTAAATAATTTAAATAAGGACGTACGAAAGTCTGACATTTTTAACAACATCCAGGCACAAGACGGAATGCAACTAACAGTTGCACTGTGTGCACAGTGTGCAACTAACAGGTTTTGAACCGGTGCAGAGACAATTTACAAGACTGAGCGCATTTCAAGCAACATCTCCCACGAGTCCTCAATCGGTCCAAGCCCTTGACAGCAAGGCTCTGTGATTACAGACACAGTCTGAATACAGGCGCACTTATCTCTTCTTCCCGACTGCCTCTGGCTTTCATCAAGTCCTAAGTGGGCTTTGGACACCAAATACATCTCAATTCACTCTTGTAGACTTGTAGACTTTTGTAAACCTTGTAGACTAAAATTCTCCATTCGGTGTGCCAAGCTCACAAAAACATTGGTGGATTTCCTCCCTGATCCAGAGTGTGGTTGTCAGGTTAGTCTTGTAGGTAGGTGGTAGGTTCCCACTTGACCCTTATGAGACCCTTCCAGGGTGGAGAGATGAATTGAATTCCTCCAGCTTTCGCTGCAGGTCTGCAGGGGCCAGGGAGGGGCCACTCTGGGGGTCCTGAAGGTAGACAGGGAAGCCCCTGGAAAGAGGATGCAAGAGTGGGGTGGGGGAAGGTCAGGATTAGGCAGAGATTCAACCTAACCCTTGATAGTGAGAATGTGACTGCAATGTATATTTATTTATGGTTCTTAAGCAAAACATGACCTCCCAGATCACATGATCTAAGTGACTGGATAAGTGAGGAGAATAGGCTTTATGCTTATCTTACACTGATTGGGGTTCCCTGGTGGAGCTCCAAGCCCTCTTCCAGCTGCTCGTAGCTTCATGTCTCCTCCCCAGCCTCCACAGCACCTCCCCCAGCCACAGCTCCGCCTGCATGCACCCTGGAACACAGGAACCCAGAACTCACACCAAACACACCAAACCTCTACAAAGCTGCTCATCATTGTTATAAAGTCAACCCCTTCACTACCAAGAATAAATCCTTGCCCAAGCATTGTCAAACAAAACAACCTATTCTTGTCAATGAAGTCGGTGCAGACCGTCATTCAATCAGGAGTGCTCCATTGTAGAAAAAGGTTCAGAGGTAGCCTTCTGGACACTGTTATCAAAATCAAGATGGTTCGAATCCCGGAAGTAATCTGGAAGTCATTCTCAATCCATTCTCAATTGAGAATGACTTCCGGATGGGGTTCAAGGCGTTGACTTTGAAAACAGTCTCCAGATGACAACCTCTGAAACCTTTTCTAGTATTCTTGTCAATGACATGACAGCAAGCGATAGCAGAGCTGGGATGTGTACCTGCAGAAGCCTGCAGGCTCAGCTGAAGGTCTCTCAGGGCTTCCCTCAGCTGGTCTCTCTGGGTGAAGCTGATGCCTCTACCGGCCAGAGCCAGTCCCTTCAGCCTGCGCAGGGCTAGCAGGGGCCCCCTGTGGGACCCGGGCGCTGGGCCGGCACCTGGGGGACCCGGAGTCCTGTCTGAAGCATGATATCAATGTGAAAAGCGTTCAAGAGAACATCTGGTTTGTTTCATGGGTTGCACTCTACAGTGTTTTAACACACACACACACAAAGTAGAGTGTCATCTCGAAGGTACCAACAAAACTCACCGTTCTGGAGGACACGCACCTTCACAACCAAGTTGATGCACCTGAAACACACATTCTCAATAAGATAGTACACAGGCTCCATCTACAAACTTACACTTAAAAAAATCCCAGCAACACTTCCCCCATCCTCCAGCTCTCCTAACCTAGTATACAGATCCACAGCCTGTCTCCAGTCCTTCAGGTGAGCTTGGCAGTGGGCTTGGAGGAGGTGAGCAGAGCCAGCCCAGAGCACTTTCTCCAGCCTATCCAGGAACACAGACCCAGCCACCAGCTCCTCTTCCTCCAGGTTTAGCCTCTTCTGGGGCAGCAGGTCCAGGGTGGTGTCGATGACCTCATCACACAGCGCCAGGGCGTCGGCGGGTCGCTTGGCGGCAAGGAGGGCGGACCCAGCCTCCAGGTAGAGCTCGGGTAACCTTGGGAGGGGCAGGGCGTCGGCTACGCCCACCTGAGACTGTGGGTACATTTAGCAGACGCTTTCAGCCAAAGCAACATACAAAACAATGGAACCTGTGACGTCTAGACCTGTCAGTCAGATGCTCTAACCACTAAGCTGTACATGTCATTCGTGATGTGAAGCAAAGGCTTGTATGGTCTCACAGTGTGTGGGTTTCCAGACTGGAGTTCAGCCAGCAGGTCCAAGTACAGCTCCGCCCCCTCTGACAGCCTGTAGCACCCGCAGCAAGCACACCACACCACGTTTACAGGATTAATTCAGTGTGGATCCAAAATGACATACAGATAGCGCAGAAAAGGTATATTAATGATGATTTCCGGATGGGTTTGAAAGGTCTTGATTTTGAAAACAGTGTCCAGATGAGGACATATGAAAACCCTTTCTACTACAGAGAAACTACAACACCAACAAGTGCACAGGTCAAGTTATAAATATTTTGGGGTCACGTGGATGAGTGGTTAGGGTATCGGACAAGTGATCAGAAGGTCGTCAGTTCAATTCCTGGCTGAGGCAACATGACGTTGTGCCCTTGGTCAAGGCACTTCACCCTGCTTGCCTCAGGGGGGAATGTCCCTGTACTTGCGGTAAGTTGCACTTGATAAGCGCGTCTGCTAAATGACTACATGTAAACGTAAACAAAAGGGAAAGTTCATATTTTTGGGATTGATTTAATTTCTGAAGGGTTATTAACAGGAAGGGCAGTCAGACTGCTGATGATTGGCCGCTAATGGGCTCCCTCACCTCCCATGAAGAACGTTCTTCAACGCCAGACTGTGTAGCACGCCGAGGGGGGAGGGGGCAGACAGGAGGAGGCTCAGGGATTGGCCGCGAAGAAGAGAAGAAGGGCGGAGCAAAGGGTTTCCAGACTCGACTGCTGGGGGCAACATCAGCATCTGGAAGCAAAGGCAAACTATACATCTCCCCTGCAGTGTGTATGTGGATGAGTGTAATGGCGCTTTTCCACCGCAAATGTAGCTCGACTCGACGACTCAACGAAAGGGCCGTGACGTATTTCTGTACGCGACGTAAATAACACCAACGCATTAAATGCTAAAAGATTAAAACATTTAGGAATAATCTAGTAGTGTGATAAAAACATTTTACGGGGAAAATGCACTAAACACCTTTTTTAAAATGTGAACTTGGTGCTGGTTCCTTTCTGAACCGTAATGAATATATGAGAGCCAGTGTAATGGCAGATGAATTACAAAATCATGAAACAATCACATAAGTCACTTAAAATTTATTAACAAACAATAAGAGCAAATCAGTGCAGCACAGCAAACTTTCAAACAAAAAGGTGGAATATAAACTATTTACAAAAAGGTGGAAGGCTTTCCCCGTACGTCCTGAAGTAACCATGCTCTTCCATCAACTTGGCGACCTCCTTGTTCACCTTTTCATTGCGGGTGGCTCCGTCCAGCTCTTTTTGTACTTTATCCTCGGCCACAAGACACAGAAGCGTCTGCACCTCAGGAGTGGACCACGGCGAAGACTATTATTAATTTTAGCTGGCATGTTGACGAACTATGCTTTATGTCGCTCTCGTGACTTCGTCACACTCTCTGGCCAATCAGTGGCCGGCCGTCTGCCGACGTCACCTTTTATCTTGACTCAGCTCACTTGGTACCTAGAGCGAGGTGGTACTAAAAAAAGTACCCGCTACCAGGTACCAGGTACCATGAAATTGCGGTGGAAACGCCAATAAAGCGAGTCGAGTCGAGCTGATACCATGCGGTGGAAAAGTGCCATAAGTGTGTGTGTGTCACTTACTGAATGAAGCAGTTGCAGACCCTGTATCTCTGCCTGAGTGTTTCCAAGCTGCTGATACACCAGCGTGCTTTGGTGCAGAGCAGACACACATCTGGAGTCCACCTCTATCGCCTTCCGAAAGCACTGGAGCGCACCCTGGGGATGACCCTGGAGACACACAGAACACACTCTACATACTTGAAGGGCACACGAGAAAGCACAACAATAAAAATAAAACATTGTGAGCAATGGAACTTGGTGTGTGTTAAGAGATATTTGCGTGTGTGTACCGTGCGTGCGAGGCAGAGCCCTGACAGGAAGTGTGTGAGTGCCAGCTGGGCTCGGGGGGCTGGCAGAGAGGGTCCAGTCTGCAGAACACACAGGGCCTCCGAACACCGGCCCTCCGCCAGCCAATCAGCGCCTGATTAGATACGACAGGATCCATCAACACAAAATTAACTGAACCATATAAAAAAGCTTTGTCTCGGTACAGCCCTTTCTACAAGCAATGTCTACAAGTGCTGCCATAGAACAGCATTTACAACCCTTAGGAGCTGTTATTGGTGAAAAGAACTTGAGCGAGAGCTGTGATTGGTGCAGACCTTGAGCGATGACTGTGCAGATTTGGAGTAGGTCCCTCAGTTCTCTGGGATCCAGGACCACCTGCGGTCTGGGAGGGGAGCTCCCCTCTCTCCACATCCCCACACTCCTCCTCTCACCCACCCCCTCATCTCGCAACCCCTCGGAGAGAGAGAGCAGAGTCTCCTGTGGCACAGAAGACGTTAAAACAATTCAAATGAAAATAATCTGCTAAATGACTAAATGTAAATATAAACACTCAACATTGCACACACACACCTGCATGTCCCTTATGGTTGCCATTTGGCAGGTGGCCAACCAGAGCGCCCAACTGACGCAGAGCAGCTGCTGGAGACCGGAGCGCAACGCTGGGTCTTCCAGAGGCTGGGCTGACACCTGACTCCAGAACTGTGACAGGCTGGCACCTGGAGGAGGAAGAACCCAACCCAATCCCTCCAGACCTGGGGTGGGTGGTGGTGGTGGGGCAAGGGGGGGGGGGGTTGGGGTGAGTGGCGAAGAGGTTGAAAGAGTGTGTATAGTATATGCACAGCATCATGTGTGTGACAGTTGTGAATAATTTCACTCCAGTTGCAGGACATTTCAATGTGGCATAGTCTTCTCACCTCTCTTCAAGCCTTGCGTGAGGACCTGCTCTGCCTCGGAGAGTCTTGACTCACTTAAGGAGAACACACAGCCGTTGTACACAACTATCAGCTCCAACTGGGTGTGGTCTGCGACTGCAGGGATACCTGCAGCAGTAGGAAGTGAGACATGGGAAGAGAGCTGGTGGTGAGACTGTTCTGCTTAGATGAGGAAAGTAAAGTTAGATCGCATGAACCGGCCGAAGAACCTTGGATTTTCATAAGAAGCTTGTGACTTTCCAGGTGGCATCGTTTCAGTAAAGAGTGGATGTTGTCTTGAATCATGCAGTCGCGTTGCTGAAAATGAATGAACATACGTGCGTGAATACATACAGTTTCACTGTACAGCAAGCAGGCTCGATTTCCATTTCATTATTTAGCAGACGCTCTTAACCAGAGTAATTTACAGCAAGTACAGAGACATTCCCCCGGAGGAAGGTAGGGTGAAATGTCATGCCCAAGGACACAACGTGAATTTGGCTCGGCCAAAAGCTTCTGAATACCAGTCCGACTCCCTAACCGCTCAGCCACCTGACTCAGGTTACCTTGTTCATCATGCACATTGCTCGTCGCCCCAACCCTAACCCCACTAGAAAACCAGCTTGCACAAACAGCTTACAAGATAAGTTAACAAACGAACTCACCTCCCACTTTTTTACAATGGCGTTATTTTCTTGTATCCATGTGTCCAGTAACGACAAACGTGTTTCAGCTGACATCCTGACTTGTCGGTTTCCTACAAGTAAACAAACAGGTACTGTTAAATATTTTCGCTTTCCCTCTCTCTGCCGTAAAGAAACTTTCAGCGACTTCTGAATCGCACGAATATATTGCGCCCCCTAACGACCAAGGTTTTTTAACTACGCAGTAACTGTGATAAATGTCCTTTAGATCAGTGGTTCTTAACCTTTTTCCCCCGAAGGCCCGGGGGATAAATAAATATTGTTATTAATTATAGTATTTCTTCGGCGGCCCGATAATAATAATCCCGATAATTATTTAGGGGGGCTGAAGAACATTTTAGGGGGCTTCAGCTTCAGCCCCCCTAAAACAGGGCTAACGACGCCCATGGCTGCACTGTGAACGGCTCATCGTCATGGTAACAATTCACGCATGCCTACAACTAGCTCTTCCTCGAAAAATACGTTCATGAAATTGCATGATGGAGACTTAACTTGTTTGCAATGAATTTTAATGATTTAATGATTTAATGATTTTTAATTTTGCGCACACCATTTGGATGTGTTGTTAGGATTCTGTAATGTAACTTAAGAAATATAATTTTGGTAACGTGACGTCAAAACCTCACAGCAGACAAAATTCTGCGCACCCCCTGCGATCTCCAACGGCCCCCCAGGGGGTGCGCGCACCCCAGGTTAAGAACCACTGCTTTAGATGACGCTAGTTGAACACATTCGTTTCATTTCATTTAGTCATTTATGCATTTATCCAGAGCGACTTACAGCATGTACAGTGACATTCCCCCCCTGAGGCGAGTAGGGCAAGTGCCTTGCCTAAGGACACAATGTCATGTAGCCACATCTAGGAATCGAATTTACAACTTTCCCATCATGAGCCCAAATCCTTAACCGCTGAGCCACCTGACTCCCCCACATGAGTTTATGAGCGAGCGTACAAGGTACCTAAAACAGTGGTCCTCAGGGCCCCCTGTCCTGCATGTTTTAGATATTTCCCTGCTCCAACCCACCTGATTCAAATGAATAAGTCATTATAAAGCTCAGCAGAAGCCTGATCTTGAAACTGATAAGCGAACACAGCATGGTCTGGTACAAGGCAATGCTTGTCCAGGCTTAATTGTTCTGTAGCTGAGTCAGCTACAAGCATGCCAGGACAGCTTTATTCCCCACAAGGTGAATCCCCCACCTCTCCATTTCTCCTCTCCCTCTCAACATCCCACACCTCCATTCTTGGGGAGCTTTCCTTTCCTTCCCCCTGTCTCCTTCCTCTCCTCTCATGAGATCTAAATATAACTCTTTCCTTCCCATCCAAATCCTGTCTAAGTCTTGAACCCATTTACACGTATTGTGGTAAATAAATGTAAATGTATTCAGTGATGCTTTTATCCAAAGTCACACCCAGCATAGAAGGGGATTTAAACATTTTGAATCTGCAATGGGATGCTTTGTCACCCATTACATTCATGATGTGAGGAAGTGCCTGGTAGCACTGGTATTGGCCATACCTGCTGATTTGTCAACTGTTGGATCAAATATCCCAGACTTAACGGTGAGACTAGTGAATAAATTACATTTTTCGTCTCTGGATACATTTGCATGTAGTCATTTAGCAGACGCTCTTATCCAGAGCGACTTACAGCAAGTACAGGAACATTCCCCCTGAGGCAAGTAGGGTGAGGTGCCGTAACAATGTTAAAACCGCCAGGGTTTGAACTAGGAGCCTTCTGGTTACTAGCCTGACTCCCTAACCGCTCAGCCACCTGACTCCCATACAGCTGACACCTTCTCTCTCTATCCATCGTTCTCTGTCCATCGTTCTCTGTCCATCGTTCTCTGTCCATCGTTCTCTGTCCATCATTCTCCCTCGATTGTTCTTTCATTTCATCTCTCTCTCAAGGACGGTCAGGGTCATCCTGGTAGAAACCAGGCAACTCTCCCCCTGTCACTCACAAAGCACCACTGCAGACTTGTTTTCCGGCCAATCGCTGAAGAGCGTGAATAATGCATTGGTCTTTCTTAGAGACCTACAGCACTGCGTCTGAGAAAGCATAGATGCACCTTCAACTACCCTCATGTGTGTCCGATGACACAGATGTGCAGGAGGGTGGAGGGGGTGGGGGAGTGGGTGGGGTTCACCTCTGTGATGCTGACAGAGGATGAGGGCGTAGGGAGGCGTGCCAGGCAGGAAGTAATGCAGCGAAACGATTGGTGGTATGGATGAGAAGGAGATGGGTCGGTAGCATTTTGGGGTGAAGTGTCGAACGCCTAATCCTTCGAATAAAAAAGTTATTGAGTCAACATACAGAGAAGAAACCTACAACCTCCTGTCCTGCAGTCAAGCACTCTACAACTGAGCTACACCCACTCTTATAACCAACATTTTACAACAGTGAACGTTACCTTTTGTTTTTCAGAACGTTTTTAGAAGTGGTGATGTTACACCAGCTATTTCTGATGTTAGGAAGCAGGGATGCGTGTAGTGTTTTTCTCCACCCCTGCCCAAGTTATCTGCTCTGGGCTCCTCCTCCCAGATCTGCAGGGTGAAGCTGCATGCCCTCTAATCGACTGATGCCGTGCCCGGGAGTGTGTGTACTTTTGTGTGTCAATGTGTTACTGAGTGTAAGTTGGCGTATGTCTGTCTGTGTGCGTGTCCCTGTCAATGTGTGTGTGTGTGTGTGTTAAGTAAGTGATCGAGGAGGTGATAATCAATAGGTGCTGTTAAGACAGAATCTGCCTCCTCAGAGCAGGGCTGTACCCTCTGCAGAGGGGTATAGTGTCATGATGGCTGACTGATAAGAGAGCATGGGTGTGTGTGCCTCCGTCAATGGCCTAGGAATGTGTGCGTGCTCGGGTTCTGTCACTGGGCCAGGTGTGGGTCCCAGGTGGAGCTGAGAGGATATGCAAACTCACCCTGCACCAGTGAATCAGCAGAACGTTTTTCTTTCTCTCTCTCTCCCTCTCCTCCCCCCACCCTCACGCTCACACACACCTCCCAAGCTCCCAAGCAAGACATATCACTGTTAAATCTGTCAGCCTGTCGAGTTAAGAGATGTTCAGGATGATACGTGGCCTTTCTCCAAGCCTCTCTCAGATGACTCACTCCTGTTAAAGATGCAATAGGCAATATTAAATTAATCCTAATGGTTAAAAAAAAAACGACACAGTGTTCCCGGTACTGAACTTCGCACCTTCCTTAGTTCGTTTTCACTAAATAAGCCAAGAAACAATCACCAGTAACCTAGAAATGTGTCCGCTCCAAAAGAAAGGAGAGAAATTCACAGCATTCGCACAGTAAGCATATACGCCCGGTCTATTCCATGCTATGCTTAACGTTAGTGATCGTTTAGGGACCCCGTGACGTGGGGCTGAAAGTCCTGTCTCTTTAAGGAAAGTGTGTTTCAGTGCTGAGTAGTACGTTTTCCCCTCCACCTCCTATAAAAGCTCAACTTCTCCCCTCCTGCGGCATTCACCGTTCCTTCCCTGGACCAGCAAGATGAGTTTTACGGTGAACCAGCACTACTATGGACCGGCGTCGTATCGTAAGGCTCGGCCAGCCTCCCTCTCCTCCTCCGATTTCCAATCCATTCGCCGGCGCACGGTCAGCAGCCAGCGGTCCTCCACAGACAGCGTGGATGTCTTCACCGTGGACAGGCCCAGAAGGAACGAGAAGGAGGTTCTCCAGACTCTAAACGACCGCTTCGCGGGCTACATCGACAAGGTGAGGAACCTCGAGATGCACAATAGGAACCTGGAGGCGGAAGCGGCAGAGCTGAGGCAGAAGCAGACCGGAAGCGCGTCCGTTGGAGAGCATTACGACCGCGAGCTGGGTGACCTGAGGGGTCTGGTGCAGCAGCTGACCGGAGAGAAAGCTCGCGCAGTCTTGGAGCACGAGCGTCTGGAGGAGGACATCCAGAACGTGCAGGCTAAACTGGAGGACGAGGCGCGCACCCGAGAGGAGATGGAGGCCGCGACGCGCGCAATGAACAAGTACGTGGAGGAGTGTCGTCACGCCCGGCTCGACCTGGACAAGAAACTTGGCGCCCTGCAAGACGAAGCCGCCTTCCTGAAGAAGAACCACGAGGAGGAAGTCGCGGAACTTCTCGAGCAAATCCAAGGCGCCCAGGTGAGATTCGAGGCTCGAGACACGCACAAAGCAGACGTCACGAGCGCACTGAGGGAGATTCGCGCGCAGCTGGACGGACACGCCACAAAGAGCGCAACGCAAGCTGAGGAATGGTTCGAAGGTGAGCCCTCTTACTTTCATTACCTATTAAATCACCGAAAGGGCCGAAAGCTCATAACTGCTGCATTTAAACGAACGGGTTCTGTCCATGGTGCTGAACCTACACTGGCATCTCCAGGTTTGCATGAGCACGCATAAGACGTTTGCATTACGATAAGCCTATACATTTAAATTTATTAATTTAGCAGACGCTTTTATCCAAAGCGACCTACAGTAACAGAGACATTCTCCCTGAGGCAAGTAGGGTGAAGTGTCTTGCCCAAGGACACAACATCACATAGCCACAGCCGGGAATCGAACTCACAACCTTCCGATCATAAGGCCAACGCCTTAGCCCGTTCGATTTTGCCGTTGGATCCAACTTTGCCGCAAGCTGCGGTGATTCAGCAGATTTTCACCGGTGACGTCGGAGTCCGTTTTCTAAACTTCAGTTCAAATCAATGGAAGCGGTACATTTCCACTATAGCTCACACATTTGACTCGCTTACCATTGAGGAGGGCAGCTGGCCTGCCTGTCAGCGTGACCCCGTGTTGAGGACAGCTCCAGTGCAGCCCTCATACACGCTGGAGTCAGGACTGTCAAGCAGAGGGAGAATGTTAGCTCATAAGCTACCTGTTTGAGAAGGAATTTTTTTAACTCGTTTTCTCACTCTCTATGTTTAGATATACGTTTACATTTAGTCATTTTAGCTGACACTCCTATCCAGAGCAATTTATAGCAAATGCTGGAACCTTCCCTCTGATGCAAGTAGGGTGAAATACCTTGCCCAAGGGCACAACCTTGCCTCTGCCGAGAATCAAACTCACAAGCTTCCGATCACTAGCTCGACACCTTAACCACTGAGCCACATGACTCCATAGTTACACCATACTTCCATTACATACCCTCAATAAGTATGGAGTTGACTTAGTTACAGTTTAGTACAGTTGACTCAGTTATTGTCCAAACTGTCCTGACAGTTTTAGATGTTTCCCTGCTCCAGCACACCTCCATAGAGCTTAATAACGACCCATTAATTAGACTCAGGTGTGTCACTTTCAGGACAGTGGCCCTCGAGGCCTGGTGACACCCCTGACCTACCTCTGACACCTCTCTCCAAACCATGTGTCCGGCGACCTCCAACCCCTGTCTCTTCCACCCTTTGACGCCCACCCCCCCCTCCCCCCTTGTACTCGCCGCTCCTCCCTCAGTGCGCATGCAGAGCCTGTCGGAGGCGGCGCAAGACAACACCGAGGCGATCCGCAGCGCCCAGGAGGAGATCTCCGAGTACCGGCGCCAGCTGCAGAGCCGCACCATCGAGCTGGAGACCCTGCGAGGAACCAAGGAGTCTCTGGAGAGGCAGCGCATGAACAACGAGGACAGGCACCACGAAGACCTCAACTCCATGCAGGTACGAGGACACACGCCGGCCCCTATAACATTTCCATTTAGTCATTCAGCAGACGCTCTTATCCAGTACAGGGACATTCCCCCTGAGGCAAGTAGGGTGAAGTGCCTTGCCCAAGGACACGTCATGTTGACACAGCTGGGGTTCGGACCAGGGACCTTCTGATTACAAACCCGACACCCTAACTGACTGTGCCACGTTACTTCACTAAATGCTTGCTAACACTTGCATCGTCCCCAGAGGGGGCTAGAGACGATTTTACAGTCGTTAATCAAAGCAAAATAAATCCGACACTCATTCCCTTACTAATTTTCACGCTATGCTCAGTGTCATGATTCACTCCCCACTGCATGTCTTTCATTGTCTATGGTGTCTGTGTGGGTTTTGCCTTTGTCGATCTACTAGGAGAGTATCCACCAGCTGACCAATGAGCTGAACAGCACCAAGTGGGAGATGGCCAACCAGCTGAGGGACTACCAAGAGCTGCTTAACGTGAAGATGGCTCTGGACATCGAGATCGCTTCCTACAGGTGGGTCTGGCTGCTGGCAAATCCAATCAGGATCTGGGCATCGCTCTGAGCTCTGTTCCTGTGCTACATAGCTGGTTAAAGACACTCTGTTCGATCCCCGGAGTCGAAAAGCAAGAGAGGAAGCTATGTTGACAACAAACAAAATACATAAAGAATATCGCGTTTGAGATGAGATTGATTCTGTGCTGTTTCGTGTTGACACATCTACTTCCTGCGTTTTCCTTCCACAGGAAGCTGCTGGAAGGCGAGGAAACTCGTTTCGTTTCAGGGATGGGACCGTACTCCTACCTGAAGCTGAAAGGAGAAGAGATGTCCGACACCGTCATCCTGGAGGAGCAGACCGACGAGACCCAGGTGACCGAGGTGACGGAGGACGCTGAAGAGGGCGACGAGGAGGGAGAGGACAAGGGAGAGAAGGAGGAAGGAGACGAGGAAGAGGGTGACGAGGCCAAAGCGGAGGGAGATGAAGGCGAGGAAGAAGGGGACGAGGCCACGGAGGAGCAGGCTGAGGGAGACGAGGAAGAGGGAGAAGACAAGGGCAAGGACGAGGAGTCCAAGTCACCTAAATCCAAGTCACCTATGCCAAAATCCCCTGCCAAGTCTCCAGCAGTCAAATCACCAGCAGATGCCAAGTCAAAATCCCCCCAGCCCAAGACCCCCGAACCCAAGTCTCCCTTCACCAAAGACCCCTCAAGGGAGGACAAGACAGACCAAATGAAGGAGGAGGAAGAAGACAAGCAGGACCCTAAGAGCAAGGCCGAGGACAAGTCTGACAAACCAGACGTCAAGAAGGACAAGAAGCCAGAGGAGGCATCCAAGAAGGCCGAGACCCCCAAACCGGCCAAGCAGGAAGAGGACAAACCCAGCCCCAAGTCTCCAGCCAAAGCCAAGAAAGAAGATGAACCGGCAGCCGAGGTGAAACCAGCCCAGAAAGCGGCCGCG
This sequence comes from Protosalanx chinensis, assembly GCA_030340685.1. Classification (NCBI taxonomy): domain Eukaryota; kingdom Metazoa; phylum Chordata; class Actinopteri; order Osmeriformes; family Salangidae; genus Protosalanx; species Protosalanx chinensis. The sequence goes on from CM059337.1 coordinate 5,728,083, forward strand.
TCCGAGAAGGCGGAGGGCAAGAAGGAGGAGAAGAAACCAACCTCCAAAGCAGCCGACACCAAGGACACCGGGAAGACAGAGAAACCTTCCGGCACAGAGGCCAAGGAGGAGAAGGCCAAGAAGTGAGTCTGAGATGACACGTTTGGAGTCAGGGGTGTTGAGGGGCAATCACGGGTGGGGCTGGGGGGGGGGGGGGGGGGGGGGGCGGGGGGGCGGGCGGGGAAGCACATCAGCAGCCTTGCATCTAACGAGCAGGTGGGCCAAATCCAAGCAGGGTGACAATCCTGTGCCTAAGCAATACTGATATTTAGCTAATAAACCTCGGATACTTGATGTACCTTGACATGGCGCTTCCAACGTTTGACTAGTGAATGCAGAAAAATGTTCAAACTCTTCCCTGAATGTGACGAGTGCCTGTAAACTGTTCTCATAACAAGTGCATTTCAACCGACTCCTTGTGAGTCAGTGTGAGTGTGGAGAGGTACGCAATGTCAAAAAAACAACTGTAGTTTGCGTGACAAAGTAATATATGATATATTTATGAAGCAATAGATCAAACGTTATATTCTGTTTATGATTATGAATCGGTTGAACGACTGAACTTTGCTTGTTCTGCACTGCAGACGTGCTCCACGCTATGCTGTAAACTGCACATAATGATGACTGTGTAAACTGCTGAGAAAATGTAACAAATCATAATAAAGGTTGCAACAAAAATAAATGTTTCTTCATCTCGACGATCTCGTTAGGAACCAGGGCCGCTTAGAGGGGGGTGCTGTTCCCGTTGGGTGCTAAACTTCTGGGGGGTTTTCCAGCGGGATATTATAGCTCAGAGTTTTTCCTCTGCATTTTCCTTCACGCACTGTGTATGCGTGAGTCAGCAAAGAAGGTGTGAAGAGACAGAGTCAGTGCATGAGAGATGACAGGGTTTGGATTATTTCCTCTGAAGATAGAGAGGGAGAGAGTGGTGCTGCTGCATTGCGGCTGGGCAAAAGGGGCAGGTTTGCACCCTCCTAAATTTGCCAGCCCACCCTGCGCTGGCATACTCCTTTCTCAGCCTCATACATAAATCAGGAGACAAAGGCGTAGTGGAGAAACTGGGCTGCTTACACCCTCCTCTACCTGCTCCACTGCACGCACACATTTTGTCTATGGCTGTACCATCTGCCTCCCTCACATCCTAGCTTCAGACGAACTTCTGTCGTAAATAGATAAATGTAAAAATGAATAAATGTAAATACAAACATCATGTATTACAAACAACATGTCAGGGCCAGACCCAGGCCCGTCATCAGCTGTGGAACCATAGAGGATGGAGAACGATCAGGGCAGTCTACTTATCAGCCGGGGGAGACAAGAGCTACATTGTAGATTTTCATTTCAGGCATGACTAGGGAATTGATGGTGTGAGTGTGTCCTATAGCATTCTAGGCTCTGAGGGAATGACTAAGCGTATAGCATAGAGCTGTGCCTCGACAGCATAATGACCAGCTCTGGTGCAGATGACTATTTATAGATGTGGGGGAAACGCTGGAGAGCAACTAGAGTGGAAAAAGAGAAAGGGTTGAACAGAGAAAGAACATTAAACCGAGAGGAGCCCAGCAACAGACATAAAAGAGAAGGCAAAAAAAGATTTCTGTGATGAAAATAACATGTTTTTATTGCCTTAATGACGCATAAGTTGTACATATAAAAACCAAAAGGCGGCTTGAGTACAAAGATAGTTAACGGCCAGATAACAAGGTGTAGAGGTCAGAGGTTACGTGGCGGTGTGGCTCAGCGGTGACTGAAGAAACCTTGAGGATGGTTGTACTTGAAGGGCTTCAGGCGATTAGGACCCCTGCAGACAGACAGGATACAAAAATGTGCGGTTAAGGCGTTGGCCTCATGATCAGAAGGTTGTGAGATCGATTCCCGGCTGTGGCTATGTGATGTTGTGTTCTTGGGCAAGGCACTTCACCCTCCTTGACTCAGGGGAGAATGTCCCTGTACTTGCTGTAAGTCGCTCTGGATAAGAGCGTCTGCTAAATGACTGAATGTAAAGTGTGTCACTTTACCACTGAGTTGTACGTGTGTGTGTGCGTGCGTGTGTACCTGACGGTGCGCAGACACATCTTCTCTCGAGGGAACTCCCGTGGGCCCTCCACGCTGTCATCCTGTGTGTCCGTCTCCAAATACACGTCCATGCAGACGCACAGACGAGCCAGCTGATTGGTCAACAGCTGGTGTCCCGGGGGAGGGCCCTGCAGCTCCTCCTTGAACACGTTCACCTCACTCTCGATGGCCTGGGATAGGGGGGACAGACATGTCAATCACGGCCCCCGAACCAATGGCGGAGCGTCTGTGGGGATGGGGGCGGGTCTCTCACCCTGAGGTTGTCATCTGTGCGGCCGCTGCGCTCGCCCTTCCAGCTAAGCGCGAGAGAGAACAGGGGAGAGACTTCTGGGTAGCGAGGGTTCAGGACTACAGCGGCATTGAGACGAGCTGAGGGAGGGAGAGAGATAAAGAGGGAGGGAGTGAAAAGGAGAGAAAGAGAGAGCAAGAGGGAGAAAGGGAGGTAGGGAGAAAGAGAGAGCGAGTGAGAGGGAGAGAAGGAGGGAGAGAGCGAGAGAGGGAAGGAGAGGGAGAGCGAGAGAGGTTGAGAGAGAGCAAGAGGGAGAGAGAGGTGGGAGAGAAAGAGAAGGAGACAGGGAGATAGACAGCAGAAGAACAGTCAATCTCACATCTCCGCCTCCACAGCCCAGCCCCCACCTATGACAGCAGAACTGCGAGGAGTCGGTACCTGTGCCTCTCTCCACCACGGCCAGGAAAAACAGGTCGGTGTCCCGGGCAAGGCCCGCTTCGCACACATGCTGTGTGTGGCTCAGCTCCTGCACAAACACAACCTCAACGTCAGAACTCCCGTCACAGGTGACGTGCCTGGGTCCGTCCTGCCCTATGGTTGGGTGGCTTGGTGGGTTTACCGTGTACTCCTGGTGGCTGATGGTCGTCCAGCGGGCCAGGCGGGAGAGCACCTTGGCAGGAAACAGCTGCTGGCACTCGTTGGAGACGGGAATGATGCTGTGCTCTGGAGGAACGACATCTCTGTTAGACATGACTGCCAGACAGCAAACATTATATCTGGTGTGTGGACCTAGGTGTGTGTGTGTCACCATCAGTGGTGTTAAGACTTGCAGTGGTGTTAGGGGAGGGTGGCTAAGCGGTAAGGGAGTCGGGCTAGTAATCAGAAAGTTCCCGGTTCGATTCCCGGGCCGTGCAAACGTGACGTTGTGTCCTTGGGCAAGGCACTTCACCCTACTTGCCTCAGAGGGGAATGTCCCTGTACTTGCTGTTAGTCGCTTTGGATAAGAGCATCTGCTAAATCAGTGGTTCTCAACCCTGGTCCTCAGGGCCCACTGTCCTGCATGTTTTCAATGTTTCCCCCTTCCAACACACCTGATCAAATGAATTGTCATTATCAGGCTTCTGCTGAGCTTCACAGTGACTCATTAATTTGAATCAGGTGTGTTGGAGCAGGGAAACATTGAAAACATGCAGGACTGTGGGCCCTGAGGACCAGGGTGGAGAACCACTGTGCTAAATGACTAAATGGAAATGTGTGTGTACGTATGATATGTGTGTGTGTGTGTGTGTACTCACCCAGTGAGGAGAACTGCTTGTGCAGGGCTAGACGGGCCTGGACCCTTCCTCTAAGCAGCTTCATGGTGGTCTCCATGTGACTAGCACTGAGACAGCTGCCCGCACTCGCACTCTGACACACACCCACAGACACACACACCCACAGACACACACACACACACACACAGTGTCACCAACAAGCACATTAAGTTGTGGAGCACATATATGCATTGTTACAACTAGGGCAGCAGCTATCTATTAATCAATTAATCGGATAAGTACTTTATTTTCAAGAAACAGCCAATAAAGCTATAAACATTATTCAAATCACTTTTCAAATTTTTCTTTGACATTTGGGTAAAGTATTTAACTCTCAGTGTACTATACTGATATGCTGTATTATTTATATTTTTGTCATATATTATTTGACAACTGGTCAGTGATTGTATTTATTTCAGTACCCCAATTTATTGATGGTTGTGCAATTGTTAATAAATGTGATAAGTGATTTGAGTAATATTTATAGCTTTATTGGCCGTTTCTTGAAAATAAAGTACTTATCTGATTAGTCGATTAATCGATAGCTGCAGCCCTAGTTACAACACTTTGGTCAGTAAAACCACAAGAGCACACACACACCTGTGGAGCGTGGGAGGGGAACTGGAGCCCCCCCAGGTTCTGGACCCAGATGTAGGGGTGGCCGTGCTCGGCCACATAGTCTCCGAACGTTGTGATGCTGGAAGAGAGCGTAGCCGATCATGATCCCCTTCTGCTCTTTCCGTTAGCATCCTTACCCCAATTTACCAATCTGGCAGCAGTTAGCATCCTTATCCTAGCAGTTGGCGCCTAACCTGCTAGCGTTTAACTATCCCCACTAAATCAAACTGGTAGCAGTTAGCATCCTTACCCCACTTTATCAAACTGGTAGCAGTTAGCATCCTTACCCCACTATATGAAACTGGTAGCGGTTAGCATCCTTACTCCACTTTATCAAACTGGGAGCGGTTAGCATCCTTACTCCACTTTATCAAACTGGGAGCGGTTAGCATCCTTACCCCACTTTATCAAACTGGTAGCGGTTAGCATCCTTACTCCACTTTATCAAACTGGTAGCGGTTAGCATCCTTACTCCACTTTATCAAACTGGGAGCGGTTAGCATCCTTACCCCACTTTATCAAACTGGGAGCGGTTAGCATCCTTACTCCACTTTATCAAACTGGGAGCGGTTAGCATCCTTACCCCACTTTATCAAACTGGTAGCGGTTAGCTGGGTTGGGCGTCTCCTGTCCCTGGTCGTTAGCAAAGAGGCAGTTCAGCAGTGTGTCTGGGTTCAACAACTCCCTGTAAATACAGGAAGGTCACATTCATGTCCGGACTCATGTAGACACACACACATTGATATACAGACATATACAGAGAGAGAGAGAGAGAGAGAGAGAGAGACAGAGAGACAGAGAGACAGAGAGACAGAGAGAAAGAGAGAGACTGACCCTGCGCTGATGGCCGAGGTGAGGTCAGTGCTGGTGGAGACTTTGGCCTTCACCGTCATGATGTGGAGGTTCATCAGGTAGTAGAAGAACAGCTGTAGAACACTGCCATCTGGACAGCCAACACACGGATCACACAATCAGAATGACTTTACTGATCCCCGAGGGGAAACTCTTCAGTAATCACGGCACACAGTCTCGTCAATGCACACGGGAGTGGGGCCTAGAGGTAAAACAGTGCACATGAATAAGGGATCGATAGGGGATCAAATGAAATATATGCACACAGGGGGTAAAAGGCTTGGAGTAAAATAAGAGTGCTAGGATGCAGTATATACAGATCGGGAAATAAAATAAGATAAAATAAAGAATAAGGTAGGAGTTGTAATGTATAATATGCATTGCAATTGTATGGTAGGATTTCTAATGCATTATATACACACACAGCTTAGCGTGTGTGCACCGGCCGGAGACAAGGTCAGTGGTCGGAGCTTGGCCCCCGGCTCTGCAGTGAGAGCACTGTGAGAGCACTGTGACACGACACACACACACACACACACACACACACACACACCAACACACACAGGCGGCTTTCTCGCTGCAGTAAACAACAACAGAATCAACCACAAGCTATATCAGAGGACACTGGGGGGACAAAAGGGGAAAGAGAGAGAGAGAGAAGGAACGGGTGAGAGAGGGATACCGCGAGGATAATGAAACCATGAAATTGTTTTTTTTTTGTAAGTGCTGCATCCTCATATCTCTGCCAGCTCACCACAATATATTTCTCTCTCTCCCCCCCCCCTCCCCTCTCTTTCTTTCTCTCTCCCCCCCCCTTCTCTTTCTTTCTCTCCGCCCCTCCCCTCCCTCTCTCTCTCACACACTAGAGTTGCGCCTGCAATGCAGAATCCTCTTCCCAGCCAGTCAGGAGTCTCACCGTGACGACCAGGGGAAAGCAGAGGAGCCTATGATGTCACAGCAGGCTCTGGGTTGGACCTTAAGGCGCTGGTGTGTGTGTCTGTGTCTGCCTACCTTTACACTTGATGTCCAGACGGAGAGAGAGGGGGTGTCTCTTCAGCATCTCCCGGCGCTTGTCGTCCAGCTGACCCCCTGTGGTGGCCCTCCTCCTCTTCTGAGAGGGAGGGGGGGGGGGAGAAAGAGGGAAGGAGATAGAGAGAGAAGTAGAGAGAGAGAGGTAGAGAGAGAGAGGTAGAGAGAGAGAGCGAGAGCGAGAGCGAGAGAGAGAGAGAGAGAGAGAGAGAGAGAGAGAGAGAGAGAGAGAGAGAGAGAGAGAGAGAGAGGTGTTTAGTCATCCCCAGTGACACAACACTGTCCATCGCTACCTCATCAAAAGCTTGCATGTAAAACCTGCACACTGCTGTAAACATGAAGTGCTGTTCATGTATGTGAGAGGGGTACAAGTAGAGAGGGATGATGGCAGAAAGGAAGGAGACTAATGAAGGTAGGAACTAGGGAGGAAGGGAGAGAGGGAGGAGAGGAAACAGGAAAGGAGGGTGAGGAACCATGGAGGGGGGGGGAGCGGAGGCGAACAGGCACAGCGCAGCAGTAATGTGATCAGGCTGGTCAGACAGGCCGCGAAGGGAGATCGGAGTCTCCTTCAGCAAAAATGGAAACCCAGAAATAAATCATTCATAATCAACGGCACCCACTGTGTGTGTGTGTGAGGTAGAGAGACAGGAGTGTGTGTTGGGCTAGTGTTACACCCTCAAATCCACACCTCTCAGTTCTTCCCACAATCCCCTGCCAGGCAGAGGACTGAAGGAGGAAACACGGATGGCTCTGCTTTGTGTGTCTGTCTCAGACAGGAGTGTGGGAGGTAGAATGAGGCCAGGTGGACTCAATGACATGTGGATGCAGTGAGAGAGAGAGAGAGAGAGAGAGAGAGGGGGGGGGGGGAGTGTGAGGGGACAGTGGCCCCTGGTGGAGGAATGGGGGAAGGACCGGCTTCACTTACCGTCTTCTCCTGCTCCTCCTCTGCATCTGAGTCACTCTCATCATCTGGACACAGAAACAAACAGACAGGCAGACAGATACACAGACACACACAGAGGCAGGCAGACAGAGACACACACACACAGACAGACAGATACACAGAGGCAGGCAGACAGAGACAGACACACACAGACAGATACACAGACACACACAGAGGCAGGAAGGCAGGCAGACACACACACACACAGACAGATACACAGACACACAGAGGCAGGCAGGCAGACACACACACAGACACGAGACAGACAGAGGTCACATCAGTGATCCACTAACACTACTTGCCACCATATTTCCTGCAGGAAACTACTACTAAGGAGTGAGCATTTGTGAGGAGTGTGTGTGTGTGTGAGCCGCTTACCCTGGGAGTCCTCAGGGGGCTTAGACAGAGCCTTGGCCTCGTCCACGTCTCCAACAATAGACACACTCAGGTTCTTCTCTGAAACACACACACATACACAAACTTGTCAGACCGTAATCACTGAACACGCAACTCACACTCGCCACACACGCACCACACACTCACCACACATGCACCACATACGCCCCAACACACACACACACACCATATACTTACCACACTCACCACACACACACGCACCACACACTCACCACAGGCCTGTCCGTATGCGCTGGCCTGCACTAGTAGGACGTAGAGAGGTGGGGGGAGGTGACGGGCGATCTCTGTCTGCCTCTGGGTCTGCTCAAACGGCATGGACAGATACTCCTGTACTGGGAGGGAGGCCTGGAGGGAGGGAGGGTACAGACAGATGATATCAGAGATGATTAAGTTTGAGGGATATAGCGACGATTCATGTATACTAGACAAACAGGTCACGTTGGTTAAAAGTGTCTGATAAAATATATCAATGTCCCAAGTAGTTACTGATGAACAACTGAGAGTGTATGTGAGCCTGTGGGAAGACTGTGTGTGTGTGTGTGTGTGTGTGTGAGTGTGTGTACCTGCATGATGGCGTTGAGTCCAGGCTGGAGGCTGTTCAAGTGCTCCTTCTTCACCTCTATGGCCTTCAGGATCTTCTCTTTAGACGTCTGGGAGTTCTTGTACTGCTCAGCCAACCTGGCAACCCACACGGAACTCTTGTCACACACACTTCCAACCTTGCAACGCACACAGCCAAACTGTATATGCACACACACTGCCAAACTAACCAGCACTCTGTCACACACTGCCAACCCGCACCCTGTGTGTGTGTGTGTGTGACAGTGTATGAGTGTGTGTGAGTGTATGTGTGTGACAGTGTATGAGTGTGTGTGTGTGAGAGTGTGTGTGCTCTGGCACCTCTTCCTCTGCTCCAGCTCCCAGTCCAGGCGAGCCAGTGTGAGCTGGTGGGGGTCGTCCCGGGTCAGGGAGGGCCGAGCGATGTCCAGAGGAGCCTCCTGGTAGAAGTCCTCCACACTCACCAGGTCTATCTCCTCATGTTTGGACCTGCAGCAGGAGAGGGAGGGGAAGGAGGAAGGGACAACACAGCAAGTTAATGATGGGGATTCCTGCAACGGGCCATCATGTGACCTTGGTCCTGTCCTATGGTGTACCATAGGGATGCAACGGTTTTTTGATCGTATTCGTACTGTTCGGTACGCCCAGCACGGTTCGCTACGCGTAGGAGAACCGCGGTAATTCAGTACGTGCGACATTAAACTTTAATTTTGAATTACATTGCTCATGTATTCTGTGTATTCTCTTTCCCTTGAGCCTATCAGCACTCAAATGCCAGTGAAGTAAAAAAGGAATGTGTGTGTTCTGGTAGCACTTAGAATCATGGCGAGTGGACAGGAATACGATTTCATTTGTTTTTCAAATAGAAAAACAACTACTGCATGTTAGAGCAGAGAAAATGCAGAGAAAACCGAAACCGAAACCATAGTCCATAAACCATGAACTGAACCTGGTCACACTGTACCATTGCATCCCTAGTGTACCATAGTGTCCACCATTGTGTTCCAATGGTATTTCTAAAGTGTTCCATGGTGTCCACCATGGTGTTCCAATGGTATTCCTATGGTGTTCCATGGTGTCCACCATGGTGTTCCAATGGTATTCCTATGGTGTTCCATGGTGTCCACCATGGTGTTCCAATGGTATTTCTATGGTGTTCCATGGTGTCCACCATGGTGTTCCAATGGTATTTCTATGGCGTTCCATGGTGTCCACCATGGTGTTCCAATGGTATTTCTATGGCGTTCCATGGTGTCCACCATGGTGTTCCAATGGTATTTCTATGGTGTTCCATGGTGTCCACCATGGTGTTCCAAGGCGTTTCAGATACACAGTGGCAGGGACTCACTTGAACTCCAGACACTTGCTGATTTCCTTCTGCAGGTGCATGACCTCGTACAGCAGATTCTGCAACTGCAGGTGCAGCCCGTCCACTCTCTGCTTCGCCTGGAGAGAGGGAAAGAGAGAGAGAGAGAGAGAGGGAGGAGAAGAGGGAGGAGAGAGAGGGAGGAGAAGAGGGTGAGAAGGGAATAACGAAGGAGACAACAAAATCTTTGGACGTTCACATCGTCTCCCGGGTATCTGCATGTGTGTGTGTGTGTGTGTCTGTGTGCGTGCGCAGTACCTCGTGAGTCTGGTCTCTGCCTCTCTTCAGCCTCATGTGAGCCAGGCGGTTGAGCTTCTTCAGACTCATGAAGTGGATGCAGCTCTGCATGCGCTTCTCCTCCACCTCTGCACTCTGGTGGGGACACACAGAGACACTCCATGACATTCTTCCGTGACTCGCTCTGAACAACAGCTGCCGAGACTAGTGAAGGGGAGTCGTGTGGCGCAGTGGGTTTGGGCGTCGGGCTAGTAATCAGAAGGTCCCTGGTACGAACCCCGGCTGTGTCAACATGACATTGTGTCCTTAGGCAAGGCAATTCACCCTACTTGCCTCAGGGGGGAATGTACCTGTTCTTGGTGTTAGTCGCTCTGAAAATAACTAAATCCATCCATCCATCATCTTTCTCTTATCCGGGGCCGGGTCGCGGAGGCAGCAGTCTGAGCAGGAAAGCCCAGACTTCCCTCACCGCACACACCTCTTCCAGATCCTCCGGGGGGATCCCGAGGCGTTCCCAGGCCAGCCGAGAGACATAGTCCCTCCAACGTGTCCTAGGTCTTCCCCGGGGCCGCCTCCCGGTGGGACATGCCTGGTTCTACTCCGAGCTCCTCCCGTGTGACCGAGCTCCTCACCCTATCTCTAAGGGAGCGCCCCGGCCACCCTGCGGAGGAAACTCATTTCGACCGCTTGTATCCGCGATCTTGTCCTTTCGATCATGACCATAGGTGAGAGTAGGAAGAGAGCTTTGCCTTGCGGCTCAGCTCCTTCTTCACCACGACAGTCCGGTACAGACACTGCATCAATGCAGACGCTGCACCGATCCGCCTGTCAATCTCACGTTCCGTCCTTCCGTCACTCGTGATCAAGACCCCGAGATACTTGAACTCCTCCACTTGAGGCAAAGGCTCCCCACCCACCCAGAGGGGGCAAGCCACCTTTTTCTGGTCGAGTACCATGGCCTCGGATTTGGAGGTGCTGATCCTCATCCCAGCCGCTTCACACTCGGCATCAAACCGCTCCAGAGCATGCTGGAGGCCCCGGCTCGAGGAAGCAAACAGTACAACATAATCCGCAAACAGCAGAGATGAGATCCCGTGCTCCCCGAACCGGAAACCTTCCGCCCCCTGGGCGCGCCTACAAATTCTGTCCATATAAACAATGAACAGAACCGGTGACAAAGGGCAACCCTGGCGGAGTCCAGCATGCACCCGGAACAGGTCTGACTTATTGCCGGCAATGCGAACACAGCTCCTACTTTGGTTGTACAGGGAACGGACGGCCCCTAACAAAGGGCCCTGGACCCCGTACTCCCGAAGTACCCCCCACAGGACACCACGAGGGACACAGTCGAATGCCTTCTCCAGATCCACAAAACACATGTAGACTGGTTGGGCAAAATCCCATGAACCCTCGAGCACCCGGTAGAGGGTGTAGAGCTGGTCCAGTGTTCCGCGGCCAGGACGAAAACCACACTGCTCCTCCTGAATCCGAGGTTCGACTATCGGCCGGATTCTCCTCTCCAGTACCCTGGCGTAGACCTTACCGGGGAGGCTGAGGAGTGTGATTCCTCTGTAATTGGAACACATCCTCCGGTCCCCCTTCTTAAATAGGGGAACCACCACCCCGGCCTGCCAATCCATAGGCACTGTTCCAAATAACTAAATGTAAAGTGAAACCTAATGGACGAATCGAATGAATCGAATCCCAGTTGATTCCATCGCCTGGGCTGGAGTGTGTGTGTGTGAGAGTGTGTGTGGCTCACCCCATCCTTGGCTCCTTGGGCTTTCAGATCCTGGATTTCTTCCATGAGTTTGGCAAGACTGTCACACGTCTGCTTGTACTGCTGGTAGTCCTTCTCTGGATCCCGGCCATCTAACTCCACCTCCTCGCTGTACACACGCGCATCCTGTCCACGCACACGCAGTTTTTGGTCAACAGCTTGACGACTGTCTATGGGTCTCTCAGTGCTTAGCATTGGACTAAAGTCACACCAGGGTAGCTTCTGGGGTTATAACCCAACTGACTGTTCTAACAAAGGGAGTCAGGGTGGCTGAGCGGTTAGGGAATCGGTCTAGTAATCAGAATGTTCCCGGTTCGATTCCCGGCTGTTCCCGACGTTGTGTCCTTGGGCAAGGCACTTCAGCCTACTTGCCTCAGGGGGGAATGTCCCTGTACTTGCTGTAAGTTGCTCTGGATAAGATCGTCTGCTAGATGAGTTAGATGTAGTGTAATTTAACACGCCGCCTCACCTGGTCCGCATCTCCGCGTCCTCTCTTTCCCTCCGGAGTGCCCGTGTCGCTGCGGACCACCTTCGCCTTGCGTTTCTTCACAACCACGTCGGAGGAGGACATCGCTTTCTAGCACAAAGCCCAAGGGAACATTTTTGGGATTAAATCAAAAGTAGAAACGTAAATAAAATGAACCGATATTGTAAAATAAACAACACGTAAACGCTAAAATCCCATTCAGGCTCAATAACACAGCCGTAGCTATTTATTTAGCCAAGTGCTAACTTAGCACAGGGGCTTAAGTTGTTTTGTTTGCTTTTCATGCGCTATAACTAACTCCAGCACGCAGCTGCTAATATGCTTAATATTGTGCACTCACCTGCGAGGGAGGTAAAGACTGAGTAATTATACAAAATAGTTTGATATTTATTAATAATAAAAAATAGCGTTTAAAATGAGTTGTAAGCAGTCGGTCTTCGTTTCCGCAAAGCACGGTGGGATACTGTGGGAGGCTTCCTCTGTGGTAACTCTAGCTCGCTCAGGCGGGTTGCGCCCTCTGGCGGATTTAGGACTTAGTGCTTCAAATTGGTTTTCAACTTCTTTTTACCCAAATTTTTATTTAAATGTTACACCATGCAATTCAATTATTCATTTAGCAGATGCTTTTATCCAAAGCGAATTACAAGAGAGAGCTTTACAAAAGAGCATCAGTCACTGAGCATAGCAACGTGCTAGACCCCCCCTCAAATGACCTAAATAATGTGAGATGGTAGCCAATTTGTTTTTACATTATCAAGCTCAAGGAATTTACAAACAGAGGCAGCTCAGGTACAAAAGTCCCAAAAAGGTTTTTATTAATGGTTCCAGAGACTTCTTTCATACATTTATTCCAAACAAAAGCAACAAATACACATGGATTTTAATCAAAACCCCCCCACCCTCCTCGGGGTCTCTCCGCCCCTCACTTGGCCATGTCTATCAGACTCTGGAGGGACGTGGGCACCCAGGTCTTCTCCCCCTGGACGAACACCACCCCTCGGTCGATGTAGATGATGATGCGGCCGAACGTGTACAGCTGCTTTCCCTCGTGCCTCTTGGCCACCAGCGGCATGAAGACGATGTTGTTCTCCTCGGCCTTGGTCTGGATCAGGTCTTTGAAGTTGGTGGGCAGGCTGACTCCGATGCCCCTCTGGGCCACGCTCTCGGCGTCCCGACGCTCCTGCAGGGCCTCGTACTGGAAGTCCTTCCGTCTCTCCGTCTGGGTGAGGTAGGCGATGTTCTCCCTGGCGCCTGGCTGCATGTACCCGCCTGGGTGGGGGGAGGGAGAGAGAGACAGAGAGAAAAGGGGAGGGAGAAAAAGAGAGAGAGTGAAAGGGAAGGGAGAGGAAGGGGGTGGGGAATTGGATAGGGAGGGGTTTAATGTTAACCCTTTAGGCACCAGGGTTTTTTCAAGAAAATAGAACATTTTGATATCAAGATTTCAAAAGGCTATAACTTGAAAGTGGTTTGAGATAAAGGTATACTGTCAATGAGAAAATTGTTCAGTATGACTCAAGTTTGTGAAGGGAATGAAAATGTTTAATCTAATTTGCATATGATGACGTCACAAGGTGGCGGCTATAATGGAAAATGGAAACCTCAACTTGGAGGTTTCAAAAGGCTATAACTTGAAAGTAGTTTGAGATAAGGGAATACATTAATCATTCAATGTGAAATATCTTTAGTATGAAACTGAATTTGGGATAGAAATACAGTTAATGATCCAACTTGTATAATCAATTGGCGCATTGACCACACTGATGCTCAGAACCGCATCTAAAATGCAGTTGTACTATTTCCTGGATCTGTGTGGAAACAGGCATGTTTTCATCCGTGGTTTCCACCAATATTTGCGGTGTTATGAGCCCCCTTGCCACCTCGAACATGTCCCTTTCTTGGCGTTTGCAAAATGCTTCCACCCCGGCCAGGCTGAGGTGAAGCATCCGCTATGCAGTGTGCTGATTGTGGACTTTGTGCAGAGACGCGCAGTCACTACCAACGTCAGTTTATGCTTCACTAGACAGACTGCATGTAATTCCTCTAAGGAATCAGAGTAATCTAATACCTGAATAAATACTTTGTTGACGGTAAACCGACCTCTTGGTATCGTGAGTAACTAAAAAAAACACTCTTTTGCTCTGCTCTGCTGTCGCTCCGCTCAGCCCTTCTATCACTGATTATGATCAAGAAGGCTCATCAGCGTCTGTTTTTCTTGAGAACACTGAGGAAACACCACCTGTCCTCAGCTGTCATGGTGAACTTCTACCGCTGTGCGATCGAGTGCATCCTGACAAACTGTTACAGTGTGGTACGGGAACTGCACAGTCGCAGAGCGCAAGGCACTGCAGAGGGTGGTGAAAACCGCCCAACGCATCACTGGGACTATTCTTCCGTCCATTGAGGACATCCAGAGAAAGCGCTTAACTGTTTTGCACTTCTGGTTGGATGCTAACTGTATTTCGTTACCCTGTACTTGTACCTGTGTAATGACAATAAAGTTGAATCTAATCTAATCAGCAGCATCTAAGCCAGTGGGTCCCAAACTTTTTCTGCAGGGCCCCCCTTTCTGAAGATTAGAATATTTTCGAGCCCCCCCACACTGACACCAGGGACGTTGCTAGGATTGAAAGAGAAGGGGGGCTTAGGGGGGCTTAGTAAAAACAAGATTCGGCCCCACATTTATAGCTACAGCTTGTTTTAATCAGCAATGTTGCTAGTCGCAATTCTGCGACTTTGGCGCTTAAAGGGTTAACTTACAAAGGTCTAATTGAGAAAGCACTCAATGTGTGTGTGTTTGTGTGTAAAAAGCCAAGTCCCCTAGAGCAGAGTGTGTGTGTGAACCCCCACTGACCCATGCCTGTGGACACCGCCCGGTTCATGATGTCCAGAGCTTCGTTGAACTTGTCCTTGACCAGCGGCTGGGCCAACACAGCATCACTGAACATGGTCTTCCAGCCCAGGTACCACTTAGTGATCTCCTCGTAGTTCGGGCTGTTACTGAGCCACGAACACAGCACCTACACACACACAAACACACACATTTAAAACATGGACATACAGTAAGCTAGCTAAATAATCCTCTACAGTGGACACACTTACCTGTAGCCACTTGGGGAAGAAGTGTTTGTCCATCAGAGAGACGAGGCTGGAGGGAGACAGCATGCTCTCCCAGTCCATCACCCAGTGGAAGGGCTCCATCTGCTGCTGGTGAGGGTTGATGACCAGCTCCCCCAGACACAGAGCTGGATAGGAGAAAGAGAGGGAGGCAGGGAGAGAGGTGGAGGGAGGGAGAGGGGGAGAGAGAGAGAGAGAAAGGTAGAGAGGGAAGGTGAAAGAGAAGGAGGGGGGGAGACAGAAAGAGGGAGAAAGCGAAAGGGGGAAAGAGAGAGATGGGGAGGGGTACACAGAGAGAGAGAGAGAGAGAGAGAGGAGGATGAAAGGAATTGAGTAAGATAAGTGAGAAAGCATGGTCGTGGGGTTGAGCTGCTCCTCCGAGCTTCCAGACTAGGGGGTGCGTGAGCCACCCTCACATACCCAGTTTAGGGATGATATTCTTCACCATGAAGGCCTCCCAGGCCCCAGGCGTGAACACGTCCTTCCAGGGCTGCAGGATGAGGCGGGCCGAGGCGTCGCTAGGATGCCAGCGCTGGAGGGCGTTGGCCAGCTTGCTGCGGATGGGCGGGTACAGAGGCTCCAGCCGCGATTGGAGCAGAGGCAACCAGGGGTGGAGCCAGGAGTGGATGGGCACCGTGTCCGTCAAAGGGTTCCAGTTGTCCACCTGTTAATCCAAAGGCAAACATATAATGGGTGTGAGTGTGTGTGAGTTAGGGTAAGATATTAGAAATGAGTGTCTGGATATGTTAATGTCAACAAAACTGATCATGTCAACTTTGGAGAATGTGCTGTGTGTGAGTGTGTGTGTGAGTGTGTGACTGTGAGTGTGCATGCTTGAGTGTTTGTGAACATGTGTTAGTGTGTGCAGGCCTCACCTCTCTCTGCAGCCGGGGGAAGATGAGCTGCTCCAGCAGGTGATCCAGTATCCACAGAGGGAGGAGAGGGGCCCACACCTCCACACAGTCCACCATGGGGCCCACCATACGAGGCTGCCAGCCCGACACACACACCCTCAGCACCGGCATCCAGACCTCCCACAGTAGCCTGGTGCGCGTGCGCGCGCACACACACACACACACACACACACAGACAGACAGACAGACACACAGACACACTTATAATAGGGCCTGTGATGTTGTGAATCCTAATATGCAAGTTTAGCCTATGATAATCGATTCACACCTGTGTGTGTGTCCGTGTGTGTGTGTACCTGTGGTAGGGATCCATGTGCGTCTCCGGGGTACTGGAGTGGAACTGTCCAGACTCCAGAATGGCTCTCCACTGACCTACCTCCTCCAGCCCGTAGGAACTGTCCTACAGGGGGGAGACATGGTTCAGGGAGGGGGGGAGGGAGGGGGGGGGGGGGGATACAGCTTTCAGATTCAGAATACTTTATTAATCCCTGAGGGGAAACTCTTTAGCAACAACGGCACACAGTCTCGTAAAAGCCCACAGGGGTAAGGGTGTGAGGTAAAAGATTAGAAGAGTGCACACAGGGATAAGGGAATGGGGGTAAAATAAGTAAATTAGTGAGTAAATTGGACACAAGGGGTAAAGCCTGGGATCAAATAGAGTGCTGGGATACAATATATACAGATCTTGAGATAGAAATAGTCAGGCGATAAACAGTTGGAGATACAACCCTGTTGATTTAGGGTCATACCTACTACTACTAGGGGTTAAGTACAAGTGTGTGTGTGTGGGGTGGGGGGACTGGATACCTTCAGAGGGTCCCAGGTGCGGAGCTTCTCTCTGAGTAGAGGGTGGACCACAGCCACAGCCAGGTCCCCCAGGCCCATGGTCTTATACTCCTCGTAGTATTCTGTCTGTAGGGTCTCGAAGATGCGCGCGCACTCCTGGAGAGAACAAGCCCCGCATCCACCCCCCTCCAGTCACTGCCGGAGCTACCACTGAACCGCAGCTGTCTACGACAGGGGTGTCCAACCCTGGTCCTCGAGGGCCACTGTCCTTCAAGTTTTAGATGTTTCCCTACTCAGGACCGAACCAGGACTCCAGCACGCCTGATTTCAATGTATGGTCATTATCATTCCACAGAGCTTGATAACGACCCATTCATTAGAATCAGGTGTGCTGGAACAGGGAAACATCTAAAACTGTCAGGACAGTGGCCCTCAAGGACCAGAACTTGACACCTTTAGGAGATGTGTTTAGGCTCCCCCTTCCCCTCCCAGGGTAGGTGGGCGTGGGTGTGTAGCTACCTGGAGGCTGGGCCCGTCTCCGGGGGCCGTCTCCCCACTCTGGAAGCGCTCCACCAGCCCCAGCACGGCCTCCAGCCTCTGGATGCTTCCACGCTCCGCCTCCAGGCGCGTCTGCAGGCCCGCCGACTCGTGGCTCAGGGACACCACCACGTCCCGCTCGTGCTGCAGGCGCCGTGCTGACTGCAGGGGGGAGGACAGGGGGTGAGAGGAGGATAGGGATGAAGAGACAGAGGAGGATGAGGAAGGAGAGAGAGAGAGAGGAGGATAGGGAGGGGAGACAGAGGAGGATGGGGAGGGAGAGACAGAGGAGGATGGGGAGGGAGAGACAGAGGAGGATGGGGAGGGAGAGAGAGAGGAGGATAGGGAGGGGAGACAGAGGAGGATGGGGAGGGAGAGACAGAGGAGGATGGGGAGGGAGAGACAGAGGAGGATGGGGAGGGAGAGAGAGAGGAGGATGGGGAGGGAGAGAGAGAGGAGGATGGGGAGGGAGAGAGAGGAGGATGGGGAGGGAGAGAGAGGAGGATAGGGAGGGAGAGAGAGAGGAGGATAGGGAGGGAGAGAGAGAGGAGGATGGGGAGGGAGAGAGAGGAGGATGGGGAGGGAGAGAGAGGAGGATAGGGAGGAAGAGAGAGAGGAGGATGGGGAGGGAGAGAGGAGTATTGGGAGGGAGAGACAGAGGAGGATGGGGAGGGAGAGAGAGAGAGGAGGATGGGGAGGGAGAGAGAGAGGAGGATGGGGAGGGAGAGAGAGAGGAGGATGGGGAGGGAGAGAGAGAGGAGGATGGGGAGGGAGAGAGAGGAGGATAGGGAGGGAGAGAGAGAGGAGGATAGGGAGGGAGAGAGAGAGGAGGATAGGGAGGGAGAGAGAGGAGGATGGGGAGGGAGAGAGAGGAGGATGGGGAGGTAGTGAGAGAGAGAAGAATGGGGAAGGGGAGTGAGAGAGGATGGGGAGGGAGAGTGAGAGAGAGGAGGATGGGGAGGGAGAGAGGACAGAACGAGGAGGGAAAGAGAGTGGGACGGTTGGGCGAGAGTGAAAGGAGAAATGGAGAGGACGAAGGTTGGTCAAGAGAGGAGGGAGGACCGAGGAGAGGGAGGAGGGATTCGAAAACGATGGACGGGCTTCTGGAGGGTTCAGAGGGTCACCTGGAGGATGTCCTGCTCTGTCAGGTCGATGAGCAGCTGCAGGTTGTGCTCCAGCTCGGGGAGCGCGAAGCCGGAGGGCTTCTGGTCGCGGGCGGCCATGCTCAGGGGAGCCTCCTCGGGGACGCTGTGCTTGTTGGTCATCTGGCTGTAGCTGTAGTACACCTTCTGCTCCCTGCCTGTCATGTCAATCACCTGGAGGGCAGGGAGAAGGAGGGGGGGAGAGAGAGAGAGACCGTGTTCATGTATGAATGACGCTCTGCATAGTTACATCTTGAAAGCTGGGGAGTCATGTGGCGCAGTCGGTTAGGGTGTCGGGTTAATAATAATAATACCTCATTTAGCAGACGCTTTTATCCAGAGCAACTTTCAGTAAGTACAGGGACATTTCCCCTGAGGCAAGTAGGGTGAAGTGCCTTGCCCGAGGACACAACATTACATAGCCACAGCTGGGATTCGAACTCACAACCTTCCACTCATGCGGCAAACACCTTAACCCGCTGAGCCACCTGACTCACAGATGGTTCCTGGTTCGAACCCCAGCGGCTGTGTCAGCATGACGTTGTGTCCTTGGGCAGGGCACTTTACCCTACTTGCAGTAAGTCGCTCTGGATAAAAGCGTCTGCTAAATGACTAAATGTACAGGTCCTTCTCCAAACATTAGCATATTGTGATAAAGGTCATTATTTTCTGTAATGTACTGATAAACATTAGACTTTCATATATTTTGGCCAAAAAAATCCCTATCTAAAGATATTAGCATATCATGAAAAGGTACTCTAAACGAGCTATTAACCTAATCATCTGAATCAACCAATTAACTCGAAACACCTGCAAATGATTCCTGAGGCTTTTAAAAACTCCCAGCCTGGTTCATTACCCAAAACCGCAATCATGGGTAAGACTGCCGACCTGACTGCTGTCCAGAAGGCCATCATTGACACCCTCAAGCAAGAGGGTAAGACGCAGAAATAAATTTCTCAGCAAATAGGCTGTTCCCAGAGTGCTGTATCAAGGCACCTCAGTGGGAAGTCTGTGGGAAGGAAAATGTGTGGCAGAATCCAGACCTTGGGGAACCTGCAGAAGCAGTGGACTGAGTCTGGAGTAGAAACATCCAGAGCCACTGTGCACAGGCGTGTGCAGGAAATGAGCTACAGGTGTCGCATTCCCCAGATCAAGCCACTTTTGAACAAGAAACAGCGGCAGAAGCGCCTGACCTGGGCTACAGACAAACAGCACTGGACTGTTGCTCAGTGGTCCAAAGTACTTTTTTGGGATGAAAGAAAATTCTGCATGTCATTCGGAAATCAAGGTGCCAGAGTCTGGAGAAAGACTGGGGAGAAGGAAATTCCAAAATGCCTGAAGTCCAGTGTCAAGTACCCACAGTCAATGATGGTCTGGGGTGCCATGTCAGCTGCTGGTGGTGGTCTACTGTGTTTTATCAAGGGCAGGGTCAATGCAGCTACCTATCAGGAGATTTTGGAGCACTTCATGCTTCCATCTGCTGAAAAGCTTTATGGAGATGAAGATTATTTTTTTTTTTTTTTCAGCATGACCTGGCACCTGCTCACAGTGCCAAAACCACTGGTAAATGGTTTACTGACCATGGTATTACTGTGCTTAATTGGCCTGCCAATTCTCCTGACCTGAACCCAATAGAGAATCTGTGGGATATTGTGAAGAGTAAATTGAGAGTCACCAGACCCAACACTGTGGATGAGCTTAAGGCCGCTATCGAAACATCCTGGGCCTCCATAACACCTCAGCAATACCACAGGCTGATTGCCTCCATGCCACGCCGCATTGAAGCAGCCATTTCTGCAAAAGGATTCCCAACCAAGTATTGAGTGCATAACTGAACATAATTATTTGAAGGTTTACTTTTTTCTGTATTAAAAACACTTATTTTATTGGTCAGATGAAATATGCTAAATTTGAGATAGGGATTGTTTTGTGTTTCCTTTACTTTTTTTGGCCAAAATCATCAATATTAAAACAATAAAAGGCTACTTCAGTTGTGTGTAATGCATCTAAAATATATGAAAGTCTAATGTTTATCAGTACATTACAGAAAATAATGAACTTTTTCTGAGAAGGACCTGTAAATCTAGTGTGAGTACATGTAAGCAGGTGTGTGTGTTTCCCCCTTCACCTTGACTTGGGCCAGCTCTCCAGCAGGCGTGTGCGTGCTCCGTCCCACCAGCTTGCCTTTAGCCTTCAGCTCCTCCACCGTCCTGTACGAGTACTTGGGCTTCTTCTTGCCCCCCGCTCCTCCTGGATCTCTACGCCATTGGCCGAGCTCCTTCTGAAACTCCTGTGGTGGGAGATAGGACATGAAGGGTACATGAAGTGGAGGAGACAAAACAGGAAGTAAGGCGTCCGCTAATCACTCTCACTGGCTAAGGTTGGTCATCACAGGGGGGGTGAGAGGGACTGGGTGTGTAGGATTTGGGGACAGCAGGCATGTGGAGGACCCTACCTTCTCCTCCTCCTCCTCGGAGTCCACCACGGGGAAGTCCTGAAGGCTCTGCTGGGTCCTCTCGTTGCCGTAGGCACCCACTGCCCCCTTCCCCTTCCGGACCTTGGCCTCAATGGGGGTCACGATACCTACATACACACATCCCATCATTAACATCATCTGACCCGACCGTTTCTCCTCCCATCGAGTCTTCTTGTGATCTGAACAGTGCGATCCTCCTCACCTTGGGCATTTTTGCCAAGACCTTTCCCCTGTACATATCCCATCTTCTGGAGGAGCTTCTGCCCAATCCCACGCGTGTGTTTTTCCCATGTGCCTATGTCTTGTCCCGCCCGGATACCGGCTGCGAAGGTCCTCTGGGATTGGCTGACGCGGAAGTTCCCTCCCTGGAACAAGTCAAGAGGGGTTTGAACAGGGGAAGGAATGTATTTAAATCAGAACAACGCAGGTGAATCCCTCTCTCCCTTGCTGACGTTCCTGTTGCTCGTTTGAACGCACCGTCTGAAGCTTCTTGGGGGCGGGGACACGGGAGGGCGGAGGGGCCGGTGCGGGGGGCGGGTCGTCATCGTCGTCGGAGTAATCGGAGCTCCCTCCCTCTCTCTGCTGGCTCTTCTCCTCAGCCGCAGGCTTCCTCAGCCCCGCGCTTACAAAACTGACTGGGGCGGTGTAGTCCTTGGACCTGACACACACACAATCATTCACATGTGATTTACATTTAGCAGATGTTACATCTTATCCAGGGTAATTTACAGCAAGTACAGGGACATTCCCCCCTGAGGCAAGTAGGGTGAGGTGCCTTGCCCAAAAACACAACATCATGTTGCCACAGCCAGGGTTCGAACCAGGTACCTTCTGACTACCAGCCCAACTCCCTTACGCTATGACACACTAGCTAGCTGTAATATAGTCTACATTTACCTTGTAGTCGTTAAGCAGTGACCTGTAGTCTTCATGTTTGTCTATTTTAAGTGAATTACACTGTACATCTTTATCAGGGCCACAGTTGTGAGACAGACTTCATAATGATGATCTGACTATGTCAGGCCACCTTAACTTCACAACCTCCACGTACAAAAAAAAAAAAACAGACCTCTTTCCCCCGAAGCTGGGTCTCTCATCATCGGAGTCTCTTTCTGCCCACACTCCGTAGATGGTGTCCTCCTTGGATTGTTTGTGTCTGCGGCGCTCTGGGTTGAATTCATTGGCCAGATCCCAATCTGTCACCTCGAAGCTCTCAAATTCAACCCCGTCCTCCTCCTCCCCTGCTCTCCTCCCATACAGATGGGACATGGACATGTCGGACGCTTTGAATGCATGAAGAAAAACGATACAAGAGGGATCATTCAGTTAGTTGCACTTTATAATCGACACGACAGTTTGCGACTAACCCAATATGTTTACATTTACATCTAATCAATTAACAGACGCTCGTCTTATCCAGAGCGATTTACAGTAAGTACAGAGACATTCCCCCTGAGGCCAGTAGGGTGAAGTGCCTTACCCAAGGACACAACATCACATAGCCACAGCTGGGAATCTAACTCACAACCTTCCGATCCCAACACCTTAACCGCTGAGCCACCTGACCCTAACCCATGTTGCACAATTACTGCTGTCTGACAGATGCTGGCTAGTTTTGCACATGAGTAGCTGTGGCTATATTCAAGCCTTGTTGTAGGATGGATAATACTGTTGTAAGAAATAACACATACATTAACGCTCCCAGCTGCAGTAACTCCCTTCGCAATCCACGGGTTGTTAGCTGCTATTAGCTAACAAGCTGCGCATATACCAAACATTCAGGTTTTTAATTGTGCTAGAAAGCGAAGAGACATGAATGAACATTAGCATGGGTTACCTTGCTCGCTCAGTCAGCTATCAAATTGTATGAGCCTTTAATTGCTAAATTGAAATTCTAGCTCACATGAACCAAGTATGTCCAAAGGATGTTTTCGGCCGAAAGTACTTCCGGGTCATTACGTGGTTTTTCAAAATAAATGTCCTAGCCTTCAGCGTACTGCTAAGTGCATAAACACTGCTGGTCTTCATTAGATCCATGGTACTGCTCTGACAAATTTTCTGATTTGTGTTTAATTAATGTTAATTGTTGTAATCTTCTGGTACAAAAACGTGAGTCCTGATTTTAAACGTAGTTATATGGGAGTAATAAAACCAGACACAAAAGTCAATCAACAAAATCAAAAGCATATAGATGAGCTTTCAGGCAGGTAAAAAAATTAGATAATTTTAATCGGAAATAAATCTGACCATTACAGTTTGATCAGTTTACACAATCTCAAAATAATACTCCATGATTATGGAGTCATTCGCCTATTGTGACAAATGTTTTAAGTGCTGACATAAGAACTTATATTTTCTTTTAACATAATCATAAAATGTGGACTAACTCAGTTTAGTTAGGTACCCCCGAAAATCCTTAAACTCCGTTTCAACACATAATCGAAAGAAAAAGGATCGCTTTATACATTTCTCTCCTAAACCTGTAAAATGAGATTAAGTACAGTTTTTGGTGTGGAGTATGTAGCATCAAACCATACACTCCCATCCTCTTCCCATAACGACCTTGCATTCCGCAATTCAACTGATGAGTCCCAAAAAATTAAGAGCAACGAAGAACGTGTCAGTATTCATCCAGGTTGTCTGCCTTGGGAACGGACAGGCCTCTATCCTTCAGCGCTTGCATCTTCACTTTATCCGTCTCCTGCTTGGCCTGCTGCTGCGATCGCTGCTCCTCCAAGATCTCCTCTATGGACACCTGCTGTAGTACTGTGTCGCATGGTTTGTCCATGTCCTGGGAAAAGATGTAATGGTCACACAAACTGCAGTTTTTTTATTTATCCCATCTATAAGTATCGGAACTGTGTATTTATTGAGGTGTATAATGTACAGAAGAAGCACACAGCAATGTGAGGTGATGGAATCATACACAATACGCATAAAATGAATATGTATTTATTTATAAAATGACGACTTGATGTGGACACTTACTATCTCGCCAAGAAGAACAACATTTTCTCCTCTCACTATGAATATTCCTCTCGGAATATCTCCAAACTTTTTCCCCACATGGATGCGCTCCACGGTTTGGTGGAAAACTAGGTTGGCTGGGAAAGAATCGAGGAGTTACGGAGCATCAAGTACCCGTTAAAATTCAGCATTACATCGCCTTTTTAGTGGGAACTCCTTTTGTGTGATCTAGATCCAAACCCTCGATAGATGATGGAAACTATTTAATCTGCATGCAACTTCACACTTGCATGGAATGCTTCAGTTAACATACCAAACTGGTCAATGCTTCGGAGATACCCAATCAGCGTTCTTCCATCACGGAGCAGTACAAGGTGTTTCTCTGCGAGAGAAAAACAGATAAAACAGATATACAACGTTAACGATCCCAAATGTATCCAAACCTTTGTGATACAATATTGCAAGGTCGCCCAAGACAATTCTAATGATACACGCACGTTGTCTAAGCCAGTCAAAATGATCAACAACCCATAACTAAGTATCTGATTTTGAGCATGGTTCCACGGTCTCTGCAACATCCCAACTTACTATCGACATCATCGATTAGACTCGCTGTCCCCGGCATGTAATTCATTTTGAGCGTGCGTAATTATGTCTGCAATTATACTCTTTGTATCTTTATGTTATCAAGCCATGAATTTTGTATGTAAAGTATCGCAACAGGAAGCACGTGAGTACACTTCAGAAAGACTTCCGGTAGAATTGTAACCTCTAATCACTGACTGTTAAACAACGTTTAACGTGTGCCGGCTATGTACGTGGGCATGTAAATATATTAAACCACGAAGTAATGTAGGATTATCACCGAATTGTTTGGACTTTGATTAAAACGTCCATTGGAGTCTCATTTCGATTTCCGCGTTCATCTATTGTTATTTGATAAAAAAGATTAACGGGACAGAATTAGCTGTTGTATTATTTCTGAACTCTAATACTGGTTGTATCTTTATAGACATCACAATCACTTGGTACTTGGTAAATTTTATGTTCATGAAGCAAGAGTACTCCATTCCAAGCCCAACTTTATGTTGTTCCTCTTTGAACTTAAATTGCTATTTGACTGTATTTCTAAATAAAAAAATAGAAAATATATTAAAACCTCTCAAATGTTGGAAAAAATAGAGAAATTATGTGATTATGTTTCCCTATAATGATGTTACATTTATATCTTATTTTTGTTATTTTTCTGTTTTGTATGTTGTGTTGTATATCCCCTTGTATACATTAGTTCATTGATGTGTTACTACTCTCTGCAGATTTGTTATTTTTATTCTGACATTAATAAAAAAAAAAATATATATATATATTCATACATATATAAAAAAAAGAATTCGTTGTTGAACCTGAATGCCTATTGGCCAAACAGGACTAAATTATATGACGCACGTATAAAATTAAAGTGATAGTACTTCACTATTTTACAAGAACTTAACATTTCCTGCACAATAAATACCCCACTAAAAAAATCAGTCCTTTTAAGTAAATATGAAATATGTTTTTATAGATCAGGACTAACTTATTGAGACTTAATTCAATAAATATTGTTTATTTATTTTTTTGCCATGTAAAATGACTGGGTTACAAGGGGACCGTCGAGTGATGCATCATCATCAAATACAATCCACTCCCACCAAGTCTGCCTGGCCTGCGAACTACAAGTCGGAAAATAATAACGTCAACTGAAATAACGCTATGGTAGGTAGTTCATCGAAAGTAGATCTTACTAAAGGGATCATTGCATTGAATGAAACGAAAGCGATCAATGGGAAATCTTATTTGAGAAAGCTGGCACGAAGGTAGCCTGATCCTTTCTTAGCTTCTGTAGCTGTAGCCACTGTAGCACTAGAGCTATTTTGCCAGCTAGCTAGCACTCATTCATATGTGCTTATATAAGAAAGAACATGCTGGCGGACTGGCAGCTTTTTATATCACGTGTCTTAACGTGTCATAACACATTATGGGCCGAAAATATTCCAACAGATCTTTTTAATTGATATTGAATCAGTGTAGAAGTCGTCATTAGTCAGGCTTCGATTGCTACCTTCTGTATGCGGAAAACCTTGTCAGCAGCTACTCAGGCTAAGATTGTAAATGTAAATAAAATAAATACTAATTTAGCAGACGCTTTTATCCAAAGCGACTTGCAGGGACATTCTCCCTGAGGCAAGTAGGGTGAAGTGTCTTGCCCAAGGACACAGCATCACATAGCAACAGCCGGGATTCGAACTCACAACCTTCCACCCGAGCCTTAACCCGCTGAACCACCTGACTCCCCTATATATAAATATGCATGAATTAAACTCTTCCTTAAGGAACACATTTCACATGGCAACCCTTTCAGACTTAAACCCAAATAATCTGTCACACTCCAAGAGTTATTTTACGAAAAACAAACTATTGAATGATCTTCTATGGCCTCTCGTGTTGTGTTTTCAGGACGCGTCACAATATCCCGGGTACCCTTCAAACTACTGGTACCCCCAGTCCCATTGCACAGGGCACTACGCCAACGCCTATCCTGCCACGGGGTCAGATCCACAGCCTCCGTACAATCCCCAGGTACATGTTATGTCACAGCAAGGCTTATCTAAAGACTCTTAAGTGCTGTCACCCTTCACTGACACCTCTATTCAGACCCATAGAAATAACCGTCCTTCTCTCTCTCTAACTCTCTTTCTCCATTCCTCCCTCATTCACTTATCCTCTTATCTTTCCGCCGTCTCTTTGCTCTCCCTCCTCACTTCCCCTTTTCGAAGGCAATGCCAACGTATCCTAGCGGCCATGTCTACAGCCCTGGTCAGGGCCAGTATTCGCAGAACGCCTTCCACCCGTCCAACCCTTTCTACTGCGCCGACCAGATGTCTCCAGGGCAGCAGCCAGGGCCGTACCCTGCTCAGTGCCAAGGCTGCCCAGGGCCAGAGCAGGGCACAGGGGGGTCCGGACAACCACACGCCCCACAGCACCATCACCACCACTATCCGGCACCGCACTGTCAAGGGGTATGTTTCGCATAATGCTGGTCTGAGATGTTGCGTATTGTGGTAGTCATGGAAGGGTTGAACATTTCCAAATGGTCTACAAGCTTGACCCCTTGGTAATCCCTATCAGCAGAATACTGTATTAACTTATAAATGGGTGTTTAAACCTGGTTAAACCTTTTCTGCAATGTATTAACTTATTTTATCCATTTTACATTTACATTTATTCATTTAGCAGACGCTTTTATCCAAAGCGACTTCGAAGAGAGAGCTTGGTATATTCTATAGTCTTCAAGTTACTGTCTTTATCAGTATTGCTGTAAACCCTTATGACATGATATGCTACAACTGTTGTTTTTGAGAGGCTGCTTTTGCTACACTGCAATTCTTATCTCTGTGTTTTAACCTGCTCAACATAAAATGAGCTGACCTTTTGTACCTCCAGAAGACCCTGCAACTGACCTTACCTCTGTAAAACCTAACCTTCTCTACAGGGTCCTGGATATCCCCCTGGGTCTTATTCCCACTATGGGGAAGGGAGTCACACATTGCCCCCAAACCCACCATACCCTGCTGGGCAGGGTCTTCACCCCAGGTCCCAGGTTGAGGCCTGGGCCCACCCTGGTGCCTACGGGCCCTCGCACCCACAGCAGCAGCCACAGCAGCAGCCACAGCAGCAGTGGCCGCCTGGCACACAGCCCCCCCACAGTCACTATGGGAACCCAGTGCGTCCTGCACAGCCCCCAGCCTGGCCTGGGACCGGCACTGGAGCCCCCCCACCGTACCAACCCAAGGTGAGAGCTCATAGGTCCAGTCAATTCCTGCTTTCAGACCATTCTTATTACTGTAAATTGAGGGAATCATGTGACACAGCCGGTTAGGGTGTCAGGTTAGTAAGTCCCCGGTTCGATTCCCGGCTGTGTCAACATGAGGTTGTGTCCTTGGGCAAGGCGCTTCACCCTACTTGCCTCAGGGGGAATGTCCCTGTACTTGCAGTAAGTCACTCTGTATTAGAGCGCCTGCTAAATGACTACATGTAAATGCATAAATAGGAGGGAGGGGCGGCAGAAAGGGTATTAGAGGGGAAAGGGCTTTAAAATCGAGTTTGATCTAATACTAATTCTATCCTTTTTCCTTCTTTTGTAACTTTCTTTTCTCTTCTTTGAATGCGTCAGGACCAACACTACACGGGACCCCAGCCACACCAGCACCAACGAGCCCCACAAGCAGGCCCCAAACCCAGGCCGGCCCCGTCTCCAAACCCCCCCAATGGGAAACCTGTAGACTTCAGCTCCCCTCCCCAGTTATACAACAGAACGGGGAAGGGGGGCGGACAGACGGAGCCTAGGCCTTCCCAGGGCGACCTTTCACCCTGTGGGCCAGCCCCCCAGCCCCCGGGCCCTCAAGCTCCACCCCAGCCACAGGCCCCAATAGGGCCCCAGCCTCTGAGTGACAACCCCAGCCTAGCCAAGGTCCAGCAGATCATGGCCCGGGTACTTCTGCTCCAAGAGGACGTTGATGAGTTTGTGGGCAAAAAGACAGACAAGAGTTACCGTTACCTGGAGGAACTGCTGACCAAGGAGCTGCTGGAGCTGGACTCTGTGGAGACCCAGGGACTGGACACGGTCAGGCTGGCCCGCAAGGAGGCCGTCAAGAGGATCCAGGACATCCTGGACCGGCTGGAGAAGAAGGCTTTCTGAAAGGGGACCAGTTCCCCTCGCTCATAGCAGAGCATGGGCTGGGTCTGGGGCTCTGGGTGTCAGGCCGCCTTCGTAAAGTTATATTTTCCCTTATTTTTTTGGTTTCTCTTTCGTGAAAAATCTTCCATCGACAGACCGAGCAGCTAGTTTGATCCAGACATCTTCCTCACAGCCCACGGTGAAGCCTAAAATCGGTTGATGATCTAAAATAATGTGTAATTTAACTTAATTAAACCTGTCATTGGAGTCCCTGTTATCCTTCTCCACCATAAAATGTGGAAAGGTGTGGAAGAGTCCAGGGACATGAGAGAGATTGGGAAAGGAGATTAGGCCTGTCTGTGATAGCCAGTTTATACTGACAAGCCCAACATAGGAAACTCTGCAGGTTAGAGGTGTAGATATTCAGGTGCATCTCTCTCTGCTAACTCTTCAGTGTTATCCATCGTACAGTAAATTAGGTTTTAACCTTGTCGTTGTTGGCCTTTATTGCTTACAGCGTATTAAATATCAGTCCTTTGACAGCATAATGCGAGCTTTCCGGAATTTCACAAAGAGTCACTGTGTTATGGTTTGGAAGAGGGAAGGGTATCCTTTTGACCTCTGACCCCTGACCCTGCCTCCCTGGAAGTCGGGTCTTGGCTGGAGTCCAGAGCACACGGCAAGACACTTACACATGTTCTATCGCAGGCTGGTACAGATACACCTTCAGTGTCTTTCTATACAGCCACACCCAGTGACCACGTACAGTCAACATAATAGCTGTGCTTTGAGCTTATGCCCCATTCTAAAGCCCGTCCCCCGTCCCTGTCCCCATCCCTTCATAAGTCGGGGTAGAGAGCAGCAGTGTAGATGGAACAGCTTTAAACAATAAAGTGGAAAATCCACAGCCAATCAAATGGCTTGGTTGACGATGTGTTTTTTGGTCCTCTGTAGCAGGGGACCAAGCTTCTAGATCTAAGCTCGAGCCACGTCTACCTCACCAGGGTTCCTGTCACAAAGGTTTGTTCTACATTTCACGTGTTCTTTTACAATGCCAAAAGGTCGCCCCTTTTGGAACCTTCTCCTCCCTGCAGTCCTTCTACCCTGTCAGAATGCTGAATGTGTTCCTGTAGCCATTTAAATGACCACAGGCATGGTGTTTTTTTTCTTCCAGTCAGCTTTTATCATGCATGTACTGTCATATTATCACCTGTGGCTCACTGAGAGGGTTTGCGGTTGATGTTTGAACCAGTGAGATGGGGAAATGGGGTTCATTATCTTGTCTCGCTCCATTTGTCTCAATGGAATCACCAGAAGAATCACGTTTTCCCCGTCGACGGTGCGACCCTGTTGAAGTCACACAATCACTCGAGACGTCTTGTTTCTGTAAAGGGGGGGGGGATGTGCCATTTAAAGAGGTGGGCATTTTTTATATTGTTAGAAAAATAAACACACTTTAATCACACAAAATCTGTTTAAGCTTTGCATGGACGGAAATGTTATTTGTTTATTTTCTGTGTTAAAATAAAGCATAATTGTAAATTAGCTCACTGTTAACTGAAAAATATATATTTGTAACATGAAGGACTATGTAAAATAAAGAAAATAGGAATATAAGAACCAGGAATAAAAGAACAATATCATGCCTGTACAGGATTCTGATGTAATGCATGTTTGCACCACCAACTGTGCTATGTTTCCTTGACCAACTTAGAAATGGCCATGAACCAAATTAAACATCAGGACAATTTTGTATCTCACTGCTGGTTTTTGTGTGTTCCTGTGTTAGGTGGGAAGAAAAAAAGTCCAACATATTTAAAAGTTTCTAAGCCAAATACAACCACAAGAAAGGCGAAAAGGAGGAACTGGTCTGGTGAATTTCATCTGTGGATGTTACGCTCACACTGCCTGCCAGCTTGCATTCACAGCTTTAAATAGCCTGCTATTTTGATGTAGAAGCACAACAGGGCTCCAGGGGAAAGCTTGCAGAACCCGCCTCGTTTTTGATTTACAGGACATAGCAGCAGACCACCCTGACGACCGAAGGGGCAAGCAGCATAGACCCAGCACACCTGGTCAGACAGCGGAGACACGAACAGGACGGTGGACATCGACTCAAACTGCAGCCTCACTGAGCTGACATTCCCAGAAGCTACGAGCCTGCAAGGAGCTTTACCGAACCGCTTCCCCAGCTCAGAGCTCTCCACGGCCTGCAGGACCAAGTGGGTCATCCTAAGGGCTGGGGGAATCCCAGGACTAAGTGGAGCTCATGTCTTACATCTCCAGACTCCCATCCTCCTGGAATGACAGGCCGCCCCCTCGCCAGGTGGACATCGACCTGAGCTCCCCTGGTCTGGCTGTGTTCGAGCTGGAGCGGCTGCTCTACACAGGGAAGGCAATTGTCAGCCATGCTGATGAGGTCTGGCCCAAGCTCTACATTGGCGACCAGTAAGTGGCTAACTGGTTGACTAACTGTTCAACTAACATGCTAACTAGGAGCCAGGTGGCTGAGCAGTGAGGGTGGTGGGCTGGTAATTAGGAGGGCCCTGGTTTGAACCCTGGCTGTGCCAACATGATGTTGTGTCCTTGGGTGAGGCACTTCACCCTACTTGCCTCAAGGGGGGAATGTTGCTGTAAATTTCTGTAAGTCGCTCGGATAATAGCATCTGCTAATTCCTTTATTTGTCCCCCAGGGGGGAAATTGCAGTAACTAACTTGCTAGCCAAGTTCTGGTTGTGGTCCCTGGCACAGGAGCAAAGTAGCCTGTTGTAAATCTGTTGCAGAATGCAGGCAGCGTAACTGTATCTGTTTCCAGCTGGGCTCTGCTTGGGGAACCTTAGCTGACATGCTTCCACTGAGTTTTCACTGTTGACCTCTTGAGATCCGCTACTCCTCCCAGATATTCACAGTCCAACGCTCTCCATTTCCTCTGGCCTGCGTCATGTCTGTTAAAGCTGCATTTCCATTCACAATTTTTGTACCAAACTAAGCTAATCCAATCGTCATCTCCATGATTTACATTTTACTTTCATTCATTTAGCAGACGCTGTTATCCAAAGCGATTTACGGCAATTACAGGGGCATTCTCCCTGTGGCAAGTAGGGTGAAGTGCCTTACCCAAGGACACAATGTCATGTAGCTACAGCCGGGAATCAAACTCACAACCTTCCGAACACGAGCCCAACACTTTAAACCGCTGAGCCATCTGACCCCCTTGAGCTGCCTGACCCCCACCTGAAACTCCCCTTTGGCACTTGTTTGGTTTCCCACAATGTATGTTTCATAATCTGACACCCTGCAATGTTTGGGGACTGTCACGTTGTTATGATCAGTGACCGATGCTCTTTTATAAAGCTCTCTCTTGAAAGTCACTTTAGATAAAAGCATCTGCTAAATGAATAAATGTAATTAACTGTTGTACTACAGTACTGAACAAACGTTGTTGCACAATATTTCCGTCTTAAACCATTTACATAGTCTCCGTTAATAATATAAACTGAAAGTTAACCGTTGGGTGTTTGGGTGTAGGAGCAGCGCGGATAACCGAAGTGAGCTTGCCCTCCATGGCGTCACCCACGTGTTGAACGCAGCCCACAGCCGGCTGAGGGGAGGAGCAGAGACCTACCAGGGCATGAACATCACCTACCTGGGCATCGAGGGCCGCGACTGCTCCGACTACGACATGAGCGCCAACTTCGAGACGGCGGCAGTCTTCATCCACCAGGGACTCAGGGGAGGAGGTGAGGGGGAGGAGGGGAGTGGGAGGAGAGGAGGGGGGGTGAGGGAGGAGGATGTTGAGAATGAAGGAAGGACAGGAGGGTGGGTGGGTGGGTGGGTGGGTGGGAAGGAGATGAAAGGAGGTGGAGGAGGCGAAAGAGAATGGGAGAGTGGGGAGGAGGTGAGAGAGCCGGAGGTTAGGGAGCAGTTGAGGTGAGAGTTGTATTCACACAGTTCAAACCTGATGTTACTCTCTGGGGTCCCCTGTCGGCCGTCTCAGGTACAGTTTTGGTGCACTGTGCGGTTGGCGTGAGCCGCTCTGCCACCCTAGTCCTGGCCTATCTCATGCTGAAGCAGCGTCTGACCCTGGTGGAGGCCATATGCGCAGTGAAGGACTACCGTGGTATCATCCCGAACAGAGGCTTCCTCAGACAGCTCATCAAACTCGACGCCAAAGTTCATGGAAAACACCGTCGATCCTAGAGTCCTGGAAGTGGGGGGTGGGGTAGATTTTTTTTATTACTTGTTATGAGCTTTGGATTTATAGGTTTACAGTGGGAAATACATTCTGTTTAGTTACTACCAAACAGACTTTGATTCTGTGTTGTGCGTTTGGATAGTTCATTTAATGTAAACGAATTTTAAAATCCTTTGTGGGATGTTGCATGTTGTTACATTTGGTATTAGGTAGTCAGTCTGTATGTTTAATATGACTGTTGTGTAATGTGTGCCAGCTCGTGTATGTATTTGTCTGGCATAAATGAATAAACATTTGGAACTTCCCATTTTCTATGGCCTTGTGAAATGTTGCTTACATTTTAACCTCCGCCTCCGCAGCACGTTCCCATGAAAGCGCACGCAAAACCGGTTATTACCTGAAGAGTTTTAAAAAACAAACTGCTGGTGGCCAGCCAAATAAACACATGACAAGAGGATGTTGTGGCTACTTGCTGCAAGTCCCTCCGGATAAGAGTGTCGATCGCAAAAATGACTAAACGGATCGTGTGCTGTCGACCCACTTGACGGCTGACTTGAGTGATTTGCGTGACTTGCGTGGTTTTACCGCCGTGGTGTCACAAATGTTCATGTACTTTCGCAAGCGAGGTTTTCCAGGTGTGGGGCATTATTACCGGCACTGGCGCTGAAACAAAACTTCCAGTGCCTGTGTGAGAGAGATATTGTGTAGTACGTGTGGAACTTGTGGAATGACATAGAGTCAAGATGCGCAACATTCGCTGCGGGAATATCACATGTGCAACTGGACATTCCAAACTTCCCCTTAAGCACGCACTTCCTGCACACTTGTACAGCCATAAATAGTTTCCTTGATCTCTCTCCCTACACAGCTTAAAAAGGGAAACCTACCTGAAATCAATAAATACGAAGTGTACACAGGGACTGGCGCAATGTTTAGCGCAGTTTTTCTCCTTTGCTGTCAACTGTGCGTCAGTTGGAGCACCGCAAGGCCGTCTGCGTGGAACCTAGGCCGGATGAACAACAGGCCGATAATCGGTGAGTCTGACCGTGAGAGTCCTCAAACTAAGTCGTTGTTTACGAAAACTTTTTTTTCTTCCATACAAGTTCTTAACTTAGATCTTGTTTCTTTTTCATCTTATTTCCGAGCTCGTCTGTCAACTTTGATTAAGTCGTTCTTACTTCTAAACGTTGTTTTGTTTCCCAATAATTACGCACAGGTATTTTGGCACAGGAGGTCGTGGACGATGAAATGAAACCGTTCGGGAAGACCTACATACCTTCTTCATATGTGAAGTATTTAGAATCGGCGGGTAGCCGGGTTATGCCCATCAGGTAGACAGCTACACCAAGCAAGCTTGAAATCCAAGAGCAGGCACCTGACCTTAGTGAATATCTTTGAACTGGTTGTGGAATTGCGGACTTGAATGTCAACACCTGATCGAGGTTTTCTTTGACAGGTTAACCCACACCGATGAAGAGTACGAGGACATCTTCAAGCGCATCAATGGGTATTTGTTAAATGTGTAAACAGTATACAGTTACAGCCCATATTACTGTCATTCCAAGTCCCATTATCATATGTACCAGTACTGCAGTTTTGGTTGTTCAATCTATTTCATAATACTGAAGTATGAATTGTTAAACCTAGCGCATATGTTTGCCAATCATACTCCAATCTATTGTCCTCAAGGGAATGGGTGGATTAATAAAGGAATGGATGTCTGGAATGATGGATAGATATGGGCAAATAAACTGAAGGATAGCTGCTAAACGAATGGATGGATGAAGGGACAGATGAATGGAGCAGTTTTGACTGTCAGAATTCCCCTGACTGACCTGTTTTCCAGCCTGCTGCTGATCGGAGGAGCTTCAGCCCTCGAGACGTCTGATTTCTCCAGGGTGGCTCAGATCTTCTACAGGATGGCCCTGACGGTCAGTGTTCCAGAACCGGACATCACGTCAATGTACTACCTCTACGATCTGTAACATTTGTCAGTTTGTTTAAAATCGACACACCTTTCTTTCCTTTTTTTGCCTGCCTACCTGCCTACCTGTCTGTCTGCGTGCCTGTCTCTCTGTTTGTCTGTCTGTCTTTAGGCCAATGACGCAGGGGATGTGTTCCCCATCTGGGGCACCTGTCTGGGGTTACAGCTGCTGACCTATCTGGTGGCAGGACAGAACCTTCTGTCCAAAACCCCGGCCGAGAACATAGCACTCCCTCTCAACCTCACAGCAGGTGAGCCCCAACACCAGCATACTCAACTCAGCAGATAGCAAAGTTAGCATCAAGGGCTGTGTAAATACAGGAGCCTCAGAGACTCCCACAAGCAGTCGGAGAGTTATTTTGTCACCAATCGACAGAAGCTTCAATCATGTATCAAACTCTTACTTGTTCACACATTCCTTGGTGGACAAAGTTGTTTTTTGCGTAACATTTTACGCATTTAGCAGATGCTCTTATTCAGAGCGACTTACAGCAAGTACAGGGACATTTCCCCAAGGCATGTTGGGTGAAGTGCCTTGCCCAAGGACACAATGTCATGATGGCAAAGTTGGGATTTCTAACCCGCAACCATCTAAAAACTATGT
Organism: Protosalanx chinensis; assembly: GCA_030340685.1. Classification (NCBI taxonomy): domain Eukaryota; kingdom Metazoa; phylum Chordata; class Actinopteri; order Osmeriformes; family Salangidae; genus Protosalanx; species Protosalanx chinensis. The sequence goes on from CM059337.1 coordinate 5,763,466, forward strand.
GTCAGTGACCCACCAGAGGTCAGTAGTACTTCTTGAATCGTGAATGAACAAGGAGCAAGGTATTTTATCCAACTACTGTTTACATACCGAGAGTGCAACAAAAAATTATTTCTGCATTCAGTATCAGTATGTCTCTTGAGAGATGAGATATGTAACCAGCTTGTGCCTTCTCTTATCTCTCTCTCTCTCTCTGTCTGTCTCTCTGTCTGTCTCTCTCTCTCTCTCTCTCTCTCTCTCTCTCTCCCTCACTAGAGGCTTATTCCAGTCAGATGTTCCGGAGCTTTCCCCACGAGGTTCTAACAGCTCTAACCCAGGAGCCTGTGACTGGGAACTTCCACCACTATGGAGTGACAGAAGAGGTAGTGTACCTCCATCTACCCTGCAGGGGGCAGGTTCAGGTCCCCCTTGTGCTCCTGGCCCCCAACCCCCCATGTCTCACAGCAGTTTCCTTCTTTTAAAGACTTTCATGGAAAATAAGGAGTTGAACAGTTTCTTCACCATCCTGTCCACCAACGTTGCATCGAATGGAGCTGTCTTTGTCTCCACAATGGAAGGTTGGCGATAAGTCGTTGCAGAATCAGTCAATAGCGTAATCCGCTGGAATAATTTGATACTAACACTGGAGTCTGGGCTGCTACAAGTCACAAGATAATACTAATCATGTATTTCGCAATCATATCATCTAGGCTATGTTGTGAAAGTGTAATTTTGTCCATGTCCAAGTGTGATTGGGTTGTTTTACTGATGATTACAGGGAAGAAATATCCATTTTATGGAGTCCAGTGGCACCCAGAGGTGAACCGTTTCATGTGGAAAACGAGTATGAACTTCCCTCACTCCTCTAATGCTGTGAGAGTGTCCTCGCTACTGGCTGAATGCTTTGTCAATGAAGGTAGATATGTTTTGCTCCAACTACTAAAATTGACCCAAATTTTCCAAAAGTATATAGTATCATATTGTAATTTATATAATTGTATAATTTACAGACAAACGTTGAGGCACCGTGAATTGTCAATGGTTCACCTGTGTTCTATTGGACTGGATAATTTCATGTCATGTCATATTTGATTCCCTCCATTTATATTTCCATGGCAACAACCCCTTTTGTGTATGGAAGGCAGGAGAAGTTTCCATTCCTTCTGCTCCCCTGAAGAGGAGGCTGCATCGCTGATCTATAACTACACACCGATCTACTCTGCTAACTTCACAGCCTACCAGCAGATCTATTTCTTCTGATAGCCTCAACTGACAGGAAGCTCCGCGGGCTAAGGTGTTGGGCTCATGATCGGAAGGTTGTGAGTTCGATTCCTGGATGTGGCTATGTGATGTTGTGTCCTTGAGCAAGGCATTTCACCCTACTTACATCAGGGAGAATGTCCCTGTACTTACTGTAAGTTGCTTTGGATAAAAAGTGTCTGCTAAATGAATAAATGTAAGAAAATGATCCCATGCCCTCATAGGAAAAGCAGTCAGCTGTTTAAAAAAGCTGTATGTTTTTACGTTTTTGTTAGTTTTATATACAGGCAAATGTCCTAGTTCTGAAATAGAAATATTAAAAAGAAACACTGTTTTGTGAGGGTTACCTTGCATTTTGTCGTTGATGACATATATAATATAGGTTATATCTAAAATACAACAGAAGTGGGGGGTCAGGTGGCTCAGCGGTTAAGGTGTTGGGCTCATGATTGAAAGGTTGTGAGTTCAATTCCCAGCTGTGGCTTCATGAGGTTGTGTCCCTGGGCAAGGCACTTCACCCTACTTGCCTCAGAGGAAATGTCCCTGTACTTGCTATCAGTCGCTCTGGATGAAAGCATCTGCTAAATTACTGAATGTTGATGTCAGAAGAAAGCCATAACCATTCTTAAGCCACCCCTACAGGCACCCTCGCCGTCACAACACAGGCATACCGCTGACACCCGACCGTGCTCGACAACGATTGGCTACTTCAGTTGTCGATCACGGTTGCCGGGGCGGGACGGGCGACACAGGCGCTCGAGTTCCTTTTATATGTAGAAAATGATACTGGGTCAGTATGTCGTTTTACAGTTAAAGACCGTTGCATCAACGATAGACTCGCCGTATCTTTGCAGTTTCTTTGAAGTTAGGATGTAACATGCACGTTTTAGGAAGAGACACAGACACACCGAGTAGGCGGGGAAGCCTCGCGTCTTGTGTGCAGACTGGTAAAGGACAAAGCCCTGTGTCCTTCTAGCTTTTGATAACTTTAAATGGGATCTGAACCATTGTGTCGCTGGATCCACGGATCTTTTGTCTTGTTCCTTTGAGTAGCCGATCGCCCTCACAGGAAGTGTGATCAACATAATATCATCACTCCTGGATTCTGGATTGGGGCACGGAACGTTTTATTTGTAGGCTTATTGGTTTATTTGATGTAAAAAAAAAAAAAACGTTTCTCGTCAACGGTCATCTCTGGTGCATTAATGCACCCGTTTCAGTGGTGTAACGGTGAGTCATTTTCGTTGTCCCCGTCGATGTGACGCTGCCAGCGGCTTCTCTTATGACGGATCGATGTGATGTATGTTCATGTCTCTGTCCACCCCTCCCGCACCACCGCCCCCCCCAGCCCTTTTAATCGCTGTGCTACATTGTGATTTTAGATTATCCCCCCTCCGTCCTAACCTGTTCTAAATGTTATGATTACATTGTAATTATTTTATGATTGGAGCCTGATGATCCATAATAGATTTCCTTCATATTTTATTGAACAGCAACGTTCCCAACTCATATCTATGAATCAGCTTTTGAGATGTTACATACGGTAATTTTGGCCAGCTACAGGCTTCAGTTGACTAACCAGCCAACACAGAGTATAAATGGCCCCATAGACTGCTGAGTTTATAAAAGGGATTTGGAGTTGAGGACTGGAATGTCATTCATCGCTTCTGTCCGAGTTTCTCTGAGGAGCCACAGTTTGAGTTCTTGAGTTTACGGTATTAAAACACAGATAGCTCTGTATGCCTCCGGGCAGATGGGGTGGGCTCACTGGGCTGTGTGGGTGGGTGGGGGGGGGGGGTGGGGGGGGGTGTCCATATAGGAGGAGGGGGGGGGGGGGGGTGGAAACTGTGTTGATGACTGGGGCCAGTCGCGGAAGTGTTCAGTTATTGTTTTGTGCAGGTAGTGAAACTGTCCGGCTGTTTTTCTGCTGGCTGTGATGCAGATAACTGAAGCCTGGTTCAGTCCACACTGACCGCTGATATTCCATTCCATTCAACTTTGTTGTCATTACACACGTACAAGTACAAGGTAACGAAACGTAGTTAGCATCCAGAAGTGCAAAAACAGGCAGCAGAGGCGGAATATACAGTGAGTATGTATTAACAGTATTTTGGTATAGTACAAATATACAGTTGTATATCATGTTCAGACAATAAGGACTACTACACCCTTTGTGCCTCTAAAATCTCTTTCTCTCTCATACACACACATGCAAACTCACACTTTTCTGATAGATTTCATGTGTCAAATTATTTGAGGTGCCAACTGTCTACTAGCACTAAGGTTATATTTACAGTGAGTATCAACCAGGCCCATCACACTGCACAATATAATTGAATGATCCTCTCTCCTCATCATAACAACTGCTATTTGTAGAGCGATGCATTCCAGTCTGTGATCACAGTCTGGATTAGCTTTCACGCTTGATGTCAACCTTTTCTGTGTGTGAGAGGACAGACGCCAGTGATATATTGAGTTGCTTCATAGTCAGCTATCTCAATGGTGTTGAAGGAGACAACCAAGATTTGTGTAAAAAACGTGGTATATAGAGCAGAACATCAACAGACATCTTGGATCATAATCGCATCTGCAGATAAATCTGTCTGGTTCTAGAACGAGAACCTCATTTGCGATATACGAGGGGCAAATTCACTGTTCTATAAAAACAAACAGGAGCTTTTCTCTCAAATCATCTACCAATCCTGGCACCATGGCAACCATGTGCCTCTCGAGAATGCCAATATATAGGTCAGTGGTCATATGGGGCTTCTCCCGGAGACACAGTCCACACAGAGAATGAGCGAGAGACAGCAAGAGAGAGAGAGAAAAGGGTATTCAGACACATGACCTAACGTTTCAGATCGTCCATCTGGGGAGGGCATCACAGGTGATGGTTGACGGCTGTCATTACATGTGACGTGCGCAGGCATGAACGCACCCACGCTCACCCCCCCCCCCCCCCCCCCCCTCTTCCTCTTCCCGACGTGGTGCACAGGACTTCATCCCTGTTGGACTGAGCCACACGCTGCACTGTGCAGTAGAAACACATGGGCAAAGGCAGTGAGTCAAGATTTAGTCTGGAGGAATTGTATTGGCGTGCAGACCCTCGGAGTCTAACACAGTAGAAAGATGTGGAACAGTGAGTCTGGGTGCAGCTGGGAGGTGAGGAGGAGGGTCATTGATTTCTTCACTACTGAGCCTGACATATAAGTCTTTGTCCTCTCCCCCACCCCTCTGTGAGTGGAGCTCACAGAAGTAATATAACACGGATCAATGCACTAAAGACAATAAAACTCCACTAAAAAACAATAACCCCCCCCACACACACACACACACACACACACACAAACACACACACACACGCACAGGTGGAGATGAGACCTGGGAATTACTCAGTAATTACAGTATCGAACAACAGATCAAGAGGTCACCTGTTCGAATCCCCCTCACCCCACCTGTACATTGCTGCAAATAAAGTGTCTGCTTTATGAATACAGGATTATGCGTGAGCTCTTCTGAAGGCAGCACTGCTGTTTTTGTGGACAATGGAGAGAGGGGGGGAAAAGCATCTCTCCTTCAAAACATGGCAGAGGACAGCCCATGCATTCACAACCTGCCTTCTATGTCATGTATCATAACACGTTCCTGTTTTACAGGCCAACAACTTCTTGTTCGGAATTGCCCTCCTCTGAGTCATTTTAATCTCTACAGAAGAGAGATAAATTTAGCAAGCCTCGATTATTCATGCGTCAGAAGAATTAGTCTCACAGTTTACCGCTGTGGGAAACAGATCTAGTGTCAGGATAGAAATCACGTCTTGTGCAAATTACAGTCCAGTTGCCTGGATACAGCGATGTTGTGTTTCCATTTCACAGCTAGCATTAGCAGACTGAGAAAACCTTGGCTCCGTCAGGGAGAGGGCCAGCTCAAGGTCTACGGTACCATTATCTTGGACATTCATTTGTAAATGTTCAACCCTGTCCTGGTGGTGTGTATATTCCTCATGGATTAGCATGAAATAAATATTAATAATTTGGTGTGTGTGTGAGAGGGGGAAGTAGGGAGCGAGAAAGAGAGAATGTTTGAAAAACAAAAGCGTGATGGAAGCTATAAGTGTGTTTGTGTGTAGCTCCAATCTTTTGGCTGGTATCAGAGACGGTCACAGCTGCAGCAGCCTTGACCCTCAGCTGCTCATGAGTGTGTGTGCATGTGTGTGTGTGTGCGCGCGCGTGTTTGTGAACCCGGGGCTGCATCCTGTTTAGCACGGCAATTTTCCCTGTAGATCTGTTTACTTTGTCAGACACGTGTCCTAAACCCCCTACTGGTCTCCTCCACAAGCATTCTTCTCTATTATAATAATAGCAATCATGTATTAATTTGGTGTTGTTCCGATCGCTCAAGATGCTGAAGACATCCGTACTTGTGTCCTTCCTAGGGTGCTTCTGTGGTCTGGGACTGGTCTACTCCAACAAGTCGTGCACCATGCCTCCCATTACCTTCCAGGATCTGCCCCTCAACATCTACATGGTCATCTTCGGCACCGGCATCTTCGTCTTCATCCTCAGCCTCGTCTTCTGCTGCTACTTCATCAGGTGAGAGGATGGAAGGCAGAGGGAAGGCAGAGGGAGGGAGAGAGAGAGAGAGAGAGAGACATCCAAAGGGGAAGGAGTAACGAATGGAAGAACGGCCGAAACATAAAGGCTGACTTTGTTTGTCTCTGTTGACAATGAACTCCCCGATGAGCGGGGGATGGGGGGACAGGAAGTGATGCGTTGGTGTAACGGGATGTGAGGCGTTTGTGTGCCAGGATGTGAGGGTGAAGGAAGCATTGATGGCTGATGTCAGGGTGGCCAGGGGAGCGGGGGTTCACTCTGTCCCTTCCCAAACCCCCGCCCCTCAACACCCCCCTACCATACACACGCACAATGCCAGTCCTAACACCAGAGAACAACATAGCAGCATGCTGTTGGAATTAGTTCAGGTATGAGACATGGTTTCCTGCCATTACCACAATGATTTATAGAAGGAGATGGGAGGGAAAGAGAAAGAAAGGGAGAGGGAGGAGAAAACGAATCCCTTCCCACTCTAAATCACAAAACAATGTAGGGTAAATGATTGGCTATATTTTGTCAACACACTTGAAATGGGCTGCAAACTATACTGCTCAAACAGTAAAGGAACGCCGGTGGCACGAGACAGCCCTAGTAATGAACAACTGTTTTTCATGCCTTTGGCAAGGTTTTTCTTGGGCTGGTCAGATTACCCAAGATAGGCAGCATGCTCTCGATGCACCCAGGAATGTTAGAGCCTTAGAAAACTGGCATCTTAGGCAATCTTGGGCCTTTTCTGTTGCCACGGCACTGTTGACAGAAACCGCCAACCTCATAGCCCCGTTCAATGTCATCGCAACCTTGGATCAGTGTTTGATCTTAGATCCCAACATTTCGTGGGACCTGCAGGAACCCTTTGCGTAGAGGAGCAGATGCCTAAGTTAGGTAAAAGCCAACTGTTGCTCCTTAACAAATAAAACATGCAAAGTATCGTAAAAACCAATTTATTGTATGACACAGTTATGTCATACGTCAGTTTTTCAATCTTGACCTTGAAGTTTAGGTGATAGTTGGCTTAGTGTGGCTGGTTGATAGTCAGCATTGCCGGTTGACAATCGTAAGTGTGGCTGGTTGGTAGTTTGTGTGGCTTGTTGGTAGTTAGTGTGGCTGGTTGGTAGTTTGTGTGTCTTGTTGGTAGTTAGTGTGGCTGGTTGGTATTTTGCATGGCTGGTTGGTAGTTTGTGTGGCTTGTTGGTAGTTAGTGTGGCTGGTTTGTCGTTAGCATGAATGGTTGGTAGTTAGCATGACTAGTGGGTACTTTGCTGTGTCTGCTGAAGGCTTTGTTAAGTCGACGGCTGGTTGATACTTCCAGCCCACAGAAAGAGGTTAGACAGTCTCAGTGCCTCTAAGAGCACAAAGCAGATGATTCATGAGTCACTTCCCACACTCATCACACCAATCACAGGTCTCTCCAGGAGGGAAGAGAGTGACGGCAGCTTCATTTATAGACCAGGGTGATTCATAACCATGGTGATGAGGTGGCCTGCTGTTTCCAGTCATTCTGTCTGTCTGCCCCCCACTTCCTGCCTCCTCCGAGATCCCAAACCTGCTTTTCACTGGTCGTCTGGTGTCCAGGTTCCCTCGTTCATTCCAGAAGTTTCTTTAGAAGTGTTTTTGCAGAGAGACTGTCACCAAAGATCTTTACACCCCCCATCCCCCCTCACCACCTTCTCCCCTATGCACCCTTATTCCCCACCCCCCCCTTTCCTCCTCTCTCTCAGCTGCCTGTATTGTGCTGTGCTGGGAATGACACGCATGTAAAGTGTGTATCCTCGCATTGTTCTGGATGAACAAGCATCAGCGGAGCACAAACAATAAACAGAACTCGACAGCTACACAATAAATCAATCAGACGAGTAAACAATAACAAGAATGCCCCTTTATTGAGGCCCGACTGACTTCTTTGTGATCTTCATATTACCAGTCATCACCAGTCTTGAAACTCACACTGGACGGTCAAGGCGCGAGCACATGCGCGCAGTTGCTCACATATCACCTCCAGCTCACGCCCACACACACGTTCTCACAGGTTTAGTATTGTTTGGATGTGTCTAAATAGGTGGAGACCCTTCACATCTGGGTGATAAAGACCAGCCTGAGCTGAGCAGCGCTACAGGATATGGACCTTTGTGCGTGTGTGTGTACGAATTTGTGCCGGACCATCTGTCTGTCTAACTGCCTGACTGTCTGTCCATTGTTTCTGCAGTAAGCTGCGTCACCAGGCCCAGAGTGAGCGTTTTGGCTACCGTGAGGTGAGTCTGCTGCCTTGGGGAGGAGTGGAGGATCATGTTGTTCACTTCCATACATCACTGTTCACTTTCTAAGTCACGTTTACACCGCGGGAGGAACTTGTAATCCCCAGAACTACCTTTCAAAGAACTAGAAGTTTCCGTCAGCCCATTCCTCAAGTGCAGAAATGCTCAGCGCCACCTAACATGCCAGACTTCAGAAGACACATTAAGCCTGGGTCGCCAATTCAAAGATCTGATGGATTTGTGCTCAGCATAAATGCTTAATAAGGCCTGGACTACGTAGCGTGTCCATCTATCACATGTTCTCCATGTTGGTTCTATGCCCAGAGCGGGAACTTTTATGCTTTCTGACTTTGAGCTCACTGGTGGAAATGCAAGGGGTTCTAAGGAGAAAAGTCTTTGTTCTGTTCTTACAGTGAAAACATGACTGTGTTAATTTTACTGAAATGTGTTCAAGTTAAAGCTGGTCATATGATCATGGGTCATGTGACCTTATTCTTCCTCCAGGTGGTTTTGAAAGGAGATCTGAAGAAGCTGAACCTCCACGGGGTGAGAACGAGCGACAGGATAACACGATAACATTGATAACATGACGATAACATCCTGTTTGTTGCACAGCAAAAAAACTAATACTTTCAGTGGTCTCACCACCATCTCTCCTTCACTTTCTTCTATGTCAACTCTTCCTCCTCTTCCTTCTGGCCTACCCCCACTCTTTTCATTCTCCCCCCTCCTTTCCTTTCTCTCCCTCTCTCTCTCTCAATTCCCCACTTCGTCCTTTCTATCCCCTTCATCCCTTCTTCCTCCCTCTCTCTCCCTTCCTCAGCAGACCTGTGCTGTCTGTTTGGAGGACTTCAAAGTCAAAGATGAACTGGGAGTGTTGCCATGCCAACACGCCTTCCACAGGAAGTGAGTACAACTGGACCAGGGGTAGGAAACCCTAGACCAGGGGTAGGCAACCCTTGTCATTAAGAGCCACTGTCCTGAAGGTTTGATAACAACCCATATATTAAAACCAGGTGTCCTGGAGCAGGGAAACATTTAAAACCTTCAGGACAGTGGCTCTCGAGGACCAGGTTGCTTTTTCCTGAGCTGGACAGACAAATTGTCACTGTCATCCATCACCATGGCGACTGTGACCCCCTACATTCTCTGTTCAGCCTGTCTTTGGGTCATGGAAATCTCTAGAATAATCTCTCTTCGAACCTCTCTATTTCTATAATCTTGCTCTTTTTTTTGTGTTCCTCTCTACCTTCCCCCTCCCTCCCTCCCCCTCCCCTCCCGTCCTCCTCTCTTCTGCTCTGCCTGGGGAGCAGGTGTCTGGTGAAGTGGCTAGAGGTTCGCTGTGTGTGCCCCATGTGCAACAAGCCCATCGCTGGTCCCCCGGAGCAGCACCACAGCCTTGGAACACTACTGGACGAACTGGTGTAACCCTGCCAACCGCATCCAGCCTGGTGGTGACGCCCCCAGCTGGTGTAATTTAGCAACCTCCAGGAAGAGCACAGTTACGTGGAGTAACCCAGACAACCCCCACAGATGATAGTGAGCTGGTGTAACCTAGTTACCACCCACGGAGAACTCTGATGGATGCGCCGAGTTACCTAGCAACCAGCCCCGTGGTGCAGAACTGAAACCTTGTGGTGGTCGAGTTGAAACCCACAAGTCACTGTCTGCCTGTCTGTCGGTCGGTCTGTCTGCCTCTCTGTCTCTTTCTGTGTCTCTCTTTGTGTATGTGTCTTCACTGTGATATGTTTTCCAAGTTGCACCGAACTTTTTTTGTTATAATGAAAATGTGAATTTTGTAAATCAATGCAAACATTAGGTTTGGACCGAGGTTCTACAAGATGTTTTCACTACTGTTACATTTTGTACATAAACACTGTATTGTACTCCAAAACACGTGTAAACCAGTTGGTGTTTCAATGTTGGTGTCCTAATTGATCTCGACAATACTAACTGGACTGTGGAAGTCTAACATGTACTGTATCACTTTTCTATACAATAATGTCACACTATCTTCTTCTTCTATGGTTTAATTGTATGACCCGAGAAGCCAGTTCGTCTCTCTCTCCGGTACTTAAATCTGACATGTTGACGTGTTTAGAAAAGCAAGAATAAACTGCCCAAATGAAGCACAAACACACCGTGCCAGACACACATGCTCCATACATGTGTGTGTGTCCCTGCCCGCATCTGGAACAGATACCAATTTTGTCCGCTTATGTCCCAAATGAGACCAAGCTGGATCAGGGTTGAATGTGCTGGCCATCCCTGTGACCGGAGCCAAGAGATGGGGAAAAAAAAGTTCAGTTCAGTTCCCCATACAGCCAGTCAGCCAGTGTACGTAGGCTTGACTGACTGAATGAACAGGCATTAAACTATGTTTACAAATAGCTCATGTGTTCTGGGTTTTGTCTATCCCAACCAACATTAGAGCTGACTCTAGTGCCACCTTCAGGCGAAATATGAAAGCGACAGCAGAACGACAAAGCCCTTCCGGCTCTTTCTACCAGCTGAATGGCACGTAGCAGGAGTTTTCACGACTCTCTCTCACACATCCTTTCTGTGAAGTCTGACACCTGGATTTAACTGGCTCCATAAATGTGTTGAGAATCCTTTCATCCTATACATGGTAGTTTACCCAGCGTGCAGAGGGATCTCACTCTCACAACATCACAGAGAGCCCACAGGGTTTAACACATCAAGAGGTCACTAATTAGACACAAGAAAAAACTTTGAGGTCCTGCCGGCAGGATGCTGGAGGAGGAAGATGTGAGCTGCACTGGCTGTTATGAAAAAGGGAGATAGGGTGTGAGTGAGAGAAAGAAAGAGGGAAGGAGGGAAAAAGGGAGGGAGGAAAGGAGGGAGGGGTTTGGGAAAGTAGATGCTGAGGTGGACTCAATCAGCCAGTCAGGGTGCACTTTCTTCGGTCTCCCTCCCTTTTTCTTCACTCTCTCTCTCCTCTCTCTCTCTCTCTCTCTCTTTTTCTCCTTCTCTCCCTCTCTCCCTCTCTCGCTCTCCCTCTCTCCTCCCCTCCCTCTCGGTCTCTTTGAAACCCGGGGCAGCTCAGGGCTCTGTGCATTAACGAGATGAGCTGGAGAGGAGCTGGACTTGCATGAAGACGACCAAACCCCGGGCCCCTTGCGTCCTCCACAGCCCTGGGAGGTGACAGCTAAAGGAGAGAAGACGGCGGCTGTTTCAGCACCGGTGAGAGAGAACTCGTCCTGCATTCCTGGACTCTGCACTCAGGGGGGTTAGTATTGGACTATGACTTGTGATTCTGGGGTATACTTGTTGCTGTTTTGAGTTGTCTGTCGAGCATGAGAGACAGCCCAAAGAGGAACTTTCTAGAACGTGGTGGGTATGGGAGTATGGCTGAGGTGATCTTTTGCTGGTCTGGTTAGGACTGAGTTGTGGCCTCACTTAGTCACCAGCATGCCAGAGCACCTTGATCCAAGTCTCTGGGATTTAGTTTACAAGGCGGTAAGTGGAAGACTCGGCGCATCAAACGCTCCAACCGCTGTGAAATTTGCAAACACGGACATAATTTCCAGGGCTTTTAAATAATGAATGCTGTGTTAGCAATGTAAAACCCTCTCAGACCAGAGAGCCTACTGTTTTTAAAGATACTCCTAAATGCCTGCAGACCCAAACCTAAACTCACACCCCAAAAATACAGCATCTAAATACAAACAGACACGCTTACACAAACACACACAGACGGGCTGGACCTGGACGCATAAGTGGGCCTTTCATGAGCTCAGCCCGTACCTGCGTGATAATGAGCCAACTGTGCTGCAAGTAAACTTTGCACACGAGCGCACACATGGCCACGTTCAAAAATAAGGCACATGCAGAAACAGAGAGAGGCTTGTTTCTGTCATGTTCCTTCTCCGTGTCGTGGCTCTGGTGGAGAATCTAAGGTCAGGTTCACCATTGAGGCAGCCACTTCTCCGTCTAGCAGCCGAAACTCTGGGAATCACTCTACAGACACAGGCGTCCTCTGCTCCACATCTCCAGTTCACTGTGGAACCTTGATCCACTACCTCTCACCTCCGTGGGCTGCTGGGCAGCTGAGAAGGCCGTAAGGGTGAGGAAAAGTCCCAGACTAAGAATATTCCGGCTTTCCACAGTGACACAGTGAGTGGGATTTCATTAGGGGAAGACGAGAGACGAGGAATATCTGGGTTTTCTACAGAAGTTGAGAGGTTTAAAGTTCAGGGACATGACTGACGGTTCCAGGAGCCTTGGTATGAATGTTCGCTACACGGTTTTCATTTCGCTTTCTTAGAAGTTTTCTGACGCGCTCACATCTTGTATGATAGTGGAGCACTTTGACCATGACAAGCTCACGTGTTATTTTCCTTACTCCAGGAATGTTGAACTGAAATGACCCAGAACTGCACCCAAGGACTGGAATTAACAGAGGAATGAGGAACAAGATGATGCCAGTAATTACCACAATGAGCATGGAACAGATATACGAGTCCCTACTCCGGAGGCTATGATTTGGCTTTATATTTCTCCAAGGAATCCCACCCATTCAACCGATTAGTTGGATATCATGGCCACTGGAGAGAAAATCCCCATCTCAACCCACCAAAACAGCCACCGAACTTGTTGAAGATTTGAATGTCCAACAAGAAAGTTCCTCGAATGTGTCCAGAACTTCACCATGGTGGGTAGAAGGCTTCTGATCCTGGGTGGCCGTGTGGGGCTGCTGGGCCTGCTGCTCTGCTTCTGCCTCGCCCTCCTCTACCTCCTGGCCTGCAAGCCCAGCCTCCAGCGCGCTTCCACCCCCGGCCAACAGGTGGCAATGTCCTGGCCGGGCGGTGCCAGCAGCCAGGAGGGCTATATGGCGTTGCTGCAGGAGAGAGAGGACAAACACAGATACTACATGAACAGTCTGACTCAGCAGCTGGCCCAGCTGAAGGAGGCCCTCCAGGAGAGGACCAGGCAGCTCCAGGAGGCTCTGCAGAGGGCCAAGGCTGCCGGAGTGCTCCCTCTGGGGCTGGAGGGGCTGCGGAGCACCCAGGTGCACACCGATCTCCAGGTAGGGAAGGGTGTTAGGGGCCACATGGGGGTGGAAGTGAGGACACATATTTTGGGTAGTTTGTGACAACTCCATCTGAATACCCCTAGTGAGTAATTAGCCTTCAGAAGACAGTCATTTGACAGTAATCACTGGGTTTAGCCATGTTTCCACCCAGATCGGCAGCATCTGGGGATAGATGTTAATTATGCTGTGAAACAAAGATATATGAAGGCCATGAACTCCTGGATAGCAGTCTTCACGTGGTGTAATCTAGATGGGTGTTTGAGGGAACTTGACAACTCTTGACAACTCTCTTCTCCATTTCTTCTTCAATCTCCCCTTCCTCTCTTTTTTCTCTTTTTCCCACCTCTTCTCTCCCTCTTCCCCCTCTCCCCCCACTCTTCCTCCCTCCTCTCTCCTCAACCTGTCCCCATCCTTCAGGAGTTCTTCCAGGCCCAGCTAAGCAGGGCTGAGGTCCAGAGCGGGGAGAAGATCCCCAGCGAGTACGCGGTGGTCCCTTTCGACTGCTTCACCCTGAGGAGGTAGTTGGCCTGGTCTCTCCTCCACTCTGAGGAGGTGGATGGACCTGCATGGTCTCTCCTCCACTCCATTTATCCAAAACGATCAATTAATTAGCTGGGGTGTACTAGTTAGCTGGTTGTTAGCATTGTTGTTAGCCTGGTTGTTATCCTGGGCATTAGCCGGGTTGTTAGCATGGTTGTTAGCATGGTGGTGTGTGACCTCTATTCAGGGTGTACCAGCTGGAGACAGGTCTGACCAGACACCCAGAGGAGCGTCCGGTGAGGAAGGACCGGAGAGACGAGCTCATCGGAGCGTTGGAGACCGCCCTGCAGATCCTCAACGCTCCAGCACACCACCGACCCACCGGCCGTCACCGACGTGCCTACGGCCCTTCAGACTTCCTTGAGGGTGAGAGAGCCAGCAGGACACACGCCACACCCCCAAACCCTTCCACTCTTTGGCCTGTTTTTGTTTTTTTCCGTCTAAATTTTTTGTGTCTCACACCTCCCCATCCAGGTCTGACCCGTACAGTGAAGGACAAGGGGACAGTGTATGAGCTGACATTCAAGGGCCAGGGGCCCCAGGACTTCAGACAGCTTGTTTTCTTCCGGCCCTTTGGACCCCTGGTCCAGGTGAGGAGTGAGAAGGTGGACACGCAGAACATGCTCATAAACATCGTGGTGCCTCTCTCCAAGAGGGCGGACACTTTCAGACACTTCATCAGCAACTTCAGGTGGGATGATGGCAGCTAACTGAACCACCAACACTCATTAAGCATGTGACTGTTACAAGGGGAAAGGAGTTCCTCTGTTCCTCTCCTTTTTGTCCTTCTTCATTTCCTCTTCTTCTCTCCTCCTCCAGGGAGGTGTGTATCCATCAGGATGGGAAAGTTCACCTCACCGTGGTCTACTTTGGAAGAGAGCAGATAGACGAGGTGAAAGCGATCATGGACCAGGCGTCCAGGTAATCCTCTGTTCTTTTCGGACACGCCGCCTGCATCAGTCGCACCCTGACAAGTGGGCCAAGCGAAACTCGACGGCAGTAGAATTAATCACGCTGCCATTTATGATAGGGTCCCTCAGGGTGTGCGTGTGGTGCATAGCAATGATTAAGGTGAGGAGATGGAGGGTGGTGCTGAGCCATAATCACCTAGTCCTAAGCAGCAGTAGGACCCAGGAGAACGCAGAGGAGGCTTCCCCCTACAGGCAGCATTTATTAAGGTTTTGGCAGGTCCAGACCGATACAAGATCATCATCACCGCTGCCGTTCCTCTCTCCTCTCCTCCTTTTTAGGGAGACTCAGTTCCGGAACTTTACCCTCATCCAGCTCAATGAGGAGTTCTCCCGTGGGCGTGCCTTAGATGTGGGAGCGCGGGCCTGGAAGCGGAGCCAAAATGTGCTCCTCTTCTTCTGCGACGTTGACATCCACTTCACCTCGGAGTTCCTCACTTCCTGTCGACTCAACACGGAGGCCGGTGAGGGAGCGGCCTGCTCGGTTGTCGTGCTGCGTGGGTTCTTCCTGTCTGTCTGCTGTCCGCTAAACTGGAGGTCCGTCTGTCTGTCTTGACGTGGATTCTCTTTGGGGTTTTTTTCAGGGAAGAAGGTGTTCTACCCTGTGCTCTTTAGTCAGTACAACCCCGCCTTGATCTACAGTAACCAGACAGCCTTCCCGCCTATTCAACAACAACTGGTGAGTAGACGCAGACATGGGGAGTGAATGAGTCAAGTGGGTGAGGGTGAGTGCAGGGAAGAGAGAAAAGAAGAGAAAGAAGTGAGAGAAAGAGAGAGAGAGGAGTGTGGGAGAGAAAAGAGAGGTGGAGAGAGAGAGGGAGTGGTGAAGAAGTTATAGGATAGATAGTTAAGGATAGAGCCAAAACATTAGCATAGAAATGATCCCTTATTAGTCCCCTAGTGGGGAAATTTCACAGGCGCACACATATTCAACGCATTGGCCAAGATTCGAATCCCCACCGAGAATGAAACCCAGGCCTTCTGCACATGGTAGGCAAGAAATACTACCACTGAACCACCGGTGCTGCCCACCTGCTGTATATATATATACATACCGTATATATAGCTGAAACCATCTTTCTACACTTGCTGCAGGTGATTAGGAAGGACACAGGTTTCTGGAGAGACTTTGGCTTTGGCATGACATGCCAGTATCGCTCCGATTTCATCAACATAGGTAACGATCGTTCGCAGCCTCGTCATTCTGGGATGTGTCGTCAAACCCCCTCTCCTAACACTGTCACGTGACCCCCTCCGACAGGCGGCTTTGACCGGAGCATCAAGGGCTGGGGACTGGAGGATGTCCACCTGTACAGGAAATACCTACACAGCAAGTTGATAGTGATTCGCTCACCGTCGCGCAGCATCTTCCACCTGTGGCACGAGAAGCAGTGCGCTGACGAGCTGTCGCCGGACAAGTACCAGATGTGCATGCAGACCAAGGCCATGAGCGAGGCCTCGCATGGCCGCCTGGGGGCCATGCTGTTCAGGAACGAGATCCAGGCGCACGAGCAGCAACAGAGGAGTAGGGATGAGGGACCCAGGGAGAGAGGAGGGGGCAGGTGACCCGGAGGGCGGTGGGGGGGGGGGGGGGGGGGAGAAGCGAACTTGGAGGTGGGGAGATTGGACTTGGAGAGGGGGAAAGGGGTGAGCCGGGGGGGGGGTTGGGGGAGATGGGAGATAACCTGGGTAGGAGAGGAGGGGGTGGGTGGAGGCAGAACCTGGGGGAGGGGGGGGAGGGGGCATGTGAGAAGGATGATGGAGTTGATGAGTGAGGACATTTGAATGTGAACTGGATGATGTTCCTGTGGGAACTGTTCTGTAAGTGCAGCTGAAAAACCAGAACGAACGACCTTCCAGATACAAACTCCCACATGAGCCCAACTACTCTACATAACAAGACAAACAGAAAACAGAGAGGGTTCAAAAGTCTGATCATAGATTAGATCATCCTTTATTTGTCCTACAGTTGGGAAAATTGCAGAAATCATTAAATTATGACAACCAGGAAACAGAGGGGGTTCAAAGGTTGGGTCTTCATCATCATCTGGAGTGTGGACCCCCCACCCCTCCCATCACCAACACCCTACATATTATTCAACTGGCACTGGGTGCCAATAAATGACATTGAAACTGTCGAATAAAAGATGTTGTGTGTTTTAATTTAAGGGTTTTATATATGCATTGTACCGTCTTTGTTTTGCGTCATTGTGTCCAACTATGTTACTTCACGGTGCTGTCTGTCAAGGTATATTTCTCTCCTGACAACTCTGTGTCTAAAATAGACATGATGATAAAAACCTACAATTTGTGCATGTTGTAATAGTATTATTATTAGGTTACTAAACTGACAGAGGGTGGCGCAGCTCGACTATGAACTGTGGCAGTCCAGTATATAAACAGCGTGACACACTCAATATTGACAATTCAGAAAGTTCAGTCAGTTGTTGATTTTGAATAGGCGTCGTACTCTATGCAAAGCGGAAAGTTGACAACGTGTGAAATGAATAGGTGATTTTTGCTGGTGGAATGCAGGTCAGGGCGTGTACACCAGGGAACATTTCGATCTTTTCATGCCAGGTATCAACTTTTTGGTAGGTTGCGATGACTGGCTACACCAAAACTAGTGCATTCAAATTTGAAAGGATATCAAAACGAACGTTGTTCGGGATGGTTCTAGATTATGTTGATGTGGCAAGCATTGCTTAACTCTCCACATTGCACTTTGTTGTTGTTGTTGTTATTAACACAAAATTATTACATACATTTATCTTCGAATACAAATATTACATATATATAACAACAATCGTACACTAGGGGGTGCTTGCTTAAGAATTAAATAAAAATATTGGAGTTTACAGGTCTTCAAGGTTTTCATTGTTTTTTGCTTCATGAGAATCTTACTGAAACAAAATAATGTTCAATGTCTTTCTTAAACGAAATAAAACAAGGCTTTTTACATGAAAATTGACATTTGTGAATATAGAATTTTGCCATTAATATACAAACTACGGAACGCGCTGCCCCTGCACCTTAGACAGGCAAAGTCCATATCCGTCTTTAAGTCGGCCTTTAAGACCTATCTTTTTACCTTAGCTTTTCAGTGATGTGTTGACTTTTACCGTGTACAGTGTGTCTCTATTTGTTGAGTTTTTTACCTATTGTCGTGTTGTTTTTACTGTGTATAGTGTGTGTCTATTTATTGCGTTTTTAATATTGCTATGTACTGCACTTTGGTCAACCATGTTGTTTTAAAGTGCAATAGAAATAAAGTTGGATTGGATTGGATTGAAAAATGTATCAAGCAAACCTGATCGCGACAGTCCTCTAAAAGGCCGAATACTAAGTGTTTCCACATCAAAATAAATTGGTCATCAATATTTACTGAAATTAAATCCCCAAAAAACTAATGGACCACAGTTTCAGGGTGACTGTCACAAAAGGTACAACTATAATCAATGTCATTGCACTGACTTTATTTATAGTACTGGTGACGTCATAAACTTTCCAAATTTGCGTGGCATTGAGGAGTGGGCGGAGCCAACCGAGCATCAGGTGACGTCTGTCGTACAGCCAAGCGCGGTTCCCGATAGGCTCTTCATCTAATCCTAAAGTTCCTTATGATAAAGAGAGCGTCGGTGTTTTAATAGGGCATCTGCGTTCGGAACACTTACAGCCTGCGGGACAGGACAAGGTTATGTTTGGGGTTGAAGAATAATTTTTATTATGAAGTTGGGTAGTGCCAAGTTAAAAGGGTGAGGGGTTGAAATATAGTGGTTTGTAGGAGTAGTTTGTAGAATTTCCTGTCGGCCTTTATAGATTAGAAGTAGTTTAGCGTGTTCTTAGTACTGTTGTTTAGTAGTCTACTTTACATTGACTACACTGTTTAAACTTTTTCATGCGAATAGCGAGGCATGTTCTACCGATAGACAGCGTCTCTCGCCGAAAGAAAGCCGACAGGAGTCTACATATTTTTCCAAGGCAGAAACTCGGGGACACAAAATGTTTGAAGCCGGAGGGATCCTACTCGTCCTTCTTGACATAATCTGTCTAATCCTCGGTAAGTAACCGGTTTGGTTTGGTCGGCGTGTGGCCAAAACGTGTTGATGTTGATAAATTACGCTTCTCACTTAAAAGTTTTGTATATATATTTATATTTGTATTTTTATTTTGGGGGGGGTATTTTTATTCATGTATTTTTATGTATATTATTTGGTGGGTTTATTTTTATGACGTGCAAGAAAGGCCTTCATGAATCGAACGGTAGGAAAGCTGTGTTATCACACCTGTCCACAGCCACGCTCCCTGTCCTGTGTTCATGATCTTGACCCTTGCCCAGGTCTATATAACGATCATAGAATGAGAACTTGATTCAATCATACAGTTTGGATATATGTCAGGCAGAGTATCAGAATCAGAATGGGGGTTTATTCGCTATGCAAGATAAACAAACATAGAATTCACTTTGGCAGGAATGAGCAAACATAGAACATAATACTGTATAGACAGTAAGATATTTTTAAGTACGACAATATAATATGAAATAAAAAAGGGGGTTTGTAGATGACACGTTGACTGCTAAATACAGAGAACCATCATTAGGGCGTTTGTCCTGTATTTGTCCTGTAACATATAATTCTGCTGTTGTCCCTAGTCTGCCAACACAGTTTTTCAGTTTGTACTCTATCCTGTCTTATCAACAACTGACAGATTTCTCTGTCTTAGAGACAAGACTGTAAGATTGTCCACAAGGACAGTCTGGGAAGACTATATTTTGATGACTCATCTCTTCAACACCCCAGACTGGAATGTGTTTAACAACTTGCTTGTTCGGTTCCTGCCAAACAAATCACTCTCTGAGAGTGAGTTCCCAAAGCAGGCCTCCGTCCTATGTTGTAAAATCCCTCTCCGAGGATGCCAGGTTTGCGTTCCCATCCACCCTAACCGTTGCCATTGACGAGCAGACGATGAACGAGTTGCAATGCCAAACAATGGGTAACACATGCGCTCCACAGTCCTGAGACAGCACATCGTCCTAATCAGAGGCCAGTGACTGCTTCATAACTCACTTAGTCTGGCATCCGTGGACTGGCTGGCTGAGGAAGGGGCCTAACTTGGGAGAATCAAGATGAAGTTCCCTTACTCTTCTATTGGGTCGACTAGATAAATGATTGAACCATTACTTATATACTTCGTAATTCCGGAAAGGACTGAGTGACACAAGGTTCGCTGTTAGGGGAGGAAGTTGGTGGAAGAGAAACTGTTGGTGTTTAGGAAGTATTGGCCTGGCTTCCTTTTTTTATGAACTAGCATCAGAGTCCTTCAGGACAATCACAGATATTGTGGCTGAATAGAGAACTTGATGCACAGGTGCATTCTGGGATGGGACACCGTAGAGTTGAAGCCGGTGAAGAACATTCCAGGACCCTCAAGAGAAACACAGCTGTGCATCAGCTTTAGTTATCTATATTAACTAAGCTTCCTCTTTTCAAGAGAGTTATTATCGTTTAAAGGTTACACTGAAAGAGAAACTGGCAGGTAGATGGAGATTAGAGGCTTATTGCTTGACCATATCTTGTTGGGATTCAACTTTGCCCTCTTAAGTGGGCAATAAATGTATTGAGTGATATGTTTCTTGATCCTCAAAGTGTCAGGAATAGGGTTAGGGAATCAGGCTAGTAATCAGAATGTTACCGATTTGATTCCTGGCCGTGCCAAAAGACGTTGTGTCCTTGGGCAAGGCACTTCACCCTACTGGTTTTGGATAAGAGTGTCTGCTAAATGACTAAATGTAATTCTCCTCTCCCTCTTCCATCCACTTCCTTCCTCTCTCCCTCCCGTCTTCCCACCAGCCGCCCTCCCCTTTGCCGTCCTCACCCCCCAACACAACCCTTTCAAACGGGGCTTCTTCTGCAGCGACGAGTCCATCAGATACCCTTTCAAGGAGGACACCATCTCCTACCAGCTCCTGGGCGGTGTCATGATCCCATTCGTTGTCATTGTGGTGAGACGCCGCCTCACGCACTCACTGCCTATTTCCTGTGGCCACATCCGCGATTGCACAGATACACATGCTAGTTCCACACTGGGCAGAAATGGCCGTCACCACAAAGATGCCCGTATTGAACTTGCAGCAATAGTTGGAAACACAATGTTTTCCTCAGTCTTGACTCTTTGACAAGTGTTGCTAAGCGACACACCTATGTGACACAGCGGAGCTTTTTCTGTGTGTCTTGTCTTTTCTACAGATGATCTGTGGAGAATGCCTCAGTGTTTACCTCACTCGACTGAAGACCAAATCCAAAGCCCCGGGAGCCTCTTATGTGTTCAGCATCTACAAAGCCGTGGGCAGCTTCCTGTTTGGGGCTGCCTCTAGCCAATCGCTAACAGACATCGCCAAATACTCCATTGGCCGGTTGCGGCCTCACTTCCTGGCTGTGTGCAAGCCTCAGTGGAGCAAAATCGACTGCAAGGAGGGGGGATATGTGGAGAACTTCACCTGCACTGGAGACCCCGACATGGTGGACGAAGCCAGGTAGGGGAACATTCATGAACCGTAGCTGCACAGCTATTCAGGAATAACATGAGGTTGATTCAGGAATAACGTGAGGCCTATTCAGAAATGATGTGAGGGCTATTCAGGTATAACGTGAGGACTATTCAGGAATAACATGACGTTTATTCCGGAATTACGTGAGGTCCATTCAGGAACATAGCCCCGGACTGGTTCCAGGGAAAGACTACAAGAGAGTACTGCACTTGGATGGTCAGGATCAGACTCACAGTTAGATAACCAGGGGTACATTATTTTTTTGGAGTTATGAGAATATTGAGGAATGAACATTTTATGATTAACAGGCTTATGAGGAGACACGCTAGATAGTTAAAAACTGAGTAAGGAATATACAGTCACTAGAATGCATGTTCTAAATCCTCCCATGCTCTTGCTCTCTCTCTTGCCAACACCCCACCTCCCCCCCACCCCACCCCCCCAGAGTGTCCTTTTTCTCAGGCCATTCCTCTTTCTCCATGTACTGTATGCTGTTTCTGGTGGTGAGTAAGACAGCTCTGACATATTTTGTATGTTGTATTTTGTCTGTAGTCTCAAGGACTCTAACTCAATAATGCGTCCCTGTAAATGGATGGAGGGGGCGATAGTGTAGTAGTGTGTGGACCGTTAACCGATGTGTGTGCTGGTGTTCAACTGTAGCGTGCAGTCTAACAGGTGTGTGTGTGTGCTGGTAGCTATACATCCAGGCCAGGCTTCAGGTGCACTGGGCGAGGCTGTTGAGGCCCACAGTCCAGTTCTTCCTGCTGGCTGCGGCCGTGTACGTGGGGCTGTCCCGGGTGTCGGACTACAAACACCACTGGAGCGACGTGCTCACTGGCCTGCTGCAGGGAGCCCTGGTGGCCATACTGACAGTGAGTGAATCATAATCATCGTCTTAAGTTGGTGTAGGGTCTAACTATGGGAGTGAGATGGCTCAGCGGGTTAAGGCGTTGGCCTCATGAGAGTAGGAGTTTGAACCCTGTCTGTGGCTATGTAATGTTGTGTCCTTGGGCAAGGCACTTCACCCTACTTGCCTCAGGGAGAATGACCCTGTACTTACTGTAAGTCGCTTTGGATAAAAACGTCCGCTAAATTAGTATTTATAACTACCATTTGTCCAGAAGTGTTCCATTGTAGAAAAGGTTTCCGAGTTAGTCATCTGGACACTGTTTTCTAAATCAAGACGTTCCCACTCCCATCCGGAAATCAGTTTCTCTGATTGTGAATGACTATCGGATGGGGGTCGAGTCATCTTCATTTTGGAAACGTTGTCCAGATAACTTCTTCTGAAACCTTTTCTACAATCATAATAGTACCGTATTTTTTGCACTATAGGGCGCACTGGATTATAAGGCGCAGTGTCAATGAATGGTCTATTTTCGATCTTTTTTTCATATATAAAGCGCACCGGACTATAAGGCGCATTAAGCGGGAAAAAAACAGTCAGATAAATCAGTCGAATAATATTATGGTGAAGCACCGTATGTATTACTCCGCGACGCTCCTGGCTACGGTAGCCGTAATGCTGCAAGCGGTGCGGCTTTGTAGTTTACCAAAGTCGTACAAAAACATTTTGATTTAGCACCGTGAGCGCCTTGTACCACACAAAAATCGCTTCGAGGTCAGTAAATAAAATAATTAATCCATATATAAGGCGCTTCGGATTATAAAGCGCAGTGTCGTTTTTTTTGAAAAATAAAGGCTTTTAAGTGCGCCCTATAGTCCGAAAAATACGGTAACTACAATCAATAATAAGTGACCCCTCCCACTCAATCTCTCCACCACTCCTTGTCTCCCTCCCTCCCAGGTCGTCTGTGTGTCCGGATTCTTCAAGCAGTCCGCTCAAGTGGTGGAGGCGGAAGAGGCAGAGGAAGAGTCCCACACTAGTTTACAGGATAACCCATCCAACGGAAACCACTATGGAAGTACCGACTAGTGCTCTGGTCACGAGACAGCCAATAAGGAAGGTGGCCATACTGCATGTAACTTCGCTACAACGAGTAGCCACACCCCTGAACTGTTATCCAACGACAAAGCAGGCTTCTGGCATTTAGATACAAGACATCAGCCTTGTAGTGGAGTGTATGAAGGTGGCCTTCATAACTTGCTACGAATGGAATGGATGTATCTCATATCTAATAAAACAGGGCACCACCTCTATATTTTGGAAAGGGATTGAGGAAAACTTTATGGATTAATGAACAAATAATAGCCTCTTGATCAGTCTCATAACCTGAAGTCATGTAGTTCCTTAGAATTAGTGCAGATCCGATGACCGAGAATTGTATACAAAAAGGTTTATTTAAAGCAAATGGAAAACAGACAGGGGAAGACAAGGAGAGACGGGGAGTATTGGCCTCAGGAGGCAAAGGACAGTTATGCTAAAATATGCTAACGACAGGAAGACTAAACTTAAATCAAGTCATTTCACCGCACTATGCCAATGTCTACGCGTAAGAAATTAGCTAGTCACAGTTACTTTGTCCGTTGAAGAAAGGTAGAGTTGATCTTCCTTGTGGTGTCCAAGAAATAAAAGGAAGTGTTCCTTAACTTCCGTTATGGTCCTTGGTTCAGTTGAATGGTTGTTTGCTCATTATAACAGATCACTCCAAGGTTGTTCCTCAGAATAATCCGGATGAAAGAGGGGGAATAATTCTAGGTTTGAGCTTTTATACTAGGTGAAGGGGGGTTTGGGCTCCCTTATCTGAAGATGGTCCCATGCTGAGTTTGGCATGTAGTTGTGAAAGGGTCTCTGGAGTGGGTATCTTTCCAATGTCAGTGGGAGCGCTTGACTTCCATAACTAACAATTGTAACATTCAGAAATGTCATTGTTAGTTTTGCCCGATCATCTAGATACCAAGAATTAGTTATTTGCAACAAAGGGGAAGGGAGTTACATTAAACATCACATTACATCAAACACAGCATTTAAAGAGAAATTCACACAGTTCCAATCCTTTTAGTGTCCAATAAGCAGTATTGTCTTTGTGAGATGTTTGTAATCCATTAAATGTCTGTTTTGGGATAAATCCTCTGTTCAGACTTGTGAACCAGTTATTCCAAGGCCTGCCTGGCCTTTCAGCACTGGTTTCATCAGTGTCTCACTGACAAGGGAAGGGTCTGGAGTGGAGACTCTGCTACAGCCTACAGAGGCAATGATGGTCAATGACCTTTAGCTCAGTGAGGTTAGGTCTCATGCTGTGTGTGTGTGGGCTTGGCTGCCAGACTAGCTAGTGGCCAGTGGAGAGCACTAATGAGGTTTATGGTTCAGTGAATGGACTTCCAAGTGTGTAGGATATCATGGCTTATGTGTTTGTGCTGCTGGGCTATGGTAGACCCAACACCTGTGAATGAAAGATTCCCTCACATGGAAGCTAGATGACATCACAAACTCAGAAAATAATGTATGTACTGTTTATTCTTTGTATGTGTTGTGTACAGTGTGTATGAACTATATGTACTGTATATATACTGTGTATATTCTCTGAACGCTGCCTTAGTCAACAATGCTGCTGCTACCTGCAGAATCTGTGTGTGTGCGTGCGTGCGCGTGTGTGACTGAATGAAAAATCCTGGCAGAAGTAAGGAAATTTTTTGTTACCATTTGAATACATATGTTTATATTGTTGATTATCAACCCTGTTGACAGTGATTTTGTGAGGCTTTTTATAAAAAAGACAAAATGCTATAGCGGATGATAATGCCATTGAAAACGATAAATATCATTCCATTTAGCGACACAGGTTCTGTGGAAGGGGCGTATGCAGATGTAATTGGTGCTGCGCCAGTGTGTTGTATCTGATGTCTGGCTGAAACCAGTTCAAACTTTAAATAAACCCTGAGCATTTCCCTGTGAAAACTCATGTCTAAGTCATTGACAGGTTTGGGTGGAGTTCCCTAACACTTAAAGTATGTCGATGTATAGAGTAATATACAGGTGACTGTATTGTTATATAGGTTATACCATTGTGATAGATACATACCTTTTAAATCAAGGGACTGTTGGAGCCAGGATAATCTAGATAGAAATGATTCCTGTTGTCTGTCCAATGAGCTCTGAAGCCTCGTCCACTTCCTGGTTCAGCAAACAAAGAAGATCCTCAGCTATACTAATTGATCACATGACTACTTTCAGAGAAGGATGTGCCCTAAAAGGATTTGTTGCACGTAGCAACACCAAACTACGTCTGACTTTTACCCGCAATAATCCAAGTCCAATACGCATGGCTGGAGAGAGATTCGTTTAAAAAGGCACGTTGTAATTGCTGAAAATGCTTTTAGCATAGGCAGGCTGTGTTAAACATGATTTCAGTGGAGAGCTACAAGGTTGTGTTCCTCACCTGCAACATTATTGTCATTGTAATCGTCTGAGCTTTCAAGCTTTATGGAACTATGAGGAAACTGTTTGGCTGTGTGCTGAGAGAGAGCGAGAGAGAAAGAGCGAGGGGGGGGGGGGGGGGGGGGGGGGGGGTACCGATGTGTCCTGTCCTCACAGGAGAACGCTACTCTCTGTTCCTATCACCCTAGGTTCCCCGTGCCCTGGACATGTTCTCGGTTCCTCCCCTGATGGATGAGGCCGTTTCATACAAGACCATTGCAGATCCTCTCGGTCACGAGGCACGGTTTCATATACGACAACAGCATCTGTATGCGGCGTTTTGAAATGGCATCAAACAGAAGTCAATTTTGTCATGTGATAACAACAAAGAAAGTTCACAATCAAAACATTTCATATCCCCAAATATCATGGAATCAACTACGGCGTAGACAACATTTCTACAACTCTAGCAAAAAGTATGGAATCACTAGTCTTAGGCGAGCACTCACTCAGACATTTTATTCCGTAGAACAAACTCAGATAAAAGCATGAAAAAATTATGACGTTTTTCAAAAGTGCAACTCCTTGGCATTCAGAAACACTAA
Source organism: Protosalanx chinensis (assembly GCA_030340685.1). Classification (NCBI taxonomy): domain Eukaryota; kingdom Metazoa; phylum Chordata; class Actinopteri; order Osmeriformes; family Salangidae; genus Protosalanx; species Protosalanx chinensis. Next base: position 5,789,604 of record CM059337.1, read on the forward strand.
AACAAATGAATAATAAAAAAAAAAAAACATTGTGGTGGTCAGCAAATTTTACTTTTACAGACCAAGCACAGGAAAAATAAATAAAAATGGAATCACTCCATTCTGAGGAAATAAATATGGAATCATGAAAAACAGACAAAGAAATAACAATCAAAACACATCACTAGTATTAAGTTGCACCACCTCTGGCTTTTATGACAGCTTGCAGTCTCTGCGGTATGGACTTGATTATTGACAAACAGTATTGTTCAATCTGGGGCCAACTCTTTGATTGCAGTTGCCAGATCATCTTTGCAGGTCAGAGCCTTGCTGTGGACGATTTGTATCAATTGGGTTGAGATCTGGGCTATTAGCAGGCCATGACATTGACTGGATGCGTCTTTTTCTAAGGAAAGAAAATCAGTTTTTGCTCTGTGGCATGATGCATTGTCATCTTGGAAAAGTATTTCATCATCCCCCCCAAAACAAATTAATTGAAGGGATAAGAAAGCTGTCCAAAATGTCAATGTAAACTTGTGCATTTATTGAAGATTTAACCACAGCCATCTCCCCAGTGCCTTTGCCTGACATGCAGCCCCATATCATCAAGGACTGTGGGAATTTTGATGTTTTCTTTAGGCAGTCCTTTTTGTAAATCTCACTGGAACGGCACCAAATAAAAGATCCAGCATCATCACCTTGTACAATGCAGATTCGTGACTCATCACTGATGATAACCTTCATCCAGTCATCCACAGTCCATGATTGCCTCTCCTTAGCCCATTGCAGTCTTGTTCTTTTCTGTTTAAGCGTCAATGATGGTTTCCTTTTAGCTTTCCTGTATGAAAATCCAATTTCCTTTTTTTGCACAGTTCTTTCACATACATTGACTCCAGCTTCCTTGAGTTTCTTCTTCATTTGTCTTGTGTGCATTTTCTGTTTTCAAGACATATGGCGTTTAGTTGTTTGTCCTGATAATTGGATGTCTTCCTTGGTCTACCAGTACACTTGACTTTAACAACCTTCCCATGCTGTTTGTACTTGGTCCAGATCTTCGATACAGCTGACTGTGAACAGCCCACATCTTTGGCAACCATACGTGTAGAGTTACCTTCTTCAAGAAGTTTGATAATCCTGTCTTTGGTCTCAAGAGACATCTCTCTTGTTGGAGCCATGATTCTCGCCAATCCATTTGATCTAACAGCCCTCCAAGGTGTGATAACTGCACTGTTTTAACTGCTGACTAACGAGCAGATCTAATCTGAGGCAGGTGCCTTATTAAGGAAAGGAAATTGACTGGGTGTGTCCTTATTTTCTACAAAAAATGTAGTGATTCCAAATTATTTTCCTCAGAATTGAGTGATTCCATATTTATTTCCCTGCACTTGCTCTATAAAAGTGACATTTACTGACCATTGCAATATTTTTTCTTCATTTATTTTAGTGTTTCTGAAGGCCAAGATGTTGCACTTTGGAATTACTTTAGGATTGTTTCATGTTTGTGATCTGAGTTTTATCTACAGAATAAAATGTCTGAGTAAGTGCTTACCCAAGACTGGTGACCCTTTTTGCTAGGGGTTGTAGTATTTCATGTGAGAGTATTTGACACAACACTTTTGCAAAACATACTCATTTCAGTTCTGCCTTCCTACTGATGAGATTACGAAACTCTCTCTCAAATGTGCCCTGTGGAGTTGATATGTGGCCTTGGGCAAATAAGAGGACACAATTTTGTGTTCCCTGATGGCACGGGGGCAGATAAATAGCAAGCTGGTAACATGGAGACAGACCATCACGTGTTGGACAATAGTCGCATTACCTCAACTGTTTGCCTGCGGGCTTCCAGGCTGAGACCACGAGACAGGCCTGGGATGGACCTCCTCAGCTAGACTCACATCCGGGATGTTTCTGACCAAAGGAGGTTCCCAGTTCAATGGGTTACTTGTTCATCAAAGACCCTCTGAGGAACCAAAGCACTATTGAAACTCCTTAATTGAATCTAGGTTTTCTTCATGTTTTATTTACTCGTGGATTCTACAAGGGGTTGTATTTCCCAAGCTTCTATGAGTTACATTGACCACAAAAAATGTCACGGTTCAAGTTCAAGAGATTTCCAGTGTGAGGTGAGTGTTTGGCCATGGCCGCAATGCCCCTGATGTAACCCTTACACAACAGCTTTGGATGACAGTCAACATTCAAATGCCTTCACTCTGCCTCACCATAGTCAAACTGTGACACTGAGCACTGAGCTGAAAGGACTAGAACTGTATTATTCTTTTATGGTAGGGGTCTATATTTATGATAGCTCATTTTCAATAGTCTTTGAAATGGAAAGAAAGAGTGTTTAGTACTATCTTATTGCTGTTGTTTCCATCCGCATTTTGTGTTGTACTCAAATGGTCTAGGTCTCCATCACCCCCTGCTGGTCATATTCTGAGTTACGTTAACTAACATTTGAGCAATTATTCAAAGCAACGTGCAATATCAGATTTCTTCCCTTTTGTTGCTCAGGAATGAGGGTATCATTTGTTATTTCATTCGTCAATTGATAAACCAAAAACTATTCATTTTCCGTTATTTTACTGAGAAACCAAAAACGAGAATCGAAAAACGATTACAGCACTTCATGGGTTTTTCAAATCTTGTTTTATGACTTGGAGGTTTTATGACCCAAATGTCGTATAATTCAATTGAATAACCACATTTTCACATGAATTGAATAGTTTTTGATTAATCAATGGAAAAGTGAAAGAACAAATGATACATGGATTCTCAGTAAACCCAATGTCCTGCATGTTGTAGAAGTATGCCTACTCCAACACACCTGATTCAAGTTTCTGCTGAAACATTTGAATCATGTGACAGTGGGTTCCCTGAGGACAAGGGTTGATTGACATGAAAATGACCCGTAGATATATTTCATTCATAAATAATAAGCAGGTTAGAGGTTTTTTTGTCCACAAGTGCAGACTCCTTTATTAATAAAGACACCACCACTCCAATCTTCAGTTTGTTCTACATTCACACACAAAGTGATCACTGGACTCTACTGGAATCCTAGGTTGAACAGTACTTTAGAAGTTCAACTATGTCACAGATTACACAGTATTTTGTTCTATGGGAACCTGAATGAGAATATTTTTCATCACAAATGAAAAACCTTCCGAATTTCAGCACAATCAAAACTTTCATTGTCAAATCTCACATTGCTAAACAAACTGACCCATTACTACCCAAGCACACCCGCCCTGCACCTCTGAAAAGAACAATCTGAAGAACTTTCCAGCACAGGATGGTTGGGAAAACATTTTATTCTTCTTAGGAGAAATCTGTACATGGAGCTTTAGTGGGCCTCAGTGTCACATACATAAGCACAGTGGAGACAGACAGGATGAGCAGGCTTAAAGGACCAGGAAGCCAGTGGTTCACGCTTTACTCAAAACTTGACAGGAAGGTCAACACGATCTGCTTCAGCGTGGCGTCCGATGCCTCGGAGATCTGCCCGTCTTTCCTGGAAGACACACCCGAGAAAGAGAGAGAGGTTAAAAAGGAACAGAGACTGACAACAGACCACCACAAGGCCACAAGGTTGTGTAACTACACCAATTTGGAAGTTCACTTATTAAACCATTGGTGTCAAACTCGTGTCAGAGAGTCAAGAGGGTGCAGGTTTTCACTAACGATTAACTTAGTGAAATCAGATGGAGTAGTGCTTGGTTGACACCGAAATTTGCACCCTCTTGGCCCTCGATGACACAAGTTTGATACCGCTGTATTAAACGGTCAGAAGTTTAGGTTGTGTAGAACCTCATTTGTTCAATTTTGTCAGCTGGAAGTATAGAAATTTTGCATTTTATGAAAATCAACTTAAATAAAAGAGTCACATTTACAGACTGCTCCCTTTCTGACTGCATTGACCACACCTGGGGCGTGGTCCCTGTAAACCCCTGTTATCTAGCAGCAGACCCCAGGCCAGGTGTTATCTAGCAGTAAGCTCCAGGCCAGGTGTGTCCCTGTAAAGCCCTGTCATCTAGCAGCAGACCCCAGGCCAGGTGTTGTCTAGCAGCAGACTCCAGGTGTGGAGGGCTGAGAGCTCCTACCTGATGGTGGCCAGCAGTTCTTGGTGTTGGCTGAGAACGTGCTGCAGGAAGGCCTTCTCGAACTTGGTGATCTTGTTGGGATCCATCTTGTCCAGATGACCTCTGACCCCGGCGTAGATGACCGTTACCTGCTCCTCGATAGCCATGGGGCCTAAGTGAGGTGGGGGGAGGGCAGAGGGCATGTGAGCCAAACACAAATCTCTGGGGGGGCAGCTGGCTGGTTTGGAGAAGGTGGCAGGGTTAAGGGGGAGGTCAGTTGGGGGTGGTTACTCACAGTACTGTCCCTGTTTCAGGAGCTCCGTCAGACGAACTCCACGGTTCAGCAGCTGCTGGGTGGCGGCGTCCAGGTCAGAACCGAACTGCGCGAAGGCAGCCACCTCACGGTACTGGGCCAGCTCCAGCTTCATGGTACCAGCCACCTGAGAGGAGGAGAGGGGAAGGCCCATAAGGATGTTGGCTCCATGGTTTAGCAGAGACTCTTATCCAGAGCGACTTACAGCAAGTACAGGGACATTCCCCCCTTAAGGCAAGTAGGGTGAAGTGCCTTGCCCAAGGACACAACGTCATGTCAGCTCGGCCGGGATTCAAACTGGCTACCAGCCCCACTGCCTCACCGCTCAGCCACCCGAATCATCATGTTTTAACTTGACATTCCCTGAGGCTCGACTTGTGAAAACGTACCTGCTTCATGGCCTTGGTCTGGGCAGCGGAGCCCACACGGGATACAGACAGACCCACGTTGATGGCGGGACGGATGCCCTTGTAGAACAGCTCAGTCTCCAGGAAGATCTGATAGTTGGGGGAAGAAGATGGGTCAGGAGGTAATCTAGACAGCTGACCCATTCATAGGGTCTGTCACATCCATTTACATTTAGCAGACGCTCTTATCCAGAGCAACTTGCAGCAAGTACAGGGAAAGTCTCCTTGAGGCAAGTAGGATGAAGTGCCTTGCCCAAGAACACAACGTGATGTTGACAAAGTCAGGGTTTGAACCGGGTACCTTCTGATTACTAGCCTGACTTCACCACGACTCCCACATCCAAGGGAACACACACACACCTGGCCGTCTGTGATGGAGATGACATTGGTTGGAATATAGGCCGACACGTCACCAGCCTGGGTCTCGATGACGGGCAGGGCAGTCAGGGATCCGCCTCCGAAGTTGTCGTGCATCTTGGCCGCTCTCTCCAGCAGACGGGAGTGCAGGTAGAAGACGTCTCCGGGGTAGGCCTCGCGGCCGGGGGGGCGACGCAGCAGCAGGGACATCTGGCGGTAGGCTACGGCCTGAGGGAGGAGATGGCACGGTTAGGATTCAAAATTGCTGCTTCCTCTCCAAACCTGACACTCGCAGACAGCAGGTGCCGAAGACTGACTAATGTCTGAACCGAACCTCTTCCTTGCGTGGTTAGAACGCTAGAAACCCCACATTAGTTATCCATTCATTTAGAGTTTATCAAATGGGACGCGCAAATGGGGATCCGACCTAGCAACCTCCTGATCTAAACAAATGCTAACCACCAAGTTATACCCCCAACATCCATCCCCATACCAACATCCCACAGATCAAATTCACAGAGCTCTCCCCAGCGCTAACCAACCTGCTTGGACAGATCGTCGTAGATGATGAGGGCGTGCTTGCCGTTGTCTCTGAAGTACTCTCCCATGGAGCAGCCAGAGTAGGGGGCCAGGTACTGCAGGGGGGCGGCATCAGAGGCGGTGGCCGACACCACGATGGTGTACTTCATGGCGTCAGCGTCGGTCAGCCTCTTCACCAGCTGGGCCACGGTGGACCTCTTCTGGCCGATGGCCACGTAGATGCAGTACAGCTTCTTCTTCTCCTCTGTGCCGTCGTTGAAGCGCTTCTGGTTGATGATGGTGTCGATGGCAATGGCTGTTTTGCTGGAAGGAGGGGGTGGCGGAAATTACACACGTGTTCGATCTTGAGCGGTATATAAAACGGTGCATCTATAGAAGGTTTAGGCCCAAGTAGTAAAACAATACATTTTGATCAAATATTCATTTTCCTCAGAGATATACAGCCTTAACGCACTTTCATTTGACGCAGAAATTGTATTCATTTAACACCCTTATATCCACAGCAACATTTCAAAGAGATTCATATTTGATCCTTTTCAAACCCCATCTGGAAAGTCAATATCACCATCAAGTTAGATGTTTGTTAAAAAAGGAAACCGTGTTTTTAATTACCCAGTCTGCCTGTCACCGATGATGAGCTCACGCTGGCCACGCCCGATGGGCACTAGGCTGTCGACGGCCTTAATGCCCGTCTGCATGGGCTCCCGGACAGAGATACGAGGGATGATGCCAGGAGCCTTCAGGCCCACACGCCTACGGATACTGGAGCCCAGGGGGCCCTAGGGGGTGGGGCAGGAAGGAAGGAGAAAGAAGAAGGAAAGAGAGAAATGAGGAGAATATTAAAGTCCAGGTCCAATGCATGATGTCTTTGGAAATTCAAATGAGTTAATTAACCGGCTCAAATCGGTACGGCTTCTCGGTCAATTGCGACAAACAGCCCGTTTCACGAAAAAGGCCCACTGTGGGTCTCCTTCCCAGCGTACCTTGCCGTCGATGGCGTTCCCCAGAGCGTCCACCACGCGTCCCAGCAGCTCCTCGCCCACGGGCACGTCCACGATGGCGCCGGTCCTCTTCACAATGTCGCCCTCCTTGATCAGCTTGTCGTTACCGAACACCACCACGCCCACGTTGTCAGGCTCCAAGTTCAGAGACATGCCCTGCAGGAGAGAGGTCAGGTACTGGTTATTGCAGCTAAAAATGTGGATCTGTGGTTTTTGTGAGCCGAGTGTTGAAGAGTTATCATTAACTATTGTGTTAGAGCGAAAATCACAGTAGTTCAGATTTGCCCAACCCTGGTCCTCAGGGAACAATTGTTCTGCATGTTTTAGATGTTTCCTTGCTCCAACACACCTGATTCTAATAAATAGTCATAAGCAGGCATCTGCAGAGCTAGATAACACATTCATTTGAATCAGGAGGGTTGGACCAGGGAAATGTCCAAAACATGCAGGACAGGGGGTCCCTGAGGACTTGGGTTGGGAAACCCTGCTGTAGTTTGCTGGGACTATTCATACCAGTAATATGAGATATTATGAAAGTATTTAAGTGATCATCCCCTCAATGGCTGGGGGTGGGGTGGAGGTGTCAGCCTTGCCTTGAGTCCTGAGGAGAACTCCACCATCTCCTCAGCCTGGACGTTCCTCAGGCCGTACACCCTGGCGATACCATCACCGATGGACAGCACGCGGCCGGTCTCCTCCAGCTCAACGCTGGTGTCAGCCCCCGAGATCTTCTCCTCCAGGAGGGAAGACACCTCGGCAGTGCCTAGGAGATCAAGCCAGTTTCTCTAATTCATTGCGCGCCCTTCAGACAGTCCAAAGGCATTGATTTTAACATCCAAGAAGGAAAATCCTTGATCTTAAGTTCATTTAAGTGGCTTGCTGGAATTTCTAATTCTCAACTTGTCTGTATCCGGTTATAAATATAACAACCTAGAAAAAAAGTGATACACTGACCCATATTTACCCCCAATAAAGGTCAAAGCTTGTTCCCCAGACAAGAGGGTCCTCTTTGGAACAAGCTGTCAGCCATTGTGCCCTCCAGTTTTGCTGTCAGGTCTACACTAGCTGGTCAAACCATTTGACATACTGGCTCACCAACCTGTCTTCTGAAGCCATGGTCTTTGTGTGTGGAGGTGACTGACTCCTACGCAGGCAGCGGCTACATTCTTAGATACCTGGGGGAAAATAGGATTTGAAACATTTTTATCGAAACTGCTTCATGAATTTTGACGGCTGGTTGGGGAGTCAGGTGGCTCAGCGGGTTAAGGCGTTGGGCTCATGATTCGAAAGGTTGTGAGTTGTTATCCCAGCTGAAGCTGTGTGACGTTGTGTCCTTGGGCAAGGCACTTCACCCTACTTGTCTCAGTGAGAATGTCTCTGTACTTACTATAAGTCGCTTGGGATAAAAGCGTCTGCTAAATGATTAAATGTATGGTTGCAGATAGCAATCTACCCGCTAAGCGTGGCGTCTGCCAGATCCAGTCTAGCAATGTAGCCATGCTAGCTCACGTTAACTACACACTTGACAGCTGGAGCAATAAAGTCGGGAAATAAGGGGTTTTGGAGAAATGCATTGCCTTCCCAATTCTTGAAATAAACAGGTAACTGTGTCCCAACTAATAAGAATAGTTTCAGCGTGCGCAACTAAGGACAATCCTGCGAGTCCATTCCTGACCTTCAGCGCTGATCTGAGTTGACTTGGTTAACGTGAGCTGGCCAGCGACAGCTGTTATAAATAACGATTAAATGTGGATGACAATATGCAATCGTTAAAGGGCAAAAGGTAAAAATGTTTACTGTCATTTGTTTTCCAGCCTTATGTAACTACATGTCAGCAGGAACAAGACGTTCTTTAGCATTTGGAGCGCTAGCCTCGCGGCCTACAGTGTCATTTACGCCTACTTTATTGATTACCTACTGTACATAACATGCAACTGATACTTTAACATTTTCAAGGTGATGTTTTTGTAATACTTACAAATCCAGCCCGTCTAGGCAGAGTTCTGGCCAGAGCCGCTGCAACACGCACGGATAACATTTTTGTTGAGTGGGGGGGGGGGGGGTGAAAGTGACCTGTCCTCCACAAGCTGCACGGACTCTGGAGTGCTGTGCTAAGTAATGGCTGTTACTTCTTCTGTTTTATGTGAAGCACGACCAGAGAATAGATTTCTTTAAATATTGCTGTCCTCTGCCGGAGAGGAGGTTCGCAGCATTGGTGCAACACTGCCTCCATTCGATTCGGAACTTTAATTAAATAAATATTCACAGCTATGGTATAATTTGAAAGAAACGGATCTAAAATATCTGTATAAAAATACAATTCAACACAAAAATAAAAAACGAAATAACAACACAATTCAAAACTCATACTAGGGGTATCAAAGGAATCATTTAAAATGATTGCAATATGTAATTATATAAAAACTGATCAATTATAATAAGACAATTTTAAACATACTAAAGACAACTAGACAGTTTAATTTTTTTATGATTCCTTTGAGTTAGCAGCCTAGGTATGAGTTTTGAATTGTGTTGTTATTTCTTTCTTTTTCTTTTTTTTTTTTTATTGCATTGGACACATTTTTATTTACATGCAGGACATATATCTATTTGTACTGTAATTGCTGAATAAATCCAGTAAAAATTATATATATATATATATATATATATATCTGTCTTCGGTGCTTTGTGTCAACGAAGCAGCAGCTGTCAGTGTTCGGCAGCTCCAGCCGCTTGAATGTAGCCTCGCTAGGCAGGAGATCGGACCATCCGCATGGGCTATTTTGTCTCTCAACACCCAGCGGCAAGATACGGATCCAAGGATGGTTTTAGTGCATGTCGGATATCTGGTTCTACCTGTATTCGGCTCAGTAAGAAATAGAGGTATTTGTCTTTCCTTAATTCTTAGCATCTACTTGTGCCCTGTTCAATTTAATATTCCACTGCAGCTGCTAGCTAACATCAGCTTGGACACAATTCTCGTAACTAAGCAAGCTAGCCAACGTTAGCTTACTGGCTAGTTCTATTTCTTCGTGATTTTATCATCGATGTGCCTACTGCTGGCTGACTAGCTATTAGCTCGACGGTTACTCAAATATTAATGGAGTAATATATTACGTCGGATTTAAAGTGGTACTGTTAAAAGTGCCACGTAAATGGCTGGTTTAATCCGAGCGTTTGAAGGTTACTGTTAGCCACTCAGCTAACATTAGCTTTCCTGCTGCTGTGCTGGTTAGCCAGCTAGCAGCAGCGCTCTAAAGTCAGAATCAGAATATATTTTATTCGCTATGCACGATATACAAACACATAATTTACTATGGCAGGAGAGAGCAAACATGGAACATATGGACCATAATAAGGGTAGATAAAAATAGAATACAAAATAAATAAATAAAAAGTCAGGGGGAAGCTGTTTCGGCTAATCCCAGGATGATGTCATTTCAAGATCACAAGCTAGCAATGCTAACACAGATAGCTAACTCGTGTCCCTCAAAAATTACTCGTTAACGTTTCCGTACAAATTGTTCACCGCTGAAATTCATTATATAAATATGATACAGCGAAATATAACTGTTTAGTCTAACGAATTCCTGTCCTAACACGTCGTAACGAAATTTCAAAATAGCAGCAACGAGGTTCCTCCAATTGGCGTTTCCCTGTCAGCGAAGCTAAAACATGGTAAACAACCATCCATGATGACCCAGCTCCAGTGTCACATATTAATTTCATACAGTGGCATCAATGATTTCATTGTGCTTTTATTTCTGTTCTTATTTCCTGTTTCATAGTATCGAGGCTGGCTCTACATTCTGCATTTATCAGATCTTTGTCGTCCTCCTCCCTCCCCCCCTCCCCCCATTGTGTAGCTAATGATCATCTGCTGCTGTGTGGTGTGGCGTGCCCTCTGCCTTGTTCTCTGCATTTAGCTGTATTGTGAATCCTTTCTTCATTTCCTCTTTCCATCCGAAGACGACACATTGGTATTAAAAAGCACCCCCAGGAATGTATTCAGCCATAGAGTATTTTCATGTGAAACCGAAAAAAAAACACAAATTGCTAACACCTATAGCAGAGCACCCCTTTGTCTATATTTGTGTCAAGTTGCTGTAGAGTTAACCCATTCTAGTGCTGTAGAGTCAAATGAATGTCATTGTGTACCCCCCCCCCCCCATCCAGTCTTGATAGACATGCTGTAAATTCCTGTTAAGTGGATACATTTTGCATGAACTCAAATTTTGCACTGCATTGTTGAACACCAGTATTTGGCCCTCCCCCATTTTCCTTCACTAAAGATGCATTGTACAAGTCTTGACAATTAATTTGGAAATATGCGCTTAAAGCAGTTTGTAAGTCATTTAAAAATGACCGAATGCCATGTTTTATCTAACTGGCCTTGACATCCCTTTGATAGTATGCCTGTAAATAAATCTGTACTCAAGGGAAATTCAATTTTGTTTGAAATGGACTAAAACAACAAAGGTACAATGCACCTAAGCACAACCTGTCATGACTGTTTTAATGTTTAACCCGCCTTTCCTCTCAGAAACTGAGGCTGTTGAAACACACTGAATATTCAGGCTTACTGAGGCCAAAACAAATTAATGTAGGCAAATACCCAGCAATCACACACAGACACTGGTGGTTCATAACTTTCCAAAACCCTCCCAACTAACAAAAGTACAAAATGCTATCCATTTCACAAGGATGACTATCTCCTGCACTGCTACAGAAAATCCTTTTTAATAGAATAACAAAAAACGTCTCTATTGTTTGGTTGTGGTCTCTCTACTTCTGGTAATAGTTATCTCGATGCATGGTCACATTTATGATTCATGATTTTGTTGTCGTTGTTGTTGTTTTTCTGTTTTTAATTACCTTTTTTTGTTGTTTTTTTTACATTGAATCGTAAATTCCAATGTAATCTTTCTGTAGTAAAGATGTACCCAGCTGTACTGTAATCATGTGCTATAGCAAACACGCCTTCTCATTGGATGCTGCATTTGTTCTTTTTAACCCTCAATGAAGCATGATGGGTCTTGCCTTAAGCCTGTTGTTTATTTTTGTTGCATGATATTTATTATTATTATAGCGTATTATCACGACAAAACAAACCAAAAAACAAACAAATTCCACATATATATATATATATACTAATATTTTCAATAAAGAATATAGTATTTTTCCTAACCTTCAGTGTGCTTCTTGCTGATTTCCATTTATTGCCTTTCCCTTACCCCTACCTGTTCCCCTCCCTCCCTCCCTCTCTACACCCTCACCCCAGCCACCTCCTCTCCTGTGTCAGAGATAGACTGTTTCCTCTGCTCTCATCACTAGACCCTGAGTCTATCTGCTGTCATCCATGGTGATTGTTTTACCGGGACACTTGAAAGTGCAGTGCGCTGACCATGTGGTGAATTCTCAGTGCCAAGCCTGCAAGGCCAGCCTATTTTCTCGAATGAATTTGGTAAAAGATTGGGAATTATACCAATCGTATCAGTTACGAAATATCAAAAACATCTGTGAAAAAAAAGTAATACAATTAACTGGAATCGTTGATTAGAATCAACAGGACGATTGTAGCCACTGCACCTTTCAAGTCCTCCAAGCAAATGCAATGTAGACTGGCTATTCATGGTTCCTAGAAATTGTCTTCATCTGAACATTTGTTACGTAACATTTTCACCCAACAACCCAGCCTGTTTCCAGGTGCAACAAGGCCCCTGAAGAAAGCTCTAAGAGACAGACTAGATTTAAACTTCTCTTAAATCTCCTTACTCCATGGTTGAGAGGCTTCACATAGCTCGCAGGATAGATTAAATGTGAGGGATCAACCGGTATCTTTAAGGTGCCGATCTGTGCTGCGGCTCTGTAAATGAGAGTGCGGTATTAAACAGCAGGACGGTGCCCTTTGGAGACATAGGTTTAGACCAGTGGTTCTTAACCTTGGTGGAGGTACTAAAACCCACCGCGCATTCACCGAACTCTTAATTGGTCGTGTCATCACGAGTCATACGAGTCATATGTGTGTCTTGACCTCCGCCGAATCCCTGAGACTGACTCACCCAGGGGTCGGCAACCCTGTTCCTGGGGAGCCACTGTCCTGAAGGTTTCCCTGCTTTTAGCACACCTGATTCTAATGGAGGGTAATTATGAGGCTTCCACAGAGCTTGATAACGACCCTTCATTAGAATCAGGGAAACAGCTAAAATCTTCAGGACAGTGGCTCCCTAGGACGAGAGTTGCCGACCCCTGAACTAACCGAACCCCTGGGGTTCGATCGAACCCAGGCTAAGAACTACTGGGTTAGACGCTCTTCTTCTTAGGAGACACCAAGAAGCTGCCCGGTCTACCAAATAGCTGTGGTTAGAGTTGAGAGCAGGAAAACCAGGGGAACGGAATGCTGTGCATTCCAGCTATTTCCCCTCAGCACTGCACAAGGGAGGGCCTTGAATTAGGAGCTCTGTGGTAGGAGAGAGAGATGGGCTATATCATACACCGTACAAGCTTTCCACTTCTTTATAGGTGGACCGAGTAGATAAAGGGGAGAGAAGCATTTGTCTGATTGGAGTATTGATCGAGGCAACACACCACCCTAATCAATAATGTATTCATTAAAAAGAAAGAAGTAAATGGCAACACCACTAGGAACGATATGCTACATATTATTTGGCACTGCTACGCTAGGCCGTCCTCCACACATAACACACAGTGTGGCTTGAAACACAATCCGGTAGGCACACGCTATCCTGATCCAGCCTTTTGCCGAGAAGACAGATACGCTGAGGTGAGGATCCTACCAGAGGGCCAACTGATGGCAAAAAAACAACAACAGATTTTCATTCACATAAAGCACATCCACATCGCACACAGGATTCACTCCACCCCCACCCCCCCACACACACACACACAAACACACACTCTGAAGTGTGTTTTGTACTCTAGGTAAGAGGTAGGGCTTTCTACAAAGATGACATCACAATTCACACAATTAATTCTACCTCTCGGCCCCGCCCCCTCCTCTCCAGCCGTCTGATAGGCTCTCTCTCTTCCCGCAGGATCCCACTTCAACAGGCAGCAGCAGCAACAACAGCACAGCCATGCTACCTCCTGCCGACACTTCCAGCTAGGTCCCCAGGCCCCGCTGCACATGGACTTCACTATGCCCCACCCAGGGCAGCCCCAGTCGGCCATCAACCCCCACCTAGCCCCCCCAGGCCACCAGCACGGCCCTCAGATCCACCCGCCCCTCAACCCTCTGCCCGCGCCCCAGTTCCAGGACCTCCCCACCCCGCCCTTCCTACCTCAGGCCTTACACCAGCAATACCTCCTCCAGCAGCAGATCCTCGAGGCCCAGCATCGACACATCTTGACCCCCTCCAGGTACTGCGCAATATCTGGAATTCACCAAATGTCCCCCATGTTGAACGACTTAGAAGGAACGTACACACACTACTGTCTGTGGGTGTCTACTGACAAAGAATCACAAATGTATATAACCCCTGTGTGTGTGTCCTCCTGGAACAGGCGCACCCCAGAGAGAGTCCCCCACCAGCCCCACAGGATGAGGCCCGGGTTCGAGTTTGCCCCCCCACTCCATGTCCCTCCCCAGCCTGTGGTCCAGCAGCCCCGCTACCTGGCAGAGGGGACAGACTGGTAAACCACACACACGCACACACACACCTGCAATAAGGGACGCACATAGATACATACTGTATACACTCTACTGTACAGAGGGGGGGGGGGAAAGGGACACACATATACCACAGAGACAGGACTAATAATCATTAATTTTAATGGAATAGTGGGGATGTTATAATTATATATGATGATATATTCTGAATGCAGATCAAGAAGATTGTAGTTTCAAATCCCCCTTTGTACATAAATCGAGTGTTCCTAGACAGCCTGTGGTTATGTTTCTAACTTTGATGTGTGTGTGTGTGTGTGTGTGAACAGGGACCTGAGTGTAGATGCTGGGCTACCCCCACATCAGTACCACATTCACCCTCTGCCCCAGCACTACCAACACTACCTGACCTCTCCCAGAATGCATCACTTCCCCAGGAACAACGCCTCCACACAAGTGGTGAGCCCAGCACAAATCTGTCACATTCGAGGACCATGGGTGCATTCGATTTGGTGCGTTACACTGGGTGCATTCGATTTGTCTTCCCTGGTGTGGTAAAGGTGCGTCTGGTTCTGTTTCCTCCTAGGTGGTCCATGAGATAAGGAATTACCCATATCCACAGCTCCACCTACTGGCGCTCCAGAGCCTCAACCCTTCCCGCCACGCGTCGGCTGTCAGGGAGAGCTACGAGGTACACACACACACACACACACCCCATTACATGGCACTCCATTGCTGTGTCCGAAATCACTCCCTAACCACTATATAGTTGTTGTTGTTGCTTTATTACTCGCGCCACAGGCAGACTACTGTCTGGCGGAGGCTCACCTTAAAACTTATTATAAAATGTTCAGCTGAATGCTCTTATAGTTCTTCCCTTGGCACTTATTGGTTCTCATGATGCATGTTTTGTAATCTAGATGCCTGCTATGTATGGGGTCTATCAAGTTGCTATGCTCAGTGACCGAAGCTCTTTTGTAAAGCTCTCTCTTGTAAGTCGCTTTGGATAAAATGTAAATGTAAAATGTAAATGTATAGTACACTATATGGTGACCACGCCATTTTGTAGTGAATATTTAGTGTCCACTATATAGTGCACCGCATGTATCCCACAATTCACCGCGAAAAGTAGTGAACATCTGATGGTCACTAACCGAAGCAATATATCCCATCATGCATTGAGTTGGTACGTTTGCATTGGTACATTTTAATTGTGCGACAGCGATGACGCAGTTACCGGTGCAAAGAGAAGTGTCTGAACGTTTTTTTCGGTTGAGCTCACTATATAGTCCACTACATTTATTTCCCTATGTAGGGAGTAGAGAATGAGTGAGTGATTTCGGATACAGCCCATATCTCCTCAATAACATCCTGTCTGTCAAATTAGCATCTTTCCTGTGACCAAATCTTCCTCTTTCTCTCTGGCCCTCTAATGCTCTCTGTCTCTCATATGTCCTCTCTGTCTCTCTGTGTTCTCTCTTATGCTCTCTCTCTCATGTTCTTTCCCTATCTCTCTTATGCTCTCTGTCTCTTATGTTCTATCTGTCCAATCCCGTCTTACCTCTCTCCTCTCCTCCTCTCAGGAGCTTCTTCAGTTGGAGGACAGGCTAGGCAGCGTGAACAGAGGAGCAGTCCAGACTACCATTGAGAGGTTCACCTTCCCTCACAAGTACAAGAAGGTAAGACCAAACCAACATGCTTGTAGACAGGGAATCGTTGTGGAAGGGCTTGGAACACAGTGAATGGAAATATACGGATAGTCAAGAAAAAGTATATAAAGTTACAAAGAATGTAAGTTGGTCAATGATTACTGTTCAATATTAATAATGTGCTCAGACATAAATAATGCAGACATATACTCTTATTAAAGCTACATATAGCTGAGGAGAGTAGTTGGAACCTGTGATCTATTGACTTTCAGTCCAATGCTCTAACTGCTACACTATAACTAACCCACACACTGCTTCAAACCATCGAATATTATGCATAGGACCATAGCATAAAGTACTTAAGTGCTTTAGTGTGGGAAACATACAAAGTAAGTGAACATATATAAGGCTCCCAGCTGTACAGTCTGAACCAGGCTGGTGGAGGAAGTGTCTCAGTGTTGTTCTGTGGGGGTTTCCAGAGGGTTCTTCAGGATGTGAAGATGTGTCTGGAGGACGAAGAGCTGGACACAGATGAGAAGTGCACCATCTGTCTGTCAATGCTGGAGGACGGAGAGGATGTCAGGTGAGAGACGACTTTCACATTACATTCAGCAGACACTATCATGTAAGCTGAGTTTGCACTCTCAAACCCTGCTCCTCAGGGCAATCAGGGCTCGGAACATTTGAAAAGGTTTGCGACGATCTCCTTTTCTGCTTCCTCAGGAGATTACCCTGCATGCACCTCTTCCACCAAATGTGCGTGGACCAATGGCTAGCCACCAGTAGGAAATGCCCCATTTGCAGGGTGGACATTGAGACCCAGCTGACACCAGAGAGTTGATGCCTCCTCCACACCTGGTGATCTGGATCCAGTCTTGTGATTCCCCTTTGCCCCCCCAAACCCCCCACCCCACCCCTAGGGGGAGCTCTGCCAAACTAACCCTCTTTAACATCTGCATCACGCTTCTGATCCTGCCTTCTGAGCCTGCTGGAGAGGACAACGGGACGAGGAGATGGGGTGAACAAAGCACACAAATCAAAACACAGCGAGCGAGGCCTCCGACGGACAGACGGACTGATTGACGACGACAGGTTGGATGGCCAGAACCGATGGAAGGATGGAAAAAAAGGGAGAAGAGAGAAAGGCAGAATGTATAGAACAGATGTGCTAAGCCCTAGATGGTTCTCCGTTGTGTTGTGAACACTACTCTTGCCAACCCCAAATCCAAATGTAATTTTTCGATCAAGATACTCAGAGACCGGGTGGTGACCCGCCCTGACCTCAGCTGACCCTATGACTTCCCCGTAGTGTTGTGTTGTTGAGACCTACAAAACAGTTCTAGCTGTTCTCTCAGACTTTTGATGTCCCCTTCCTCCAATCCTGACCTGGGAAGATCCCCTCCAACTTGGGTTTTTGACAGGGCAGGGAAGGGGATGGGGGTTGACGCAGGAGTGGTCTGGTGAGATCTCTGTGTGGCTTGGTGGTGGACTGGAGTCCAGTCTTGTCATTGATCGCAAGTGCGTCCGCCAGAGATTCCTAGCTTTGTGTAGCGAGCAGAGGCCTGGCTTGAGAATGTGAAAACACGAACGAATCTCGACTCTTGACAGACTATGTTTGGCAGCGCGACCATGGGTCATGGGTCAGAAGGAGAGATTATGGGAGTTGGGTCAACACAACACACAAAGAAAAAGTCCCACACACACCTTTCCCTCCCCCCGGAAAATATGACCTCCTATATGGGTTTGGATCTTGAGTAGTATCCATCTGATTGGATGGTGGTAGACGCCATCTGATTGGAAGGTGGCATTGTAGCGCTACCTGCAGGCATGGCTTGAGTTCAGTGATGTGTTGTCGTGCTGTAGAGTCCCCCCGCCCATCCACACACACAAACACACACACACACATGCACGCACACACACACACCTAGAGCGGGGGCCTCATCTGATCTGCATGCTGTCTGTGTGGCAGGCTTGGGCTGTGTTGTGATTGTGGAACAGTCGTGCCAGTAGTAGGGCTGTCTATCTGTCTGTCTGCATGTAAACCGTATACAGGGAGGGGGCGGAGCTTATCCTTCGAGTCACATCCTGGTAGACACAGACCTCAACCCACGCTGCTCCATGGACCTGTTGCCAACTAGTGACTCCTATTACCACTGCTAGCCCTACAGGTTAGGGTTGGTCCTACTGGTTAACATGGTGTCGGCTAGCTTTGTTAAATGTTTTTGCTAGCATTCCCTAAGGGCAGGTTAGCCCTGTCGGTTAGCCTCACGAGCTAAGCTGGTCTGTGTCTACTAGAAATTCAGTACTCGTAGTAGCCTCATCCATAGCACGACCTGTGGGGCTGGCATGGGTTTGAGGATGCAGTGCCTGTATGTGTGTGTTAGCTAGGAGTGACTAGAGCATAGACTACCAGTTGTATGATTATACCAGTACCTTATTGCCTAAAGGACAAGCACATGTGATTTTTAACCTAGTAAACCGCCTTTGTTGTGGCTTTCCTTTCATTTCAAATCTCCGTTGCTCCCGTCGTTTGATCAAAAGAAAAAAATATATAATTGCGTCTTGTGTTACGGGAAGCGTCTTATATAGTTGGCCTGTGTTCTATGTGCTAGAATGTGTATGGTTGTCTCCCCATGATAGTGGTGTATGGTATTGCTAGAACAACTGTGACACGTTCCGTGGTAGAAGCTCTATTTCATGCATGTAGGTGTGCTTCACCCTAAGGAGTGTGAAAAGGGAGAAAAAGCCATTTGTTTGAAAAAAAAAAAGAAGAAGAATTACCAACCAAACGATTATTGTTCTCAGTATTTAGGATGTGTCGTTTTGTTTTTGAATGTCTTATCTTCCACATATTTTTCGCTCTTTCTCTCTTATTCTTTTGTTCTTTTTTTTGTTATTTCAGCTGATTTCTTTTGATTGGCAAAAGATTGTGCCAATCAAAAGAAATCAAGGCCTATAGACCCGGTTGGTTTTTATTTGTATTTTATTTTAACGATAATAGCTGCAATGACGCATACATATATTTATTGTTGTTCTTATGTAGCTTGTGTTTTGTAAATGCACTATAACAGTGTTTCCCAACCCTGGTCCTCAGGGAACACCTGTCCTGCATGTTGCTCCAACACACCTGATTCAAATGAATGGTCATAAGCAGGCTTCTGCAGAGCTGAATACCGACCCATTTATTTGAATCGGGTGTGTTGGAGCAGGGAGACATCTAAAACATGCTGGAGAAGGGGTCCCTGGGGACCAGGGTTGGGGACCACTGCACTAAAATATGGAGCTGCCTGAGTTTGGTGGTATGGCTGCGTTAGGTCTCCTTGTTCTAGCTTATGCGTCTATGTTGAGTCACGAGCGTCTTCATACTTCCTCGCGTGCTATGGGAGAATAACTTGATGGTGTTGCATTTGTATTTTGGGGGTTTTCTTTGTTTAAAAACCTCCACTTGGGAGAGAAAAAATGAAGACAGATGGCTGTGGAGGATCGCTAGTTCACATAGAATGCTGTGATTTAAGATGCCTTAAGTATTTAACAATCATAATTTATTACTAACTGTAGCTAGCTATTGTGGTGGCATATTCAATGTCTTTTATTCATAACTTTGCAATCTAATCAATATATTTATTTAAAAATAACATAAAATGTATTAAAAAAACTATACCTCATTATGCATTGGTGGTTTGGGTAGCTTCAGCATGCGGGTGAGTTAGAGCAGTGGTTCCCAACCCTGGTCCTCAGGGACCACCTGTCCTGCATGGTTAAGATGTTTCCCTGCTCCAGCACACCTGATTAAAATGCATGTTAGTTACCAGAACTAGATATCGACCAATTCATTGGAATCATGTGTGTTGGAGCAGGGAAATATCTAAAACATGCAGGACAGGTGTTCCCTAAGGGCCAGGATTGGGACCCATTGAGTTAGAGACGTAGTTGGGTTCCGAGTGTTCTGAACACTGTTCATAGCTAACGTGGTGCTCTTCAGATCTGCGTAACATTCCATCTGCTTCACCTCCCAGGTCCTTTGTCTTTCAGGTGGGCATCTTTACTTAGCTTGGCCGGATTGATAGAGCATGTAGCATCCGCGCACCAGTCTCATATAGCATGGCCTGTGTACTCGGACATTGGGAAAAACAATACAGCTTTATTTTTTTATGTTCCGTTTTCTCCCCCCTCTTTTTTTCTTTATTTCTAATTGATCTGACGACGTTTGTGTACTTGGCATTGTAGGATCTAAAGTCAGTGCTTATTTGAAAACCCTAATTAATTAATTGTAACTTGGTACTTTGTATTGCTGGCAAATGCTACGCGTGTGTGTGTGCATGTGTGTGCGTGCGTGTGTGAATGAGAGAAAGACATTAGGGAGGAAATTTAACGAGCTAATTGGAGCTAATGATCTTATTATAAAAGCAGCTTTTTTCTGATGTATAACTGTGGTCTACAGTAGTAAATATGCTCCACACTTGGGATCGGTAATAAGCTAACCACTTGTTTTTTCGCAGTGCATTTACTTAACTATGTATTAATCCTACATATAATTGTACCATATATTGGATTGGAATGAGGCAGACGGCTCTTATTAGTATGGTTTCCCCGCTCTCACTGGTCTTAGCCCAACGCCCTTCTCAGCACAGCACAGTGCATTACAGTCCGTTACTTCAGACCAAACTGGACCGTAGCCATAGTATTAACCGAAGCTGGCGAACTGAACGTAGATCAATAAGCACAAACTCTCTAATGCATGTCTTCTCAGGTTTTCTATGTGTATGTGGGGGGTAGCTCTGTAGATGTGTTTCATATGATGCTGTACCTTCTTGAATATTACAGTTGTTTCTTTGCTGCTGACAAAATGTTGTTTATTAACCTGCCAGTGAAAAAAGGGAAGCGGCCATCTTTGTACAACACACTGCTGTTTTGCTGTTACCGCGCAATGTTTTACGATCTGGAGTATTTTATAGACAACGTAGAGGTATGTATCAATAATATGAAAGCAATAGCTAAATCATTATGAAGAATATCATGATCAGTGAACATTGTGGAGACTCTTTAGATTCACTCTGGGTGGATTTTGTACTGTATTTATTACTAATGATGCAAAAAGTTGCATAGCTTAACCCAAACTGTTCTGTCTTCTTTTTTTATTTTTTATTTATTGTCTTGTATAGGATCTTTTTGTATGTGTTTTACAAATAAACTGCCTAAAATGCTTAGAATGTGTCCCGGCCTTGCTGTTTTTGTGCTGTCACTGTTAAAGTGAGTACACATTTAATTGGCGATCAACTTAAAGTTTATTAAGATGACTTGTCTTAATAACTGTACAGCAAAAGTATAAAATTATTTGCGTTTGTAATGACTAGAAATGACATCGTTTTAGCAAACATATTAATCTCAGTTTCTGGATACAGAATCTATCCATGGATGCAACAACATTTCATATTTTAGTGAATAAATATATCAGTCACTTGTCACAGGCATAATACATACGCACATCCATTGAAATCGCATTCAGTACCAAACAGGCTAAAGTATTCCTGAGACTAGAACAATGTCTGCTGGGATTCTGCCAATCAAAAAATAAGCCTGAATGTTGAGTCACTGGTACGTTCCACTTTTGTAGCTGACTCTCAGTACTTGGGATAGATTACTCTTTCGAATTTCCCATCAGCTTTCTGGGGATCCAACCACTTTCCACACAAGAAGATGGTGGTGACCGAGTTGGCTGTGTTCGTAATCTCCACACACTCCAGGTACCAGCCGGAGTTGTGCTTAGAGTTGTCGTGTTCCACCTTGACCCTCAGCAGCTCTCCAAGGTCCAACATCTCCAACACGAAGCGGTCCGTCCTGCCCCGTTCAAACAAGTTCCGGAACTTCTGCGTCAACGGACGCTTGCCGGAGTCCCCGTTAGTGCCGTATACGGTGATAAAAACGTTGGCGTCCGTGCCGGCTCCTTTCACGTCCCCCGTGATGACGATGATCTCGTACTTGACAGGGACTAAGCTGCGGACCTTGCTGGCGAAGCTCTCGATGGTCTTGGAACACTCAAAGGTTAAGAAGTGGTCCTTCTTGGAGGAAAGGGGTATCCGGGCGTCACAGTTGAAGAAGTATCTGAAGAAAAGGAGCCGTTACAATACAATCACATGCAAAGATGACTGTTGGCCCCTTTCAGCGTAATCTGTGTGAATTGAGTGAATAGTTAAGATGTGCCAGCAAAAGGTATTCTAGCATCTCACTCACTTGTTCCCCAGCTCTTTTTCCATCACCACAATCTCCAGGACGTGCCAGATGTTCTCCCCCTTGACCTTCTTGCCATCCTTGGTGATGTGGCCCACGCAAATACCAGGCAGTTCTCCCAGGTTCTTTGAGGAGAACTCAAACGTGTCGGTGGCACCACTGAGGAGATCCGAAAGAACGCTAGTTACACACCTCACAGCGCAAGGGCAGGAAAACCATGGCTTAGATGGTACGGAGAGAGACTGAGGAAGAGAAGACATGAGAGCGGGACGATTCGAGCGTGGAGAACCCACCACAAGAACCGCTTTTTCTTTGAAGAGTTCTCCAGCAGGAACTCCTTGGATCGAGCTTTCTTCCCCTCCAGGATCATCCAGACGTTCTCCTTGGTGTCAGCGTCGTCAGTGTTTGCTGTGGTCGTTTCAATTACGTATTCTGTAGGACAGGGTAGAATAATACCTCATGTAGCAGACGCTTTTTTCCAAAGCGATTTACATTATGTACAGGGACATTCCCCCTGAGGCAAGTAGGGTGAAGTGCCCAAGGACACAACATCACATAACCACAGGCAAAGTTCGAACTCACAACCTTCTAATCATGAGGCCAATGCCTTAACCTGTTGAGCCATCTGATGGGTAGAAGTAGAGTCCAGTAGGAAGGTTGATGTTCTACTACTAAGTCTCACAGTTTTCAAGGCTAAAAAAGCCAAACATTTTGTGGACAGCTTAGATTTTTCCTAGCTTCCTAGTGGTCCCCAACCAGAAGCCTGATATTGACCGGTATGTGATATCAGGTGTGTGGGAAGGGGGAAACATCTAAAACATGCAGGACTGTGGGCCCTGAGGACCAGGGTTAGGGACCACTGTCATAGATGGACAGATCTTTAGCATTATTTTCACCACCAAATCCTAGATGATTTCTTAAAATGGTGTTGTTAAAATGTCCCAAACTGGATACTGACTGGTCTTGTCATTGAGGTCCAGCATGTCATGGTTGGCACAGGCCAGCTCCCTCATGATCTGCCCGTCATCCTCATTCTTGGCCAGCCAGCGGTCGCAAGGGAAGCGGAACGTCTGATCCATGGCCTCGTCCTTCACGTCGATGAATTCCAGATGCCACCCGGGGGCTGGTCCTGAGATGGAACGGGATTGGATTTGGCTCTGTTTACATTTTGTTCAATTAGTAGATGCTTCCATCCACAGCAACATGCAGACAGTGCCTTGTATGACCTGGGATGGGAGGGAGGTGCTGAAAGAGGTGAGCTGGAGGTCGCATCAAGCTTCACCTTTGTTGTCGTGCCACACACGGACTTTGGACAGCTCCCCTAGACTGAGGACGTCCGCGAAGCGGAACACGTCCTTTTGTTTCCGCTCAAACTTGTTCCTGTTGGTGCTCTCCTTCAGCGCCAGGGTGCCCGTGTCTCCGTTCTCCCCGAACAGGATCAGGAACACGTTGGCATCGGTACCTGCACCTGGAGGATTTGAAAGAGGGAAGATATTGGGTTAGAGCCAGAGGGGAGAGGGGCAGGGCTGGGTGGGGCAGAGCAGGGACTGGGTGGGCTGGTTGGGGATAAGAAGCTAAGCTCCACCTCCAATGTCGCTGGTCTGGATCTGGATGATGTAGGTGGTCCTCTCCACCATCTCCTCCTCATCCACCACGGCCGCCAGCTCACAGATCTTGATCCTCTTGGGTCCCTTGGTCTTGGACAGCCAGTTCTCATAGGTGAACTCGTACTGCTCTCCTGTGGTCAGGTTACGCATCAGGATCTGGAGAAAGTGTAAGAGGTGTTCATCCTGAAGGGGGCTTGAATAGGTCCCAGACCCCCCCCCCCCCCCCGTTACAGAGATTTGAAAAGGGGGGGGGGGGGTCCTGTGCTGCTAATGTGTTAATTCTACTAAGGCTAAAAGGACCTTGATCAGAACCTATCAGCAACACCCACCCTGTCCAGGAACCAATCAGGTCGACTCCCGGAACCGTCGATCCGAACCCTGATTTTCTTCAGAGGAGCAATGTCGTCGACCTCGACGTTGAACGTGTCCTCCTGACCTCTCTCAAACCTGGGAGAGGACAGGTTTGTGTTCTGAAATCCTCACAGATACTTTAGAATACCAGAATAACTATATTGAGATCCGTGTCTCCGCAGCAATGGTTGGATGCATCTGAGGGCTAGCTGTGTGTCTGGTACCTGTTCTCATTCTTGGGCAGTAGCATCTCCTCAGTAGTGCCATTGGCTCCAAACACGGTCAAGAAGATGTTGGTGTCAGTGCCCGCGTGCTGGGTGTCGCCCGTGACAACTGTTGCCTCGTATATGACCTGGTGATAGTGTGTGTGTGTGTGTGTGTGGGTGGTGGTGGTGGTGGGGGGGGGGGAGTCGGTAGCATGGGTTGTTAGGCTAAACACTTGAAATAATGTTGTACTAATTTGGCTGATGCCTTTATCCAAATCAACGTATGAGCAGGAGATCTTAACTTGGAAACTTCTTGATGAAAATGTATGCATTTATGATACCTTGGGTAAAACAAATGAAAACATAGAGAAGAGGTTATGGCGTCACCTTGCGGATTATGTTAAGGCTGTTGGCGTCCAGGACGTTGAAGAGCCTGGCAGTCAGGCCGTCTCCTCGGTCTTTGGCCAGCCAGCATTTACACTGGAACATGTACTTGATGCCTTTGGTTGGCACAGCGACGGATAGCTCGTCCACCAACCAGCAGCTTTCAGGGGTGGCTCCATTATGACCCAGCTGAGAGGGAAGAGAGGGGGAGAGAGAGTGACAGAAAGTATTGAGTTCAAATTCAGCCCAGCCCAAACCCTTCAGCCCAGCCCAGCTGCCGGCCTAGAACTTACCTCAACCCTCTTTATCTCTCCCACGTCAGTCCCATAGCACAAGAAGTGCTCCATGGTCCCGGAGGCAAAGGCCTTCTTTTCCTGCGGCAGGTCCAGCCACAATCGCTCCGTCTCCACCTCGTTAGGTCCCATGACGATGACGTACACGCGGGCCGTGGTGCTGGCGTCCCGGTCCATCCCCGTGGAAACGGTGAAGTGGTAGGGGATAACTGGATGTAGGGGAAGGGGCAGACAGGCTGGTCAGAAGCTGCCATACTTTGGTCTACTACCATAGCCAGAATTCTGAATGACACCATGTGGACAGGAACGAGCCATGGTTATATGTTATCCATCTAACCTGGCCCCTCCTCTACTATGGCAGCCTTCTTCTTCTTTTTCTTCTTGTTGGCATTGCGATCCAGACCTAACTTGGCCTGCATGATCTTCAAGGAGTTGGGGTCGCTGCTTCTCGCACCCTCGTAGCCCTGGGCAACAGAGAATGTATGACAGACAGACCATCATGAACAGAGACGAGTGAACAACCAGCTACTTAATAAATAATAAATACTCATTTAGCAGACGCTTTTATCCAAAGCGACTTAAAGTACAGTATAGGGACATTCTCCCTGAAGCAAGTAGGGTGAAGTGTCTTGCCCAAGGACACAACATCACGTAGCCACAGGCAGGATTCGAACTCACAACTTTCCGCTCATGAAGCCAAGCCTTAACCCGCTGAGCCACCTGACTCCCAGCTACTTCACTACCACAGGTTCTTCCCAGATCTGGTAGGGGTTCCACACCTTGACAAAGAAGGTTCTCTCGATGCGTTTGTCCTCCTTCTTCTTGGACAGCCAGCGCTCGCAGAGGAACATGTAGACCTCTTCCGTGTCCAGGTCCACCACCTCCACCTGGTCCAGGTACCAGTCCGCCCCCATCTGGGAGTTGTCGTGGCGGATGCGGATCTTGAACACCTGGCCCAGGTCCACCGCCTCGATGGAGAACTTGTCCACCTGGAAGGAAAATGGATATTCAATTAATACATCCGTATCATCATGCTGAAATCATTTGAGTTTATTTTTGCAATTCCTTTTTAAATCATCAATCATGATTTCTTGTTGTTCATCAGTCAGCAGTTTCTTGTCACAAATTGCTGTTTTTCGAGAACAAACTTTTTTTTAAATGAGTCTTATGTGGGATTGCGCCCATTTCCCCTCCCCTTACCGCTCCTCTCTCAAACTTGTTGCTGTTGGTCTCAGACTTGCGGAGCTTGCGTTCTCCTGTGTCCCCCAGGTCTCCATAGATGGTCAGAAACACGTTAGCATCCGTCCCCCCTCCGTACATGTCCCCTGTCCTCACAGACACCGAGTAGGTGTGCGCTGCAGGGTGAAAGGTCAAGGGCCCCATCAGTACCCAGCAGGGCCGGCTCTAGGCATAGGCGATATAGGCGGTCGCCTAGAGCGCCATCGGCTGTAGGGGCGCAGCAGGGGCGCTGGAGGGGCTCGACCAAAAAATACCGGGCTGAACTTTGGTCCCGGGGGGGGGGGGGTGCAAGCGATTCCCAAAGACGGGGGGCGCGTGCAGTGATCTCGCCTAGGGCGCTAAATTAGGTAGAGCCGGCCCTGGTAACCAGTGTGATTCAGCGATGGCTTTTTGTGTGTGTGTGTGTGTGCATGTGTGAATATCTGTATGTGTGTGTCTCTGTGTGTGCATGTGAGTGTACGTCTGTATGCGTTTGTGTGTGTGAGTGTGTGACCTACTCTCCAGGGCGTCCTCCACCTCCGTCTCGGTGGTCTTCAGTGTTCCGTCCCTCAGCAGCTTCTCTGTGATGATGTCAGAGGGGACGAGCTCTCGTATGGTCTCCCCGTCCTCCTCCGACCGAGCCAGCCAGCCTTCGCACGGGAAGATGGTGGTCTCCGAGCCCTGGGGCACAGTGATGGAAACAGCCTCCGTTTACCCAGTGTCCACCTTTACACCACGCCAGAACTTTGATGCTATCGTTTGTTGGGGAGAGAAGGGAGAGACTTTGGAAGAGACTTATTGAGAGGGAGGGAAGCGAACAGTGTTTTGGAATGAGACGCAGCCCCAGTGGAGGAGGTTTGGAATGAGACGCAGCCCCAGTGGAGGAGGTTTGGAATGAGATGCAGCCCCAGTGGAGGAAGTTTGGAATGAGACACAGCCCCGGTGGAGGAGGTTTGGAATGAGATGCAGCCCCGGTGGAGGAGGTTTTGCGTGAGATGAAGCCCCAGTGGAGGAGGTTTGGAACGAGACATGGCCCCAGTGATACCTTTCCTTTCCTGAGCAGTCGTCTGATCTCCACCCGGTCCAGGTGCCAGCCGGGGTTGGTACCTTGGTTGTCATGTCCAATCCGTATCTTCTCTATGACATCACCCACATCCTCCAACTGGGACGACCACAAGCAGTGTTAACAGACACCACAACCTGGCTCGCTTTAGCCAAACACTCACACACTCTCCCTCTGTGGAGACCCGCACACATACACACCTACAGAAATCCACATAAACGCACCCTCCTAAAGACACACACCCGTATACAGACACACACTTCAAGACGCACCTCTACGATGAACATATCCTCAGCTCCTCTCTCAAAGTACAGCCGCCTCTCTCTCTCGTTGACACACAGGTGTTTCTGCAGGGTGGCGCATCCCTTGCGTCCGTACAGAACGATGAACACGTCTGCGTCTGTTCCCGCCCCGAACACGTCGCTGGTGAAGGTCTTGATCTCATAAGGCACGACTGGAAACACGCGGAAGTGAACACATTCACAAACCAGACTCTCTCCCTCAAGGAGACCAGGACTAGGGATTTGAACCTTGTTCGGTCTGTAAGCCAATGCTCTAACCCAGGGATCACCAATCCTGGACCTCGAGGTCCGCTGTCCTGACAGTTTTCGATGTTTCCCTGCTCCAGCGCACGTGATTCTAATGAATGGGTTGTTATCAAGCTCTGTGGAAGCCTCATAATGACCCTTTATTAGAATCAGGTGTGCTGGAGCAGGGAAACATTGAAAACTGTCAGGACAGCGAACCTCGAGGATCAGATTGGTGATCCCTGCTCTAACCACTGAGCTAAATCCATCTCCAGGCCTTCTTACATGGAACGTAGAGCTCTGTCTGGAGGTCAGCTGGGTACAGGTCCCTCGCTGTGGCCCCGTCGTCCTCTGACTTGTCCAGCCAACGGCCACATGGGAAACGTAGTCTCAGGCCCTGGGATGGGGCATCGATCTCAACCCAGTCCAGAAACCACCCTGGTGACCCACCTGGGGGGAGGGGAGAGGAGAGGAGGGGAGGGAAGAGTTCCAACGTTCTCTCAGACTGATGAATGGGGTTAATTATTTAGCTGACTGCCCGACTGGCTGCCTGATTGACTGACTGACAGGCTTGCTGGCTGCCTGTCTGCACACCTGAGTTGTCGTGGCCAATGCGCAGCTTCTCCAGGTCTCCCAGGTCCACGGCCTCCACCGTGAACTCATCGATCATCCCCTGCTCGAACTTGTTCTTGTGAGACTTGCACGCTCTCAGGTTGATGATCCCTATCAGGGCGAGAACACACACAGAGGAAGGTCAGAGAGAATCGACCTCCACCAATCACACACGCCCTTTCGGAAGACCTCCACCAATGGCATTTCGTTCTTGATGACCGCGCTTTCATTACAGAGCCTTCAGTATTCTGCGACAGATGTTACTACAGTCAGCAGGCATGGGAGATGCAGTGTGAAAATCACTATGTGCGGATGGAAAATGTAGAGAGACACCGAACCTGTGTCATCTCTCTCTCCGTACAGGATGGCAAAGACATTGGCATCAGTTCCGGCGTGTTTTTTCTCCCCGGTCTTCACCCTCAGGTTGTAGGTGGTGGACATGGCTGAAAGGTGGAGGGGAAACATTGACTGAATTTAGTCACTTTACTGATAGTCTCATCTGTTGCCTTTCCTGACACCTAATCCATCTTAATCCCATCATCAACCGTTCAACATTCTAATCCCTGATCTGGGGATTAGAATCAGGATTGGATAGGTCAGTGGTTCTCAACCCTGGTCCTCAGGGCCCACAGTCCTGCATGTCACTATGAAGCTCAGCAGAAGCCTGATAATGACAATTCATTTGAATCAGGTGTGTTGGAAGGGGGAAACATCGAAAACATGCAGGACGGTGGGCCATGAGGACCATGGTTGAGAACCACTGGGATAGGTAACCTATAAGAGGGTATCTCTCTAGAAACAGGGGTGAACAGAGATCCTATTGGATGGTCTCTGTCCTGAAATGAGGATTGGTCAGATCGTTTTTAGGCTCTCTCCCCCCCCCCCCCCCCCACCTTTCTGCTCCAGGCCCAGTGTGGCTCCCCCTCCCTCGTCTTCGTCCCTCTTCATGAAGGCCTCGTCCACTGGCACCAGCTCCCTGGCTATCTGGCCATCATCCTCGTCCACCGCCAGCCAGCGGTTGCATGGGAAGTAGTACCTGAATCACCAGGGACAACCACTGAACTCTCAAGTCCAAAGGAGCCTGTTACCATAGCAACATACAGCTTTAGATCAGTGGTCCCCAACCCTGGTCCTCAGGGCTCACTGTCCTGCATGTTTTAGATGTTTCCCCCTTCCAACACACCTGATTCAAATGAATTGTCATTATCAGGCTTCTGCTGAGCTTCATAATGACTCATTCATTTGAATCAGGTGTGTTGGAGCAGGGAGACATCTAAAACATGCAGGACAGTGGGCCCTGAGGACCAGGGTTGAGAACCCCAGGGTTGAGAACCACTGCTATAGATGAACTATATGAACGATAAAGAGACTACAGCGATTAGAGTGTTTTGTGTGCTCAACTGCAAAAACAGTTGTGTGTTGTGTAAAATGTAGTGACAGATTAAGATGTTCTTTAGTTGTATTGACAGATTATGATGTTCTGTAGTTATATTGACAGATTGTGATGTTTTGAAACTGCATTGACAAATTATGGGGGACAGAGATTGCAGAGTGAAGGTTCCCACCAAAAGTTAACACCTCCCCCCAGTCAGGACAATGAAGCCAGGTGACTTGCTAATTCTATCAGTGCAAATGATGCACTCACCCAGTCAGGACAATGAAGCCAGGTGATTTGCTAATTCTATCAGTGCAAATGTTGGTCCCCAAATGGTGACTCGCCAGTGTTGTTTGTTGTATCTCTTGCTTTATGTTCACAATCGTTGTGTTATGCATTTATAGTTCTTCCCTAGGCACTTATTGGTTCTCATGATGTATGATTCACGATCTAAAAAAACCCCGATTGTGTTCGGGGTCTATTACGTTGCTATGCTCAATGACTGATGCTCTTTGTAAAAGCTCTCTCTTGTAAGTCGCTTTGGATAAAAGCGTCTGCTAAATGAATACATGTAAATGTAAATGTAAATGATGCACTCCTCCAGTCAGGACAATGAAGCCAGGTGACTTGTTGATTCTATCAGGGCAAATGATGCACTCACAGACGTAAGGTCTACAATTGAGTAGGGGGAGTTTACAACTGTTTGGTCATTATATATACAGGTGCTGTGAGCAGGTTCGGGGCCTTGCTCTCTGGAGATTTCTCGTTCTCCAAGAGACATGGTCACAGAGCTCTGTTGTGTGTGTGTCATGTCTGTTTGTCTGTTTCATGTTCCATGTGTTCCAACTAAACTTTGTAGCCGTGCAGCGCCTTCGATCAGAAAAAGTTCCTCCACAAAAATGCACATCGCAAATGAACCACTTTAACTGTTTGGATTTAGTGTTGTGAAAGGCGAAGAGTTGTGTGTGACCCAGATAGAACCGCCCTCCAGGTTTAGCCACACCCCCCAGGCTTGGCCCCGCCCTGAGCCCAGTTCTCCTACGTGGTGTCATCCTTGGTGTCTATTATCTCCACGCGGTCCAGGTACCAGGAGGAGTGCGACCGGCTGTTGTCATGGCGAATGCGTAGCTTCTTCAGCGGGCCCAGTTCTATGGCTGTGATGGTAAACATGTCCTCCTGTCAATCACCACAAAGCCAATCCGCCAATCAGGTCATCCGGTTAACCGACCAATCATATTACATTTACATGTAGTCATTTAGCAGACGCTCTTATCCTGAGCAACTTACAGCAAGTACATGAACATTCTCCCCGAGGCATATAGGGTGAAGTGCCTTGCCCAAGGACACAATGTCACCTATACCAGTGGTCCCCAACCCTGGTCCTCAGGGCCCACTGTCCTGCATGTTTTAGGTTTTTCCCCCTTCCCACACACCTGATTCTAATGCATGTTCGTTACCAGGATTATCCAGAGCTAGATAATGATTCGTTCATTTAAATCAGGTGTGTTGGAGCAGGGAAACAGCTAAAACATGCAGGGCATATAGTGGGCCCTGAGGACCAGGGTTGTGGATCACTGACCTATCCCCATGACATCATACTTCCCCCCCTTCTCCTCCCACCTGCGCTCGCTCAAACTTGTTGAGGTTGTTGGAGTGTTTCAGTGTGCGTTCGCCCGTGTCTCCGTTCTCGCCGTAAATATTGATGTAGACGTTGGCGTCCGTCCCGGCTCCGATCATGTCCCCGGTGAAGACGCTCACCTCGTACGAGTTTTCTGTGTCACACAAGACAACGGAGAGGGGGGGGTCAATGGTGCTCACCGTGCCACTCGCAGGGATGATCCTTGAACAAGGGCCAGGAGGAGCGGTACCATGTTGTCATCCCCAGCTAGGAGTTACTGGCGGAGAATCGCAGATCCTGCTGCCTGAAGGATTAGCCGTGACAAGCATGTCTGGATATCCGACCCTCTCCCTTATCGTCCTTGCGTCAAGCCTCTTGCTTCTAGCTTGGGGTAGACCTATTCCCTCACCCCCATCTGTCCCCGATACCCCTCCATCCGGTTTCCCCCCCCCCGTCTCACCCTCCAGTTCCTCTGCGTCCTCCGGCAGTAGCTCCACCACCAGCTCCCCATCTTCCTCCCCACTGGCCAGCCATCGGGAGCACGGGAAGGAGTAGGTCTGGACCACCTCCTGCAGCTCCTCCACCAGCTCCCCTTCCTCCTCCTCCTCCTCCTTCTTCTTTTTCTTCTTCTTCTTCTTGTCCTCTTTCTTCTTCTCCTTGGTCACCATGGCCAGGACCAGGTGTTTGATTTCCACCTTCTCCAAGAACCACCCCGGGCCGATCCCGCTGCCGTCGTGGCCGATGCGCACCTTGAAGATCTTCCCCACTTCCCTTGCCTCGATCTGTGGGGGACAGCAGTGGATGAGGTTATCTCACCCCCCCTAGTCGGTCTGTCTACAACGATGGTGACTTTGTGGTAAGATGTTTAATTTGGATGATGACGCGATGAGCTTCTTGGTATTCAGTCAAACAAGCATTTGACTGTAGAAAGAATTAAATCCCCCATTCATCCTTAAAGACATTTGCTAACTGAATGGATTACATGATTATATCATATTTATAGCCGTGCGACTAGCTGGCCCCAGTCCAGGGTGTACCCCGTCTAAGGCCCGAAAGTAACTGGGATAGGCTCCTGTCACCCGTGACCCCTAAGCGGCACTTATGAAGAAATAGTTTCGTCCATCTCTTCATAAAAGGAGTGACAGCTCAGTTGAGTTCTGGATTAAATAAATATTTAATAGATTGGGAGAGAAATGACCAGACCTCTGGCAACAAAATGAAGACAGTACAAGGCTTAGGTCTCAATCATGTCCCTCTCCCGTCTGAAGGCAAGAAGACCTTCATTTTATAGGGCACAAGAATGTAAACACAGTGACAGTCAGGCGGTAAGGATGTTACAACAGTCTTCAGAGAAAGTGTGTTCTGTAGTGATTCATATAAGTACACAGAAAATCAAATTTCTTCCACAGCACCGCTAATCAGCTGTAGATAATGAAAGAATGAATATCATATTGGCTCCGTACCTTGAATATTTCAGTGGAATTTCTCTCAAAATTGTTGGACCTGCTCTTGAGATTGAGGACCTCGGTCTTGCCCTTGTCTCCATAAATCTGGATGAAGACCCGGGCATTGGTGCCAGCAAAGCCCACATTTCCCGTCTCCACGGTGATCTCGTAGTTCATCACTGACCAGTGAGAAAGGACAGGAAGTTGACCTCAGACACAGATACAGAACTTCCTATCCGCAACACCTTATAATGCTGTTTAGAAAATGGGGAAAAAAGTGCGTGGAACAGTGTAGGAGTGGTGTGCTACGTTGTTCGATGTCCAGGATCTCGCTGGGGTAGATCTCCACCTCCACCTTCCCATCAGCCTCGTCCTTGCACAGCCAGCGGTGGCTGGGGAACATGTACTGCTTCCCGTGGACTGGAACCTGGATCTGCACACTGTCCAGGAACCAACCAGCTCGCATACCTTCGTTGGTGTGGCCAATCATCAGCCGGTTGATCTGGAGGAGGCGGAGCCACAAGATCAGTCATTATTAATAATATATTCATTGATCTGATGGTTTTATCCAAACAACTTACAGGTTTTAACCTGTGATCTCCTCATCTGCAGTTAAATGCTCTAACCTCTGAGCTGTAATAACAAATTAAATAATCTAGATGGATGGCATTCAGAACGTTTGACTATTGGTCAAGAGGTCACAGGTTCAAATCCCTCTCCCCATTCATCTCTTTGGATACAAATTTCCAAAGTGCTAAATGAGTATTTAAATGTGTCAGCTAGACGTACAAATGAATTCTTCCAACTGGCAGTCCCACCTGTCCTATGTCGGAGGTCTCCACTTTGAAGACGTCAACGCGCCCTGTCTCAAAGTAGTTCCTCAGGTTGTTCTCAGAGACCACCAGCATCATCTTGCTGGTGTCTCCCTTCTCCCCGTAGAGCTTCACGAACACCTTGGAGTCGGAGCTTCCTCCGCTCACGTTCCCGGTCTTCACCGCCACGTGGTAGCTCACGTCTGGGGTCCACGAGTCCAACGTTAACGTTAACTCACTCGCCAATGTAACGACTCATCAGTGACAGGAGGGACTGTGAATGTAACTCACTGTAAAGACGCTGTCCATCGGAAAACGGCACCAACTCCCGAACAATTTGTCCATCATCCTCGTTACGGTCAAGCCACCTAAAACAAGTACGTTCTTGACATGCTCTTGCGTATAATAAGAAGGTGTTCCATATAAGATAGTCTGTAGAAGATCCGTGTAGAAGGTGATGTGTGTAAAAAGTGGCGTGTTAGGAACAGGGGCAAGTTCCATAGTCGGTGGTGTGTATCGGAGGGGATAGGTGTGTCGGGGGAGGAGGAAGGGGGAGGACTACCTTCCGCAGGGGAACTCCACAGCCTGAGACTCGGCTTGGCCCTCCTCTCGCACCACCACCTTGTCCAGGTACCAGCCGCAGCCCCCGCCGCGCCCGTCATGCCCGATGCGCACCCTGCGCACCTGGCCTATGGACACAGCCTCGATCATGAACTCATCCATCTGATCCGGGTGAGCCAGGCAGAGAAAGAGAAGGAGAGAGAGAGAGAGAGAGAGGGGAAAGTAAAGACAAGGGGGGAGAGAGTAAGAGACAGAGGGAAAGAATGGCGCTGGCGTCGATCATCTCCATGATCTCTGTTAAGATTGCGATTCCCATTTCGGTCACCGTCAATCACGCTCCCTCGAACTCACGTTGCCTTTCTCAAACTTGTTGACGTTGTTTTTACAGTTGACCAGCGTGCGTTCTCCAGTGTCTCCGAGGTCACCGATCAGGTTGAGGAAGACGGTAGCGTCCGTCCCACTGCCTCCCATGTTCCCCGTGCACACGGTCACACGGTACTTGAGCACTAAAGACGAAGTCGCAGGATAAGAGAGAGAATACAAGATAAGAGTTTTGGGGTCAAAAACTACAGGTATGTGTGGGTGAAGCCTAGTGAGGGAGGGTGAGGGGGTTGACATACAGGGCAGGGGCTCAGGAATGGTGTCTCCCATGGCGGGGAGCTCACGCACAACCTCGTTGTCGTCCTCGTTGACATCCAGCCAGCGCTCGCACACGAACTTATACTTATCCTTGGTGAGAGTCTTTATCAGAGTGGCCTGTAAGATACCGAGTCAGATCAGATTCGAAGTGAGTCAGGATAAGAACCGGGGTCCGATAGAGAGCATCAGATTGAAGGCGAGATAGATTCAAATAGAGATTCAAAATGAGATTCAGATTCATATTGCTCTGGTTTCCTAACCTTGCTCAAATGCCACCCTTGAAAAGGGCTCCTCTTCTCGTGCCAGATACGAAACTTTGTCACTTTCCCCAGGTCAGGAAGTTCCACCTGTACAACAAAAACATAAACTATAGACAAGGTCCAGGAATCAGTCTGTCCGTCCATCCGACCATCCCTCCCTCCCATCGCACCTCGTCTTACCATGAACTTGTCCACCTGGCCCTGTTCAAAGTTATCCGTCTTGTTGTCCAGCCTCATCTCGTCTGACTTGCCCTTGTCCCCGTAGATCTGGAAGGAGATGTCAGCGTCCGTGCCGGCGCCGGGCAGGTCAGACGTCCAGATCCACAGAGACCAGGGGTGTTCTAAGGAGCAGCAGCAGCAGCACAACCACACTCACTGCTGTGTTCATCACAGTCAAACAAAGCTTTAAAAAGAGACTATAATAGTATACAGTGAACCCCTCATTTTTCACGGGGGTTACGTTCCAAAGAGAACCAATTACTGTATTATACAATTAAATACTCAATTATATATTAAAACCAAAGAACAAACCCTTTTTACAGGCCCAAGCATTCGATTAACAAATAAAAGTACTGTATCCTGTAAACCGCAACTTTATTGATGCACAGGTTTGTGTTGGAGAGACTGTTTAGCCAATCAGAATGCAGAACACAATGCACGAGGCAAATCTGTGAAGTAGCGAAACCGTGAAAAGTGAACCGTGATATAGCGAGGGTTCACTGTAGTGTAGAAAAGGTTTCATATTCATCTGGACACTGTTTTCAAAATCAAGACAGAGGAAATGGTCGGAGAACTCAGACATTTCTGCTACTCTGCTGCATACGCCCTGCCCTCTGGGGCATAGTAGAACATTTATCTGATTAAATCAAAATCTTCAAAGTTTTATGACACAAGATTTTTTATGAAAAGGGGTTCTAATATAAAAAATATTGAAAAGCCGGCTACTGTTATACATTCTGCTGTCAGTGGTACAGGAGAGAGGAGAGTTGATTGATTTTAGAGTGATGCATAAAAAGAAAATACATTTTAAATATTAACTTCGTGATAACAACTGTACTTTTATTATATTTTACTATATTTAAGGTGACATTTTAACATCTGTCCAGGGACTACAGATGAAAAGTAGCCTTGTGGCGAAATCTGGCATATTTACATGCAAATGTTGATTAATATGCACTGTCCCCTGAAATAAAATAAAAAATAATCATGAGAATGCGTCTCACTCTTCTGCCTCCTCTGCCTGAGAGAGACCATCTCGTAGAGCTCTCTCTCGATGAGGCCGTCGCCCTCGTCCTCGTCCAGCCACTTGCAGCAGGGGAACGTCTGCTCGATGCCCGTGAAAGGACAGAACACCACCACCTGCACACACACACACACACACGCACGCACACACGCACGCAAGCTGACGATAGACTTGTAGACTATGTTCCGCTGTTGCTGAAAACCCAAGCTGTGTATACATTCCAGAAATAAACATGAGGCTTCTGGGAGAAAACAAATAAACGTTCTAAACACTCCTTCAAGTACCTCCAATGCTTATTGTAAATAAATAAATAAATATTCATTTAGCAGACACTTTTCTCCAAAGCAACTTTCAGTACATACAGGGACATTTCCTCTGAGGCAAGTAGGGTGAAGTGCCTTGCCCAAGGACACAAAATCACATAGCCTCAGCCGGGAGTCGATCTCGCAACCTTCTGATCGTGAGGCAAACGCCACCTGACTCCCTACATGCTTATTGTATTCCTGCATCATTCAACATGTAAGTTACCTAACCTCAAATAAATGACTGCTTTGGAGCAAACACAGAACATGGGTCATCTCAGCGTCATCAGCTGTGTGGGAGTGCATGCGTGGTCGTGTCTGCCTTGTTCTTCTGTTTGTGCGTGCGTGCGCTGGTGTGCGTTTGCGTGTGTAAACCCTACCTTTTCGCAGTACCATCCGGCGCTGACCCCTTCGTTGTCGTGTCCGATGGTGACCCTGCTGAGCGGGCTGAGGAGCGCGGCGATCTCCACCGTGAAGATGTCGGTCAGACCGCGCTCGAACTTGCCCCCCTCCAGAAACACCTGCAAGGATACCCCACTTCATCGCACTCTGTGCTGTCGCACCACTGAAACGAGGACTCGTTTAACTGACGTCAGTCGACGACTGCTTCCGCGTCTACGTTTACCTTTATTCATTTAGCAGACGCTTTTATCCGAAGCGACTTACAAGAGAGAGCTTTACAAAAGAGCATTGGTCATCTTAAGGGGGGGGGGGGGGGGGGGGGGACCACTAGACGGTTGTCGGAGGAGGATCGTAAGTGTACGTTTAGAAATTTTGCTTACAAACTGTGTGGAAAAGTAGAAAAAGTTTCAAAAGGTGGACCCTGTTTTCAGACTCAAGACGTTTCCAGCCTGATCTGGAAGTTATCCTAAATTGGTCTTGTCTTGTCAGTGTCCAGATGACTAGAACGACCTCTGAAACCTTTTCTACAATGGAACGGTCCTGGAAAAAGTCCACACTGACTAAATGCTGTGTGATGATGATGTAGATCAGTGGTCACCAACCCTGGTCCTCGGGGGCCCACTGTCCTGCATGTTTTAGATGCTTCCCTGCTCCAACACACCTGATCCAAATGAACAGGTCATTATGAAGCTCAGTAGAACCCTGATAAGAACCATTTATTTGAATCAGGTTTGTTGGAGCAGGGAAACATCTACTGATGTAGATGATGTCATGAATGCTAATGAAAAGGCCTTCATTTTCCCTTCCAGTGAAACAGTCCAGTGATACCGCTGTCCGAGCTGCTCCGTAACCTGCGGCGAGCTGTTACGTTACAGATTCCTCGAAGGTGCGCTGCGTAATCGATATCGTGGAAACACGGCGCGTAATCGTGTCACTGCGTCGACCCCTGCGTGATCTTGAGCCCGCCGGCCCGCCGCTGCAGTCACCCTCTGTGCAACCCGTTACCGTGGTAACCCCCCCCCCCCCCCCCCCCCCCCCCCCGCCTACCTTGCCGCTGTTCTTCATCCCTTTGGAGCCGTGCATGACAATGTTGATTTTGGAGTTGGTTCCAGCTCCTCGAATGGTCCCAGTCACCACCTGGACTTTGTACACAATGCCTGTAGGGGTACAGTTACGCGTCGGCCAATCAGAGCCTCTTACTAATGGCTGTCTTTGTTTCATCTTGCCTTACATTTACATTACATTTGACATTTAGTCATTTAGCAGATTATCTTGTCCAGCGCGATTTACAGCAGGTACAGGGACATTGTCCCTGAGGCAAGTAGGGTGAAGTGCCTTGCCCAAGGACACAACGTCATATAGCTACAGCCGGGAATCGAACTCACGGCCTTCCGATCATGAGCCCAATGCCTTTACCGACCGAGCCACCTGACTAACATCATGTTGGTACGGCCGAGGTTCGAACCGGGTACCTTCTGATTACCAGCCAGACTCCCTAACCACCCAGCCCGCATGAATTCCAGTGCCTTGCTCACGGTCAGCCAAATCACCACAAGGTTGCTGTTCCGATGAGTGTTGTGACATCTAAATCATGATTCCGAAGCAGCAGAGGCTCGCCTTGAACACTGATCATTGTTCATCTCATATGACCGTGTAATATGAAGTCTTGGTACTTGCTCTAGCCTTCAGGGAAGATATTCTATGACTCTTAGACTGTCACACACCTAGTTTGTTGTTGTAAATAATTGAATACACGGCTTTGGGATTACACCTCGCTGCATCCTAGGATGCTCATTTCCACACGTTGTTGTTTTTCGTCCATTTCCTGTTCAACTTCCTGTTTCCTATCCGCTTCCTGTTTCCTGTCCACTTCCTGTGGGTCTGACCTGTGGGTTGGCTTCCTCCCACCAAGACATCCCTTTGGATCTTCCCGTCATCCTCGTCGAAGGCCAACCACCGACCAATAGGAAACTCGTAAACAATCTTGTTCCCCAAGTCATCCAGTATCACCTGCAGGAAATAGGAGGTTGGGGTACAACCAGAAAACCTATTAGCATATCTAACACTCCATGTCAGGAAGTGACATCGTTTGAACTTATAATAAACCTATATTGTAGCATCTTGTACAATACAGCTGTACATTTGTCTTAAATCACTTTATTCTGTACATTCCCTGTATATTCTGATTATACTGTTCATACTGGGTATATTCTGAGTATGCAGTTACAATTATATTCTGTTGTAATAACTGTTTTGCACTTCTGGTTGGATGCTAACTGTATTTCGTTACCCTGTACTTGTGTAATGACATTAAAGTTGAATCTAGTCTAATCTAAACCGCAGACAGAATCGGACAGAATTCCACTACACTCGTACTTATACTTGTCGGAGTCATGTGTCCTTCGGCAAGGCACTACACCCTACTTGCCTCAGGGGGGAACGTCCCTGTACTTGCTGTAGGTCGCTCTGGATAAGAGCATCTGCTAAACGACTAAATGTAAAGGTACTCATTTCAAATAACAACTGAACTTCAATGTGAAACAGGAACTTGGAGGCCCTGATTACCCCCATGAGGGATTGGGTGATTCGACATGCTCTATATGCTAAGGTTGCAGGTCTGAACTCTGTATGAGCACGGCCAGCATTGGTTCGCACGTTAGACCCATTCGTGTGATCGCTGCCACTGGATCCTGGTAATCACGCTATCTGGGTGATCTTTGGTGTCAGTGTGTGTGAAGGCTGCCGGAGAGCCACTCCGATAATGAGACAAGGTGTCTCTTTACAGTACGGCTAGGATGACTCATGATGCCTGTGTGTGTGCCTGTGTGTGTGTGTGTACCTGTGTGGGTATGTGTACGCACTGTCTTGGTGTCTGCTTGTGTGAGGGCTCCGGTACCTGTGTGTGTGTTTGAGTGACCCTAATCTCCTACTGTGTGCAGACACTGGAGGGGTCAGTGCTCTAGGCTAAGGGGGCAGAGAAGGAAGAGGAATATCGCATGTCTTAAACACTTCTAGCCAGAATCATCTGGACACATAGTACGGTGAGATGGACAGGCATATAGGGAGAGGTATTATGCTCTACCTGACAACACTAATGCTGTTCTTCTCATGTCAAAAAGTATTTCTAAGTGATTCCCATTTGTTAATCTTTTCTGTGTGCGTTTGTGTGTGTGTGGGACTGTGTTAGGTGCGTCTGAGTCACCTTGTCTACAAACCAGCCAGCTGAGGACCCTTTATTGTTGTGTCCGATCGTGATCTTCCGGATCTTTCCCAAGTTGGGAGCATCGATGGTGAACTTGTCCTCGGACCCTTTCTCAAAGTTGTTCTTGTCGTTGTCTAAACATCTTTCCCCTGCCAAACACCAAAAAAACTGATGTTTAATTCTATAGGCGGTACACAACACTGGTGCACGAAAATCCTGGCATAGGATCAGTGTAGCTCAGTGGTTGAGCTGATGAAAAGGTCCTTGTTTCAAATCCCTTCCCCTGTGTGTCCTTTAGGGTCAAAGTGAATTCATTATTATTATTTATGTCAATGCAGAAAGTACGAAGAAATCAAAACCTAACCTAAAATATCTATTTTGGTATCTTTAACTACTATTACTGATATATTTATACATATATTATTATTATTATTATTATATGTTATATATATTATTATATATATGTTATATATGTTACATAAAGCTCTCTCTTGTAAGTCGCTTTGGATAAAAGCGTCTGCTAAATGAATAAATGTAAATGTGAATATTTGTTGTCGTACTTACCAGTGTCCCCAAATTCTCCAAAGATGTTGAAGAAGACGTCCGCATCCGTTCCACTCCCTTTAACGTCCGCCGTAAACACGCTCACAATGTATTTATTATCTGAGACAACAGAACAAGAACATTCGGCTCTGAACCCGGGCTTTCTCACGCGGGCTTAGCTGAAACAGCATGTAGCGTACAGGGATGCCTACATGACTATACTTTGAAACATCAAGCTCAATTGTTCACGATCCAAATGAGCAGGGGCAGCAGTGACATAGCTGGATGTTTTTGGAGAGTGCAAAGGTGGGGACGTACATTTGGGCATGTCCATGGGGTCCAGGCTCCCCAGGAGGTCCCTCACAAACAGGTGGTCTCCCTCCAACTTGCTCAGCCAGTTGTTGCAGGCGAAGTAAAACCGGAGGTGGGGCCTGGTCATGTCTGTGACCACCACCCTGTCCAAGAACCAGCTGGCGTTCAGACCCGTGTTGTCGTGTTCTATCCTGGAGGGGGGGGGGAGGAGGGGAAGAGAGGAGGAGAAGAGAGGAGAAGGGGGTGGAGGATATGTAAGGAAAATAAAGTGGAGGAGAGGAGAGCAGAAGGGTGCAGGGGAGGATGGAAGAGAGGAAGATAGAAGGATGTGGAGGATAAACCACGAAAGAAGCATGGAAGAGAGGGGAGGAGTCTTAGGGTCTTGACTCGACTGTAGTTTCAGAGTTGTTTGTGAAGCGAGCATCAAGAAGATACCTGATTTTCTTCAGAGGACCCACATTGTGAGTTTTGATTCGGAACACATCTGTCTTGTTCTTCTCAAATGCCGTACGGTTCCTACAACCGCCATGGCAGGCAGAAGAGAAGAGAAGGGTACTCCATTCAGGAGGGGGCAAATCACAAGATTCTGAACTCAAAATAATCCAATGATTATTATGAAGGCAATCCTGCCTTTTCACCTTCTTAATCACATTGAAAGGATGAAAACCATGTCTCACCTCTTCTCTGTGCTGTTCCACAAGGAGAAAAAAAAACAAGAAAGCAGAGATCCCGTGTTAAAGTCCAGCCGGCAATACACCCTCGCAAACAGAATGACATCCCGCATTTTTAAGTGTTCACGGTCTGACACGCGGATGAATGGAAGAAGCTTCTGGATCTTGTTTACAGGACAGTCCATGAGGGAGACTCACTTGCTGGCCAGGTGCACCTTGGGAGTGATGCCGTATTCCCCAAACAGAGTGACGAACACGTTGGCATCAGTACCGGCTCCTCTCTCATCCCCAGTGATGGTCACCACCTCGTAAACTGGGGAGAGGAGAGAGAGAGAAAGATATCAGGGGAGAGAATGAGGACGGGAGACAGAGAAAGAGAGGGAAAATATTCCATTCTCTTAGATTAGATAAACTTGTATTTGTCCTTCAGGGGTGGAAATTGCAGTTCACAACAGCAGCAGGCTAAAGTACAGCACACAGAGTTGCAGGGTAATATAACAATAATAACAATAGCAATAGGGGGGCACGATAAAGTCCAGTATAAAAAAATCTAAATAAGTAAGTTAAGTAGACATATAGACATATAGACAGTTATTGCACTTGAGGAGAATTACAGGGTCCATCCATCCATCCATTATCTTCCGCTTATCCGGGGCCGGGTCGCGGGGGCAGCAGTCTGAGCAGGGAGGCCCAGACTTCCCTCACCGCACACACCTCCTCCAGCTCCTCCAGGGGGATCCCAAGGCGTTCCCAGGCCAGCCGAGAGACAGTCCCTCCAGCGTGTCCTAGGTTTTCCCCGGGGCCGCCTCCCGGTGGGACATGCCTGGAACACCTCCCGGGGGAGGCGTCCAGGAGGCATCCTAAACAGATGCCCAAGCCACCTCAACTGGCTCCTCTCGACGTGGAGGAGTAGCGGTTCTACTCCGAGCTCCTCCGGTGTGACCAAGCTCCTCACCCTATCTCTAAGGGAGCGCCCAGCCACCCTGCGGAGGAAACTCATTTCGACCGCTTGTATCCGCGATCTTGTCCTTTGCGGTCATGACCCAAAGCTCATGACCATAGGTGAGAGTAGGAATGTAGATTGACCGGTAAATCGAGAGCTTCACCTTGCGGCTCAGCTCCTTCTTCACCACGACAGTCCGGTACAGAGACTGCATCACTGCAGACGCTGCACCGATCCGCCTGTCAATCTCACGTTCCGTCCTTCCGTCACTCGTGAACAAGACCCCGAGATACTTGAACTCCTCCACTTGAGGCAAAGGCTTTCCACCCACCCAGAGGGGGCAAGCCACCTTTTTCCGGTCGAGTACCATGGCCTCGGATTTGGAGGTGCTGATCCTCATCCCAGCCGCTTCACACTCGGCATCAAACCGCTCCAGAGCATGCTGGAGGCCCTGGCTCGAGGAAGCAAACAGTACAACATCATCCGCAAACAGCAGAGATGAGATCCCGTGCTCCCCGAACCGGAAACCCTCCGCCCGCTGGGCGCGCCTATAAATTCTGTCCATATAAACAATGAACAGAACCGGTGACAAAGGGCAACCCTGGCGGAGTCCAGCATGCACCCGGAACAGGTCTGACTTATTGCCGGCAATGCGAACACAGCTCCTACTTCGGTTGTACAGGGAACGGACGGCCCCTAACAAAGGGCCCCGGACCCCGTACTCCCGAAGTACCCCCCACAGGACACCACGAGGGACACAGTCAAATGCCTTCTCCAGATCCAC
Organism: Protosalanx chinensis; assembly: GCA_030340685.1. NCBI lineage: Eukaryota > Metazoa > Chordata > Actinopteri > Osmeriformes > Salangidae > Protosalanx > Protosalanx chinensis. Next base: position 5,833,157 of record CM059337.1, read on the forward strand.
AAAACACATGTAGACTGGTTGGGCAAACTCCCATGAACCCTCGAGCACCCGGTAGAGGGGTAGAGCTGGTCCAGCGTTCCGCGGCGGTTCCTCCGAACCACCACCCCGGTCTGCCAATCCATAGGCACTGTTCCACACCGCCACGCGATGCTGCAGAGGCGTGTCAACCAGGACAGTCCCACAACATCCAGAGACTTCAGGTACTCAGGACGGATCTCGTCCACCCCCGGAGCCCTGCCACCAAGGAGCCCATCGACTACCTCAGTGACTTCAGCCCGGGTGATAGGCGGGTCCGCCCCGAAGTCCCCAGTCTCTGCTTCCTCCTCGGAAGACGTGACGGCAGGATTGAGGAGATCCTCAAAGTATTTCTTCCACCGTCCGACAACATCCCCAGTCGACGTCAACAGCTCCCCACCCGCACCGTAAACAGTGTTGGTGAAGCACTGCTTCCCCCTCCTGAGGCGCCGAACGGTTTGCCAGAATTTCCTTGGGGCCGACCGATAGTCCTTCTCCATGGCCTCCCCGAACTCCTCCCAGACCCGAGTTTTTGCCTCTGTGACTACCCGAGCCGCGGCACGCTTGGCCTGCCGGTACCGGTCAACTGTTTCGGGAGTCCCACAAGCCAGAACGGCTCGATAGGACTCCTTCTTCAGTTTGACGGCATCCCTTACTTCCGGTGTCCACCACCGGGTTCTGGGATTGCCGCCGCGACCAGCACCAGAGACCTTGCGACCACAACTCCGGACTGCCGCATTGACAATGGAGGTCGAGAACATGGTCCATTCAGACTCAATGTCCACAGCCTCCCCCGGGATCTGTGAGAAGCTCTTCTGGAGGTGTGAGTTAAAGACCCCTCTGACAGAGGGGTCCGCCAGGCGTTCCCAGCAGACCCTCACGATACGTTTGGGCCTGCCAAGTCTGTCTAACTTCCCCCCCCCGCCAGCAGATCTGACTCACAACCAGGTGGTGATCGGTTGACAGCTCCGCCCCTCTCTTCACCCGAGTGTCCAAGACACATGGCCGCAGGTCAGAAGACACGACAACAAAGTCGATCATCGACCTCCGGCCCAGAGTGTCCTGGTGCCACGTGCACTGATAGACACTCTTGTGCTTGAACATGGTGTTAGTTATGGACAAACCATGACTAGCACAGAAGTCCAATAACAGAACACCACTCGGGTTCCGATCAGGGGGGCCGTTCTTCCCAATCACCCTTCTCCAGGTGTCATTGTCATTTCCCACGTGGGCGTTGAAGTCCCCCAGTAGAACGACGGAGTCCCCAGTCGGCGCACTGTTCAGTACGCCTCCCAAAGACTCCAAGAAGGCCGGGTACTTTGCACTGCTGTTCGGCCCGTAGGCCCGGTGAATTACAGGGTATTGCACGTAATGTACGTCTGAATAACAAGACCACCACCCCTTACAACAGGGGTAGGCAACCCTGTCCTGAAGGTTTTAGATGGGAGTCAGGTGGCTGAGTGGTTAGGGCTTGGGAAGTAGGGATCAGAAGGTTGTCAGTTCGATTCCAGGCTAAGGCAACATGACGTTGTGTCCTTGGGCACAGCACTTCACCCTACTTGCCTCAGAGGGAATGTCCCTGTACTTGCTGTAAGTCACTCTGGATAAGAGCGTCTGCTAAATGACTCAATGAAATGTAAATGTAGACGTTTCCCTGCTCCAGCACACCTGATTCTAATAAGTGGGTTGTTACCAAGTCCTGTGAAAGCCTCAGAATGACCCTTTCATTTGAATCAGGTGTGCCGGAGCAGGGAAACATCTAAAACTATAGCTCTCGAGGACCAGGGTTGCTTACTCCTGTCTTATGACAAAAGGTATAGCAGTGTGGATGTGGTGTGTGACTGACTGTGTGGATGTGTGGTCTGCGTATCCGGTTGTGTGTTCTTCTGTTAGGGTTAGGGATATTTTTGTCCAGTCATTCCATATCAACACAAACATCCTCTCATCAGGCTAGTAAAACATTCATTCATTCAATTAGGGGTGCCGCTTTTTCCCGTTAGGGGTCACAGGTGCCTGGAGCGTATCCCAGTTACATTTCGGGCCTTAGGCAGGGTACACCCTGGACCTCTTGCTTTATTGTTCACAATTGTTGTGTTATGCTTTTATAGCTCTTCCCTTGGCACTTATTGGTTCTCACAATGTATGTTTCACGATCTAAAAGCCCACTGTGTTTGGGATCTATCACGTTACAATGCTCAATGACTGATGCTCTTTGTAAAAGCTCTCTCTTGTAAGTCGCTTTGGATAAAAGCGTCTGCTAAATGAATACATGTAAATGGACTGGGGCCAGGTAGCCACAAGGTTGTCACACAGACAGTGACAGAGAACAGAGACAACCATTCACTCTCACATTCATAGACTAGGGCACATTTTTTCACAATGTCCTAAACCTACAACATGCATGTCTTTGGACGGTGGGAGGAAGCCGGAGTGCCCGGAGAGAACCCACGGTAACACGGGGGAGGACACGCAGACTCCAAGTGAAACAGTTACATCTAAAAAGGCCCCCCTGCAACAAGGTGCCAGGTCGACATCATTATCAACATGTGAAACACCAAGTTGTAAATGTTGCAAACAGGTATCACGTAACAGCTCGGCTGAGATGAGATCATGCGTGTAGATGCCTCCGGGCTAGGGTTGCCGCGACAATTATCTCTAACAATGCAACCATTTCAGCAGGAGCCAGCCAGCTGTGTGGGGATAACTCCCCACTCAAATGCACTCAGCCAGAATGAGTTGACAGAGCATTAAAGATTAGAAGCATCAAACGGGTTAAGCACCTGAATCTCTCCTATGTGGATAAAGTTTCATTGTTGGTTTATGACAGGGTCGTCCAATCCAGAGCCGCTGTCCTGACGGTTTTAGATGTTTCCCTGCTCCAGCACACCTGATTCTAATGAACTGGTCATTGTGAGACGTTCACAGAGCTTGATAAAAACTCATTCATTAGAATCACTTACAGCAGGGAAACATTCAGGGCAGTGGTCCTCGAGGACCAGGATTGGACACCTTTGGTTTATGTGAATGTTCTGACCAGCCTAACTGGTCAGATAAGATACCTTTCTGCTAATAAGTCATTGTGAGAATGACAGGAGCTTGTTTATGTCCCGATGTTGTCTGTTTTGCTGTTACTGAGGTAAATATTAGTGTCAAGCTGGAGTTAAAAAAGATCAAAGATAAATACCTTTTTTCTTGTGATACTCATCCTCATAGTTCTCTACAGCTTCTGGTTCGTAGTTCCTCAGTTCATTCTCATAAATCTCCACATAGTTCTCCACCTTCTTCTTCTTGCCTTTTCCCTTTTTGGTGTCTTCCTCACTGTCGTCCTTCACCGACGCCTTCTTCTTTTTCTCCTTCTTCTTCTTCTTCTCATCCTCCTCTTCGTCCCCAGGCGGTGAATCCTCCTCTTTGTCCTTCTTGGACTTTTTGCCGTCATCTTTGGACTTTTTGTCCTTGGAGCCCATGTCTGAGTGCCTTGTTTTCTCGGCGGGGGGCTGTTTCTTCTTTGTGGTGGTCTTTACCACGTCAGGGAGACTCTCAGCCCTCTTCCTGCTCCTGGATCCTGCAGCGTTGTCACCTTCATCATCTGAACTCCGAGATTCGTCACTTGTCTCCCCATCCTTCCTCTCCTCCTCGGGTTTGTTGTGTTTCTTTTTGACCTTCCGACTGTTCCCCCCTTTCCCCTCGCTCCTCCTCACATCAGGCTCGGAGGAGTCAGCACGGTTGTGCTCCTCGGCTGAAACCCTGGATTTCGTCCTCCTCCTCGTCCCCTTGCTCTCTGCCTCCTGATCTTCCAGGTCTTCGTCATCCCTCTCTTTGATTCGCTCCTTCTTTTTTTCTCTCTCTCTCGTGGACATCAAGTTACTTACCTTGTAACTTTAACCGATTGGCCTGAGTTCCGGGAAACGGAAACTTGATTAAAGTGACCTGCGGTGGCTCCGCAGTGACCCTTGGGTTAAGTCCAAGGTAGCCGGCCGCTGAGGCTGCTGGGAAAGCTGGTCTGAGAGTGGCAGCAGGCTGACTCGGAGGTGTCAGGGTTGCCCTACTCTGCTGTCACTCCTGGCCTGAGACAGCCAGGCTACACTCACCGTGACCTCATTAAATATTACTACCATGTCTTTCTGGCACACAGCCATGGAAGGACCCGGCGGAAATGGAACCTAGCCAGAAAGTTCTAGATCTACACTACTGGGAAACTTCTGTTGGGGTGTTAGGTGCTTTTAAACAGAAAAAATGTGTTTACTCTCAAAACACTGAGCGGTCTCTAGGAAAGACACCATCTACACGCGTTCATATATTATTTGAAAGGATAGACCATAGTACCATATACCATAAAGCATTTAAAATCATAAGTGGGGTTCACAAAGATATTTCAAATCTTGAAAAATAAATTAAATACATTCATAAATGTGTATAACAAAATCAGCTACACAGTCTTCACCTGTCTGTGTTCATAAAATATCTTTATAGAACGAAATATGCATTCAAACCTATTTCAATGTATCACATGTATTTGTTTTAATAGCCGGAACAAAGGTTTCTGCGCGCCCTTGTATGTATACGACACATGATGGTGTAACACCCGAATAACAACGGAAGAGATTTACCGTAACGCGGTGACCGGTTTCCGGTCTCTATCGTGTCAGCTTCGCTGCGAAGATGGTAAGAGCGGATGACTGTGTTCCCCAAACAATCTTAATTCATCCGTTTTGCCAATCACTCTCCGCCATCCACCACTTTATTATTGTGAACTTTTAGGCTTCGTTCTATCACAAACTCCAAGTATTTTTTGTCGATAATATGTGTATCAAGGAAAATGTGGTTGAATATCCGGAAACTTAAGTCATTGGATCAATCTATGAATCGGTGAACTGCAGATGTCATTCAAACATCTGCTTGAGTTTATGTCGATACGTACCAATTTATAATAAAATGACATTGTTGCATTTCCCCTCTAAATGTATAGTTTTTTTTTTATTATACTAGCCTACGAAATATTATCAGTAGCCTAATGAATAGCTACGGATTTAAACCCTCCTATTTGGCATCTTGGTACAGTAACAGATGCAAATTTTCTATGTCTAGGTCTCAATATTGACGAACCACACCACTTGTATCAAAGTTTTAAACTGAGTCTCTCCCACAGACTAAGGGAACATCCTCTTTCGGAAAACGTCGCAACAAGACGCACGCTTTGTGCCGTCGATGCGGCTCCAAAGCTTACCATCTGCAGAAGTCTGAGTGTGGGAAATGCGGCTACCCCGCCAAGCGCAAGAGGACCTGTAAGTCTCAAGTTAGCCAGTAACAAACCTCAACCTATGTGTCTCACAGACTTGCTTTACCTTTGCAACAAATACTGACGTCTAAAAACCTTGTTTATTTCCCAGGTTTGCAGCCTGCAATCGACACTTTACCATTTTCATTTAGTCACCTGGCAGATGCTTTTATCCAAAGTGACTTCCGAGAGAGCTTTGCAAAAGAGCATCGATCACTGATCGTAACAACGAGATAGCCTCAAACATTGTGTAGTCAAATTATTAAGCGTAAATTGTGGGAATCGTAGTACGCCTCAGTGTATGGTTCACCTGTATCAGGGTTGTTTGCCGACCTCTCCATTCCCCTTCTCTCTCTCTGACTCCTTCCTCCACCCCCCCCTGGTTCTAACATGTCCGCCTCCCTCTCTCGACAGATAACTGGAGTGTCAAAGCCAAGAGACGGAACACCACCGGTACCGGGCGTCTCAGACACCTGAGGGTGGTGTACCGCAGGTTCAGGTGAGTCGTACCCCCCTCTCTCTGCTCAGGGACAGGACCTGGGTTTGGGTCCCCTCACCTTGAGTGTATCTAAGGCGCTCCTGGTGATGTCTCTGCAGACTCGACATGTAGGTGATGTCGTGGCTGGGCAAAGATGGGGCAGCACCTGTTTGTGTTGAGCTTAGCAGACCCCTCAGTTGGACCTGGGGCCTGTACTACAAATCAAGATTTGGCATTAACGAGGTAACTTCAGGTTTAACACAATACAGGTTAAGCTGAAGTTGCCTCGTTAACGCCAGATCTTGATTTGTAGCACAGGCCCCCGTTCTGCTACAGAACAGAGCTTTTCAACTGTTTCTGGAGTTATTCCTGTTATTCCAAAAAACACAAATAATACTTCCAATAATTCTGTGTTTCTTGTCTCCCATGGTTCTTCAGGAACGGCTTCCGCGAGGGAACCACTCCCAAGCCCAAGAGGGCTGCCGTGGCTGCCTCCAGCTCCTCTTAGACGCCCACCATCCCCGTCTGTAATAAAGACACAGTCAACATCTGAGCCTCCTGGTCTTTTCCTTCAGACAACAGCAGAGTTTCAAGTCAGCCCTGGCCCTATGGAGTCCTTGCACTGCATGTTCTAGGTGTTTCCCTGCTCCAACACACCAGGGAGCTTAACAACGACCACTCGTTTGAATCAGGTGTGTTGGAGCAGGGTAACATTCTGAAACATCCAGGCCAGTGAGCCCTGAGGACCAGGGTTAAAGACCACTGATCTACAGCACGCTGCTTGTCCACATATTTGTATTATTGTGCTCTCCTCGTGGCCTGTAGAGGGAGACATTTCATTACACCGCAGTTATTTTCTTTTTGATGACAGGGAAGGCGAGATGTGGCCAAATAACGGATGTCCCCAGTTCTGGGTGTTGTTAGACATGCGAAGCTTGTGTAGCCAATGAGAAGTGAGGTTGACAGCAGTAGAGTTTGTAAGGCTAGTTATCATCAAAGAGTGGCTTCCTGTACATGAGCTAGTAATCTATAGCTTCCTCACATCAGTGGAGAGGAAGTGTTCATCTACCGAACCCCGAGACAGCAGTTCTGTCATCTTAGTTTCAAAGAGCCCCTGTTATCTGTATGGTATTGATGTTGTGGACTAATCCAGGACCATGAAAGGGTCTTTATTTACATTTAGTCATTTAGCAGATGCTCTTATCCAGAGCGACTTACTGCAAGTATAGGGATGCTTCCCATGAGGCAAGTAGTGTAAAGTGTCATGCCCAAGGACACAGCATCATGCTGCCACAGCCAGTGTTCGAACCAGGGACCTTAAGATTACTTGCCCGACACCCTAACGGACTGTACCACATGAATCTCCTTTTATAAACACCATTTACATGAACAGGCAAGATTAGCATAAACAGTTTTAGAGTTGAGAATGTGATTTTGTTTTTTTGTTACATACATTTTAACCTTGAAAATCTTTGAAGCTTTCTGTATGCCTGCAGATTAAACACAATATGTAGTCAATCTCATGATCACGCAGGTCTAATAAAACAAAATCATCCTTAGTTGGTGTTGCTGGCTGGCTACCAGGTCCAAGAGCACCCCAAACCAGATGACCAGCAAGCCTGTTCCTTTAAAGCTCAACAACAAGGATTTGCCTTGCTTGCGTTCCATTCAAAGATCAATGAGGGTAAAATAAATGTTTGTCCATGAGATCAATGTTGGTGACAGAAGTGAGAGGTGGGATAATTTCTGGCAAAATGCTTTCCAGGCATCGCAAACAATTAACTTTTTCTTTCGACTCCATGAGTTTAATTAAAACAAATCATGTCCTGATCTTGACAGTGATGAGCGCAGTATAAGACTCTGCAAATAAACATTGTGGGGATCCCACAGCCAGGAAGCAGGACGTAGAGTAGGAAGTGCCGAGGTGATTGGCTGACCTAGCAGGAAGTGTGTAGAACAGAGCTGTGGTCATTCGAGCTGTAAGGACAGGGCCCAGAGTTCGGGACAAGGACGTTAAGAGGGTCTGGCATTGTGGAAGTTGAAGAGCAGATGTTAAAGAACAATTACTTATGCAAATGTATTTTTTTGCAGTTTTGAACCAGTTTTTTGTAATTGTTTTAATGAGACTGAGAGCTGTAAAAAAATAAAATAAAAAATACAAGCAAAGTAATACAGACCTCTTGCCAAAACATGAATAATGGATTTGTTGTATACGCAAGATAAGGATTGGGTGATTAAATGGTTCTCTGATTATATTTCCCTTTTGATTTTCTGCTGTTACTGTTGCTGAAGAGGAAGAGTTTTATTTTTTACTTGATACGCTGTTCAAAGTTGGCACTTCATCATTAATGAAACTCAAAAAATGTGCTGTTTCCCAGAATCTCTCAGCGAAAGGTTAATACACATTCCGGTATCACTTTCAAAAGGTACATTTCAGAAGGGCCGGTCTTCAGTCGCTAATGGGGCAGGATAGGGTACAAAAAGTTCAGCGATCTGATGCTGATGCTCAACGTTTTGAGGGTGTTTTTTCGTTGGTAAGATGCCTAGCTTCCGTCCTGGTTAATCACTCCGAGCCTGAGAAAACTGCTAGGATCAGAGTTCTGAAGATGCTTCTTTGGGATGTTCCAGTACACATTTCTGATGGTTTGGGTTCAAAGGTCAGACATATTAACTGATTTACTGTGCGGAAGGATGTTGGATTCTTATCTGTAAAGGGAGGACAGGCGGGGGTCAAGAACAATCCATCATGTTCTAGAACAATCTGAAAATGGGTTGGACTGGACTAGGATGCTGTGAGTGAGATGTCCGGCTTTGACACAATGGTGTCGTTCAAATTCCAGCTGGCAGTAAAAAGCAACCAGGTCTTTTTTGGAAAGTTTTACGGCAAGGCTGATTTAAGAGAGGAGCGAATGAGGAGTTTAAGAGATGTGGATTGAAGATGTTAACACTGTACATCTGTCCAGAAAGATGAAAGGAAGTTTGGTTATCCAAGAAAGTAAGGTGAGTTAAAAGTTCCATGTAAAACTCAGTAAAAAAAAAATCAATTTAGAAGCAATTTAGTGCCTGTTAAGAAACTATCGCTAATGCTTGTCCTGATACTCCTCTGGTTCTGTCTTAGTGAGGCCTTGGAGAACCGGAGAAGCGGGCCCTCCGACAGATTGCAGATCACAGCTTCTAACCCTAGGAACAAAATGAGAGACAGGGCTCAGGGAAGATCCTCCTCTTTCCCAGAAACTCTCTCTGGCTCCAGCATGCCTTCACGTCTGCTTCACCTCAGACGATGACGCGCTACGCTCCTCACCAGCTCCCCTCAGGAGGTGATATTAAATATCCTGTGTGAGCGCTGGCCCTGCTGGTTACGTCTGCCCCAACCCCTGTTAAAGCACTTACCCCCACTCTGATACACGCCACTAACAATTAGGACCACAGGCAGGCGCCATGGAAACCGGTCTCCTTGGATGTATCAGAAAACTAAGAACGACAATGACTTCCTTCTAGAATGGGTGGGTGACCACAAGTCCTGTCCACAAGTTCTGTCATGGACCAGGGCCCTGTACTACGAATCAAGATTTGGCGTTAACGAGGTAACTTCAGGTTTAACCCAGGGGTTTCTGTATTGGGTTAAACCTGAATTTACCTCGTTAACACCAAATTTTGATTCGCCAAAGGAATCAGGTATTTCTTTTAAATGTTTTACAGCAAGGCTGATTTAAGAGAGGAGTGCATGAGGAGTTTAAGAGATGTGCATTGAAGATGTTAACCCTGTACATCTGTCCAGAAAGATGAAAGGAAGTTTGATTATCCAACAAAGCAAGGTGAATTCAAAGTTCCATGTAAATAAAATCGACAGCAATTTAGTGCCTGTTAAGAAACAATGGGGAAGCAAATCTGCTGAATCTGATGTGGATGTTCCTTCCAGATTTCACGTGACGCAACTTATTTCCCGCATAGCATCATCTCCGTAACCACAAGCTGAGTCGACAAACTCACTCGGATGAGCAGATGTTTCTGTTCCCACAAATAAACTCTCCCTCCTCCCACTTAAATATGTAGTTGTAGCACATTACACATAACTTGTTTAACCGAACACTCTTGTGCTTCTTCCCTTCGGTACTTGTTTGTTTTCCCACGATGTATGTTTCATAATCTGACTACCCGCACAGTTTGGGGACTATCTTGTTGTTATGATCAGTGACCGATGCTCTTTTGTAAAGCTCTCTCTTGGAAGTCGCTTTGGATAACAGCATCTGCTAAATGAATACATGTAGGTTACATTAACTGGCTTCCAAAGTGTTGCCCAAAACATATATCACGTACGTGCCTGCAGCTTGCTTATCAGTGTTGTGACGTAAGGCAGTGGTTCTCCACCCTGGTCCTCAGGGCCCACTGTCCTGCATGTTTTAGATGTTTCCCCCTTCCAACACACATGATTCAAATTAATTGTCATTATCAGACTTCTGCTGAGCTTTATAATGACTCATTCATTTGAATCAGGTGTGTTGGAGCAGGGAAACATCGAAAACATGCAGGACAGTGGGTCCTGAGGACCAGGGTTGAGAACCACTGATGTAAGGAGTTTGTGTTCAAGTGGGCCAGGAGCCTCAATTGTTTCCTTCCACCAAGGTCATGTGACCCATCCACGAGACCCTGTTTCTGTTTCTGCCGCTCCACAACACATCAAAATGTTCCCACGACTTCCACAGGCCAAAAGACCCTCTACTCAAATCCCTCACACGACTCACCTGATTGGATGAAAGTTGTAAAATAAAATAAAATAAACATAATCATACCCAAAACAAATAATCCTTATTTTGCTGGGCGAGAACATTGACATATTGTATGATGCTGTACAGTGCAGAACGCGGTGTACTCGACAGAGGCTTGTTCACCAAATAACAAAAACACACAGTTATAGACTGTACAAAGCGGTTTGCTGTCAGTCAAATGCCGCAGAGGATGTTTGTGAAATTCCGCTTTGGTCTCGTACCACACGTTAAGTTTCACATGCGAAAAAAAGCTCTTAGATTCCCATCTCACAGGCACTTTTCCAACCCTGAGGTTAATACTGTGCTTATATGGTCTGGAGGTAAGATCTGTCACAGAATTGTGAGGTGCACGTAACAAACCACAACATGCCCCATGGCAATTATTTTCAAGACCTAAATGGTTCCAGGCCATTATCGGCGAGAGCCTCAATTGAGGACTTACTTGGCTGAACAGAATCCCAGCCTCTCTGGATAAGCTCAGAGGAAAGCGTTCTGATGTGTTCTGCAATATATCGTCCATCAAAAAGTAGTTGTGTGCGTATGTGACGCTCCCCAACAGCTATACGTAGAGTAACACATCAAAACAATTCTAAATAATCTTTCGGCCTTGTGTAACAGTACCCTGCCCTCTCCGAACCCAGAGCTGGCTGGCGGGAGCCGCAGCAGCTGGGAAGCGCTTATACGTTTCCAGTAAGTTCGTTAGTTTCTGACGGTCTGACTCTAAAAGGTCTAAACATCGTTCCGCTTCCCTTTCCGAATGTGAAACCTTCTGGTAATACGGATCTCTGCAGCACGGTTAAATAACGGTACAGTTTACATTACATTTACAGTTAGTCATTTGGCAGGCGCTCTTATCCAGAGCGATTTACAGCAAACACAGGGACATTCCCCCCTGAGGGAAGTAGGGTGAAGTGCCTTGCCCAAGGACACAACATCATGTTGACCTAGCCGCTAATCGAACCGGGTACCTTCTGATGACTAGCCCGTCATCCTAACCAACTGCGCCACATGACTCTCCTGTTTACAAGGTAGGAGGCATGCTGAAGAAAGAAGATAGGGCCTATCCTAATTCCATTAAAACCTTGCAGTTCAGTTTGGCATGATCAAGCTTCTCAGTGTAAACAAGTCTACGTGCCCTTTTGTTATGTTTATAGCTTGATAGAGAGATAGTCTGTAAATTACCCCCTAACTTGCTTCCCTTTTTTAGTTGACTGACCTACATAAGGCAGATTCATTTATAGATGTTTTCTCTTTTTAATGACGAACACACACAGACCAGACAGTCAACATAGGCACACACGCCGCTTTTTTGGGGGTTGTAGATGAAACCATGACCGTGTTTGGACTGTTGGCGGTTAACAAATGACGCAAGTGAAGGTGTTTAATGGCCCTCATGCCTGCATAATATCATTCTTGTCCAGAGCAAGCATGAGACAGCGCAGTAAAAGGTCAGTTCTAATTTGTTGATACTCAGCCTACTAATGTATTTGGTTTCCCTCGAACTGTCTTGTGATTCTTTATTTTTTCATCTGACAAAATCGGAAAACCAGACCGAATAATTTCATATTTTTTCCAAATATCTGATTGGCGGGTTTTGTGGGTCAGCTTGAATGACTAGAACTTTCCTATTTGCTTAGGCTGGTATTACATAAAAATGGAGGATCAAAGTTTTTAATTAGCAGTTGATTTCATGGGAACTAGCTGCCTGTAGTGTTGTTTTTAAAACCCTTGAGTTCGGCCTGTATCCTGGGGGTCTGCTTATGTTTGTGTGGAGCTTAGCGGAGTCATAAGGTTGTCTAATTCCTAGCTTGGAGGCTCTTGGGCCGCCATTCTCCCTCCGAATCCTGGTGGAGCTGTAACCACGTAGCCCACCATCCACCCCTGTAAACCCCCGCCCTCTCCCATCACCTGCTGTCGAGAAGTACGCACTTCATAAACGGATAACCTGCTACAGGATGTCGTAGCGCAGGAGGCAGTCGGGGATAATCCTGCGTTGCTATCGTCACCTCGGAGCAAAGCGTCCTGGATCGGCCGGAAATGGGGGACGTACTGAGCAGCAGGTGACAGAAGGATGGCAGGGCTGAAGGTAGAGGAGAGAGGGCAGAGGAACAGGGGGGAGGGGAGTGGGAAGGAGAGGGGAGGCGAGGAGGAGGAGGGAATTAGAGAGGAGAGGTGAGGAGTAGAGAAGAGCAAAGGAGACAGAGACAGGAAACAGTCTTCAGGAAAGAGAAGATAACCACCAGTGGACTGAGAACAGGCAACCACCCTGAGTTTTGGGGATGCCGAACAGTCCTGTTTGTTTCCTTGATTACTGAGGACAGGAAGAGGAGCTGTCTTATTGGTCTCTTGTTATGCTGTGGTGAAGAGGAAGTTATGCACTCTGTAACAACAGGAACTCCAACCTTCACCTTCAACTTGGACCTTAACCTTTCACCTTACCTCTAAAATATAAACAAGAAAAGAAAATGTATATTATCGAACGACCCTCCGTTGAGTGTTTCTTTGGCAACCCGCCTGGCTTCACGATTATTGGTGTAATGCGAGAAATGTCAAACTGTTTGTGTGTACATGAAAGATGATATTTCTGAAATATACTGTATATTCTGATATCATCACAATGATCTTCCTCTCTACCTATTTCCATGTGTGACGAGCCTTCACATCGTACAGCCACGCTGCAAACCCATTGCTTCTCACATCCAAATTTAATTATAATGACACCCCCCCCCCCCAACCCTCACCCCCGCTGTCATTATTCCAGAGGGTATTCTCACACTCTCTGTGTCAATATCCCTCTCTGCTGTGTGTTTGCATTAGCCACTGTGTTGCTTGTTTAAGCTCAATCACGCTGAAATGAAGCCAGCGATCATATTTCTTGTTTCACGAAGGAAACGTCTTCAGACAGTTTATTTCCTGGGAAGGCTGCCTTTAGCCTGTCAGCTTGGTGTGTGTGTGTAGTCAGATTATTTTAATCCATGAATTTAAGTTTGATTAGCGATGAACCGCGGTGTCTGAGGAGAAAGGCTGCTGTACGCTGTGGAACGCTTTGGCTTGGTCTTATCAAAGACATCTGTTTGACTCAACGAGGGGTCATTATTCGACCGTTGACCTCCTACCGGTTAGCAATTTTTCCTCCAATAATAGTTACTCTATTACCGAACTGTGTTGTGTTGTGTCTGTTGCTGTGGTTATTTGATACCTTAGCCTTAAATGTTTAGAAAACGGTATCAAACACACACTCATACTATTTTTCCCTCTTGCTCTTGCTCTCATTCATACACACACTGCTTGCTGAAGTTTTCATTGTTGCTCTCACACAAGCTGTCAGTTTCAGCTGTTTTCGAACACTGGACTGGAGTCATCAAAACCAAGATATTCAAACAGGGACAGAGAGTTACTGAGAAACAGCTCATTTAATTAGTTCAATGGGAGTATTTCTTACACGAAAGATCTCTATGATATGCATACAAGCACATTTAACTTACAGCATATTAAACCTGCAATCACAAAACAGGATTTATTTACATTGGATGCTAGAACACAATATCTTTGACCAAAAAAACATTTGGATGCCATATTATCACAAGGCCCCAACCACAGAACCCTTCTCACGGAGAAGAATACAAATTGAACTTTCAAAAAGTCACACACACACGTGAACCTTAACGACAACTCGATTGCTGTGAAAAGACAACCAGTCCGCTCTCACCATCCAGAACATTCCGTCAGAGGAACCAGTGTCCCAACATCTGCTCCCAACATGGAGTCATGTGGCGCAGTCAGTAATCAGTGGGCTGGTAATCAGAAGGTACCAAGTTCGAACCCTGGCTGTGCCAACACGACACTGTGTCCTTGGGCAAGGCACTTCACCCTACTTGCCTCAGGGGGACTGTCCCTGTACTTACTGTAAATCACTCTGGATGAGAGCGTCTGCTAAATGACTAAATGTAAACAGTGTCCCAATGTTCACACTCCCAACCCTGACCTGAACACAGTCTCCTAACTATATAATGCCACCACGATAACCGAGAGCTTCTGGAACATCACAATACCCCTTAGGAGTGCTCAGTCCGGCTCTGCTAGAGAACCAGTCGGGTTCCAACGGGGGGAGAACCGTCTGGCAGTCAGCCTACGGAGAACGTCCGCCCTTCAGCCTTCAGATGCATTTCTCCTGGCCAGGCTCGGTGCTCAGCGACACTTGCAGCGTTTGCTCTTTAGGACGGGGCTCTCTCTCGCTATCTCCCACCTCCACGCCGAGATCCGTGGCGGACCCGCGTTTCCCCTCTTGCCTTCCTTCCTCCGCGCCGCTTTGTCCCGAAGAGTCGGAGCCCCGGGGGTCTTCCCCGGAGGACGGCCGGGTCATGCAGTGACGGTCTGGGAGACGGCAGCTGCCCGTGTGGGCCTCGCGGCCCTCGGGGAGGTACAGGAGGGTCTGGGAGGTGCTGCTGGCCTCGCGCAGGTCCCGGGACACCATGGAGGGTGAGTCTCGGGAGATGACGGAGGACAGCTGGTGGGCGTCCAGGCAGTCGAAGTTGCCCTGCAGCTGCTGCCGGCGGGCGCCCACCTTGCAGAACAGACACTTGAGCTTCTCGATGACCTTGAGCAGCACGGCCTTCCGGAGCAGGATGTAGATCCAGGGGTCCAGGATGGGGTTGAAGGAGGCGAAGCGGATGGCCCGCAGGTCGGGGTTGATCTCCAGGCGAAGCTCTACGGGGGTCTTGTAGAGCTGGTTCAGGAACACCTGCACCTGCAGGAGACAGAGGCAGCGCGGTCAGCTGAGGCGCATGGTATTGGGAGTCAGGTGGCTGAGCGGTTGGGGAAGGTAATCAGAATGTTGCTGGTTCGAGTTCGAGAGTGTCTACTACATAACTACATGTCTAAATGTAATTGTGGTGTTTAGCTTCACCAGGCTTTGAGTGCGGAACATAACGCACCTTCTCGGTGTAAGGTGTATAATTATAAAGACTATCGAATGCATTTTAATGAGGGAAATCCATTGCGACTTTATTCGTTGCCTCAATAAACCAGCGCAACAAGTATCCCTCCAGAGCATTTACATTCATGAATTTAGCAGACGCCTTTATCCAAACAGAGCTTGACAAAAGTTCATAGGTCACTGATCATGACAGCGAGATAGCCCCAAACATTGCAGGTAGCCAAAACATGAAGCACACAACATTTCACCGCGCTTATTTCGCGCGCAATGGATACATCTGTGCGTAAAGTTAAACATCAAAACTGAGAAGGGGAGAGGTGAGAAAAATAAACTTACTACGAGCGGGATGGAGCAGATTAGCACCACTACGGAGGTGCAGATGAGCAGGATAACCATCTGGATCTCCGCACCTGCCAGACGCCCGAAACTGCGGCTCCTCCTCCTCCTCGGATCCCCGTTCCGCCCGTGATCGTTCCCGAACGACGTCCTTCGAACGTAGCGTCGGTGCATCCGAATCAGCGCGCCGCACACCAGCACGTTGCAGATCACCGTAGCCAGGATGAGAAGGGAGCTGAACCCGGCGTACATGTAGGAGAAGGCGGCGTCGGAACTCACGTTGCTCCGCCATTCTAGGAAGCACCAGGTCTGCGGGTACTGTTTCTTCACCTGGCCCAGTCCCATGCTAGGCAGAGCGCAGAAGAACCCGTTGGAGACGTAGATCCCCAGGAGCGACAAGCCCGCCAGCCGTTGGTCCACGTAGTCGTTGTAGAAGTAAGCATGGTTGATTGCCAGGTATCTCTCCACGGACATGGCGCATATGATGCTGAGTCCCGCCAGGGAGAAGAACAGCAGGATGAATCCGAAATACTGACACAGTGGGTCCCCTCCGGGCCACGAGCCTTTGACGTAAGTCGCGATGGTGACCGGGCTGGCCAGCAGTGTCCCCAAGAGGTCGGTAACCGCCAGCCCGCACACCAACGTGTAGAACGTCGTCTCCTTCTGCTCTTTTCGTGACTTGCACAAGACCACTATGGCGATCACGTTACCGACCACCCCGAAAATAAACATGATCGAAGGGATGGTCGGCACCATGGCCCTTGTGGTTACAGTGGCGTTGCTCATCTTCCCCTCGCCCTGCAACCGAACTCTGAAGTCCTAGAAATCTGCCGCGCGCAAAAGTTTTCCACTATTTCCATTCAAAAACAGACGCCAAGACGCCCCTGCGGTGCGTGGGGCGTTCATAAGTGCGGTTATCCTCCGCCGGCCGATGGTTGGTATCCAGCTGATCAGTTGACCCGGTGGTTGCGCGCCGATGTTGTGCCGTTCCGGTGACATGTGGTCTGTGCTTTCCCGTGAGCTCATTAACAACACTGTGCGCTTTGCCCCTTCCAGCTCCCCTCTACGAAACTTTGCCAGGCCCGCCCCCTTTTTCACTCAAACCCCCTCCCCAGATCTCTCGTTCCTCTCCAATCTCCTACCCAGATGCTGCATGTATCTGTATTCTATAGGCCACGTTAGAACACTAAAAACAGTGGGCTTGGTCGTGAGAATCAGAACAAAAGGCTATTGAGTTTTTCTTACATCTTACGCTAGCAAACCATTTACCCTGACGTCATCCAATAACTGTACACGCATGTGAATGTCGATGTTAGTTATTATATTACCTGAAGAAAAGTTTAGTTTTTTTGTCTTCTGTGCATTACTCCTGCTTGATCATATCTACCCAATCAGGTTGGAGCATGTGTATCCCTCGTCATTGCCCTATCACAGAGTAAATAAAAACACTGCCTAGACGTCAGCAGTGTCCCTGGACCTGGAGCAGGGCGTGCCATGCTGTCATGGTACCTCCATGTCCCCCCCACCAACCCACATACACCACACACACATACACCACACACACACACATACACCACACACACATACACCACACACACATACACCACACACACACACATACACCACACACACGTATGCACGAAACAAAACAAGCTCATGGCCACTCACACTATCCGGAAGTCTATGATTACAGTCAAAAAGGCCTTCGAAGCGAAATCTCTGTGGCCAAATTGTGTCCGGTAGAAGAGGCCTGAGTCTGTACATCTGCCCTGATCAGTGGTCAGGTACCAGGCCAGATAGCTGCCTGCCTCCTGCCCCCTGCCACCCCCACACCCAGGCTGGAAGCCAAAAGCCAGATGCTGGGCTCCCATGAGGCACAGAGAGAGAGAGAGAGAGAGAGAGAGAGAGAGAGAGAGAGAGAGAGGGAGAAAGAGGGGGTGGGATATGGCGATGGGGGCGGGGGCTTCAGGGATCCCCCTCATTCCTTCGTCCACTCATCTCTTCATCCCTACTCAAACGTAAGATAAGATAAGAAAATCCTTTATTTGTCCACCAGAGGGGATATTGCAGTCTACAACAGCAGAAGGGTACAGTACAGCACAGAGTGACAGAGTAAAATATAAAATAAAGAAGATACAATAGAATTAAATATAAAAGAAAATGAGGTTAAGTGAGATGGCTCATGTCTCGAATGAGAAGTGAGAGTCAAGTTCTTGCACGTAAAGAATATTAAATGTTGTACGTTGTACGTAAGAACCGCAAGACCGCCATGAGGAATATTACAAGAAGACCGTAGGAACAACAAGAACACATGAGGAATATTGCACGTAAAGTCATATTGCATAATAATGTCAAATTGCACGTAGTAGTGCCTCACATGTAAGCCGTGCCTGGACCTTGGATTTGTCGTGTCGGTGTTTGGGTTGTTTTTACCCATTAACCCGCCCCAAAGCTGGGGCCCTTAAACACACACTAGCTCCACAGAGAGCAGGAACATCACCCCGACCTTCGGTACCGCGTCCCTGCAGGCTCATGGCGTTTGAAAGAACCACAGCGACAGTCTCCGTTGCAGGTCAGCACCTCTGGACGACCTCAGGGACTGGCGTCAGATGGATTTGACGGTAAGTCTTTAAGCGCGTTTGTTTTTCGATGCCGGCGGAACCCTCCGTCTCTCACAAGACCCAGGTCGGTTTGCGAAAGGCAGAAATACATTTGCGGTTCTCTCTTGCCGGTGTACGATCAGTGCGTTCGGGCCTTTGTCTACCATCCCCTCCCCCCCATCTCCCACCCCCACCTCCATCCCCTCGCCCCGCTGGAACCCAGACCCAGGCTGGCAGACACTGAGTTCAATGAGGTGCTGGCTGGTGGTTTCACTGCCTATCTCTAAACACACTCTCTTTTTCAGTTCCAAGAAAGGCTTTGTGTATGTCTGTGCCAGAGTCGGGTAAACTTTTAAATAACATCCGTGGACATCTTATCGAGGGACGACAGTTCCAACAAACCATGTACACAGACAGGCATATGTAAACTGTTTGAGTTGGCACCGTAAGCGAGTTTGAGACCCGATGACAGTCGGATCACACTGGGCTCCTGTCCGCTCGGCATGGGAGATGAGTCACCGCTGTAGATGTGTGGGTTAAAAACCTATGGCAACCTGCCTCTGTGTTAATTGATCTGTGTAAACACCATTAATGTACACAAACCGGTAGAGGATGTAAATTCTCTTTGGAAGAGAGCTTGTTTGAGACCCAAACCACCTGCCACTTCAAAGCCAGTCATTTATCAAATCTTTATGGATGTGGTAAGAATGTACATTTTGAAGGGATTTTTTGGAAGGGATTTCTCATTGGCAGATGGTCGAGTTGTTTGGGTTTCCCATGCGAAAGGTTTGGGGGTCAGTTCGGTCCTGACCCCAACCTATCTTGTGTGCTCTGTAGTACACTCAAAGCAGAGGCCTCCCTTTTGGTCTCTATCTTGTAAGTTCCAGATGGTTCCTTGGCACCAACCTCTTGAACGCTCTGAGACCTGTACACTTCCAGACCTCGTCATCTCCCGGACATTCCTCATGTGCTATTTGTACGTCGCTTTGGAGAAAAGCTAGCAGAATAAATGCGCAGTAAAGTGCAGGGTAGCGTGCTGCCGGGGTAGTTCACAGAGTCCAACATCGACCAATCAAGCGGTTTTATCTGTCTCTGGTTCTACAAGCTTATCTTCCTCGGTTGCCTCACGTCTTGAACCCGGTGAGGTCACTACTGTTGACTGTTCAGCTGAAAGCAGGTTGTGAAACAGTCAGAAGTCTTAGAATGCAAGGACAGAAATTGCTCTTTGTAACTGTAAAAAATACAAAACAGAGACAAACATCTGGATACCGTTTTCAAAATCAGTGTCCAGATGACTATTTCTGAAACTTTTTTCTATGATGGAATGCGCCTGGACAAATGAGGGGTCGACTTAGCTCTTTGTAATGGTTAACCTGCGTCACCCCTGGGTAGGAAGTGATGATCTTGCTGCATCGCCCTGGTCCTGACATGGCCCATTGACGCAGCGTGGAAACAGTCGCTTACAGAGGTGAACTCTGGGCGGGCATACATTAGAGCGCTTAGACTCGCGACCCAGACGTGACCGAAAACACCCAGGGGGGGGAGGAATCGAGCGCTTAGTGCTGAGGTGAAGCCACCTGTTCCCGGACCTCGTAAACTCACGCTTGACAACCGCTCTGAAGTTCACTGAGTGCGGCTGGCGTGCTCGATGCATCGGGACGCTGCGTCAATTTACCAGTGGGGGGGGGGGAGAGATCGCTTTCGCAACGATTGAATTCTCGTTTCCCCCGGAGTGGACTTCTGTGACGTAGCGATGACGGCGCTAATATGATGGGCGACTGCATCTTGTATGTCTCGGGGCTGTGCAATCCACCTGAACGATCGCGTTAAACAGATCACCGCTCTGCCGATCGAATTAGGTAAATGCACGTCCTCCATATTGGCTGTCTTACGAGCTCACCGGCTGTCCCCGTGGGCCACGAGCCCTGGGAAATCAAACCCCAGACCTCGTCATCAGCTGATAACAGAATAATATCTCAAATGTCATTGGCACTCTTGCTAGGGGGGGAGTTGCTGTTTATCATTCTGTGTTTAAATGAGAGTTCTGTTGTGAGTCGAGGGAATGTGATGGGCATTTCACAGGACCGCTGGTGACTGGATGTCTGGACCAGAGGTACTGGAGAGAACACTGGACTAGGTGGTGTTCTAGAACACTGGACTAGGTGGTGTTCTAGAACACTGGACTTGGTGGTGTTCTAGAACACTGGACTAGGTGGTGTTCTAGAAGCCTGGACTAGGTGGTGTTCTAGAACACTGGACTAGGTGGTGTTCTAGAAGCCTGGACTAGGTGGTGTTCTAGAACACTGGACTAGGTGGTGTTCTAGAACACTGGACTGGGTGGTATTCTAGAACACTGGACTAGGTGGTGTTCTAGAACACTGGACTTGGTGGTGTTCTAGAACACTGGACTAGGTGGTGTTCTAGAACACTGGACTAGGTGGTGTTCTAGAACACTGGACTAGGTGGTGTTCTAGAACACTGGACTTGGTGGTGTTCTAGAACACTGGACTAGGTGGTGTTCTAGAAGCCTGGACTTGGTGGTATTCTAGAACACTGGACTAGGTGGTATTCTAGAAGCCTGGACTAGGTGGTGTTGTAGAACACTGGACTAGGTGGTGTTCTAGAACACTGGACTGGGTGGTATTCTAGAAGGCAGACCTGACTGGAAGACAGCTGCTCACAGCCTGATGGGAAATTCTTTTCTTGGACTGAAGATGGGGCGTGGTAATGTGTGTGTGCGCGTGGGACCTCAAAAGAAAAATGATCCCCCTGACTTGCTGCATCCATGACCTCCGGACCTCAGTATAAGGGCCCCCCCCCCCCCCCGCCTCCCTTCATAACAGCAATAAGATTGCTTTCCATTAATAGCGTCATATTTGATAAGTTGTGCCACAGAAAAAAAACCTTTGGCTCGAATGTCATCTGGTGAAGAAACAGAGCATGTCCCATTGATCGGAAGCTAATGGATGAACAATGAAATTACCCAGCAAATGGATCTCATTTGTGGCTGCACTGAATTACAATAATTACATCAGGCATGTTAATTTAAATGTAAAATACAAGAGTGACTTTCCCTGCTAAAACAAATCAAATCACTGCATATTAAAGAGACTTTAATATATTGGTATTGCATTAGTTTCACTAATTCTTTTAAACAGGCAATACAAATGTGACATTATAATGTAGTTGTTTTCCTAACTATTTCAAACAGGCAATAGTGAAATGTAATAATATGCAGCTATCCTTCATAAATAATACCAGGTTAATAAACATGTTTTCCCTTAGTGAGGACGCCAAGTTGAAACATTCTAGAACATTCTTGATGATTCTTATCCATTAATTGCAGTGGGAGAGCAGCAAAGACGTCAGGCTGCTGCCGTCGCTTCACGCACGGCAGAAAACCCTCCTCAGATATACACGCCACACCTATAAATCAAAAGGGGAGGAAGAGAAAATAGTCCCTGTGGATACAACTCAGGCCAAAGGGGGAAGGATACATTGACTACAAAGGGGAGAAAACCAGCTCGTTAGGCATTTCATCAGAGGACATGGAGATCTTCAAAAGGCACTGTAACTTTGTACTTTTTCGTGAACGGAACATGGTTCTCAGAGTTTCTCCTTTGACCCGTTATGCTCCATTAAAAACATACGAGAAGAACTACTGCAATCTCCACCTCGACATTTGTGTCTGCTTTGAAGATGGGAACCTCAGCCACGGCAGAACCTATTTTTCGCTCTTTCGTTTCAGGGGCAGCAGCCTGGGTCTGGATCGTCAATCTGAACCAATCCATCCATCCATTTCCTACCGCTTATCCGGGGCCGGGTCGCGGGGGCAGCAGTCTGAGCAGGGAGGCCCAGACTTCCCTCACCGCACACATCTCCTCCAGCTCCTCCAGGGGGATCCCAAGGCGTTCCCAGGCCAGCCGAGAGACAGTCCCTCCAGCGTGTCCTAGGTTTTCCCCGGGGCCGCCTCCCGGTGGGACATGCCTGGAACACCTCCCGCCCCACCTGCCTCCAGGAGGCATCCTAAACAGATGCCCGAGCAGCCTCAGCTGGCTCCTTTCGACGAGTCCAAAACCAATCCTGCGTTGGTAAAAGCTTCCGGTGAGCTGGGAACTCACTCAACTCAGAGCACTCAACTCGGCCCCAACACCCAGTAACCACACAGCAGAAAGAGTTGCTTCCTGCCTGTCGCACGTCCAGAATGTTTAAACACCTGCCCATGTCTCGGACAAACAGCCACAATATCACGCTCCTCCTAAAAGGCAGTGTGACCAAACAATATGCCCGGAAAAGTTTATTTGTTAGAAAAAGAATCTCTGGGGAATCGTTCTTCTCAGCAAACTCACATACTACCGAAACAAAGAAATAAGATGACACTGAGAGATTCCAGATTTTGATTGTTAATCTGAAAATGTGTTTTCTTTGGTGGGTGCAGTTTAAATTAAGGTCAGATGGCTCAGCAGGTTACAGCGTTGGCCTCATGATCGGAAGGTTGTGAGATCGAGCCCTGGATGTAGCTATGTGATGTTGTGTCCTTGGGCAAGGCACTTCACCCTACTTGCCTCAGGGAGAATGTCCCTGTACTTACTGTAAATCGCTTTGGATAAAAGCGTCTGATAAATGTAAATTGTAAATAACATGAACACACTCAAGGGAACGCTCAAGAAGAAAGCTCTCTCGATGTCGAGTTTGTCTATTCCGAGATTTTAATGATGTAAGACAACATGTTTGCCTTCCCAATGACCCAAATAGACCGCATTGCTAGGAGACCGCTGAAAAGTTCTCTCTTGCTAGGGAGTCTTTCTCTGCAATCTAAGCTCCAGCTATCTCAAGGAGGTGATAATAGGAGCTCAGTCTGGTTGCTTTGGCGACCGCGTATTATGGTCTGCCCCCGTGACCTACACACCGAGGTCTTTAGGACAGCCTGGACGTCAGCGGAACCAACAATGTTTTGAAGTGTTGACGGAGGAGGGACGGTGATGGACCTAAAATGGATCCTATCAATATTTGCTGAGATAAGAGCGTGTGTGGGGAAGAGATTTCCGAGGTAATTCCACGTGTCGTTGGGGATGTAGCAGTGCCTCGCGGTCCGCGTCGATGCCATGACCTGCAAGTCAGTGGGAAAAGCTTTTCCAATGTTTTCCTTTCCGCATGACTTAGCGACGTTAAAGCCAGTCGGCAAGGAGCCTTCAGTCAACAATGGCACTTGTTTGTGACTTTAAGTATTCAAACCTCGTGTATTTATCCCGGACTGCATACCAATCCGTTTTTCCCAAGGCCTTGCCATGAATACTGAATAGTTCCAGAATTGTGGAGCATTGCACAGTCCACAACAGGTCCCTTTCCTGTCCGACAACTTATCTCTGTGAGAGGCGGAACAGCCAGGCTTTGACTGGCTATGAGGCCGTGTATTCCCACTGCTGTGTTACACTGCAGCGGTCACCAACCCTGGTCCTCAGGGCCCACTGTTCTGTGTGTTCCACATGTATTCATTTAGCAGATGCTTTTATCCAAAGTGACTTACGAGAGATTTAGAAAAGAGCATCGGTCACTGATCACCCTACACATTGCGGGTAGTAAGATGATGAAGCATTCCTTGTGGGAAACCGAACAAGTGCCAAAGGGAAGAGCCACAAGAGCATTCAGTTCAACAAGTACATGGCCTGCATCTCAAACGTGCCATAGCCATCTAGAACTCCTGGAAGACTGTGTGCCGTTGCTGCGAAGGATTTATCCCCCCGGGATAAATAAAGTATTCTGAATCTGAATACGTAAATGTAAATACAAACCATATATATATATATATAAATATATGTAAATAAATAAATGGGTTTACATATACATACTTGATTCAAAATGGGTTTCAATCAAGTATGTTGGAGCAGGGAAACATCTAGAACACACAGGACAGTGGACCTGAGGCCTACATTGAAGATTGCTGTTGTACAGTACCTAGGTCAAACCTTGTGTGACTATTTACGTGAGGCTGTTGTCACAGTAGAAACAGGACATGACATCAGACATCCCAGTCCCAGTTGAGCACTGGTGCAGAGTCCCGGGAGGGGCAGCACCTACGATCCTAATCTCATTTTCTGAGCGTTTCCTGGTGGCAGGGCGTCGATAAGGCAGAAGAAACGCCAAGCGCATTCATGGCTGTTTGAGAGAACAAACTAGTGTTTTCTTAAGATCGGCCATCAGCAGAGGGTCCGGGGATTGCATAACATGCGTGGGATTCAAATCTCCCGAAAGAAGGAATCTGGGAAAAAAGCTGAAGCGAGTCTCTCTGTTGCGCTCTCTCTCTCTCGCAGTCGCTCTTGGTCCCCCCCCCCCCTCTCCCTGGTCGGTTTACACACGCAATAAATGGTTTCTCTCGGTCTCTCTTACAGTACCATCTCACACACACACACACACACAGATTCCTGGGAGTGACAGGAGAGGAAAAGGAGTGGGAGGAAGTGATGCCCCCCCCCCCCCCCCCCCCCTCCATTTTGCTTACATGAGGTCACGGCAAACAACAGCCGCTAACAATCGAAGTCCCCTCGTTTGCCCACAACACGCCTCGCAGCCGCTCTGCCACAACAGGAACAGCTGCTCTCCCAGCACACAGATGCACGCCACAAGAATGGGATTCGCAAATAGCCGTTTATTTTCCCGGGATTGTAAATATTGTGCACGCACCGACCGTTTAGGGGGTCTCGATGACCCCGCACACATAAAACAACACCGCAATTCTAATTGTGTACAGCAAAAATAAAGGGAAGCAAGAGTTCAGGGATCTGAATCTTTGACATACAAATGTTGATGACGCGAAGCTATTTCACAGGCAAAGAAATTAAATACGAAATGATCTCAAAGTTCTTGACCATCTCCGATGTTGTCAGCGCTACGGTTGCGCTGCTAATCCGCCGATAGGAATCCAGCCAGGTCGTGATCCACCTATCCCTGCCGAGCGGCTGCCCTGGCCTCCATCCGAGCCTGCTTCTCTATCTCCGCCCTCTCCCTGGCCTCCACCTCCCTCTGGATCAGCTGCCTCCTCTCCGCCTCCCATTCCTGCACGCGGCCCGCGTACTGCTCCAGGTCGGGCCTCTCGGCCTGGGGCAGGGTCTGCTGGGCCAGGGCTGACACCAGGGCCTCCAGGGGGGCTGCGTCCACCTTCCCCTGGGAGCGCAGCCGAGTCAGCAGCTCCTGGAGGAAAAAGTGTGTGTGTGTGTGTGGGGGGGGGGGGGGGGATGTGCAGAACGTTGGGAGGAATTAAGATTTGACTGAATACACATCCTGATGTATCGTAGCATTGCTAGGTATCTGGGAGTCAGGTGGCTGAGTGGTTAGGGTGTTGGGCTGGTGATCAGAAGGTTGCCAGTTCGATTTGACTTCACCCTACTTGCCTGTATGTACAGGAATGTCCCTGTACTTGCTGTAAGTCGCTCTGGATAAGAGCGTCTGTTAAATGACTAAATGTAGCCCACTAAAGACTCTAAGCTATGTGCTGCTTAAAAGACAAAGGTTGATTGATGGGTGGATATTACTGAAATTGGTTGGTATACGCTTATGTAAGCATCTATCCTATTTTGTTTTATAGCCCTGGTCTCCAGCAAGTCAATGTCCTTCATGTTTTAGTTCCAACACACCTGATTGCAAAACATGCTTTTGGAATTGATTTTTCAGAGCCAGATAACGAGCCATTCATTAAAATCAGGTGTGTGGGAACCAGGCCAGGGGGGGGGGGGAGACAACATCTAAAACACGCAGGGCAGGGGGGGACCTGGGGACCAGGGTTGAACCACTGTTTTAAAAGAATGCAAAGGAAAAACTATTTTGATTTAAAAGAATGCACACAAAAAAATATCACAAAATATATTAGATACATATATTATTTCAATATATATTTTGAAAATGTTCTTGCATAATTGTTTATATTAAGAACGTGGACCTGAACAGGATCAGAAATACATTCATTAAAGCTCAACGTTATACCTTGTTCAAGATCCCATATTGAAGGGACGGTATTTGGCAGCTTTTTACGATGGCCAGAAATACCCGTCCTAGTCGAAGGAGGGTCAGAGGTCGATCCCTTCCGCATCCCTGAGCCTAGCACCCACCTGGAACCTTCCGACGTACTGGGGGAGCTTGGCCCTCTCTGCGAGGTCATCCTCGTCCACCATATCCTCCTTCCTGTCCTCCTCCCGTCCTGCCTCGTCCTTCCGGTCCTCCTCTCCTCCTGACTCCTCCCCTTCCGAGGAGTCGGAGTCAGAGTCGGCGGCTGAGGAGAGTTCCTTCAGCACTGCCTCCACAGAGTCGATCTGAAAGAGACGCCCAAGTTCCATTTCCATTGAGACATTTAGCAGACGCTCTTATTCAGAGCCACTTACAGCAAGTACAGGGACATTGTACTCTGGATAAAAGCATCTAAAAATGAATATTATTATTATCTTATCCCAACTGTAGAAGGCATCAGAGTATCAATACATTCAAGGGTAAACCACCTGCCAAATACACACAATACACCTCCTACGACAGGACTTCACCAGTGTGTTTGTGTGACCTGAGGGAGGGCTATCTCTGTCTCTCACTTCCTGTCTGGCTAACATCCCAGCATCTGTCCTGACTGCATTACCAGCGGCCTGCTCTCTGACAGACAGACAGGGGGGGAGGGCCACTTCTCACACCCACTACTCCCTTATCCAGACTCCCTCAATCGCATTACTCGGCGCCTGAGCCCTCTCCCTCTCCCCCTCCTCCCCTGACAGGCAGAGGAGCCGTCGGCAACTGCCTGTACGACTCACGGAGCCGTGGATGTGACAGCGGGCGTGGGGTCCATCACTGGGCGACAACAGACCCCCCCCCACTCCTCGTCCGACAGGGCACCTGGACAGTAGCACTGCTCTGCTCTTTACCGAGCTGCTGTGCGTTAAATGCGTTAGGACGGCTATTAGGGAGGCGTGCTGGGTGGGGGCTGGGAAGGAATGCCTGAGCTAGGGTGTGTGGAGGGCATGGGGGGGGGCTAGGGCCTGTTTACGAGAGGGCAGCAGGGTTAAGGGGAAGCAGATGGCAGGCAGGTGGAGGCAGAGGGCGGGGTGGAGGGGCAGGGGGGAGTTCTGCCTACCGTATCCTTTGTCAGCTTGATGTATCCAGGGGCTGCAGCCACTTTCTCCATGACGGCCAGGGCTCGGCCCATATACCCCGGGGTCCACAGCAGAGGCATCCCCCTGAAGACTGCATGGATCCCCCTTGCTATCTCCACCTTACCTAGGAGAGAGAGAGAGAGTCGTTAGGGTACACAGCAAGGAGGGAATAACGGCATTAATCAGCAGAGGCTGAGAAGTAGAGAGACAAAAAGACAGTCAGAGATTGAGGTAGAGAGAGAGAGGTAGAGAGATCCATTGAGGTAGAGAGAGAGAGAGGTAGAGAGAGAGATCCTTTGAGGTAGAGAGAGAGAGATCCATTGAGGTAGAGAGAGAGAGGTAGAGAGTGAGAGGTAGAGATATAGAGAGATAGATAGAGAGGTAGAGAGAGAGGTACAGAGAGTGAGGTAGAGGTAGAAAGAGGGAGCGAGAGAGAGAGACAGAAAGAGAGACAGAGAGAGACAGAGAGAGACAGTGAGAAAGACAGAGAGAGAGACAGAGACAGTGAGAAAGACAGAGACAGAGAGAGAGACAGAGACAGTGAGAAAGACAGAGACAGAGAGAGAGCCACACTGACCTAGCAGAGCACAGCCGAGCAGTTGTGCGCTGAGGCCCACCGTGGTGTTCTGCTTCAGGCCGGCGAGCAGCAGGGACGCCCCCAGGCCTCTCTCCTCCGACAGCTCCACGATGCAGACACAAGCCACATAAAACACCAGCTCAGCCCGTGTTGACAGCCCCCAGAAACCCACTCCCAACCGAACAGAACCGGCGGGGGAAAAGGCCCGCTTTGACCAAACACAAAGAAAACCTTGCTCACCCTGAGCTTTGGCTTGGTTGCCAGGTAACGGCTGAGGGCGTACAGAGAGAGGATCTGGGTGGAGGGCAGATCAAAGGCTTCCTGGAGCATCACCTCCTCCACCACCGAGCAGGCCACTGGTAAGACACACACACACACACATCAGGACAACCATGGATACACACACACACACACCAAGACAAGCATGGGTACACACACACACATCAAGACAACCATGGGTACACATACACACATCAAGACAACCATGGGTACACATACACACACATATCAAGACAACCATGGGTACACACACACACATCAAGACAACCATGGGTACACATACACACACACACACATCAAGACAACCATGGATACACACACACACACATCAAGACAACCATGGATACACACACACACACACACACATCAAGACAACCATGGATACACACACACACACGTCCGCAGGGTGTAAACATGCGTGTCTTTGGAGGAGGTTTACGTCTCTCGACAATGAAGTCGCACCTTTGAAGTCTTCTTCCTTAATGTAGGCGTCCAAGAGCAGGTTGAAGCTGAACTCATCGGGGAATATGCCGTACTGGACCTGAATACAAGCACGACAAAGATGGTATTAACCTGAGCATGACCACAGGACATGACCACAGGACATGTCCACAGGACATGACCACAGGACATGACCACAGGACAGACAGATGTCCAGTTCTGAGTCATTAGGTGGGAAAACGCAAGGCGAGAACTGGATGCATTTTTCCAAGAAGACATTTTCGAGTTCAATTTTTTTGGGACACACTGCAGGTACAGGAAGTATAATAAATTGAACTACTGTATATTGAAATAATTCCACGTGTGAGCAGGGGCTCAGGGACTGTCCACCTGTGTCAGCCCCCCCCCCCCCCCCCCCCCCTCTCAGGTACCTTGTTCTTGAGCGTGTGCAGGGCCTTGTCTTTGGCTCCGTACTTGAGGCACTGCCGGACCCAGCTGTGGATGGTCCAGTCCCTGAGGTACCAGCAGTTCGGACTGTGGCGGAATCTTCAAGAACAAGACCAGATGGCAGAACGCCCTTCACAAAAACGTCCCCTTTCGACGTGTCCCAACTCCCGCACGGAATGATGACATTTACATTTATTCATTTAGCAGACGCTTTTATCCAAAGTGACTTCCAAGAGAGAGATTTTACAAAAGGGAGTTTTGAATGCTGGCCATGACATCATGGGGATGGAGGGTTCTAGAAGAATGGGTACTTGGAACTTATTCCAAGGTCTGTTGGGTTCCAAGTCACTTGGCCCGGAAGGCTAACTCACCAGTCACTAAATAATACAGTACCGTTTGAGGAAGTTAATCCCAAAAGCCAAAACACCTTAAACAAAGGCTTGTTTTCAGAAAGTAAATATGTAATACAATGTAATCACATTACAGAGGGTGAAAGCTTCTAGACTAGAGGATTAAACTGCAAAACTCCTACTGTACAGGATCTAGAACAAAGACCCATGCACGACGGAATGTTTCACCATGGGAGTCATGTGATGTAGTCGGTTAAGGTGTCGGGCTACCACATTTACATTCATTAATTTAGCAGACGCTTTTATCCAAAGCGACTTACAAGAGAGCGCTTTACAAAAGAACATCAATCACTGAGCATAGCAACGTGATAGACCCTGAACACAGTGGGCTTTTAGATTGTGTATACATCGTGAGAACCAATAAGTGCCAAGGGAAGTTATTAGTTAGCTATAAAAGTTAGTTAGCGAGTTAGTTAGCTATAAAAGCATAACACAACGATTGCGAACAATAAAGCAAGAAAACAACAACACTGGTGAGTCACCATATGGGGACCAACAAGTAGTTCTGAGCAACATTAGATTATATTAAGTACCATACTATTCCTAAATGCCATTAAATTATCAGATTAAGTGAGTTTTAAGATTTCTTTTGAAGGTGAGGAGGCAATCAGAAGGTCCCTGGTTCGAGCCCCGGCTGTGTCAAAAAGACGTTGTGTCCTTGGTCAAGGCACTACACCAGGGGTCTCCAATCCTGGTCCTCGAGGGCTGCTGTCCTGAAGGTTTTAGATGTTTCCCTGCTCCAGCACAGCTGATTCTAATGAAGCGTCGTTATCAAGCTCTGTGGAGGTGTGCTAGAGCAGGGAAACATCTAAAAACGTCAGGACAGCAGCCCTCAAGGACCAGGATTGGAGACCATTGCACTACACCCTACTTGCTTCAGGGGGGAATGTCCCTGTACTTGCTGTAAGTTGCTCTGGATAAGAGCATCTGCTAAAGCAGTGGTCCCCAACCCTGGTCCTCAGGGTCCCACTGTCCTGCATGTTTTATATGTTTCACAAGACAAGACACAAGTTTTTACCTGTAAAGATAATACTCTGCTTGATCCACTTCTTCTCTGGATGATATGCTGTCAACAAACTACAAAAAAAGACAGGAATTTTTTTTGTATGTTTTATCTTGATCGTGAATTCATCATTAGTGTTATAATGCCTGCACATGTTGTAGTCGTGTTGTTTTATGGCTTGAATGACTACGTACCCGTGATATAGTCAGAGAACTGACCGGGAAATTTCTTTCGTATATTCGGTCCATGAAGGCAGCCAGTTGAGCTGAACACGGGAAAGATCAATCAAAGCAATTTGACAACGACCATTTGCAAAATCGACCTTTTCTACAGTTTATTTATGAATCAAAGCCTTGCTGTTAAGCTTTACATGATCTGGATCGTCAAAGCGACACTGCCCCCTAGTGTTCACTTTGCATACACACATTTATGAACACACCGGCAAGCATGCTGCATCATGCAGTGGTCCCCAACCCTGGTCCTCAAGGCCCACTGTCCTGCATGTTTTAGATGTTTCCCCCCTCCCACACACCTGATACTAATGCATGTTCGTTACCAGGATTCTTCAGGGCTGGATAACGAACCATCCATTTGAATCAGGTGTGTTGGAGCAGGGAAACGTCTAAACATGCAGGACAAGGGGGTCCCTGAGGACCAGGGTTGGGGACCACTGCAATACAATATGTTTAAGACATTTCCCAACACACCTGATTGTAATCAATTGATCGTCATAAGGTAACCTTTTAAGGTAAGCCTGATCATGACCCTTCATTTGAATCGGGTGTGTTGGAGCAGGGAAACATCTAAAACCTTCAGGACCAGAATTGCCCACCCCTGCATTAGAATGACGGCAGTTCAGTGGTGTCAAACTCGTGCCATCGAGGGCCAAGAGGGGGCTGGTTTTCGTGTCAACCAAGCACTACTCTGATTTCACCAACGAGTTTCTCTACTTGAAAATCAGCTGGAGTAGTGCTTGAGTAGTCAGCTGGTTGACGTGAAAACCTGCACCCTCTTGGCCCTAGATGGCACAGGTTTGAGACCCCTGGGCTAGTTCATCGGGTCAGTCTTAAATACTTGATTGTCTAGAAATGGTAGCTAGATCTAAGACATTGGTTCTTCACCTGGGTTCGATCGAACCCCAGGAGTTCGGTGAGTCAGTCTCAGGGGTTCGGTGGAGGTCAAGACACACATCTGATTTATATGATTTGTGATGACACGACCAATTAAGAACGGTCGGGTGAATGCGCATATGAAACTGGTGGGGTTCAGTGCCTCCAACAAGGTTAAGAACCACTGATCTAAGATAAATCCTGTGGCGGTGTCATGAACCTTACCCAGATTCTGTGGATCTTTGTTTCTCGCCTCCCACAGTGTCGTGTCGGTGTACGCCGCAGACAACAGCCATCTTCTACCTGTACCTGATACGACAATTACATTTTAGTAGGCTGGAAGGACTGGAGACAAAGTTTGATGACATTTAGCAGTGTCAATGTAACAGCTTTGATCCCTAAGGCAGTGGACCCCAACCCTGGCCCTCAGGGACCGCCTGTCCTGCATGTTTTAGATGTTTCCCCCTTTCCACACACCTGAATCGAATGCATGGATTCATTACCAGGATTCTTCAGGGCTAGATAACGACCCGTTGAATTAGAATCAGCTGTGGAGAGCTGGGAAACATCTAAAACAGGAAGGACAGGGGGGTCCCTGAGGACCAGGGTTGGGGACCACTGCCCTAATAATGTACAACATTAAGCAGCTGCTTCATCACTGCTGCTGCTAGCTTGTTGTAGCTAGCAAGCGGTCTCGCTAGCAGCACACAAGCTAGAATACAGTAATGAACACGTCTGTAAATTGACGACTACATCGTATTAGACAATAGCCTAGTTATTTAGTGGCAATATCAGAAACAGGCGCTGCTACGAAATGTACCTGCACAAGTCAAATTGGCACTTTTCTGGATAACTTTGACAGCTCTAAGGCACCGCTGCAGTACGGAGGCCGCCATTTTTGAGCGAAACCATTTGGTACATTTTAAAAGGGGGGAGGGGGGAAGTTCATGAAGACCGCACCATCGTGCCCCTTCACTTAATCAACTAGCTTCATTGTTCTCTTAAGTTTAAACTCTGCACAGTAGATGTGATCGAGTGCATTTGTTATATTTGTAAGGGTGTCTTTAACGCCCGGAATAATTTAACCGACCACTTGTGTTATTGGTACGGTCAAGCTTGGGGCTAACTGTAGGGATGACAAACGTTTGAGCGTTTTTTTTCTCCCTAAATAGTTATTAGTTATTCCTGGAGAAATTATGGAATTAAATGACATAGTAACTATACTAAAATACGTGTGCACCATAATATCGACAATATTTGCGAAAATTAGACGTTTTCAAAGTTATGGGTTTGATCTTTGAAGAAAACGCATCATTTTCTGGCCAAAGTGTCATATTAACATCGGACGGTAGAGGGAGCGCTTGTAAAGGCGGACGTGGGGTCAAGGTTGACGGCTGCACGCACGGAGCAAAGTTGCTCTTTAAACTAAGTTCCTATTGCCTCACATTCAGTCCAAAAGACGACACAGCAAGGACATTGTTTTTTCAATGATTCTTTTAAACGTTACATCTTAGATCTGCCTCACTTCTTGACAGGCTACAAGGCCAAGGATACAGTCTAGGACAATGGTTCTTAACCTTGTTGGAGGTACTGAACCCCACCAGTTTCATATGCGCATTCACCGAACCCTTCATAATTGGTCGTGTCATCACGAATCATATATGTCAGATGTGTCTTGACCTCCGCTGAACCCCTGAGACTGACTCACAGAACCCCTGGGGTTCGATCAAACCTAGGTTAAGAACCACCAGTCTAGGGAAGGCGTTCTAAAAAGTGGCCTGGCTGTTTCCTATTTAACCTACTTTTTGTGATTAAATAAACGACCACCCATGAAGTCCCTGCAGTATTTAGGGAGGCGTCAGATCTGGGCTGGGTCCCGCTTGCTAAACAAAAGCGGGAAGAATTTGAGCACCCGACCTGCTTCACTCGCTGCTGACCATCAAAACAGGAAGTCCTCACCTGAGAACTGTGCCAAAGAGAACACGCAGGAAGTGAACAGTTTTAGTCACAACACTGGCCCTGCTTCCGTCCACCAACGGACAGACCGTCGCCCCAGCTACCCTTTTGGAACGTTGCTTTCGTACAAACTGGATTTTAGAAAGTTCTACAAGGAACATTCCAGAACTCATTTTATCCAAAGCGCTTTACAGCAAGTACAGGGACATTCTCCCTGAGGCACCCAAACACCCAGGTGTTTGGTCCAGGGTTCTTCACAATCTCTTCCATGTCTATAAGGGTAAATAAAAATATGATAGCAACTTACAACATTTAATCATTTAGCAGACGCTCTTATCCAGAGCAACTTACAGCAAGTACAGGGACATTTCCCCCTGTTCGCGTCCCTTAGGTAGACTACTTAAACACCTTAAATTTGTAATTAGTTTGGCTAAAAGCTCTTGTAGCTCTTTCCCTTGGCACTTAATGGTTCTCACGATGCATGTTTCATAATCTATAAGCCTGCTATGTTTGGGGTCTATCTCGTTGCTATGCTCAGCGACCAATGCTCTTTTGTAAAGCTCTCTCTTGTATGTCGCTTTAGATAAAAGCGTCTGCTAAATGAATAAATGTAAGTAGGGTGAAGTGCCTTGCCCAAGGACACAACATCATGCTGGCACAGCCACGGTTCGAACCAGACTTTTCTAGCCTGACACCCTCAACGCTCAGCCACCCATAGCTCCCATAGCTTATCATCCTTGCATGTGAGGATGAATATTACAACCTGCGTATTAGTGATAAGAATCTAGAAGTATCATTTCTTTATACCTTTGTGGTCATCATTCCAGCAGCTTCCCCTTTATTGTAAAACCCTCGGATACAAAAATTCTCCCCCTCTGTGTTCTTCTGGACATATAACAATGTGTTTCATCATCGCGTGAGTCAAGATTATGTTGCTCGATAGCAGACTTCCACGTTACATTTACTTTTATTCATTTAGCAGACGCTTTTATCCAAAGCGACTTACAAGAGAGAGCTTTACAAAAGAGCATCTGTCATTGAGCATAGCAACCTGCTAGAATGCAAAACATTGCAGGCTTGTAGATTATGAAACATACATTGTGAGAAACCAATAAGTGCCAAGGAGAAGCCATGAGAGCATTCAACCGAACAGATTACAACTTTAAGGTAGCCCCCTCCGACAGGGAGTAGTATACTTTTAGGAAGCGAACGATAACAAAGCAACAACAACAACAAAAACATCGAGTTTAGGTGCCATGAAACTCGAGGGACAAGTCAGTCTTGAGCCTTTTCATGAAGGTGAGGAGACAGTCTGTGTTTCTGATGGAGGTGGGGTGTTGATTCCACCACTGAGGAGCCAGACAGGGGAATAGTTTGTGTTAGGCCCCTTGCGCTCCATGGCTCCACTAGGCTTTGATGCAGGGGTAGTAACCCTGGTCCTCGAGAGCCACTTTTCTGAAGGTTTTAGATGTTTCCCTGCTCCAGCACACCTGATTATAATGAATGGGTCATGCTCTGTGAAAGCCTCATAATGACCTATTCATTTGAATCAGGTGTGCTGGAGCAGGGAAACATCTAAAACCTTCAGGATAGTGTCTCTCGAAGCAGGTGGCTGCCTGCTTTGATGGGCTATGCTAAAAATTGCTCCATGTGCCGTTCATACGGTGGTTTACAGTGCCCCGGACAGGATGCAGTGTGGCGGGGACCGACCCAAGTCACGCCTGGAGAGGATGGCCTCGCTGGACAATTGACATCACACGGGCAAAAGGAAGGAATCTGTGTTTGGAAACAGACAATTGTTTTATCAACCAAGTCTGGTGACGTCATGATCCGGAACATTCTCGACAGGGTGCCATCATAACCATGCACAGAGGTGTAAACGTTGTACATTTGATAAACGTTGGGTAAACAACTTGGGTTGTTTAGTTGTTTTTTTTTGCGGAGAGGGCTGAAAGTTATAAACGCAAACATCTATTGGTTAATTAAGGAAATGTCCCCCTTCACTTCACATTATAGATATTTCTGGATCTTTTGGGTTGTGTGCACTGAGTACTATCAGAATCAGAATCAGAATCAGAATCAGAATCAGAATGGGGGTTTATTCGCTATGCAAGATAAACAAACATAGAATTTACTTTGGCAGGAATGAGCAAACATAGAACATAAATGTGGCCTACTAATAAAATGAAAATGAATACAATGTAAAGATACACTGCAGATGTGGTACATATAGACAAGGAATACAAATGTTGCAAATAATACAAATGATGCGAGTAGTGCAAATGATACAGGTAACATGGAATACAATGTTACAAATAATACAAATGATGCGAGTAGTGCAAATGATACAGGTAACATGGAATTGCAAGTGACATGGGTACAGAGTGGAATGGGTATATATATATGGTACGTTAGGTGGGGGGGGGGATATATATACACAGTGGTGCAAAAATCACAGTTGTAAGTTTTTTAAGTTTAAAGTGTTTTGTGCTAAAGTGGCAGAGTGCAATGGGATTCTGGAGGGGGGGGGGGGTGTGTGTGGGGGGTGTCTCAAACTGAGTCTTTGGCCCTGTTGAAGAGGGCAATAGCAGAGGGGTAGAAGCTATTCTTGTGGCGAGAGGTTTTGGTCCTGATGGACCGCAGCCTCCTGCCAGAGGGGAGCAGCTGAAGCACAGAATGTCCAGGGTGGGAGGAGTCGGCCGCAATCTTCCTCACCCGTTTTAGAGACCTTGCCGTGTGCAGGTCCTCAAGGGATGGCAGGTTGCAGCCTATCACCTTCTACTATCACCTATCAGCCTATCACCTTCTACTGTGTGAACAAGGCATTAGACATAGCACATCAAAGCACAGTGTAACCCCATAACATTTCCATTTAATCAATTAATAGACACTCTTATCCAGAGCGACTTACAGCAAGTACAGGGACATTCCTCCTGAAGCAAGTAGGGTGAAGTGCCTTGCCCAAGGACACAGCGTCATGTTGGCAGAACCGGGTTTCAAACCAGGCACCTTCTGGTTACTAACCCTAACCCTAACTCCCTAACCACATGACTCCATAACATTCTTCCGTCAATCAATTAACCATTTAGTCCCTGTATGTTATGTAAATATCTCAAATTGCCTCTTGTTTTTAGATTGTGTTTATGGTCGACAGGGACCACAGGCTAGGTTGAAACTCGGAATCATTTCAATCAGAACCACCAATCAAAGGTCACATCACCTTTTCAAACCACAGGACATCTTTTCCCATCAACGCTCACAGAAGATCTTTGTGCGTCTGTGTGTGTGTGTGTGACGGTGTGTGTTTGCGAGCGAAGGAGTGTTCCCTTTTCGCTGTCACACTCAGCTAGTAAAACCAAGTTTCAGTTCAGCAGACCTGTAGGTGTGTGTATGGGTGTGTGTGTGTGGTGGGGGGTGGGTGTGCGTATGGATGTGTTCGTGTGGTCGTCTCAGCATTATTCAGAGGGGATTGTCTCTACTGGAAACAGTATGAGACCACAGCGTCTCCCATAGGTGTGAAGGTAGCCGAACTTGTCGCAGGTAGAGCAGGTGAGACAACGTGGGCTGATCCTGGACCTGCCCGACACTCGCTCAGTTCTTCCCCTATCTGCACAGGCGTGTGGTTGGGATGGAAACGTAGAGTAGAGGAGGATGTGAGGAGAGGGATGTGAGCGCTTCCTCAAACCGTTCACGGTTTCAGCTTATGAATACGATGTTCTCTGTCTCTCTGTTTCGGACTCTCTCTTGGTCTCTGTCTGTCTGTCTGTCTCTGTCTCTGTCTCTCTCTCTCTCTCTACATTTCCATTTAGTCATTTAGCTGACGCTCTCAAGTAGGGTGAAGTGCCTTTGCCCAAGGACACAACGTCATGTTGACACAGCCGGTGTTCGAACCAGGGACCTTTTGATTACTAGCCCAACATCCTAGCCGACTGTGCCAAGTCTCTCTCACAGTCTCTCTATCTTTGTCTCTGTCGCTCTTTGTCTCTCTCTCTCTTTGTCACTCTCTCTCTTTCTCTGTCTCTCTCTCTCTTTGTCTCTTTGCCCTCTCTCTCACTGTCTATGTCTCTCTCTCATTTAGGAGGCTCTTGTAGGGTTGCCACATCTGAGTTGTCAAAAACCGGGACACATCGGACGGCGGCTATCGCACTATCGCACGCGCGCGCTTACGTGTGCGGGGGTTGAGAGCTGCGGACACGCATATTGACAATACCATGTGAATGTTCATGTTTAAGAATAAAACAGTTCAACCAGAGAGAGTAGAGAGAAAGAATCTCTGGTTCAACTGGTGCAATTAGGCGTTAAGTTCAAATCTTTTTTTCTTAACCCAAATGGGCACTATAAACATTATTACACAAATTCTCGCGCGGCCGGCCGCCGTTGTATTGATGACCACGATCACCTAGCAACGGCGACTGGCTGCGTGCGCATTTATTCAGTGAGAGTGAGGCCACTCTGCCATAGTCTGTCGTAGTTGCTTATGAGTCTAGCTTCGTTTAGACTATTGCAACGGGAGATGATGTGAGGAAGTAAAAACGAAATAACGAAAGGTTATTCCATTTTCCTGGACAGACCACAACAAATCGGGACAATCCCGGAGAAAACGGGACGTGTGGCAACACTAGGCTCTTGGCTAACAGGCTAACAGGAAGATGTTGGTGATGAGGGTGCCCGCAGACCAGCTAGGCTTGCACCTGTACACACCCTCCTCCATAGTAATCTAGGAAAGACCAATGGTCGGAAGCCCAACATATACAACACACAATGTATACTTAAGTACAAACATAACAACACTCTTTTTCCACTTGGAGTATTTTGTTGTCCATCATTAATGAGGCTAGGAAATAACCTCTTCATGTGGTGTTAAACGGTGCATATAAAGGTCAGAACTATCTGATTGGCAGACAGCCATGGTACATTTATGACAGGCCACTGATGATACCATGTGGCTGAGCGGTCAGGAAGTCAGGCTGGTGATCAGAAGGTACCCGGTTTGAAATCCGGCTGTGCCAACATGACGTTGTGTTCTTGGGCAAGGCATTTCAGCCTACTTGCCTCAGGGGGGAATGTTCCTGTACTTGCTGTAAGTGGTTCTGGAGTGTCTGCTAAATGACTAAATGTAAAATGTAATGCCAGTTCGTAGCTCAATAATATACGCACAAACCTATATGCAGCGGCAAAACACACACACAGGTTTGGGGACGTCCAGTCAGGACCCCGGACCCCCACTGAGAGCTGCTCTGGGTTCGTTTGTTTGGAAGCTGGAAAAGAAAAGAGGAGATGAGGAACTTCTCTTCCTTTTCCTTTCCTTTGTAAGGGAAGCGAGAGATGTCTGTTCTCCAAGAAGAAAGGCATGTCTTTCCAAAGTGTGTGTGTGTGTGTGGTGGGGGAGAGGAGGGCAAGTAGACAGCCCTTGAGCCCTTGATGTGGGGGGGATCCAGCGACAATGTTCCTGCTTACGAAAACACACGCCCTTCCCGGACCTAATTTGAACAGATGAAGTCACGATTGAAGCGTATTCAATTTTTTTTATTTGTTTTCATAAATAGGTTGACAGGTGTGATTTCGTTCAATGACAGTGGCACAAATCTATAACAGTGTTCCCAAACCCAATTATAGTTTATTTTAACAACTGAAACCAATTCTTTCTTCTCAATCATAAAATCTTAAAAGAAGTTCTGTTGGTGAAAGGGAATTCTAAACATAATCAAAACATAATAAATTTTGGAATAAGAGAAATAAACGTTGGTATTAACCTATTTTCTCACGTTTTGATCAGGTGTTTACAGTGTACAGACAAAATGATTGATCAAAATGACACAAAATAGATCTTAGAATTTTCAAAATAGTTGTTTTATATATTATATACAGATCAACCCTGATTAACTTCTTTTAATAACATCTTTTAAGAAATAACCTTTTTGTTCAAGGTTTTAAATCAGCTTCACAGCTTAAACAATACAGTTCCCTCCTCCCTCTCAGATACCAAAAAAACACTGTTCTTACGGTGACCCTTTACATATTGGAGGGAGGTATGAAGCTTTTAAAACGTTCTCCCTGATCCTTATCTTCATCAATCTGAGCGCTCTTTACGTCTTTCTCTGCAGTCTCCACTGATTCATATAGCTCCGATTGGGTCAATTCCGGAAGAGTGAACCAGGTCACCTGGCTCTGATTGGTTGGATCTTGGGGGTGTTATTGGATTACCGGACTCTGATTGGTCTGGATCTGGGGGATAAAATACGTCACCTGGCTCTGATTGGTTGGATTTTGGGGAGGATATTGGATTCCCTAACTCTGATTGGTCTGGATCCGAGGGATGAAATACGTCACCTGGCTCTGATTGGTTTGACTCCAAGTCTGGATCATTTGGATACACCTGGTCACCTCTTCCTTGGTCTGACCCAAAACACACGTCTGTCTATCTCCAAGTAAATCTGTCTCCTGGGATCTAGAGGATCACCTGACACCTGATAAACCAGTAAACCTGTCGTCTGATGACTGGCCCTGACAGCTGGTTCTGTAAGTGACCAGGGCATCTCTGACATGCCTGGTCCCGGGGATCTCATCTGGTCAGCAGGGTCATCCCCCTGACGTCCGCCTGGTTCCTGATCCAGCCTCGGACACCTGGTCACCAGTGGGCTGGCACCCCTGCCTGTCTGCCTGCACTGGGCTGAGTTTACACGCCTGAACCGCCACTGGAAAATCATCTGGGCATCTCCTCCCTCTCTCCTCCCCATCGAGTGGGTACCTCCCGACCTCCCTCCCCCAGCCCAGCCTGGTACCCCCTCCCTCTTTCCTCCTCCGCAAGGCGGGTACCCCCCTCCCCTCCTCCCCCCAGTACAGCCCGGCAGCGCTCCTCCCCCGCGGCCTCGGTGGGGGTAGGGCTGTACTGGCTCCTCCGGTAGAAGCTCTCCTCCTCGTCCTCCTCGTGGCAGGAGCTTCCGGGGACGCTTTCCCCCGTCCGACTGGGAGAGGCGCAGGCTGGGGCGGGGCTTCTGGGAGAGGTCGAAGGGCTCTTCCTGGTTGAGGCGGGTCAAAAGACCCAGCGGGGAGGAAAGGCAGAGGCGGGCCCTACGCCTGAACACTGGGAGGGGGGAGGGAGGAGAAGGATCGGAAACAGACTCCAACACTGTGCGTTCCCAGCCAACGATTGAAAAGATAACGGTTCGGGCCCTCACCTCTCCCGTCGAAGCCCTCGGTCCATGATGCCGTGCTTCACCTTCATGTGGCGGGTGAGGTTGCCCTTCAGGTGAACTTGCTCGGGCAGTAGAGGCATTTTGAAAGGCTTGCTGTCGGAGTGGAGGTGCATGTGGCCCAACAGGTTGTGGCATTCTGTTGAACTCCTTCCCACAAAGCTTTGAGAGCGATAGAGAGAGAAAGAGGGGGATAGAGAGAGGAAGAGAGAGAGAAGGGGATAGAGAGAAGAGAGAGAGAGGATAGAGAGAGGGATAGAGAGAGGAAGAGAGAGAGAGAAAGGGGGATAGAGAGAGAGGGGATAGAGAGAGGAAGAGAGAGAGAAGGGGATAGAGAGAGAGAAGAGAGAGAGAGGATAGAGAGAGAGGGGTAGAGAGAGGAAGAGAGAGAGAGAAAGGGGGATAGAGAGAGAGAGGGATAGAGAGGAGAGAGAGAGAGAGAAAGGGGGATAGAGAGAAGAAGAGAAAGAGGGAGACAGAGAGAGAGAGAGAGGGATAGAGAAAGAGGGGGATAGAGAGATAGGGGATAGATAGCGGGAGAAAGAGAGGGACAGAGAGGGATGGAGAGAGAGGAAGAGAGAGGGGGATACAGAGAGAGAGAGGTAGAGAGAGAGCGAGATAGGGATAAAGAGAGAAGAATATCACAAATACAGC
The DNA here is from genome assembly GCA_030340685.1 of Protosalanx chinensis. Classification (NCBI taxonomy): domain Eukaryota; kingdom Metazoa; phylum Chordata; class Actinopteri; order Osmeriformes; family Salangidae; genus Protosalanx; species Protosalanx chinensis. The sequence continues at coordinate 5,874,757 of CM059337.1, forward strand.
CCCATCTACATTCATCTTGTAGATGGTTGAGTTCTGGAAAGACAAGCGCCAATCCACAAAAGCTCATTTTACCCAGAGAGAAAACTGCTTGTAATTGATTTGGGTAATTTTCATTTCCACATCCCATCGTTTCTTGAAACACAGCCAAGGTACTTTTCACAGAGTGACGTGAACAGCGTTCAGGCATCGATCGAACTCATACGTCAACGTGATGGATGGCAGTCTGCTGGATGACTAATGCTTTCAGTATGCAGGGCTGAGGAGCAGGAGACGTAATCATGAATGAATGCTCACACGCACGCACCACGACCCGGGCGCACAATAAGACGGTTCCACAATACTTGGAAAAAACACTTGCACGCGTTCTCTCTTTTTTGCTCTCTTTTCGCTCACCACTTTCTCTCTCTCTTTCTCTATCGGTCCTTTCTCTTGTTTTTTTCACTCGCCACTTGATGCCCCCTCTTTCTCTCGCCTCACCTCTCTTGCCCCTCTCTCTCTCTCTCTCTCTCTCTCTCTCTCTCTCTATCTCTCTCTCTCTCTCTCTCTCTATCTATCTCTCTCTCTCTCTCTCTCTCACACACACACACACACACACACACCCCAGAGGAAGCGTCAGTGAGACAGGGCCAGCCAAGAGGGCTGGGAAGGGCAACTCCTGCTCTGTCCTTCCTCTGCATTCCTTCTTTCTCGCTTTTTTTTCTCTCTTTTTTTTTTCTTCATGAGGGTGGTCCTTTCCTTCAGAGGATAGAGGACTGTACACTGTCCAAGAGGACCGTGAGAAAACAGGAAGTCCCCCCTCCCCTCCTCTCCCGTCCCCCTACCCCCCCCCCTCCCCGCTCCCCGCCCCGCCCTCCCCCCGGCCCGGCGGAGAGAGAAAGCGAGATGAAATCTATTTGCAGGGGCCCCCCCGTTCTCCAGGGAGGGTGAGGTGGGGGGGATGGGGGAGGGGGGCTATTGTTTGCGAGGTCTTTTTTTTTTTTTTGCAGAAGCGATATCCTTCTCTATGGAGGAGGAGAAGCCTCCCTTTCTCTTGCTATCTGGTCATCGTTTCAACCCTCCTGCAAAGCCATCCAGCCAGCCGGCCCCAGGGTCATGCCCTGTGCTGCAGCAGGGGGCCCCTCTGCGTGGCCCTGACCGTCAAACCCCCAAACGCGGTGGTTTCGAACCATGTGTTAGCGAAATCAGCTGGTGCGCAGTGCTTGGTTGACGTGGAATAACCTGCTACCCTCTTGGCCCTCGAGGGCACGCGGTTCGAGAACGGCCGCAACCTCATCTTTTCAAAACCGGTGAGGTTGAAATGGGGAGCAGGGAGTCATGTGGGCGCGGTCGGTTAGGGTGTCGGATTAGTAATGGCAAGGTTCCCCTCCCCGGTTCGAAACCCGGCCGTGTCAACAAGACGGTGCGCCCTTGAGCAAGGCACTTCACCCTACTTGCCTCGGGGGGGGTCCCTGGGGTCCCTGTCCCTGTACTTGCTGTAAGTCGCTCTGGATAAGACTTAATGGAAATGAATGTCATGGACGCAGACCCTGTCCCTTTGGAGACCCACCTTGCAACCTGTAGGGCCTTGCTGTCCCGAGTGGACGATCATGTGTGCCTTCAGGGTTTGTTTCTGACGAAGCTCTTGAAGCACAGGTGACACTGGTAGGCCCGGATGTTGGTGTGGATGAGGACGTGACGCTTCATGTTGGCCAGGAGGGGTGAACTCGCGGCCGCAGATGCGACAACTTGTGTTCCTTTACCCCCTGGGGGTGGTGAGGGAGGGGGGACGAGGGCAGATAGATAGATAGACAGATAGACAGATAGAAGACAGATAGATAGACAGATAGATATATTGATAGATTGATAGATAGATAGACATATAGATACATCAATATATAGATAGATAGATAGACAGATATACAGATAGATAGATAGACATTTAGATAGATAGATAGACATATAGATACATCAATATATAGATAGATAGATAGACAGATATACAGATAGATAGATAGACATTTAGATAGATAGATAGATAAATAGATAGAGGTAGATAGACAGACAGATAGACAGATAGATCGATAGATAGACATATAGATAGATACATCAATAGATAGAAAGATAGATAGACATTTAGATAGATACATAGATAGAGAGATAGATTAAATAGATAGAGAGATAGATAGACAGACAGATAGACAGATAGATAGATCGATAGATAGACATATAGATAGATACATCAATAGATAGAAAGACAGATAGATAGATAGACATTTAGATAGATAGATAAATAGATAGAGAGATAGATAGAGAGGGGGATGGAGGAATATAGAAGAGGGAGTCAGGTGGCTGAGCGGTGAGGGTGATGGGGCTTGGTTCAAACCCTGGCTGTGTCAACATGACGTTGTGTCCTTGGGCAAGGCACTTCACCCTACTTGCCTCAGGGGGAATGTCCCTGTACTTGCTGTAAGTCGCTCTGGATAAGAGCGTCTGCTAAATGACTCAATGGAAATGGAAGAGGAAGAGAGAAAGTGGAGAGAACCTTTGGTTGCCGGCTGCGCGCGGCTGTGTCTTACCTTGTGCGTGAGGCTGTGCTGCTTGAGGTGATGCGACTGGATGAACTCCATGCCGCACTCGCTGCAGATGTACGGCCTGATGTCCCTGTGCTTCATGGTGTGGTTCTGCAGCTGGCTGGGGTACTGGAAGGTCTTCTGACACTCCCCGCACCTGGGAACCCGCACCGAGGGAGAGTGTGTGAGCCTGTGCGGGGTGAGGTGACCCCCCCCCCCCCCCCCCCGGCCCTTGGCGGCCTGCATACCTGTACAGCGTGGGTCCTCGGTGGGCCATCAAGTGTCTTTTCAGCTGGGACAGCGTGGGGAAGGCCAGGCCGCACTCGGCGCACGAGTTCCCCCGGTCCCTCTCGTGCTTGAGCTCATGGGACTTCAGCTCGCTGGGGTAGGCGAAACCACGGCTACACACCCTGCAACTGGGGAGGAGAGGGGGAGTGGAGAGGAGAGGAAGGGAGGGAAGGAAGGGGAGTGGAGGGGAAAGGGGGGAAGGGAGGGAAGGGGAGTGGAAAGGAGGGAGGGAGGGAGGGAAGGGGAAGGGAGAGGAGGGGACGGAGGGAGAGGAGTGTAGGGGAAGGGGGGAGGAGAAGAGGGGAGGAGGAGAGGGAGGAAGGGGAGAGGAGAGGAGGGGAAAAGAGGGGAGGGGAGAGGAAAGAAGGGAGGGAGGGGGGTGCAGGGGAAGGCAGGAGAAGAGGGGAGGAGAGGAGAAGGGAGGAGAAGAGGGGAGGAGGGGGGAGGGAAGGAAGGAAAAAGGAGAAGAGCGGCCGAGAAGAGGGGAGGGGAGGGGGAAGGGGAGAGAAGGAGAGGAACAGAGACCGAGCGAGAGGAACAGAGAACGACGAGGACATTAGAGAACAACAGAAGATCCTTTCCCGCTCGACACCTACGCAGATCAACGCCGAACCCCCCCTTTGCTCCTCCTCCGACCGCCCTCCTGCTCCTCTCACCTGTATGGCTTGACGTCGCTGTGCTGCATCATGTGTCTCTTGAGGTGGCTGGTCTGGGTGAAGGCCTTATGGCACACCTGACACTTGTGAGGCCGCCTGCCCTGGTGGGTGAGCAGGTGGGTGTGGAGGTGGCTCAGCTGCTTGAAGAGCTTGCCGCACAGGTGACAGCCGTGGGGCTTGATGCCGCTGTGACCCAGGACGTGGGTCACCAGGTTGTACTTGGAGGTGTACGACTTCTCGCACAGCCGGCACTGCCAGCGCTTCTGGTCGCCGCCCACATCCACGCAGTAGCTGTCGTCGATGTGGACGCTCGAGCCCAGCTTCTCCTGGACGCTCATCCCCGAACGGGGGCCCCGATCTGGGCCCCGCCGGCTGGCCCTGAGGCCCTCCCCTGGGAGGAAGGCTCCGGAGGAGAGGTGCACGACCGGGCCGGGCATGAAGAAGGGGTAGGGGAGGAGGCCGGGGTGGAGAGGGGAGGGGAAGTAGGGAGGCGGGGGGTTGAGGAGGAGGGGAGAGGGGGGGCCAGATGGGGGAGGGGCTGAGGGGTTCCTGCTTGACCTGGGCGGGCGGGCCGTG